>JACGCM010001854.1:2571011-3856517 GCA_014058105.1 Kingdonia uniflora
TCATCGCAACCTAGGAGGTATAGCAGTGGAAAAGGTACGATGTCTAGAAGACTTCTGAATCAACAGCTTTAGGCTGCATTATAGAGGGGGATAGAGAGGACTAACACGCAGGAGGACCCATCGGAAGGTACTTTGATTTGTGAGGTTGAGGGATTCTCAAAGTTTGAGGGGCTATCAGATTTGGTTGGGACCGGTATTATGGTGGACCAAAGTAGGGAATGGGGAGGGGAGGAAGAGCGTGATACCTTGGCTGACCTAGTTAGAGGATACCCAATGAGACATATTGTGATGGAGGAGAAGCACCTTGCGGTCTAGGTGGTTATAGGCAATTCTGGGGATCCGGATGATAATTAGGTTTTGGGGGAGCAGCTTTGGGGGATGGGCTCAGGCAGTGCGGGGAGAGATGAGAATCAGGTAGGGGAGGGGGGTTTATACCAGGCCTTGGGTTTGGAGGGGAGGTACTGATTCATAGTGGTATGTTTGCTGATGTTCGCCCGACTGATCTTGTAGGAGGCCAGTCTCAACGTCTGGCTGGTAGTCTGGTTGGGACGACGAGTTCGTCTACCAGAGGACCTGCTGTTCAGGGGACTCGACAGTGTCGACAGTTTCCTTGTTTGTCAGATAGTTATGTTCCTTCCGCTTCTCGGGTGATCCGTCACCAGATGCGCAGTAGTCTTCATCACTCAGATACACCGTTACTACTTAGACTCCTCCAGCGGGTTCTCGTCGCCCATCGCAGTCTCAGGTGCGTTCTCCCTGTCTTGTCACTTTATCACAGATTCGCCGCACTTATTACCTGATCGACCATCCTTTTAGGGTTTGGGTGGCTCTACGGAGGCCACCTAGGCCATTATGATCACCATTGCCTGGAACTGCCGGGGCTTAGGTCGGCCTACGGCAGTTCGTCACCTTAAAGAGCTGATTCGGTCCTCTAATGGGGACATTATTTTCTTAGCAGAAACAAAACGATCTTTTGCTGAAATCCAGGGTTTTGTACGTAGCCTTAATTACCCTAACTGGGTTGATGTACCGGCTTCTGGCGTCCAGGGACACTCGGGGGGCATTTGTATTATGTGGAAAAGCAATATTTCTCTTAAAGTATTCTTTTGTAATAAATATATTATTAATGTATTTATACATTCTGAGCCGGTTGGCTCCCCGTGATTAACTTCGTTCTTTTACGGTAGTCCCTATCAGCGGGATAGGAACGAGAGTTGGCGACTGGTGGAAACTACTGCTAAAGAGTATTATGGGCCTTGGTTGATCCTGGGTGATTTTAATACCATTTTTGAGATCACGGATAAAGTAGGGGGTAAACCCTACCGTGCTGCGAATAATGCCTTTGCCAGAGAGGTTACCCAACAAGCTGGCCTTATGGACCTTATTTTTTCAGGACACACGTTCACTTAGAACAATAAACGTAAATGAAGGGCTAACACTAAAGAGAGATTAGATTGAAGCTTGGTAAATGCGGATTGGATGTTTATTTTTCCAACAACAAAGGTCTTTCATTTACCGGCTTTGGATTTGGATCATACCCCGCTCTGCCTTGATACATACCCAAAATTTAATACATTATGTAAATGTTTTCATTTCTAATCCATGTAGAATCGGGAACCGCAATTTCCTTTATTGATCAAAGATCTCTGGTAATGTACGGGATCCGGTTCCCCCGCCCAACTGGTTAAAGGAAACCTTTCAATCACGAAAATGAGCCTTAGAACATGGAATAAATTTTTTTTTTGGTCATGTCCCTAGTAAAATTTTTGGGTTAAAAGAACAGATTAATCACCTGCAGACCCTTCTTCTGGCTGAGGATAATGCTCTACGGAAGCGGGAAGTTATGGGGGAACTGGACGAGCTTCAACTTAGAGAAGAAATGTTCTGGCATCAAAAATCTCGTGTGAATTGGTTAGCAGAGGGAGATCGGAACACTAAATTCTTCTAAATGCCAAACCTCTCTCAGTGGAAAAAAATTGATTGATTGGCTGAAAGATGAATCAGGGCACTAGACTGGGGATACAAATAAGATCGGCCAGATTTTCCTCCGTGATATGGCACGAAACTTTAAAACCTCTGATCCCACCGGGGTTCCTGAATTCCTTCAAAACTTTAGTCCATGTATCACGGATGATGATAACCTAGCTCTTGTTCTGGGGATCACCCCGGAGGAGATCAAAGCCGCCTTGGATAACATTCATCCTTACAAAGCTCTGGAGATTGATGGTTTTCCTGCCCTCTTCTTTCCGAACTCATGGTCTATTGTGGGACTGGACATATATCGTCTGGTTACTAATTTTTTTGAATCCGGCTTTATGACCACTCATATTAATGCGACTCATGTAGTAATGATCCCCAAAAATGGATCTAAGGCCTTCCCCGGTCATTTTCGGCCGATTAGCCTATGTAACATTATTTATAAAATTATCTCCAAAATCTTCTCATCTCGGCTTTGCCCCATTTGTGATAGATTCATTTCCCCTTTTCTAGGAGCCATCGTTTGCGGGCATCAAATCTCTGATAACGTTCTGGTAGCTCATGAACTGATTCATACGATGAAGAGGAAGAAGGGGCGTTCTGGGCTCATGGGTGTCAAATTGGATATGTCTAAACTTATGATCGGATAGAATGGAGTACTCTGACCAGTACCCTCAAAACCCTGGGTTTCAGTCCTGCCTGGTGTCATTGGATCCATCAATGTATTTCTACGGTTCGGTCCTTCTTAATGGCTCTGCACATGGTTTTCTGACTCCAACGAGAGGTCTTCGTCAGGGGGATCCTTTATCCTCCTTTCTCTTTATTATTCTGATGGAAGGTCTTTCTCGGGAGCTTGGTACTAAAGAGGTAGCTAATTTGATCCATGGAATTAAAGTCTCCAGACGTGCTCCTCCGATGTCGTATCTTCTGTTTGCAGACTATTATCTCCTTTTCTGTCGCGCTGATATTACAAAAGCTTTGGAAATTAAGAAAGTTCTTGACTCCTTTTGCGGGGCTACTGGATAGTAACTCAACTTGGCTAAATATGGAGTTTTCTTTAGAAAGAATCTCCCTCATCGTCATTGCCGTATTATTTCTCATCTCCTTAAGATCAATATTATGCCTCCTGATGAACATTACCTGGGGACCAACTTGTTCTTTAATCGATCCAAAGGCCAAACCTTTCAATGGATCGAGGAACGCTTCTCATCTCGTTTGCAATCTTGGCGGGGTAAACTCCTATCTCAAGCTGGTCAAACGGTCCTCATTAAATCTGTGACCTCGGCAATCCCTACGTACCATATGTCCTATTTTTCCCTCCCTAAATCTACCAGTAAAAATATCAATCGGCTCTAGCGAGATTTTTGGTGGGGCCAGGGAAAAGAGGATCAGAAACCTCTGTATTTGAAAAAATGGACGGAAGTCTCTCGCCCCAAAAGGGAGGGGGGCTTGGGGATTCAGGAAGCTGGGGCTACTAATATGGCCCACCTCTCCAAACTGGTCTGGCGGTTACACCAAAAGATGGATGAATTATGGGGTCGTGTCCTAAAGGCAAAATACTTCCCAGATTGCGATATTCTGCAGGCTCCTAAGAAAGCTGACTCTTCATGGACCTGGCGTAGCGTTTAGTCTTCGATTGTGACCATTAACACCCATGCAATGTGGCAGGTCCGGACAGGGAATAGGGTACGGTTTTTGATGGACCACTGGATTCTGCCTGATGGACAAAGAAAGCCTACTCCGCGGTCGGGTATTAGTATGGAGGAGCGTCCGCAATGGGTGAGCCACGTCATTGATCCTGTCATTCGATCATGGCGGTACGAGGAATTATCTACCTGGTGTGATGATACTACGACTGCTCTTATTTCTCAAATCTACCTTCTTTGTGATAACAATGTGGACGAATTGCGTTGGTGCCTTCCAAAGATGGAAAATTTTCGATCAAATCGACCTATCGTGCGCTTATGTCGAATACGAATATAGAACCCGTTCAAGGAAATCCACCCTTTTTACTGCGTTTTTGTAAAAATAAGGCTTCCCCTCGGGCTCAAATGTTTGCATGGAAATGTCTTAGGGATATGGTCTCTTGCCGAGATAAGATTGTGGATCGCTTATCCTTTTTTTTTTTGTGTGTGTGTGTGTGCGCAAATTGGGTTTTTATTTAAATATACAAGATCAAAGCAAGAGAGGGACTTAAAGCCTGACCTTCAAAAATTACAAAAGGTTCAGTGTCTAATAGCTGCAACCCCTAATTTTTCAAGAAAGTAGGAGGCTCGTATTTGTCTAGGTAGTACTGTAACAGACCAGAACACGAGGTTCTGTTGTGAACTTCCCAACTTGGAAAGACCGTCAGCGGATCTGTTCCCTTCTCTGTACGTATGAACCATGCTGATTTGGAGCTCCTGGCTGGCTTGAAACTTGCTGGGGCAGATGCCTATTTGTTTGTGCCAGTTCACTATAACTTCAGCATCCATTTCGACCACGAGTGGAAACCAGTTGTTTTCCTTGTAGAATTTGAGGCCATGTAGTAGTCAATAAAGTTTAGCTGTTGTGTTCGTGCCAGTTCCTAGTGCCACGCTGTAACCAAATTTCATCTCTCCTTGTGAGTTGCGTATGATTCCTCTAGCCCCTGAGAGGCCATTGCTGATAGAAGATCCGTCAGTGTTCAGTTTAAACCACCGTGGTGGTGGTGCTTGCCATTTTACCAATATGCTTGCTTTACATTTTATTTGGAGCGTGTGTACTTGGAGAACTTGCAGCGATATTGTGTCCCCAAAGTTGCCGCTTTGGGTAACTTTAGTATTGACCATGATATCCTGAAGCCATCGGCATGTTTTGGTGACAGTCGCTTGAGCATTCAAATCGATGTTTGCAACGTGCTTTCCATAATTCCCAGCTTATGATAGCCAGAAGAACCCCTTTAATGATGCCCATTTGCGTGCTTTTGTTGGCTGCCAGTAACCATATCCCTTGTCGTGCCCAAAAACTTTCAGCCAGTATGTTTCGAACCCCACAAGCGTGCGCAAAAAACTGCCAAACTTGTTGCGTTGTCTCTCTATTTAAGAGCAAGTGGTTCAATGTTTCGTTGTAACCTGAGGGACAACAGCTGCACCGAGAAACAAATGGGAGTCGTTGTTGTATGAAATCGTCCACTGTGAGAACTTTCTTCCACGTTTTCCAGCTGAAGACCTGAATTTTGGTGGGTATTATCTTGTACCAAATCCAATCCATACGACGTTGTGTATCCGCAGTTCTTCTCCAGAATTGCCAAACAGACTTAACTGTGAAGTTACCACTTTCAGAGGGGCCCCATAGCAGTGTATCGATTCCCTCACCAATGAAGAACTTATTTGCGAGAGTGACCTTCAAGTCTGCCAGCAGTTCATGGTATAGGCGCTGCCAATTCCAGTTTGCTCCATTGACAATTATTTCTTTTACCATGACATCTTGGTTGTAGTCTATGTTTAGCGCATTAGCGAGGCTGCCCTCTCCTGCCTAGTCGCCCTTCCAGAAGTTGCAATTTCCTGAACCCGTTATGGATCGCTTATCCTTATCGGATACCTCCTGCCCTGTTTGTTCAAGTCCCTCTGAAACTCTCCATCATTTCCTTCTTGAATGTGTTTTTACTCGGGCAGTCTGGTTTGGCACTTCCTTTGGTGGTATGCTACACAAGGCTGCTCATCTTATCGTCCAAGAATGAATCGTTCAGTGGATTTTGCTACCCTCGGACTAGCCTATTGATCGTGATCTTTGGACCCTGGTCATCTTTTCTCTTTACTGGTTGATTTGGAAGGCTCGGTGTTCGTGGACCTTTCAAAATATTAAACCGGACCCTGTCCGTATTTCTCAGACCTTAAATAAACTCATTGCTAATAAACCATTTTCTCAACATGAACGTAGTATTATTAAGGTCCTTTGGGGTATACCGGAACCTGGTTGGGTGAAAATAAATGTTGATGCCTCTTTCTGTTAAAATAAATGTTTCAATTGCATTGGCTTAGTTATCCAAGATGCTAATAATGTGTTTGGTGCAGCCCGGGTATCTTCTTTCAAATTTGCCTCTATGGAAGAGGGCGAGGTGTTAGCTATCCTAAATGGTATTAGATGGGCTCAAGAATAGGGGCATCAATAGACTATTATAGAAACAGATGCCGAGGCCATTTAATCCATTTGCAGGACGGGAGGTGCAAATATATCATGGACTACGGAAGCTATTCTACAAGAATGTCTTGCATTTTTTGTATCCTTTGTAAATATTTGTATTAACTTTGCGCCACGTAGCGCCAATACTATAGCCCATGTAGTTGCTACTAGGCTCATGGACGTTATTTCTTGTTGAAAATGGTATGATTCTCCCTCGGAATGGTTACATCCATATCTTGAGGTTGATCGTACTTCTTTTGTAGCACATTTTGCTTATTAATATACGGGTTACCAATCAAAAAAAAGAAAAAAAGAACAACTCCCAAAATTATTACAGAGAATTAAATATTGTGAATACTAAGTGCGGGATTTGAATTTTTTATAGGTGCGTTTAAATTATGCCTAGATGAATGGGCCTCTCAAATAAAGTACCTTGTGCGGCCATAAGAACATTTGAAGTTTTTAGGTCCAATCACTAGGATCTCTGTTGATTCCATCACTTATAATACTTTTTACCCTTGCTAGTTGTTAGGAGTTGGGTCTGTTGGGTTAAACGTACGGAATACATCCCCTGTGCGCAATTTAGTTTTATCCGTTATCCTCATGGTATACAAATAATCAACCAAGAAATTAAAAAACACAATTAACATGGACGCAAAGCATAATATTTACTGAAGGTTCACCCTAAGGCTATTCCCTACCACCAAGTTAGAAATCCACTATATATTCAAGTTCAATTACAGGCCCTCAAGAGATTTCAACTAATATGAAATTCTCAAATCTCATAATACCCTCACATAGATTTACAAGAGAAGATGAAATAAGAGATCCATCAGGAACACAAAGATTACCTCAGCAAAGACCATGTTGGATACCTTCTTCTTGAAACCCTTCAATCTTCTCTCTTCATTGATTTCTCATCTTAGCAATCAAGGGGTACTTATCCTCTCACCATCAAATCCCATGAGAAATGCCCTCCTTCTTCCTTGTAAAGACCAACTCTTTACAAAATATACCATGGAGGCTACATCTTTTCTAGACTTCAAGTTTCTCACATAAAGACTTTTTAACTCACACACTGTACAGAGGCTTTGAACTCACAATCTATTTATAGACTCTCTATTAGGTCATCAGCGAAGTACGCATTATGAGACAAACCATCACCTTGGAATAAATCCCCTTCAAAATGTACTTAACAAAATAAGCACCGCGGTTTTCGTTCGAATGACATACAGTCTCGTTCGAACGGCTTCCTCTATTTTTGAGCCGTAACCTAACAATATCCACCTCAGTAAAGAACCTCAATTCATGTAGTCATTAACCATCCATAGCGTGAACAAACCCATTAACAATACTGCTGAACTTCTTTACTTCGTATCCGTTACCCACAATCAAAACATTTTCGTACTCAAAATCGGATACCTTCGTCAAAACCGGCGAACACCCATTAACTTCTTTTCTCTCTATGATAAACTATACATTCAACCTTGCTTCACCTGCAGCCATGCAACTATACCGCTCCAACTTCTACCTTGAAAACATCTCTATAAGCACCATCAAGTCCACCCCTGAACTTCATAACAAAAAAGGGCCTCTGAAAAAGTAATTTCATCATACCAATAAAATTACACAATTTTGCTTACACCAGCAAAATTAAAGCCAGTGTATGTCTAATATAGAAAGGAAAAATTAAACACTACATACTAACCCGGCTATGAGGAACAAACCTGCGAAATATGACTCTATGTCGCAAACTAAGAGTCTCCTCACATCGACACACTTTGTCACCACACGAACCATAACTTGCGACCATGATTTATAAAATTGTGACCCACAAATTAAGTAATTAACCATGGTGAATAACTTGAGGTGCTTCCATGATTACCAAATATAACGAACATCGGTCCAAAAGAAATGCCATCCCCCTTTGCCAAACTTTTGAAGCTTTTGCAAGAACTGCTTCACCTTGAACAAAGTACCATGTTCAAGCCATTCTTACAACATAAGCCATGTTACCATTCTTATGTACAATATCTTTTTATCTAAATCTCTCCCTCCTAAACTCTACCGCATGAGAAAATCATGTAGCCAAAATAACCGAAACCAAATCCATATTGAAAAAAAATATCAAATATCCGACTTAACCATCGAACCCAATAATCTTCAAGAACAATAATCCCAAGGTCTTATCCTCGCTCTGATACCAATTATTGGGGTGAATGTGCGGAATATGTCCCCCGTGCACAATTTTGTTTTACACGTTATCCTCATTGTATACTAATAATAAACCAAGAAATGTAAAAACACAATTATCATGCACACAAAACACAATATTTATCGGAGGTTCACCCTAAGGCTATTCCCCACTACCAAGTTTGAAATCCACTATGTATTCAAGTTCAATTTCAAGCCCTCAAGAGATTCTAACTAACATGGAATTCTCTAATCTCATAATACCCTCACATAGATTTACAAGAGAAGAAGAAATAAGAGATCCATCAAGAACCGAAAGATTTCCTCAACAAAGACCATGTTGCATACCTTCCTCTTGAAACCCTTCAATCTTCTCTCTTCATTGATTTTTCATCTTAGCAACAAAGAGGTACTTCCCTTCTCACCATCAAATCCCAAGATAAACACCCTCTACCTTCTTTCTTGTAAAGACCAACTCTTTACAAGGTATATCATAGAGGCTTCATCTTTTATAGATTTCAAGTTTCTCATACAAAAGCTTTTTAACTCACATAATGTATAGAAGCTTTGAACTCACACTCTATTTATAGACTCTCCATTTGGTCATCAGCAAATTATGCATCATAAAACAAACTATCGTCTTGGAAAAAATTCCCTTCAAAATGCACTTAACAAAACAAACACTGCGGTTTTCGTTTAAATGACATACAGTCTCGTTCGAACGACTTGCTTTTCGTTCGAACGAATTTATGTCTCGTTCGAACGACTTCCTCTATTTTTGAGCCGTAACCTAGCAGGGTCCAGGCCAAGCTAGGAGCCTGATAGGGTTGGGGTGTCCTATTGGACTCCTTACAAAGCCCATAGGCCTTTAGGCTTATGGGGAGTGTTTGAGTTGGTTTGGTAAACTATTTAACAGGGTTATCTCATTTTGTATTACGTACAGTTTTATAGTTCTCCAGATATCAATAAGAAATCTCTCTCTCTCTCTCAATTACTCTCCAAATATAGAACTATTAATCTTCTATATTATTATATTCCTCAACACGTTATCAGCAAGTAAGAGGAGAAAGAAAATTACTCTCTAATCAGTGTTTTCAGGGAAACCTTATGATTAGAGAAGTATTTTATAGATTTATGAATTTAGAGTCAAATTTCTAACTTATCAATGCCTTATGATATCTAAATACGATTTAGTAGCAATTTTTACTATTTTTTTTCGGATTTAAAATTGTCAATTTTGGTGTTTTTTACCCTTGAAATAGGGCTTTTTTGAAACATAAATTACTTTCTTTGTAGAGAATGGATAGAGGCAAGAATAAGTTTTTTAGAAAGCTTATCCCATGAGCTTTCCAAAGGTATATGGCATGTCTTAGAGAAATGTCACAATCGCTGGGAAACTCACGTTGAAATTAGGCAGTTTTACGGCCAAAAACGGCAGTTTTAGGTCTAATGACGTCAACAAAAGTAAAATATTATTTTTGTTTTAATAACTATCTATTTGATGATGTCATCGTTATTCATTGCTGACATCAGTAGTGATACGTGCCAAAGACACGTTGTATGCTGACGTGGCAATGGGGTCCACAGTGCCAACGTCTGCAGTGACACGTGTCAAGGATACGTGGCATGCTGACATTGCATGACACGTGGAAGGTACGTGCCACATGTGTGGCACGTGCATGTGATAAATGGCAGTTCTTAGTCGGTCACCGGATCGTTGACCAGAGTGACACATGGTAAACACGTATGAGGCACATGTGCATATGTGGTACGTGTATGACATGTGTGCAGGCCATTGACTGGGTCAAACAGGTCTAGACCGGTCAACCTGGTACAGGCATTGACTCGGACCGAGTCCGACTGGTCCATGACCGGTTGAGACACTGAAACAGTTATAAAAAGCCTATTTCGGGGTCAAATTGAGTTTAATTTTTTTAAAATTATTCCTATTGACTGGACCTACCCCGTGGGGAACCCATTTTTAATTTTTTTTTATGAAAAATATATATATATTTTTGGAACAGGTGCCTTGTATAGGAAAGTTGACTCACTTATATAGGATATAATCAAATGGATAAATACCTATTTAAGTATCTTACGATTGATAATAAGATATTAATAGTATTCCCCTAGGATACTAATTATCATGATCAGGGGATCAAAGATAATATGAAACCAAGACTAATTTAGAATACGATTAAGAGTTATATCTAAATCACAATTAATTTTCAAGGAAAAATAATTAGAGCTCAATTGAGAATTGACTTAGTCTTATTTATAAAAACTAGGTGTCTGAGGAACCAATTTTTCGTATCTAGGTGCAATTAGATATTACATGATAAAATTTAGTGATATATAGACACTGATAGCTATATATAGTACCTTAAAAATGTTAGTTCAAAGACATGCATAATCAACCTATCTTAGGAACTCAGCAGACTTCGGGGTGGGACCACTTGTTAACTAAACATCTAATACCCCTCATATTCATAAATATATACACCTGTATAGAACTAGAGGGATTAGAACACCCTAGTTCTCAGAATAAGGAAAGCACACATCTAATGGTTTTAAATAACAATTTTGGCTAAGATTCTATTAAAACGCACACCTAAGATTAAGATTGTCATTTTTTACAGGGCAAAAATTAGGATTTAATATGAATAAGGTTCACCTACAACATGATTAAGAATCATTTATTTACCTTTATTCTAAGTTCAATGATCTGGTTTTAATGCAATTGATATATTTATCATGAATTGTCACTAATTATGATATATATTTTGCATTATAGAAGACGCCGGCCCATGTTACGATTATGAACCATTACAGCTTTATGATTCTAACTTCTTGTCTTGGTATACAGACATAAAACTCTATCTGCAGACAATGAAGGTTTCAAAGTTGATTATTACGGATAATACCATCTCTTAACCACTCAGGGCACATGCCATGTTGGTTATGCGTGCCTACCTTAAACTAGAGCTAAAGTTTTAGCATCTCTGTTGCGGAAATCTATATGAGTTATGGACAAGCTTTGAAGAACGGTTTAGTCTACGGCAGGTCCTAACGAACTATAAGAACTGTAACCGCTGGAACAACTTGAGGCTATGTAATTTTATGACTATAGCTGCCTATAATTGAGCACTATAGAAGATTGTTTTAGCCATGACTCTCAATAACGATTACTTCCTCGTGGAAGAGATTTTGCAAAAGACTTTTTCCATATTTCTATATTCACAAGCAGCCGTTAGTGACCAGTATGCAAAAATGGAATTTAGTAGTCCTGGAGATATGATCCAATTCTTGCTCGCTACGGAACAAAATGGCACATTTGTTTTTGGGAAAAATAAGAGGTTTCCCCCTAGGAGGAAGAAACCTGTTGTACAGAAGATCTTATCTCATGATAGAGACAACCATGAACGGGGTTTTGGAAGTGGGACAGTGACTGAAGGTAGGAATCAGAGATTCTTGGCCCCTCAGAAGCACAATAGGCTTAAAAATGTTGGTCAACCACAAACACTAAAGAAGATCAAGAAGCTAGATTTTGAATCTCCTTGCTTGAGATGTGGGGCAGCTGGATACTGGGTTCGCGACTATAAGACACCGTGGGTGCCTAGATTCAAAGTCCAGGCTAACCACATCACCACATCACCACATCACCACTAACATAACTTCTATCACTATAAAGTTAGTAGCGTCAGGCTTCTTTGGCGACATTGATGCCAGCATGGATCAACATAGGGAGTAATCTATAACGATTCCTTAGTAGACATGGGATGTCACATTAGAGAGAGCACTGATAGTTTCTTTTCTAGTACAGACTTGATTTACCTTTTGTTGTCAGTATTTTTGATTTTATTGGGAACATATCACTTATATTTCAATAATGTGCTCGTGACATACATGAGATTTATTTCGTTCAAATAAATGTTGATTATTCAAATTATTGCTTGGGATAGTAGTTAATTTGTCATATATAGTTTTTAATAGATTATATATATAGGTCGCCTATGGATCTTTCTATTTATATGGCACTGATTGATAATAGGACGAGTCGCGACACATGTCTAGTAGACGGAGGTACTAAAGTATTTCTTGCACTTGACCGTGTATGTTAGGGACATTCACACTATTACTGGGCTAGCCAGTATCATAGAGTGCTCAGGGACCATTACACGCTATTTCTCCCTAATGGTACGATACTAAGTATCCAGACCGTGCTATTTGCTAGTAAATCTCTCAAGAATTTACTGAGCTTTAGGGACATATATGATAACGGTTATCAAGTCAAGACGATGGGAAATGATGAGAATTAAATTCTATGCATCACCTATTCGCCTAACGGTCAAGAACTTTTATTGGAATGGTGCCCAATATATTCCTCAGGGCTTTATTCTACTTCATTCAGGCATGTCGAAACATATGCAATCACTAATTTTTCACCGTTGTAAGATAAAACATTTAAGATTTGGTATGATCATTTCGAACATCCTGGACAGAGAATGATGAGAAAAATTATCAATCGTACCTCTAGGCATTCACTCAAGGGAGAAATGATCAAAATTTTAGAAGATTGCATGTGTAACGCATGCTCTCAGGGAAAGCTTATAGTCCAACCTAGTAAGACAAAGGTGGAGTTAGAGTCTCTAGCCTTTCTCCAATGTATCCATGAAGACATATGTAGACCTATCCATCCACATTGTGCTCCGTTTAAATACTATATGGCCTTAATCGGTACATCTGTGATATGGTCATATGTTTGCCTTTTATCGACTAGGAATATAACGTTTTTACGGCTACTTACCCAGATTATCCGATTGCGGGCTCATTTCCTGGACCACTCGATTAAATTTATGTGATTTAACGACGCTGATGAGTTTATCTCAAAGGCTTTTCTTGATTATTGTACGGCTAATGGGATAAATGTCGAGAATCCAGTACCCCATGTCCATACCCAGAATGGGATGACGGATAATCTAATCAAGCAATTTCAGTTAATCGCTAGGCCATAGTTATTATGATATTAACTTCCAGCTACTGCGTGGGGACATGCAATTTTGCATACTGCCGCCCTGATTGGAATTCGTCCAAGAACCAATGATCAATATTCCCCATTATAACTAGTAACTGGGTCGGAGCCTGGTGTTGCCCATTTATGAATATTTAGATGTTTCGTACAGGTTCCAATTATGCTACCATAACGTATAAAGATGGGACCCCAATATCGGCATAATATTTATATGGGTTGTAATGGCCAAATTCTACAGCTCGATACGATTAGGAATTAACTATTACACCAATGAACCTGTTACAATACTCTACTAGGAAGTAAGAAATAAAAATAGGTGCTTTTAGCGTGGAAAACCTCTGAATAGGTAAAAAACCACGACCTCGTATGAAAGATTTTTGTAATAGTATATTTATTGCTTGAGGTGGATATCTTTATTACAAGTGATCTTCAGAATATAGAAATGCTTTGGATCTCGTAAATAAGGAGTTTGAGTAATTTTTCTGGTCCTTGTCTCTTCTGGAGCTTTTTCTTTATATAGGCTTTTCCCACAGCTCTTCGTCGTGCTAGAGCACGTCTTCCAAATGATGTGGTTAATGGTGGCTAACTGAATAACTGGTAAGTTCCTCGGAGACATGTATCTTTAACGGAATAATGTTTTCTGGGTTTAACTCGACCCACTTTCTTGAGTAGTTCGTGGGGTTGGTTAGAATGTTGACTGAAGTGTTAAGTGCTAAAATTATGTGAGCCTGAGATGGAGGCAAATTGAACTGAGTGAGCTCGATTATAAATAAGGTCGAGGGATAAGTCCCTACAATCGCCCCGTCGCAACCGAAGTCACGAATGGCTTTGGTTAAGAAAGAATATGTATACAATCGTATTTTCGAAATGGAGCAATGATGGCATTTGACTGGGTGGAAGTTACGTGATATTGGGAAGTGATGGGTATTAAATGAGGATGCGGATGTATGTGACGGTTTGAGTTGAATAGTCGCATCCATAATAAATGATGACGCTTGGGAAAACGTACCTGCACAATAAAGTTAGGGTTATATAAAGAGTACCTTGAACAACTTATTGGGAACAATTCTTGCATGCCTAACTTTATCTGAAATGGTGAAAACTCTGAGTATGGTTCTTGAAGATATAATTAGGTCTGAAGCGCAGCGGTTGAAGTTGAAGTACTTTGGCGATCGGTCTTTGGAAATGGCAATTCCAGCGCCTGTATCAAGGCTTGTCGGGAGAGGAAGCGGTTGAAGCTAAAGAAGATTTCTACTATAAGTAGAGATTTCATGTCTTCGTCTTGACGGGCGAGGATTGTTGGATCTGTCTCCGCACTCGTGCGAAAGATAGGGTTAGGGGTTCATATGCAGAAAAAGGTGTATCTGTGGGGAAAATACACTGATTTCTTGTGTTTCTATGGATTCCAATATCTGGCCCTCTTTATCTCTACTAACTCTTCGGTGGTAGTGGTTATAGAAGAGGTGGTGATGGTAGTGGAGGAGGAGAATGAGAAGGGGGATCCTGCTGAAGCATTTCCATCGTAGTTTTTCTCTCAAAAGATCTCTCATCTTGTTTTGTGGGAGCAAACACTGAGTCCACTGCTTGCATGGCTCTTGCTTGGAGTTCGACTGAGCTTCAACCGGGCCATGTAAGGGAAGAACTTTGTTGGTTCCACTATCTTCTTTGCATCAGGGTGAAGAATCACTGAAGCAAGAAGAATTGGAATACATGATTCTTCTGCGTACCTGAATAATCTGTAGCTTTTAACAAACAAGGAAAACTTGTTATCTGTAAAGTACCTGGAGGTTGGTGCTAGACAGATACAATTCTAGTATATTCCTGTGTGAAAACATGTTATCTGTAAATCGTATGTAGCATGTTTGATACGAATAAAGTTGATTCCCAAGAAATTGTGCATAGAAAAATGTTTATGAATTGAACTGAAATGTATTTTGTGTTGGTTAAATAACCGTTGATAAGTTGTGAAATAATGTTGTAATGCTAATCGAACTGAGATCTTCGTACCTATATAAATGATTTGGGATAGAAATTGTAGAAAACATGTAAATTTGAGCTGTTTAAGGTCGATAGAGATATTACTCGTAAGGCCGATTAAGCAATCATTGTGTCCATAGTGATGGGATAAGTTATATGAATGAGTCCAAGATTTTGGGTTTCTGTTACGTGATACTAGGTAAGAACTGAGTAAAGGGAGGAAGTGATTAAGAAATCTTATAAATACTGATAGCATGATCTGCAAAAATTTGGGGGAAGGTCAGGATGGTACGGACTCAATCTCATAGGATTCGTCATGCTACAGAAGGTCAATTATCCATAAAATAGCTAAAGTACGGGAGAAAATTTTTGGCTTGGTTGGTTGCGATGCTGAGTTACCTATGAGGGCATGTCAGATCGAATGGTTAAATATCAGGAGTAGAAAACTTGAGTATGCCCGGTACTTTTATGAGTCATTCTTTCGTGTATTCATGAGGGATTCGGCAGAACGAGAAAGTTTGGTGGGTTTGATCGCTGAAGTGGAGATCAATTTTGAAGATTTGAGGATCGGGGAATGATGTGATTTGATGCTGGTTGCTTTAAGTTTTCCAAGGCTGTGATGGATATTGGTAGAGTGCGTTCTTATGAATAAAATAAATGCTGGAATGTAACAGAAATAATATAAGTCAGTCGGATCCTCAATAGGGGTGAATCAGTTTTGAGACTGTTCAGCAACATTTTGAATAAATTTGAATATTTGTACAATTTTGTAAATAACGTCAATCACTATAAATATGATAAAAAGGGACTGTGAAATAAAAATACATGAATGCAGAAGCTTCTACTTTTGTTTTATCAAAAAATGGAAATAGAGCTCTGACATCCCATAGTACTAGTCATCATGAATGGGGAGAGGTTAAGGAAAGATATGGAAAGAGGGAAAAAAATATGTTAAAAAATGAAGGGAGTTGTAATGATGGAAAGGCGGTTTTATCAAAAAGGTACAAGGCGTCTGACATGGAGAATGGAAATGACACCTCGGTTCTGGAATCAAAGATAGTTTGTGCGTGGAGCAATAAATGCCAGCCCTATGAGAGAGAAAGGATAAATAGTTCTTCTTTGTCTCTAAATAATCGCTTTATCACAAAAACTTGGAGAGCATTAAGAGAGAAAGGTGAAAAATCAGGAAAATCAATCAAGAGTTATCTGAAGGCAATAAACGATTAAAGAGGGCAAAAGGTTCGGGATCTCGTAGGTAGGAATACAGCAGTGCTGTGAGGGGAAAGCATGACTCTACTGCTGATTCGCATCCGGATATTGAAGGTTAGTAGATATATATGCAATGTAGTTTGATTTTCTATAGTTTAAAGATATGTCTTATACGTGAATGGCTGATCAGAGATATATGTTGAATAAGTCGTCTGTTAATGAGGTTTCAACCTCTGGTAGGACGAATGAGTCTGATAGCAAAAATGAAGGGGGATTGGAGAAATTTATGGGTTTCCTTGGTCAGTCGGTGTCTTATCCTCTGGGTTCCGATACCTTCAAAGAATTTTGTAAAGCCAAAGGGGATATAGGAGGGAAGTGTGGTAAATGTGCAAAGTTTACCGGCAGGCAACTTACTGTACGGTAGCGGAGGGGAGAAGAATATTTTTATCTTTTAGAACATTTGGAAGCATAAAAACTAGATAGAGGTATAGATGAATCGATTTTATTTGAGTATTTTGATGGGGATGTCCGGAGTGACCTTTCAGAGGGCTTTCTGTGCTACCTATCTCAATTAGAGTATGGGTCGAGCCTCCCCCTCACCAATTTGGCGAAGGGGGCAATGAATGCAATTGGGGCATGTCCTGTTCAAATGAACGGGAATATGTGGGAGGTAATAGCTGTATGTGACCATCTGAATAATAGGTGGGAAAAGGAGAAGAAATTGAGGAGGATAACCCCTGAGGACGTTATGCAGTTTTATGGGGTAAAGAATTTTAAGGCCAGTGGGGTGTCGTATTTCTGTGCGAGCGTTTCTCGATGTCATTTTTTTGATATGAACTCAGCAGGTCGAAATTGGAATGACGACATCATATGGGTGAAGGTAATTGCCTTCAAAGAGATGATGAAGAACTTTTGGGCCTTCGATTTAGATCTGTAAAGCAAAGTAAGTATAAACATGCATAGATAGAATTATTGTTATGTTTCTTTGACAAGTGTAGTTGATAGAAAAATCTGTTATTGCAGGTGTGAAGTCTGCAGTGGGAAGAAAAGAGTCTTTGTTGGACGAGGTTGCGGAGGAGGAGATTGAACTCGAGCTTGTCTAGGGGGAACTTGGCCTGAGTAGAAAGAAAAGAGTTGAAAGTAGGTCGACAAAGGTTATAAAGGCCCAGTCTATTAGGTCGATGACAGGTGTCGATGAAGGTGAAAGACAAAAAAGTGAAGAAGAAGTTCAAGCTAAGACTCCTGGGTCGGGCAGTTCAGCTCAACCGAACCTTGCGACGAACAAAATAGCCCTAAAGTTTTTGAAGAGACAGATAAAAAAGGCTTAGCCGGCCTCTGGTACCACTGTAAGTGGTGAGGTCATGCAAGGGATGAGGAGGAGGGTTGATCCTTTAGGGAACTCTGGGGAGAAAGCCGTTGAGGGGCGATCTGCTTCGATGGATGACCTCAGAGAGGTTTAGGAAAGGTTAGGTTAGCGATTCTACAAGGAAAGGAAGATACGAGCCAGATGGTAAGTTTATATTATCAGATAGAAATATTTGATATATTTCGAGCTAATAACTAAGGTCGATATGATTTTTGCAGGTTGCTCGTCTTGTCAAGGGAATTTAGCTCGGTATAAAAGAACAAGAGTTCGAGCTGAAGAAGGCGCAGAGCGAGCTGGAGAAAAACCTGGCTCGAGCCAAGGCTGAAGCCCTGAAAGAAGTTAAGCAGTTGAAGGTCACTCACGCTGTGGCGATCGGCCAGTTACTGGTCAAGGCAAAGGCCAATTTAGATGAGACGGCTGAGGAACGTGACTTACTAGGTCGTCACTTGATGCAGAACAGCTGCTCTCAGGATGAGGTGGATGCCATTAAGGCTGACACCTACGTTGAGGAAGAAGAAGAGGAAGTAGAAGTGTTCGAGGTCGTGGATGGGCTTGATGGTGTCAGCCCCCAAATGGTGCTTGACAACCATGGGGACGATGTTGAGCTCCCAGAAGGTGGGAGTGAGAAGGTAGGGTAGACATGTGCTTTGTTTGAATATTTTTAAGTTGTATAACTTCTGCGTGGGAAAGGAACTTTTGTATGTTGACTTTGTTTATAAATCTTTTGTTAGTAGTTAGAGAGATGAGTCTTAGGATAAATAACCTAGAATCTGGACTTGCCATGGAAAGAAAGACCTCAAAAGCCCTACTGTCTGCGCAAGCAGAGTTCCAGGTTAGATTGGAATAGGTTATTTGATCTTCATGTTATATCAACTCTAAGTTAAGTAAATAGTATAGAAATGCAAAGAAAAAATCCAACGCTATTGATACCGAATAGGATATCGAAAGTGTGTACCTTGTTCGCCGAAAGAATATTCATAAAGTGTTCATCTGAGAATTGACCCCAAAATTTTAATCTAAAATTACTTGGAAACAGATGTTTAGAAATCAAACTTTTAGATTAAAATTTTAGATTAGCAAGTACTTTTAGATGATGAGCTGAGGGTAGCTCGCGAAAATCTATCGGCATCAGAGGCCGCAACTGAGCATTTTCTAACAGCCCTCCCCGCCAAGGTTATTGAATTCCGAGAAATGCAGCGCCAGTGTGATGACTTAAACTAGAGAGTTGCTCGACTTAAAGCTGAAAAGGATCAGGCCATTGCTCGTGCTAAGAAAGCTGAGGCTAAAGAACGCTCTTGGGGAGGTAGAACTATGGTTATGGTTCCTCTAGTTCAAGGGGACGTTGTTAGTCTCTCAGGTCGCATTAGAGAGCTAGAAAGTGATGTATCTTGAATTCAGGGGCATGTTCAGAAAGGAAATACGAATTAGAGGGAATGCAAGCATAAGCTAGATCCTACCCTTACTAAGGAGAAAGTTCTGGAGGGGGTGATCAAAGCCAAGGAATTTTTGGTGAGGAAGAAAGAAGAATTATTGAAAGATCTGTCGGCGAGGGAAGAGTTGAACGCTGAGCTTGGGAGGCTTCGTACTCGTATAGTAGACTTAGAAACTACCAACCTAGCTGAGTCGGCGCAGTATATTGCCAAACTGAAAGAAGATGCCATTTATCATGATAGGGCTGATGCGGATATAATTGCATGGAAGGATGCTTATACTATGTTAAATATACTCTTCGAGAGGTTGAAGGCGAGATTTGCAACATCGATAATACCTGATGTATCTCAATCTGCCCTGCTAAGTATGATCATTATATATTTTGTAGAGGAAGATAAAAGACTTGAATCAGAACAAGATACCTTGCTCAAAACTCTGTCAGATAAGGGATGCACCTGTGGAGCTAAGATTGATCGAGGTAACTGTCTGGGCGCCATGGAGACCCTACTGGGCCCTTGAACTGCAGAATTAGTAGAGCAAGGTAGGGTTGATGTGGTCCACGAACTGAAAGATAGACCTCTTGATGATGTGGGGGAAAGCATTATTGATACTTCATCAGCAGAAAAAAGAATCTTTTGTAATATGATTTTGACCTAAAAATAAGTAGAATTGTCGCAGACATATTGTTATAGATGAAAGCTAGTATGACCATTGCCTTATCTTGTATCTGGTGGGGTCTTTGATATAAAACAAATTTTTACATATATTTTACTTGCAGAGATAGGTTGAGTTAAACCAAGTTGAAACTTGATTTGAACTATAGAGATGTCGCAGGAATATTGAAAGAGATGAAAGCTAGTATGACCTTTGCCTTATCTTATGCCTGGCTGATTCAGCTGAACTAAGTGTTATCTTTAATTCAGCCTACTGATGTGGGCCAAACAAGTTGTAAAAGATAAAGACTAGTATTACCTATATTTTATATCTTATTTGGCTCTTTGATGTGGAACAAGTTTTTACACTTGCCACCTTCGCAGATATGTATAGATTCAGCTGAACCAAGTGGTATCCTCGATCCAGCTTAGTGATGTGGACCAAACAAGTTATAAAAGGTGAAGACTAGCATTACCTATGTCTTATATCTTGTTTGGCTCTTTGATGTGGAACAAGTTTTTGCACTTGCCACCTTCGCAGATATGTATAGATTCATCTGAACCAAGTGGTATCCTCGATCCAGCCTACTGATGTGGACCAAACAAGTTATAAAAGATGAAGACTAGTATTATCTAAGTCTTATCTTTTGTTTGGCCCTTTGATGTGGAACAAATATTTACACTTGCCACCTTCGCAGATATGTATAGATTCAGCTAAACTAAGTGATATCCTCGATCCAGCCTACTCATGTGGCCAAACAAGTTGCAAAAGATGAAGACTAGTATTACCTATGTCTTATCTTTTGTTTGGATCTTTGATGTAGAACAAGTTTTTACACTTGCCACCTTCGCAGATATGTAGTAGCAGAAGCCAATGAAGTTCATTGATCAAGCTTATGAAATGTTAATTGTAAGCTAGTATTATCTATGCTTAAATCTGTAGAATGTGAACGTCTATTTCGTAAAGAGATTTGCCTTATGTAGCAGAAAAATT
Source organism: Kingdonia uniflora (assembly GCA_014058105.1). Classification (NCBI taxonomy): domain Eukaryota; kingdom Viridiplantae; phylum Streptophyta; class Magnoliopsida; order Ranunculales; family Circaeasteraceae; genus Kingdonia; species Kingdonia uniflora. Next base: position 2,591,987 of record JACGCM010001854.1, read on the forward strand.
TCATTGATAAGTTTAGAATTTACATTGGATGGAGGTAAGAATCTCGCTTTTGGAATTGATAACAAATTGTGAAACATAGAAATGGAGTAGCAAGACGACTAACGTTAGTATCGTTTCAGTCGTCTAGTATTCCAAGGATTTGAAATGGGGACTCCCTCTTCTGTCATGAGATAATAAGATCCCAGGCTTGAAAGACCTTTGATAATGAATGGACCCTCCCAATTGTCAGCTAATTTTTTAGCGTGAGGCTCTTTGAGATGTTTTAAAATTTCTCGGAGTACGAGATCTTTGATTTGGAAAGTACGGCTCCTGACTCAGTTATTGTACGACCTGGCTAGCATATGATGTTATCGACCTAGGTTAGCGATGACGCGTTCCCTGGTTGTATTTATCATATTGAGGTTGTAAGCCAATTCGAACTCATTTTCCTCGTCAGTTAGCTCGTGATCCCAAACTGGATTATGAAATTCAGAAGGAATAACTGCCTAAGTGCTATAAGAAAGGAGGAATGAGGTACACTCAGTGGACTGTCGGGGAGTGGTTCGATATACCCACAGGACGTGAGGTAGTTTGCGAACCCAATTTCCTTTTTTCTCTAAGTGAAGCCGTTTTTTGAGTCCATCCACGATGGTTTTGTTGGTGATTTTGGCTTGACCATTGCCTTGATGATAGTACGGATTTGATGGTGAATGGATGACATTGTGGTGATTAATGAAGGTTACGACCTTTTCTCCCACGAATTAGGGCCCGTTATCGATGCGAATTTGGTAGGGGCACTCGAATCGAGTGATTATGCGGTTCCAGATAAGTGAGATAACCTCTTCTTCTCAGGTTCAACATACTGTAATTGCTTCTACCCATTTTGTAAAGTAATCGGTAGCTACGAGTAGGTGGCGGTGATTACCTGGAGAGTTAGGGAATCCACCAACGAGGTTTGGTGCCCATCTTTTGAATGGCTAGAAAACCTTGCTTGCATGGAGCTCGAGCGCAAGGACCTGTATCGTATTTCCAGGCGTGTCTATTTTTGCCTCGAGGAAGATAGTCGAGGGTTGCTTTCGCGAACTTACTCATTCTATCTGTAACGAGGGCTGCATATTCGTTCATCTTCCCATTCTTCTTGTACTGCTCAGAATAATGATAAACGATGATCAATAAATTTGTGTAAACAGAGAGTTCGGGGACATCGAGCTCAAGTGCGAGGATAAGTCCGTGAATGAGAGCTTCATACTTAGTGACATTATTTGAGGCCTCAAAATCCAAGCGGATTGATTTCTCAATTCTATCATTTGAAGGGGTAATCAAAACGATTCCGATTCCTGACCCTACGGGTCCTTCTGATCCATCGGTGAGAAGTCTCCACCCTGACGTAGTGATCCAGTCAGCTCGTTCGTTGAATGGCTTGGCAGTTGGATTTTCTGGCATGCTTTCGGTAAGGTCAGGGTCGTGCTCCTCCTACTTGGGATCTTCCACTGGAAAATCTGTAAGAAAATCGGCAACGGCCTGACCTTTCTCGGAATGACGCTGTTCAAACTTTATATCATGTTCCTCCAAACTGACTGGCCATTGTTGCATACTTCGTGACTTCTCTTTTTTTGATAGAAGTTCCCGAAGTGGGTAGTTCGTCATCACTTTGACGGAATACGCTTGGAAGTAGTGCTTGAGTTTTTGCGAAGTGTAAACAAGGGTGAGAAAAAGTTTCTCAATTTTAGAGTACCTTGTTTCTGCTAGTTTAAGTGTTTTGCTGATGAAGAAGACTGGTTTATCGATTTTCCCTTCCAGGCGAATGAGAACCTTGCTGAGAGAAGTATCGGTGACTGCTAGGTTATCAGTTCTTCATTACCTACTGGAGTGCTCATTATGGGAGACCTCCCCAAATAGATTTTGAGATCCTAAAAAACTGTTTCACATTCTGGTGTCCATGTGACTTCCGCAGTTGGCTAGAACTTTCCTCGTGTGGTACATCCTCGGAGTAACAGGAATAGCCAGCGGCAGTGGTCTGAAGATTTGGAGATGAAACGGTTGATCGCGGCAATCTTGCCGGCGAATTTTTGAATGTCTTTCATTGTCTTTGGATAAGGCATGTCGAGGAGAGCGTGGATTTGATCTGGATGGGCCTCAATCCCTTTTTGCTGATGTGGTGGCCTAGGAAGCGGCTAGATTGTACCCCGAATTAACATTTATCTGGGTTGAGACGGATTCTGTAAGATCAAAGGATGTTGAATATTGTGTTGAGATCTGAGAGGTGATTTTCTGACTGTATGCTTTTGCACAAAAGATCATCGATATAGACTTTATAGATTTTTCCCTAGTGTGACTTGAACATAGCAATCATCAATCGTTGGTATCTGGCCCCTGCAATATTGAGCCCGAAGGGCATAACTTTATAACAGTAAAGGCCACTTTCAGTGATGAATGTTATCTTATCTTGATCTTCTTTCGGAAGTGATATTTGGTTATATCCGGAACCAGCATCTATTATAGATAGAAGATCATGGCCTGTAGTAGAATCGAGGATCTGATGAATGTTGGAAAGAGGGAAACTGTCCTTTGGTGCATGCTTTTTCAGATCTGTAAAATCTACGCAAATGCGAACTTTTTTGTTCTTCTTTGGGGCAGCGACAATGTTGGATATCCAGTCCGGATACTTGGCATCTCGAATGAATCCTACTTTGATCAATTTCTCGATCTTGGTGTTAACTTCATCTTGAAGATAAGGTGAGAGTCATTACTGTTTCTGTTTGACCACTGGGGCATTGTCGTTGATGGCTAGCTTGTAGCAGGCCATAGTTGGATTGACTCCAGGCATTTCTTCGAAAGACCATGCAAAAACATCTTGATTGAGTTACAGGAATTGGATGAGAACGTCTTTAACGTGTTGATCCAACATAGTTTCCATGAATGTGCCTCTACTAGGTTCATCAATGTTGACGTATTCTGTGGGCTCCTCTGTAGGTGATTGGTCATCGAGGTGTTCTATTTTCTGTAATTGCTTTGTGGCCAATCTGTCTGAGGTATCAAGGATGGCCGAGATAGTATTCTCACAAGCTCAAAAGAGTTTCTGACTACCTCTAATCTCATAAATACCGTCCTCGTGTTTGAACCGGAGTGCTTGATGATAGGTGGAAGCGATTGCTTCCATGTTGTGTATCTAGCAGCGGCCCACAATTCTAAGATAGCGAGACTTGGCATTGATGGCGTAGAAAACGACATCGATAGTGGTGGGTCCTACGGTAATTGGCAAGATAATCTTGCATACTCGCTCTTTCCTGGTGCCATTGAACCCACTGATATCCGTCTCGCTCTGTATAACTTGGTCGGCTAAACCCATCTGGCGATTGTACTCTGGAAGAGAATTTCGACACCACTTCCAGTATCGACCATCATTGTGTGCATGACAAACTGCTTCATCTTGAGCATTATGACTAACGCATCATGATGAAGAAACTTGACATGACTAGTATTGCAATCCTCGAAAGAGATTCCAAGTCAGTGATTGCTTTACTCTGGAAGAAGTTAGGCTTCTTTTCCTGAGGTGTAAGATCACAGCATTCGAAGAGCCTTCTGCGCTTTGATCGGTTGGAATTATTGATCTGGCTGATTTGGAACATATTGCAGAGGTGCATGTAGTAGAGATGCTTCTCCTCAGCCTTGTCATTGACCCAAACAACTTCGAGTTGTTTCTTATGGTTGACATCCTGGTCCGACTTCAGGTCAACAATGTATTCGAGCATCCGTCCTACCTTAAAAATGAGCTCGAGTATCCGCTGTATAGCATAGAAATTGTGAGTAGAATGATGATTTACCTTATGGTGCAGAAAAAATGGTCGACCCTCGATGGACTCCAGTGGTCGGGAGGTGCGGTAGAGCGGGTCTTTTAACAGCAGTAGAAAATGTGTGGAGACTTGGACGTTCATCTTTGGGAGGACAGGTTTGTTTTGCGGACCACTTCTCCGAGGGTACCCAGTAATTCCCTTGGTGCGCTTATGATCTCCCTGTTCCTCCTTAGGCTCACTGGTCTGCTCTGCAGGTGGGGATTTTGTGGAGAGGACTGACTTAGTAGACTTTCGTCACTCAGACATCATCCTCTCTAAGTTGACGTAACCATTGACCTTGGTGATCATCTCCTCCAACGTCATAGGTTTGCTAAGGAAGAGGTATTCCTTGGCTTTGCAATCGAGCCGGAGAGTATTGGTGAATGCAGTCACAGCTATCTTTTAGTCGAGGTTATCTACCTTTCTTGCGAGCTCTAGGAATTTCTTTAAAAAATCTTCAAGCTTTTCTCCATGTGACTGCTTAAGACCGATCAGAGAATACAAGTTCTCATCATTATCTCTGGTTATATGTTTTGATGAACTATTTCTGCAGCAGATCAAATATGTAGATAGATTCCTCAGGAATAGAGTGGAACAATCGGAGTGGCTCTTCCTGTAAACTTGTGGTGAACAGTCAGCAGAGAATGTGGCTGAGATTTGAGTACAACCCCAATGAATCGCAGTATTGCTGGATATGTTCTTTCGGGTCAGTACCTTTGTACTTATGAATTTGGGGAGTATGGAAACCTTTTGGTATTTCCATATTGAATAGTTCTTTGGCAATCAAACTTCCTTGTAACGTCGTGGTGTCGCTGGTAGTACCCAGAACTTGTGCCTCGATCAGCTCCTTAATTCATTGATCCATATGATATTTTATGACGTAATGACATGTTCGTTGAACTGTTGGATGTACTGGCAGGGGATGATGAGTCCCCATACCTTCACTTAAATGATCTCATGCTGGAATCTGACGGAGAGGTCGCTTGTCTTCCTCTTGATGATTTGGAATTTGGTGACCCCGACTGATTTTTGATTGGACTTCTCCTCCCAAATGGATGGAGGGTTGCAGCCCATGTGGTAGATTTCTGGAGATTGCTTTACTGGAGACTCCCCGAGGTCCCAACCTTTCCCTTGCTGAAATGAGGGAGGTATCTAGAAGTTGATCATGACCTCTAGCTGGAGGAGTTGGCTGAGTATTTTGTAAAGCCTCGAGTGTAGTCTGCATCGTCGTCATCTGATCTTCATGCCATTTGAGCACTATTAAGTGGGCTTGTCCTTATGTATCGAGCTCTTTCTCACGGAGATCGCGATCCTTTGTCAATTGAAGTTCGAGCTCGGCGGGTTTTTCTACTTCGGTATGGAGATTTGCCCGTAACTTGGTGAGTTGCCCCAAATCCACATAAATTTTGAGCTGAGTTCCTACGGCCTGTCATCCGGAAGAAACCATGGTTGAGCTGAGTACCTGCGGCCCGTTGAGCTGCCTTTCGAGATTAACCGAACACTTGAAGGCCACAACAAGCTAGTCGAAGCCAATGACAAAGACTTTCGGTCAATAAAATTCTACTGAGGCTTCGACCATAGTATTACATGGTCGAAGGCAAACACACCTGATAACCAGCTCAACAGACAAAACAGTGGAAAGAAGCCACCAGACAACTACAGTGTCAGAACAAACTTCACGTACAAGATAGCTGTCCCAATGGAGATATTTGTAATCTGACCTTACATGGCGATTCACCCCTTTTTATTTCCTATAAATTGAAAGGGGGGAACACTATGAAGGGGTTAGAAGAACTCTGCCCTAAACCCTCCCAACTTCACTTTCGACTACTCTGTAACCATCTCTTAGCTAGAACTATAATCTAACTCAATATCAATACAATCTTTTATTCAAATCCTCACTAGAGGTCGTGGAGAACCCAATTCATGGACTCCACACAAGTATGTTAGTACCGTAACCTAGTTATTTATTGTCTTATATATTTTCCAAATCCCCTAGCCGAAGGTAACCTTCAAGGTCTAAGAGCATAGTTTCCCCTTTACAAAACTAGGCCCCTACATTTTGCGCCGTCTGTGTTATACCCTCCCTTTCCAGCCTCCTTTTCTTTCCTCTTATATCCATACTCAATGGCCCCCACCCTTCGTTCAACCTCCGCCATTGTCAGAAACTCTACCGATGGCATCACCGCCCAACTCGCCCTCATTACAAAATAATTCGCTCAAGCCGAGGTGCGCCATACCAACCAGTTACGTATTGAGCATGAGGACAGACAACAAGAACTCGAGGCAGAACGACAATGCTGCTTAAATGATAATGACCAACAACATCGAGCTCTGGACGAACTGCGAAATAGTACCATTTGTGAACTTCTACATGTTCATACCCTAGACGCTCCAGTGCGCTCTCGAGCACCCGTCCCCTCGAGTATCTCTGCCCGTGGATGACTCGGTCCCCACCCCCAAATCGAGGTCCCTTCGGTCAACCTTGGTGCTGAGGGTTCCCCCATCGCCATACCCACCGACTCGATCCATCTTGGTGTCCCCATTACGGAGGATTCATCTGACTCTACCCTTCACACTTCTCGACACCCCACACGATGCCCTGCTAGGAAGTGCCTCAACGAACACAGTGCAAACATACCCCTAACCCACGGCCTTATCACCCTGGTCCCCGGTATACTCCCCCTCGACTGCTTACCTTACAGAGCAGGAACTTGACCAAAAAATTCATGCCACCATTCACATCAGTGTGAACCCAATCCTGAACTCATGGAGTAGATTAATTAATCCCATTTGCCCAAAACTCTTCGCTGTCGAGGTGTCTCCAAATTTCCATACCCCAAATATCTATAAATACTGCAATACTGACCCATAATCTCATGTCCTCTAGTTTCAGAATGCTATCAGCCTGCATTCAATAGGCGATTACATCTTGTGTCGCATGTTTCCTACCAGTCTCACTGACAGCCTTCTCATATGGTACCACAACCTCCCTAATGGCTCCATTCAAAGCTTCGAACAACTTTCAAACCTTTCCATCTTCTATTTTACCTTCAATAAAGATCATGAGGTCTATGTCAATGCCTTTTTCAAGTTTCACAAATTACCCACTGGGACCCTTGAACACTTCACAAAGCATTTCCCCGATGAATCGCGCAAAGTTGAAAATCTCGATTGTGCTAACGCCATCCTCGCCTACTCCAACGCCTTTCCAGACCACATCCGCGTTAAGGAGTATATCGTGCTCAAAAAGCCACGAACCTTCAAAGAGATGCTAACCAAGGTCAATGGATACATCAACCCCGAAAGTCTCCATAAATTTAATTGCTAGGGACATGCCTCGACCACCTACCACAACAAACCTCAACCATCGAGTACACCCATGGTCTCTCCCGTTTCTCAAGAAACTGACAACCGCAAATGCCCCCACTTTGATGCTCAGTCTTCTGAACCACATAAAAAATAACCCATGCCTGTCCTACTGAAACTTACTACTCCCATCAGTACTCTTCTCACACTTATCCTGGCCGATCCTATCTGGCGCACTCCCTTCCCCATCGAGGTTTGAAATGACGAGCCTTACTACCAAAACCACAAATGCAATTGTCACCCTACAAACAAGTGCTAAGCTCTGCAACGTTCACTTGAAATAATTCTTAAAGCCAGTCGCCTATACAAATATGTTGTTGACCTCCCTGGTTATCTCGCCGGGTCGTACCTCACGCCTCAAACCGCTCCAAATACCGACCCAACTGAGGTAAATATTTTTCAACTCTACTTAATTGAAGTCAATAACATTGACAGCGGCCATACCCGAAGAAAATGCAAATGAGTCAATGAATGCGGTAAGCTTACCTATCAATAAAAACTCTCTGTTCTTCTATCCGAATCTAGCCACTGCCCCCGACACGAAGGTATATCCTTCATCGATTGCGATACTTCTCATGTAGGATTTCCCCATTCCGACCCCTTAGTCGTTATGATTAAGGTCGAGCACCTTGTCCTGCATACGATGCTCATTATTACGGGTAGTGCAGCAGACATACTCTTCCTCCAAACTGTCTATGCTATGCAAAAAATTGATCTTATTACACCAGCCAACGTCACACTCAAAGGTTTTACTGGTACTACCGAAGTTACCGTAGGCCGCCTTAACCTTCTTGTCACCACCGACCCAATTACCCTCCAAACCAGTTTTTTTGTTATGGACATGAAGTTTGAATATCTGGGCATTCTCGGGCATGATTGGCTCTATGCCATGAAAGACATTCCTTCTACCTACTACCAGACATTACGTTTCGCTACCCCATGTGGCACATGGAACATGAAAGACTCCCAGCACTTAGCTCGCTCATGCGAGCATCCTGAAATCGACCTTACCAGAAAATTGGTAAAGCTATAGCAATAACTACATCTCTCTCTTCCCACCATCTCGATACCATCTACCACACCCGTCTAACCTACTGTTTACGCTGAAATCGATGGCCCTGGTCGGGGTAGATTCATTGGCAGTTTTTTGGATGCGGACAAAAGTTACGAACTCACTATGTTCCTTCGAGAAAATAGAGATGTTTTCGCTTGGTCGTTCCATGAGATGCCTATCGTTGACTTCACCCTGGTCTGCCATCGACTTGACCTAATTGCCAAATCCACAGTTATAAAATAGAAGAAGTGTACTTTCTTACCGAGGATTCGAGAAGCAGTGAACCTCAAGGTCAAAAAACTCCAAGCCGCTGGATTTATTCGAGAAGTCAAGTACGTCGATTAGATCTCAAATATTGTCGCTGTCCCTAAGAAGAATGGCAAGATCCGAATCTGGGATGACTTTACCAATTTCAACAAACACACGCCGAATGGCAATTTTCTTCTCTCGATCATTTCAGTACTTTTGGATGCTACCGCAGGCCATGAACAATTATCTATGATGGACACAGCTTCGGGTTACAATCAGGTACCCCTTCTCCCCGATGATTAACTTAAAAATTTTGTTTATCATAGAACAAAGGCTTTATTATTTTACTATAATGCCTTTCGGCCTCAAAAATATGGGTGCCACTTACCAGTGCCTGGTTACCAATTTGTTCAAACCTCTCCTTAGCAAGTCGGTTGAAATTTATATCGACGACATATTGTGTAAGAGTCTCCAAAAACATAGCCATATATAAGACCTGACTGACGTCTTTTCAATACTTTGATCATACAATATGAAATTAAACCCAGACAAGTGCCAATTCGGCGTATCCTCCAAAAAGTTCCTGGGTCACCTCATTAGTAAACGAGGTATCGAGATCGACCCTACACAAATCTAAGCCATCTTTAATATGTCCTCTCCCCAAAACAAGATAGATGTTCAAAAGGTCACCGGTAAAATAGCTGCCCTGAATCGCTTTATCTCCAAATCCTCTGATCGGTGTGCTTTGCTATTCTCCCTCTTAATCGACCAAGATGTTCATAAAGCCAAAAGGAGAAACCCCAAAATTAATTGGACACCCGAATGTGAGTAAGCTTTTTTCGAATTCAAGGCTTACCTTGGCCAACCACCTGTCATCAGTACCCCGGTCGAAGGCGAAGTGCTTACCTTATATCTTGAGGTGACCGAGACTTTTATTAGCTCATCCTTATCTTAATCAAAGCCGGAATCGAGAAACCTATCTATTTAATCAATAAGACTCTAACCCCGGCCGAAACATAATATACCAAACTCGAATGACTGCTCCTTACTCTTGCCTACACTTCTTGAAAGCACAAACCATACTTCCAAGCCTACCACATACGTATTATCACTAGTTACCCTCTTTGAGAAATCTTTAGTAAGAAAGATAAGTCCAGATAGGTGCAACAGTGGTCCGTCTACCTCGGTGAACATGATATCACTTTTGAAAAATAGGTCTCTCGAAAGGGACAGGCGGTCACCAATTTTCTAGCCGACTTCCCGGTCGAAGAAATCGATTAGGAAGAATACAAAGACGATTTACCTGAAGATCAGCTTGAACAGAAGGACCCTTGGAATGTTAACACGGGCAGGCATCTCTTTACAGATGGATCTGTAGGACCAAATGGTTCTTGGATAGGTATCATCCTGGACGCACCTTCTAATGACCGAATCGAAAGGGCCATCAAATTAAATTTCAAATGTACCAATAATGAGGCCCAATTCGAAGGTTTGATATATGGTCTCAATCTCACTTTTGAACTTGGTGTCCCCAAACTAGCAATATTTATTGATTCTTAGCTTGGTCAGTGATAGTACACTGGCAAAAACCAGGCAAACGGTAGCATGGCTGAGTATGTAGCACTCTTCTGCCAGTGCATGGATTAGTTCCCTAAAAAATTATCGATTACACATTTCCCTCGAGGTAAAAATAGACATGCCGACACTCTCGCTTATATCCCCGCCATGTTAGACTAGTCCAAATCTCAAACCCTCAATATCGAAGTGCTCGAATACCAAAGTATCGACCAGATGGAGGTCAACTCCATCAATACTGGGGGTGAGAGCTCGATCCTGACGACTGGCGCACACCTTTCCTAACATACTTTAACAGTTCCACCTTACCGGAAGACCCAAAAGCCAAACGCTCGTTACTGGAAAACTGCCGATGATATACCATTTTCAAAGGCAGTCTATACCACAAATCCCCAAACGGCGTACACCTCCATTGCATTTCCAAATGTGAAGTCGCCACCATACTTACTAAACTCCATAAAGGCAATTATAGTTCCAATACCGTTGGTCGATCCATGGCCCTTCGAGCAATCATCCAGGGTTTATTCTGGCCTAATATGAAGAAGTAAGCCAAAGAATATGTGAAACACTGCGACAAATGCCAACGTCATGCTCATGACATTCGAATCCCCTCACAAGAACTTCATTATAGCCATGATACTTGGCTATTCAAGCAATGGGCCATTGATCTAGTAGGCCTTTTTCCTAAAGCTTTGGGCAGCAGAGAACATATCTTAGTCGCTACAGATTATTTCACTAAATGGGTCAAAGCCATACCTTTATGCCAAACTAGGGAAAAAGAAGTCACCAAGTTCCTCAAGGAAAATATTATTACACGTTTCGACTGCCTACATATGATTCAATACGATAATGGTTCACAGTTTGTAGGGTACAAGGTCCATAATTTGCTCAAAAAGTACAACATTATTCTCTCCCCCTCCACCCCTTACTACTTGCAGGGGAATGGTCAGGTCAAAGCAATCAATAAAACTATAGTCGATGATCTTAAAAAGCACATTGACAAGAAGAAAGGCCGGTGGGTTCAAGAATTACAACATGTACTCTAGGCTTACCGTACCATACCAAGAAAGGTAACGGGCTATACTCCTTTCCTCTTGGCCTATGGTACCGAAGCTATGATGCCCACTAAGTTCGAGGTGCCAACATGCGACCCTAACCGTCCTGATGAAGTAATGAGTTTGAACTTGGATGCAATATGTTATGGATCAAAGAAACTAGAAACTGAGCCATAGCTAACCTCGGACGTTATCAGATCTCTCTCCAGAAGTCATACAATAAGAGGGTTCGACCACAAAGCTTCGATATCGGAGATTTTGTACTTTGACGAGTTATACCCTCTTCAAAACCATGTAATACCGGCAAGTTAGCCGAATCCCGGGAATGACCTTATGTTGTGTACGCTAAAACAAATAAAGGATCGTATTACTTGATGGCAGAAGCTGAGGAGCACCAACCCAATCCTTAGAACACAATACAGTTAGTGTCATACAACAGGCCGTGACCATCACCCTTCACAACTGATATAAACAAAATATAATCAATAAACATATTTTTCGCCTCTGAGCTTCATCTCATATCTTCTGTGAACTTCTTGAGTCGGTCAAACCTTAGTATCATATCAATCCTTCGACCTGACAGATACTTGGGGGCGACCTCAAAGTTTTTCAAGGTTCTAAATCGAGCACCCCCAAGTGGCATGAATGGTCAACAGATCGGACACTCGGGGATGCTTTAGGGTTGACCAAATTATGGTTCGTTTTGGATTAAACCTGCGGATAAAAATACCTGGGGGCGTCGTTCGAAGTCTAGTAAACTTCTTTAGTTGGTCAAACCTAAGTATTATGTCAACCTTTCGACCCAACTGATACTTGAGGATGAGCTCAAAGTTTATCAAGGTTCCTATTCGAGCACTCCTGAGTGGCATGAATGATCAACAGAGTGGACACTCGGGGATCTATTGGGGCCGACCACATTATGCTTTGTTTAGGATCAAACCCGCAGATGTGAAATACCCGTAGGTGACCTTCGATGTCCAGTGAACTTCTTAAGTTCAAGGTTTCAATTCGAGCACTCTCGAGTGGCATGAATGGTCAACAGATCGGAAACTCGGGAATGCATTGGGTCTGACTACATTATGTTTTATTTATGATCAAACCCGCGGATTGAAATACTTGGGGGCGACCTTCGAAGTCCAGTGAACTTCTTGAGTTGGTCAAACCTAAGTATCATGTCAACCTTCGACCCAACTGATATTTGGGGGCGACCTCAAAGCTTTTCAAGGTTCCAATTTGAGTACTTCCGTGTTGTAAGAATGATCAACAGACTGGATACTCGGGGATGTATTGGGACATCCACATTATGCTTTGATTAGTCCTTCACACTTCTTGCTTTGATTCATTACCAACCAACAGTTTTTAGCATTCTCCAGTCTACATATCAAATATACCAGCAAGCTCATTCGCGTACACAGATATACCAATTCATATCAAATGGTTCAAATCCAAATATCAAGCACAGTATCAACATACATTAGAGCCTAAAATAGTTTATTACAGATAGCAAAAGCCTGAAAAGTTTTCCTCTCAAAATAACTTTTTCACCACCGGTTGTAGTAAGTTTCTTAATAACGTGTCCGTATTTTTTTCACTTTTTCTAACAGTGCCCTGCTTCCAAAACAATTTATTCACCCAGTCCTCACTCTCATTGATGAGATCATCGATACAGGTCCTCAGGTACTTTATCCCGTTATTGGTAGGCTCTGCAAAATAGCAAATTCAAAGTCATAATTCTATTCGAACCAACACAACAACATATATTATTATCAACTTACTTGATTTGAACAACCTATTATACAGCCTAAATTCTACTTCCCCACGGGCATTCTCATAATTCTCCTTCACTACAAAAAAATCTTTATCCCACCCACACCCAGTCGAACATAAGTGGAATAACCATGGTTTGACTAAGTGGTACTGAATGTGATACGTCCCTCCCATCTTATTTTCCTTCTTCGAATAAAATGACACTACGTCGAACCACTCGATCGAAAACCTCCCTTCGCGCTTTAACTCAACATTCATCTCTTCGACCACCCTCATCATTTCATATAAATTACCGTTCATCTGGCATGGAGCCACATCCCAGAAGTTTAACACCTGCTTCACCAGCCTTTGAAGAGGCAGTTGCATCCCTAAATGAATCTGCGCCAAGAAAGCCATAATTTCCTCCTGAGGCTAATCTATAAACGAATACTCGGCCCTTGACGGCACCAAAATAATTACCTTCTTTGCCAACCCATGTTTTGCCATAAATTGGTCCAGCCTTGCCTTTTCTTGATGAAAGACCTGCCCCGCATATGTTTTCTCTTCATATGTATCTTCACTACTATTACTTTTCACCTCCTCTCTTTTGTCCCTCACATCCCCGGAAGGTTCAACCCTAACCTCCTCACCTCTTTCCTCCTCTTCTTCCTCTTCTTCATCACTTTCTCCTACTATATGAGCCCAACGTCGGTTCTTCTTCGACGTACCAACATCTGGCTCTACTATAGAAAATGGTACGTCTGTTGCAATTTACAACAGTTTGACGTCACTACTCACCTCCCCTCGACCAAATATACTCAGCTCGTTCACTTTATCATCATCCTCATCCTCGAAGCTCGATGGGTACGCATTATACCCTGCAGAAGAATAGGATTGACATTAGCTCAATATATTCGAGTATCAAGTTTTGGTTTCCTATTGCACTATTACATACCCATCCACACCCATCGGCCGTACCACGATCAAATTCTCGAGTACTATCTCTTCTACTCCCCAAATTTACATCACTCAAAATTTATTCTTAGCTTCACTTCCCAGCCTCGTCCATTACGCCTCACCCAAGTTACGCCTTTACCGGCGTCTGTGCAAAATTCTTATCCCCTCTCCCACTCAAGATCTACAAAAAAAGAAGTGAAGAAGATGAAATCTCTAATGGCCGATCAAAGACATACCTGTTTGATGACGTTAAACGCATCGAAGTTGAAATCCAACAGCTACAATGGTGTCGCTTGCTTATTTCTCTGCAATAACTTCAATAGCTACAATGGTGGTCTTCTCTCTTGCTTGTGCCTCTTTATAATTTGAGTGAAGCAGTGTTGGTCCTTTTCTCTATTTCTTTACCCTCTTTAAATAACATCCCCCAAAATCGCCTCAGTTTCCCCAACCATTATCACTACTACTACCCCCACTCCTTTTCCTATTTCCCCCTATTTTCAGGTACTATGAGTATTTCCCAAGCTGCCCCTACAAATATACACGTGCGTGCGTGCCATATTTCCCCTAAACAGAGAATTTCCCTTACTCTCTTGAACACTCAAATCCTTCTTAACACCAACGACTATACTTGGTCATGCCTTGGACAACCCACTTTCTTTGACACCAGGTTCTTGACACCCTATCCGAGCCTACTATATCAACTTTAATCAGCCCACACGTGGCCTCCACCGTATTCCCAAGGAAACATAATTATGGCCTGCTCCAGCCATGAGCAATATCACCTCTGCTATTTAGGCTGTCAGTTTTTACAGTCAAAACTTCACTTACCTGCATTCTTCAAGCCATCTTCTAAGTTCAACCATATTCATACCCTCAACCGTATTTTAACCCTTCAACCATCGATCAATGATCTTCTATCTTATCGAAGTCTTGAATTTATTACTATTGCTATTCATTTTTATGTCGAAGCATAATAGTGCCTACATTATCATCGACCTAAGATCTCTATAATCAATACTCTTTACCCTACATTGGTACACTTTGATAAAACAAAACACCTATTTCATTATAACAACAAAGGCGGAAATACGATACTACAAATTACAAATCTTCTCATCTAAACCCCTCTCACAAAATGAAAAAAAGAACCCCTCCCCGATTTATATGGAGGGAAGTTCTTCAAATACCACGAACAAGCTTTGGTAGTATCTTTGGCTTCCACCAGTCGCTCTACCAGGTGCCACATCATATAAGACCGTTGAGTCACGCCCGGGAAGCACCACTGTATTATTCTCCTCCAGTGAATGAACGGCTCTCCACAGATCATGTCTCCTTCGTCTAGCTCCACCATATCTCTTCTTAAGAACCATAGCCTTGGCATTCACTCATTTTTTCTTCTCCTCAAGTTTCCTCTAATAGCGTATGTCCGTAGTGGGTTCTATTACTTTACTAAACAGGGAAAAGATAAATGGTACTTGAACTTAATTCTGCCCAAAAAGCCCCTATTTATACCCTGATTAAGGCACATTAATTACCTCCTTAATCAGCCTTATTATAATTACTCTCCTTGGAACTACCCACATTCATACCAGTCAACTTTCTAACTTCCCACGCTTAACAGTTTTTCTCAGTACGCGCCATCTATAATAATTTTTGAGGCACCAGCTGAGAGGGGGCAAATATAGTAGCCTACTTGCTACCTCCTAAGACCAGTCGAACACTCGGAGGCTACATTAAAGCCTATTAAGAGACTAGAAGTCCAGCAAGGTAACATCAAAGTCCATGAAGCCTTCTGAGATTAACCGAACACTCGAAGGCCACAACAAGCTAGTCGAAGCCAAAGACAAAGATAGTTGGTCAATACAAATTCTAAAGAGACTTCAACCATAGTTGTACATGGTTGAAGGCAGACACACCTGATATCGAGCTCACCAGATAAAACAGTGGAAACAAGCTGCCAGAAACTACAGTGGCAGAACCGACTTCACGTACAAGACAGTTGTCCCAATGGATATACATGTAATCAGACCTCGTATGGTGACTTACCCCTATTTATCTCCTATAAATAGAAAGGGGGGAATACTAGGAGGGGTTAAAAAAACTCTACCCTAAACCCTCCCAACTTCACTTTCGACAACTCCGTAACCATCTGTTAGCTCGAATTGTCATCTAACTCAACATCAATACAATCTTTTATTCAAATCCTCACTAGAGGTTGTGAAGAATCTAATTCATGGACTCCGCGCAAGTATGCTAGTGCAATAGCTTAGTTATTTATTGCCATATATATTTGCCAAAATCTTAGCCGAAGGTAACCTTAAAGGTGTAAAAGCATAGTTTCCTCTCTACGAAACTAGGCGCCTACACTAATGACACTATGTGAGATCATTTCAAAGTAGTATTCGATAAAGTATTCAGTTTTGCTGCTACGCTTGCCATTGAGGATGATGATCCAGAACCACTCACTGTAGACAATGTAAATATAGTAAGGTATAAGGCAAGACTAGTTGCCCAGGGCTTTTCTCAAAGACTTAGTATCGATTTCGATGAATCCTACTCTCCAGTCACGGATGCTATAACATTCCATTACGCGATCAGTCTGTTAGTTGTTGAGATCGAGCTTGACATGTGTCTTTTGGATGTAGTTGCTGCATATCTATATGGGAAATTAAATATAGAGATCTACATGAAGCTGCTTGAAGGGTTTAAGCTTCTGAAAGTGACAATGCCAGGCACACGAGGTACCTACGTAATAAAGCTGGATAAGTCATTATATGGTCTGAAACATTCAAGGCTCATGTGGCACAACTGGCTGACTAAATATTTCAAGGCTGATGGCTTTGAAAATAGCCTTGTTTGCCCATCTATTTTCATCAAGAAAATAAAAATTGGTTTCACCATCATTGCAGTATATGTAGACAATTTGAATATCATCAAACTCAAGGGGAGATCGCGAATGCTGCCGAATACCTTGGGAAGACCTTGGGATGATCATATTTTATCTCAATTTGCAGATCAAACATCTAGGTCACGGTATAATCGTACATTAGGCGACGTTTGCCAGAAGAATCAAAAAACATTTTGGTATGAATACGATAGACAATTCCAAGATGCCTATGCATATCCGCTCAGTTGATGTGAACAAGGACATTTATTGTCCTTCTGACGGGGGGGATAAACTCATATGGCATAAGACACCATATCTAGGAGCTATTGGTGCTTTCTTATACTTAGCAAGGTGTACTCGACCCGATATCTCATTCACAGTGAACTGTTTGGCTCGCCATAGTTCTGGACCTATCCAAAGGCACTGGAATGGGATCAAGCACATTCTGAGATATCTCATCAGCACAAAAGATTGGGGTCTGTTCTATCGACAAATTGGCAAGCAGGAAATTATAGGATACGCCGATGCAGGATATTTATCAGATCCACATAAAGGCCGATCACAATCGGGTTATGTATTCTTGTATGGAGATAAAGAGATTTCATAGAGATCGGTGAAGCAGACGATGGTTGTAACATCCTCGAACCACTCAGAGATTCCTGCACTACATGAAGCTGGCAGAGAATGCTTCTGGTTGAGGTCTATGATCAACCATATCAATAGAAGTTGCGGTCTGAGTTCTATCTAAGATAAACTGACGATACTTTATAAAGACAATGCAGCTTGTATTGTTCAAGTCAAGGGTAGATTTATTAAAGGTAACAGAACAAAACATATTTTGCCAAAGTTCTTTTACATACATGAGTTA
The DNA here is from genome assembly GCA_014058105.1 of Kingdonia uniflora. Classification (NCBI taxonomy): domain Eukaryota; kingdom Viridiplantae; phylum Streptophyta; class Magnoliopsida; order Ranunculales; family Circaeasteraceae; genus Kingdonia; species Kingdonia uniflora. The sequence goes on from JACGCM010001854.1 coordinate 2,609,559, forward strand.
CAGAAGATGAATAAGACAATGTTGTACAAGTCCATTCAGAAGATAACTTAGCTGATCTATTCACGAAGGCTCTTACACATCCTACGTTCAAGAGATTGGTACACAGAATTGACATGCAGAGTTTGTACGATTTGTTATCTTAGGGAGATCAAGGTCTGGGGGAGTAGTTCTTGCCTGGCGTGGATGCATGCGTATTGTACTCTTTTTTCCTGATAGTGCAATTTTTATCCTAGGTGGTTTTACTGACTGGAGGTTTTGATGAGACAACGCATACGCGTCCACAATCCATATAGGGATTATGATTCTACTCTTTCTTTGGTTAGGCAGAGGTTTTGATGAGGCAAGTCGTTCTAGTATAGAACACCCCATGGGAAAGTGTTACGAGTTGGGTCCAACCCAAGCTAGGAGCCGAATAGGGTCGGTGTGCCCTATTGGACTCCTAACAAAGCCCATAAGCCTTTAGGGTTATGGGGAGAGTTTGAGTTGGTTTGGTAACCTATTCAATATGGTTATCTCTTTTTGTATTATGTCCAGTTTTACAGCTCTCCAGATATCAATAAGAAATCTTTCTCTCTCAATTGCTCACCAAATATAAAACTATTAATCTTTTATCTATTATACATTAGAGAACGTTATTTTTCAAATAGACAAGTTTTCCATTGTCCCAAAGACAAAGAGGGGCTGAGATTTTATGTTCCTTTGTAAATATTGGGTTAAAATAACGGGATCAACGAACCAGATTTGTTTAGCTCTTGATAAGGCTAAACATTTGAAGGGTAATTTAGACAAAACATACACCAAGGGCAATTTAGTCTTAGCACCTCTCTATCTCTTAACAAATCATCCCGACTCTCATTACATCTCCCTCTCATCTTCTTTCTCTCAAAGACCATCTTCATCTCCATAACTTTCTTTAACTTCGCCCCACCTACTCAACTTTTTCTCTCATACTCTCAATTTGAAGATTTGATGAAAGCCTTTTAATAGGCATAAATTTTTTAGGCTTTATCCTCCTAACTTAAAAAAATAAATTATTTTTGGTTTCTGATTTTGATCTTGAGTCTATATCATTGAAGTATTTTACTTTATGATTTTCTTTTCAATTTTTAGATCACCAATGGATTATTGAAGATTTTTTTTTCTTTTACTTTGTATGTGTTTTTGTTTCCTGGTAATTGTAGTTGCCGACATTTTGAAATCATGATGGACGTATGTTCACCTTTCACAATTGAATTTGTGTAACTAATGTTTTTTTACTTTCAAGGCTTTAACCTAATTACATTAAGAATTTGGGGAGATTTTGATATAATCTGGAATTTGATTTCCAGGGGAAAACTGATTTCGGATGAAATACAAACTTTTTATACAGTTATTGATCAAAATACAATGATATTGCTTCCCTTTTGTTGATTCACCAATAACTATTCATGGCTTCTGTATGAAGTTTTTGGTATATGTGGATCTCTGGAACCATGAAAAATCTAAAGGTAGAAAAATTTGATATTTGGTGGAAGCGGTTGGCAAAAAAGGTGTTATCGCTCTGAATTCTCTTGAGATTATCCATGCAGATACCACCTTTCATGAGGACCTTATACCAACTCATTCATCCTCTCCTGGTATCATCGAAGTATCTTATTTTTCACTTTGGAAAATAATATTTTTCTCCAAATGTTCCAGTTGGTTTACTTTTAGGTGGAGTAGGCGGGACGGGGGATTTCTCATAGCAAATCTCACTACCAAAATTTTGCCAGACGAGGATCTGTATTCCTATGTCTATGTAAGGCCTACATGATCCTCATTCATTTGCATTTTGGGATCCTATGGATCTGATTTCACAATAGTATTTCTACATCTTGCTCCTGAAACATTTTTGTCCATTTTTAAAATACATGACCAAGAATAAACAGTGAAAATTGAAGGTGCAAACAATTATTCATTCATTTAAATGTACATTTATTATAAAATTGGTATTGTAGATGGAATTGTTGCTCTGTGTGTGTGTATTTAATCTTCTCATATATGTGGTTCTGCTAAAATAAATTTAGTTTGACATATGATTACTTGAATAATTAATACCCTGCCTGAAGCTTTGGTTTCAACCCATTTTGAGATGGATATATAGTGGTGGTCTCAACCCATTCATATGGATTATGTATTCATGGTTTCAACCAATTCTGAGATGGATCCACAGTGGGGGTCCCTCTTTTACTATTGATTCTCCTTGAATCTTTGGTAGCTGGGTTTTGATTAATTTGCTAATAGTTCTATATGGTCCGATTTGCTGAATAAAGGGTACGCACCTCGACAAAGCCTCTAATAGGGTACACTCTAGATGACCAAGGTATGTTTTTGACAAACTAGGTACTCTATTTTATTTTATTTTGAGATAACAAACTTTGCTTTCGACTTATTAAGTTCTAATACTTTGCTTAAGTATGATTGAACCTACTCTAGAATTCCCTTAATTTTTCATTTGATTCTTCGTATCCAAGGATTTTAAGTAATGAATGTGTTGATTAATTTCAAGTTCATTGAGGAGCATGTTGGTACTGTGGAGAATCTTAACTCAAACAAATAATGGATGTGGTGCCTGTGCTACTCCTCACACCATCATGAGGATTTTGCAATGTTCATTGAAATAAGAATTCCCAAACTAAGCCATTGTAGTCATGACATAAAAAGGAATAGAAGGAAATATATCAAAATTGTCGAATAGTCATTTAAATCCAGATTAGTTTGTGAAATTCCAACCATGTAAATATTTTTGTGGTAAGTTGTTGGTTTTAATGTCGCAATATATGTTGCACTTTGTCCTATATTTTATATGTTTTTGTTTATGGTTTTGATTTAACGGTGCAATTTGTCAATTAGGCTATTCGATGTCGTGTTTCCAGTTCTTTTCTATATTTCTACGTCGATGAGCATTGATGCATCAAACATTCAAATAAACGTGGGTACGACATGTCTTCGCATCAAAGTTGGCATATTCACCGTGACTTGGTCATGAGTTTTAGCGCAAAGGGCGCTTTAGTAGACAACTTTGTAGTGCCGAAGGCGCGTCGATGTATCCACCGTGGCGAGCCACGGGTAGTACTAGTATTATTATAATCCTCAACACTAGTGGTCCATTTGTTTGCCAAGTCTCACACATGAGACATGACAAGTTGTGGTAGTTGCAACTACTATTCGTGTTTGTTTGACCAAATCTCATAACATTGAAGCCTCCACGGGAAATTCAAAAACTACTTTGTTTTCTGTTCAGTTCCTACCATAATAGGTAAGATTTAGAAATATTTCTCTTTGTAGGAGTTCGTGGGAGTAAGAAAAGGAGATAGACCCCGATAATTTCTTTTCAACTCTATAAAGCTTTTACACAAACTATCATTTTCTCTCATGTACGAATCTGCTCTCTCAAAGCTGTGATTTCCTCTCCTAAAGCTGTGATTCAGGTTCATTTCTTCTCAGTCTCTCATCTTCTTTCTGCAAAATAATAATGATCATTTGCTCTTTCAGTTGTTGCGATAATCGATCGAGTTTCAGTTATTGCTATTATCAAGTTTTAGTTGTTGCTATAATTAAGTTTCAATTGCTGTTACTCTTTTTTAGTTGCTGCTGCTTGTTGCTCTTAAATTGTATGCTATAATTGAGTGTCAGTTGTTTGCTATTTTCTCCTCTCTCATCTTCTTTCTGCAAAATTAAAATGTGGGATTGCTGGATTTTGGATTTTTTTTATGTTTATATGGCAAACTAAAAAAGGAGTTTGCTGATTTGAAAGCTTTTTTTTCTTCTTTGACAAATTAGGAAGTGGGTTCGATGATTTTGGAGATTTGTTTGATCTTATCCCCATGTTTTAATCACTATAATTTTTCTTTTATAGATGGACTCTGACGATGATGAAAATGTTATTACTGCGTGCACTATACTAATTGTGGTATGCACGACAATTGCATTAGTCAAATTAATTTATTATATAGATAGGTTGACGACTATCAATATAGATGATTAGAGACATCTTTATTTATGAAAATTATATGAAGAAAGTGAAACACAATGTCATGAAATTACGGTTTAATCATCTTTGCGCTAGACTAGAGACCAAAGGGTTGAAGAAATTACGATTTGTAGATGTTAAGGAGAAAGTTGCTATGTGCCTTCTAGTAATTGGGCATGATACACGAAACTCTCAAGTTAAGTTTGACTTGATCCGATCAGGTCACGCGATCTCTCGATACTTTCACAAAGTTTTGCAAGCAATTCTTAAGTTGGGTGTGGATCTTATTAAGACTGCAACTGTCAAGTTTTCTCCGGCAATGGGTAACGATAATAGGCCATAGGTAAACCATTATTTTAAGGATTGTGTAGGGGCAATAGATGAAACCTTTATATATGCCAGTGTACCAGCAGAAGATCGACCAAGGTCTAGAAATAGAAAAGGAGACATAAGGCAGAATGTGTTGGTTTCATGTAGATTTAACATGAGAATTACATATATATTGGCTGGGTGGGAAGGTTCGGCTCATGATAGTAGGATGCTTAGAGCGGCGGTAAATAATCCAAGAGACCCTTTCACTATCTCTGCATGTATTTTTAATAATCACTTATGGCATGATCTTAATATTTTTTTACATCGTATTTACTATCTTTCATTTTATTAGGCTACTTGGGTGATGTCGGCTTTGCTAATGTCCTTGGTTTTCTAGTACCATATCGTGGTGTAAGGTATTACCTTAAGGAACATGATAGAAGAGCCCCTACTAATACAAAAGGGCTCATCAACTATCGTCATTCATCTTTGCAAAATGTGATTGAAAGAACATTTGGCCTGTTGAAGAAACGTTTTGCTCATCTCAGATCGTATCCTTTTTATAACATTGAGACCCAAACAATGATCGCAATGGCATATTGCATTATTCACAACTTTATATTAGAAGTGGACCCATATGATATGGGTGATGAATGGGTCATACCTAAGGAAGAACCACATGAGGATTTTGGAGAGCGAGAGGACATAGCTGTACTTCAACCATCTTCAACATGGACGGGATTTAGGGATCATTTAGCTGAGACTATGTGGAATGAATATAACTATCATCCATAGTTTAGGATATTTACTAAGTATATTTTGCATATATATTTGGAAGTATTTGTGTTATGTTTTAATGAAGACGGTATCAACTTTAATAGATGTGATAATTGGCGTTAAACTTTCTTGTGCTTTGTTTTTCTTGTAAAACTACATGTCTAAGGTGAAAAAAAAAGGGTTTACATGAAGCTAGAGATGTAAATGTTATATTCTTATGCTGCATATTTAAATTTCTTTTCATCGTGGTGATAGGCTTGGATTTAGAGCCACATGTCTTTATAAATGAAGATGGCGAGGGCGGTGGAGGAAAAAGTAAGGTTATTTGGGATGATATGATGGATCGGATTCTCCTAGACACATTGCATGAGAAATTGGCTAAAGGCGGTAAGAGTGACAATGGGTGGAAATCGTCAACTTACAATGCCGTAGTATTTAATGTAAACAAGGGATTGAATATGGAGATTACTACGACCAATGTTTGAAGTTGGTTAAAGACTTGGCGGTTACACCATAATGCTGTGAAGGAGATGAAGAATATTAGCAGTTTTTGGTGGGATGAAGAAAAGAAAATAGTAGTCACCGACGAGGCCTTATGGAAAGAAGTTCTGAAGGTACACACTTATATCATTTTTTTGCAAAAATAGTATTGCATAACATTCTATCTTAAAGCATCACATCCTTGAAAGAAAGTTCACAAGGCATACACCTGTATTTTACTTTCAAACAAAGTACTTTTTTTTATTGAAACCATTTACCTCTATAAAGTATTGTACTATGATGATTAATATATCGCTTTACTTGTTTCTAAATAGACGAGTAAATACTTGAAGAAATTTAAAGGAAAGCCTTTGTCTAACTATAAAGAGATTGCAGAGATACTTGGAAATGATCGAGCCAATGGCTCACATGCGACAACTATTTGAAATACGAATGTTGATATGGGGGAAGAACATGATCACGACTGTGCTCCTGAAATAGGGAACCAACCACCCCAAGCTGAATCACCATTTCCAGAAGTTGTCACCTCTCAAAATCCATCAACATCTAATATTGCCCCTAAGAGACAAAGAAATAGATCATCAGGTGAGTTGGTGTTTAAGCAACTGAAAGGGCTTCAAAATTGCATTTCTAAGGTTGCAGATGCAATGATGTTCAAAAGCCGTGATCAAGATGCCCTTATGGAGAAGGTAACCGAAGAGCTTGAAAAGTTGGAAATGTTAGATCACGAGGAAAAAATGAAAGCAATGGAAATGTTTGCCACTAACACAGGTATGGAAAGGATGTTTCTTGCAATGAAAGATGATGCTAAGGAGTTTTGGCTAAAGACCCATTTTCTTATTATTTATCGTTGATGAAGGATTTGGGAGGGAATATTTTGACTACCTTATTTATGCTGTTTTGGTATGGACTGGTTCATCTTATAATGATCATTTTCTCTTGTACAAGTAGAGTTAAAGAAGTTGTTGTTATTTCATCTCCTGTTGCTATTTTATCTCATTGCCAAAGTAGTTGTTGCTATTTCATCTATTTTAGTTTCTGTTATGATCGAGTTTCAGTTGTTGCTGTAATCGACTTTTAGTTGTTACAATAATTAAGTTTCAATTGTTGTTGCTCTTCTTTAGTTGCTGCTGCTTGTTGCTCTTAAACTGCTGTCGCTGTACTTCACATTGTGTTGCTGTTACTGGACATGTAAACCCATATCAGGGGTACATAACAGTAGTACCTATCACTCTTAAACTGCTGCTTGTTTCAGTTGTTACGAAATCAGGGGTATTTTTGTTGCTACTGCATATTTAAACTGCTTGTTACTGTTGTTTGCAAATGAGTAATACAATTATGCTTGTCCTACAATTATAATTATAAAATATCATTGTGCTCAAAATAGTTTCGGTTCTCTTTTTACAGGGTAGAGCTTTCAGTTCATTACAAGCCTGAATGCAATGGTTGTTATGATGATGAGTATTGCTGGAGAAATATACAGAGCTCAAGTGCGACGTCAACTGACTGAAGGCCATGTTTACCTGTATAGTATAATGCTGAGAATCAGACAAAGATGCAATTTTGAATAATTGCAAAAAAATCCCATGCCTTCTACCTATCTCTGTTACTCTGTACTGATTAGCCCCTTTACCAAGTAGAGCTGCCTTACTCCGAAATGATTTTTTCATTCAGGCTTGTTACTGCTGCTACTGCGACAACTTCCTCTAATTACAATTTACGTTTTGGGAAAGCTATTTACAGGTTCTTTACAAATTATCAGATGTTATAGACACGAGCTACAAACCTCCTTATCAAAAATGTTATATCTAGAATTTATCTCTCGCTATAACAATGTCTCTTAAATTTGGAACTCGCTGCCTATTTTTTGGTACTTACATTTTTTATCTTGGGCCTTTATGCATCATTTTCAAATTCTGTATTATGAATTGGTTCTTTTTTCAGGCCTCTTTAATTTGGCGCAAGGATAGACGTGAGTATATAATACCACAGACTTTATATGATGCTTACTTTTCTTTGTTATTTTTAGTTTGGTCAAAATGGTTGTTGGGGGAATCTTGCTTTCTTATGTGATAAATTCGTAGGATGGAAATTGTATTCCAATTATCACAGAGGTCTAATGTCCCTATCAAAAAGTATGCATAGAGGATCCTAAATTTATAAATCTCATGGTCAGCCAAACGGCAAGAATGAGATTTGTTGGGAGTTTAAAGTCCAACTTTCATTGGCAAACCAAACACATTATTTGGAATTGCATGTCTCAAGAATACATGTCTTGAGACATTCAACTCTTAAAACATAGTTTAGACTTGGCAAACAAACGGACCCTAGTTTCTTTTCCCCATACAATTTTTCTTCATGTGAAAGTATTTTCACACGGTATATAGAATGATGTTTAAGAAATTGATAAAACTTGGGATGGACCTCTTCTGGACTACTCATTACTACATATGGAGTGCCAAATAGACAAAATATATCATCGAGGAAGGTGATCACTTCTTAACGGTTTTTTAAGTGGTAAGCTTTTGCTTTGGACCATTTTGACTCTGGATCAACTTCCATAAGGACGTAATAGTTTTTGTCATACAAAAAAGTAAACAGTGATGAAAAACTGCACATGGGAAACTCTGCAACTTCTATGGTTAAAGGAATTTGAAAGGTTGTCCTGAAGTTCACTTCAGGAAAAGAACTTACTCTGAATAAAGTTCTACATGTTCCAGATATTTAAAAGAATTTAGTGTCTGGATCAGTTTTAAGTAAGAAAGGCTTTAGGCTAGTATTCGAGTTGGACAAATGTGTCTTGACTAAAAGTGGAATGTTTGTAGGAAAGGGCTACTTGAGTGATAACCTGTTTAAATTCAATGTTGATGTAACCTCAATGTTTAGCATTAAAATTGAAGGTTCTACTTACATTCTTAAGTCTTTTAATGTTTGGCATGCACGATTATGCCATGTTCATAGTGGTTCGTTACGCAAATTAATGAACTTAGGACTGTTGCCTAAATTCAACATTGATTGCAAATAAAAATGTACAACATATGTTGAAGCAAAGTTTACAAAACAACCCTTTCAATCAATTAATAAAAGTAAGACAATACCTCTCGAGGTAATTCACAGCGATTTATGTGACTTAAAATTTGTCCAAACAAGAGGTAGGAAAAAGTTTTTAATTATTTTTATCGATGACTGAACTAGGTACAGTCATGTGTATCTACTCCAAAGAAAAGATGAAGCATTAGAGATGTTTACGCTTTATAAAAACGAGGTTGAAAATAAACTTGAAATGAAGATTAAAACCTTAAGGTCAGATAGAGGTGGTGAATATGTTTCTCAGTTTTTAAAGAGTTTTGTGCTCAGAAAGGGATTATTCACCAAACTATAACATCTTATATACCTCAACAAAATGGAGCCGATGAGAGGAAAAATTGAACTTTGAATGATATGGTCATTGTCATATTGATTAGTTCAGGTTTGCCAAAATACTTGTGGGGGGAAGCTTTACTTTTAGCAAACTACTTACTCAATTAGATTCCTCATAAGAAGACTAATAGAATTCCTTATGAACTTTGGAAAGGTAAAGTATCTTCCTTTAAAATCATGAAAGTGTGGGGGTGCCTTGCAAAAGTGCAAGTTCTAGTTCCCAAGCGTGTGAAATTGGGACCCAAAACCATTGACTGTATTTTTATTGGCAAAGCTAATAATAGTAGTGCATTAAGGTTTCTGATACACAAATTAGGGACCACTGATATACATGAGAATATATTCATCGAATCACGTGATGCTATCTTTTTTGAGGATATTTTCCTAAGCAAAAAGAGTGATAATGCAAATTCTCTAAAAAGATCACATGACTTTGCTTCAGGTAGTGATCTTCAGCCTGAAAGTTTAGTACTAAGTCATTGATTTTGAACTCTTAGTTTTGTACTTTTTTATTGAACAAATTTTTTAGCATGTTATGGTATCTTCCTAGATTTGCCACAGCTCGTTCTCTGGTCTCATCTATCCGATTCGTATTGCATGCTAGTTCAAATTTGTTATCTTCGCGAGTTAGCTCACGATTTCTGATAGGATGGTGATACTCTATTGGAATTACGACCTCATTGCCATATGCTAGTAAAAATGAAGAACATCTTGTTGATTGTCTCAGTATTGTCCTATAAACCCATGACATATGGCAATTCCTTGATTCAATTTCCTTTATTCTCTGTCTTTAACCATTTCTTGAGGCCATCCAACTATGGTCTTGTTCATGATTTTAGCCTGCCTGTTCCATTGTGGGTAGTATGGGTTTGATGACAAGTGTATAATATTATGTTTATTCAGGAAGCTGACCGCTTTTTTTCTAATGAACTAGGGCCGGTTGTCGATTCGAATCAGATTTGGGCTGCCAAACCTCATGATAATATTATTCCAAATGAACTTGATAACTTTCTTCTCCAATTCGATAGAGTTGGACCATATTGACCCATATCATAAAGTACTCTGTTGCTGCAAGGAGGATTTTCTTATTGCCCGGTGTATTAGAGAATTCTCTTACCAAGTCGAGAACCCATCGCTTGAATGGCCAAAATACCTTACTTGCATATAATTCTAGATTAGGGGATCTTATTTTATGTCTGTGTCTTTGACAAACGCAACATTTTCTTGAAAATCCTCAGCCTCTTTTCTCATTTTTGGCCAGAACACTTCTTGCGTGATGTTTGCCAGTGAGTGTCCTGCGGCATGGGATTCGCATGTTTCTTCATGTACTTTTCTTAACATTTTATTAACGACTTTTTATGAAAGGCAATTCAGATAGGGCCCAGTGACCAACCTCCTGTATAATCCATTTTTCAGCACTATGTATCGCTTTAAATTTTCGATTAATTTCATTTTCTCCTTAGAATCGTCTAGGAAGTTGCTATCACATTTATTATTTAGGCTCATGTATATTAGGAAGGGTCCCCTCCAATCCTCATCTTCTTCTTCATCACCCCAAGTATTGATTGTACATATCGAGGCGTGATCAATGTTGGGTAATTGACATCACTTCGATCCTGAGATATCTAACATCTATACCCGACACACTATCCAAGTATGCCAATGAATTGACATATCGATTTTTCCCACGGGGTAAATATTCGAGCGCTACCTTCTTGAAATTGTTCATTCTTTCGACCACTAAAGCTGCATAATCGACCATCCTCCCATTCTTTATATACCATTCGGAGTAGTGGTGAACTATAAGCAATGAATCGGTTTATACCGAAATTTTAGTTACCCCGATATCTAATGCCATATCTAATTCGTGGATTATAGCTTCAACTCAATGACTTTGTTGAAGGCTTCAAAATCAAGTCTAATTGATTTTTTAATTCTATCATTAGATAGAGTGATTAGAATGATTTCCAGTACTCATGACCCTTCAAATTTTGCTGATCCATCTTTAAGTAGCCTCCAGCCATCTCTAGTCACCCACTCTGCCTCTTTATCAAATGGATTATCAGGCGGCTCAAGTCCATCTTCTTCTTTACCTTAGGGCCATATTCTTCCCAATCATGGTCTTCGACTGGAAAGTCAGCCATGAAATTGGGTATGAAATGTCTTTTCTCTAACGTCTTCTGCTAAAATCTAATATCGTGTTCCCCCAAACTTACTGACTAATGTTGTACTCGGTATGATTTCTTTATTTTTGACAACGCCCTCAAAGAGGATAGTTTATTATAACCTTTATTGAATGAGCTTGGAAGTATTGCTTCAATTTATGTAATGTGTAAACGAGTGTATGGGGGAGTTTCTCGAGTTTAGAATATCTTGTTTCTGATGGAGCAAGCGTTTTCCTTATGAAATATACCAGTTTCTCGATCTTCCCCTCCATTCTTATCATAACCGAGCTTTAAGAATTGTTTGTTACTGCTTGGTAGACCTTCAACTCTTTACCTTCTAATAGTGTACTCATTACTGGTAGTTTTCTAAGGTACTTTTTCAACTCATGGAAAGCGGCCTCACATTCTTTCATCAAATTAATATCCTCGCTCTATATTCTTTTTCCTGTTCTGGTAAACACGTGTAGTAGCAGAAATAACCATCTGCAGCAACCCCAAGGATTTTGAAATGAACATGTTTAATGCTACGACCTTGCCAGCTAGCTATTTCACATCCTTCTTAATCTTTTAGCATGGATATCCTAGCTCAAATCTATTATGGATCTGCCTCTATCCCCTTCTTAATAATTAGATGTCCAAGGGATTTTCCAAATTGGACTCTAATTTTACTTTAGTCTGGATTGAGCTTTATTATGTATGATTGTAGAATGCTAAAAATAGTTTTTAGGTCTAACAGATGACCTTCTTTTTTAAGCTCTTGCAGAGCATATCATCAATGCATACTTTCATGGTCTTCCCCAAATGTTCTTTGAACATACTTGTTACTAACCGTCGGTAAGTTGCTCTAGCGATCTTTAGTCTGAATGGCATGCCTTTGTAACAATAAAGGCCACTCTCTGTGGTGAATGCAGCTTTCTCCTGATCCTTCGATAAGAGTGGTATTTAATTGTATCCTGACGCGTCGTCTAGCATCGATAATAACTCATGCCATATGCTTGAGTCTAGTGTTTGGTAGATGATCGGAAGTAAGAAACTATCCTTTGGCGTGTGCTAATTTCGATCAGTGAAATCTACGCAAACACATACTTTCAAATTCTTCTTCGGGACTGCTACGATATTCGAGATCTAATCGGGGTACTTGGCTTCTCTGATAAAACCTACTTCGATTAGTTTATCAACTTCTTTGTTTACTTCGTCTCTGAGTCAAGGAGATAGCCTTTTTTGTTTATGTTTAACTGCTAAGACTTTGTCCCTTACGCTATGCTTGTGATAATCCAAGATTGGATCAACTCTTTGCATCTCTTTGAAGGTCCATGCGAATATGTCTTTATTTTCTCGAAGGAGGTGTACTATAAATTTTTGTTCTTCACAATCGAGTTTGGTGCCAACAAACGATCCTCTATCTTGTCCATCGATCTTAATGTATTAAGTTTGATCGATTCAAAGAACCTGGTCTTCAACAGGATCAGCCTTTTGCAACTGCTATAATGTAAATTTTCTAACTCTGTCAATAATGCTTGATATTGTATATAATAGACTATCCTTTGTCTAATCAAAATCTAATACATAATGTAAATTGAGAAACCCTAAAATGATGAATTGTACGAAAAATACACAAATTGGTTGGGAAAAATCCCTTTAAGAGCTTCAATTGCTTAATCAATAATCAATTACAAATGAAATACTCTCAAGCCCTAAGTCTCTCTCTCAAAACTTTAATTGATCTAACATAATCTAATCTTGCCCAGCCTTTCCCCTTTATAAGGGTTACAAGTTCCTAGTTACAAAATATGACAAATATGCCCTTAAACGCCTTAAACTATAGGCTGAATTGTACCTCTGTTTGAACAGAACAAGCCTTTGTTTGAGCAAAAAAAAATGTATTCGAAAAGAGTGTATTCGAAAAAAGTCTATTCAAATAGAACACTTCGAACTTTATTTATTCGAATAGAAAACAAGTCTGTTTGAATAGACCTGAAGTCGTTCAAACGACTCCTAATCTCATTCGAACGGCTTGGTCAAAACTTTATAAAAATACCCCCAGATCCTCCTGGATCATGGGTCCCCCCTTTAGGAGCCTTGAGCTCCTGCTTTAGAACTAGAGATTTGGGAATGCGGTTGTGCCTATTTCCCTTTTATACTATTTCGACTTGCTAGGAAGTTGACCTTTTTTCCCAACTCGGAACGACATGATACTACCCCGTCTTGAAGCATAAACTTTCCTCTCTAGAATACCATCCTCCAGTAACGGATCTTCTCTTTCCATCCATAAGTCATCAACTAACGGTAGGTAAGTATCGATTGCAGAGTCTTCATCTAAAAGAGATGGCTCTAGCATCTTCAAATGCTCGGCATTAATCGCCGAATACATCTGCATATAAGGTGGTAAATCCAATTCATACTCACATGTCTTGCCTTGCAGCAACTTTCGGCGAAATACACTACGCCCCTTGGGATCATCATATCCTGTAACATACTCTGACAGAATAATAGGCTGTCTCTGCATGGCTACCAACATAGAAGAAGTAGTTGTTAATGTGGATTGAGATAACCTCTCAGCCATTTTGTTGTCCACTCCCTTCTTATACTTGATAATCGAGGGGAATTTTTGGAGATACGACATACCCTTCATCTGGTGAGCTTGCTGTTGCTTGGACTGTGTAACTAAAAATTAGAATGGTCTATGATCAGAATGTACTACAACCTCCTCGTACAACTTCCCCTTGTTGGTTTGTTGCTTAAAAGAAATTGTCACTTTAGACAACACACTAGCCGACATACCCTCTTGATCCGGTCGTACCAATAACACAAACTTGCCGCTCACATTAACCAACTGCTTCACCTGAGTCACCGTTACTAAATTATGTGTGGTGACATGCTCCTTACAAGCATTGATATTGAACTCCTTTCCCTCCTTCACAAGACGATACTTGCAAGCTCTTTGGTAATGAATCGCATCTCGGTCCTAAAGATAAGAGCTGCCCAAGATGACCTAACACACATCTAAAGGAACCACCTCACACGTTACCTCGTCAATAAACTTTTCAGTAATCACAAACTTGAATGTACACTACTTCGTGATCATCAAATCCGTATATTTCTGAATCCACCCCAAACCATATGGCTTAGGATGAGCTGTAGTAATCAAACCCATCTTCTTCACCAACGCTGCAGAAATCAAAAAAATTTGACTACCCGAATCAACAATGACCCCGACTAAATTTTGTTTCACCTGAATATTGAAATGAAAAATTTCTTCCTAACTTTCCTCCTCAGTAGCCAAAGACTGCTGAAACATAAGTTTAAGCTTAGGATTTTTATTTATCTAAATTCAGAAGGTCAACAACCTCTGTGGCTAGTACATATCTTTCTTTCCCGATCTTCTCCTCCTTCGGCCTAAGCTCCGAGTGAAGTTTCCTATATTTATCTTAAATATGCCCACTCGCCTTACAATAATTGTAATAATTCTCCTTGGATGAAGAACCCTCTCCTTTGGACTCACCCTTATGCTCGTTTCTCTAACTAGAATTGTAACCCGACTTGTTCTTGTTATCTTTTTTGTCACTCTTCAAGTACTTGCCTTCAATAGTAATTGCCTTCATGGTAGCGTCTTCGATATTGGCCCCAGTAAAGAGCTTAAACTCTCTTATTATGGACTTCGTAAAACCCCCCATGTACTCCATGAATACCTCACACTCGTTCATATCGAAGTCCAAAACTAAAGCTTGGTTATAAAATGCCATAGTGTAATCCTGTACAGATTGCTCAAACTTTTGGCGTGAATTGTGTCATTTGTACCATCTTTCTTGTTAATACCTAATCAGATAAAATTGCTTTCACACTAAGACCTTGAATACTTCCCAACTCAAACTTCTTACTTCATGACATTTCCAATAGGATTTACACCACGTTAGTGCATGAATTGTGAATTTTAATGTTGAGAAACAAATTTTCTAAGCATTAGAGTATTCTTAAAATAAAAATAGGTCTTTAACCTATCTAACCAATTATCCAACATCTCGGCATCGATTGAACCGTTGAATACCGAAATTTCAGTCTTAAAATTGATACGATGATTACGAAAAGGATTCGGTGACTTACCAATACCTGATCGCTCCTTGACGAATTCGGCATCACTACAATCGTTATCTACCTCCTCAGTACCATCGTCTCTATCCTCCTCCGCAACCCCTTTCATCTTCAAGCGGCCTCGCCGTTTCACTGAAGCGGAAGCTGTCTCGAGGTTTGTGAGACATAATTGTTCTACCGACTCCCCTAGAGTAGTAGTTAGTTAGGAAACTTTTGTTTCTAAAGTCGTGAGTCGATCTTCAGAATCGCCCATCTCCAAATTGTCCTTCTTCGAGTTAGGTTTTTGGTGAATCTTCAATTGATTCACTAGCTTCACCTTCATTTACTTGAGTCGGTCACGAGTAGAGACCATAAACCACAATCACCCCTGAGAATCGTTACTAAAAACTGATACCACTTAATCTACAAGACGAATTGAGAAATTCAAAATTAAAGAATAGTACGAAGAACATACAAATTGGTTTGGGAAAATCCCTTTTAGAGCTTTAATTGATTAAGTAATTACAATCGAATTACTCTCAAGCACTAAGTCTATCTCCCAGAACTTTGATTGATCTAACATAATCTAATCTTGCCTAGCCTTGCTCCTTTACATGGGTTACAAGTTCCTAGTTACAAAATATGACAAATATGTCCTTAAACGCCTCAAACTATACGCTGAATCGCTCCTCTGTTCGAACAGATCAAGCCTCTATTTGAACGAAAAAAAGTGTATTCAAACCGACTAAAAGTGTGTTCAAGCATAACACACCAAACTTTATTTATTCGAATAGAAAACAAGTATGTTCGAATAGACCTGAAGTTGTTTGAACGGCTCCAAATCTCGTTCGAAGGACTTGGTCAAAACTACATAAAAACACCCTCAGATCCTCCTGGAATAAAATTTAACTTTCTTAATAATGCAGTAGGGTGTCAATCCGCTGAGATGTATGTTATTCTAGGGTAAATTAAAATCTAGGGGAAATATGGATTCGCTTTATTTGAAATCTCATGAAACTAGGTTTTGAAAGTAATTAATTTAATAGGCTTTTTGGTCTTCACCTAGAATTCTCTTTTTGGAATCGAATTTACGTGGTTTGGAGCTCTTTTTTGATCCTACCGTGTTAACAAATTAGAGAACCAAATCTGTAAGAATCTTGGTTTAAACATTAAGTTGTTCACCTTTGACTTACTCCCTCTCATTGGAAATAAGAATAATTCCTAGGTCTAGAGGTCCTTAAGTAGTCTGAGAAATCAATCCCTTTTTCAAGGCATCGATCTCCTACCATTTTAAAATTGTTCTCCTTCTCCCCCAACACGTCAGGTTTAAGGGAGTTTATGAACATCCTTAAAGAGTAAGCAAAGACCACTAAGTCAGACCTATTACCTGCAGGAAAGTCCTAACATACACCTACAGAGCTTCCTCCTAAGATCTATTATAAAGGGATTAGGTATGCAACCAATAGTTTTTATAAAAATTAGGAATAGATTTATGAGATACAAACACAGTTCTTAAGCTCGTCAAATCCCTGTAAAAATAAAAAATAGGTTTTGTAGTAGCATATTCCTCAGGCTCGATAAGGGTAAACTAAATAAAGTCAAGTCGAAGATATCTTGTCATTTGATCCCCAGATATGAGAAGGATAATCTAGCAAAACTAAGTCAAAGGTGTCAGGCCCACGTCAACAAATCTCGAAGCTCTACAGTAATTGTTGAACTTGGTCAAATGAGGTCGTTGCACATGATCCGTGAAGTTCGCCCACCACCTACTAAACCAGGAGACCAATTATTTTGTAACTGCCTTTATCCATTAAATATTCAGGCAGAGCATTTGTAACCTTGACAAATTATTACATACTTGTCTTGAGTATACTTATTAAATCTCTCTGCAAATTGTAATAATGTAACACATATTGGATTTATATATAAAATCCTCCTCTAGGCTGTGGTTTTTCTCAGGTTTTACTGAGTTTCCATATAAAATCTAGTACATTTTAGCTTAATTTACTTGATCATCATAACCTCATTACTAAAATTATTTGCAAAGTTTACCATATGGAAAACTAACCGTTACAATTAGCGCCGTCTGTGGGAATATACCCTATTTTTTCTTTACCAAATCATATCTTGAACAGTCACTACCATGACTAGTATGAACCTCAGAAGTACCTCTAGTGCCCAGAGGAAGAACAAGGACATTCCAGTTAGCGTCTTACCAGTCAATTAACATAATGTTGCAATCGAGCTTCAGAAGAAAATGGAATCTGACAGGGTCCAGCAGCTCAAAGATCAAAAGATTCACCCTCAACCTCTCCAAGTCAAGAAAGATGAAAGGAGGAAAGCCCTAGAACAATAGAGCTGAACTCATCAGAAAGAAATAGAGAGTCTGCAAAAATAATAAGATTGATTCACTGTTCGACAAGGACCACCTCTCCAGGCCCTAATTGATCATCAATACAGAGCTCCACAGAGGGAGAACATACCAAGGGAAGAACAAAATCGAACTTCAAGATCGCGATCAAGGAACACAGATAAAGTTTCGTGATATTTTGGCCTTATATCATCAACAACGACAACCCAGAGAAGTCGGCGAACACGTCACCAACCCCACCATCTCCTTTGAGACTACCAATTAGAGAATGGTTAGGCCCAGAAGGATAAGAAGATTTTGATCCTTATGTAGTAGTTGCACCAAACACTCATCTGTAATTCATTACCTTATATGACTTGAACAGTCGAATTCAGGCCATACATTCTAACAATCATAGTCGAAGATCTACTCTAAATAGAATCGAGACCAATCCTACTTCCCCTTACCTTGAAGTCATGCCAATTCCAGACAACTTCCAGATGCCAAAATTTCATCAATATGTAGGTCCCACCGACCCACTCACCTACGTCCGTCACTTCAAAGTATCGGTCAGTTTGTACTTTAAACTTGATCATATGCGATGTTTTTTTTAACATGAGCCCCAAAGAAGAGCCTCTCACGTGGTTTTGCACCATTCCCGAAGGTTTGATAACCAGCTTTGCCCAGTTACTGTAACTGTTCGAATCAAACTATGAACATGCTAAAGAGCGTGAGATAACAATTAATTTTTAATTCTTTTTCAAACAAGGTATGATGAAAACCTTTGCAAACTTCTACAAATGTTTCTTGCAAGGAACAAGGAAGATTGGGAATTTAAATCCTAAAATTGTCGTACCAGCATTCACTTCAGTACTCCACATCAATTCTAAAGTTTGAGTCGAGCTTACACATCACAAACCTAAGACAGTCACAAAAATGATCAATTTGGTTAATAACTATTTCGAGCTTGAACGTTTTAAGAAGGATAAGATGAAACGCTCCTCTGTTATTTATTTTAACGATGTACTTTCACCAGCACACATGAAATCGGCAAGCAATGAATTTGTCAATCAACGGCGGCAGTTTAACCACACGGTCAAAAGAAATGACAAGAAAAAAGATAGACCTATCCCGATCCTGCCTCTTATGACATCAACCATGTCTACCATCTTGCCAATACTAAGGGGGGGGGGATAGGTTATTTCAAGAAGTATAAGAAATCTAGGCGACCCAAATAAACCCTTGTGCCAATATCATAATGTCTATAAACATGAGACTTACAACTGTTCCTTTATTATACGCATTTTTCACCGTATTATCCTGGTAGGGAGGCTCGACTATAGAAGTTCCTCGATGACGAAGCAAAAAGAAAAGAAGTCGAACAAGAGCAAGGATAATGTCAAGATCGTCATCTTTACATGATTGAAATCAAAAAAGGAAAGAAGCGAAAGAAAGATAACAGAATCACATCATGCTGTAAGATGAAATCATCCGAGAAATCTGTAAAACTTCTACCCTGCATCAGCAAAGTCAAACGCCCATATTATATTTCCTTTGAAGACTACAATACCAGCCATGTCAAGTACCCTCATGACGACACATTGGCGATAATGCTCAAAGTAGGACAAGACTACTTGCACACGCTCCTAATTGACACTGGAAGTGCGGTTGATATGCTATTGTCGATGGTCTTAAGATGCACGTCGACAAGAAAAAAGGCCGGTTAGTTCAACAATTACAACATGTACTCTGGGCTTACCATACCACAAAAAAAAGGCAATGGGCTGTACTCCTTTCCTCTTGGCCTATTATACCGAAGCTATGTTGCCTACTCAGTTTGAGGTACCAACATGTGACCCTGACCGTCCCAATGAAGATAATGAGTTTGAACTTGGATGCAAGATGTCATGGATCAAAGAAACTAGAAAATGATCCATAACTAACCTCAGACGTCATCAGATCTCTCTCCAAAAGTCATGCAACAAGAGGGTTCGACCATGAAGCTTCGATATCGGAGATTTTGTACTTTGACGAGTCATACCCTCTTCAAAACCTTATAATGCCGAAGTGTTTCCCGAATCCTGGGAAGGACCATTTGTTGTGTACAATAAAACAAATAAAGGATCGCATTACCTGATGGCAGAAGTTGAGGAGCACCAACCCAATCCTTGGAACACAATGTAGTTAGTGTCATACAACAGGCCGCGACCATTACCCCTCAAAACTGATATAAACAAAATATAATCAATAAATACATTTTTCTCCTCTTACCTTCATCTCATATCTTCTGTGAACTTCATGAGTTGGTCAAACTTAAGTATCATGTCAATCCTTCGACCCGACTGATACCTGAGGGCGACCTCGAAGTTTTTCAAGGCTCCAATTCGAGCACCCCCGAGTAATATGAATGGTCAACAGACCGGACACTCGGGGATGCATTGGGGCCGACCAAATTATGCTTCATTTTAGATCAAACCCGCGGATAAAAATACCCGGGGGCGTCCTTCGAAGTCTAGTAAACTTCTTGAGTTGGTCAAACCTAAGTATCATGTCAACCTTTCGACCCGACTGATACTTGAGGGTGAGCTCAAAGTTTTTCAAGGTTCCTATTCGAGCACTCCCGAGTGGCATGAATGGTCAACAGAGTGGACACCCGGGGATCTATTAGGGCCGACTACATTATACTTTGTTTAGGATCAATCTCGCGGACGGAAAATACCCATGGGAGACCTTCGAAGTCCAGTGAACTTCTTAAGTTCAAGGTTTCAATTCGAGCACTCCTGAGTGGCATGAATGGTCAACAGACCATAAAATCGGGGATGCATTGGGTCTGACCACATTATGCTTTATTTATGATCAAACTCGCGGATAGAAATACTCGGGGGGGGACCTTCAAAGTTTAGTGAACTTCTTGAGTTGGCCAAACCTAAGTATCATGTCAACCCTACGACTCAACTGATACTTGGGGGCGACCTCAAAGTTTTTCAAGGTTCCAATTTGAGTACTTTCGTGTTGCATGAATGATCAACAGGCTGGACACTCGGGGATATGTATTGGGGCCAACCACATTATGCTTCGATTAGTCCTGCACACTTCTTGCTTTGATTCATTACCAACCAGCAGTTTTCAACATTCTCCAGTCTACATATCAAATATACCAGCAAGCTCACTCGTGTACACAGATATACCAATACATATAAAATGGTTCAAATCCAAATATCAAGCACAGTCTCAACAAACATTACAACCTAAAATAGTTTATTGCAGACAGCAAAAGCCTGACAAGTTTTTCTCTCAAAATAACTTTATCACCACCGGTTTCAGTACGTCTTTTAACAACGTGTCCGTCTTCATTTAACTTATTCTTACAGTGCCCAGCTTATAAAATACTTTATTCACCCAGTCCTCACTCTCATTGATAAGATCATCGATACAAGTCCTCAGGTACTTTAGCCCGTTATTGGTGGGACCTGCAAAATTGCAAATTCAAAGTCATAATTCTATTCAAACCAACACAGAAACATATTTGATTATCAACTTACTTGATTTGAATAACCTATTATTCAGCCTAAATTCTACCTCCCCACGGGCATTCTCATAATTCCCCTTCACTACAACCAAATCTTTATCCCACCCACGCCTAGTCAAACATAAGTCGAATAACCATGGTTTGTCAAAGTGGCACTGAATGTGATACGCCCCTCCCATCTTATTTGCCTTCTTTGAATAAAATGACACTACATCGAACCACTCGATCAAAAACTTCCATTCGCGATTTAACTCAACATTCATCCCTTTGAGCATCCTCATTATTTCATACAAATTACCGTTCATCTGGCATGGAGCCACAACCCAGAAGTTCAGCATCTGCTTCACCAGCCTTCGAAGAGGTAGTTGCATCCCTAAGCAAATCTTCCCCTTGGAAGCCATAATTCACTCCTGAGGCTAATCTATAAACAAATTCTCGGCCCTTAACGGCACCAGAATAATTCCCTTCATCGCCGACCCGTGTTTTGCCCTAAATTGGTCCAGCCTCGCCTTTTCTTGACGAGAGACCTGCCCCACAAATGTTTGATCCTCATATGTATCTTCACTACTATTACTCTTCTCCACTTCTCTTTCGTCCCTCACATCCCCCAAAGGTTCAACCCCAACCTCCTCACCCCTTTCCTCATCTTCTTTCTCTTCTTCGTTACTTTCTCCAACTATATGAGCCCAACGCCGGTTCCTCCTCGACGTACTAACATCTGGCTCTACTATAGCAAACGGTGCGTCTGCTGCAATTTATAACAGTTTGACGTCATTACTCACCTCCCCTCAACCAAATATGCTTGGCTCGTTCACTTTATCATCATCCTCATCCTCGAAGCTCGATGGGTATGCATTATACCCTGCAGAAGAAGAGGATTGACATTAGCTCAATATATTCGAGTATCACGTTTTTGTTTCCTGTTGCACTATTACATACCCATCCACACCCATCGGCCGTACCACGATCGAATTCTCGAGTACTATCTCTTCTACTCCCCAAATATATATCACTCAACATTTATTCTTCGCCGGACTTCCCAACCTCATCTATTATGCCCCACCCCAGCTGCACCTTTACCGGCGTCTCTACGAAATTCTTATCCCCTCTCCCACCCAAGATCCACAAAAAATGAAGCGAAGAAGATGAAATCTCTAATGGGCGATCAAAGACATACCTGTTTGATGACGTTGAACGCATCGAAGTTGAAATCCAACCGCTACAATGGCGTCTCTTGCTTATTTCTCTGCAATAACTTCATTAGCTATAATGGTGGTCTTCTCTCTTGCTTGTGCCTCATTCTAATTTGAGTGGAAGAAGTGTTGGTCTTTTTCTCTCTTTCTTTACCCTCATTAAATAACATCCCCCAAAACCGCCTCGGTTTCCCCAACCATCATCATTACTACTACCCCCACTCCTTTTCCTATTTCCCCCTATTTTTAGGTACTATGAGTATTTCCTAGACTGCCTCTACAAATACACACCTGCGTGCGTGCCATATTTCCCTTAAACAGAGAATTTCCCTTACTCCCTTGAACCCTCAGCTCCCTCTTAACACCAATGACTATACTTGGTCATGTCTTCGACAACCCTCTTTCTTTGACAGCAGGTTCCTAACACCCTATCCGAGAGTACTATATCAACTTCAATCAGCCCATACGTAGCCTCCACCGCATTCCCAAGGAAACATAATTATGGCCTGCTCTGGCATATTGCCCCATGAACAGTATCACCTCTGCTATTCAGGCTGTCAGTTTTTGCAGTCGAAACTTCACATACCATCATTCTCCGAGCCATCTTCTAAGCTTAACCATATTCACACCCTCAACCGCATTTTAACACTTCGACCATCGATCAATGATCTTCTCTCTTATCGAAGTCTTGAATTTATTACTATTGCTATTCATTTTTATGTCGAAGCATAACAGTGCCTAC
Source organism: Kingdonia uniflora (assembly GCA_014058105.1). Classification (NCBI taxonomy): domain Eukaryota; kingdom Viridiplantae; phylum Streptophyta; class Magnoliopsida; order Ranunculales; family Circaeasteraceae; genus Kingdonia; species Kingdonia uniflora. The sequence continues at coordinate 2,632,607 of JACGCM010001854.1, forward strand.
ATTATCATCGACCTAAGATCTCTATAATCAATACTCTTTACTCTACATTGGTACACTTTGATAAAACAAAACACCTATTTCATTCTAACAACAAAGGTGGAAATACGGTACTACAAATTACAAATCCCCTCATCTAAACCCCTCCCACAAAATAAAAAAAAGAACCCCTTCCCTATTTACATGGAAGGCAGTTCTTCCAATACCACGCAAAATCATTGGCAACATCTTTGGCTTCCACCAGTCGCTCTACTAGGTGCCACATCATATAGGACCGTTGACTCACGCTTGGGAAGCACCACTGAATTACTCTCCTCCAGTGAATGAACGGCTCCCCACAGATCATGTCTCCTTCGTCCAACTCTACCATATCTCTGCTTCAGAACCAAAGCCTTGGCATTCACTCATTTTTTCTTCTCCTCAAGTTTCCTCTAATAGCGTATGTCCGTAATGGGTTCTATTACTTTACTAAATAGGGACAAAGATAAATGGTACTTGAATTTAATTCCCCCCCAAAAGCTCTTATTTATACCCTGATTATGGTGCATTAATTACCTCCTTAATCAGTCTTATCATAATTACTCACCTTGGAACTACCCACATTCATGCCAGTCAACTTTCTAACCTCCCACGCCTAACAGTTTTTCTCAGCACGCGCCATCTACAATAATTTTTGAGGCACCAGCTGAGAGGTGGCAAATATAGTAGCCTACTTGCTGCCACCTAAGACCAATCAAATACTCGGAGGCTACATTAAAGCCTATTAAGAGACTAGAAGTCGAGCAAGGTAGCATCAAAGTCCACGAAGCCTTCCGAGATTAACTGAACACTCGAAGGCCACAACAAGCTAGTCGAAGCCAAAGATAAAGATAGCTGGTCAATACCAATTCTAAAGAGACCTCGACCATAGCTGTACATGGTTGAAGGCAGACACACCTGATAGAGAGCTCACCAGATAAAACAGTGGAAATAAGCCACCATAAACTTTAATGGCAGAGCCGACTTCACATACAAGACAGTTTTCCCAAAGGATATACATGTAATATGACCTCGCGTGGTGACTCACCCCTATTTATCTCTTTTAAATAGAAAGGGGGGAACACTGTGAAGGGGTTAAAAAAACTCTGCCCTAAACCCTCCCAACTTCACCTTCGACAACTCTGTAACCATCTGTCAGCTCGAATTGTCATCTAACTCAACATCTAAACAATCTTTTATTCAAATCCTCGCTAAAGTTTGTGAAGAATACAAATCATGGACTCCACGCAACTATGCTAGTGCAGTAACTTAGTTATTTATTGTCTTATATATTTACCTAAACTCCTAGCCGAAGGTAACCTTAAAGGTGTAAAAGTATAGTTTTCCCTCTACGAAACTAGGCCCCTACACTAATGACACTACGTGAGATCATTTCAAAGTAGTAGTCGATGAAGTATTCAGTTTTGCTGCTACGCTTACCATTAAGGATGATGATCCAAAACCACTCACTGTAGACGAATGTAAATATAGTAAGGTACAAGGCAAGACTAGTTGCCCAGGGCTTTTCTTAAAGACTTAACATCGATTTCGATGAAACCTACTCTCCAGTCATGGATGCTATAACATTCCATTACATGACCAGTCCTTAAGTTGTTAAGAATGAGCTTGACATGTGTCTTATGGATATAGTTGTTGCATATTTATATGGGAAATTAGATATAGAGATCTATATGAAGCTGCCAGAAGGGTTTAAGCTTCTTAAAGTCACAATGCCAGGCACACGAGGTGCCTATGTAATAAAACTGGATAAGTCATTATATGGTCTGAAACATTTAGGGCTCATGTGGCACAACAGGCTTACTAAATATTTGAAGGCCAATGGCTTTGAAAATAGCCTTGTTTGCCCATACATTTTCATCAAGAAAATAAAAATTGGTTTCGCCATCATTGCAGTATATGTAGACAATTTAAATATCATCGAACTCAAGGGGAGATAGCGAATGCTGCCGAATACCTAGGGAAAGAATTTGAAATAAAAGACCTTGGGTAGACCAAATTTTATCTCAGTTTGCAGATCGAACATCTAAGTCACGATATAATCGTAGATCAGGCGGCGTTTACCAGAAGAATCATAAAACATTTTGGTATGAATATGACACACAATTCCAAGATGCCTATGCATATCCGCTCAGTGTATGTGAACAAGAACATTTATCATCCTCCTGGCGTGAGGGATAAACTCATATGGCATGAGACGCCATATCTAGGGGCTATTGGCACATTCCTATACTTAGCAGGGTGTACTCGACCCGATATCTCATTCACAGTGAACTGCTTGGTACGCCAAAGTTTTGCACCTACCCAAAGGCACAGGAATGGGATCAACCACATTCTGAGATATCTCATCAACACGAAAGACTGGGGTCTATTTTATCCACAAATTGGCAAACATAAAATTATAGGATACGCCGATGCAGGATATTTATCAGATCCACATAAAGGTCGATCACAATCGGGATATGTGTTCTTGTATGGAGATAAAGTGATTTGATGGAGATCGGTAAAGCAGACGATGGTTGCTACATCCTCAAGCCACACAGAGAATCCTGCACTACATGAAGCTGGCAAAGAATCTTTATGCTTGCGGTCTATGATCAACCATATCAATGGTAGTTGCGGTCTGAGTTCTATCTAAGATAAACTGACGACACTTTATGAAGACAACGCAGCTTGTATTGTTCAAGTCAAGGGTAGATTTATTAAAGGTGACAGAACGAAGCATATTTTACTAAATTTCTTTCATATACATCAGTTACGGAAGATGAATAAGATCAATGTTGTACAAGTCCATTCAGAAGGTAGCTTAGCTGATCTATTCACGAAGGCTCTTACAGATCCTACGTACAAGAGATTGGTACACAGAATTGACATGCAGAGTTTGCACGATTTGTTATCTCAGGGAGATCGAGGCCAGGGGGAGTAGTCCTTGCCTGATGTGGATACATGCGTATTATACGCTTTTTTCCTGATAGTGTAATTTTTATCCTAGGAGATTTTACTGACTAGAGGTTTTGATGAGACAACGTATACACATCCACAACCCATATAGGGCATATGATTGTAATCTTTCTTTGGTTAGGCAGAGGTTTTAATGAGGCAAGTCGTTCTAGTATAGAACACCCCATGGGAGAGTGTTACGAGTTGAGTCGAGCCTAAGCTTGGATCCTAATAGGGTTGGTGTCTCCTATTGGACTCCTAACAAAGCCCATAGGCCTTTAGGGTTATGGGGAGATTTTGAGTTGGTATGGTAGCCTATTCAATAGGTTATCTCTTTTTGTATTACGTCCAGTTTTACAGCTCTCCAAATATCAATAAGAAATCTTTCTCTCTCAATTTCTCACCAAATTTAAAACTATTAATCTTTTATCTATTATACACTAGAGAACGATATTTTTCAAATAGACAAATTTTTCATTGTCCCAAAGGCAAAGAAGGGATGATATTTTATGCTCCTTTGTAAATATTTGGTTAAAATAACGAGATCAACGAACCAGATTTGTTTAGCTCCTGATAAGACTAAACATTTGAAGGGTAATTTAGACAAAACATACACCAAGGGTAATTTTGTCTTAACACCTCTCTATCTCTTAACAAATCATCCTGACTCTCATTAGATCTCCCTCTTATCTTCTTTCTCTTAAAGACCATCTTCATCTCCATAACTTCCTCTAACTTCTCCCCACCTACTCAACGTTCTCTCTCTTATTCTCAATTTGAAGATTTGATGAAAGCCTTTTAATAGGCATAAACTTTTTAGGCTTTATCCTCCTAACTTAAAAAAATAAATTATTTTTGGTTTCTGATTTTGATCTTGAGTCTATATCATTGAAGTATTCTACTTTATGATTTTCTTTTCAATTTTTAGATCATCAGAGGATTATTGAAGATTTTTTTTTCTTTTACTTTGTATGTGCTTTTGTTTCCTGGTAATTGTAGTTGCCGACATTTTGAAATCATGATGGACGTATGTTCACCTTTCACAATTGAATTTGTGTAACTAATGTTTGTTTACTTTCAAGGCTTTAACCTAATTTCATTTAGAATTTGGCGAGATTTTGATATAATCTGGAATTTAATTTCCAGGGGAAAACTGATTTTGAATGAAATACAAACTTTTTATACGGTTATTGATCAAAATACAATGATATTGCTTCCCTTTTGTTGATTCGCCAATAACTATTCATGGCTTCTGTAAGAATTTTTTTGTATATGTAGATCTCTGGAACCATGAAAAATCTAAAGGTAGAAAGATTAGATATTTGGTGGAAGCGGTTGGCAAAAGAAGTGTTTACGCTCTGAATTCTCTTGAGATTATCCAAGCAGAGACCACCTTTTATGAGGACCTTATACCAACTCATTTGTCCTCTCCTGGTATCATCGAAGTAGTTATTGCATATTTAAACTGCTTGTTACTGTTGTTTGCAACAGAGTAATACAATTATGTTTGTCCTACAATTACAATTAATGACTGTCATTGTGCTCAAAATAGTTTTGGTTCTCTTTTTACAGGGTAGAGCTTTCAGTTTATTACAAGCCTGAATGCAATGGTTGTTATGATAATGAGTATTGCTGGAGAAATATTCAGAGCTCAAGTGTGATGTCAACTGACTGAAGGCCTTGTTTAGCCGTATAGTATAATGCTGAGAATCAGACAAAGATGCGATTTTGTATAATTGCAAAATCTCATGCCTTCTACCTATCTCTGTTACTCTGTACTGATTAGCCCCTTTACCAAGTAGAGCTGCCTTACTCCGAAATGATTTATGCATTCAGGCTTGTTACTCTGCTGCTCCGACAACTTCCTCTAATTACAATTTACGTTTTAGGAAAGCTATTTATAGGTTCTTTACAAATTATCAGATGTTATAGACACGAGCTACAAACCTCCTTATCCAAAATGTTATATCTAGAATTTATCTCTCGCTATAACAATGTCTCTTAAATTTGGAACTCGCTGCCTGCTTTTAGGTATTTACATTTTCTAACTTGGCCTTTATGCATCTTTTTCAAATTCTGCATTATGTATTGGTTCTTTTTTCAGGCCTCTTTAATTTTGCGCAAGGATAGACGCGAGAATAGAATTCCACAAACTTCATATGATGCTTACTTTTCATTGTTATTTTAGTTTGGTCAAAATGGTTGCTGGGTGAATCTTGCTTTCTTATGTGATATATTCGTAGGATGGAAATTGTATTCCTATTATCACAGAGGTCTAATGTCCCTATCAAAAAGTATGTACAGAGGATTCTAGATTTATAAATCTCATGGTCAGCCAAACGGCAAGAATGAGATTTATTGAGAGTTTAAAGTCTAACTCTCATTGGCAAACCAATCATATTATTTGGAATTGCATGTCTCAAGAATGCAAGTCTTGAGACATTCAGCTCTTAAAACATAGTTTAGACTTGGCAAACAAACGGGCCCTAGTTTCTTTTCCCCATAGAATTTTTCTTCATGTAAAATTATTTTCTCACGGTATATAGAATGATGTTTAAGAAATTGATGAAACTTGGGATGGACCTCTTCTGGACCACTCATTGCAACATATGGAGTGCCAAATTGACAAAATATATAATCTAGGAAGGTGATCACTTCTTAACGGATTTTTAAGTGGTAAGCTTTTGCTTTGGACCATTTTGACTCTGGATCAACTGCCATAAGGACATAATAGTTTTCCTTGGATTCGGAGAACAATCTTATAAAATTAATGCTCCAAACCTCGAATATTTCCAATGGAATAAGGTCATTATATATCAAAATTTTTGTAGGGTCCATTTCAGGCATCCTCTGTTGGAGTCACAGAAAATCTCAACATCTCCGAATATGGTGGGCCAGTATAAACCATTTTGAATTACCTTTGCAGTCGTTCTTTAATTGGAACTGCAATATCCTCTGCATGTGTCAGGATTACTATTCTTAAGTCATTGTTAGCCTTTTCCTCAGGATTACATCTTCTCACAACATATTTGGTGCAAAATCTTCATAGACAAGGCTCTTTTTAAGAGAATCTTTCAGAGTATGCTATAAATTTCTACCTTTAGGTAGTTGTTCAATGCTCAAGTATTTTACTATACATGAAATAACTTTCCAAACACGAATACCAGTGTGGAACGGCCAGACATATTAGTTATTCGTTACTCGTTACTGAGCCACAATACTTGAGTTGTTTGGCGGTGGTTCCAACAAAGAGGTTGTTGATAGCTCATTACTAATTATTGCGCACTCATCCATATCATATTTCATAACTTTTGAGAATTGGTACAAAATATGTTCAAAGAGGTTTTTATGTTCCCCAGTAATAGAGTTAACAATCCAGAATTACAATTTATAGTAGCATGAGTTGTTGCCAATAAGGGTCTCCTTAAAATCATCAGGATTTCACTATTGCCAAATCTCGTAGCTTTGGTATCTAGTACAATAACATCAATAGAAAAATATAGACAATCAACCGAGATGAACACATCCATGCATGAGTATCCCTTATGTTAGGTTACGGCTCAAAATAGGGGAAGTCTTTCGAACGGCAGAGTTTACGTTGAAGTCGTTCAAATGAGTCATGAAGTCGTTCGAGCAAAAAATATTTTGTTTGTTTCTTTCGAAGTTCGTTCTGAAGGGAATTTATTCCAAAGCGATGGTTTATCGCGTGATGCGTACTTCGGTGATAACCTAATAGTGATTCTATAAATATAGAGTATGAGTTCAAAGCCTCCTAATATAGTGTGTGAGTTAAAAGGCCTCTTTGTGGGAAACTTGATATCTAGAAGAGATGTAGCCTATGTGGTGGACTTTGTAAAAAGTTGGTCTTTACAAGGAAAAAGGTAGAGGGCGTTGTTCTCTTGGGATTTGATGGTGAGAGGAGAAGTACATCTTGGCTGCTAAGATAAGAAATCAAGGAAGAGTGAAGATTGAAGGGTTTCAAGAATAAGGTATTCAACATGGTCTTTGTTGAGGTAATCTTTGGATTCTTGATGGATCTCTTATGTTTCTTCTATCTCTTGTAAATCTATGTGAGGATTATTGCGAGATTATAGATTTTCATATTTGTTGGAATCCCTTGAGGGCTTGTAATTGAACTTGGATACATAGTAGATTTCTAGCTTGGTGTGGGGAGTAGCCTTATGGTGAACCTCCGATAAATATTGTGCTTTGTGTGCATGATAATTTTGTTTCTTGTTTCTTGGTAGATTATTTGTATGCCATGAGGATAAGGGATAAAACCAAATTGTGCGATGGTGATGTATTCTGCACGTTCAGCCCAAACACCTTAAGTGTATCACACTGATCGATCAGCCATTAGAAATGTCATTCGTCTAAGCTTGAGATCCCTTAGTTCAAGTTTTTAATACAAGGGGTAAGGAGGGATATTCACACTTGCTCCTAAATCTAATTAAGAGGGATTTATGTATTTTAGGTATCACTATAATGCATGGTATAGTAGGGTATCCCGGGTCTCTGAGTTCTGGGGGCATCACAATCTCAGTGAAGAAAACTTTATTATTTTTATCAAGCTTTTGCTTTTGAGCACACACTCCTTTCAACAACTTAGCATACGAGGGCACCTGCTACTGCTTCGAGCAATGTTATGTTGTTATGGGTGTGCTAAAAGTTTTTCCTGAGCTCATCGTAATAGGGGATGGCTAATAAAGGTTGTGCTAGAAAAAAAAATGCATGTTTTTTCTTTATGGTTTGAATATAAACTTGGTGATTACTGTTAGTCCCACATTGGATAAGTGAAAAGAGTATTTTCACTTTATATTGGGTTACACATATATAGCATGTCTAAGTAGGTAGTGCCCTCACAAGTGTGTGAGGCGAGTATGTGAAGGCTTGCTATATGGGGACGCCCATGGGTTTGCGTGCACGAGCCAACCCATAACCCATTTGGACTATTTAAAAAGTCTATTCGAATAAGATTGTATTCGAATAGATTATTATTCTATTCAAATAAATCTGGCAGCAAGAATCTATTTGAATTGATTATGATTCTATTTGAATAAATCAGACAGTAAGAAATGTATTCGAGCATAAATTGATTCTATTAGAATAAAATATGCAGTTTCTCTTTAAAAGACATAACTCTTCTCAGATGTGTGTCTTGGAACGCATACCTATCTGCAGGTGCTTCTAAAGGATACCTTCTCCTTTATTTAAATCATTATTTTTGATGTGTTTGAAACACATAAATATCATAGAATCTTATTCCTCCTCTTTTCGATTTGATTCCATCTTGAGAGGGAAGTTACTGAAAGTTCGACAAGCATATCAACTTGAGTGCTTCAAGTCTATACGATTCGATCATTTTATCTTTGGAGACAGGCACCGTCAACTATAAAGTACCATACGTAGGGTAGAATCCGTCTTAAGGAAATTACAGTGACTGCAAGCTTCGATCTTCAGTTTTTCTATTTCTTTTTCGTTCATCTTTGACTCAATTAAGAATACATGTTCTGCAATCTTAAGATAAATTTATTTGAAATATATTCTTGGTGTTTAAGTTTTATAAAGATGTTGATTAACGAAACTGTTGTTTGCGTTCATCAAGAAATGCCAGAGATGTTCAATGGAGCGGAGTTCAAACGATGGATGCAGAAGATGTTATTTTATTTTACTACTCTGAGCCTTGCCAAATTTTTACAGGAGAGTGCCCCTATTCTCAAAGACAGTGAAACTGACAAGATAACTGTCGCTGTTATGGAAGCATAGATACATTCTGGTTTTATGTACAGGAATTATATTTTGAATGGGTTCGATGATAAATTGTACAATGTTTATAGTTTACTCAGGACTGCCAAGGAACTTTGTGATTCCCTGGATATGAAGTACAAGACAGAAGATGTAGGAATGAAGAAATTTGTTGTCAGTAGATTCCTTGACTTCAAGATGATTGATTCTAAGTTAGTAATCAATTAAGTACAAGAGTTGTAGATTATCCTGCATGAAATTTATGCAGAAGGAATGATTATGAGTGAATCATTTTAAGTTGCTTCATTAATTTAAAAATTACCTTTATCCTGGAAGGAATTTAAGAATTATTTGAAGCACAAACGCAAGGAGATGAAGTTTGAGGACTTGATCGTGTGTTTGGGAATTGAAGAAGATAATCGCAATAGTGAGAAGGCGATTAGAATTGGTTCACTGGAATCAAAAGCCAATACTGTTGAAGGCAATCCTTCAAACAATAAGGGTAAATCCCACAAGAAGAATGGGAAGAAGGGTAATAACCCTACACTGAGTCCAACCGGAAGAGACATCGAGAAGTTTTCTAGGAATTGACATACCTGCGGAAAGAAAGGGCACCGCGCAAATGACTGGAGGAAGAACAAAGGCAATTCTTCAACGAACCAACCCCCTCAAGCCAACGTGTCTGAAATGGAGAACCTTTCTGCTATGGTCTCTGAAATGAACTTGAGCAGTTGCGCAAAGGATTGCTAGATTGATACTTGAGCAGCACGCTACATTTTATCTAACAAAGCTCAGTTTTTGTCATACAAAAAAGTGAACAATGATGAAAAATTGTACATGGGAAACTCTGCAACTTCTGTGGTTAAAGGAGTTTGAAAGGTTGTCCTGAAGTTCACTTCAGGAAAAGAACTTACTCTGAATAAAGCTCTACATGTTCCAGATATTTGAAAGAATTTAGTGTCTGGATCAGTTTTAAGTAAGAAAGGCTTTAGGCTAGTATTCGAGTTGGACAAATGTGTCTTGACTAAAAGTGGAATGTTTGTAGGAAAGGGCTGCTTGAGTGATGACCTGTTTAAATTCAATGTTGATGTAACCCCAATGTTTAGCAATAAAATTGAAGGTTCTGCTTACATTCTTGAGTCTTTTAATGTTTGGCATGCACGATTATGCCATGTTCATAGTGGTTTGTTACGCATATTAATAAACTTTGGACTGTTGCCTAAATTAAGCATTGATTGCAAACAAAAATGTACAGCATGTGTTGAAGCAAATTTTATAAAACAACCCTTTCAATGAATTGATAAAAGTAAGATAGTACCTCTCGAATTAATTCACGGCGATTTATGTGACTTAAAATTTGTCCAAACTAGTGGTGGGAAAAAGTATTTTATTATTTTTATCGATGACTGAACTAGGTACAGTCATGTGTATCTACTCCAAAGTAAAGATGAAGCATTATAAATGTTTACGCTTTACAAAAACGAGGATGAGAATCAACTTGAAATGAAGATTAAAACCTTAAGGTCAGATAGAGGTGGTGAATATGTTTCTCAGTTTTTAAAGAGTTTTGTGCTCAGAAAGGGATTATTTACCAAACTATAACATCTTATATACCTCATCAAAATGGAGTCGATGAGAGGAAAAATAGAATTTTGAAAGATATGGTCAATTTCATATTGATTAGTTCTAGTTTGCCAAAAAAACTTGTAGGAGGAAGCTTTACTTTCTGCAAACTACTTACTCAATTAGATTCCTCATAAGAAGACTAATAAAATTCCTTATGAACTTTGGAAAGGTAAAGTACCTTCCTTTAAACTCATGAAAGTGTGGGGGTGCCTTGTAAAAGTGCAAGTTCTAGTTCCCAAGCGTATGAAATTGGGACCCAAAACCATTTACTGTATTTTTATTGGCAAGGCTAATAATAGTAGTGCCTTCGTGTTTCTGATACACAAATCAAAGACCACTGATATACATGAGAATATATTCATCGAATCACGTGATGCTATCTCTTTTGAGGATATTTTCCTAAGCAAAAAGAGTAATAATGCGAATTCTCTAAAAAGATCACATGACGTTGCTTCAGGTAGTGATCTTCAGCCTAAAAAATCTGAACTGGCTCCAGAACTTAAACGTGGCAAACATGTTAAAACCACATCCATAAGAATCGGTCCCGAATTTCTAACTAACTTGTTAGAGAATGAACCTCAAACCTTCAAAGAGGGCATGTCAACTCTTGAGGCTCCTAGTTGGAAAGAGGCAGTACATAGTGAAATTGATTCTATTATGCAAAATCATACGTGGGAGTTACTAACTGATAGACACATAATATTTACGTGTATGACTCCTAAATTTATATCTACTTAGTCATTTATTAAATAAATGTGACACTAATAGTATTTTTGTTTGTATTTACTGAAATCGGTCACTTGATAAACAAGTCGTACATTTCTCCAGTTTTTAACGAAGATCAAGGGTGATGTACTCCAACAATGATTCTTATTTAAAGTTATCAACCAAAGGCCCATGCGTGGAAGCCCATTCAATAGAATTAGATATAGATATTATTCTCTGGAGTTGTAATATATATGCATTATTTTATGCATTGTTTAGGAGATTATATATTAATGGTAATATTTTGAAAACCCTTCTTATACTCTATAAATAGGAGGGGAATCCCATCCTTGAGGGAACATCTTGGAGAGTGTAAATATCTAGGTTCAATAAATAATAAAGTTATTGTTCTTATCTTTTCTTGTCTTTTTACTTTTATCGCAGTAATAGTAGTATGAAAATGTTCAAAGGGATGAGTAGCTAATCTTCTTAGGCAAGGCTAGAGGAAGCTCCACCCAATGTAGCCTTAGTGTAGATTGTGTAGCTTAGTTAGAGTAATTACTTTCTCTTTATCCCGAAATGTTGTATATTCGTATTCTTTCATCCTATGCTTGACCATAGCTAGGATTAGGAGGAATAATGAATCTATATAACCATCTTGTTGGACCATAACAAGATAGGTTAGGAACATTGAGAAGAGAACATAATCCATACTTATCAACCGGACCATGGTTGAGAAAGTTGGTTTATGGGTAGCTCCTAATTACTAAATCTCTTGTATCTTTTGATGTATTGCATATGCCCAACCAAAGATATGCGATACGGGGACTCGTAATTTACTTTAATTATTTATGCTATCTAAATGGTTACAAAGGGTGGAGTGGAATCGATGCCTTGGTTTCCACTCCAATTTATCTTGTAATTTGTTTCGTTCTTCCTTTTATTTCAAAACCTGCACAAACTCGTTGTTATTAGATAAAACTAGTAGCTCGGAGTATAATTAGTACCACAAGTCTCTTGCGATACGACCCCTCTTACCCTTGTACTTAGCGGTACACCGTGCGTTTGCGAGTCTTTTAAGACGTCGGATTATAATCGATCAAGTTTTTGGCGCCGTTGCCGGGGACTTGCAAAGTTGTATTTTTTTTTGAGTTACTTTGCTTTAAGCCAATTTTTCTTTCTTGTTTTTTTTCTATTTTTTTTACATTTCATTTTTTTTTATCCGAAAACAAGTGATTGAGTGATTGGATCAAACTCTCTTGACACTACAGTAGCTATGAAGTTTGTTCCTAAATGTTTCACCATTTTTGTTCATCTATACTTCACAGATGGGAAATACACTTACTGTAAAATTTAAAGATAATTCAAAACCCTTTCCGAATTGCTATAGATCATATTTTTCTGTTTAGTCGTTTATGAGTTACAACCTTTTGAAAAAATAGTAAAAAACAGTCTCTGCAAAGGACGCTATGTTCATTAATCACTTGTTTTGAGTAGTAGAGAAGCTAAATTATATAAAAATTCCTTCTTGAATGTCTTTCCTTTCTGAATTACCTTTCTAAATTGATATTATTTAATGCGCTCTCTCAACCGAGCTGAAAGATATGCGCATTTGAAAATTAGGACATCATAGACTACAATAAACTTAGAAATTAAAGTAATATTGTTGTCGCAAGTTCACTAATCCATTTTCTCTTATTTTGTAGGATAGTCGCAAAGTTGGAAAAGAGACGGACAATATGCAAAGCTAAAAGCATCATCAAATCCATCCTTCTTGTGCCCCCTAAGTGAAGAGAAACTTTATTCTTTCGCCCCCTAAGTGAAAGGGCGGCCACAGCTACACCGGGAAACACTTCCCGTAGGTTGGTACTTCCTAAAACTTGACATTTAGAAGGGGTACATATCCGCTTCACCCCGGCACTAGGACATATAAAGTCGTGTGGACTATACAGATACACACTGCTCTAGTAAAAAAAATTGATGTGGTTTGATTGACCTATTGTTGTGTTTAATATTCTTTTTCATTCCAACATTAGAAAATGTAAAAATTGTTAGAGACTTGCAGGATTTCATCACCAAAAAAGCTCTCCATCAAGTGGGACCACCCATTAGGGATACGATAAAATTCGCATCTCACGAAAATTGAACGTCCCGAACCTCAACATAACTGTCAATAAAAAAGAGTAGCAAGATTCTTACGAGATTTTATCACCCAACGGATAGGTGTACCAGATCGGGGTACAAACACGGGTTCGTAGGATACGGCCCCAGCCTAACGCCACAAAATACTGGTTGTAGGTTTGCGACATCACCGCTCCGAGTGCTGACGTACGATAAGGCGACTCGCACGGGCGTGAGGACTAAACATCTACTTTAAGCTGGTACTAGCATAGTGACGCAGGGGAGTATAGGAACCAAAGCCTTTTGCCATCGTACCCATTTTGAACATAGAAGATTATAGGGGAAACTTATTTATTACTTCTAAAAAATGTTGATGTACTAGAGTTTAAGTTTGATTGGTTGTTTATTGCGTTGATGTTGCTTTTATTTTAAAATGTCATACATGCAAGAACAATGGAATCCTTACAACTCACAATTAAACATCCCGCAACAACCTCAAAATCATTTTCAATCATGGGATCATCAAAATTCTCAATACGTGGAACCTTTCCAATCTTATTCATATATGCAGGTCCATTTAGTCATCCCATCAGTTCCCACCCAATCCGCCCAAACCTTCTTTAGACGATACCCTTGCTCTCTTCATGCAATAATTAGTACAATTTCGACAACAAATGATGCAATTCCAACAACAGACATTGGTGAGTCAAACTTTTACAACCCAATCTATCTCTAGATTAAAGACTCAGATAACTCAGTTGTCAACTAAGTGGAGTGAAATAGAGCATGAAAAACTTCTAAGCAATGAAGAAGAACAATCTGAAGTTAAATCCCCTTGTGATTTAGAAATGGACGAATTCAAGCGTAATCAAGGAATATTTTCTCCGCGGGGTGAATGGATACCATATTGCGAGACAGATTTAGAAGATGAATATTTTAAGGTCGACCTTCCTATGTCACATGAAGATCTTGAATATGCCCTCCAAATTCAACCATCGATGTCACCATCCATCATTTCATTTGTTAACCTAATAAATTGTTTTGAGAAAACTAAGACCGAGACTGAATATTTTTCCCTCTCCTCTAATGATTTTTATGACGATGATGATGACGAGATAAAATATTAATATATGGAATCACCATTTCATTATATGATAATTTGCAAGGAATTTGTAGATGATAATATTTGTACCAAAGTCAAGAAATTAGAAATTGCTGAACCTGTTGCAGATGTTATAAACTTGACATTTCCTTCTCAGTCTCCTTATGAGTCACCTCAGCCTTGCCTTGAGCCGCGTCCACCTGACACAAAATATAATGGTGAAAACCAATAGGTGGACAACCCTTCTTTACAGGATATACCACTATCATTGGGGGTTAATTCTGTTTTGGTTAGCCATTCACCAACCACACCTATACCTATGCCTACTTCTCCATTTCACGAGCCTAATGGGTCTACCATGACCATAAATGATGTTGAGGACTTGTACGGAGATAATTCTTGTTGTATTTCTGTTAATGAATGTTTAAATTATTTTGAGGACTCGAATGATCCTGAGATTCGTTAAATGGTACAATCATTAAAATCTGAAAATATGTTTAAACTTGGCCATGTCCCTATGCCAATGAATATCCACGTCAATGGTCAGGATGAGTCCATTGAGATAAGTTGTGATTTTAGGCACATAAATTTTAAATCTATGTTAGAGTCAATTGTTCCCCGATCCCCACATCCACAAATATGTTATATAGTTTTTCTTCTACTAAAAGAAAACATCTTTTTGAAAAATTATAATTTTGGGGATGCCTCACGGACTTGCATTGTCAGAACCACCTATCACATTTTTTGAAATATCAACGATAACATGGGGTTTTTGAAAATTTTCAAAGAAAATATCTTTCCAGGAAAATTGAGTTTTGAATCTAGTACATTTTCGGGGATGAATACTTATATACCAATCTTCATATTTGCTACAATATGTAGTAATCATATGATTGTATTAAAAATTCTAAAGGAAAATATGTTCCCTGGGTATGTATTTGCTTATCTTGGAGAAAATGGTTTATCTTGATTTGTCTAAGATTTTCAACTTGGAATCATCAAATGATAGGCAAAAAGTTTTTAGAAAAAATATTTTCCATAGAGAATTAGTTTTAAACTCTCTCTAGTTTTTACAGAATATATTTGCCCAATAAGGGCTAATATTAAGGATCACCAGTCATGTGTTATCTTGTTTTTGAAAGAGAATTTGCAACCAGGATAGTACATTACATTTTCAACTTCGTACCCTTCCAGTCATATTGAAAATTTTAACTTTGAGGGTACATTCGTCTGGCTGAAGACAGTAAATTTTAGCGCTTCTTGGGAGGCAACCCATGACACATTCATGTGAGAAATTCCAGTTTTTATTCCTTCATTTTTTTATGCTGTCAAACATTGAGGGCAATGTTTTATTTAAGTTTGGGGGTAGGAAAACATTTCTTTAAATGTTTTAAGAAGAAAAGTAAAATAATGGCACTTTGACAATTTATGATATATTTTTGACGAATTTCCAAACACTTAAACTAATTTTACCTTGACATAAATATTATGGGAAAACCTAAATTTTAAAATTATACCAAGTATATACTAGAATATTTTGAAATATCTTAACATAGATTTAATATCCTTTTATTAGCGACTAATTCAAGTTAACTTGGCATATTTTGAGAACGTGCACTTCATTGTAGTTTTGCAATTAATACTTTCAATAGATTTTTGCTCAGTATAAGAGAAATTTAACATTCCTGTTAGGAATAGTTTGCTACAAGGGAGACAACTGCCTAAGAATAAGTTTATTCCTAAAAAACTAATAATAAATAAGCCAAATATGCTCTAAAAACTTTTACGCTGCAAGGCTACTCGCATGATTAAGAACTGAAAGAGGAAAAATTATAACCAATCTCGAGTTTGACCATGGACAATGTGAAAGGAGCACAAGAAAATGTTACTTGTGAGAATCCTGACTCTAGGTCATGATGAGGCACCACACCCTGGCAACCTTAGCCAACTGGAGGGGATTGTCGACCGAAAACTCCTTGTTACGGCGGCCTCACTAAGAAGCAAAGTACCCAAAAGAAAAGGCTTACAAAAGAAAAAAAAAATTCTAGGAAAATAAATTGACTAAGGCACTTGTCAAACTGACCGTTGAATTTATTCCAGTGAGAACTAGACAACCAAAAAAACTGAGTAAATTATTCTAGACAACGTATTTGGCGATAAAACTATTATCATTGTACACTCAAATATAGTTAAATAAAAATACTTGAATCTCTTTCTAATCTTGAAGTAGTACATCTAGTTTTGGATAAGCTTAAAATATTCTTTGATATACTTGGGAGAATAGAAAGTTTATGTATTTTTTCATTGGTATATTTTTGTCACAACTAAGTAAGGTTAAGTTCACAGGAAATGAGTCATGTGTATTCTAGAATTGTTTAAAATGTCATTATTGACTTTTGTGGGTATAGTCACTGCAAACCCTCACGAGACAACACTCGTCCACCAGGCTAAACTTGGGTAGAAGTTCCTCGATGAAGAAGCCAAAAGAAAAGAAGTCGAACAAAAGCAAGGACAATGTCAAGCTCGTCATTTTTATATGATTAAGATCAAAAAAGGTATGAAGCGAAAGAAAGATGACAGAATCACATCATGCTGTAAATGACATCATCCGAGAAATCTGTAAAACTTCTACCCTACTTCAGCAAAGTCAAATGCCCAAATCATATTTCCTTCAAAGACTACAATACCAGCCATGTCTAGTACCCTCATGACGACCCATTGGTGATAATGCTCAAAGTAGGACAAAACTACTTACACACACTCCTCATTGATAATGGAAGTGCGGTTGACATGCTATTCAAGAGAGCGGTTGATATTCAAGGCCTCAAAGATTCAGTTAAAGCTTTGACATCAACCATCAAAGGATTCAATGGCTCAAAAGAATCAACCTTAGGAGAAATCACATTGCCAGTTCAAGCAGGGCTAGAAACCATATTCGTTAAATTCCTTGTCATTGATGCCAAATAAAAATACTTGAGAATTTTAGGAAGAAGCAGGCTTCATGACTCTATCAAGGCAATACCTTCGACATATCATCAGACATTACATTTCATAACTGATCAGTAAGTCTATGAAATCAAAGGGAGTCAAGCTGCAGCATGAAGGTGCAAAAATACCACCACAAACTCTCACCCATCAAAGCTTCTAAAGGCATAGCAATTATAATACGAACTGCCTCCAGCATTCGAGCAATACGATACTGAAATAGTCAAATCCATAGAGCTCGATAGACCAGTGTGAAGTGCCTTTATTTGTTTTAAACTCTCACCTAAAGATAAAGAAACCCTTCTACAGTTGTTAAAGAAGAATGTCAATATCTTTGCATGGTCTTTTTAAGAAATGCTTAGAATTGATAGTAAGGCTATCGCTTAGAAGCATCGTAACTTAGCCCCTCAGCTCCGAGACGCAGTTAATGAAGAAATTGATAAGTTTGTTTGAGTAAGATTCATTTGTGAAGCCAAATATCCTAAGTGGGTCCCGAACATAGTCGCAGCCCCGAAGAAGAATGGGAAAATCTAGGTCTGTGTTAACTTCATTGAACCAAACAAATTCACAACTAAGGATAACATCCTCATTCCTTTAATTTATGAACTCCTCGACTCAGTAGCAGGACATGAGCTACTTTTTATGATGGATGCAGCTTCGGGGTATAATCAAGTCCCACTTACCGAATAAGATCAAGAAAAGACCATATTCGTAACAGAAATAGGCATTTACTATTATACTGTCATGCGATTTAGTTTGAAAAAGTAGGAGCAACGTATCAAAGACTCATTAAAAATATGTCTAAAGATTACTTGGGCAAAATCATGAAGGTCTACATCGATGACATGATCTGCAAGAGCCTAAGGAGAGAAGATCATTTTAGAAACCTACAAGTAATCTTCCACATTCTTCGCACATATCGCATGAAGCTAAACCTTGAAAAATGCCAATTTGGGGTTGTATCTTAGAAATTCAAGGGGCACCTAGTAAGCAAAAGGGTAATAAAAATTGATCTAGAACAAATCAAAGCATTTACGGCCATGCCATCACCCTGAACCAAGAAAGATGTCCAAAAAATTACAGAGAAAATCGCAGCCCTCAACAGATTTATGTCTAAATCATCAGATCGATACAAACTTCTTTAACTTCTTCTTCGGGGAAACCCATTACCAATGATAAAAAAGTAGCCCAAGGAATTATTTAGACCCCAGAATATGAATTATCTTTCCAAAATCTCAAAAGCTACTTGGGGTGTCCTTCCGTAATGACTACTCCTGTCGATGGTGAAGTACAAATAATGTAATTATTGACAACAAAAGACTCTGTCATTTTTATCCTTATTCGAGAAGGCAATGGCATGGAGAAACCAATCTACTTTATTAGCAAAACTCTCATACCTGTAGAAAAATGATACACAACAACTGAGAAGCAGCTGTTTGCCCTGGTATACAGTTCCCAAAAACTTTGACCTTATTTCCAAGCACACCCAGTCAAAGTAATCACCAAATTCTCCCTCAAGCTCGTACTATCAAAAAAAGAAAAATCCAAAAGGGTCCAGCAATGGTCTATTTTCCAAGGAGAATATGACATTTCCTTCGAGCCACAAATATCAGTCAAATGACAAGCAGTAGCAGACTTCCTGGAAAACTTTCTGGTCGATAACCCAGAATGGAAGGAACTCGAAGAAGTACTAGCCGATGACTCCATTGCAAAACCAGACGCATGGTCATAAAGTACAAGATGGAGACCTTTTACATATGGGTCTGTAGGACCACGAGGATCAGGGATTGGAGTAGTTCTCGTTCCACCATCTAATCAACAAATAAAAAAAGCAATCAATCTCAATTTCTACGTAACAAATAATGAAACTAAGTATGAAGCTATCTTGTATGGCCTCGACCTCGACCTCGAACTAGCACTGGGTGCAGAAGAAGTAGCTATCTACCTAGAATCACTACTCGTAACCAACCACTACAATAAAATATTCAAAACATCAAGCAAAATGGTTGACTACACTGCGCTGGTCGAAGACCGAATGAAGAAATTCAAGTGTGCCACAATTTTATATTTTTCATGAGCAGAAAACCAACATGCCGATGCTCTTGCATACATTGTAGCAATGCTCAAAGACAGTGACAAAAGAACACTAGATATTGAAGTTATCAAACATTTTAGCCTTGAAGCAAGCTACGCCATATAAATACAATTTGTTGATACTGACGATCCCGAAGATTGGAGAAAGCCATTTCTTACATATCTCAATTCTAATACCTTCCCCAAGAATAAGGAAGAAGTTAGATCTTTGTTAGCCAAATGTCCAAGATTTAAAGTCCAAGGAGGAGTGCTATACCGAATTACAGGCGGAGGGCCACTAATCGAATGCATCTCACAGAAACAAGTCCAAATTAAGATCAATGAACTTCACGAAGGAATTTACACTACACATATCTCCAAAAGAGCACTAGGGCAAGGAGTATTCACACAAGGTTTATACTACCGATGATGAGACAAGCTGCGAAGACTTTGCTCGCAAATATTACAAATGCCAAATCCATGCACAAGACATCAAAAGTCCAGCCCTCAACTTATATGTTAACAATGTCCTCTAGCCATTTAAATAATGGGCCATCGACATCATTGGTCCATTCCACCCTGCATTGGGAAACAAAATTTTTGTCCTTGTCGCAAAATACCATTTTATAAAATGGGTCGAAGCTATGCTACTTTGCCACACCGATGAAAATAAAGTAATTAAATTTCCCTGGGAGTACATTATCGCCAGATTTAGTTGTCCACAAATGATAAGATCGGATAATGACAAACAATTATTTAGCAGTAAAGTCCTCAAATTCCTCCATAAATGCAAAATCTAGTTACCTACTTCGAAACCCTATTATCCATAAGGAAATTATCAAGTTGAAGCTATTAATAAAAGTATCAAGTTCGGCTTGCGCAAGTGCCTCGATAAAAAGAAGGGCAGATGGGTCGAGGAACTACTTAGTATTTTGAAGGACGTATAGGATTATACCTCGAGCCTCCACAGATTACACACAATTTATGATAACTTTTGGCACAAAAACTGTTATTCCTTCAGACCTCGATCTTCCCACCGCTCAAAAACAAGTCACCGATGAAGAGAACGAGCTTAGACTTCTTTGCAATCTCAATTAGATTGAAGAATCTCATGATCATGTCATTGCAAACTTGGGGCGATACCATGATACTTTGAAAAAGGCATACAACAAAAAAGTGAGAAAACACATATTCAGCATAGGCGATCTTGTGCTTCGACAAATCCAGGATAGTACTTGACCAAAAATCTTAGGCAAGTTGTCAAAAAATTGTGAAGGACCTTACATTATCAGTAATAAAACAGGGAGTGGTACGTATTGGTTGATGGCTGAAAATGAATTACAACTCAAGTTCCCATGGAATACAACCCATTTAAAGATGCTCTACTGATAGAGCTATAATCTTTTTCATTTTTTCTTCAATAAAGAAGTTATCTTTACCGCGAATAAATCATTTGCTATATGTTTATTTTTTTTACAACACTTGAACCAGTGTATGTCAACCTCAATGTTATCTCTTCAACAAACAGACCTCCTAATACAAGAACCTTTATTTGTATTTTGTTACTGCATTCGATAATTCATAACTAGATATCCCATAATGAAATAACATCTGGCAAAATTCCTCAGTTATCAAAGTCATAAATGGCTCTCCAATCCATACACTCAGAGATACACACTATACTAAGTGATTCTAAAACACCTCACAAAGAGTATATCTTACTCCCTTCCAACACTCATCTCGAACAAAACACTTAACATATTCAACATCATTACTACATCGACAGCTAATTTATGGTTGTCTCATCGATCGAACTGATATCCCAAGAGGAATCAATCTAGCAATTAATTTAATACACGATAAAGCATAGCATTGCTATCTTTTTATTGCACTTAGATATCTCTTCTATGAGAAACTTCTGAAAAATCTTTTACTCTATGTTATACTTTAATCAATTATATCAAGTACCTTCCTTAATCAAATCCAAAAAATATGTTCCATAAAGAGCATACCTCTGCCTCCTTCATCGGTAAATCCAAATATTCTATTATGCAAAACATTAAACATTTACCAAGTTATTCAACATCATATCCATTACGATCGAATACCTATCCATCAATTATCAATAGTTCATACTACACAATTTCCATAATCAAATTATTAAAAATTCCTTCAAAATATTAAAATACCAAAAGTTTCCAGGTCCCATTTACCACTTGTACAAAAAATTGTTTGCCAACATATGAATAAAAAATAACAGAAGGAGAAGAGATTAGAACATTATTATCTACTTTTCCGGGGAGATTATTAGGGATGTCACCTTAACTGGAAGACTGGGAGTTAGATCATCGAGAAGCTTCCCTCCCATCCGCTCTCCGCCATCGACCAAAGCAAGGGTAACTACAAGAGCATCAGAGTCAAGAAAAGTTACCCTTGTAGCAGCAGCCAGACCTTTATAAAAATCTTTCCTTTCCACCATCAGGTCGAACTGCCCAGAAAAGTCGCCTTTTATACGCTTGAAATAATTGATGTTAATCTGATATGCTTCCATGTTAGCTTCAGCAAGCGTCTTGGCACTCTCTACCTGGACCTATAAATAGATAAGATCTGTTCATGAACATCATCCTCAAATTTGGACTTTTACAGGGCCAAAGTATTAACTACTTTCGTTCAAGATAGTCGATTCGCCCAAAGTAGTTAATTCTCAGGTTATACAATTTCTCTACCACCTTCGAGTTCCTATCCACTTCCTTTGTAGCTGCAACAACAAATAAATTTGATTAGTACTTTATCAAACAAAAATACTTCAAGGCAACAAATTGCTCTTACATTAAATCAAACATATGCAACACAAACCTAGATGGAAACTTTTCCTCTTCAAAGGCTTCCTAGGATCTTTAGGGTAGAACTCATAGTTCCCTGAAATAAGTAAGCACTCAGCAAAGTATATTACCCCTCAGTCGATACCATCTCATAAATCAAAGGCCCCTTGAGGAACTTGGCTAAGTATTTATAGCCTACTTTCTGCAGATTTTGCTTTAGTGTGCAGTACACACATAAATCATTCACAAAAATCACCTGCAGGCCCTTCTCTCGCAGTTGCCCATTTAACACTACCACCGCCATAAAAGGTCATATACATTAGGATTGAACTACCCGGGAGCAACATCATAGAACTTTAAAAACTTCTTTTGGTAAGTTTGAAGGGGTAACTTTAACCCTTTCTTTATTTGTTCTAGATGAACCAAAATGCCCTCTATAAGGAGCTCTTGTTCACTCATCTCCCCAAGGTACTCCTCCAGCCTAATGTCATCAAGAATGCCAAACTTCTATTTAAAAACTAAGATTCCCTTTGTTTCCTCGACATCCCCATAAGACTCCCAATAAAATCCATCTTTCCCTCCTCCTCTCCTCCTTCTCCACCCCCACCAGTACATTCCTCTCGGTCACTGGGTTGTGGCTCATGTTCTAAGTTTGTTTATGTTCTTTTCCCATCAGAAACCTCAACAACCTCATTTTCTAACCTATCTCGATTCTTCTGAGCCATGTCAATACTTTTCACCTTGACTCTGTAGTTCCTACCCAAATCTTGTACATAGGTAGTCACATCAATTATTATTGGTTCTACATTGACAAGGTTTGCAAAAATTCTTTTTGCGTTAGTATTAGGATAATTGCCATTTTGAATTAGTTCAACCATTTATTTTTAAACTAAAATAGAATTCCTTTTTTAAGTTAGTAAGTTACCATATCTTATACAATTCATGCTCCTATCTGTTAGTCTATATCCTATTATCCAGTATTACTCTCTAAATACTCATTCTACCTGCTACTATCAAGTTCTCGACCAATAGAAAAGATAATTTAAACAAGTTTTACGACATTATCATATCCCTTCTCGATCCAAATGAAAAATTTATCTTAATTAAGTCCTACCATCAATATTATTTTGCTTTTTATCTTGAGAAACTATTTAATATTTCTCAAAGATTTTATATAAGATGCAAGAAGATTCTCGAAGATGTTTGTATAACGCCCAGACTCCCGCCAAAATGAGACCAAATCCTAAATTTTCGATTTTCCGTTCTCTCTGGCATTAAATCTGGTAAAATATGGCGTGTAATCCGGCAGCATATATTCACCAAACTTTTCTATCCATCAGCACCTTATTTACTTTGCAAAACTATCAAAAAACCTACTGTAATATTTTAGGTAACAAGAAATCTACCTCTCTCCACCTCACTTCAAAATCAGTATAAAATCCCACTTCCACAATAGCCCATTATCACCTATGATCCCTCCAACATCAACCACCATCCCTATTTCATCCAAATCACAAATAAGCCATAAAAACCCTTAAAACTAATTTTTGCAAGTTTCTACGAATATACTCATTCTTACTTAAATTACTTCTTCAAACTAACTCATGCAACTATAAACTACAAGGGGTTTATAAGAAATCATCAATACATGCAATAACAATTGTATCAAAATATCCATAAACAGATATACCAACCTCGTTGACGAGCAGCTTGTGAGTTTCTCTCCTTTGTAAGTTTCGCCCTCTTGATTAGCACAACAATCTCCTCCGAACAAATGATGAAGTACTATTTATAGGCCCCACGTGACGGTTTGATGCACCCCTTTGAGATTTTTTGGCTAACATTTTTAAATGCACAACACTCCTCTTCTCAAAGTCTAGGACCCTTCGTCTCCTAAAAGATGAAAGGTTATTATACTACTACACTAAACTATCCAAATGAATCTCCACCTCCTCTATTATCCCAATCTTTACCATTGCACTTCTCTAACGCACAATAAAAGAATGCACATCGAATTCCTTATAAATTAATACATCACCTACATGAATTGACCTAGCCATTGTTCTTTGCAGCCATTGAACTATATCTTTCTTTCTTTTATCAATATCCTATTTTCATGAAATAGTTGTAACCACAATTTAAATTTTTTTAAATTTTTTTAAAACATATCCGATAAGCCACAAAGTTTAGAATGTTCTTTTCGATCCAACATACAGTAATTACATCAAGAATGGGGTGATTGTAGTATCATATTCCCCAGATTTGATAAGGATAAGCTAAATAGAGTCAAGTTGAAGATATCTTGTCATTTGATCCCCATTTTTGATAAGGAAAGCTAGGAAAACCAAGTCAAAGGTGTCAGGCCTAGGTTTATAAATCTCGAAGCTCTAGAGTAACTATTAAGCTTGGTCAAATAGAGTCGTTACTCATGATCCATGAAGTTTTCCCACCACCCATTAAACCAGGACACCAATTATTTTGTAAATGTTTTTATCTATTATAAATACAGACATAGCATATGTTAACTACGATAAATATTTACATACCATTCTTGAGTATACATATTAAATCTCTCTGCAAACTATAATGATCCAGCACATATTGGATTTATATCTAAAATCTTCCTCGAGGTCGTGGTATTTTTTAGGTTTTACTGAGTTTCTGCGTAAAATCTAGTGTGTTCTAGCTTTATTTGCTTGATCATCATAACCTCATTACTAAATGTATTGGCAAAGTTACCATCCAAAAAACTAGCCATTACAAGTTTGGAGTGGAAGAATTTATCCATAAAGAGAAAAACTTTGAGGTTAGAAGTGTCTTAACTACCCCTAGTCCTTTCCAGTATTGATAAACAAGTATTCAGTAAAGTCTTAGTCTCTTTCGATTACCTCGGGAACTGTATAAAAAATCACAACTTTCAACCATCGATAGCCAACGATTGCTAGTCATTTACCTTGTGCAAATGACAATCGCCGGTGGGTGGTCACCGGAGTTGCTCTGCTTTTTGAGGTTTGCTTCTCCTGGCTAGAAAAGTTTGAATTAACATCCATCCTCCTGTTCCCTTATCTTAGTGATGATCTTTGATTTTCATGTAGCCCAACTAGGCTAATTCTAATAAAAATTGATCTGCTGGAATTCCTTCAGTATGGTTATTGTGCCATTTTAGTTTTGATTTGGCTTTTTTCTTTCCAAATTGACTCCAATAGAGTAGTAAACTTGAAAATGAGATAACTAGGCAATAATTAGACAAAAAGGTCTCAGGACAACCAAAAACACTTATGAAAAGGTCTTAATTTTGACACAAAAATATGTTTATCAAATACTCTCAAACTTGTCTTTTTGCTCGTCCTAAGTAAAATAAAACAAAATAAACTAGGAAATTTAAGTCACTTTCGTAGGTCTCGCGATTGCATTTAGCATATACAATAGGTCGTTAAACCCCTAGGTGTCCCTGGTAGACGAGTATTATCTCGTGAGGGATTTCAGTATTATTACCCACAAAAAATTATATAACTCTGTAATTTTAGTATTTTGAACAAATTATTTTCTTGTCTCATCAACTCTTATTAACCTTAGATATATCGTAGATAGTTCCCTAAAAATATCTTAGGGTTTACCTAAATAATTAGGCAAAAATGGAGAAAAAGTGAACTATACTACCATAATTTTACCAATAAGACTCCCCCATAAAGGGTAATATTTCTTAGTGTGTGTTATCACAGCTCCAGTACTGTCTGTTAGAAGAATATCATTCAACAGCTTAACTTCCTCTTTATAGAGTTGTTTGGAGGAGAAGATTTACTTATTCCATTCAGTGACCTACATTAGCGAGTTGAATTAGTAACACTTAAACATTTTTTTATCACTTTCTTTATATACCGATTCCCCTATATCTAATTGGTTGACATTTCACCTTATTATTTATTTACTTTATACTTTGATAGCTTTTCTTCTTGATTACTTTTTTTTTTTTGCATCATTCTGTGTTATTTAATAATCAACTATTTTAAGTAATAAGTTCATTACTCTCTCTAGATTGGATAAGTGTCCCTTGAGAACTTATTTGGACAAGTACCTTTACTGGTGTGAAGTGCATGTTCTTTCAAGAAATTTCTTACTCTATAATTAGAGAGTATCATTAGTATCCATTATAGTATCTTAACTTTAAATTTTTCCAATTTTGGAGTATTATTCCATCATCCCGTTAAATAATCAAAACTTTAAGAATTCTTTTTATCCACTTAACTATTTAATCTAAAGGCTTTGTTTAGAGTTATTTGCAATCATAGACTAATTAACTCTACTTTACTAGTCATACTGAGTGTGTCGATTTTCTCTAAAAACTTGAAAATAATTCCCCACCCCCACCCCCAAACTTAAACTAAACATTTTCCTTAATGTGAACAAATATTAGTAAAGTAAAAATAAAAATAAAAGGCTGAGAGTAAACATGACTAGCATGAGATATGTCGCTAATAAGATGCACTAAACAGATAACTGAACTGAAAAATTTGTATTGACAAGAAAAACATAGATTTATATGTGTACCGTATATATATTTATATGTTTACTGGATAGGTATGACACTATTGATCCAAAAATAAAGATAACTGAAAGAAAAATAGACTCTAAGATAAATAAAAATGCATGCTACTACTCATAGTCGTAATCTGGGGTACCCATGCCAACTGGCTCATCAATATCAATAATCTTGGGTACCTCCTTGTAAAATTCCTCCATCTGATCATCCTCTAGGCCCTCCATATGCTTCTCCTCGTCGCTATTATGATGGGTGCTTACATTTCATACATGTAACGAACCATCGTGCTCATGCTTTGGAATCTGACAAGGTGACACACAATAGTCTCCCCCATGAACCATCCAAACAATTTGTATATAGTTAGCCAACTCCTACAAAATGTCTAAAGGTTCCAAAAGAACCTTATTTGTTGCTCGAACTGTTAATGGATCGATGTATCGAATGATGAAAGTCACAAAAGCTGGTAATTGGTATGTAATCTCACTCCCTTCTAACAAAGCTGAATGTACATTTGTAACACACTATTGAATAATGCTACCTCCAATGTCATCTATAATATCATAACCGGAGATATCCTGACATAGAATGTGTAAAAACTTTAATCCCTAGAGTCTAATACTGGTTGATCCTCTTGATGTTTAGATGCTATCATAAAACCAATGGAAGAAGGCTAACTAGTTGGTGAAAAGATTTGATATAGGGAGTCTGCTCTCATCCCATGCTGCCAATTCACATAATCCAGTTTCTCTTAAATAGTCCTTATGGCTCAAAGCGTACCTGTAATAGATAAAATCTAGAATTGGTGCTACTCTGGCGACTGCTCGTAAGAATGTTCTATCTAATATAATAGGTGCCCGACCATCCCAATTAAGAGTAACAATTGGTGAACGATCTACAAACATAATGCTCTGATATAAACAGTTAACTAAATCCCTACAAAAAAGTTAGTCTCTATTTAAAACATCGAACTCTATCCTCTCTGTAGATCACGTTAGATGTTTATGGGACCGCAATGCCTATTTAGATATAGTGAGGTGCAATGCCTTTTGAAAATGAAAGTGGCATCTAAAGTCATGTGATGAATGAATGTGCAATCAACTGTTGAAATAATAAACTAAGTTACCTCATTTCTAGCAATGCATAAGGAACCAAAAGGTGATAGTATAATCTGACTGGAGAGAGAGGTTGCAGTAGCACTGAAATAAGAACAAAAACTGTAAAAGGTGGAACCCCAAGTTGTGGACAATCTCACTTCCTTTAAGACGTTTCTGTACACTGCCCAACAAACAGTATAACACTGTACGGTCACAACCATGATAAAATGGCAGTTTTGTGGTAATAGGTTCTCCTCTTGTAGGGAGAGAAGATTCTTATAACTTTGTACATTTTTATTTTACTCTAAATTAATAGACTGGATGAGAGAGAGAGAGAGAGATAAAAAACTGTGTTCTGAGATATGAAAAAAACACTGCAGTTTGGTTTTCCTTAATAAACCAAAAAGGAGCCGTTACGAGAGGAGACACGTCATCCACAATGGCTAGTGGGGCACATAACGTCAGAGTCAAAACTCAATGGATAGATCCACAACTTCTGATTCCAAACTCAACAGATAAAATTAAAATGGCTAGTAATGGTTTGATTAAAAAAAAACCCAAGCCCAACTCTAAAGAACTTTTCAATAAAAAGAATACGAGACTTTTGGGCTCAAAGCCAGAAAGATCCAATTGCCCAAGACCCAAGACCCGAGGCCCGAGCCTGAGTCAGCCCGGCCCAATGGGCCGTCTAAGGGGGTGTGCGCAAATGTGTTGGAATAATAGCCCACCATACATTCACGCACTCACATGTTCCTACTTACTCATGTCTACAACCAATAATTATGTGAGAGGATATATATCTCTTCACATTCTCACTTTCTGAGCAATGTGGGACTATGTTTAAAGAAAAAAAAATTAACTGCCTAACAAAAATGCCATGGGTTCAAACTCGCAAAGGTTAGCTTTCAGTTTTTAGAGATAAAGCCCAACAATCCCTCAAAATATCGATAAAAATGTATGAGATAAAATATCCGAGTAAAAAATTCAAAACATAGTATAAGTAAAGGTGTCATTCAACTTGAACATTTACTTTAGTGAATATAAAATCAAAAACTATAATATAGAGTCCCTTTTCACATGAACTCTAAGTTCTTGAAGGTACAAAGAAATTATATCACACACAAGTCCTATAGCGTAAAAGTCTTAAAGCCAACGCATTAATGGCCTTGCGCTCGTATCCCAATCATAATGAAGGCTCTAGATAACTTGCCCAAGTTCCCATAGGAAGTGGCCCTACTTCCATAATTATCGAGGTGAGTCTATCAGAGATGCACATGTTGGCATCCCACTCTAAATGGAGTATAGTCCTCTTTAAGAGTTATATAACTCATCCTTAACCTATTACAGGATGTCATGCTCTATAGGGATAGACTAGGAGTTAAAACTCCATTCAATGCATGATTCTCAATAATCACTTTGTGACTTGTTTTTCTCTTTAAACCTATTTCATGGGATCCCCAGTCTATAGGTTGAGTTACTATCTTAGTGTGTTCAAAACTAAATGGGCTTTAGCCCCATCCCTTTCGAAGTGTTCCACACCTTTTCCCGTACTATTCCTTTCGTAAAAGGATTAGTCAAGCTCACTTCAGGCCTCACAAAATCTACTCTTACATCTCTTTCAGTTAGCTTACCTCTAACTGAGCTGTGCTTACGATGAATCGCAAGTTTCTTACTATTGTAGTAACATTTCTGTGCAAAAGCGATAGTGGCATTACCATCATAGTGAATAAGTATGGCTGGTATCGGTTTTTTCCATAAAGGGATATCTGACAATAGGCTTCTCAGCCATTTTATCTCCTCACTAGTAGTAGCTAGTGCTATCAACTCAGATTCCATCGTTGATTGGGCTAAGATGGTTTGTTTCTTAGACCTCCAAGAAACTGCCCCACCTGCTATGTTAAAAACATAAGCACTAGTAGCCTTGGAATCTTCCAAAAGGGTATTCCAATTAGCATCGCAATATCCTTCAAGGACCGCAGGAAACCTCTAATAGTATATACCTAGGTGTATGGTTTTTTTTCAGATAACGTATGGCCCTCTCTATAGCATGCCAATGCTCTATATTATGCCTACTGGTAAACTTACATAGTACCACTACTGCGTAAGCAATGTCCGGTCTAGTACAATCAGCTGCATATCAAAGATTACTGATTATGCTAGCATACTAAGATTGCCTTACACTGTTTCCAGTGTTCTTAAACAACTTTACACTAGGATCGAAAAGAATACATCCAGGCTTGTAGTCAAAATAATGATATTTCTTTAGAATCTTCTCAATGTAATGAGACTGATCTAATGAGATACCATCTTTTGTTCTAGTAATCTTAATTTCCAGAATAAAACTAGCCTCTCCAAGATCCTTCATGTCAAAACTCTGACTTAGGAAATTTTTTGTCTTGTTCACAGCAGAAATGTTGGAACCAAAGATAAGTCATCTACATATAAACATATAATAGTGCATGCATTATCAACTATCTTATAGTAAATGCATTTGTCACTTTCGTTAATTTTAAAACTATGTAAAATAACTAAGTCATCAAACTTTTCATGCCATCGTTTTTGTGCTTGTTTAAGGCCATACAAGGATTTAATCAGCTTACAAAATTTACCTTCCTGACCAGGTATGATAAATCCTTTAGGTTGGTCCATGTATATTTCTTCTTCGAAGTCACTATTGAAAAAAAAATAGTTTTTACATCTATCTGGTGAACTACTAGATTAAAAACAACAATAGTAGCAATTAAGACTCAAATAGAAGTAATCCCAGTTACTGGAGAATAAGTGTCAAAAAAATCTACATTTTCTCTCTATCTGAAACCCTTAGCCACAAACGGGCTTTGAATTTCTCTATTAAACCATCAGGTTTAAGTTTACCTTCAAAGATCCATTTACAACCTATATTCTTGCAACCAATAGGCAAGTTTGAAAGAACCCACGTTCAATTGGACTCCAGAGAGTCCATCTTATCATTAATAGCCTCTTGCCAAAAATTAACATATGTAGAACTAAGAGCCTCTTGAAGGGTAGACAGATCACCCTCTTGAGTGTAAACAACATAATCAGGACCAAAGTCCTTCTCCACACGATCTCCCTTGCTCCTTCGAGGTTTTAAATCAGTGTCTCTGGTCTCCACTATCTTTGGTTATTCTATCCTAGGTACAAAACTACTAGAGGAAGAACCCCCATAATTTCTAGATTTTAATGAAAATCTATCTTCAAAGAAATCAGTATCTAGAGACTCAATGATAATCTCATTTTACAAGTCATAATATATAAACGCTTTACTGTTAATAGCATAACCGATAAAAACATATTCATATGCACAACTAGCAAGTTTAACTCTTTTAGGATTAGGAATTCTAACAAAGGCTAAGCACCCCCAAACCTTAAAATATGAAACATTAAGTTTTATTTTATTCCATAACTCAAGTGACAAAATAAGTGACTAAGAGTTAGAAATTCTATTTAATACATAACATACAGTTAAAAGTATTTCTCCCCACTAATATGGGGCTGCACCTGAACTAACCATGATAGTAACTACAAGTTCAATAAGGGAATGGTTTTTACGTTCAGCTTTATCGTTCATTTCAGGATAATAAGGTACAATAATTTCGTATATAATACCTTTAGTTTTGTAAAAATCATTCATCTCTATCGCTACAAAAATGTTTAATTTTCTTTTCAAATTGGTTTTTAATTTATGTTAAAATGATTTTTAACATATCTAGATTTTCACTCTTACGCGTCATAAGATAAACATAAGTATAGTTCGAATAATTATCGATAAAAGTAATAAAGTACATTTTTTTATTTATGGTTAAGACACCGTCCAGTTCACATATATCCGAGTGTATAAGATCTAGAGGTTCCATTTCTCTTTGGACAGATTTGTGTGAAGTCTTTATAATTTTTGCCTGACTACAAGATTCACATTTCTTGAAACTGTCCAAGGGAAACATAGGAATCAACCCCAAATTACCCATATTTTTAATAAGTTTCTTATTAACATGGCAGAGGAATGATAATAAGAAATTTTATTGATGTCAATATTTATCTTAAACATTCCAAAAATTAAATGTACAAACAGAGTAAGAAGAAACAATTTTATTGACGTTAATATTTATCTTAAACATTCCAAAAATTATAAGCACAAACAAAATAAGAAGAAGCAATTTTATTAATGTCAATACTCATCTTAAACATTCTATCACTAGCATATCCTCTGCTAATAAAAACACCGTTCTTAGTGATCATCTACTGATCCGATCATATGTCTGCAAAAAATTATATTTCTTGAGAAGAAACCTAGAAACTAAATTCTTCCCCATTTATGGAGTGTGCAGGACATCTTTTAGCATAAGTGCCCTTTAAGAAGTGAAGTTTAACTGTACGTCCCCAGTTTCGTGAACCTTTGTGGTGTGGGAGTCTCCCAGTAACACATTCTTGTCTACAGCCTCAACATATTTCTTGAACCAGGCTTTGTCATAGTAGACATGGCGGGTAACGCCAAAGTCAGCCCATAACCCTTATCGTTCAGTTATCATACTGGCCTCTGAAATCATAACAATAAAGTACTCTTCAGTCACATGCGCCTGAGCCCGAGGAGGTCTAGGATTCTTGGGGTTCTGGTATAACTTAGCCATATGGCCAGGTCTGTTACAATTATAATAAATGACCTGAGTAGTGTCAGTTCTAGGAGCTACCTTAGATGAGGGTACACCTTGGTTCCTATTATGATTCTAGTTATTCTTAAACTGGTTAGGTTTATGATTCTAGTTCAATTTTATGGTTTTCTTATTTTGCTTGAGAACAGCCTTTCCCTTATCCTAATTGTTTGAAACAATCATAATCTCTTCCTTGATATCTTATTTTAGTGCCTCTTCTTCAATTCTTAGTCAGACTATCAGACTTTCCATAGAAAACTCCTTCAATTTGTACCTGAGAGTATTATTAAATTATTTCCATCCAGGTGGGAGCTTGTCAATGAGGAGAGCTACCTGGAATTGATCATCGAGTTGGGTACCCTTTGACACTATCTCATGAGTTATTTTTTATAAATCGTGAGACTGGGTAATTACAGATTTGTCATCGACCATATAAAATTTAAGGTAATGACTAAGCGTATATTTCTTCGACCCAGCCTCCTCAATGTCATATTTCTTTTGAATTGCATCCCAAACATCTTTGGCTGATTCCATTACATCATAATAATCATATAGATCATTAGCCAAAGCATTCAGGAGATAATTCTTATAAAGGAAATCTTACTCAGTCTATTTTTTGATTGCTAATTCATTTTTAACAGTAAGGGGTGGCTCAAATAGTGGTTTTGAGGTTACAGTAACAGAAGCAACCTTCTTGGTGGTGAGGTAAAAGAAGGTCTTCTACTTCTACCACTTAAAATACAAACTTTCAAACTTGAACGGTTTGTTTTGGTCGGTGAAAACTGAAGTCTGAAACTTATCGTCCTCCAATGTAGAGTAGCGAACATCTTAAAATTGTTGGAATAATAAACTAAGTTACCTCGTTTCCAGTAATGCGTAAGGACCCGAAAAGAGATATTGTAATTTGACCGAAGAGAGAGGTTGCAGCAGCACTGGAACAAAAACAGGAACTGTAAAAGGTGGAACACCGAGTCCTAGACAATGTCGCTTTCTTTAAGACGTTTTTATGCACTGCCCAACAAATAGTATAACGCTGCACGGTCGCCCCCAGGATTAAATGGTAGTTTTGTGGTAATAGGTTCTCCTCTTGTAGGGAGAGATCCTTCTCATAACTTTTTACTTCTATATTATACTCATAACCAATAGACTGAATGAGAGATAGAAAAAAAAGCGAATGAGGGAGAGAAAGAGAGAGATGAAGAACTGTGTCCTGAGATGTGAAAAAAACACTGCAGGTTGGTTTTCTTTTATAGACCAAAAAGGGGCCACTACTGGAGAAGACACGTCATCCACAACGGCTAATGGGACACGTAACGTCTGAGTCAAAACTCAACGGATAGAACTAAAATGGCTAGTAACGGTTTGATTAAAGCAAAAAACCCAAGCCCAATTCCAAATAACTTTTCAAATCCCACGTCCCGAGCTAGAGCTACCCCGCCGAGCCGCCCAAGGGGGTGTGTGCAAGTGTGTTGGAATAAAAGCCCACCACACACTCACATGCTCCCACTTACTCATGTCTATAACCAATGATTATGTGAGAGGATATATATCTCTTCACATTCTCACTTTCCAAGCAATGTGGGACTATGTTCAAAGAACAAAAAATAAGCTACCCAACCAAAAGGTCATGGGTTCAAACCAGCAATAGTTAGCTTTCGGATTTTAGAGATAAAACCCAACAATCTTTTAAAAAAAAAAAGATGAAAAATTAGTAAAGAGAAGAGATGAAAAACCCTAATTTCTTCCTAAAGGTACCCTAAATACATAGGGTCATATCATAAAAACCGTGTGTCAGAAAATGGTGTTCTAGTACAATTTTGAAAGGTCATGAAAAACCATAAAATATTAACAGTACACTTTTTCCCAAACCATTGTCTAACAGCCCTAATAAATTGTAAACAAAATTGTATAGAATATGCGCTTTTTCCAGACTTTTGCTCTGTAAAACAATGATATCTCTCTCAATTTTGATCCAAATGATGTGAACTCAATTTAAATGAAAAGAGAATTTAATTTTTTACAAAATCTATGTTTTAAGTTTTCGCGAATTCCTTACCCCCTACTCAGTAACCTGATGAAGTTGATTGCTAAAAACTGCCATTTTTAGGGTTTGTCATGTTTTAGAGAGAGAAAGTGATTTTTCAACCAATATCAAACTTAGAGTGACCTATGATCAATACACCTCATTGTAAGATAAGAACTTTAGATTTCATTATTCGGAAGGGAAATGGCATGTCTTGAAAAGAAAAACAAAAGACTAGACTCGATCTTAGGAAAGGAAAAACTAGATAGTAGATCCCCTATTCTTCACCCCTTGAGCTTGTAGACTGATGGCGGCGGGTCGGAGGTTGTTGAGATGGTCCCCCTCAGGATGTTGAGACATACTTTGGAGAAGCATCTCCGTGCGAGGGGTGACGTCCTAGGTCTCATTTTGGTGCTTCTCGATGTCCATGATGAACTTTCGATTCATCTTGAGAAGCGTGCCGAGAGCGGCACAACCCCTAGCTATGATCCCCATGGTGTTGCGTGCTGTCGGATCTTGGATGTGGATAATATCGCCTTTGGAAGGGAAGACGGTGCTTGGTGTATGCTAGAGTTCTTCTTCGACGAAATGGGCCGGTTCGTTCGGATCCAACTTTCGTGCTTGTGTCCACGATGCATGGACTCATTTGGCTAGAAAAGCCCTCGTATTTTTCTATTTAATGTTGACCGAAGTTGCTTGTTTGATTTCTTGAGGATTGATTGTTGCGAGGAGCTTTGTCCTGAGGACAGGGAAAACCATTGAATCTTTCCTAAAACCTCGCTCTGAGGGTATCGCCGCGATAATGGACACCATCATCGTCCATAGGATGTTGTACGACATGTCCCCCTTGAAAATGAATGAACGCACGGTAGTCATCGCTTTGGTAGAGAGAGGGATGGAAGTTGCTAGAGTACCATTTGAACACCGCGAATTGATTGTGATGTAAAGAGGTGGCATTGATGCCATTGTTTTCAAACTCGCCATTGTACGGTACATCCAAGGAGGTGTCGTACCCACAATAATTTGAATACTCTTCGTTGTTGAAGCTCGATCGGATGCTTCACTATGATGGTGATGATATCGGCGAGAGTCGTAAAAGAGATAACAGAGTGATGGTCACCCCATGTGAGTGTTACTGTACAATTCCCCAAGTCGGGGTTTGAGAGGTTCTTGTAGAACCTGCAGACGAGCTCTAGACAATAATTTTCCCCCCTTTGTAAAGTGGAGCAAACTTCAATTTCGGCGAACAATCTCGGCATGGTTGAATGGAGCGCTTGCCACCATCATTTGCTTACTGAGCTCTTCTACTATAAACTTTTTCCCCATTCTAACTTGAAATGAAGTTAAGAGGGTGTGAGAGAGTGATGGAGTGCCAACTATGTTAGTGGCCAGCGATCGCTATGAAGATGCCTTTTACTAGTATTGATCGCTGGTTGCTTGAAGAGTTGGGTTCTCTAGCTTAGACATGGTACTTCTAAGTAAGAGAAAAGATAGAAATGATATATAATGGGGAGGAATTTATTCTCTTGGTATTTATAGACAATTCCTCATTGAGTTCGAATTTTGAATAATAGAGTGGCATTTGTGTAAATAGAGGAACCAAGGGTTGAGTATTGGGAGACCAACTCATAACTCTATGTCCCCATGTGAAGGAAATCACATGGGTGTGTTCCTAAGATTCCTCTATGATTTGGGTGGGAAGTTTAAACTCTTAGCTTTTGAATTCAAATGAGAAGTTGAGGGGTATACTTGACATTCACCATTATTGTAATCTTCTATAAGGTTAAATAAGTCTAACCATGCCCTAAATAATGTGCACCATGGTGTTGGATCATGGTGTATGCCCTTAATAATGTTCTTATCTCATGGAATAGAATTGACCTTAATACCTAATTATTTAACTAAAAAGACTCTAAACACACTAGGAACCGCACATACAATTCCTAGTACTTGAGTTACATCCCAATAAGCATTATGTTTAATGTCTTCACCCAGACATGGCCACCCCTAAACTTAGAGTTTGGCAATATTATGATACACATTCTCTGGGATTGCTCCAAGAGAATAGATTAGGGGGTCGTCAAGATATAGCACCCAAGGTGGCATGACCAATCTTTGGGATTCTTGTAAATACTCTAACTTAGAATATACTAAACTTTGGTTAGTCTTTGTTGTCCTTCACACATGTCCTCCGTTAAGGTAGTCCTTTTGTAGCACACAAATGTCTTATGCAAGAAATGCTTCAGTTCAAGGTGGTGCTTGTCTTGGAGGAAGATGACCATGTAAGGCAAGCCAAACTGTTGAAACAAATGTCTCA
The DNA here is from genome assembly GCA_014058105.1 of Kingdonia uniflora. Lineage (NCBI taxonomy): Eukaryota > Viridiplantae > Streptophyta > Magnoliopsida > Ranunculales > Circaeasteraceae > Kingdonia > Kingdonia uniflora. The sequence continues at coordinate 2,669,400 of JACGCM010001854.1, forward strand.
GGAATGTTATTATGTGATAGACATGTTTCGAGGGGAATGCAAAGGATTATGACCATTTTGACCCGAAATCAACAACAATTAAAGCAAACGAGTTTCCTTACGGTAGTGGAAATGGTTTGAGAAATCTTATATTCCACACCTCGAAGATCTCAGCGGGTATATGGTCAAGCAGAGCCATTCACCTTTCCATGCTCAGACCAGGTATATGGCAAGCAGTACAACTTAGGTAATAGAATTGGGAATCCCTGAATAATGAAGGCCAGAATAGCCTACTTCGCAATTACCTTGCGACTATCCGTTTAGCGCTATGAAATCCTCCGCATGCTTTAAAATTATAGTATGTTAATGCCTCGGGTATTTCCTCATTGGCCATGCATCTCTAAATAATATGGTCATAACCCAACTTGTAAAGGAATGGCTCTTCCTATGTAAAATTTCTACCCTTTGGAAGGAAATCATGTACATCCTCACAGTCCAACCCTTTGGTACCTTACCACTTAAAAGATATTTCTTAATGTCCTCCTACCAGGGTCATACTATTGGTGGGTTTAAATCGATAGGGTTGATTCAAGGCTAGAGAGGCAGTCCGCACTAGCGTTAGGTGAATGTCTTTTTGGGTAGATCCCTAATGTATGCTTTTCTTTACATTTAAAATTTTTACCCTTAGAGATGGAAATGATACTAGGGTCTTCTATTTCTTCTGATGGGGAAATAAAGTTCTTGTTATTAAAGACGATCAACGTGTTTTCATACTTCCAAAGGACAAGGTAAGCATGCGTGATTAACAATTTACTGCTACATGTGCAGTAGCTAGGAATGGTCTCCCCAGAATGACTGGTATATCCTTCCCTAGTTCAGATGTTTTCTCAGTTTCTATGATTACGAAGTTAACAGGGAAGTTCAAACCCTCGACTCGTATAAATACATCCATTTATATTCTTCTTGGATACCTGATAGAATGATCTCCCATTTACAATGTCATCCTTGTTGGTCTCAATTCTCCAAGTCCAGGCTGCTGATAAACATGGTATGGTAGGAAATTAATGCTAGTACATAAATCTAGAAGTTCCTTGTTAATAACGTACGCTCCTATCATCCAGGGAACTGTTGGGCATCCGGGGTCTCGAAGCTTTGGCAGCGTCACTATTTCTATAAGAAAAACCTTCTTGTTGACATTGAGACTACTTTTGCGCTCACATTCTTCATTTAAGAACTTAACATGTGATGTTATTGCTTGATGGTAGGGGTGAGCGCGGGTTGGTTCAGGTCGGTTTTGGGCCTGAACTAAACCCGAACCGACCTTAATCGGTTTTTTAAATCTGAAACTGAACCGATTTAGGTCTGGAACCCGACTCGAACCGAGCTGAAAATAAAATGCTAAAACCGAAACCGAGCAGATTTTGGATCGGGTCGGTTCGGATTAGATTTTTAATGACCTAAATAAATAAAAAATTCTCTTTCACTAATATAATGGTCTATCAAAATACAACTTTTTTGTAAAAAAAAATATCAAAAGGCAACTGTAAGTCATTTTATTATAAGTGCTATGACTTAAGTACAAATGAATAGCAACTAAAGTACATTTTTACAGGATGTTGTTATCCAATATATTTACATGTTGAAACAAATGAATTTTTGTATAACTGCTACGACTACACTGCGTGATGGACACCATTATCAATTGTCAAAAAAGAAGGATGAACTTCAGATAAACCCAAGAGTGATGGCTTTGTCAACTAGTATTGCTTAAACCTCTGCCTAACGAACTCCATATAATCAAAGTCAATTTCATTTACATTACCTGTGGTAATCCCCTCAAAAACAACCCCAAACCGACAGCACAAACAGCTGGAACTATAACAACAGGAGTGAAGAACCTGGAAAATGAAGTAATGTTGTACTTATAAGATAAACAAAACCAAAGAAAAATTCATTTGTTGCTGAAACTTTCAAGGCATTTTATATCATTGAAAATTCCCAAGAAAATATTCCCTACAAAGCAGCGTATCCAGTCGAATGTGCTTAACAAAATGAAAAAACTATTTTGGGGAACTCTTATGGTTATATGACTCATACCAAATATGCCCTGTTATAACTAATGTTACCTAGTATAATTTCCCCATGCTTGACTGTATGCAAGGATCATATTGAGAAATGAAGAGACGATTAAGGCTCCTTGAATTGCTCTTAATGTGTAGACAAATCTCTGCAAGCACCCTTAGAATATATCAACAATGAACTATATTTTTTACTTAACAACTTACCCTTTATGACTATTTGCAAGTAAAGAACATGTTTTAAAATTATAGAGATGTGTTTAGTATACAAAAAAAAACATTCCTAAGATGTTACTAATTTTCTTGATCTAAGGCTGCAGGGTGGTTATCTAAAGAGTTCAGAAATACTGTATAGTTAGAGACGTAGAGGAAGGGTTGAGGCCGAGAGGCAAGGGGGAGACGAAAGAATATTTCAGTCCCAGCATGCTCCATTTACAAATACTGTAAATAAATCATTTCAATGTCTAATCTCTATATCTATATAATATACCTCATGCTCAGTGTTAAAATTGTTATATGTAGGGACTTATCCCTCAACCTCACTCATAATAGAGCTCACGCAGTTCAATTTATCTCCATCTTAGGCTCACGCAATTTTAGCACTTAATATTCCAGTCAAACATTCCAACTATCCCCACGAACTTCTCAAGAACGTGGGTCGAGCTAAACCTGGGAAACGTTATTCAGTCAAAGACATCTGTCTCCCACGAACTCGTCAGTTATCCAGTCAACCGCCATAAACCATATTATTCGGAAGATGTGTTCCAGCACGATGAAGAGTTGTGGGAAACGCCTACAAAAAAGAAAAGTTCCAGAAAAGACAGGGACTAGAAAAATTACTCAAACTTTTTATTTACGAAATCAAAGGCATTTATATATTCTAGAGATCACTTGTAATAAATATATCCACTCAAAGCAATAAAGAGACTTTTACAAAAATCTTCCATACAAGGTCGTAGCTTTTTTACCTATTCAGAAGTTTTCAACGCTAAAAACACTTGTTTCAATTTCTTGCTTTCTATTAGAGTATTGCTACAGGTTCATTGGTGTGAAAGATAATTCTAAATCAAATCGAGCTACGAAATTTGGTCATTATATTTGGCACCGTCTGTGGGAAAGATTGTATTTCCACGATACCCCAAGGCACTCTTTTATTACAATTTTCAACTATGGTTTCTTCCAGACGATAGGTCGCAGGAACTCAGCTCAAAATTTTTGTGTATTCGGGGCAACTCACCGAGTTACGGGCAAATCTCCCTCCGAAGCAGATAAGCGTGCTGAGCTTTAACTTCAGTTAACAAAAGATCTTGAGTTCCGAGAGAAAGAGTTCGATGCAGAACGGCAAGCCCGTTTGAGAACGCTTAAACAACATGAAGATCAGATGACGATGATGTAGACCGCACTCGAGGCTCTGCAAAATTCTCAGCCAACTCCTCCAGCCAGGGGTCACGATCAACTTCCAGAGGCCTCCCGTATTTTGGAAAGGGAAAGGCTGGGACCTCAGGGAGTCATTAGTAAAGCAATTTCCAAAAATCAACCACATGGACCGTAACCCTCCATCTATTTGGGGGGAGAAATCCAATCAGAAGTTAGTTGAGGTCACCAGAATCCCCTTCATCAGGATGAAGACCAGCAACCTCTACATCAAATTACAGCACGAGACCGCTTGAGTGAAGGTACGGGAGCACATCATCCCCTGCCAGCACGTCCAGCAATTCAGCCAACATGTCATTACGTCATAAAAGAACATATGGATCAACGAATTAAGGAGTTGATCGAGGCACAAGTTCTGGGTACTACCAGCGACACTACGACATTACAAGGAAGTCTGATTGCCAAAGAACTATTCGATATGGAAATACTGAAAGGTTTCCATACTCCCCAAATTCTTAAGTATAAAGGTACTGACCCGAAGGAGCATATCCAGCAATACTACAATTTATTAGGGTTGTACACCAATCTCAACCACATTCTTTATCGCCTGTTCGCCACAAGTTTACAGGAAGAGCCACTCCATTGGTTCCACTCTCTTCCTGAGGAATTGATCTACACATTTGACCGACTACAGAAGTAGTTCATCAAAACATATGCCCACAACAGAGACAAAGAAGAGAACTTGTATTCATTTATCGGTCTTAAGCAATCACATGGAGAAAAGCTTGAAGATTTTTCAAAGAAATTCCTAGAGCTTGCAAGAAAGGTGGATAACCTCGACCAAAAGATAGCTATGGTCGCTTTTATCAATGCTCTCCTGCTCGATTGCGAAAACAAGGAATACCTCTTCCTTAACAAACCTACAACGTTGGAGGAGTAGATCACCAAGGTCAACGGTTACGCCAACTTAGAAAGGATGATGTTTGAATGACAAAAGTCTACAAAGTCAATCCTCTCCACCAAATCCCCACCTGCAGATCGAACCAATGAGCCTAAGGAGGAACAAGGAGATCATAAACGCACCAAGGGAAATACTGAGTACCCTCGGAGAAGCAATCCGCAAAACAAACCCGTCCTCCCAAAGCTGAACATCCGAGTCTCCACACTTTTTCCACTACTATTAAAAGATCCGTTCTACCGCACCTCTCGACCTCTAGAGCCTATCGAGGGTCGACCATTTTGCCTATACAATGAGGTAAATCATCATTCTACTGATAATTTCTATGTTATACAGCGGATACTCGAACTCACTTTTATGGAAGGATGGATGCTTGAATACATTGTTGACCTGAAACAACCATAAGAAATAACTCGAAGTTGTTCAGGCCAACGACATAGCTCAGGAGAAACATCTCTACAACATGCACCTCAACAACATGATCAAAATCAACCAGATCAATAATTCTAACCAGTCAAAGTGTCGAAGGATCTCTGAATGTTGTGATCTTACACCTCAAGACAAAGAAGCCAAACTTCTTCCCGAATTGAGCAATCATCGACTTGGAATCTCTTTCAAGAATTGTGATACTAGCCATGTCAAATTTCCACATCATAATGCATTAGTCATAATGCTCAAGATGAAAAAATTTGTCATGCATACAATGATGATCGATACTGGAAGCGGTATTGAAATTCTTTTTCAGAGTGCGATCGACAAGATGGGTTTGGCTGACAAAGTGATTCAGAGCGACACCGACATCAGGGGTTCAACGGCTCACGAGAGAAGCGAGTGGGCAAGATTATCTTACCTATTACCGCAGGACCAGCCACTATCGATGTCATTTTCTATGTCATCAATGTCAAGTCTCGCTATCTTGGGATCATGGGCCGTTGCTAGATACACAATATGGAATTAATCGCTTCCACCTATCATCAAAAACTCCGGTTCAAGCACGGCAATGGGATTTATGAGATCAGAGCTAGTCAGAATCTTTCTAGAGCTTGTGAAAATATTATCTCTGCCATCCTAGATACTTTAGACAGATTGGCCGCATAGCAATTACAAAAGGTTGATCACCCTGACGAGCAAGCATCTACAGAGAAGCCCACGGAATACGTCAACATTGATAGACCTAATAGAGGCACTTTCATCGGAACTAAGCTGGTTCAGCACGAGAAAGAGGCTCTCATACAGTTCCTGCAACTCAATCGAGACATTTTTGCATGGTCTTTTGGAAAAATGCCTAGGGTCAATCTAGCTATGGCTTGCCACATGTTAGCCATTAACGTCAATGCCCCAGTGGAAAAAAAAATAACAACGACTTTCACCTCGTCTTCGAGATGAAGTTAACACTAAGATCGAGAAATTGATCAAATTGGGATTCATTCGGGAAGCCAAGTATCTGAACTAGATATCCAACATTGTCGCTGTCCCAAAGAAGAATAGAAAAGTCCGCGTTTACATAGATTTTACAGATCTGAACAAACATACTTTAAAGGAAAGTTTTCCTCTTCCCAACATTCATCAGATCCTTAATTCCACTGTAGGCCATGATCTCTTATCTATGATGGACGCTGCTTCGGGATATAATCAAATCACACTTCTGGAAGAAGATCAAGAAAAGATAACTTTCATCACTGGAAGTGACCTTTACTGTTACAAGGTCATGCCCTTCGGGCTCAAGAACGCGGGGGTTATGTATCAGCGACTAATAACTGCTATGCTCAAAGTACACCTAGGAAAAATTGTTGAAGTCTGCATCGATGATCTCTTGTGTAAGAGTATACAGTCGAATAACCACATCTCAAACCTGAACATAATATTCAACATCCTTCGGTCTTACAGAATGCCTCTCAACCCAGATAAATGTCAATTCGGAGTACATTATGGCCGCTTCTTAGGCCACCTCATCAGCAAAAAAGGGATCGAGGCCGATCCAGATAAAATTTGAGCTCTCCTCGACATGCCTTCTCCAAAGACAACAAAAGATGTTCAAAAACTCGTCGGCAAGATTACCGCGATCAACCGTTTCATCTCAAAATCTTCAGACCACTGCCGTTGGCTATTCCTATTACTCCGCGGGTGTACCAAAGGAGGAAAGGTCTAACCAACTGCGGAAGTCACATGGATGCAAAGAAGCTTTTTAGGATCCAAAAATCTATTTGGGGAGGTCTCCCATAATTAGCACCCCAATAGGTAATGAGGAACTGATAATCTACCTAGCAGTCACCGACACTTCTCTCAGCTCAGTTCTCATTCACCTGGAAGGGAAAATAGAGAAACCAGTCTTCTTCATCAACAAAATACTTACACCAGCAGAAACAAGGTACTCAAAAATTGAGAAACTTCTTCTCACCCTTATTTACACTTTGCAGAAACTCAAGTACGACTTCCAAACGCATTCTGTCAAAGTGATGATGAACTACCCACTTCGGGAAGTTTTGTCCAAAAAAGAGAGGTCAAGAAGAGTGCAGCAATGGTCAGTCAGTTTGGGTAAACATGATATCAAGTTTGAACAGCGATATTCTGAGAAAGGTCAGGCCGTTGTCAATTTTCTCACGAATATTCCAGTGGAAGATCCCGAGTGGGAGGAGTACGACTCAGACCTTACCGAAAGCACGCCAGAGAATCTAACTCCCAAGCCCTTCGAGGAACGGGCTGACTGGATTACTACGTCAGGATGGAGGCTTCTCACAAATAGATCAGCAGGATCATTTTGATTACCCCTTCAAATGACAGAATTGAGAAATCAATCTGCTTGGATTTTGAAGCCTTAAATAATGTCACCAAGTATGATGCCCTTATTCACGAACTTAACCTCACTCTTGAGCTCCATCCCTGAACTCTCAGTTTACACAGATTCATTACTCATCGTTTATCATTATTCCAACCAGTACAAGAAGAATGGGAAGATGATCGAATACGTAGCCTTCATTGCAAATAGGATGAGTAAGTTTGCGAAAGTAACTCTTGAATATCTTCCTCGAGGGGAGAACAGACACACCGATTCCTTGGCATATCTAGTCTGGGTCTTGGGTACAGAAGCTCGATATCTCCATATTGAAATCATTTCAACCCCCAACATTGATCACATATCTGTATGCACGATTAACACTGGGGGCGATAAAGGAGGAAGCGACGATTGGCGAAAGCCTTTCTTTGATTACCTCAATGTCCACAACCAGTGCAATGGACCACTACCAGCAGATTTAAAAGAACGCAGACAACTGATCAACAACTAGAAGTGTTACATTACTCAAAATGGTATGCTTTACCGTCTATTTATTACAGGGCCTTACCTCAAGTGCATCTCGAAATCAAAAGCAGATGAGCTGCTCCACGAATTACACGATAGTTATTGTGGCTTCCACGCCGCAGGCAGATCATTAGCAAACCGAGCAATAACACAAGAAGTATTCTGGCCCGGCATGCCCAGGCAAGCAGAAGAGTATTCCCGCAGATGCGATACCTACCAGAGACATGGAAATAGGATATGCACCCCTGCGCTCGAGCTCCATGCAAGCAGGGTTTTTTGGCCATTCAAAAGATGGGCACTAGACCTCATCGACGAATTCCCTAACTCTCCAGGTAATCTCCGCCACCTACTCATAGCTGCCGAATACTTAACAAAATGGGTAGAAGCAATTCCATTATGTCGAACAAGAGAAGAAGAAATCATCTATTTTATCTGGAACCACATAATTACTCGATTCGGGTGCCCCCACCTGATTCGTATCAATAACGGCCCCCAATTCATGGGAGAAAAGGTCGTAACCTTCCTAAATAACCACAATATCATCCATTTACAATTAAATCCATACTATCCTTAAGGCAATGGCCAAGCCGAAATCACCAACAAGACCATCGTGGATGGACTCAAAAAATGGCTTTACTTATAGAGAAAAGGAAATTGGGTTCGCGAATTACCTTACGTCCTATAGGCATATCGAGCCACTCCCTGATAGTCTACAGGGTGTACCCCATTCCTCCTTGCTTATGGTACTGAGGCAGTCATTCCTTCTGAATTTCATCATCCAGTTCGTGCTTACGAGCTGACTAACGAGGAAAATGAGTTTGAATTTTTTTGTAAACCAAATATGATAGATGAGACCAGGAAACGCGTCATCACTAACCTAGGTCGATATCATGATATGCTTGCTAGGTCTTACAATAACCGAGTCAAGAGCCGTACTTTCCAAATCAGAGATCTCGTCCTACGAGAAATTCTACAACATCACAATGAGCCTCACGCTGGAAAATTAGCCGACAATTGTGAGGGTTCATTCATTAACAATGGTCTCTCAGGCCTGGGATCATACTATCTCATAGCAGAAGAGGGAGTCCCCATTTAAAATCCTTGGAATACTAGACGACTGAAACGATACAATTGTTAGTCGTCTTACTACTCCATTTCCATATTTCGCTGCTTGTTTTCAATTTCAAAAGTGAGATTCTTTTCTCCATCCAATGTAAATTCTAAACTTATCAATGAAAGTTTTTTTTTACATAATGTCATTCTCTTTACAAGACAGTCATCCACATTTTACAGATTCAAGCATAGATAATGCTTGCTTACAATCAATATTTCTCAAGTTCGATCAAGAAACTTGATTGGCTTCTGTTTTAACATATCTGCGAGGGTGACAAGTGTGAAAACTTGTTCTACATCAAAGAGCTAAACATGAGATAAGACAAAGGTAATAATACTAGTCTTCATCTTTTATAACTTGTTTGGTCTACTTCAGTAGACTGGATCGAGGATAAAACTTGGTTCAGCTGAATCTATACATATCTGCGAGGATGACAAGTATGAAAACTTGTTCTACTTCAAAGAGCCAAACAAGAGATAAGACAAGAGTAATAATATTCTTCATCTTTTACAACTTGTTTGGTCCACTTCAGTAGGCTGGATCGAGGATAATACTTGGTTCAGCTAAATTTATACATATCTGCGAGGGTGGCAAGTATGAAAACTTGTTCGACTTCAAAGTGCCAAACAAGAGGTAAGACAAAGGTAATACTAGTCTTCATCTTTTACAACTTGTTTGGTCGACTTCAGTAGGTTAGATTAAGAATAACACTTGGTTCAGCTGAATCTATACATATCTGCGAGGGTGGCAAGTGTAAAAACTTGTTCCACTTCAAAGAGCAAAACAAGAGATAAGACAAAGGTAATACTAGTCTTCATCTTTTACAACTTGTTTAGTCCACTTCAGTAGGCTGAATCGAGGATAACATTTGGTTCAGCTGAATCAGCCAGGCATAAGATAAGGCAAAGGTTGTATAAGCTTTTATCTCTTTCAATATGCCTGCGACATTTCTATAGTTCAAATCAAGTTTTAACTTGGTTTAACTTAACCCATTTCTGTGAGTAAAACGAATGTAAAAGTTTGTTTTAAATCAAAGGCCCTACTAGACACAAGATAAGGCAATGGTCATACTAGCTTTCATCTATAATAATGTGTCGGCGAATATTCTATTTGTTTTTAGGTCAAAATCATACTATAAAAGATCATTTTTTGCTGATGGAGTATCAGGAATGCTTTCCCCTACATCATCAAGAGGTTTATCCTTTAGTTCGTGGGCCACAGCAGCCCTACCTTGTTCTATTGATTCAACAGTTCGAGGGCCCAGTTGGGTCTCTATGGGACCTAGACAGCTCCCTCGATCTATCACAGCAACACAGATGTATCCCTTATCTGTCAAAGTTTTGAGCAAGGTATCTCATTCAGAATCAAGTCTCTGAACCTTCTCTACAAAATATGCTATGATCACCCTTAACAGGTCAGATCGAGATATAGCAAGTACTATCGTTGTTGCGAATCTCGCCTTTAACCTCACGAGGCGTACCTTTAGTCTAGCGAAATCATCCATCCATGCAATTATTTTTGCATCAGCCCTATCATGATAAATGGAATCTTCTTTCAATTTGGCAGTATACTGCGCCGACTCAGTTAGGTTGGTGGCTTCTAAGTCAACTACCCAAGCACGAAGTCGCGCAATTTCTGCGTTCAACTCTTCCCTAGCCGGCAGATCTTTCAACAATTACTCTTTCCTCTTCACCACCAAGTCCTTTACTTTGATCTCCCCCTCCAGAACTTTCAAACTACTAAGAGCAGCATCCAGTTTATGTTGGCATTCCCTCAAATTCGCATTTCCTTTCTGAACATGCCCCTGAATTTGAGATACATCACTTTTAAGCTCTCTAATGCGACCTGAGAGACTAACAACGTCCCCTTGAACTAGATAAGCCTTAACCTCAGTTCTACTTCCCCCAGAACGCTCTCTAGCCTCAGCTTTCATGGCACGAGCAATGGCTTGATCATTTTTGGCTTTAAGTCGAGCAACTCTCCCGTTTAAGTCATCGCACCAGCGCTGTATTTCTCGGAATTCCATATCCTTGGCGAGGAGGGTTGTTTGCAAATGTTCAGCTGCGGCCACCAAAGCCGATAGATTTTCTCAAGCTAGCCTCAGCTCGTCATCATTTCCAATGAATTTCTATCTCATTCGCTCCAGATCGATTCTACGCCTATGGAGATCAGATCGACATTGTTCCTCGGATCGTTCCAGTGGCTGAATATAGTATTTATTGCCTAGGATAAATCTTTTAATCCCTTCTTAATCCCATATTCTTTCTCTTCGACCTGACTAGTTAGGTTGGAGATGGCTTGATTCAACTTCTCCAGTCTGAAATACGTTTTTACGTATTGATCCTCTCTGTTCCCATTCGCCTCCTTCATCCTATCGAACTGCTCCACAAATTGCCGATTATACATGAGTGCATGGTCCTCACGTGTGTGAGATGCATCCAATTCGACCAGGGACATGTAACAAGATTTAGTACAAATCGATTCAGAAAACATAATTCCTGTATATACATACTACATCTCTAAGAAACTGTGTGATTTCTAAACATCTATTTCCAAGTACTTTTTAACTAGAAGTTTGGATTCCTTTCTCGAATGAACCCTACATGAATCCTCTTTCGGCGCACAAGGTACACACTTTCGATATCTTATTTTGTATTAATAGCGCTGGATTTTTGCTATGCATTTCTATCCTATTTACTTAAGATAACGTTGGTGTAACATGAAAGTTGAACAACCTATTCTAATCTAACTTGCAACTCCGCTTGCACAGACAGCAAGGCTTTTAAGGCCTCCCTTTCCCTGGTAAGTTCTGATTCTAGGTCATTTATCTTGAGACTCATCTCTCTAACTACCTACAAAAGATTTATAAACATAGTCAACATACAGAAGTTTCTTCCCCACGCGGAAGTCATACAACTTTCAAATACTTGTACAAAATACATGTCTACCCTACCTTCTCACTGCCACCTTCTGGGAGCTTGACATTATCCCCGTGGTTATCAAGTGCCATTTGGGGGGAGACACCATCCAGACCATCTACAACCCCCAGTACTTATGCTTCCTCCTCTTCTTCCTCAACGTAGGTATCAGCCTTAATGGCAACCACCTCCTCTTGAGAGTAGCCCTTCAGCATTAAGTGATGACCTAGTTTGTCATGCTCCTCAGCCATCTCATCTAAATTGGCCTTTGCCTTAACCTATAACTGGCAGATCGCCACAGCGTGAGCGGCCTTTAGCTGCCTAACTTTTTTCAGGGCTTCCATCTTGGCTCGAGCCAGGTTTTTCTTCAGCTCGTTCTTCGCCTTCTTCAGCTCAGACTCCTGCTCTTCTATACTAAGCTAAATCCTCTTGACAGGATGAGCAACCTACAAAAATTATATCGACCTCAGTTTTTAGCTCGAAATATATTAAACATTTTTATCAGATAATATAAACTTACCAAATGGCTCGCATCTTCTTTTCCATGTAGAATCGCTAACCAAGCCCTTTCCTCGACCTCTTTGAGGTCATCCACTAAAGCAGATCGACCCTCAGTGACCTTCACCCCTCAGTTCCCCAAAGGCTCAACCCTCCTCCTCTTCCCTTTTGCGACCTCACCACTTACAGTGGTACTAGAGGCCGGCAGAGCCTTTTTTATCTGTTTCTTCATAAATTTATGGGCTATTTAGCTCGTCGTAAGGTTCGATTGAACTGAACTGCCCGACCTAGAAGTCTTAACTCGAACCTCCTATCTACATGTTTGCCTTTTTCCTTTATCGACACCCGTCATCGACCTAGTAGACTGAGCTTTTACCACCTTTTTTGACCTACTTTCAACTCTTTTCATTCTACTAAGGCCGAGTTCCCCTAAGAAAAGTTCGAGTTTAGTCTCCTCCTCCACTGTAGACTTCACACCTGCAATAGCACATTTTACTATTAACTACAGTTGTCAAAGAAACATAACAATAATTCTATCTATGCATGTCTATACTTACTTTGCTTTACAAATCTAAATCGAAGGTCCAAAAGTTCATCATCATCTCTTTGAAGGCAATTACTCTTCACCCATATGATGTTGTCATTCCAAGTTCGACCTGGTAAATTTAGATCGAAAAAACGACGCCGAGTAACGCTCGCACAGAAATATGACCCCCCACTGGCCTTAAAATTCTTCACCCCGTAAAATTGTAGAACGTCCTTAGGGGTTATCCTCCTCAATTTTTCCTCCCTTTCCCACCTTTCATTCAGATGGTCATACACAGTTATTACCTCCCACAAGTTCCCAATCATTTGAACAGGACATACCCCAATCATTAGAACGTCCTTAGGGGTTATCCTCCTCAATTTTTCCTCCCTTTCCCACCTTTCATTCAGATGGTCATACACAGTTATTACCTCCCACAAGTTCCCAATCATTTGAACAGGACATACCCCAATTACGTTTATTTCGCCAAATTGGTGAGGGGGAGGCTCAACAAATACTCTAATTAAGATAGGTAACATGGAAAACCCTCTGAGAGGTCACTCCGAACATCCTCATTGAAATACTCTAACGAGATCGATTCATCTATACCCCTAACTCATTTTTCTATTTCCAAATCAACCAAAAGATAAAAATATTCTTCCCCCTCCACTACCGTACAACACCTAAACTACCTACCGGCAAACTCTACACATTTTCCCCACTTCCCTCCTACAACCCCCTTGGCTTTACAAAATTCTCTGAAAGCATCAGAACCTGGAGGGTAAGACACCAACTGACTAGGGAAAGCTGAGAATTATTCCAATCCTCCTTCCCCTTCGCTATCAGACTCATTCGTCCTACTAGAGGTCGAAACCTCATTAACAGATGACCTACCCATCTTAAAAATAGATTCTACAAAAAAAATTTGACCTACACAGATGCCTCTCACGCTCGACCTTCATACAGGTTAAGGTATTTATCATTCTTCCCTATATATATATAGAATTTTTTTATCACAAAAAACTTGAAGAGCACTCAGAGAGAAAGGAAAAAAATCAAGGGAATCGATCAGCATATATCTCTGATCAATCATTCACGTATAGCACATATATTTAAACTATAGAGAATAAAAATATATTGCATATATCTCTGCTAACCTTCAGTATCCGAATGAGAATCGGCAGTAGAGTCAAGCTTTCCCCTCACAATGTTGTTGTATTCCCACCTACGAGATCCCGAACCTTTTCCCCTCTTTAACCGTTTATTGCCTTCAAATAACTATTTACCGATTCCTCTGATTTTTTGCCTTTCTCTCCGAGTACTCTCCAAGTTTTTTGTGATAAAACATTTTCTTAGAGACGAAGAAAAACTGTTTTATCCTTTCCCTCTCATGTGGTTGGCATTTATTGCTCATCACATGAACCGTCCTCGATTCTAGAATCGAGGTGTCCTTTCCACTCTCCATGTAAGACGGCTTGTACCTTTTTGATAAAACCACCTTTTCATCATTAAAACTCCCCTCATTTTTTAACAAATTGTTTCCCCTCTTTCCATATTTTTTCTTGACCTCCCTTCACTTATGATGACTCGCACTGTGAGATGTCAGAACTCAACTTCCTTTTGCATACAAAATAAAACTAGAAGCTTTTGCATTCACATATTTTTGTTTCACAGTCCTTGTTTATCATACTAATAGTGATTGACGTCATTTTCAAAATCGTACAAATATTCAAATTTATTCAAAATGTTTGCTGAGCAGTCTCAAAACAGATTCACCCTTATTGAGGATCCGATTGACTTATACTATTTCTGTTACATTCCAGCATTTATTCTATTCATAAGAGTGCACTCTACACAACATCCATCACAGCCTTGGTAAACTTAAACAACCAACATCTAATCACATCATTTGCCAATCCTCATATCTTTAAAATTGATCTCCACTTCAGCGATCAAACCCACCAACATTTCTCGTTCTGCCGAATCCCTCATGAATACCGAAAGAATAACTCATAAAAGTAACGAGCATACTCAAGTTCTCTACTCCTAGTATCTAACACTTCGAGCTGACATGCCCTCATTGGTAACTCAGTATCGTAACCAAGCAAGCCAAAGATTCTCTCCCGCACTTCGGCAATTTTTACAGCCAATTGACCTTCTGTGGCATGACGAATCTTCTAAGATCCAGTTCTCACCATCCTAACCTTTCCCTGAATTTTTGCAGGTCATGTTATCAGTATTTAACAGTTTCTCAATCACTTCCTCCTTCCAACGTTGTTTTCACTTAGTATCTCATAACGGCAACCCAAAATCATGGACTTACTCGATATAACTTATCCCCTCACTAATATACACATTATTTATTAAATTGACCTTACGCTACCACGGGAAGTATCTCTATCGACCTTAAACAGCTCAAATTTACATATTTCCTATAATTTCTATCCCAAATCATTTATATCAGCACATAGATCTCAGTTAGATTAGTATTACAACATTGTTTCATCACTTATCGCGGTTATTTAACAAACACGCAACATATTTCAGTTCGATTCAAAGATATTTTTTTATGCACAATTTCCTGAAATCGAGTTTATTCATATCAAACATAGTACATACGATTTACAGATAACAAGTTTTCACACATGAATACAACAAAATGTTATCCATCTAGCACCGAGCTCCAGTGATTCTTCACCCTGATGTAAAGAAGACAGTGGAACCAATAAAGATCTTCCCTTACATTACTTGGCTGAAGCCCAGTCAAACTCCAAGTAAGAACCATACAAGCAGTGGACTCAGTGTTGGCTCCCACAAAATAAGATGAAAGGTCTTCTGAGCGCAAAACCATGATAGAAATGCTTCCGCAAGATCCCCCTACCCATTCTCCTCCTCTGCTACCACCACCGCCTCTTCTATAACTACCACCACCGAAAAGTTGGTAGAGATGAAGAGGGCCCGATATTAGAATCGACGGTAACACAAGAAATCAGCATATCTACCCTACAGATATACCTTTCCCTACATATGAACCCCTAACCCTGTCTTCCGCAAGGGTGCAGAGACAGGCCCAACATTCCTCGCCCGTTAAGACGAAGACGTAAAATCTCCACTTATAGTAGACATCTTCCTCTGCTATAGCCGCTTCCTCTCCCGACAAGCCTTGATACGTCGGGGGAATAGGGGCTGGGAATGCCATCTCTAAGGAATAATCACCAAAGTACTTCAACTTCATCCTCTACGCTTCAGACGCAATCCTCTCTTCAAGAGCCATACTCCGAGTTTTCACCATCTCAGAGAAAGTTACACATGCAAGAATTATTCCAAAGAGTTGATCAAGGTACTCTTTATATAACCCAAACTTTATTTGTGCAGGTACGTGTCATGCCCCAAATTCTAATAATTAAAGTATATTTAAAAAAAATGTCATCCAGGGAGTCCAGGTCTGGGAATCCAAAGATTCGCCCCCACGAATAACCATGCTAATAGAAAATAGCTCAGTCATTTATTATAACAATATCATCAGAGTAAAAAAGAATAAAGCGGAAGCAAAAGATATATATATATATCAGACTGAAGATATAAATATAATATCTCGATAATGTACAACGACAAAAACTAAGATCATCATTCAAGAATACAATAACTAGGACAGATCTGCAGCAGCCAAACTATCTCCAACACAGCTAAAGCCCTCAGCAAAACTAGTAACTACTCTGTCGCTAAAAGGGGGACAAAACGAGAGTGAGCAAAACCACGGCTCACTAATACCCAATAAAGCTAATTAACCTACTAATAAAAATGGTGCAGATAAAGAGGAAGAGGTGAATAAGATAGGGAATGTTAAAGGTACAGTAATATAAGTAAAGAATAGAGATAAGAGAAAATATCTAAGAGAAGAGGAATAGAGATATAATGATGTGATGAGATGATGTGATGATATGATATGATATGATATGAGATGATATGATGCGATTCTAAAATTGTCATAGGACTGAATGGTTATGATGCAATGAAATCAATGAACTAGACCCTATTATAAAGTATATGTGGGTTGATCAACCGCTGATTCATAATAACCTTAAAGAGATCTCAATTGGATACAGGGGTTGCAATTTTTGTCAAGCTTGGCCACGCTATTGATTTATCACTTAATCAGAGTGTTCTGGGTTTTTCAACCTTACAGAGGACAAGATTACAGAGGACAAGACGGGTACCTGAGGAAAACTGTCTCATACCATCCCACACTCCCGGATGGGTAATAGATATGATAGATAGTGTCCAGCCCGAACTTTACCTACTATTTTAACCCGATATAGGAATCCTAAATCCTATCGAGGGTTAGCCGATATAGAGCTATTTTATCTATCCAACCTCGTTAGGTTAAAAGAGTATAAAATCAACAGATGCAAACAGATCCCAAAGATTAAAACACAACAGCCGCCAACACGGCCAGCACACATAGGATAACCACCTGCCTGAGAGAATGAGAAACAATCCTAACACAGATGAACAGTGACTACCAGTCATAGCATCCAAACCACATCAGTCCCAAAACGACTAAAACACAGTATTCAAGGACAAGGCCACGAGAATACTACACGAATGCAAAACTTCATTAAAGATAAAAGAGAAACACAACTCTATATGCCTAACAATAGGAAGCAAGTTGAATTAACAACTACACAGAAGAATCTAAAATGGACTATAACTAAATCACATACACCGTTATGCCAATGTGTACTACTCTAACCAACACTGATTAAACTAGTAGAGGAAATTAACAAGGGACACTCGCCTGATATAAACTGTAAATCCAATAATCACAGGACAACCCAACCTCAACACCATAGTCCAACAATCAAACCAACACAACAAACCCAACACCTGCAATAAACACAACTCCACAATTCAACAAATACCCCAATCAAAAAACCCTAAATCAACCCACCAATCTGAAACCCTAATCACAATCAACAATAAGGAAGAGGAATAGGGAAATTACTCACCAGATGAAATGGAGAAGATCAACCCAACAATCAATCGCAAAGGAGGAGCAAGGGAGGAGAGGATTCCAATTTGAGAGAAAGAGTGAGAGATAAGGGATTAAAAACCTAAATAATCAGCGCTCATCTCGAGGCAAGATCAAATATAAAAAATCACAAGAAAAGACCCAACCTGGTGGCCAAAATACGCCTCTGTTCAAACATAATATATTTTTGTTCAAGCAAAACTGAACAGGTAGAAACATATTCGAACAGAAACAAGATTGTTTGAATAAAATAAAACAGATAAAAATCAATCTAAACAAACATCTATTCGAACAGAGAAAAAGTTGTTCGAATAAAATGAAACATATAGAAATCTATTCGAATAGAAAATAAGTTGTTCGAATACAACTGAACAGAAAGAAACATATTCGAACAAAAACAAGTCTGTTCGAATACAACCGGTAAAAACTCATAAAACTCATAAAATCCTTCCTGAGATTCCCCCTACCCCCACCCACCCCAGATCACACACCACACAACAACACAAAAACAACAAACACGCCCCCACCAAGCCAACCATGGGCTCCTAGAAACACAACTCAACCTCCTCCGCCCAACAACCACCGAAATAAAAAACACAAAACCTGATAAATGCAATAATATGAGGATGCATGATGAATAGTAATAGATGCATAATAATAATAAAATAAAATAAAAATTCGGGTCACTACAGTACGTTTTCCCAAGCGTCATCATTTATTTTAAACGTGACTATTCAACATAAACTGTCACATACATCCGCATCATCATTTAATACCCATCACTTCCCATTAACACGTAACTTCCACCCAGTCAAACACCATCATTGCTCCATTTTGAATTTACAACTTTTACATATCCTTTATCAACCAAAGCCACTCGTGACTTCAGTTGCGAGGAGGCGATTGTAGGGAGTTATCCCTCGACCTCACTCATAATCGAGCTCACGCAGCTCGATTTACCTTTATCTCAGGCTCACGCAATTTCAGTGCTTAACATTCTAGTCAAACATTCCAACCAGCCCCATGAACTACTCAAAAACGTGGGTCGAGCTAAACCCAAAAAACGTTATTCAGTGAAAGGCACCTGTCTCCCAAGAACTCGTCAGTTATCCAGTCAACCGCCATAAACCACATTATTCAGAAGACGTACTTCAGCACGACGAAGAGCTATGGGAAACACCTATAAAAAGGAAAAGTTTCAAAAGAGACAGGGACAAGAAAAATAACTCAAACTTCTTATTTACGACATTAAAGGCATTTCTATATTTTAGAGATCACTTGTAATAAAGATACCCACTCAAAACAATAAAAAGACTTTTACAAAAATCTTCCATACGAGGTCGTGGTTTTTTTACCTATTCAGAGGTTTTCCACGCTAAAAACACATGTTTTATTTTCTTGCTTTCTATTAGAGTATTGTTACAGGTTCATTGGTGTGATAGCTAATTCCAAATCAAGTCGAGCTACAGAATTTGGCCATTACACTATTGGAGAAATCGTTGACTATTGCCATTACTGGTATCAAGAATGCATAAGACACACTCATCACCGTAGGAAGCCTTATTCCAAGGAGAGTTTGAAGAAGCGTATTGATTCCCCCCATAAACAATAACGTCTGAATTACACGAGCTTTATTGCCCTGATTCATAATTCCATCAAAACAGAACTCTTGAGAATTTGAGAATAAGACTACCCAGATAACTTGAATATCTGAAGAAACAGGATGACAAAAATAACTTACATGACTCCCACCCATTTGAGGGACTAAAGAACTGGCAATTAGGACTATGGTACCATGCATTATAATGTAATGTTGGAAAGCTAGTATAAGTGCTTCTACTGAAAAATTTAAAGACAGAAAATAAGATAATGGGAATCAAGGAAACCTCTAGAAATAAGAAACTATTTAAGAACGATACCAAAGCTATAACTTTAAGCCAAAAATATAGAATAACGAGAACAGTGAGAATAGTTATCTCATTTGAAAATGATACCAACAAATATCTCATCTGAAAATATAGCCAAAAATATACCAATAGTTAGATACCAAAAATATAGCCAAAAATATATCTGAGAATGATACCAACAGTTATCTCATCTAAAATACCCCTACTCTCTTGAACAGTGAGAACAACTCCACTTGTGCGCCTAATGTATCCATTATTTGTTCCCCCAATCCCAATTATGTCCTCAGCGTATGAGAGCGGTATATGCATTGTCTGCGTAATCTACAAGAAGAATACAAATATAGATGATGGTTAAGGTTTAGAAGACATTTAGTGCATGGATATAAGAATATGTGACATACTATCAAGTTATTGTAGCTATAAAATATCAGATTATCTATGACTGTAATAAACCTTACAAAGATAAAACATATGAGTGATTGTAATCATCAAAAGATACCTCTTGAATTTTATATGAGAACTGATTGATATACACTTTAAATTCTAAAATCTGGACTAGCTTATTTCCATACCTTTAGAATGTTTCTTCTTCCCTCCTTTTTTTAGTCTACACTTTGAGAAGTTTATGGATGTGTAACTTGGGATAAATATGTTAGATTAATGGGGATTTAGATGAAGTCTGGTTGTCCTGTCAAACTCAAGCAACGATGCCATGGAGGTTTGCTTTCACTCAATACATACATGTAAAGCAACAAGTAGAGGAAGGGAATTATCATAAACAATTGCTCAAACCTAATCCCAAATCAAGTCCCATTAATCAATTCAAACAGAGAGAGAGGAAATCTCTCTAGTAGCAAATCAAACCCCATTAATCAATTCAACTAAGAAATATCTAATTATAGGAAAAGAAATAGGTCCTTACATGTGGGTGATGAGAGATCGACAATTGCAAAGAGTGGAAGTTGATTAGCAGAGAATAGTAACTCTAAAGGGAAATAGAGAGATGGGAAAGTTGGAGTTGGAGTTGGGGAAAGAGGCTTGAAATTTGGAGTTGGAGTTGGAGTTTAAGGTTGAAGAATTGAAGATTGTAGTTGCAGAGACCAGAGGCAGAGAGGCTTGAAGAGTTGGAGGCTTGGAGTTGAGTTGGGGAAAGACAAAAGAGTAGAGAGGCTTGAAGAGTAAAACCTAAAAGGGCATTTACGTAACTAACTAACTATAATTAACCGGTTCGGTTCGGTTTTATTGGTTTAAAAAAATTAAAAACCCAAAACCGAACCGAAATAGATCGGGTTTTAATTTTAAAACTGAACTGAACCGAGCAACTTCAAAAAACCGACCTGGTCGGTTCGGTTTAGTTTTTTTGGTTTGTGCTCACCCCTACTTGATGGATTTGAGCAGTGGAAGATTGATGTGAACGTGTTTGAATGTTTCCACTAGCTCATCATAGTATGGGTTTAAAACTTTTAATTGTAGCCTTTCAGGGTATGGGAATGGTGGTATGTAGTTGCTTGTTAAAGTATGAGTAGGTGCTTCTTCCATCTCTTGGGTAGAGTCAATTTCGGCTGTTTCAATAGTTTAATGCTCATCAGTGGGCATCTCGACTTGATTATCGACAACCTTACCACTCCACACTCCTAAGAGTGGTTATGGCATGACATTGTTTAGCAGGCTTAATATTATCACTTAAGTCTACTCTATATTGCCCTTGGGTTATCTTTTGACTGACTTGGCAGCCTTCCGTGTTCTCGGCTGGCAAAATCTTTTGCAAACTGTGACATAATTGTGTCTAACTGACTTATTCGTTGATTAATTGAGTGAAAGATTAACTTGTTTGTTAGATAAAATTTTCCAATGCCTGCTCGAGTGTCTAAATCCTTTCAGTATTTGTTGGTTGAGGTCGATATTATTGCAACTGGTATTGTTGTTGTTGTGGCCTTTGGTATTTTTATTGTCGCATATTTAAGTTACCAACAGGTCCTCCTTGATGTAGTCCAGTTTTATAAGATAAGTTGGGATGTTGGGGTACAAAAGATCGGAACATGGTGCTGGGATTTTCTTGATTGTAAGTGTTAAACATGTGAACTTCCTCTTCTAGAACTTCCTGGCCAGGTTGGATGGTAGGACATGAGTCAGAGATATGAGTAGTATTGCTGCAGTAGCTTCATGCCTCTTATTGAGCAGGAGATGGTGTTGGCTTAGTAAAGGTGTCATTCATATTCTTGAGAAGACTTTTTTGTGAATGGATAGCAGCTAGGATAGCTGTACTAGTATCTAACTCTAGAAGTCCTATTTCTTAGGTTTTTTTTTCCTCTTAGCAGGGTATTCCTGTTCATATAAATTTTCTCCCATAGTCTCAAAGAGTTCCCAAGCTTCAGTAGAAGACCTATGCATTATGGAACCTTCACAAGTGGCATCCACAATATTTTTATTTACTTGAGATAACCCATTATAGAAGCTGAGCGCTTGTTACCATAGATCTGGTCTATGGTGCGGGCACTTAAGTAAAAGACTCTTGTATCTCCTGTCTATCGTAGAAGTGTCCATCTTCCTTTTGAGTGAACGAGTAAATTTTGTTACGTATAATGTTCATTTTGTGAATAGGGAAGAGTTTATTCAGGAATGCCTTTTATAACATCTCAAAAGTTATCATGGTTCCAGGGGCGATAGAATTGAGCCAAATCTTTGCCTTATCCTTTAGAGAAATAGCAAAAAGACGTAATTGTGCAGTATCACCTGTATAATCTTTATAATAAAGTGTTGCGCATAATTCCTTAAACTCGACAAGGTGAATATAGGGGTATTCATGATCGAGACCATGAAAAAAAGGTAGGGCGTTAATAATGTCGATTTTAAGCTCAAATTGTTTCGCTCCAGTAGGAAAGTCAGGCAACACGATAGAAGAAAGGTTTGTCCTAAGTACGACTGAAATATTTGACTAGGGTTTTGGTGGCCATTATGCTAGCTTGTTCTAACTGACATTACCATTTATCCCAACCACGGGATTTTCTAGCTACCGTAGAGTAAACTAACGACAGGTTTCAGGATTTAATCGGTGTCCCTTGCGAGCCCATTTTTTCATAAACTAACTAAATGGCATAAATAAGCTACTAATTAATTACTAAATAAGATATATGAAAAAGAACTACTAATAATAATAATAGGGTACTAATGTTGCACTAATAAGAAAAATACTTACTAATTTTTATCTAATTTTATCTAAGAATTATCTATTTACCCTTTTTTAATGTTTTTTAATTTTTAACTAATTCCAAACTACTAAATAATTCAAGAGGTCAGGTTTTAGCCTATACTAGGGTACAACAATCTTTTTAAACCCTTTTCTATCGCTTGAATCAGAGAAAATTACCTTTGAAGCGTGAAAACGGAGAGAAGTTCGTAACAGAGATTGAATTTTCCAGTAACCTGAGATAACAAAAACAATGAACTAATAAGTATTTTAGTTTATTAAAGCTGAGGGGAACAAAACTTAAAAATAAGAGAGCTAGGGGAGCTCAGTGGCCGACAATCGTTAATGGCCACCTTTTGGCTAGCGACGACCGCTGGTTGGTGGGGCCTCTGCCTCCTTTTTTGTTTTTTTTTGAAGGTTCCTTTCTTTAACAGAAACTTAAACCTAGGTCAATCGCTCTAAAAAAACTATTCTGACAAAGACTAAAAATTACCTATAAAGCCTAAAAACTAGAGAAATCCTACTTTAATCATAAAGTACTATTTATATCTAACTTAGAAATTATCGTTACCTCCCCGACAATAGTTTCATTTGATAGACCCTCGTTTGTTTAACCAAAATTTTACTTACTTAATAATGTAGTAAAATTACAAATAAAGTGTCAATCTGCTGAGAGGTACGTTATTCTAAGGTAAACTAAAATCTAGGGGAAATGGGGATTTGTTTTGCTAGAAATTTCATTAAACTAGGTATTGAAAGCGATTATTAAAGCTAACTACACATTTAGATTCCTTTCTATATTAGTATATTATGGTTTAATTTAATAGCCTTTTTGGTATTCTCCTCAAATTCTCTTTTGAGAATCGAATTTGTGGGGTTTAGAGTTCTTTTCTAATCTCTATGTGAAGAACAAATGAGAGATCCCAATCTGTAAGGATTTATGTTCAAATGCTTGGTTGTTAACCTAGGACTTACTCCCTCTCATTGGAAATAAGAATAATCCCTAGGTCTAGAGATCACTAAGTGGTCTGAGAAATCAACCCCTTATTCAAGGCATCAATCCCTCGCCATGTTTGAATTGTTCTCATCCTCCCTAAGCTGGCGATCGCTAGCCATTTGCCTTGTGCCGATGGCGACCGTCGGTGGGTGGTGGTTGGAGCTGCTCAACTTTTTGGGTTTTGCTTCGTTCGGCTAGAGAAGTTTGAATTAGCATTCATCCTCCTGTTCCCTTGTCTTAGTGATGATTTTTAATTTTTATGTATCCTAACTAGGCTAATTTTGATAGAAACTGCTCTGCTGGATTGTAAGAATCCCTCAGTGTGGTTATTATGCCATTTTAGTTCTTATTTAGCCATTTTCTTGCCAAATTAACTCCAGTAGAATAGACAACTTGAAAATGAGGTAACTAGGTAATAATTAGACAAAAAGGGCCTCAGAATAGCCAAAAACACCTGTGAAAAGGGCTTAAATTCTACATAAAAAATGTGTTTATCAGTATGCTCACAAGATCGAGTTTGCTTCTGGCTTCCTTTGATTTCATATATCTCTTCGTTTTACTTGAAGCAAAGTGCCTGGTGGTACGTGGAAGGTATTACTTTCATTTTATGCAGCCAACATCGTCCCATGATACCTAAATACTGGGACTTTGTATTGATCACATAGAAAGTAATGCTATGAGTAGAGGGTCTAGCTATTATGGGTAGGACAATCTTATCTACCCTTTCTTCCTTAGATCCATTAAATCTACTGATATCTATGTCGATTATCTCTACTTTATCTATAAGCCCCATTTACTCTATCGTACTCTGGAAAATGACTTTGATAGTGCTGCCTGTATAAACCATCATAATATGCATGGCAAAGTTCTTCATTTTTAGCATAATGACCAATGTCTTGTGATGAGAGAATTTTACATGTCCGACGTCATAAATTTCAAAAGAAATTATAATTCTCCTTTGACTTGACTCGGGTAGCAACCTAGCCTCTCTTTTCATTACCGTAAGATCTTGGCATTACGCCAATCTCCTTCTCTTAAATCTGGTAGAATTATTGATCAGGTGTATCTCAATCATATGATTGAGGTAGAGGTGATAGAGATGTCTCTCCCCAGTTTCTCCTTCAACTTGAATGATATCAATCTCCTTCTTGTAGCTCCCATTCTTGTACCCTTCCAGATCGATAATTTATTTATGCATTCTTCTGGCTTTCAAGATGTATTCTATCAGTCTTTGAAAGGCATAATAACTGTTAGTGCCATGATGTTTTACCTTATGATGTTTGCAGTATGGTTTCCCTCAATTGGTTCGAGAGGCTGAACATTGTGGAAGAACTTGTCTTTCATCAATATAGGATAAATCTCATAGAGTTTAGCATTTAGCTTTAGAAGTACTAGCTTTGGGAGTAAGTTTCCATTTTAGGTCTTGTATTCATTTCTCTTGGCCCATTTCTTGCCACCTCGTTCATCACTATTTTTATTGGTATTTCTTTTTGTATTCATACCTTTTGTGGTTAGGACGTTTTAAGTAGATTTATGCCTCTCAGTCATTATCCTTTCTAAGTTGATGTACCCGTTTACTTTTTTAATCATCTACTTGAAAGTTGCGGGTTTGTTTAAAAACAAAGGTTCTTTAGCTCTAAATTCAATCTGCATAGCGTTGGTGAAGGCCGACACGATAATTTTCTAATCTAAGTTGTCCACTTATAGCTCCTCGTGGCCCCAATTTGTCCTGTACTGATACTTTAGAATTGGCAGGCATAACCTCTTTGTTTCTTGGAGCTGGTCCCTATTGATTTTCCTATATTTCCTTTAAATTTGTTTGTATTATGGTAATTTGTTCTTTGTGGTGTTTGGATTCTAATTGTCGAGCTCTTCGTTCATTCTCCAACCAATTTCACTTATAGTTTATGCATTAAGGCTTACTCTCAAATCTAACAACTAATCAGATTTTGTTGACGTGATTTCCAGTCGAATTGTTGAAGTTGCTCATTTGGTATTTACCATGATTGTTATCTTTGGATTTTGTGGAAAGTATCGATTCCCACAAGCGGTGCCAAATGTAAGGGCCTAAATTCATAACTCGAATTAGTCTTTTACACCAAATAAATCTATAACGCAAGCAATTGTAAACAAGTAATTTAAATAGCACAGAATTAGTATAGAAACCTCTGAATAAGTAAAAACCATGACCTCAGCTAAAGGATTTAGAAGAATTACTTTATTGCTTGGATATTACAAGTTACAAAAGGTCGATGCTCTAGAAAATAGAGTGAGCATACTCTATCTCCCATAAACTATCCCCTCTATTATCTCTCGCTCATGACCTATTCATAGAGTTCCTCCCTAGATCGTGGATAATAAACATTTTCCCAGTATAGTGGAAGGAGTGATATAAATTTTAGTAGCAATTCCTATAACTGCTAGTTCGTGAGACAAGTGGCCTTGGCTTATTCTTCATTATTCTCTGAGGGTTCGAGCAACATCATCTACTAGTTCATGGGATAGGTGTCAACATCAAGAGGATGTTTGCTCTCTAAGTTTTACGTGAGCCTGGCATGCTAGTAGTTCGTTGTGGTAGTAACTCGAAGGATAGGTACATGCAGAACCATCGCTACAGCTATTTATTGATGGCATGTCCCAAGAGTGATGAATACAAATCTTAGCAAAAAATCTAAACGACTCCATCCCTATTCTAAATATATTCTTCAAACCCATGATAACGGGTAGGCTATTGTGTCAACCTTTATATCTTTTAGTTTCCTGCTTCCTATAGTTTTCTTTAGCCTTTATCAGGCGAGATTTACACAAAATGACATTACGATAGAATGTATGAGAATGTCAATTTTGTAACCAATATATTGGATATGTCGGCCGATATAACTGACATATCGGCTAATTGTCAGTTTTATCAACGATTTATCGGAGATTTCCTTAATTTATCGGGGAAGTCAAACGAATGTATTTTTATTATAACAAGTGTTAAAATAAGTACGTATAATGAAATTAATGATAACTCAATTGTATCTACTTCCAATGGATAATTATGAATTTAGTAATTTATAGTATCTATTTGTAAATACCTTTTATTTTAGTAATGATAGAACTACGAAGTTAGTAATTCAACATGTGGTAGAAGTTACACAATCTACTATAATCAAACAAGTTACAATCAATATCTCAAGCAACCTTGAAGCTTCAATGAATCTCCCAAAGCCTAGTTCTCTCTAGGTCAAAAATTCACCAAAAGATAACTTAAGAAACACACTAAGTATCTTTTATATACTTGGGAGGCATTACATAAGATAGGGCTCAAAGTACGGATCACGAGTCAAGCAAACGTCCAAGCTTTAAACTTTTAAACTAAGAATACGAGGTCTATTCGAATAGAGATTAAGTTTATTCGAACAAGTCTCTTTATGAGACTTCTATTTAAACAAAGACAAAGTCTATACGAATATAAAAACTTTTATTCGAGCAGAGATAAAGTTTTTTCAAATAGAGAGGCATTTGCCTCTTTTTTTTTAACAGGCTAAAGTCCTATTTGAACAGAACATTGAAAAATCATCCGAGCGATCTTTTCCTTCATTCTTCGAACCATGTTTGTCCCACAAACTCCAATGAGCATCCACGAATATGATTCGAGTTCATTACTCAACAATATCCCACTTGAAATCAAATCTACCGTAACCCATCATTAGATCTTCAATAATGAATTGCTTGTGTTACCCGGACCTTCAACTATGAAGACCCATAGAAGTTGTACACATCGTCAACTTCTGGAATGTCGCCATCTTCGTAAACATATTGAGCGGATTTACATCAGTATGAATCTTTACAAGTTTCAACACACTGTCATCGAGGAGTGAGTGAATATAATAATATTGAATATCAATATGTTTGGTCCTAAAGTGAAAAGTTGCATTCTTTGCTAAGGGTATTGTGCTTTGACTATCACTATACAACTTAGGAAAATGTTGTTCTTTATTGAACTCTTTCATCAACCCTTTAAGCCAAACCATATCCTTGCAAGCTTCTATAGACACAACATATTCTACCTCTGTCGTAGATAAAGCTACTATCTTTTGTAGCCTCAAAACCCAAGTAACCGCACAACTTTCCAATGTATATACGAAACCACTAGTGTTCTTCTGCCTATCAATGTCACCTACCATATCAGAATCAGCGAAACCCTGTAAGCATATCTGAAAACACCCATAACATAATGCCATATCTTGAGTCCTCTTTAAATACCTAAGTATCTATTTCACAGCTCTCCAATGCTTTTTGCTTGGATTACATATATACCTACTAACAACTCCCACTACTTAGGCAATATCCGGTCTTGTAAAAATCATAGCGTACATAAGGCTACCAACTGCTGATGAATAAGGAACCTTCCACATCTCATCAAGATCCTTCTGCATCTTTGGATAACACTGCTTTGAATATTTAAAGTGATCTCCCAATGGTGCACTAACGACCTTAGAACCATCCATATTAAATCACTTAAGTACTTTGCCGATGTACTCAGCTTGAGATACTTTTAATTCTCACCGCTTTCTGTCTCGTGTAATACGCATGCCAAGAACTTGTTTTGCAGCACCCAAGTCCTTCATAGAATACTCCCGAGACAACTGTTCCTTCAACTTGACAGTCTCTCCCATGTCGGCACTTGCTACCAACATATCATCTGGATACATAAGTATAATGATATATGAGTTTCTCGCATTTTTGATAAATCAATAGTGATCCGTATTACATTTCGAAAAATCATTTTTAGACATGAACTAATCGAACTTCAAATATCACTACCTCGGCGCCTGCTTTAAACCATATAAGTTCTTCGTGTGCCTACACACTAGATCTTCTTTCCCTTTAACTACATACCCTTCTAGTTGCTTCATATAAATTTATTCATCAAGGTCATCGTAAAGAAAGGTTATCTTTACATCAAGCTGTTCAAGATGTAAATCTTTAACTGCAACTATATTCATCATAACCCGAATGGTAGACATCTTCACAATAAGAGCAAAGATCTTACCAAAAGCAATACCTTCTTTCAGTTGAAAGCCTTTCATAATAAGTCTAACCTTGAATCATCATATTCCTGCTATAGCCTGTATACCCACTTATTGTACAATGTTCTCTTCCCTTTCGGTAACTGAACAAAATCTCAAGTTCAATTTACTGATAATATGACTGCATCTCATCATCCATAGTAAGCTCCCACTTACTCTTGGCTTCCACATCTAAAACCTCTATGTAACTTTCTGTAATTAACAAGTGATGTAGGGAGTTAACATACCTAGCCAGAGTTCTCATGTTTCTCGGCTCCTCTCGCAGTGTTATTAGAATGTTCAGATCATTAGGTTCCTCATTTTAATCTGATGCATCGGACTCAATCATGACTTCTTCGTCAACCTCTTGAGAGGGTTCAAATTCAATGTCGACACTTTCCGCAGCTTTACTTTGATTCCTTTCCGTAGGTACTTTGAAGTCTTTATACAAAACTTTCTCATTGAATGTAACATTTTGGCTCTAGGTGACTTTTTGATTCTTCGCATTCTAAAATCGGTACCCAAATTCATCACCACCATATCCAATGAATATGCACTTTGTTGACTTTGCATCCAAATTGGTCATTGTATCGAAAGTATCAAACACATATGAGGTACAACCTAAAATACGCAAGTGAGAAAGGTTTACCTCTTTACCGGTCCATGCTTTTTCAGGCAATCTAAAGTCTAAAGCTGTCGAAGGCCTCTGTTTATCAAGTATACTCCTGTACTAGCCACATCGACCCAAATTTTTTTTGGTTTATGGTTTAGTTTATGCGTCGAGTCTCATACTCATCACTCTTTGGTTATGGTTTGGTTTATGTGTTCTGCAACATCATTTTGCTGTGGTGTTCCAGGAATAGTCTTTTATCACCTAATCCCATTTGATGTACAAAAGTTTTCAAACTCGTCACTACAGTACTCGCCCTAATTATCTGGCCTAAGATACTTCAGTTTTAATCCGATTTTAGTTTTGACTAGAGCCTTCTATTTATTGAACTTATCAAACACATACAAAGTAGACCCACAGTTTACGAGTAGCGTCATCGATGATAGTAACATAATAATGAGAACCACCAAGATAAGACACCTTAGTTAGCCCCCAAACATCTGTATGAACAAGATTCATTTTTTCATATTTCCATGACCTTCTAGTTATTTTGAAACTAACCTTCTTCTATTTCGTGAGAACACATAATTCTTTACAAAACATAAAATTAACCTCATTAAGACCCTCTAGCTTTCCCTTACTAACCATCACCTTCATTCGCTTCTCACTCATATGAACATGTCATTTGTGTATGCCAAGTACTTGTATCAATCCCCAGAGTGGTTGCACAAATAGTAGAAATTGGGCCTTGCGTTTTATACAACATTTCTTGCATTAAGCCCCAAGCTACTACCATAGCTCCCTTTGTGACCTTCTATAAATTATCACCAAAGGTGCTTGTATATCTATCATCATCTGCCAAATAGCTAACAATGAGGGTGGAGTATGGTGTTTTTGTTTTAGAGAGAGAGAGAGAGGCAGCAAAATTGGTGCATTATGTGAATCTTGCTACAATGTTCTCAATTTGATCGAGACTAGTTTCTCTTCTACAACCATGGCTTCAACCATACCCAAATTTGGAACTCGAATTGGAGTTTTTGTGTTCCTCTAGTAGTGCGAGAAATCTTAGTGTTCGATGTTCTGTCACTGCATTTACAATTGAATTGCAAGGTATTTTTATCAGATTGGCCGTAAGGGAACTATCGGATGAGAGTCGGTTACGGTAGATGTGTAGCTCGGAGATTGACCGGCACACTAAGGAGAAGAAGGAATTGCTTCCTATTCTTGATTCAGTGATTTGAAGAGAGATGTGCAAGAGAGCTTTAATATGGATTGGGTTGTTCAGTGATTTGGCATTCAAGGTTGAGTTGTTTAATTATTGAAGAAGATGTTAATCTTTGGTTATAGTAGAGGAAAGGGGAGAAGGGATTCAAGGCTGAGACTTAAAGACGTCATATCTAATTTTTTAGGTGCTTGCTTATCCTTTCTTAATTTCAAAACTTCATAACTTTGTTGGTCTATAGATGGTGGTTAATTTATACTAGGAAATACTTGCTTCAGGTTTGTTCCAAATGTCTAGGGCTGAAAGATAAAAGAGAGATGCTTGCTTGGGCTAAACATCATCTAATTTATTACTTATTTATCGAGCTAAGAGAGGATTTGAAGAGTATTTATTACTGTAAGTAGTTGGTGTTTGATTCCTGCATAGTTTTTTTTAATGGGAGCTTTTTAGTTGGTTTGCCAATCAAGGTAGTCGGTTAATGTATGCGGGTTTTTACTTGGTTCAATCCAGAGCTGGTACTTCCTTGTTTGAACTAAAATGTGATGTTCATGGAGTTGGTTTAGGTGTCTACTTAATTAAGTCCAGATGTGCTACTGATATTTGGACTTGGTTGATTCTCTGGCCTATCATCTGTTGTAGTTGAGCAGTTCATGGTTATTCTTCGACGCCTTCGGCAGAATGCGCCGAATTAAGATCTAGAGATGTAGCGGTTGTGGTTGAGGCGATCCTGTTAAAGAGCTAAAGTTGAAGGCTTGATTCCCTATTATTGTTTTGGATCACGGTTTGGATGTACTTGTGAGAGCTTTCATTTATGATATTATTGTTTCTAACCTGTTGAGGTTTGTAGAATTTTGGTATAGTTTCGTTGTTCTTTTAAAAAAAACAAAAAAAGGCTAACCGAGATAGGGTACGCCCGAATTTGGGTACAAGTCGCACATTTTTTAGAGTCAACGTCACCCCTGAAGGCAAGTTCAACCTAGCATTTCCCTTTCTAGTAGTATTGCATGCACTCTTTTCTGCAAGGAAGACCGTACCGAAGTTGCGCCTTTAACAATATTGGTTAAGAAACCTACATTTGTCGTAGCATGGAAAGAGGCACTCGAATAAGCTATCTATGACTTATTAACATCGTTGCACGAAATAAGCAAAGCCTCATCAGAACTAACCCCCTCAGTGAGATTCATTGAATCTTTCTCCTCATCAAAATCTTTCTTGGGAGAATTACAATCAAGCCTGAAGTGACCATTCTTTCCACAACTCCATTTGGTACTAGGCGTCTTGGACTATCCCCTTGACTAGGAATGACCTCTTGCATTCTTTGGCCCCTTTCTATAGGACCTCCCTCTTTTCTCGACATTGAATGCACTGCCTTTTGAACTTGAAGAGGGTTCTTGAGATTTACGCCTATTCTCTTCACTCATAATCAATGAGACTATAGTATAAAATTTAATTGCTTTCTTCCCCGATGAATTGTTCACTGCAGTAATAAACCCTTCCCAGCTCTCAGGCATCTGCCCCAAAAGGGCCCACGCTCTCACCTCCTCGGTGAAAGTTATTTTTACAGATTCTAACTAAGCATGAATTGTATTTGAACTCACTAATTTGAGCTTGCACACTACCATTATCTTTTATTTTTAAAGTAAACAAACGACATAATAGATGTACCTTATTTGTCCTGGAGGGTTTCGAGTACATAAATGATAACATCTCCATCAACTCCTTTATTGTCTCAACTTTGGGGATTATATGTAGATTCTGAGATGATAGCGTCAACCTAACAGTTCCAAGTGGCTTACGATCCAAGTACGCCCACTTTGCAGCATCATGATCTGCCGGCTTCATCTCAATCCCACCTAGTGGTAAGTCAAGATCCTTCTAATAGGGATAGTCCTCTATTTGCATCTTCCACACTCCAAAATTTGAACTATTAAACTTTGTGATCTTCAATTTTTCTTTAATTGGCCATCGTTCTTCACCACAGAAGTCCTAAACCAAGCATTCTAATACCAGCTTGTTGAGAATATAGGTAACTAATCTCTCTTTTACAACAAGAACGAAACGCGGAAATCGCCAAATGAGAAATTAATCAACGAAAAACAAAAAAACAAAGCAATGATTTACCTGGAGGAGAGAAGTGGAAAACCCTTTCAGATAAAAAACCACTATCTGCGAACAATATATTATAATTAAACATGTTACAATCAATCTCTCAAGCTTCCTCGAAGCTTCAATGAATCTCTCAAACCCGAGTTCTCTCTAGGATTAAAACTCACCCAAAGATAACCTAAGGAACACACTAAATATCCCTTATATACTTGGGAGGTCATTACATGAGATAGAGCTCAGGGTACGGACCATGAGGCAAGCAAACATCCAAGCTTTAAACTTCTAAAACTGAGAATACGAGGTCTATTCGAACAGATAACATTACCATCCCCGTCTGACATTTGAAGTGGCATTCGGTGTTGCCCCTTTCCAAAACTGAGATATCGGGGCGATATATCGGCAGGTCGGCCAATATTTAAAACCATTACAATGCCATCATCCCATGATTTACTAGTTTTAGTTTGGGCGTTTTCTATAAGTTTTTTGTATTGGACCTAAGACGATATCAAGTAAAATCCCATTTAGAACAGTTCATCAAGCTTGGGAGCTGCTAATCGCTCCCTCTCTCTCTCTCGCCGCTGTTTCAAACTTCTCCCCAAAGGTAACTTTACATCTCATTGCTACTTTGATTTCTATTCTTCGACGTTTAATTTAGGGCATCAACTTGGGTTTTAAGATTGCTTTTGATTCCTAAAGTTCCCATTGCTTCAAAATGATACCCAATGTGTTTCTCTACTTTGGTGTGTTCTAATTTTGTTTTTTTCTGGGTTCAAATGTATCTCTTTATAATTGGGTTTCTGGGTTTTAGTTTTTTTTTGTGGGGTTTTGATTTTGAGGATTTTTTGTGTTTCTAAACTATGGGTTTGATTTAAGTTTGTGTAATAAACAGTGGGTTCAGCTCATTTGATTTAATTTGAAATTTTAGTATTTATTTAGTTGATTTGGGTGTTTGTATTAGTAGCAAATGAGGTTATTAGTGTGCCCCCTTAAACCCTAGAGCTTAAAATCCGATTTTTTGATATTGCAGGTAGTGGCAGTGTTGTTCTTATGCAATGTTGCAAAACCTCCATCGGGTTTTGTCTCGAATCCCTTCTTATTCAGTTAATACAAGAGCTTTAAGCTTTGGGTATCAAGCGTTTTCGACTAAATCAGGCAATGGGAAAGGTAAAGACACGTGGGATGAAGGATGGGGTTCTGTAAAGAAAAACGGTAATACCCAACCTGAGTTTCCCTCGGATTTTGGATTTGACTCCTTATCTTCGTGGTCGACTGGACTGACGAAGGATCATTTTGACGGAGAGGCTGTGGGCCATCAGGTTACTCCTACTCCTACTTCTAGTACTGGTGCGCCTAAGGAGACAGTGTCTGTCTCTCAGTCGAAGGCATCTACATCTATGGTTAATGAAGATGTGGTTGACACGAAGAAGGGGCGGCATAGGGTTGAGAAATCCAGTGGCAGCTGGGCTGACAAGTTGACGGAGGTAAACGAGTCAGAGGAGTTTAAGGAGTTAAGCGAGTTAAACGAGTTGATGCAACAGATTAGAGAGCCTGGTGCGAGGGGCTCCTACCTCAAGGACTCTGAAAAGGCTGAAATGTATAAATTGCACAAGGAGAATCCTGAAGTTTATACTGTTGAAAAATTGGCCAAGGATTATCGGATTATAAGGCAGAGGGTCCATGCTATCTTGTGGCTGAAGGAGATCGAGGAAGAAGAGGAGAAGAAATGTGGCCCATTGGATGATTCTATTGAGCGTTTGCTCGATACATGTCCTGAGTAAGTCAGCAAATATCTAGCCATCTCTTCTTAATTTCTTAATGACACGGAGATACATCTGAAAGAACAAACAAAAGCATGTCTATTTTCTTGTTATTTGTGAATGCAACGTTCAATTTTGCCTGCTTTTATGTTCATATAGTTTGCCTATTACCTGCTACTTTATCAGTATTTAGTTTTTGTGTACAGGGCATACCTACTTTGTTGAATGTAAAAGTTCAGACAAACCCACAACATGAATGACACTAACGCGTGCCATTTGGTTTTGTGGACAAGGAGATACTACTATAGGATTGCAAATGAGGGTAATAATTAAATTTGTTAATTTGGTTCTCGTGTTAGAATCCTGGATTATGCCTCAGCCTTCTTGTGTGCCAAATGCGAAATCCTGAATTTAGCTGGATAAATTTCCATACTCCATTATATACTTTTCAGAGGCTGTGCAATCGGACAGTAAGGTTTACCTTTGTATGTGACAGTATGAAAGTTTATGAATTTGCTTAACTTAAACAGTTAGACCCAGTTATGTGTAGTTGTTTTATGTATATTGGACACAATTCCTGTCAGACATGTTGCTTAGCTTTCTTTGCTCAATGTGATCATTTTTTTTTCTTTAGTGAGAGCACTATGAACTCTTTACTCATGTATTTTTGGGTAAGCTAGAGTAATGTCTTACTGATGGGAATGTCTTCCTTGCGTTTTACTTACAATCAAATGTTTTATTCTTTATCCTTAATCATTCGCTTTATTGG
Source organism: Kingdonia uniflora (assembly GCA_014058105.1). Taxonomy (NCBI): domain Eukaryota; kingdom Viridiplantae; phylum Streptophyta; class Magnoliopsida; order Ranunculales; family Circaeasteraceae; genus Kingdonia; species Kingdonia uniflora. The sequence goes on from JACGCM010001854.1 coordinate 2,704,787, forward strand.
AATGTTATATGTAAAAAGTGAAAAGAATTGCGAGTTAAAGAAACAAAATAATGCATTGACTTGGTTCAAATATCAATTTTCTTAAAGATTAATGGCTACATAGTTATGACTTTTCCTTGAGAACCTGGAATCATCCAATGGTTACCTAACTTCTTCCCTTTTCAGGTTTTTCGACTCCCATGATAGGGAGTTCCATGTGGCCTCCCTCCCTTATAAACCAGATTTTAAAGTTATGCCTGAGGGGTGGGATGGCACCACCAAAGATCCGGATGAAGTTCATTACGAAATATCAGTGAGAGAAGATGAGATGTTATATCAAGACTTTGTACGAAGGATGACATTCAACAAAAAACAAGTAAGTTATTGTATTCCTTTCATTTAGAACGATGGAGTATAATAATCAGTGAAACCAAACCATGACGTAGATCCCGTTTTAGCCAATTGACTAGCTAAGCACGGGATCTAGCCCAAAGAACATACAGTAAATAGTTTATCTCTCCCGTCCGTCCCAACCAAGTAAAATCACAAAGATGCTTAAATATAAGCAGTCATAAATCCATAGTAACAAAGCTAAAGCTGGTGAAAATCAGAGATAAATTCTGTAATATATAGCGTGATAGATGTGCATTAACTTGAAATAGTTGCTTTGCTCATATATTTTTCAAATGAAGATGGTCTTAACAATCCTTACATGGAGGTTGTCGGGGCAAGTACTCCATAATAGCTTTTCAACTCATATGTTGAAATGGAAACGTTCTCATAACTTCTTAACGATCAAACAAAACTACTATGCTTCCTACATGTATAAAGAAGCACGTGCATACGTTCTCATTTACTATGCTAACACCGGTAGATTCTTTGGCTATTATATGAGTAGCTACTCTTTATAAATTGTTTGTTATTTTAGATGGAAACCTAAATTTATTACCCATCTTCCCATTCACTGTCAGAACAACTCGCTGCTGGAACCATGAACTCATCATTCAACATATTTGTTTTCCCCCATCTTTGACATAGTAATAGTAAGATATTGGGCACCGCAGTACATAGAGTAGATTCTAATCAAATCAATGAATTGTAATAGAGGTCTGTAATGTAAAATCAGTAATCCCTAGCTACTATGAAGCATAGTAAATCTAATAAAATTAAGGCAAACTCATGAGTTAATAGGAAGTACTATATTAGCCTTCCAAAAATAGAGAAATACTATATTATTTCCAGAAGCTACCATGAAAAAGTACATAGGAAGATAAATTTTCATATGAGGACTCCGATTTTTTCAGGTTGTACCTAACTACAATGTATGGTAAATACCTATGACTACATTTAATATTCTCAAAGGCAAAGTCCAAATTTAGTTGTTTCCTTTCCTAATTTCCATGACAAACTCGGTTGAATTCTGATAATGCCATGGGTTAGTGTCACATTACCAACCTGATGTCCCCTTTAACCATCCATCCAAGGGTGATTACAAAGGGCAAGTAAAATGATGTGAAATTGAAACTGAGACTAACACATGGTACTGTCATTAGCCTTGAGAAGCATATACTATTGTTAACAATTGAGTTTTTGAAAATAATAACCCCTAGGCACAACTCAAATATCTCAATACATATATTAATGATGCTCTCCATTTCTTAAGATGCCACTAAAACTGAAGTGGCTGAGTGATGACGTGTAGGCAATAGTGTAAAAATAAGAAGGGGAGGAAAATATTGATATTCCAAGATTCTAATTATTACAAGCTTTACTGCTCTTTATATAACAGGTGGTCACTAAACTACTTCTATTACTAACCAATGTGGGACTAAGAGAGGAGTATGTGTATAGACACACTATATACTCCAACACTCCCCCTCACGTATCAAGGTGGATGACAATAAGAAAACAAATAGACAGTCCCTCATAAAGATATAATCACTCTTTTACTAATAAAAAATTGAAGCTCCCCTTGATAAACCTTCTTCAAATCTTTCCTTTTGCAACAACACAATTAATAAGTAAAACGAGAAGAAAAAATTTCTCAAAACAATTCAAGAAGAAACATTGGACTTTGGTGGTCCGGCGGCGGACTTTGGTGGTCCGGCGGCGACATTGTCCGCCGCCGGCAGAAACAACAAAGCTTTCGGTTGCCTTCAAGAAATAAATAAGAGGAAGAGATTTATTTCATAAAAGGTTAATTCAACTATTACATGAAAGGTCTATATATAGCCAACATAGTTACAACATAATTCCTCATAAAGATACAATTACTCCCTCGCTAATAAAAAATTGAAGCTCCCCCTGATAAAAAATTTGACCACCATTAGTCTCCGATTGTAGAGAATTCGAGGAAAATTTTCAGGTAATTTGAAAGAAAAAGTGAGAAGTACGCATTCCAGATTACCTTTACAAGGTACGTCAGAAAGGAAAATTACATGATGTTTTTTTCAAAAATTGGGGGAAAAATTTTAGGCAGTAGAAAAACCCTTCTGTCCACAATTAGTACTCAAAAACAAATTCGAAAACTGTCACATGGATAGTCTCTCTATGCTCAACTGCTCAAATGTCTCCCGCTTTTCCTAGTAGATATGGATGGCCTAGATCCCCTTTTAACTTTTAAACCTGCATGCTATTTGTGTGGCATTCATTCGGCTGACTATGTTCAAATTACTTGGTAGGATCCTACTGAGATTGAGCTATGAGCACCCATCTTAGGCTTCTCTTGGGAACCTTGTACAGAGCTAAGGCAATTTATGCTCCAGGGCCAAATGTTTTCCACCTTAGTAGATGCTGAAAAGGCTAGTTTTTATATATATCAGATATTACTAGAGAGTGAGAAGATAAATTGTCGAAGGGAGTCTTTCGGAACCTCCATTGTATTCATTACCCCAACTGGATATAGAGTGTAGTCTCCATGATTCTCAGCATTATATTGACTACCTTAACTGGAATATATATGTGGCAATCTGCTATTTATCTTTTTTATGTTTAATTTATATTGTATGACCTTTGTTATAAGGCCATCAATGTTGTTCCTCTTACTGTCTTACGCCTTCATTTAAGAGATTTATGTCCAATTAGTCCACTATGGTTCCCCAGCTCCAACAAACAATTGCGATCCCCCAATCTTGTCATTGAAGGCCATCAATGTTGAATATATACCAATAAAATTCACATGTGTAAACATATGTGAATGTTTTGAATAGCTATACTGGTGATCCTTGTTAGCAATTTGGAATTCGGGAGTTATTATGTTCGGGAATAATGCGGGTTTTATTCTTTTCCAACATTTTCAATTCAGTCAAAAATATGCAATACGACAACTATATGTATAATAAAAGATACGAGTTTTAAACGTTTAGCTTCAATTATTCGGGGCCAGTCTAATATTTATGTTATGAAATCATCGTAAAAAATATCAAACAAGTACGAATATAGTATAGAATAATAAAGAATTATGAAAAATGAAAGTATAATGTTACATTTTATTTTTTTTGAGCAACGATGTGAAGATACGATGTGATTCGAAATAATTCAAGAAGTTTGTTGTTTTTATGAGTTGGAATTATGGGTAGTAATAAATAGTTCAAAAAGTTGATTATTTTGTTGTTGGGAATTTGAAATATTAATAGTTAGTTCAAAATAACCTTTGAGACCCTGAAAACATTAATGAGAGGACTTCAATACTCACGTTTTTTTGAGAACGTATTTTGAAAAATAAAAATTCGTGTTTTAAACGTTTTGACTTTAAAATTCGCGTTTTAAAGAATTTTTGAAAAATACTGACATTTTAATTCGGTTCATAAATAAAACGAAAAATTCGCGAATAAAACGAGAATAATTTGGCGAATTGCTAACAAGGCTAGTGATGATTTTTGTTTGTTTGTTTGTAAGGCAAGCTGGGGGGCTAACCCCCATGATAAATTAGCAAAACACGAGTTATAGACTGTACAACACAAAAACAGAAACAAAACGTCCTTGATTGCACCCAGCTCAATCCCTACAAGGCAGGCTTAGGACAAACAACAACAAATTAAGAGGAGAAAGACACTACACAACCTACAATCTAATGTATACTCTCCCCTCAGCATTCTCTTTGACAATTCTGTTAAGGACCTCATCAAAAGCTTTGGACGACTCCCCATTGCATCACCTTATCCTGGATTCTCATATCTTTGTTAAAAGCCAACCAACAAACAAAACAATGCTCGAGAATGTTATGGGTGAACCAAACCAAGTGGCACCAAGGAACAACTTGCCTAGTATGTCCAATTTTATCTTAAGTGTCCTTCGTGGTGAACAAATCTTTAGCATTAGCACTCCAGACAATAATACAATCCTCGATACTACTATCAATTTGATAATCATTAATATTGTTCCAGATAACACACATGGTGATTAGCATGTCCACATAGCCAGATTCTCTTCATGTTCTAGTAATGGTAATTGCTTAGAAGCTTACAGCTATACACTTAGCTGCTAGGCTGCTACATATATTCCTTATTGGCGTTTTCAGGGGTTGCATGAAATCCTGCTATTCCAGTATATTTCTCTTCTACGCTTTAAGTTTTCCACTTTGCTCCGTGATAAGTTATGTTTGGAGTTTTTCATTGATTATCGTTATGGACATTTATGCTGTATTCACAGATGGCCGGGGAGGTAATAGTCCACAAACACAGCAGAAGGCGTGATTCAGAGGGATGGAATTTCACAGTTGAAAAATTGGGTCTGCGTGGGAAACGTGGGAATGCTGGCGGCCATAAGTTTGTAAGTTTGCCTAACGGATCAAGCAGGCCTCTGAACGAAATGGAAAAACTGTACCTGAAGAGGGAGACCGTTAGACGGCGTCGTAAAATCCTTTGATGAGTCTAATTTTATCTTTCCTCCTGATGAAAAAAACTAATTATGTAATTTCAGTTTGCTCTGTGTTATGGAATTGAAGTTTTGAAAATTAAGGTTGTCACAGTTCAGAGCAATTTTTCAAAATTTGTGTTCTTTTTTGTATAATGTAATGGAAGATGACAACCCTGAAATAAAAACGAATTTGCTGAAACCTTTGATCGAAAATGCTGAACTAATCAAGTAATTATCTCCTCAATGTTAGATTGTTTGAGCATATTTCTGTCATATGGCAATATTCGTGAACTAATTTCCTGATATTATATTTCATTGTTGCATCGAACAGAAATCTATTTGAATTCTAGTGAAACCAAAACGGTAAGTAGTGAAAACCTCATTGAAGGATGCATTCTAGTTTCTGAATTGATGACTTGTGAGACTTTGTTCAACGAACAGGGACTCTTTGGGAAACAGTGAAAACTAACGATATCATCAATGACAGTAGTAAATGAAAGACCAATGCCGAACTATGACCTATCCTCCCTTATCTTGAAGACAATGTGACTCACCATGGTTTCTACGACTTCTCTGATGGGAAAATCCGCAGCCTAAGCCTTCCTGAAGATTATGGAAAAGAATGTCCTGGGCCGTCCATGGGTGGATGCTTATGGTTGGAGACCAGCAAATTTTGGATGGGGTGATGGAGTTCCAATAAAAATATGCTATGTCATCATCGTTTTTTTACCCAACTTTTAAGGACGCCAAACTATATTTGACGGAAGACAACTTGCAAAAACTCAACCCTCTACAATAGAAGAAACTGTTAGAAGTTGAGTCCAAGCCCAAGCTAGGAACCCAACAAGGTTGGGGTGTCCTATACAGACTCTTAGCAAACCCATAGGCCCAATAGAGTTATGGGGAGAGTTAGAGTAGAATAGATGATCCTTTTAGGTTGTCTATATATGTACAGAGAACACGGTTATGATAATCAATAAATCTTTTTCTCTATTTCTTTCTTATTCATGCTTTACTATTATTCTGCTCTAGATTTATCATATCCCAACACGTTATCAACACGCAATCTCTAGGAACGAGGAGAGCAGATCTTTTTGTCTAATAAGAGATTTCACGGAAACCAAGCGATCAGAAGAAGAAGTATTTTACGTTTTTTTTTATACCTATATTCAGATCTATAATATATCATAGATCAGTATGTTTCGAAAACCTATTTTTCCCTATTTTTTTCGGATTAAAAACTAGTGTTTTTAGTGTTTTTTACCCTTGTTAAAGGGCTGTTTTCAAACGTGTTTAATTTTCTTTGTAGATATCGGATGGAGACAAGACCACTTTGGTTGGATAGCCTACTCCGAGAGATTTCCAACAATATATGGTACGTCTCTGCGAGATGCCCCAATCGTCAGGAATAGCTCGTTGAAACTAGGCAGTTTCACGGCCAAAAACGGCATTTTTGGTCGCTGACGTCATAAAAAAAAATTAAAAATATTTTTATTATTTATGACGTCATCCTCATCTATAGTGACGTCAACAGTGACACGTGTCGAGGATACGTGGTATGCTGACGTGGCACGGACACGTGCGTGGCACGTATGGCATGCTGCATTTGCGCGTGTGTGGCACGTGTGGCATGCCCTGACACGTGTGGCACGTGACAGTCTTTGAAGGTGACATGTGGCAGTCGCCCGATAGTCACCGGATGCCGGAATCACCAGAATTTAGGCCGGACGGTTGCCGGAATACTCCTTGCTGTCGACGGATCAGTGTACGTGTGTGACACGTGGCAGTGTACGTGTGGTGCACGTGCAGGGCACGTGTGACCGAGTCAGACCGGTCCAGACACTAAAACGGCTTTAAATAGCCCAATTTTTGGTCAAATTGAGGCCAATTTTTTTTGAAAAATTCCTATTGACTGGACCTACCCCGCGGGGGGCCCATTTTTAAATTTTTTTTATGAAAATATTTTTTAAATTTTTTTGGGAAGAGGTGCCTCGTATAGAAACATTGGCTCACTTATATGTGATATAAGTACATGGTGTAATACATATTTAAGTATCTTTACGATAGCTAATATGATATTACTGGTATGCCCCTAGGATACTAATTATCATGATCAAGGATCATAGATAATACGAAACCAAGACTAATTTAGTATAGGACTGTGAGTCATATCTAAATCACAGTTAATTGTCACGGACAAATAACTAGAGCTCAATTGGGAATTGACTTAGTCTTATTTATAAAAATTTGGTGTCTGAGGAACCAATTTTTCGTATCTAGGTGCAATTAGATGTTACATGCATAACATTTAGATGTATATATGCATTAATAGCAACCTATAGTATCCTAGAATGTTAGTTCAAAGACATGCCTAATCAATCTATCTTGTGAACCCAGCTGACTTCGGGATAGAACCACTTGTCAGCTAAACATCTAATACCCCTCATATTCATAGTAAATTGTTCATTTGGCTAGAATATACTTACCTTTCTAGAACTTGAGGGCATAGAACACCCTAGTTCTCAGAATAAGGAAAACACACATTTAGTGGTTTTGAATAGCCGTCTTGGCTAAGACTCTATTAAAACGTACTTTAAGGTTAAGATTACCATTTTATGGGGTAAGTTTGTGATTTAACGCTTCATAGGTTATGAACAATTTTCTCTTATAGGTAATGATTGAAAATCATTGACTTCTATTCTATGAGTTGTCTTTAGTAATGATTGGACTTCATGTACTTCCAAAGGATTTCATAAGGGCAGCACACATCTAGTGGTTTTGAATAACAATCATGGCTAAGATTCTATTAAAACGCACACCTAAGATTTAGATCGTCATTTTTACAGGGTAAAATTTGGGATTTAATTATTATAAAAGAATTTCACAAGCTTTAGAATATGAACTGGGTTCAACTATAAGATGATTTAAAATTATTTATTTATCTTTATTCTAAGTACTATGATATGTCTTTAATGCAATTGATATATTTATCATGAATTATCTCTTATTCCAATCTATATCTTGCATTACCGATGTCTGCGATACTCAACAATGTTGAATTTCCACCATTGCTGCTCACTAGAGCCAATTACCTCACTTGGTGCATTGACGCTGACTTATTCATGAAGTCACTTGGTCTGCAGAAGACCATCGTCATTGGCAACAAGGAAGAACCCATGAACAAAGCAAGAGCTTTGTTTATCCTCCGTCATCATATTCAGGATTACCTGAAGACTGAATACCTCAACAAGGTTGAGCCAGCTGACTTATGGGCAAGCTTACCGGGGCGTTATGGTCATCATAAGACCATTATGCTCCCAAAAGCGATGCACCAATGAAACACCCTTAGGTTCTAAGATTTTAGGACGGTCACTGATTACAATTCAGCAGTCCATAAAATTACTTCTCCACTTGAGCTGTGTGAGAAGAAAGTCACTGATGCTGACATGATAGAGAAAACTCTATCAACCTTCCATGCTCGTAATATTGTGATTTAGAGGCAATATCGGCGAAAGAACATGAAGACTCATGAAGTCTTGATCCAGGCACTACTCCTCTCTGAGCAGAACGATGAACTTCTGATGAAGAATCCTGTTATGCAGCCCTCTGGGAGTACGCCGTTACCTGCGTCAAACAATGTTCAGTTTTGGGGAAACAACACTGCACGTCGGGAATGAAGATATGGAGGGGGCAGGAGAGGCTACCAGGGATACAGGAAGGGTGGGAATCCGAAGCCCTTTGGCCCTAGGAGAGGTCAAGGATTTGAGAAATCCTAGACACTAGGCAATGTGAAGAAGGAAAAGAAGCCAGATCATGGATATATTTGCTTTAACTGCGGTGTCTACATGTGACAGAGTTCAAACCCACCAGGCAGTTGTTGACACTAACTCCGCCCCTGTGGAGTTGCAGCGTCAGATTTCTTCGACGACATGAATATCGTATTGGATCAGCATACGGAGTAATCTGTAATGATATCTCAGTCGACATGTGATGTCATATTAGAGAGAGCACTAGTAGTTTCTTTTCTAGATAGACTTGATTTACTATTCTCTTTATTGTTAGTATTTTTGATTTTGTTGGGAACATATAATTTATATTTCAATAAAGTGCACGCGACATACATGAGATTCTCCATTTGTTCTAAATTATGATTACTCGAATTTATTACTTGGGAAGTAGTTAAATTCTATGTATGATAGTTGATCTACTGCATACAACCTGCCTATGGCTCTCTCTGCTCATTGAGCATGACCGATAATCGGATGAGTGGCGGCATATGTCTCAGAGACATTTAGTACCACACACTCGATACTTTTGAGCTATGCATATATTTCTTGTCTAACCTTGTGTATCAGGGATGGCACGAATATCATTGGCACGACCAACATGATAGAACGCACCGAGTGCGTCATGCTATTACTCTCTCACGGTATGATACAGGGTATCTAGACCATTTTATAAACTAGTACATCCAGCCAGATTTTACTAAGTTTAGGGAGATACATGATAATACTTATCATGTCATGACTATCAGAGAAAATGACAGACAAGGTTCTGTACATTTACTCCATATCTAAAGGTTAGAACACGCTATTGGAACGGTTTCCAATACACTCCTCCGGCTGGGATAACGAGGAGGATTATCGGGATTCCATCTCAACTTTTCTTGAAAGGAGAGAAGATCCAGAGAGTGTACGTGTAGCGATTGCTTTTAAGGAAAGTCTATTATGACCACAGTGGAGTGGGATCTTCAGCCTTTGCTCTAACCGCATCAATGGAGACCTATGCGGACCTTTCCATCCACATAGTGGCACACTTGAATATTTATGGTCATTAATGACGCATCTGGAAGATGGCTCTAAGAATCCAATGTTCGTACGACTTCTCACTTAGATCATTCGATCGCAGGCTCAGTTCTTGGATTAACCGATCTAAGTCGATCGATGCGACTTGACGGGGGCTTGGAAGTTGGACTCACAGGCTTTTAATAATTATTTTACCGCTAAATGGGATAGATGATTGAGCATCGTGAGTACCCCATACCATACCCAACTCGGGATTGGAGGAGAACCTAATCCAATAATTTTGGATAATTGCTAGGCCACTGTTATTACGATCACAACTTCTAGCTAGTCTGTGAGAAATGTATTTTTGCTCCTGCAATACTGATTAAGGTTCGTCCCTTAGAAAATCATCAAATTATTCTTTCCCAAAAAGAGACTAGTAACTGAGCCGAGCCCGGTGTTGCCCATTGACGAACATTTGGATGTTCCGTACAGGTACCAATCGTACCACAATATATAAAGATGGGACCCTCAACATCGGCCTGGTATTATGTGGGTTATGATTTGCATTTATCACTAGATATTTGAAACCACTGGCGACATATATCTTGCAGGGCAGATAATTGTCACTTTGATGAGACGATATTCCTAGCATTGGGGGGAGAAATGGCAGTCAATGCTGAGAATGTTTCCAAAAGGTCTTGGAAAGCACCATCGTTGTCTCATATAAATCTTTATACATAAGTTAGGTGACAATAAGGTTTAACGGATTACAAACCTCCAATAGGTCGTAAATGAATTGCTAGATACATTCATAGACACTATTGAAGTACCATAAGTGTATGTATCTACAAGTAATACACCTACATAACAGAACATTCTGGGGGAATTAATACCGCAGCAGAACGTTCCAGGGGAATTAGTACCGTAAACGAATCACTGGCTCGCGCTTAGTGCGAAGCACCGTTGGAAGAAAGTATTCTGAGCCGAGAAGCTGCAAAATAAGGGACAAATATATGACTAATGGTGTAGTCAGTTCATCAAGGATGGAACCACCCATTGACAATGTATTCATATTTACTATTGTACTCATCATCTAGGATGAGGATTCAAAACCACTAATTGTAAGCGACTGTGTTGTTGTACATTAACAAAAGTAGGTGCCAAAAATCTAAACGGAGCTCAGCTTGCGCATAATGTAAAATAATACCATTGAGCCTATCAATTATAAATGGGAATGGTATGAAAACATGATTAACTCGGAGAGATAATATGGTTAAAGCAAGACTAGTTGCCCAGGAAATCTTTAAGAGATCTGGCATCGACTACAATGTAACCTATTACTCAGTTATGGACGCTATAATGTTTCAGTACTTATCAGTCTGTCAAGTTTTCGGGGATAAGCTAGACATGCGTCTGATGTAAATACCGCGTATCTATATGGGAAACTAGATACGGATATATACATGAAGCTACCTGGGAATGTATAAGCTTCTGGAAACAACTATGCCCAACACACGAGGTGTGTACGTAATAAAACTGGAAAAGTTATTGTTGACTTGAAGCAATGGGCCCATATGACATAGTTGACTAAGTATTTGAAGGTCAAGGACTTTGTAAATATCCTTATTTGTCCATGCATTCTTATACAGAAATTAGCTTCAATATCATCATAATAGTGTACTAAATGATTTGGATATCATTAGACCTCCGGGGGAGATCGTGAGAGCCACCGAATACCTTAGGAAGGAATTCGAAATACAAGACCTTGGGAAATCATGAGTGTCTCGATTTATAGATCGAACATCTTGATAGTAACACTCGTACACCAAGCAATATATATCAAAAGAACTATCTAACACTTCGATATGGATGTAGTACACGGTGCTAAGTCGTTTATTGCGCGTCCATCACTTGGGTGTGGACAACGACATCTTCTACCATCCTAGTAGGGAGAGAAACTCCTAGGGCCTTGGTGCTAGCTAGGAGGTGCTTTGCTATAGTTAGTTGGGTATATTAGACCCAATGACTCATTTGCAGTGAACTGTTTGGCTTGCCATAGTTCGGTTCCTACCCAAAGGCACTGGAATGGGATCAAGCACATTCTGAGATATTTCATCTGCAGGAAAGAGTGGGGTCTGTTCTATCCACAACTTGGCAAATGGGAAATTATAGGATATCCCGATGTAAAATATTTATCAGATCCACATAAAGGCCGATCATAATCGGGTTATGAATTATTGTATGGAGATACTGCGATTTCATGAAGATCAGTGAAGCAAACGATGGTTGTTACATCCTCGAACCATGCGAAGATTCTTGCATTACATGAAGGCGGCAAAGAATGTTTTTGGTTGCGTTCTATGATCAACTATATCAACGAAAGTTGCGGTCTGAATTCTATCCAAGATAAACCGATGACACTTTATGAAGACAATGCAGCTTATATCGTTCAAGTCAAAGGCAAATTTATTAAAGGTGACAAAACGAAGCATATTTTGCCAAAGTTCTTCCACATACACGAGTTGTAGAAGACGAATAAGATCGACGTTGTTCAAGTCCATTCAGAAGATAACCTGGTCGATCTATTCACGAAGGCTCTTGCATATCCTACGTTCAAGAGATTAGTCTATGGAATCGGTATGCGTAGTTTACAAGATTTATTATCCCAGGGAGATCAATGTCAAGGGGAGTAGTCCCAGCCTGACGTGGACACATGCGTCTTGCACTCTTTTTCCTGATAGCGCAGTTTTTATCCTCGGAGGTTTTACTGGCTGGAGGTTTTAATGAGGCAACGTATACGCGTCCACAACCTATACAAGGCATATGATTGAACCATTTCTCTGCACAGCTTTTTGCCCATGGCGTTTTGCTAGGCAGAGGTTTTAATGAGGCAAGTCATCCTAGTATAGAACATCCCAAGGGGGAGTGTTAGGAGTTGAGTCCAAGCCCAAGCTAGGATCCCAACAGGGTTGGGGTGTCCTATACAGACTCCTAGCAAACTCATAGGCCCAATAGGGTTATGGGGAGAGTTAGAGTAGAATAGGAAATCCTTCTGGCTGTCTATATATATACAGAGAATACGGTTATGATAATCAATAAATTTCTTTCTCTATTTCTCTCTTGTTCATGCTTTACTATTATTATGCTCTAGATTCATCATATCCCAATAAAAACTAAATATTAATAAAATATTTTCTTCTTCATGATTTTCTCCATTAAAACCAAAATACCAAAATAGCAGCTTAATATTTCCACCAAAATATCCCAACTTAATTTCATCTCTTATTCATAAGAAAATTCAATTGTTTTAAAATCTTACACAAGTATTTTACAAAAGGACTAATACTACTTCATCTTCTTCCCTATTATCATCATTCATCATTGGGTTTATGTTGCAATTTTTTCCTTTTTAGATCATATGATTGTGAATATCGTATTAAATGTCTTTTCTTATAGAAAATTCGCAAAGAAAGGACTAATACCCCTCGTAAAGATCCGTTATTGCCATATATGATTATTTAAGATAAGGGTTTTGATCGCTGTAAACCAATTTGCAATTTGAGTTTTGGATATAATTCACAATAGCCCTACCCAATCTTGTTCTTGTAACCATGCCTATTTTAAGTGGGAAAAGTGTCTGCAAATAATTTTTTTTTTTTTATGGAGAAAATTTAGAAAGAGAAGATCCTATTAATATTAGGTTTCCTATTTTGTAGAGACTATCGAGTTTTGCTGAGTTGTCTACTGTGTTAACTAGAGTTTTGAAACGTTAAAATTGGGTTAAAAGATGGATAACGTGGCACTTTTTGATTGTAGTCCCATCACCCCATCAAGATTTACCCCCATCAGAAAACAAAATTGTTGGAGACAACCAGAGTTGTCTCTAAGGAATCCTTGAACAAGGTCCAAAATAGAACTCCTCCCGTTAACAACCTTTTCATACCTACCAGAATTCCGAGAGGATCGCCTAGGCAATCAAAATCTCTTTCGACCTGTACGAAAGGGAGTTAAGAGAGTTTAACATGAGCAGGGAAAAAATACCGGAAAAGTTCATTGCATGTGAAGGGTATCTTCTTGTCTAAAAATCCTAACTCGTGCTGATTTCACTGTGATGGTAGTTCTGGATAGGGGATTATGTTTGGGAATGTGGAGATGGGGAGACCCGTTGTGCCATAATCATAAAACGTATCATGTCAACTTCCAAATTTGTAGACATTGTATTTATCAAGGAGCAGTTGTATGCCGTTGATGACGACTGTAATGTTTCAGTATGGGCTGCTGGTCCTACGCAGGCACGCAGCTGAAGTTCTTAAAGTACATCTCCGTTGAATGTGATCATTAATTGTTGGACTGAAAATTATTTGGTTAATTTTGCAGAGAAGTTGTTGCTTGTCACTGTAACTGGAGTCATGGCATGAAACATATCCATTGGACTGAAAAGTTAGAGTTTTTCAATTTGATATTGGCAAAAATAAGTTTCTTGAGATCAAAAGCTTTTGGCAACCATGTGATATTCATAAAAGTGAGAATTGCTGGATATTTCTCTTGGCACCAGAATCGTCTCTTTTGAAGCGAAATTGCATATATTTCACAGATGGCTATGGAAGTGGGCATGCGAAGTATCAATTCAGTGATCCTGGTTTAGGCCAATGGGACATGCAGAAAAGAAAAGTTATACGGGTTAGCAGTATCAGTTCATCAGAAGTGGTGAATAAATGAATTGGGGATGTCGTAGGTGTCTTGCCTGTTTGGATCTCTATCAGTCCTTACGGAAGGATGAGTTCGAAATCATTTTTATTTTGTCCCAATATGTTTGCTTAAGGTGACTTGAGCCACATTGGATCATTGATGCTTCAAACACTATCTTTATGCTGAAATTTACAGTGTTTATGACGTGATGACTACAAATGTGGAAGCGAGATTCGTTAGAAAATCACATGTTTGTTAAGTTTTAGAGACTAGGGTTTTCTACTAAATAACTTCAACTTTCATTAACAAAATCAACTACTGAGATTACACCCGCCTTCTTCCCTTATAACCTAAGTTTCTCTAGAATAACTCCTACAATATCTCTCTAACCTATCCAATTAAGAAACTAACATAAGAATTAGAAACTGCTAATAAACCATATTGGACCTCTCTAACAGAGCATAAGCTAAACATAAAATTAAACACATAAGTCTCACACAGGGTAGACGACCCTATAAGGGACGTGTTACGTCAAATCCTCCGTCCGAGAAGATTTTGTCCACGAAATCAATGGCGCGGTGCTCCAGAGGACTCACGCACGAATGTAGTGTGCATCTCCGTCTCATCCTCTTCATCCTGCAGAATACGCTGAACTGTTGCTATTACACTTTTCCGCATATAATCCACGACGAGGCCGACTTTTTTCGCAATTGCAGGATAATCATGTTTCAGGTGACCCGGTTTGTCGCATCCATAATAGTTACCCAAATCAAAGGTACCTGGTGCAGCTACAGGTGGAATAACTGGAGCTGCTGCTGGTACTGCTGGAAACGGAAGGCGATATTGTGCATTCAGCTCACTTTCCTGTTCAGCCAACTGTACAATTTTAGCAAGACAAAAGACAGGTTGAAGTACCATTGCCTCCTGAAGTTTTTTCGTCAGACCAGACTTGTATCTACTAACCCGCTGCTGTTCATGCTCATGACGTCATACACGTGCCTCAAGGAGATATTACTGATCAGTGTAATCATAAAGGGAAGAACGACCTATTTTGAGGGACTGAAGTTTCCCAAATGCAACCTCACCGTAGTTCACAGGGATGCACTTCTCCTTCAGTTCTTTCCATATTTTGTACCACACCTAAATAGGAGGGTAACCTGATGTATGCCTCGCCTATTGAACACTGTTCTACCAAGTAAGAACAAACCCAGTTAGGCGGGACTCTATGATCATAACCTATTTTGGATCCC
This sequence comes from Kingdonia uniflora, assembly GCA_014058105.1. Taxonomy (NCBI): domain Eukaryota; kingdom Viridiplantae; phylum Streptophyta; class Magnoliopsida; order Ranunculales; family Circaeasteraceae; genus Kingdonia; species Kingdonia uniflora. Next base: position 2,720,349 of record JACGCM010001854.1, read on the forward strand.
CATACTTCTTGTAGTTGAATATACGCTCAACTTTATCCAACCACTCGATAAAGGCGTTTACGTAATATTTTTTAGTGAACTCTGGCACTTTGAGGAGAACATCATGCGTCTTTTATGAAATGGCTTTGACAAATGCCTAAATATAATTGCCCTTACCCCTGCATCGTGGCTGTGGACGTTGGTCTTCCTTATAGTCTGAACTGTAATCATCGTCTTGCCAAGTCGCAGCATAGGGATGCCTTGACGGACGAGGAGGTGAATCGAGTAGAAGCTGTCGGTAATGGTCACGCAATGGGGTGTCAACCGGGGGGGAGGGGGGGGGGGGAGTGAACCACGACCACAGTCTCTCCCGCTGAATTGTCGTTCTCCCTCTCCAGTTGGAATATAACGAGAACTCGTAGTTTTCTGTCGCCCATTCAACTGAATACTGAACACGCCATCATCATGCAGCCCCCATCTATCGCCGTAGGGATGTCGGTACTCAAAGCCGTATTTAGGGGTCATCTTTGGCAGAGGAAGCTTACCGGTGTCGGTATGGCACGAATCTACCGGTGGGAGAGATGGTCCATGGACTCCTAACGGAGTTGCCCCCGGTGGTGGTACATGTCTGTCACTTCTCATTGTATACGGTAAGCCAGTGTCGCGTTGCGAGGGGCGGTAACCCAAAGTCCTCGGTGGTCCGTGCGGTAGCTCGGGGTTCGATAACTTAAAACCTACGGAGAGGGAACTCCTCTCTTGGCCGAGCATCTCAAACGGCGTTGATGTTGTCGGGAGGGTGACCAGATTAGGTTTTGCTGGTCAGCGTTCGTTGATGATATCGTCGGCAGCCGTACTGGTGCCCACCATAATGGGTTTATGGCTTTAAAGTCTGGTCCTTTTAGTGAAGGGTGAAGCCCGATCCATCGAGCCCACAAGTTTAGGGTTGGGTTTCCACTTACTGCGGGTAACCCAACCTTGTAAATGACTGGATTTGGTTTATGCAGGTCTGGTTTGGTTGTCTGGATCAGGCCTGACTAGTACTGGTTCGGGTTTGGTAATAGGGGATCACAAATTTGCTGTTGGGCTCGATATGCTTGGGCATGCTGTTGAGCAACCCAAGCCATAAATTCAATTTTTTTTAGCGCTACCGGTGTTGTTGTCCTCGATGTCACTGTTGTCGGTACAATTTGGTGTTGCCGAGTTGGCTCCACATGCTTGTTAGTGGTGGGATGGTTGGTCGCCATGGTCGGATCTTTGGTGACGGTTCCCATGGTGCTTTAATTTTTGGTTTCAGCATTAAACTCACGGATGGGTTGTTGAGATCTTCGATCCTCGCGGCGACGCTTCACTCACGGGAGGGGTCTTTTACTATGCTCAACGGGGGCGGGGAGGTAAAAAGGTTACCTTTCCAAAAGCCTCGACAAGCCTATTCAATATCCTTGCTACATCGTCGGCATGGGTAGGTTTATTCGTTGCGGGTCTTCCACGAGGCATCTTTGCTCTTGAAACTGATTACACTGGATTCTAACGCAGCTCTGATACCAATTGTCGTGATGACTACTAACGCGGAAGGAAGATTCGTAAGAAAATCACGTGTTTGTTCAGTTTTAGAGAAACTAGGGTTTTCTACTAAAGAACTTCTACTTTCATTAACAAATCAACTACTGAGATTACACCACCCTCTCCCCTTATAACCTAGGTTTCCCTAGAAGAACTCCTACAATATCTCTCAAACCTATCCAATTAAGAAACTGACCAAAGAATTAAAAACTGTTAATAACCCATATTTGACCTCTTCAATAGAGCATCAGCTAAGCATAAAATTAAACATAAGTCTCACACGGGGTAGACGGCCCTATAAGGGACGTGTCATGTCAAACCCTCCGTCCGAGAAGATTTCATCCACACAATCAAGGGGGCGGTGCTCTAGTGGACTCATGCACGAATGTAGTGTGCATCTCCATCTCTTTGTTTTCATCCCATTGAATACGCTGAACTGTTACTATTACACTTTCTCGCATATCATCCACGACGAGGCCGACCTTTTTCGTAAATACAGGACAATCATGTTTTAGGTGACCCGGTTTGCCACATTCATAATAGTTACCCAAAAAGAAGGTACGTGGCTTAATTACTGGTAGAATAGCTGGAGCTACTGGTGGTACTGCTAGAACTGGAGAGCTATACTACGCATGTAGCTCACTTGCCTGTTCGGGCAACAATACAATTTCAGCAAAACAAAAGATAGGTTGAAGTACCATTGCCTCTTAAAGTTTCTTTGTCAGACTAGACTTATATCTACTAACCCGCTGCTGCTCAGTCTCATCAAGTCATACACGTACCTTAAGGAGATATTATTGATCAGTATAATCATCAAGGGAAGAACAATCCATTTAGAGGGACCGAAGTTTCACAAATGCAACCTCCCCGTAGTTCATAGGGATGAACTTCTCCTTCAGTTCTTTCCATATTTTCTATCACTCCTAAATAGAACGGTAACCCGATGTACGCCTCGCCTATTTTATACTATTCCACCAGGTAAGAACAAACCTAGTTAGGCGGGACTCAATGATCATAACTATTTTGGATCCCCATACTTCTTATAGTTGAATATACGCTCAACTTTATCCAACCACTCGATAAAGGCGTCTGCGTTAGATTTTTTAGTGAACTCTGGCACTTTAAGGTGAACATCATGCGTTGTTCTGAAATGGCTTTGACCGATGCCTCAATATCATTGTCCTTACCCTTGAATCGTGGCTTTGGACGTTGGTCTTCCTCATTGTCCAAACTGTAATCATCATCTTGCCAAGTCGCAGCATAGGGATGCCTTGACGGACGAGGAGGTGAACCGAGTAGAAGAAGCCAGTAATGGTCACGCAATAGGGTGTCAACCGGGGGGTGAGAACCACAACCTTAGTCTCTCTCGCTGAATTGTCGCTCTCCCTCTCCAGTTGGAATATAATGAGAACCCATAGCTTTCTGTCGCCCATTCGACTGAATACTGAACATGTCATCATCATGCAACCCCCATCTATTGTCGTAGGGATGTCGGTACTCAAAGCCGTATTTAGGGGTCGTCCTTGGTAGAGGACGCTTACCGGTATCGGTATGGTACATATCTACTGGTGGGGGAGATGGTCCATGGCCTCCTAACGGAGTTTCCCCCGGTAGTGGTATCTGTCGGTCATCTCTTGGCCGAGAATCTCAAACGGCGTTGATGCTATCGGGAGGGTGACCGGATTAGGTTTTGTTGGCCGGCGTTCATTGATGACATTGTCGGCTGCCGTACTCTCATGGGGTGCCCACCACAATAAGTTTATGCCTTTAACGTCTGGACCTTTTAGTAAAGGATGAATCCCAACCCATCGAGCCCACAAGTTTTGGGTCGGGTCTCCACTTGCTGAGGGTAACCCAGCCTTGTAACTGACTAGATTTGGTCAGTGTGTGTCTGGTTCAGTTGTCTGGATCAGGCCCGATTAGTAATGGTTCGGGTTTGGTAATAGGGGATCACGAATAAGTTGTTGGGATTGATATGCTTGGGCTTGCTGCTGAGCAACCCAAGCCAAAAATTCTAACTTCGTTAGGGCTACCGGTGTTGCTGCCATCGATATCGTTATTGTCGGTGCAGTTTGGTGTTGCTGAGTAGGCTCCACATGCCGGCCGGTGGTGGGATGGATGGTTTCCATTGTCGGACCTTCGGTGACGATTCCCATGGTGCTTTGCTTTTCGGTTTTAACACCTAAGCTCACAAAAGGGTGGTTGTTGAGATCGTCGCTCCTCACGGCAACGCTTCCCTCGCGGGAGGGGTCTTCTACTATGTCCAACGGAGGTGGTTGGGGGGGGGGGGGGAGGTAAAAAGGCTACATTTCCAAAAGCCTCGACAAGCTTATCAAGCCTATTCGATGTCCTCGCTACATCGTCGGCGAGAGTAGGCTTATTTATTGTCGGTCTTCCATGAGGCATCCTTGTTCTTGAAACTTATTATACTGGATTCTAACGCAGCTCTGATACCAATTGACGTGATGAATACGAACGCGGAAGGGAGATTCGTAAGAAAATCACGTGTTTGTTAAGTTTTAGAAAAACTAGAGATTTCTACTAAAGAACTTCAACTTTCGTTAACAAATCAACTATTGAGATTACACCACCCTCTCCCCTTATAACTTAGGTTTCCCTATTATCACTCCAACAATATCTCTCTAACCTATCCAATTAAGAAACTGACCTAAGAATTAGAAACTACTAATAACCCATATTGGACCTCTCTAGTAGAGTATAAGCTAAGCATAAAGTTAAACATAAGTCTCACACGGGGTAGACAACCCTATAAGGGACGTACCACGTAGTTTATGTGTAGCTTTTTTCTTTATAATCCTACTAGGCCTAGATAAATGAAAATATTTTCAATGCCTATAATAGCGTGTACAAGAGTCAGTTTGCCTTGATCTGAATTGCCAAAGTAAAAGCCAACCATAAAAATAAGTGAGAATTCTACAATTGGATATCACTTATAATAATATGGAATTGAGGCATCAAATACTAGATTATGACTACCAAACAAATAATAGAATCCTTGTGTTCAACATTTGTTGCAATATGCAGAAAAAGTCTAAACCATGAAGTCGCTAAATTTACATGAACATAATAAATATTCTTGCAGTTACTTTCTCAGAGTACAAAGACTGACTGTTCTTGATTCTCTTATTAAACTTTCAGTTAATATTATGCTAGAAAAGTAGGTTCTTGTGCTTGGGTATCAACTTCAGTTTAAACTGTAGTTGAGCGACCTTAATTAGACATGTCACACGGTTATGACTGTGCATCAACAATAAGCTACTGAGAGCATACCATGTAATTATTTTTTATATTATTAAAATGAGTAGAATGAGCCCGTGCTTAGCACATGCCAAACTTGGAATAATACCAAATATAATGTATTATTTTTGTGGAGATAACAAAAGCCATGTTTAGGCCAAGTATTACTAGCTGAGCAGTAAGTTTGATTTTCATCTCCTTGAAATAATTATAAAGTTCATCAAAAGATTCACCCTATCTGTCACCACAAGTAAATAAACTTTGATTTACATCTCCTTGATATAATAATAAACTTCATCAAAATAATCATCCTATCAGTCACCTAATCAAGTAAATAAACTGTCACAAAAAGATGTTATTATTCAAACATAAGATGATGAATGCGTACTGTAATGGCCCATTCTGGATCTCGACCTCAAGTCTTTGCTTCGACTATCATAGACTTACTCGACCTCGTTAGCATACGATTACATTGTACGTTTATGGCAGGCTATGAAGCAGCTACAAAGAAGGGTTTATTTCTCGTTATTGACCTAAAGCTTAGATATCGATCTTCACACCAACAGCTCAAGTCAACGAGCACTCAGAGTCATTAAAGAAGCCTTTACAAAATTGAAGGATCAGACCATTATGCAATCAGTTCAAAGACTCATCAAAATTATATTGTAACGTTCGTCATTAAAAGTAATAATGGTCGTCAAACGGTCATATTATAAGACCTATAAATAGAACCAAAGAACTACATACATATTAAGGACAGAGAAGTCTATCCAGAAATACTACACAGAACTATCCAGAGTGATCTTTGTAATAGCTAGCCATCATCAATAATATATCTTTCTAAAGTCCTTAAGAGAGGTCGTGATTTTTAACCTATTCAAAGGTTTTTTACGCTAAACCTCATGTTAGCAATTACTTGATAGCGCTCTAATTATCTTTGGTGTGAGAGACTAAGTTTGATATATGAAATTTGATTCTTATATTTGGTATCGTCTGTGGGAATGAAGCAGTTAGCCATAATTCTCAAATACAGCTGATAATTGCTCTCTTCACAAAATAACACTTCTAGACCAGAATATGCCAATTGGCCCAGCAAAAAGAAGTGCCGCAGTAGTAGAATTGTGGGCCACTCTAAACTCTGAGACAGAAAGATGGGCCATTTTGGAATAATAGCTGGCAGATATAAGTGACACGTTCAAAGTTCTACAGGGACAATAGATGGCAACCCAAAAGAACAAAGATGTGCTGCCAGCTACCTCAAAATTTTTAGTTCGAGACAAGCTAGGACCGCGAGGTAACAACCATGAAGCTGATATTAAATCCAATCTGCTGGGGCCCAAACCCATTCAGGTACCAGGAATTTAACAAGAATTCGATGACATTCCTGCTGAACAAAGGCAGGCGAAGGACCCATACCGAGGAAGAGTTCGTATTCCTATGTGTGAATGACTAAATGAAGGAAGTGGCGAACACATTCTACGGGAAGGACGTCTTTAATGTCAGACCATTAAAACTTGTCAGTTCATGACCAAAGAGCACATCAATAAGCGCATCAAAGAATTATTTAAAACCCAGATTGAAACTACCAAAGGCATTATTAATAGGCTATAGAAGAGCCCGATTGCTCGGGACCTATTAGATAACGAAGTCCCCACCGGTTTTCACGCACCAAAAATCTAAAAGTACAGGGGAACCGATCTCGTGGAACACGTCCATGAATTTTAGGACACTTTAGGCTTGCATTCTACCTCGAACCACATTTTATGTCGCCTCTTTCTTAGCAATCTCCAGGGTGAACCTTTGTGGTGGTTCCACTCATTGTAAGAAGGGCCAATTCACGCTTTTGAGCAATTGCGAGAACTTTTTGTCAAGAACTACTCGTACAACATAGACAAAGAAGAAAATCTCTACTCTCTGTTTAGCCTTAAACAAATACCAGGAGAAAAGCTTGAATCATTCACTAAGAAATTCTTAGAGTTGGCTACAAAGGTCGATAGGCTTGATCAAAAGATTACTATTTTGGCCTTTACAAATGCTTTACTCGTGGAAGGTCGAGTAAAGGAGCAACTAATTATAAACAAACCTGCGACCCTCGAAGATATATTCTAAAAGTTAAATGGCTATATCAATCTTGAAAGAATGCTTACCGAAAAATAGAATCCCCAAAAGTTAATCCTGACAACATGAGATCAATCCACAAAATGAGATTTCATTCGTACTATAGATTATAGAGGAAATAGAAAGTGGATGAAATCAAATGAAGATCGACCACTAAGAGGTAGTAACTTACCGAAGCCATATCTTTCCAAGTTGACTGCAAGAATAACAAGCTTGCATTCAATGCTTCAGAAAGATAAATTCTTATGAAATGGCCAATACCTCCAACCCATCGAATACAAACCATATTGTATACACCATAAAGTATGACATCACCGCACAAAACATTGCTTCGCTTTACAGAGACTTTTGGAGTACATCTTTGCAGATGGAAGAATGCACGAATACATCATAGACATAGAGAATTACAAAAACGAGGGTTACAAGATTAATACTGAGATCGCACAGATAGAAGGCGGGGCAGAAGAAAAGAATTTGTACCACATATCCCTTAGCCATTATAAAGACTCATACAATCAATAGATTGGGTAGATTCAAAAGACGACGTCTCGGCCAATGCCACGGTTTGGCCACGGTCGACAAAGAAGCTCGATTAATCGCAGAATCTAGTACTCGACGAATAGGGATCTCCTTCAAGGATTGTGACGTTTGCCACGTTAACTTTTCTCATCACGACGCACTCGTGATTATGTTAAAAATGAGAAATGTCGTCCTTCATACCATATTGATGGATATTGGTAGTAGTATTGTGCTACTTTTCTAAAGTACAGTCGATTAGATGGGAATAGCTCACAAAGTTGAACCTAGCGACATCGATGTTAGTGGTTTCAATGGCTCTAAAAAAGAACGCATAGGAAAGATCATACTTCCTACTACTGTGAGACCGACAAGGGTTGATATTGTATTTTACGTTATAAATGCAAAATCTCATTATTTAGGAATTATGGGATGATGCTGGCTACGCAACATGAGAGCCATCCCATTGACCTATCACCTAGCATTACAATTCGATTGGAATGGCGGTCTATATAAAATCAATGGCAGTTATAAAGCTAGCTCGAGTTTGCAAAAATACTGTAGCCATCGTGATATAACCTCTAGAAAAATATACTGCATAGCAACTACAAAGCACTACACCTATAGAGAACCAGCTGCCAAGTACATAAATTATATAATACATCGAGATTAGTGAAGGCAAATGTGGGACCTACATTGGGACTCTTTTTCCCACAACAGAGCGAAATGTTCTCATTCAGTTTTTAAAAGATAACAATGACATTTTCCCATGGACGTTTTATGAAATGTCAGGCATCGACCCAACTTTTGCATGCCACAAGCCTAGCTTAAAAGGTAAAGCTGAGGCAGTTAAACACAAATAGAGGATATTAATACCAAGACTACGAGAGAAAGCCACCAAAGAAATCGACAAACTCATTAAAGTTGGTTTTATCTGAAAAGCCAATTACCCCGAATGGATCTCGAACATCGTAGCAGCCTTGTAGAAAAATTACAAAATTAAAGTATACGTGGATTTTACAGATTTAAATATGCATACTTTAAAAGATAGTTTTTCCCTTCCTATCATCAGCCATCTGTTCGATTTAACTGTAGGATATGAACTCTTATCCACGATGGACACTGCGTCAGGGTACAATCCGATACCCCTTTTGCCTGAAGATCAAGAAAAAATAGCTTTCATCGCAGAACACAAATTATATTGTTACAAAGTCATGCCTTTTGGCCTCAAGAACGTTAGAGCCACTAATCAAAGATTGATGACCCAGGTGTTCAAAGACCATCTCAGAAAAATAATAGAAGTTTACATTGATGACATGCTGTGTAAAGCCTCAAGAAGGAAAACCACCTCACATATTTGCACACGACCTTTAAAATATTTTGGTCATATAAAATGAAACTCATTCCTGACCAATGCCAATTCGGAGTCTAATCGGAATTTTTTTAGGACATTTGATTAGCAAGCAAGGTATTGAAGCTGACCCAGATCACATTCATGCCTTACTATCCATGCCTTCACCAAAGACAAAGAAAGACTTCCAAAAGTTAGCCATCAAAATAGCAGTAATAAATCATTTTGTTTCCAAAATTTTAGACCGGTGTAGATGGTTATTTGACCTTCTACGTGAAGGGATGAAGAAAGGCAAAACTCAAAAAGATCTAAAGATGGAGTGGACCACTGAATGCGAAGTAGCATTTTAGGAGCTAAAGTGCTACTTGGGGAAACCAGCGATAATGAGTACACCAACTGAAAGAGAAGAGCTTACGGTATACCTTGCAGTTACTGATAACTCACTCAGTTCCGTTCTCATCCGACTTGGAGAGAAGACAGAAAAGCCTATCTACTTTATCAGTAAGACTCTTACTCTAGCAGAGAAAAGATATACTAAGATTGAAAAACTACTCCTAGCCCTCTTCAATACATCGCAGAAGTTAAAACAATATTTTCATGCTCATTCAGTTCGGGTAATGACAAATTACCCCCTGCGTGAAGTTCAATCCAAACAGGAGAAATCCAGATGAATTCAATAATGGTTGGTTACTCTTGGCGAACACGATATACGCTTTGGACCAAGACATTTCAAAAAGGGGCAAGCAGTAGCAGATTTCTTCGCAGATTTTCTAGTAGACGACCCTGATTGGGAAGATGATAATACTGATATAAATGAAGAAAAACTTGAAGAAAAATTAAATTGGATATCCAAAAGAGGTTGGTGCCCTTTAACTGACGATTCTGTCAGACCAGTTGGGTCAGGCATCGGGATAGTCCTTATCGCATCCTCCAATGATAGAATTGTGAAATTAATCTGATTCAACTTCAAAGCAACCAACAATGAAGCAGAATATGAAGCACTCATCCATGGAATGGATATGGCACTGGAGATCGGCGTGTCTGAATTATCTGTTTATGCGGATTCTTTATTAATCGTGAACCATTATACATACACATATAAAAAAAATAGAAAGATGGTGGATTATGCTGTAGCAGTAGCCGATAAAATGAGTAGATTTTAAAAGGCCAAAATCGAACACTTACCTCATGGAGAAAATAGACATTCCGACTCCTTCGCATATCTTGCTGGATTCTCAGAACAAAAGCTTGATATTTAAAGATCGAAGTAGTATCCATCCCCAGCATTAATATCATCAGCTCAAATGTCATTAATACTGGGGGCGACAAAGAGGTCGAAAACGATTTGCGATGATCTTTCCTACATATATCGGACCAAACAATATATTTAATGGCGAACTCCCTGAAGTTGTCAATGAAAGAAGGCGACTGATAGACAATGCTAAATGATACATTGTTGTCAACAATTTTCTTTACAAAAGGTTGGTGATGGATCCCTATCTCGATTGTTTATCTGATAAGGAGGCCCAAGACTTCCTGTACAATTTACACAAAGGTACTTACGGGTCTCATAGGGGAAGACGGTCCTTAGCAAATTGAGTTATTACTCATGGAGTTTTTTGGCCTCGAATGAAAGCTCAAGCCATCAAATATGCCAGGAAGTTTGATGCCTGTCAACAACATGGACCTAAAATTTAAGCTTCGGCTTTAGAACTCCATTCTTGCAAAGTTGTTTGGCCATTAAAAAGGTGGGTTCTCGATCTTGTAGGAAAATTTCCAAATTCACTGGGAAATTGGAGACACCTCTTAGAAGCAATGGACTACTTCAACAAGTGGGTAGCAGCAGTCCCTTTGAGTCGAATACGCGAAGATGAAGTCATCAAATTCATATGGGAAAACATTATCATACGGTTTGGTTGCCCTCACCTCATCTGGATAGATAATAGACCACAGTTCGTCAGTTCAAAGGTTGTTAACTTTATCAATCAGCATAACATCATTCACTCTCCTTCAAATCCGAATTACCCACAAGGAAATGGTCAGGCCAAAATTACAAATTATACTATGGTCAGCTGGATAAAAAAATGGTTGACAAAGAAAAAGGGTAATTGGGTGCAAGAATTACCACACGTATTATGGGCATATTGAACAACACTTTGAGTATCGACTAGATGTAAACTGCTCTTGTTAGCTTACTGTACCGAAGTAATCATCCCCACTCAATATCATCACCTAATACGTGACCATGCAATGACAGATGAAGAAAACGAGTTCCAGTTCACATGTAACATGAACTGGATAGAAGAAATAAGAGATAGAGAAATAATGAATTAGGGAAGGTACCATTAGACTTTAACGAAGTCATACAACAAGCACGTTCTTCATAGAGAGTTCAACATTAAAGATCTTGTCCAACGAGAGGGTCCAAGGCACAGAAAGGAGTTAAATACTAGGAAACTTGCAAAAAATTGGGAAGGACCTTTTATTATTATTGGCAAAAGCAGCCTCGGCTCTTACGACCTCGTTACATCAGATATAGATCGAGTCCCCAATCCTTGGAACACAAGGCCATTGAAGTTGTATCACAGATAGAAACTTTTCGCAGTTTACATTATACTATTTCTTACATTTATGTATGTCATTTTTACATTAATGAAATACTTGTGTTTGATCGACCTGCATTTCTCTTCATACAATACTCTTCTACTATCTCATATCTACCATAAATACAGAACACATATACTATATTACGGATATGCATAGGTTCACCCCAATTCTACTACTACATTACAGATCGGTTATTTGTTCGTCCAATTCAATCTTCTAATACATAATAGGTCGGTTATTGGTTTATCCAATTCTATTACTACATTGCAGATCGGTTATGGGCTTGTCCAAATCGTTCTTCTCATACAAAAAAGGTCAGTTATTGGTTCGTCTAATTCGATCTACTAATACATTACATGTCAGTTATGGGTTCACCCAATATGGCCAACAAATTTCATACTTCAAAACCACAATTGGTTCATCAAAGTTTGACGCAAATATCTATTATACACATAGATCACTAATTCTTCTATCGAACCATAAATTTCTCTATAGTATTACCCTTTATTCTCTATCTACTATATCTCGAGTGATAAAGCAAAAGTAACTCATTTTTAATCAACACCAATGCCTCCAAAATTCCAAAGTTCGATTAGAGCATCCATCACATAAACTTTCTCCAAAATCCAAAGGTCATAAAAGCATCAGTTCTGGTGCATTCGTAGCAACAATTTCTCTTCCTTCCTCCCATCTGTTCTTAGTAAGCGCCCCAATTTTACACATAACACAATCAAGGAATTCATCCCGCACTAACTGTATTTTACACTTCACACCATTTTTGATCATACTGTTATGAATTGTATCTTATTCTTTTTCAAGTCTTTTCATCTCAGACACAAAGAAGGTAAACACTGCTGCCATTTCTTTATCATACACCTCATTTACCTCGAGCTTACCCATGTCAGGCACGGTGAACTCTGCAATCCTTCCCCCCGCCTCATTTAGTGAACTTTCCTTATTTTGACAACGATCTGCCACCAGGGCATTCTCCACAATATAAATTTTATTACGTGTTTCCATTACTTTTATAAACTCAACCATTTGTCCCAACATTGCCAACGATTCCTCCATGACAAACTGGTCATGAAACCTCTAATTAACCTCTATGTTAAGATCCCGTTGGGCTGTCATAAATTTCGCCCCCAATTTTTCATTCGAACTAGTCAACTTCTCCACTGTCATTCGAAACCCCATAAGTTCTAATTCCAACACTTGAACTACGCTATCTAAGTTTCCTATCCTAACCCAATAAGTTTTCACCAAATCATTTTATTTCGTGTTAACTTCCTCCAAATCCTTTTCTTTATTTTTTGCAACATTTCACAGTCCTTGAAACTCTCAGACTTGCTCATTTGCCTTTGTAGCAGAAACTCACAAACCGACTAACTTTGCCTTTAACGTGTTAATCCGAACCTGAAAGCACATAGCACCATCCTCTTCTTTCTTCAACTCTACCTCTAATTTTCTCAGTTTAGCTTGCACTGGTATTAATTCTGCCTCTTACTTGGTTACTCATACCGAGATATTACTTATGTGACAATGTACTTTTTCAATGTCCGACTTCTTTTTCTTCACAGGCCCGTTAAACTCCATTTTCTCGTGCACATTTGCTAGTTCAGCCTCCTTTCTTACCATTTGTTCGGTCAAATGACCCACCGTACCTTGCTACTCAATTATCCTCAACTCTATTTTTACATTTAACTCCACAACATTTTTTAATGCTTCACGATGCCAGCTCAAATCAGCGTTCAATTTTTCGTTCCAAACGTGCAGCGCCTCACACTGACTTTGAATTTCTTCCAGTTTGGCCTGCATCAATAGTTTAAATTCGCATACAAAATAGTTTGTACATCAAAATAGCTTACATATCATCATACTTCTCAAATCACAGTTCGCAATTTTACTTACAAATATTGTGTACGATCGTTCTTAGGACAATAAAATACTTGTCTATGATCGATCTACATTTCTATTATGATCTATTCTACTATCATAAATAGAGCACAACAATTTATTATCAAAATAGTACACATATATCTAATGCATACGCATGGTTTGAACAACATAGTTAATTTACTTTCATCTTCTCGAACTGCGGGAAGAGTATTCCCCATTCCCCGATTATCCTGACCTGTTTGCCTGCACGTTTATAGGTACAACGAAGGCCACCACCTCCTGCTGGCGATGCCTTTCCTGTGACCGAGGTATATGACCTTCGACCTCCTCTGAAAATTTTTGTGTCGGTCTAGGTGCTGGTCTTTCAGCACCTTTTTCCACCTCATCTTTCGTACACCACATATTTTTAGCCTTTTCATTCTCTACATCAAAATCTTTCCCACAATCCATAACGTACTTCCTAAATTCATTCTCCACCCTTGCCAACTCTCCTCCATAAACTTAATTGTATTCTTTATATGGCGTTCATGGTCCGTTTGAGTTACGACCTTTGCTCGCAATGGATACAAATGCTCATTCAACTGCATATGCGATCTTTACAGACGCTTATGTGTATCCTTCTGCAATACACCCAAAGATTTCAACCCCTCTTCTACCTTCTTTCTGGTCGTTATTTCTTGTGTCAGTTGATTTGCCAGAGATGTATTTTGTTTCGTACAATGCTTCATCGTGTTTTGTGACTCGTTTAACTTACCCTCTAGCTTGGTTTGCACCTACTCTCTGCTCTTTATTTATTTTGAAAAACAAAATCCTCATTTATCTTCGATCCTATACAAAGCTAAGAGTATCAGGTAAGGGACCTACGTCACCCAATATAATGGATACACCAGCTCGAGCCAAACATTTTTTTGCCTCTAAGCTATGACGATTATGTGCTTCTTGAGCTAAAAACCTAACTCGAGCTGGATCAGGTACTACCCCCCCCCCCTTTTCTTAAAAGCTCTACATATGCCTCTTTTAAACCCCGCTTATTATCTACTTCGGCCTAAAAATACAGTATCAGAGTTATCAAGATCTCCTGACACTTGGCTTTGTCACTTGTATCAGTGAAACACAGCGAGTATTTAGACTTTCATAAAAGCTTACATCTATCCTCCTATTTTCTCAAAACATCATCCATTTCTATTTTTATTTTTTCATATCCACACTGTAGGTCATATTGTGCTTTGAAATTTTTCTCCGAATTAGATTTAAACTGCCTTCTCTCATATTCAGCTTTATTTAATACCTGTTAAATACGAGCCATGGAGTTCCTCGCTCTACTCAATGATCTTTCCATTGTGGTAACCGTTTTTCTTAACTGCTTTATCTCCTACACAGATTACAAATTTTATGTTATCAATCAAATATTCAAACAAGGCACAATAAACTTATGTCTATCAAACTTTACAGCTTCAAAACACACAGAAAACAGTCTCATCAAAGTCAAAATAGAATGCAATTGTTCGAACAGGGTACCACAAAATGATATTAATTACTATTTTCAATCTCTACCTCAAAGGTGGCTCAACTTCAGGCCCAACAGCTTAAACTTACTCAACTTGAGAGGGGGGTACATTCACTAGTACAACAATATCTTCAACCAGTTCATCTTTCATATCTGAGGAGAAAACTATCTCATGGTACTTATCCTCTAGACCAAGAGTGATATCAGCCTTGTTTAACTCAAAGTGGCGATAGGATTGGATCAGATTGTCTCTACTACCCCTCACCGTCGCCAAAAATTTCTCTAGGATCTTTTCGTGCTCAAACATTTGGACATTAGGCTCCTCAGCACCCTTCGCCACTTTCGCTTTGCTCTCTTTTTCCTTCTCAAGCTCCTCACCGATTTCCTTCAACCGGGCTGTTTGAGCATCGAACTTCTGCAAAAGCTCTTAATACTCTTGATTTCTCTTTTCAATAAACTCCGCAACCCCTTTCACCAGCATATAGAGCTGCCAATACAATAAATGAAGTCATCAATGGATATATTAACCACATTGCAACAAACAAAGCATATTAATACATACCTGCACTGTCTGCTCTTGAAACATAACCTCGAACTGCCTCGGATTAGTCCCAGCCATAGTAAAATATCCTTGTTATACTTCCCTTAGCTTGGCCATAGCTTTCACCCGAGTTCGGTCACTACCTTTGGCCTCATGTTGTTTCCTTTTTTGAGAAGTAGTCTTTTTTATCTCTTGTGGAGTGACCTTTCTCATTGTCTACTGCTCCACAGTATTCGAGACAGTATCCGAGAAGATTCTTACAACGTTCTTTTCATCCTATAAAATTTTTGTAGACTACTCAAACTCCTTAGCGGAGGCGGGGGGATACCATTCAAATCCTCTAGAGGACGAAGGTTCACGTTTACAACCTTTTCAGTATCCTCTTGACCAGCCATGGCTCATTTTTTGTGATCTCAATAAACCTTTGGAACTTTAGAGTCTACTCGTTTATCCCTATGGATATTCAACTCACCAAGAACTTGCTTCCACTCAGCATGTTCACGGGCTAAGAAGATAAGCTCAATTTATCAGGAGTAGCTTTTGGGTCAGGACCTGAGACAAAATCAAAGATATGATTAGAAGCTCGCAGGCAAACAAATGCTCGGTCAAGTTAGCAGAACTTACTTACTCGAATTAAAATATTTAAATTCCAGGTCGAGTACTTGTTCATTTGGAACTTGCATATAATTACCACTTACCCATACAAGATGGTCATTCCGCGGTCTACCAGCAGATTTGAAATAAAAAAACTCTAGCCTAGATGAATCACTAAACAGGTAACCACTCCTATGAGCTTGTACATACTTTATTTTGTAATACTTTAGTACATCTGTTACAATGAACTACGTAGCAGTTCCATTCTCTCTCCACCTTTTATTCAAAACCTCACACACCCTCATAATCTTATAAGCATTCCCATTTAATTGTGCGGGACAACACTATAATGTATTCATAACTCCTTTTTGAAAATAAGTTAAGGGAATTCTTAGACAATATACCACTTAGTTCAGATAATACAGAAATCCATCATTCGGGCCTACCATACTAGACCCATTATAGTACGTAATCTCTATATCTTCTCCAATTTCTTTATCCACTTTTTGCAGATCTAGATTGACACTTAATAATGCACATTTTCCCCTTTCTCTAGTACAAAGGTCCTAAACCATATGCCTTGCTCCATTACATAATCGCCGCACTTCCCTGTTAACTTCTTTTTAAATTTCAAAAGTTCTCTCCCTATATCTATTCCTTATGAAGATAAGCAAAATGATGCTTCCTCTGCCCCTATTTCAATATTCTGTCCTTCTATATCACCAATTTTAATGGGCACTTCAGCTACTTCCCTACCATCTACGGCCTCTTCCATGCCTCCACAATCGCCCCCTCTACTAACGAAGACATTTCCTCCAAACTGGACGAAACTACAAATTTACAACTAGGTCTTACATTTTTAAAACACATACTTAACCTGCAGGTATAAGCAATTTTTTATTATTTACCCTGTCTCTATGGTCACATTAAATTCTGCACATACAGCAAAAAAAAACCCCCACCCATAATTACTTTATCCTTACTACCCAATAAACATTTGCTTTCAAAACTTCCCCCAAAATTAGAAACTCAAATTTAGTTTTCTCCCTTCTCCTATAAAAATAGTTATAATACACAGATCTTCATCAATATTCACAAATACCGACAATCAATCCTTTTTAGTCCCCTACATTCTAATATTTCCCATATCCAATAAGTGACATACAAGGGAGATTAACAAAATAACAAATACACTGAATACCATTCACTTTAAATGCAACAAATGAAGAAAATTTACTTACCTGTACTAGAAGATCAACATTCTTCTACTCTGCCCACAACTTTCATAGAGGTTGAATGATTACGTTGCTTTTCCATAATATTCCATTCACCAGACAAAGCTTTTGTTACTACGGGATTACACTCATAACTCAAATGTTTTCTCTCTTTTGAAATTCTGGTTAAACCACCTTTTTCTCTTTCTATAACTATAGATAATTTATGAGAGAAAGAGAGGCGAGTTTTCATACTCTCCCTCTGTTTTCAAAACGACGGCTCACAGACACGTGTCGGCCACTTCTACTATCTCTACAGGCACGTCATTTTGCCACACAGCATCATCAATACTTTTAGGCTAACGTGTTCTGTTATCATGTTTATCCCTCACTTCGGCCATTAAGCAATTCTGTTTCTCCTTCCCAAGAAAATCTACTTGATCCCTTACTTTACTTATACTCAATCAAGTTTGTGCCATACCGTACGTCATTCCTATAAATAGAAAATATTCAAAATTTAAAATCATCTATACAGCTGTTAAAACTAGACAGCTAGCATCAATCATAATTGCCCCATAAATGGCTTAAAAAATACATTAATCCTATTTTTCAGGTCGCATATTCAATCTAAACATTACCCTAAATTCAATAGATAACAAACATAGAACACTGTAAATAGATTAATTATTCATTTTAAGCTATACAAGTTCGAGTTTAGATTCAAATATAGTTACATTTAAAGTAGCCCGGGTGATTTAATTTACCACATGGAATTATCTTCCCCCCTGCGGACTTCTCATCCTCTTCAGCGAATTTATCCAGTTTATTCTCTCGAACAACATTGTAGGGACTTATCCCTCAATCTTACCCAAAGTCGAGCTCACCTAGTTCGAATTACCTCCATCTCATACTCACATATTTTTAACATATTTCCCCAGTTAACATTCCAACCTACCCCACAAATTGGTCAAGAACGCGGGCTGAACTTAAACTAAAAAACATTATCCAGTTAAAGATACCAGTCAACCACGAACTCGTTAGTTACTCAGTCAACTGCCACTACCACATTGTTCGGAGAACATGCTCCAACACGATGAAGAGCTACAGAGAAGTCCTATATAAAGAAAAAGTTCCAGAAGAGACAGGGACCAGAAAATTTAAACAAGAGATCACCTAGAAACTACTTGTTCTAGATTCTCGATAATAATCAAAATATCTGAGTTACGAGATTCAAGTATTTTAATATTTAGAGAGCACTTGTAAAAAAATATCCGCCTCAAGCATTAAAGATATTTTCGTCAAAAATCCTCCACACGAGGTCGTATTTTTTAACTATTCAGAGGTTTTCCATGCTAAAATTACCTGTTTCAATTCTTACTTTCCATTAGAATATTATTACAGGTTCATTGGTGTGATAGAAAATTCCAAGCCATTTCGAGCTTACAAAATTTGGCCATTATATTTAGCGCCGTCAGTGGGAAAGATTGTATTTCCACGATATCCTAAGGTAGTCTTTCACTACATCTTTCAATCATGGTTTCTTCCAGACGACCGGCTGCAGGAAATCAGCTCGAAGTTTCCTTAGAGACGGGGCAACTCACTGAGTTACAGGCGAATCTCAACGCCGAGACAGAGAAACGTACCGAACTTGAACTTCAGTTAACAATTGATCAGGAGTTCCAAGAAAAAGAGCTCGATAAAGAATGACAAGCTCGTTTGGCTGCGCTCAAGTGGCATGAAGATCAGATGATAGCAATACAGACTACTCTAGAGGCTTTACAAAATACTTAGCTGGCTCCTCCTGCTAGAGATCACGATCAGAATCCAGAGACCTCCCAAGTCTTAACAAGGGAAAGATTGGGACCTCGGGGAATCTCCAGGAATACTATTTCCAGGAATCTATATCGCGAGCCAAAGCCCTCCATACATTTGAGGCAGGGGGAAGTTAAGCCCAAAGTTAGTCGAGGTTAACGAATTCCTATCCGTCAGGAGGAAGAGCAGTGACCCCAACATCTAGTTCTAGTACGAGATCGCCTGCGTGAAGGTACGAGCACTCATCATACACAACCAGCTCGTCCAGCAATTCAACCAACACGTCATTACGTCACAAAAGAGCATATAGACCAATGGATTAAGGAGCTGATCGAAGCACAGGTTCTGGGTTCTACCGAGGATACCACAAGTTACAAGAAAGTCTGATTGCTAAGGAACTATTCGATATGGAGATACCAAAGGGTTTCCATACTCCCAAAATATGGAAATACAAAGGTACTAACCCAAAGGAGCACATTCAACAATACCGTGATACATTGGGGTTGTACTCTAATCTTAGCCACATCCTCTGCTGTCTATTTGCCAAAAGTCTACTGGAGGAACCACTCCAATGGTTTCATTCTATCCCTGAGGACTCCATCTACACATACGATCAGCTGTAGAAGCAGTTCATCAAGACGTATGCTTATAACAAAGACAAAGAGGAAAACTTGTATTATCTTATCGGTCTTAAACAGTTGCATGGAGAGATGCTCAAAGATTTCTTGAAGAAATTCATGGAGCTTGCGCGAAAAGTGGATAACCTCGATCAGAAAATGGTTGTTACTGCTTTCACCAATACTCTCCGGCTCGACTGTGTGGCCAAAAAATACCTCTTCCTTAACAAACCTGTGACCTTGGAGGAGATGATCACCAAAGTTAACAGTTATGTCGATCTACAGAGGATGATGTCCGAGCGACAAAATTCTACAAAATCCATCCTCTCCACCAAAGGCCCATCTAAAGATCGAGCCAGTAAACCCAAGGAAGAAAAGGAAGATCAGAAGCACACCAAGGGCAACCCTGGTTACCCTCGGAAAGGCGGTACATCATTCAAACTCTTCCTCCCAAAACAAAACGTCAGAGTCTTCACAATTTTTTCACTACTTTTAAAGTATCCACTCTACCGCGTTTCTCAGCCACTGGAACAAATTGATAGTAGACTATATTGCCTAAATCATAAGTAAATCATCATACTACTGACAATTGCTATACTCTACAGTGGTTGGTCGAGTACATTTTTAAAGAGGGACAGATGCTCGAATACATTATCGATCTGAGGTCATACAAAGATGGCAGCTATAAGAAGTAGCTCTAAGTTATTCAGGTTAATGATCGAGCTGAGGAGAAGCATCACTACTATAGGCACCGCAATAACATGATCAAAATCAATCAGATCTCAAATTTTAGCTGATTAAAATACAGGAAACTATCGGAATGCTGCGATCTCACACCTCAAGATAAAGAAGCCAAGCTACTTCCCGAGTCATGCAATCACCGACTCGGGATCTCCTTTGAAGATTGTGATACTAGCCATGTCAAGTTTCCACATCATGATGCATTAGTCATAATGCTCAAGATGAAGAAGTTTGTCATGCATACAATGATGATCGATACGGGAAGCGGTATTGAGATTCTTTTTCAGAGTACGATCGACCAGATGGGTTTGGCCGACCAAGTTATTTAGAGTGACACCGATATTAGTGGGTTTAACGGTTTCAGGGAAGAACGAGTAGGCAAGATCATCTTTCCTATTACTGCAGGATCAGCCACCATCGATGTCGTTTTCTATGTCATCAATGCCAAATCTCGTTATCTCAGGATTATGGGCCGCTGCTGGATACACATCATAGAAGCAATCGCTTCTACATATTATCAAGCACTCTGATTTAAACAGGATAATGGTATTTATTAGATCAGAGGTAGTCAGAAGCTCTCTCGAGCTTGTGAAAATACCGTCTCCGCTATCCTTGATACTTTAGATAGATTTGATGCATATCAATTACAGGAAGCTGATCACCTCAAAGATTAACCATCCACAGAGGAGTCCACATAATTTATCAATATTGATAGATCTAGCAGATGTACTTTTATTGGTACTAAGCTGGTTCGGCAAAAAAAAGATGCTCTTATTCAGTTCCTGCAACTCAATCGAGATGTTTTTGTATGGTTTTTCAAAGAAATGCCTGGGGTCGATCCAGCTATGGCCTATCACAAATTAACTATCAATATCAACATCGTAGCGTTCAAACAGAAATAACGACGACTTTCACCTCGTCTTCATGATAAAGTTAACATTGAGATCGAGAAATTGATCAAAGTGGGATTCATTCAAGATGCCAAGTATCTAGATTGGATATCCAACATTGTCGCTGTCCCAAAGAAAAGCAAAAAAGTTTAAGATTTTGTAGATTTCACAGATCTGAACAAACATACTCCAAAGGACTGTTTCCCTCTTCCCAGTATTTATCAGATCCTCGATTCTACAACTGGCCACCTCCTATCTATGACGAATACCGCATTGAAGTATAATCAAATTCCACTTTTGGAAGAAGATCAAGAGAAGACAACTTTCAACACTGAAAGAAGCCTTTGTTGTTACAAAGTCATGCCCTTCAAACTAAAGAACACGGGTGTCACATATTAACGGTTGATGACTACTATGTTCAAAGTATACCTAGGGAAAGTCGTTGAAGTCTACATCGATGATCTTTTGTGCAAAAGTGTACAGTCAGCCAATCACATCTCAGATCTCAATACTATATTCAACACCCTTCAGTTTTACAGGATGCGTCTCAACCCTGATAAATGCCAATTCGGGGTATATTCTGACCGCTTTCTAGGCTACCTTATCGGCCAGAAAGGAATTGAGGCCGATACAGATCAAATTCGGGCTCTTCTCGACACGCCCTCTCCAAAAACAACAAAAGGCATTCAAAAACTTGCCGGCAAGATTGCTTCTATCAACCATTTCATTTCTAAATCTTTATACCGCTGCCGTTGGTTATTCCTATTATTCTGCGGTTGTACCAAATGAGGAAAAGTTTAGCCAAATGTAGATGTCAAATGGACACCAGAATGCGAAGCAGTTTTTCAGTACCTCAAATTCTATTAGGGGAGGTCTCCCATAATGAGTACCCTAGTAGGTAATGAGGAACTGATTTTTTACCTAGCAGCCTCAAATACTTCCCTCAGCTTGGTTCTAATTCGCCTGCATGGAAAAATAGAGAAACCAGTCTTCTTCATAAGCAAGACCCTCACACCATCTGAAATAAGGTACTATAAAATTGAGAAACTTCTTCTCGCTCTTGTATGCACTTCACAGAAACTCAAGTACTACTTCCAAGCTCATTCAGTCAAAGACATGACGAACTACCCACTTTGGGAAATTATATACAAGAAAGTAAAATAAAAAATAGTGCAAAAGTGGTCAGTCAGTTTGGGAGAACATGATATCAAGTTTGAACAACGTCATTCCATAAACGGTTAGGCCGTTGTCGATTTTCTCATATATTTTCCAGTGGAAAATCCTTAGTAGGAGGAGCACGACCCTGAACTTACAGAAGAAACATCTGAGGACCCACCCCCTGAGCCATTAGACGAATGAGCTGATTGGATCACTACATCAGGCTGTAGACTTCCCACAGATGGATCAGCAGGACACGCAGGGTCAAAAATCAGGATCGTTATGATTGCCCCTTCCAATGAAAAAATTGAGAAATTAGTCAGCTTGGATTTTAAAGCCACAAATAATGTCACTGTGTATGAAGCTCACATTCATAGACTCGACCTCGCTCTTGAGCTCAATGTCGCCTAACTCTCAGTTTATAGAGATTCACTACTCATCGTCCACCACTACTCAGAGTAATGCAAGAAGAATGGGAAGATGATAGAATACGCAACCCTCGTTACAGATAGGATAAGCAAGTTCGTAAAAGAAACTCTCGATTATCTTCCTCGAGATGAAAATAGACACGCCGATTCCTTGGCTTATCTAGCCAGGGTCTTGGGTAGAGAAGCTCGATATCTTCAGATCAAAATCATTTCAACCACCCAGTATTGATTACATTTCTGCATGCACGATCTACACCGGGGGTGAGAAAGGGGGAGTCGACGATTGGCAAAAGCCATTCTAAGCCTACCTTGGCATCGACAGCAATTGCAACAGACTACTCCCAACATATCTAAAATAGCGTCGACAGCTGATCAACAACTTGAAGTGCTACACTAATCAAAATGGTATGCTATACCGCCTTTCCATCACAGGGCCTTACCACAAGTACCTCTCCAAACCAAAAGCTAATGAACTGCCCTACGAATTACATGAAGGAACTTGTGGTGGCTCCCATGCCGCTGGTCGATCATTAGCAAATAGAGCTATCACTCATGGTATATTCTGGCCCAGCATGCGCAAACAAGTAGGGGAGTACTGCCGCAGATGCAATACCTTTCAAAGACATGAATATATGATACGCGCCCCTGCGCTCGAACTCCATGCAAGCAAGGTTTTTTGGCCATTCAAAAGATGGGCACTAGATTTTGTCGACGAATTCCCTAACACTCTAGGTAACCGCCATCACCTACACGTGGCTGCCAATTATTTTTCAAAATGGGTAGAAGCAGTTCAACTATGTCGAACCAGAGAAGAAGAGGTCATCTCTTTTATCTGAAACCACATAATAACTCAGTTTGGGTCCCCCCACCTAATTTGTATCTATTACGGGCCCAAATTTGTGGGAGAGAAAGTGGTAACCATCCTAAACCACCATAACATTATCCACTGACGAGGAAAATGAGTTTGAGTTGGCTTGCAACCTCAACATGATAGATAAAACATGGGAACGCGCCATTGCTAACCAAGGTTAATATCATCATATGCTTGCCAGATCGTACAACAACCGCTTCTAAAGCGTTGCCTTCCAAATCAAAGATCTTGTCCTCAGAGAAATTCTTCAATATTGTAAAGAGCCTCTCGCTGGAAAATTAGTCGACAATTGGGAGGGTTCATTCATTATCATAGGTTTCTCAGGCCTGTGATCATATTATCTCATGACAGATGAGAGAATCCCCATTTTAAATCCTTGGAATACTAGGCAACTGAAACGGTACTATTATTAAGCGTCTTGCTACACCATTTCCTTTCCTCGTTTTTGTTATTTTGTTTTTCATTTCAAAAAATGAGATTTTCATCTCCATCCAATGTAAATTCTGAACTTATCAATGAATTTCAAAGTTTTTCACAACATCTCTCTACTTATGTAGACTCTGCCAAACATCAGATAGGGCAAAGATAATACTAGCCTTCATCTAATTTAACTTGTTTGGGTCATTTATAATAGCTATATCAAGGATAACACTTGGGCCGGCTAACTCTATAAAATCCCTGCGATTGTAGCAAGTGTAGACTTGTTTCATATCAAAGACTCTACCAAACATCAGATAGGGCAAAGATAATACTAGCCTTCATCTACTTTAACTTGTTTGGGTCATTTATAACGGCTATATCAAGGATAACACTTGGTCCGGGTGACTCTACTAAATCTCTGCGATTGTAGTAAGTGTAGAAACTTGTTTCATATTAAAAACTCTACCAAACATCAGATAGGGCAAAGATAATACTAACCTTTATCTACTTTAACTAGTTTGGGTCATTTATAATGGCTAGATTAAGGATAACACTTGGTTTGGCTTACTCTACTAAATCTCGGCGCTTGTAGGAAGTGTAGAAACTTGTTTCATATCAACGACTCAGTCAGGCATAAGATAAGGCAAATGTCATACTAGCCTTCATCTCTTTCAATATGTCTACAATATTTCTATAGTTCATTCAAGTTTTATCTTGGTTTAACTCAACCCATTTCTGCGATTAAAGCAAATTTAAAAACTTGTTTTATATCAAAGACCCCACTAGACCCAAGATAAGGCTAAGGTCATACTATCTTTTATCTATTTCAATGTGTCTGCGACTGGTACTATCTGTTTTTAAGGTCAAATTCACATTATAAGGGATTCTTTTCTACTGATGGGATATCAGCCGTGCTTCCCCCAACAACAAGTAGTCAAACATTCAGTTCACGGATTACAATAACTTTACCCCTCTCTATCAGATTAGCATGTCGAGGGCCTAAATCGGTTTCCATGGAGGCCATACAATTCCCTTAATTTATGTTAACTCTGCAAATGTATCCCTTATCTGCCAGACTTTTGAACAAGGTATCTTATTCTAACTCAAGTCTTTTTACTTCCACTTCAAAATACGCAATAATCGACTTTAGTAGGTCTGAGCGCGACGTATTAGGTATGACCATCGTTAAAAATTTTGCTCGCACCTTCTCGAAGCGTGACTCCAATCTAGCATACAAATTCTTTTGATGAGTCATTTCTATATCAACTTTGGCATCATGAGCTACATTCTCTTCCAATTTGTTAATATATCTAGCTGATTTGGCCTGGTTCATGGCCTCTAGGTTTACTATCTGGGCACAAAGTCTCAGGATTTCCGTGTTCAACTCTTTTCTAGCCAGAATACCCTTTAATTATTCTTCTTTCCTCTTCATCAGCATTTCCTTTGCCTTAATTTCCCCATCTTTGACCTTCTCCTGGGTAAGAGTAGCATCCAACTTCTGTAGGCATTCCCTTAAGTTCACATTTCCTCTCTGGACATGCTTCTGAAGACACATCACTCTCCAACTCCCAAATTTGACCTGAGAGACTAACTACATCCCCTTGGACTAGAAGAGCCTTAACCCCATTTCTACTTCCCCTTGAGTGCTTTCTAGCCTCGGCTTTCTTGGCACGCGCGATGTCTTACACCAGTTCAGTCTTTAATCGTGCCACCCTCTTATTTAAATCGTTGCACCTTCGTTGCATTTCTCGAAACTCCATATACTTGGCAGGTAGGGCTATATGCAAGTGTTCAGCCGCGACTTCCGAAGCTGATAGATTTTCTCGAACTACTCTCAGCTCATTGTCTATGTCAACAATTTTTTATTTCAGTCGCTCAAGCTCGTTTCTCCAATTCTGAAGATCAGATCAAAATTGACCCACCGATCTTTCTAGTGCTTAAACACGGTATTAAGCCATGTCAGCCTACTTACCCTTAACCATCAACGTGTTAACCCAACTTTGAAGCTTTGCGGCGTGCTCTGCTATCTTCGCTAGCTTTTTTAGCCCCTTGTCAATTTCAGCATCTTTATCTTCGACCTTATGAGTGAGGCCTGAAACAACTTGGGTTGCCTCCACAAGAATAAAATTCACCTCTACGTGTTGATCTTCGATGTTCTCATTCACCTCCATCATCCTATCAAAATCCTCCACAAATTTCCGGTTATATTGGAGTACATCATCCTCACGTTAGGGAGCTCGATCCAATTTTACCTGTGCGATATAAAGATATTAATACAGTTCGATTCAGAACACCATCAATATGCACATATATATGATTTCTAATGTCTGCGGTAAGCAAATACTTTTTGACTGAAAGATCGGTGTACATTATCAGATGAATGCTCCCTGAGGTATATTACAAAGTCTAAGGTACTGCTTTCGATATGCTACTTTATATAAGAGTGCTGAATTTTTCTATGCATTATATTAGTGTTATTTTCCTAAAGCTAATAGCAAAAATATGATTTCTGCACCTACATCCTATACAAGTCGAAAGACCTATTATGATCTAACATGCAGTTCCACTCGCGAAGACAACAATGCTGCAAAGGTTTCTCTTTCCCTGACAAGCCCGATCTCTAGATCTTTTATTCTGAGACTCATTTCTCAAAGTGCCTAAATGAGGTTAATAAAAAAAATAAATGTCAACCTACAAAAGTCTCCTCCATACACACAATCCAACAGTTTCCAAATATTCATACAAAAGCACATTTCTACCCTACCTTCTTATTATCACCCTCTGGGAGGTCGACGCCATCCCCTTGACAAGTAATGTCTGACGGGAGACACTGTTCAGACCATCAATGACTCCCACAACTACCTCTTCTACTTCTTCGTCATCTTCCTCCTCGACATATGTTTCTTCCTTAATGGCATCCACCTCTTCCTCTCAATACTCCTTCAATATCAGGTGGCACCCCAAACTTTTGCACTTCGCCTCCACCTCCTCAAGAGTCACCCCTCTGATTGAGGATGGCCAATCGCTACTGTATGAGAAGCCTTCAGGGCCTCCCGGTTCTTCGCTTCCATAAAAGCATCTACCTTCGATCGAGTTAACTTCTTTTTAAGCTTGATTTTTTCCTTTTTCCTCTCGGAGTTCTCTTCTTTAATTCTGAGCCAAACGCCCCTTATAATATGAGCAACCTGCAAAACGTAATTCGATTTACCGTGAGCTTGAAACGCAAGACATAAACATGTTTCACATGATAAAGCATAAACGACTTACCATCTTGCTCACGTGTTCTTCACCTTGAAGAGCGGCAAACCAAGCCCTTTCCTCCGCTGCTTTGAGATCGTCCTTAGCAGAAGGTCGCTTTTCAATGACCTTTCCCCCTGACCTTCCTGATGGTTCGATCCTTCTCTTTTACTCTTTTACAACCTCACCACTCCCAATGGTACCAGAGGTCGGTAGAGTCTTTAACATCCATTTTTTCGGATGTTTTTGAGCTATTTTGCTTGACGAAATAGGTTCCGTCTGAACCGAGCTATCTACCCCAGGGGTCTTGGCCAAGTTAGTTCGACCTTCTCCACCAAATATTTGTTTCTTCCTTTCATCAGCACCCGCCATCATCCTGGTCGACTG
The DNA here is from genome assembly GCA_014058105.1 of Kingdonia uniflora. NCBI lineage: Eukaryota > Viridiplantae > Streptophyta > Magnoliopsida > Ranunculales > Circaeasteraceae > Kingdonia > Kingdonia uniflora. Next base: position 2,748,051 of record JACGCM010001854.1, read on the forward strand.
AGCTTTTTAAAGTTTCTTCGACCTGCTATCAATCATCTTTTTTCTACTAAGGCCAAGTTCTTCCAACAAAAATTTGAGCTCAGCCTCTTCCTCCGCAACTTTTTCCACCAAAGACTCTTTCCTCGCCATGGGGGACTTTACACCTGCCATGCACAACATTTTTATTATCAACTACATGCATCAGTTCAAATATAGCAATAATATTATCTATGCATGGCTATACTCACTTTGTTTTACAGTTCTAAACCGAGGGTCCAAAGGTTCTTCGTTATCTCTCTGAAGGTAATTACCCTTCACCCATATGACATTGTCATTCCATGTTCGACCTATTGAATTTAGATCGAAATAGCGTCGAGTTGCACTAGCACATAAATATGTTCCACAACTGGCCTTATAATTCTTCACCCCATAAAGCTGCAAAATGTCCTCCGGGGTTATCAACCTCACTTTCCCCTTATTTTCTTATTTTTCATTCAGATGATCGCAGATAGTAATTACCTCCTACATAATCCCGTTCAATTAAACAGGACATGCCCCAATCATATTCATAATCTCCTTCGCCAAATTGGTAAGGGGAAGACTCAATCCGTACTCTAATTGAGACAGGTAACACAAAAAACCCCCATCAAAATATTATGAAGAGATCGATTCATTTATACCCCTATCTTATTTTTATACTTCTAAGTCAGCCAGCAGATAAAAATACTCTTCCCCCGCCACTACCGTACAACCTCTAAACTGCCTACACAGTTACCCCATGTCCCACTTACAGCAGCCTTAGCCTTACAAAATTCTCTGAAGGCATCAGAACTAGGAGGATAGGATATCAATTGACCAGGAAATCCCAGAAATTGGTATAATTCTACTTCAATCTCACTATCAGACTCAATCGTCTGACAAGAGGTTGACACCTCGTTAACAGGTAAACTATCCATCTCAACAATAATATTTACGGGCAAGTTTTCCAACCTATACAATTGCCTCTTACGCTCGACCTACACAATTTTTCTCACCCACATGTCTAGACACACAACAGAATCATACCTACATCACAATGTCAATGTTTGTACGTATTTATCTCAGTTTGAGCCTCACAAAAAAGTGTTTTCAATATTTATAAACTCCTATTCATTTCATACATCCTACATAAATCAGTTGAATTCTAAGAGACATTTTCTATCTACTTGACACAAGTAATTGAATGACAAATTTGTATTCATATCGAAAGCATTACATGCAATTTTGCAGATAACAAGTTTATTAATACTTTAGTCTCAGGTAAACAATAGACACATTATCCGTTCTGCACTGTACTCCAGGTACTTTTCAAATAATAAGTTTTTCACTATTTTTAAAAGTCACCGCTCATTTAGGCGTGCTGACGCATTAACTCCTCCAGTTCTTCTTGCTTCAGTAATCTTTTACCCTGATACAAAGCTAAAATTGGAGCCAACAAAGAGCTTCTCTCGCATGAGTTCGTTTGAAGTCTAATCAAAATTCAAATGGAAACTATGCAAGCAGTAGACTCAGTGCTAAAACCAAATTCTCAAAATAAAGGCTTTCTGAGGGCCAAAACGTGATGAAAATGTAGAAGTAGACTCCAACTGGTTGTCTCCCTCTTCTACTACCATCACCCCCTCCTCTAAAACTGCCACCATCGAAGAGTTGGTAGAGATAAAGATGGCCCGACCTTAGAATCCATGATGATGCAAGAAATTAGCATAACTGCCCCGCAGTTATACCTATCCCTTCATATGAAGCCCTAACCCTGTATTTTGCAAGAGTACGGAGATAGGCCCACCAGTTCTCGCCTGTCAAGACGATGACATGAAACCTCCACTTGCAGTAGAACTCTTCCTCACTTCAATCGCTTCGTCTTCCGACATGCCTTGATACGTTAGAGGAACAGAAGCGGGTATTGACATCTCTAAGGATTGGTCACCGAAGTATTTTAACTTCAACGGCAGCATTTCAGAAGTAATCATCTTTTCAAGGACCATACTATGAGTCTTCACTATTGTTAAAATTTTTTTAGAGAATTTTGCAAAGGACAAGTGTACTCTGCTTTCAAAATTCAATGCAGGTATCATTTATATAACCCTGCATTTAACTTTTTGCATTATAATCGTTACATAGATCAGTATCAACATCATTATTAAATACACGTCACTTCCCATTCACGCGTAAATTCCACATAGTCAATACCATCATTATTTTATTTTTAATTATCAATAATTTTAGCCCAAATTACAAGTTGATCATTTCTCAACCAAAGCAAATCATGATATTGGTCGCGTGGGGGCGATTGTAGGGACCTATCCTTCGATCACACCTAAAGTCAAGCTCACCTAGTTTGAATTACTTCCATCTCAGACTCACACATTTTTAACACATTTCCCCAGTCAACATTACAACCTACCCCACGAACTGGTCAAGAACGTGGGCTGAACTTAAATTGGAAAACCTTATCCAGTAAGCAATACCTGTCTCCCATGAACTTGTCAGTTACTCAGTCTATCGCCACTAACTACATTATTCGGAAAACGTGCTCCAGCACGATGAAGAGCTGCGGAGATGGCCAATATAAATAAAAAGTTTCAGAAGGGACAAATACTTAAAAAATTATATAAAAGATCACCTAAAAACTACTTGTTCTATATTCTCGATAATCATCAAAACTTCTGAGTTACAAGATTCAAGCATTTCTATTTTTAGAGAACACTTGTAATAAGATATCTGCCTCAAGCAATAAAGATATTTTTAATAAAAATCATCCACACGAGGTCGTCGTTTTTATACCTATTCAGAGGTTTTCTACGCTAAAATCACTTGTTTAATTTCATATATTCTATTAGAATATTGTTACAGGTTCATTGGTGTGAAAGTAAATTCCAAGCCATTTCGACCTTACAGAATTTGGCTATTACAAGTATCATCTTGCAGGGTCGTGTCCCGAAGTAAAGTACAAAACACATCACACTTAAAATTGCGATCAAACTCCACACGCTTACCTTCGTCATCTAAACTGTCCAATTACAATGGCCACTCTAGAAACATAATATTATAAGGGAATAGGTGAAAGTATCGCTCACGAAGTTCGGCCACCTTGATACTTAACCTACCTTTCGCCGTATGTCGAGCACGCTAAGAACATGTCCTCACCATGACTACTTCCAATCAACCAAAAGGTAGTTTTTGCTACAGAAGAATGCGATGAACAACAGCCAAGGATTAAGATCTTATATAGCCAACATGTAGATCTTTTTCTACACCACCAATATCGCCTACCAAGAATTTCTTAAGGGACGATATATTCTACAGGAACAAATTTTTAGCAACAGGGATATCAACAAATTTTTGGGTATATTATCTAATAACTCATGCTTGCCATCCTAAGATGTATATTCTTCATGGATATTATTCCTCACGTGCTTCGCACAAATAGCGGATCCGAAAAGATTAAGCTCGCATAAAATAAAATAGTTCATGTCAGTCCAAAAATAGCCCCAACCAAGATACTAGAGGACTCAGATATCCTTTGCCCAACTACATCATGACATTTTTAAAACAGTTTGAAAAACTTATCTAAAGAACGCTGTCCAATCACAAAATATTAAAGCACAGAGAAAACATCCCCTATCGACTACAAAGGATACTTATAGTTTGCCAATAACATACTTTGACTCCTACAAAGTCAAAAGGGCACCGTTTGTTGGAACTCTAACGACCTGGTCAACGGAATTAAGAATATTGGGAATGACAACTATGCTGAATACCATTAGATAATTCTAAGGAGAGATCGAAAATTCTAAAAATAGTTCGTACGATATAGTTTGAAGGAATAATTCTCATACTTGCCTAGTACAGTTCAACAACGCACCCACGTACCAATCACATCTCAGGCATTATTTATACCTACAGATTAGGATTACTTAAACTTCCCCTTATTCTGCATATTCGTTAATACGTATCCATTCCTATTATTCATAACTTACAACCCTAAGCTCATGCTCAAAAGTTATTTGAGTTTGTCTTTCCAAAGCAACCCCATTGCATTTCGACCATCTCATTTTTGAACTCACTTCCACATCTCTCAATTGTTTTATATACATCAAACTTTCTCCGGAGCTCAATTTTTTGTTTCTGCACATCACTTCTATAATAGATTCATGTCTTGTAGCTCACTTCAATTACCTTCTTTCAGCTCGACACAAGTACCTATTACACTAACACATCTCAAACAGGCCAATTCATGGAATATATTTTCGACCTATAAAATTATTTTATGTTATTTCCACTTTCAATCACGCACAATTTGATTCATCAATAGCTCAAATTACCATTCTCATTTTTAAGTTCGCATTATCAAACAAGGAATTACGTCAGTATGCTAAAAATATATTTATTTATTTTTAGTTCGAATTACAATAACCAGTTTGGACAAAAAATAATCACATTAGTTATAATATTTTTTACAGAATAATTTTTCAAAACATTCCTACAGATCGACCTACAGGTTACATTACAATACTTTATAAACTGTAGCACTTCTTCAAAAAAAAATAAAGGCAATGGTTGTAACAGAGCCTGAGTCTGAAGACTGGACGTAAATTTTTACTCTCTGTCTCTACCACCACCGTCTCTTCCTCTATAACCTCCACCACCTCTGAGTGGCAGAGAAAGAAAAATGATTCCACTTTTATAAAATATACTCACTAGAAGGGTAATGGTAGGACTTACTTGGACGAACACCAACAACCTCACCCACCTCTGTAACTACCTCCTCTACCAGAAGATGCAAACCGTCTTTGTGCTCCTACCACGACGTCACCATATAATGAAAGTGCATCATTTGATAGTATTCGTCATCTGCCTCCTCTACCTCTTTATACGTCATACCTTTGTAAGTAGGATGCACAAGAATGGGAGTAGGAAGATCAAGGGACTGGGTCCCAAAGTATCGAAACTGCAGCTCTTGCACTTTAACAAGAACCCTAGCCTCGTAAGATTGACGTCTAGAGGTTACCATCTACTCAAACAAAATAGTTACAGAGACAATGCTTGAAAGGGATACGGAAAAAAGGAAGTACTTGATGAATAATAACCTCCACTGCAAATCACAACATTATTTATACTATTACTCCATTCAATATTGCATTCCAAATTCCAAATATCAGAATAATATTTAATTCAACAATCTTAACCAAAGCCATTTTCTCTAGGGATCCCTACAACCACAACAGATATTCATGAAGGAACATTGGAAATGACCCTCGAATATTGAATACAAAATTAATGATGTTTCTTAGCCAATACCACTCGCTCATGATGCTTCTCGAACTCTTGGCTGAGAGGGGTCGGTTGTAATGGCCTATTCCAGGTCTCGACCTCAAGTCTCAGCTTCGACCATTATAAATTTACTTGACCTCATCAACATACAATTATATGGTACATTTATGACACACTATGGAGTAGCAACAAAGAAGGGCTTATTTCTCATTCTCGACCTAAAGCCAAGATATCATTCTCCACACCATCAGCTCGAGTCAAAGAGTACTCAGAGTCATTAAAGAAGCCATTACAAAGCATAAGAATCAGACCGTTACACAATCAATTCAAATACTCATCAAAATCATATTGTAGCATTCGTCATTAAAAGTAATAATGGTTGCCAAATGGTCATATTAAAACACCTATAAGTAGGACCAAAGAACTACAAATTAAGGAGAAATAATTCTATCCAGAAACTCTACATAAAACTATTCAGAGCGATCTTTGTAATAGCTAGCCATCATCCATACTATATCTTTCTAAAATCCTCAAGAGAGGTCGTGATTTTTAACCTATTCAAAGGTTTTCCACACTAAATCTCACGTTAGTAATTATTTGATAGCGCTCTAATTATTTTTGGTGTGAAAGACTAAGTTTGATATACGAATTTAGGTCCTTACACGTACTTAAGTAAAGACAAAGATGGACTTAGGAGCAAAAATGCATATAATCAAGGGTTAAGCATGTACAGAGGTAAGTGATGAAGAAATACAATGGGAAAATCAAGTTAAAATAAACATCAATTAATTATGAATTCTTAATAAAAAAAATGTTTTACACGTTATAGAAAAATTGCAACAAATGATTTAATATCATTACCCCTTTTGAATACCTAAAGAAAAACACAAATTTACAATACAAAAGAATTATATCCAAATATCTAGACCAAGGAGACCAATGGTTACTCTGGCATTGGCTATAGAGAATTATTTATCTCTTGCAGCAAGAAAGAAGATCATAAAAACTTCTAGTTCTCGATCACCCCAAATCGCTTTAGTTGTAGCTCGATTATCACCACCTGCAAAATACATGTAATTTGAGTGTAGAAATGATGACATGCAAAACTCTACCTCCTTGAAATTCATCTCCAAATGATCTTGGAGCATCAAATGTTCTTTCTTTCAGGTATGAAACTCAGCTAAACACTCCTTTCTTGACTCCATCAACTGATTATATTGTCTAGTGGTTAAAAATATTATTTTGAGGGAAGTAAAATCCAGTGATAATTCTGTATGCATGCTTTTGATTAAATGACATGTGATCCTTATTGCTCAAATACTCATGGTTTGACTGTGAGTGGTTCATCTTTCGCTCTTATGTTGTTGTTCCAGTAGTTCTTTGTCCTATTTAGAAGTTACTCTACTGTAAGCACAATTTTAATCAATAAAAACTATAAGAATCGTAAATGACATCAAAATACCATTGAGCTATATAATTGAATATATTTTATCCAATGTATAAGATGACCGTCTAGAAATACTCTCATTTTTAGCAAGGGGCGATGAAAGAGTTAATGAGTGGGTTAAGGGTCGTCTCAGTCAGCAACGGACAACTTCAGCTTTTAGACACTCAAACTTAATATTTGTACCGATCAACTACAAATAAAGAGCTGGAAGAAGAAAAGTAACACAATAAAGATAATTGATCTTACCATTTACACAATAACACTGAAGAGTGCACCAATCTCGCCATGGAAAATGCTGTTAAGAATATCATAGGAAAATATAAACACTATTTTTTCCTTGAATACCTCTATTTAGGAATTAAATTTTACCAATCAGAGTATTAAACGTCTAGAGAAGGAAAATTCATATAAATAATGAGGCGTATGATATAGAAGGGATAAAAAACTAAAGTTATAAGACACCTTAACATTATTACCTAGTACATATCAAGATTCCCCTACATTCAATTTATAAAAGAAGATACTTCTAATATTATATTATTTCTACAAAAATAAACATCTAGCCTATGAAAACAATTACAAACATCTAAAGATTAATTTTATAAATTAAATTATTCTTGCTAGAGGCGGAGGTAGGATTTGATGTTTGTGTGTGTGTGTGTGGGGGGGGGGAAGTTAGTGTGAAAAATTAAATTAGGGTATCGGCCCCAAATTTTTGTTGGGCCATTTAACGGTATTTTAAGCTTAAAAATCATTCAAATATAACATTATATTCTACTAAAATTATCCAGATTTACTTCTCCTCTCGTAAATTTTTTTAAGCTTTTTTGGGCAATGACATGATCAACTTAAGGTAAAAAAAAATCAAAACAAGGATCTTATTTGATGACCTCAAAAATTAAACCTTAGACTCTTAGATTAGGAGCTCAACCATTTACCTGTTGAGCTAACTTTCCTTGAAGTCATTAAAACAAAGAAAAATGTACATATTTTTTTATATATATACCCCCCCCCCCCCCCCCCCCCCCCTAAATCTTCCCCTGATGCATGTAATCTATTATGCCCATAATAATACATGTATACAAGAATTTAGATTTCTAGAATCCAAATATCTATAATAAATTATATGACGTTGATGGTAAATTATAATAAGCTGCATTCATATGTATATATCCATAAGATTCATAAGATTAAAAGTATCTTGTAAACATGATTTCATATGAGTGGTTCTTGCACATACACTATATTAATGATCAAATAATCGACAGCGATTCATCAAAACTATACTCTTAGTCAGCATAAGAAAAACTTAAATGGAGAAAACAAACACTTACTCACGAAGGTTATTAAAATCGATCTTTCTCGACAAAAAAGATTGATACCGTACTTAGATCTACTCAACTGGAGTCTTATATCTCCTACAGAGAGTTCAATCGCTTGAATACCAACGCCCCCAATAAAATAGACCCGTGGGATCAATCACAACTGCAAAATATAGGTAATGAAATATTTGGTTAAGCATCTGCAACAAAGAATCGATTCCAGAGGGGAATAATGATGATGATACTATTAGTCTGAAGGAGCAAACAATCAATTAAATTATTAGAGAAATTTGTGTATTCTGAAGAGAAAAAAATTGTCCAATGATTAAAAAGAAAGAGAGAAATAGAAAACAACGTCAGCATAGTCGCATTTTAACAATTGGAAGTTCTTTTATATCATATTTTTAACTTATTCATATGCAATATCTCGTGATATTTCATGGATATGAAATGTGTCTCTAATGACCTTTAGTTTTTTTATATCATATTTTTAGTAACCTTTAGTCCTTATAATTTCACTAACTATGATATGACATTGAGCAATTACAAAATATATCAGCTTAAGGCCATAATTAGGCACACATCAAAAAATTATAATATAACCATCAGGCAATAAAAAATATTAATTAGTAGATGTGGTTGTAAATATATTCTTGCTTGCAAAATATTTACCTATAAACTAAGATACCCCAACTTTTTAAGCCCTTTAGCGATTCTCCGGCTAAATTTAATGGAAGGTTCAAATGAAAGACATGTAAATTGCGACTAACTGACATTAATATTGAAAAACATGAGTCTTAAATGGAAAATTATTTTAAATGGAAATGTAACAGAAATACAAACTCTATAAAATAGTATGCCACTTTAGATGAAGAAAACCGCTTAATTTTGCTAGATGTCTTATTCCCAATTGACGTGATAGATGAAATAAATGAAATTTAGATACATTAGCTCGATCTTCCTTTTATGATGAAGAAAATATGCAAATCACATTATTATTTGAAGGCTTTGATAGCATGTAAGATAAGAAAACAAAACCAACTTATTGTTTAGACTTAAGATAAGTACCTAATACAAATGAATAACTACATTATTAAGATTTACCTGAGCTTAGGGGATACACCACGCTCTATCTTTACCCTAACAATCCCATATGGTATAACACATGTTTTTATATCTATTTTCACATAATATCCTTCATTAAAAAAAACTAATTGCATCATTTTCAAGACCCATACCGGCATCTAAGGAAAAAAACTCACAGAAGACAAATTAAGTTCATATGTAACGCATTAAAATTAAAAATACAACATAAGTCACAAGGAAATTTTTTCCAGTTTCTGAACCAGGGATTATTGACAGTGTAAGACTGGATAAATGAGATACTACTGAATATCAAATCATGATTATAAGTGGATTATGAAGTTGTCATTCGTAATTAAGTTGAAAGATCTAGTATTTATTCGTGATCCTGAAAAATCAAAAAGAACTAAAACCCAAAAGCCAAGTAAAACTACAGTTAATTTTCTTACCTAGAATGTGACAGTCACAAACATTATAAGATAATGTTAGCTTTATGGAAGAACATAAGATTAGAAGCACCCATGGATATATTAGGGCTTGAGATAACACCTAGTATATAAATATTCAGAAAGAGAAAAATTATTAAAATTTTTTTTTATAAAAACAAACAATTAGAAGTTGTTTTCAAGCAGATGCTTATGGAACTAATATCACGTGTAATGCCCAATTGATGCTTAAAAAACATAAAATAAATTAAGATTACAAATAAATTTGCATGTTTGGTTGATAACAAACCTAACAAATCTGAGCATAATGGGCCTAACAGGCTACTCATTTTCAATTTTGGTAGTAGTTATAAGAACATGTGCCTTATATGGAAAATAAATTTAAATGGAAGTGTAACAGAAATATAAACTCTCTAAAATAGTATGCCACTTCAAATGAAGATAACCGCTCAATTTTGCTTGATGTCTCATTTCCAAATGACGTGATAGAAGAAATAAATGGAATTTAACATACATTAGTTGGATCTTGCTTTAATGATAAAGAAAATATACATATCACATTATTATTTGAAGGCTTTGATAACATGTAAGATAAGAAAACAAAACCAAGTCATTGTTTAGACTTAAGATAAGTACCTAGTGTAAATGAATAAGTACATTATCAAGATTTACTTGAGCTTAGTGGATACACCATGCTTTATCTTTACCCTAACAATTCCAAATGGTATAACAAATGTTTTTATATCTATCTTCACATAATATCCTTCATTAAAAAAAACTAATTGCATCATTTTGATGGTCCATACCAGCATCTAAGGAAAAAAAAACTCACAGAAGTCAAATTAAGTTCATATGTAACTCATTAAAATTAAAAATACAACATAAGTCTTCAGGAAATTTTTACCAGATTCTGAACCTGGGATTATTGACAGTGTAAGACTGGATAAATATGATACTAACAGATATCAAATCATGGTTATAAGTTGATTATGAAGTTGTCATTCGCAATTAAGGTGAAAGATCAAGTAAGTATTCGTGATCTCGAGAAATCTAAAAGAACTAAAACCCAAAAGCCAAGTAAAACTACCGTTAATTTTCTTACCTAGAATGTGACAGTCAAAAACATTATAAGATAATGTTAGCTTTAAGGAAGTACTTAAGATTAGAAGTACCCATGGATATATTAGGGATTGAGATAACGCCAAGTTTCTAAATATTCTGAAAGATAAAAATTGTATAAATAAAAAAAAATAAAAATAAAGATATTGAAGTTAAACTAATATCGCGTGTAATGCCGATTTGATTCTAAGAAAACATAAAAGAAACTATGATTAGGAATAAATTTGCATGCTTGGATGAAAGCAAGCCTAACAAATCTGGTACAATAGGCCTAACAGGCTCGTCATTGTCAATTTTGGTAGTAGTTTCTGGCTCCCCTTTCGGTAATGTTCTTCTTATTCCTTTCTTATTAAGAGTTTAATTTAAGCAAAACCAAACCATAAGCGTTAAAATCCACCTTTGATCTTGTTTATTTTTTTTGGAATTACTTTCTTTTATTTCAGATATATAAACCAGCACCCAAACAGTAAACTACACTTTTATTATTATACGTAGCACCAAAACATTGAACTTTACATGAACACAAGACCAAAAGTAAATATTAATTATATCATAGTTATACAACTAAAGTATCAAACATACAATAATTTCTCTATGCACTAAAACATTAATTTTAAGTTCTATAGATATGCACTTGAATTCCCAAACACAATTACTCGTAATAGAGGATAAACTTGGACCCTTGATGTTGAGTGTTCGGGTTGTCAAATTGGTTTATTCAGCAAAGAGGAAGAAGGATCGGGATTGATCTATTGTTATGATGTCCATTTGGTTACGTTTTTCATATGGGTTTTCAAGTTTTAAAAACATCGCCAATCTCACCTTTATCTTTTCTAGAACTCAGACAAACCAACAATAATCCAGTTACTTGTCGCTTATCATTGTTTGATATTTATAAGATTTAAGAATGAAAGACTACACTTAAATCCATTGTTGCCACTTATCATTTCTACAATAATTTCAATCTCTAAAATTAGTCCTTCAATACCCTTTAACCTTTTAAGGCTTCAATCTTGGTAGAATTGAACCACTATATCTTTTGAGATATTTCCTAAGTGCTCTTCCATTTGATCAAAAGATACATTGTAATTAAGCAAATGTAGGAAGAGTTCATTTTACATATGTATAGTATTTATGTACATGTTGCCTAACAAGATGCATTCTCATACTCTTACTAACCCATCATCTCCTTCATAAAAGTTAATGTGTCATTTACACAATAATGTTAGAAAGTGTACTATAACGTTATATCCAAGCAAATATAATATTCTTTGACAAATATTACGATCATTACAACCTTCATAACTCAGACAATGAGATAGTTAAGTTACCTATTTGGTTTATCAAATCTCTTGATTGTAATGAAGGCACTCAATTCAAAAGTAGGCCAAGTGTACAACCGCCAACCTGCAACGCGACAAACAAATGTTGTAATTTTTCTTGATACAAAGCTCCTTATTAGGTTAAGTCAAGGAGCTTGGCAATTTATTAGGTAAGAAGAACTTATATCAAGAAAGTAGCTTACTTGAAACCTACATTTCTTTTGCTTGACCTTGAAATGAGTGAACCTATATCACATGGTCAAATGTTAGTCTTCTACGAATTACGAATATAAATCAGTATATTGAGTACCATGAGTATTCATTCCACATTTTATCATAGTTGAGACAACAACTTCTAAAAAAGATACGGTTGTGCAAACACTCAAACCTTAACAACAATCACTGGGGGATGGAAATTACATAAGTTTAAATAGAAAATCAGTGACATACAAAGGCGATTAACAAAATAGCAAATACACAGAATACCATTTACTTTGAATGCAACAAATAAACAAAAATTTACTCACCTGTACTAGAAGATCAACAATCTTCTACTTTGCCCACATCTTTCAAAGAGGTTGAATGATTACGTTGCTTTTCCAACATATTCCTATCACCAGACAAAGATTTTGTTACTACAGAATTATGCTCAGATCTCAAATGATTTCTCTCTTTAGAAATACTGGTTAAATCACCTTTTTCTCTTTCTATAACTATAGATAATTTATGAGGGAAAGAGAGGCGAGTTTTCATACTCTCCCTCAGTTTTTGAAACAACGGCTCACAGACACGTGTCGGTCACCCCTACTACCTCTATAGGCACATCGTTTCACCATACAGCATTATCATTACTTCTGGGATAATGTGTTATGTTTTCATGTTTGTCCTCCATATCAGCTATTAAACAATTCTGTTTCTTCTTCCCAAGAAAATCTACATGATCCCTCACCTTACTTACACTCAATCAAGTTTGTGCCATATGGTACGTCATTCCTAGAAATAGGAAATATTCGAAATTTGAAATCATCTACATAGCTGTTAAAACCAAACAGCTGCCATCTATCAAAATTGCCCCATAAATGGCTTAAAAAATACATTAGTCCTATTTTTCAGGTCGCATATTCAATCTAAACATTATACTAAATTCAACAGATAACAAACACAGAATACTGCAAATTGATTACTTAGTCATTTTGAGTAATACAAGTTTAAGTTTAGATTCAAATATAGTTACATTTAAAGTAGCTTGGGTGATTTAATTTACCACATGGAATTATCTTCCCCCCTGCGGATTTTTCATCCTCTTCAGCTAGTTTATCCAGTTTCATCTCTCGGGCAACATTGTAGGGACTTATCCCTCGATCTCACCCAAAGTCGAGCTCACCTAGTTTGAATTACCTTTATCTCATACTCACGAATTTTTAACATATTTCCCCAGTTAACATTCCAACCTACCCCACGAATTGGCTTAAAACGTGGGCCAAACTTAAAACCGAAGAACCTTATCCAGTCAAAGACACTTGTCTTCCGCGAACTTGTCAGTTACTCAGTCAACCGCCACTAACGACATTATTCAGAAAATGTGCTCCAACACGATGAAGAGCTGCGGAGAAGCCTATATAAAGATAATATTCCAGAGGAGACAGGGACCAAAAAAATTAAACAAGAGATCACCTATAAACTGCTTATTCTAGATTCTCGATAATCATCAATACTTATGAGTTACAAGATTCAACCATTTCTATTTTTAGAGAGCACTTGTAATAAGATATCTGCCTCAAACAATAAAGATATTTTTAACAAAAATCCTCCACACAAGGTCATGGTTTTTTACCTATTCAGAGGTTTTCCACGCTAAAATCACCTGTTTCATGTCTTACTTTCCATTAAAATATTGTAACAGGTTCATTGGTGAGATAGAAAATTCCAAGCCATTTCGAGCTTACAAAATTTTACCATTATATTTAGCATCGTCTGAGGGAAAGATTGCATTTCCACGATATCCTAAGGTAGTCTTTCATTACAACTTTCAATCATGGTTTCTTCCAGACGATAGGCTGCAGGAACTCTGCTTAAAATTTCTATTGAGCCAGGGAAGCTCACAGAGTTACGGGCGAATCTCAACGCCGAGACAGGGAAACGTACCGAACTTGAACTTCAATTAACAAATGATCGGGAGCTCCAGGAAAAAGAGCTCGATAAAGAATGACAAGCTCACTTGACTGTTCTCCAACGGCATGAAAATCAGATAATAACAACACAGACTGCCCTAGAGGCTCTACAAAATACTCAGCAGGCTCCACCAGCAAGAAATCACAATTTGCTTCTAGAGACCTCCCGCGTCTCAGCAAGGGAAAGATTGGGACCACAGGGAATCACTAGTAAAACTATTTCCAGGAATCTATAATGCGAACCAAAGCCCTCCATACATTTGGGGGGGGGGGAAGTTAAGTCTGAAGTCAACTAAGGTCACCGAATTCCCATCAGCTAGGAGGAAGAGCAGTGATCTCAACATCTAGTTCCAGCATGAGATCGCCTGAGTGAAGGTACGGGCACTCATTATCCACAGCCAGCTCGTCCAACAATTTAACCAACACGTTATTACATCACAAAAGAACATATGGACCAATAGATTAAGGAGTTGATCAAAGCACAGGGTCTGGGTTCTACCGGCGATATCACAAAGTTACAAGGAAGTCCGATTGCCAAGGAACTATTCGATATAAAGATACCAAAAGGTTTCCATACTCCCAAAATTTGCAAATACAAAGGTACTAACCCGAAGGAGCACATTCAACAATATCGTGATTCATTGAGGTTGCACTCCAATCTCAACCACATCCTTTGCCATTTGTTCACCTCAAGTCTACAGGAGGAACCACTCCAATGGTTTCATTCTCTCCCTGAGGAATCCATTTGCACATTTGATTAGCTGCCAAAGAAGGTCATCAAGACGTATGCTTACAACAGAGACAAAGAGGAGAACTTGTATTATCTTATCGGTCTTAAACAGTTGCATGGAGAGAAGCTAAAATATTTCTTGAAGAAATTCTTAGAGCTTGCGCGAAAAGTAGATAACCTCGATCAGAAAACGGCTGTTACTGCTTTCACCAATGCTCTCCGGCTCGACTGGTAGGCCAAAAAATACCTCTTCCTTAACAAACCTATGACCTTGGTGGAGATGATCACCAAAGTTAGCAGTTACGTTGACCTAGAGAGGATGATGTCTGAGTGACAAAAATCTACTAAATCCATCCTCTCCATCAAAGGCCCTTCTATAGATCAAGCCAATAAACCCAAGGAGGAACAAGAAGAACAGAAGCGCACCAAGGGCAACGCTGGTTTCCCTTGGAAAGGCGGTCTACCAAACAAACCCATCCTCACAAAAATAAGGGTCCGAGTCTTCATAATTTTTTCACTGCTATTAAAGTATCCACTCTACCGTGTCTTTTAAGCATTGGAACCAATCGATAGTCAACCATATTGCCTGCATCATAAGGTATATCATCATACTACAAAAAATTGTTATACTTTACAGCAGTTGCCCGAGTACATTTTTAAAAAGGGACGGATGCTCGAATATATTATCGATCTGAAGTCATACAAAGATAGTAGCTATAAGAAGTAGCTTAAAGTTATTCAGGTTAATGATCGAGCTGAGGAGAAGCATCTCTACTATATGTACCGTAGTAACAGGATCAAAATCAATCAGATCACCAATTCTAACTGTTTAAAATGCAGGAGACTATCAGAATGCTGCGATCTCGCACCTCAAGACAAAGAAGCCAAGATACTTCCCGAGGCAAGCAATCACCGACTCAGGATCTCCTTCGAAGATTGTGAAACTAGCCATATCAAGTTTCCACATCATGATGCATTAGTCATAATGCTCAAGATGAAGAAGTTTGTCATGCATACAACGGTGATCGATAAGGGAATTGGCATTGAGATTCATTTTCAGAGTACAATCGACCAAATGGGTTTGGCCGACCAAGTTATTCAGAGTGACACCGATATCAGTGGGTTTAACGGTTTCAGGGAAGAACGAGTAGGTTAAATCATCTCACCTATTACTGCTAGGCCAGCCACCATCGACGTCATTTTCTATGTCATCAATGCCAAATCTCGTTATCTCAGGATTATGGGCCGCTGCTGGATACACAGCATTGAAGCAATTGCTTCCACATATCATCAAATACTCTGATTCAAACACGACAATAGTATTTATTAGATCAGAGGTAGTCAGAAGCTCTCTCAAGCTTGTGAATATACCGTCTCTGCTATCCTAGATACTTTAGATAGATTTGCTGCATTATAATTATAGGAAGCTGATCACCTCAAAGATCAACCTTCCACAGAGGAGCCCACATAATATATCAACATTGATGGACCAAGCAGAGGTACTTTCATTGGTACTAAGCTGGTACAACATAAAAATGATGTACTCATTCAGTTCCTACAACTCAATCGAGATGCTTTTACATGGTCTTTTGAAGAAATGCCTGGGGTCGATCCAGCCATGGCCTATCACAAATTAGCTATCAATATCAATGCTGCAACGGTCAAACAGAAACAACGTTGACTTTACCTCATCTTCGTGATAAAGTTATCACCGAGATCGAGAAATTGATTAAAGTGGGATTCATTGTAGATTCCAAGTATCCAGATTGGATATCCAACATTGTCGCTGTCCCAAAGAAAAGCAGAAAAGTTCGAGTTTACGTAGATTTCACAGATCTGAACAAGCATACTCCAAAGAACTATTTCCCTCTTCCCAGCATTCATCAGATCCTTGATTCTGCAGCAGCCCATGACCTCCTATTTATGATGGATGCTGCATCGGGGTACAATAAATTCTACTTTGGAAAGAATATTAAGAGAAGATAACTTTTATCACTGAAAGAAGCCTTTGTTGTTACAAAGTCATTCCCTTCGGACTAAAGAACGCGGGTGTCACATATCAACGGTTGATGACTACTATATTCAAAGTACACCTAGGGAAAGTTGCTGAAGTCTACATCTATGATCTTTGGTACAAAAGCGTAAAGCTAGCCAATCACATCTCAGATCTCAACACTATATTCAACACCCTTCAGTTTTTCAGGATGCGTTTCAACCCTGATTAATGTTAATTCGGGGTATATTCTGATCGCTTTCTTGGCCACCTTATCGGCAAGAAAGGAATTGAGGCCGATCCGGATCAAATTCGGGCTCTTCTCGACATGCAATCTCCAAAAACAACAAAAGGCGTTCAAAAACATACCGGCAAGATTGCCACTATCAGCCGTTTCATTTCTAAATCTTTATACCACTGCCGTTGGCTATTCCTATTACTCCACGGTTGTTTCAAGCGAGGAAAAGTTTAGCCAAATGTAGAGGTCACATGGATACCAGAATGCGAAGCAGTTTTTCAATACCTGAAAGTGTATTAAGGGAGGTCTCCCATAATGAGTACCCCAGTAGATAATGCAAAACTGATTATCTACCTAGCAGCCACAGATACTTCTCTCAGCTTGGTTCTAATTCGCCTGCATGGGAAAATAGAGAAACCAGTCTTCTTTAGTAGCAAGACCCTCATACCAGCTGAAACAAGGTACTATAAAATTGAGAAACTTCTTCTCACTCTTGTATACACTTCACAGAAACTTAAGCACTACTTCCAAGCCCATTCAGTCGAAGTCATGACGAACTACCCACTTCGAGAAATTCTATACAAGAAAGAAAAATATAAAATAGTGCAACAGTGGTCATTCAGTTTAGGAGAATATGATATCAATTTCGAACAATGTCATTCCAAATACGGTTGGGCCATTGCCAATTTTCTTGTATATTTTCCAGTTGAAGATCTCGAGTGGGAGGAGCATGACCCTGAACTTACAGAAGAAACATCTAAGGATCCGATCCCCGAGCCATTAGACGAATGAGCTGAATGGATCACTACATCAGGCTGGAGACATTTCATAGATGGATCAGCAGGACATGCAGGGTCAAAAATCAGGATCGTTATGATTACCCCTTCCAATGATAAAATTGAGAAATCAGTCCTCTAGGATTTTAAGGACTCAAATAATGTCACTGTGAATGAAGATTTCATTCATTGACTCGACCTCGCTCTTGAGTTCGATGTCGCCGAACTCTCAGGTTATACAGATTCACTACTCATTGTCCACCACTACTCAGAGCAATACAAGAAGAATGGGAAGATGATAGAATACACAACCCTCATTGCAGATAGGATAAGCAAGTTCGCAAAAGAAACTCTCAATTATCTTCCTCGAGATGAAAATAGACACGCCGATTCCTTGGCTTATCTAGCCAGGGTCTTGGGTAGAGAAGCTCGATATCTTTAGATTGAAATCATTTTAGCCTTCCTAATATTGATCGCATTTCTGCATGCACGATCTACAGTGGGGGCGAAAAAGGGGGAGACGATGATTGGCGAAAGCCATTCTTAGCCTATCTCGGTATCGACAACAATTGCAGTCGTCCACTTTCGCCATATCTAAAAGAGCGCCGACAGCTAATTAACAACTCCAAGTACTAGACTAATCAAAACGGTATGCTATACAGCCTTTCCTTCACAGGACCTTACCTCAAGTGCCTCTTCAAACCAAAAGTGGACGAACTGGTCTGCGAATTACATGAAGGAACTTGTGGATCCCATGCCGCAGGTCGATCATTAGCAAATAGAGCTATCAGTCAAGGAGAATTCTGGCCCGGCATGCGCAGGCAAGCAGAAGAGTACTGCAGCAGATGTAATACCTTCCATAGACATGGACATATGATACGCGCCACTGCGCTCGAACTCCATGCAAGCAAGATTTTCTGGCCATTCAAAAGATGGACGCTAGATCTCGTCGTCGAATTCCCTAACTCTCCAGGTAACTACCATCACCTACTCGTAGCTACCAATTATTTTACAAAATGGGTAGAAGCAGTTCCACTATGTCAAACCAGAGAAGAAGAAGTCATCTCTTTCATCTGAAACCACATAATAACTCAGTTCTGGTACCCCGACCTAATTCATATCGATAACGGTCACCAATTTGTG
The DNA here is from genome assembly GCA_014058105.1 of Kingdonia uniflora. Taxonomy (NCBI): domain Eukaryota; kingdom Viridiplantae; phylum Streptophyta; class Magnoliopsida; order Ranunculales; family Circaeasteraceae; genus Kingdonia; species Kingdonia uniflora. The sequence goes on from JACGCM010001854.1 coordinate 2,767,130, forward strand.
GGAGAGAAAGTCGTAACCTTCCTAAACCACCATAACATCATCCACTCACCATCCAATCCTTACTATCCTCAAGGCAATGATCATGTTAAAATCACCAATAAAACTATTGTGGATAAACTCAAAAAGTGGCTTCACTCACAAAAAAAGGGAATTGGGTTCGCGAACTGCCTCATATCATATGGGCATATTGTACCACTCCACATCGATTAATTAGATGTACCCCATTCCTCCTTTCTTATGACACTGAGGCCGTCATTCCTTCAGAATATTATCATCCAGCTTGTGACCATGTGCTAACTGATGAGGTAAATGAGTTTGAGTTGGCTTGCAACCTCAACATGATAGATGAAACATGGGAACCCGCTATTGTTAACCAAGGTCGATATCATCATATGCCTGCCAGATCGAACAACAACCAATTCTAAAGCTGTGTGTTCCAAATCAAAGATCTTGTCCTCAGAGAAATTCCTCAACATTGTAAAGAGCCTCACGCTGGAAAATTAGTTGTCAATTAGGAGAGTTCATTCATTATCACAGGTTTTTCTGGTCTGTGATCATATTATCTCATGACAGATACGGGAATCCCCATTTTAAATCCTTAGAATACTAGGCAACTAAAACGGTACTATCATTAAGCGTCTTACTACTCCATTTCCTTTCCTTGTTTTTGTTATTTTGTTTTTCAATTCAAAAAGTGTGATTTTCATCTCCATCCAATGTAAATTCTGAACTTATCAATAAAATTTCAAGTTTTTCATAACACTTCTCTACTTATGTAGACTCTACCAAACATAAAATAGGGCAAAGATAATACTAGCCTTTATCTACTTCAACTTGAATGGGTCATTTATAACGGCTTGATTTAGGATAACACTTGGTCTGATTGACTCTTCTAAATCACTGCGATTGTAGCAAGTGTAGAAACTTGTTTCATATCAAAGACTCTACCAAACATCTAATAGTGCAAAGATAATACTAGCCTTTATTTACTTCAACTTGTTTGGGTCATTTATAACCGCAAGATCAAGGATAACACTTCATTCGGCAGACTTTACTAAATCTCGGCGATTGTAGCAAGTGTAAAAACTTGTTTCATATCAACAACTTAATTAGGCATATGATAAGGTAATGGTCATACTCGCCTTTATCTCTTTCAATATGTCTGTAACATTTGTATAGTTGAATCAAGTTTCAACTTGGTTTAACTCAACACATTTCTGTGATTGAAACAAATGTAAAAAATTGTTTTATATCAAAGACCCCACCAGACACAAGATAAGGCAAATGTCATACTTGCTTTCATCTATTTCAATGTGTCTGCGAGAGATACTATTTATTCTTTAGGTCCAATTCACATTATAAGGGATTCTTTTCTGCTGATGGGATGTCAGCCGTGCTTTCCACAACAACAAGAGGTCAAACATTCAATTCACGCATTACAATAACTTTACTTCTCTCTATCAAATTAGCAGGTCGAGGGCCTAAATCGGTTTCCATGGAGGCCATACAATTCCCTCGATATATGTTAACTCCGCAAATGTATTCCTTATCTGACAGACTTTTAAACAAGATATCTTATTCTAACTCAAGTCTTTTTACTTCCTCTACAAAATACAAAATAATTGACTTTAGCAGGTCTGAGCGCGACGCATCAGGTATGACCATCATTACAAATTTTGCTCTCACCTTCTCGAGGCATGGCCCCAATCTAGCATACAAATTCTTTTGATGAGTCATTTCCATATCGACTTTAGCATCATGAGCTACATTATCTTCCAATTTGTTTATATATATAGCTGATTAAGCCAGGTTCATGGCCTCTAGGTTTACTATCTGGGCATGAAGTCTCATAATTTCCGCGTTCAACTCTTTCCTAGCCGAAATATCCTTTAATAATTAATGTTTCCTCTTCATCAATATTTCCTTTACCCTAATTTCCCCTTCCTGGTCCTACTCCCTAATAAGAGTAGCATCCAACTTCTGCTGGTATTCCCTTAAGTTCTCATTTCCTCTCTGGACATACTCCTGAATGTGAGACATATCACTCTCTAACTCTCAAATTCGACCTGAGAGACTAACTACATCCCTTTGGACAAGAGGTGCATTAACCTCATTTCTACTTCCCCTTGAGCGCTCCCTAGCCTCGGCTTTCTTGTCATGCGCGATGGCTCACGCCAATTTGGTCTTCAATCGCGCCACCCTCTCATTTAAATCGCTGTACCTTCGTTGTATTTCCCGAAACTCTATATCCTTGGCAGGTAGGGCTATATGTAAGTGTTCAGCCGCGACTTCCGAAGCTGATAGATTTTCTCAAACTACACTCAGCTCGTTGTCTATGTCAACCATTTTTTATTTCAGATGCTCAAGCTCGTTTCTACAATTCTGATCAAAATTATTCCTCCGATCTTTCTAGCGCCTAGACACGGTATTGAGCCATGTCAGCCTGCTTACCTTTAACCATCAGCATGTTAACCTGACTTTGAAGTTTTGCGGCGTGCTCTGTTATCTTCGCTAGCTTTTTTAGCCCCTTGTCAATTTCGGCCTCTTTATCTTCGACCTTATGAATGAGGTCTGAAAGAGCCTAAGTTGCCTCCACAAGATTAAAATACACCTTTACGTGTTGATCTTTTCTATTCTCATTCACCTCCCTCATCCTATAAAACTCCCCTACAAATTCCCGATTACATTGGAGTACATCGTCCTCACGTGAGCGAGTTGAATCCAATTCGACCTGTACGATATAAAAATATTAATACAGTTCAATTTAGAACACCATCAATATGCATATATATATATATATATATCATTTTATAAAATTATATATTATTTCTAACGTTTGCGGTGTGCAAATACTTTTTGACTTAAAGGTCGGGGTACAATATCAGATAAATGCTCCCTGAGGTATTTTGCAAAGTTTAAGGTACTGCTTTCGATATGCCACTTTATATAAGAGCGTTGAATTTTTCTATGCACTATATTAATGTTATTTTCCAAAAGCTAATAGCAAAAATTTGATATCTGCACCTACATCCTATACCAGTCGAAAGACTTATTATGATCTAATATGTAGCTTCGCTCGCGAAGACAGCAAAGTTGTAGAGGTTTCTCTTTCCCTGACAAGTCTGGTCTCTAGATCTTTTATTTTGAGACTCATTTTTCAAAGTGCCTACAAGAGGTTTATAACAAAAAGAAAACTCGACCTACAAAAGTCTTCTCCATATAAATAATCCAACAGTTTCCAAATATTCATACAAAAGCACATTTCTACCCTACCTTCTCATTATCACCCTTTAGGAGGCCGGCGCCATTCCCTTGATTGTTAAGCATCGTCTGACGGGATACACCGTCCAGACCATCAATGACCCCCATAGCTACCTCTTCTACTTCTTCGTCATCTTCCTCCTCGACATAAGTTTCTGCCTTAATGGCATCCACCTCTTCCTCGGAATACCCCTTCAACATCAGGTGGCGCCCCAACCTTTCGTGCTCCGCCTCCACCTCCTCAAGAGTCACCCTGGTCTCCGATTGAAGATGGCCAATCGCTACTGCATGAGAAGCCTTCAAGGCCTCCAACTTCTTCATTTCCTTAAAAACATCTGCCTTCGATCGAGTTAACTTCCTTTCAAGCTTGACTTTTTCCTTTTTCATCTCGGAGTTCTCTTCTTTAATTTGGAGCCAATAGCCCCTCATCAAATGAGCAACCTACAAAACATAATTTAACCTCAACGTGAGCTCAAAACGCAAGACATAAACATGTTTCACGTGATAAAGCATAAATGACTTACCATCTTACTCACGTCCTCTTCACCTTGAAGAGCGGCCTACCTAGCCCTTTCCTCCACTATTTTGAGGACATCCTCAGTAGAAGGTTGCTCTTCAGCGACCTTTTACCCTAACCTCTCTGAAGGTTCAATCCTTCTCCTTTTCTCTTTTACATCCTCAACATTCACAATGGTACCAGAGGCCGGTAGAGTCTTTAACATCATTTTTTTTGGATATTTTTGAGCTATTTTGCTCGACGTAATGGGTTCTGGCTGAACCGAGCTATCTATCCCTGGGATCTTGGCCAAGTTGGTTCAACCTTCTCTACAAAATATTTGTTTCTTCCCTTCATCAGCACCCGCCATCAACCTGGTCGACTGAGCTTTTTGAACTTTCATCGACCTTCTATCAACCATCTTTTTTCTACTAAGGCAAATTACTTCCAACACAAATTTGAGCTCTGTCTCCTCCTCTGCAACTTTGTCCAACAATGACTCTTTCCCCTCCACGGGGGAATTCACACCTGCCATGCACAACATTTTTATTATCAACGTCAGGCATCAGTTCAAGTATAGCATTAATATTATCTATGTATGGCTATAATTACTTTATTTTACAATTCTAAACTGAGGGTTCAAAGGTTCTTCGTTATCTCTCTGAAGGTAATTACCCTTCACCCATATGATATTGCCATTCTATGTTCGACCTATTGAATCTAGATCGAAAATGCGACCCCGAGTTGCACTCGCACATAAATAAGCCTCACCACCGGCCTTATAATTCTTTACCCCATAAAGCTGCAAAATGTCCTCAGTGGTTATCCTCCTCACTTTCCTCTCATTTTCCTATTTTTTGTTCAGATGATCGCAGACAGTAATTACCCCCACATATTCCTGTTCAATTGAACAGGACATTCCCTAATCATATTCATAATCTTTTTTGCCAAATTGGTAAGGAGAAGACTCAACCCGTACTCTGATTGAGACAGGTAATACAAAATACCTTATGGGAGGTTACTCCGAACGCCCCCATCAAAATATTCTGACGAGATCGATTCATTTATACCCCTATCTTATTTTTACACTTCTAAGTCAGCAAACAAATAAAAATACTCTTCTCCCGCCGCTACCGTACAACCCCTAAACTGCCTACCGGCGAATTCTACGCAGTTACCCCATGTCTCATTTACAGCCGTCTTAGCCTTACAAAATTCTTTGAAGGCATCAGAACTAGGAGGATAAGATATCAATTTACCAGGAAATCCTGGAAATTGGTCTAATTCTACTTCAACCTCACTATCAGACTCAATTGTCCGACCAGAGGTTGACACCTCGTTAACAGGTGAACTATCCATCTCAGCAACAATTTTTACGGGCAAGTTTTCCAACCTACACATTTGCCTCTCATGCTTGACCTACACAATTTTTATCCCTCACATGTCTAGACATACAACAGAATCATACCTACATCACAATATCAATATCAGCACGTATTTATCTCAGTTCGAGCCTCACAAAAATAATGTTTTCAATACTTATAAACTCCTTTTTATTTCATGCATCCTACATAAATCAGTTGAATTCTAAGAGGCATTTCCATCTACATGATACAAGTAATTGAATAATAACTTTTTATTCATATCGAAAGCATTACATGCAATTTTACAGATAACAAGTTTTTCAGTACTTCAATCTCAGGTAAACAATAGAAATATTATCCATCCAACACCGAACTCTAGGTATTTTACAAATAACAAGTTTTTCACTATTTTTAAAAGTCACAGGTAATTTAGGCGCGGTGACGCATCAACTCCTCCAGTTCTTCTTGCTTCAGTGATCTTTCACCCTGAAATAAAGCAATAATTAGAACTAGCAAAGAGCTCCCTCTCATGAGTTTGATTGAAGTCTAATCAAAATTCAAATGGAAACTATGCAAGAAGTAGACTCATTGCTAGAACCAAATTCTCGAACTAAAGGCTTTTTGAGCGCCGAAAGGTGATGAAAATGTAGAGGCAGACTCCCACTAGATGTCTTCCTCTTCCAATACCATCACACCCCCTCTGAAACTTCCACCACCGAAGAGTTGGCAGAGATGAAGAGGGCCCGACCTTCGAATCCATGATGATGCATGAAATCAACATAACTGTCCTGCAATTAGACCTATCCCTACATATGAAGCCCTAACCCTGTCTTCCGCAAAAGTACTGAGGCAGGCCCACCGGTCCTCGCCTGTCAAGACCACGATATAAAACCTCCACTTGCAGTAGAACTCTTCCTCAACTTCAATCGTTTCGTCTTCTAACATGCCTTGATGCGTCGGAGAAACAAGAGCGGGTATCGACATCACTAAGGATTTTCCACCGATGTATTTTAACTTCAATCGTTGCATTTTAAAAGCAATCCTCTTTTCAAGGAACAGACTACAAGAATTCACCATTGTTAACAAAATTTCAGGGAATTTCGCAAAGGACAAGTGTACTCTGCTTTCAAAGTTCAATGCAAGTATCATTTATATAACCCTACATTTAACTTTTCGCATCATAACTGTCACATACATCTGTATCAACATTCTCATTAAATACACGTCATTTCCCATTCACGCGTAAGTTCCACATAGTCAATACCATCATTATTTCATTTTCAATTATCAATAATTTCAGCCCAAATTACAAGTTTATCATTTCTCAACCAAAGCCTCTCGTGTCATTGGTTACGAGGGGGCGATTGTAGGGACCTATCCCTCGATTTCACCCAAAGTCGAGCTCACTTAGTTCAAATTACCTCCATCTTAGACTCATGCATTTTTAACACATTTCCCTAGTCAATATTACAACCTACCCTGAAAACTGGTTAACAACGTGGGCTGAACTTAAGCAGAAAAACCTTATCTAGTAAAAAATACATATCTCCCATGAACTTGTCAGTTACTCAGTCAACCCTCACTAACCACATTGTTTGGAGAACGTGCTCCAGCATGATGAAAAGCTGCGGAGATGGCCTGTATAAAGAAAATGCTCCAGAAGAGATAGGATCTTGAAAAATTATATAAGAGATCACCTAGAAACTACTTATTCTAGATTCTCGATAATCATCAAAACTTTTGAGTTATAAGATTCAAGCATTTTTATTTTTAGGGAGTACTTGAAATAAGATATCTGCCTCAAGCAATAAAAATATTTTCAATAAAAATCCCCCTCACAAGGTCATGATTTTTTTTAACATTTCAGAGGTTTTCTACGCTAAAATCACCTGTTTTATTTCTTACTTTCCATTAGAATATTGTTACTGGTTCATTGGTATAATAACAAATTCCAAGCCATTTTGAGCTTACAGAATTTGGCCATTATAAGCATCATCTTGCAGGGTTGCATCACGTAGTAAAGCACGGAACACATCATACTAGAAATAGCGATCAAACTCTACGCGCTTACCTTTGTCATCTAAACTGTCCAATAACAATGTCCACTCTAGAAACACAATATTATAAGGCAATAGGCGAAAGTATCGCTCACGAAGTTCGGCCACCTTGATACTTAGCCAACCTTTCGCCGTATGTCGAACACGCTAAGAACGTGTCCTCACCATGACAGCTTCCAATCAACCAAAATGTAGTTTTTTCTAAAGAAGAATACGATGAACAACAGCCAAAGATCAAGATCTTATATAGCCAACATGTAGATCTTTTTGTACACAACCAATATCGCCTACCAAGAAGTTTTTAAGGGACGATATATTCTATGGGAATAAATTTTTAGCAACAATGATATCAACAAATTTTTGGGTATATTTTCTAATAACTCATGCTTGCCATCCTAAGATGTATATTCTACATGGATATTATTCCTCACATGCTTCGCACAAATGACGCGTCCGAAAATATAGAGCTTGCATAAAATAAAATAGTTCAAGTCTGTCCAGAAATAGCTCCAACCAAGATACTAGGGGACACAAATATCCTTTACCCAAATACATCATGGCATTTTTAAAACAGTTCGAAAAACTTCTCTAAAGGACGCCGTCCAATCACAGAATATTAAAGTACGGAGAAAACATCCTCTATCGACTTCAAAGGATACTTATAGTATGAAAGTAACATACTTTGACTCCTATAAAGTCAAAAGGGCACCATTTGTTGGAACTCTAATGACCTGGTCAACGGAATTAAGAATATTGGGAATGACAACTATGTTGAATACCATTGCATAATTCCAAGGAGATAGATCGAAAATTCTAAAAATAGTTCGTAAGATATAGTTCGACGAAAGCATTCACATACTTGCCTAGTACAGTTCAACAACCCACCCACATACAAATCACATCTCAAGTATTACTTATAATTGCTGATTATGATTACTTAAACTTCCCCTCATTCTGCATATGCGTTAATACGTATCCATTCCCATTATCCATAACTTACAACCCTAAGCTCATGCTCGAAAGTTATTTGAGTTTGTCTTTCCAAAGCAACCTCATTGCATTTTGACCATCTCTTTTTCGAACTTACTTCAACATCTCTCAACTGTTTTACATACATCCAACTTTCTCTGCAGCTCAATTTTTTGTTTTAGCACATTACTTCTACAATAGATTGATGTCTTGTAGCTCACTTCAATTGCCTTCTTTCTATTCGACACAAGTACCTTTTACACTTAAAAATCTATAACAGGTCAATTTGTGGACTATATTTTCGACCTACAAAATTCTTTTATGTTATTTCCACTTTCTATCACACACAATTTGATTCATCAATAGTTCGAAATACCATTTTCATTTTTTAGATCGCATTATCAAACAAGGAATTACATCAGTATGCTAAAAATATATTTATTTATTTTTTGTTCGACTTGCAATAACCAGTTTGGACAAAAAAAAATCACATTAGCTCGAATATTTTTTACAGAATAATTTTTCTAAACTTTCCTACAGATCAACCTACAAGTTACATTACAACAGTTTATAAACTGAAACACTTCTTCAAGAAAAATAAAGGCAATGGTTGTAACAGAGCCTGAATATGAAGACTGGACGTAAATTTTTACTCTTCGTCTCCACCGCCACCGTCTCTTCCTCTAAAACCTCCACCACCTCCGAGTGGTAGAGAAAGAAAAGTGATTCAATTTTTATAAAATATACTCTCTAGAAGGGTAACGGTAGGACTTATTTCGATGAACACCAACAACCTCAGCCACCTCTGTAACTACATCCTCTACCAGAAGATGCAGACTGTCTCAGTTCTCCTACCACGATGTCACCATATAATAAAAGCGCATCATTTGATAGGAATCGTCATCTGCTTCCACTACCTCTTTATACGTCATACCCTTGTAAGTAGGATGTACAAGAATGGGAGTAGGAAGGTCAAGGGACTGGGTCTCAAAGTATCGAAACCGCAGCTCTTGCACTTTTACAAGAACCCTAGCCTCGTAAGATTGACATCTAGTGGTCACCATCTACTCAAATAAAACTTTTACAGAGGCAATGCTGGTAGAAGATATGGAAGAAAGAATGTACTTGACGAATAATAGCTACCAGTACCAATCGCAGTATTATTTATACTATTACTCCATTCAATATTGCGTTCCAAATTCCCAATGTCAGAATAAATTTTTATGCAGCAATCTTGACCAAAGCCATTGGTTCTAGGGATCCCCACAACCATAACAGATATTCATGAAGGAACATTGGAAATGACCCCCGAATATTGAATACAACACTAATGATGCTTCTCAACCAGTACCACTCACTCATAATGCTTCTTGTGCTCTTGGCTGAGAGGGGTCAATTGAAATGGCCTATTTCAGATCTCGGCCTCAAGTCTCAGCTTTGACCATCATACATTTACTCGACCTCGTCAGCATACGATTAGATGGAACATTTATGACATTCTATGGAGTAGCATCAAAGAAGTATTTATTTCCCGTTCTCGACCTAAAGCCAAGATATTGATCTCCACACCATCAGCTCGAGTCAACGAGTACTCAGAGTTATTAAAGAAGCCACTACAAAACATAAGAATTTGACTATTATGCAATCAATTCAAATACTCATCAAAATTATATTGTAACATTCGTCATTAAAAGTAATAATGGTCGCCAAACGGTCATATTATAAGACCTATAAGTAGGACCAAAGAACTACAAATTAATGACAGATAATTCTATCCAGAAACTATACATAGAACTATCCAGAGTGATCTTTGTAATAGCTAGCCATCATCGATAATATATCTTTCTAAAATCCTTAAGAAAGGTCGTGATTTTTGCCTATTCAAAGGTTTTCCACGCTAAATCTCGTGTTATTAATTATTTGATAGCGCTCTAATTATTTTTGATAAGAGAGACTAAGTTTGATATACAAAATTAGGTTCTTACACGTACATAAGTGAAGACAAAGATGCACTTAGGAGCAAAATACATATAATCAAGGGCTAAGCATGTATAGAGGTAAGTGATGCAAAAATACAATGGGCAAATCAAGTTAAGATAAACATCAATTAAATATGAATTTTTAATAAAAAAATGTTTTACACGCTATCGAAAAATTACAACAAATGATGAAATATCATTACCCCTCCAGAATACCTAAAGAAAGACACAAATTTATAATACAAAAGCAATATATCCAAATATCTAGACCAATGAGACCAATGGTTACTCTGGCATTGGCTATAGAGAATTTTCTATCTCTTGCAGCAAGAAAGAAGATGATGAGAACTTCTAGTTTTCGATCACCCCAAATCGATTTAGTTGTAGCTCGATTATCACACCTGCAAAATACATGTAATTTGAGTGCAGAAATAATGACATGCTAAACTCTACCTCTTTGAAATTCATCTCCAAATGATCTTGGAGCATCAAATGTTCTTTCTTTCAGGTATGAAACTCAGCTAAACAATCCTTTGTTGACTCCATCAAATGATCATATTGTCTAGTGGTTACAAATATTATTGTGAGGGAAGGTAAATCCAGTGATAATTCTATATGAATGCTTTTGATTAAATGACATGTGATCCTTATTTCTCATATACTCATGGTTTGACTGTGAGTGGTTCATCTTTCGCTCTTACGGTGTTGTTCCAGTAGTTATTTGTCTCATTTAGAAGTTACTCTGTAGTAAGCACAATTTTAATCAATAAAAACTATAAGAATCATAAATGACATCAAAATACCATTGAACTATATAATTGAATATATTTTTTCCAATGTATATGATGATCGGCTAGAAATACTCTCATTTTTAGCAAGGGGCGATGAAAGAGTTAATGAGTGGGTTAAGCGTCATCTCAGTCTGCAATGGATAACTTCAACTTTTAGGCACTCAAACTTAGTATTTGTACCGATAAACTTCAAATAAAGAACTGGAAGAAGAAAATTAGCACAATAAAGATAATTGATCTTACCATTACACAATAACAATGAAGAGTGCACCAATCTTGCCATGGAAAATGTTGTTAAGAATATCATAGGAAAATATAAACACGGTTTTTTCCTTGGATACCTCTGTTTAGGAAATCAATTTTACCAATCAAAGTATTAAACTTTTATAGAAGGAAAATTCATATAAATAATGGGGCGTATGATATAGAAGGGAAAAAATACATTATAGATATAAGACACCTTAACATTATTACCTAGTACATATCAAGATTCCCCAACATTCCATTTATAAAAGAAGATACTTCTAATATTATATTATTGCTACACAAATAAACATCTAGCCTATGAAAGCATCTACAAACATCTAAAGATTTATTTTATAAATTAAATCATGCATGTCAGAGGTGGAGGTAGGATTTAATGTTTGGGGGGGGGGGGGGGGGGGGGGGGGGGGAAGTTAGTGTGAAAAATTAAATTAGGGTATCGGCCCCAAAGAAATTTTAGGCCATTTAACGGTATTTTAAGTTTAAAAATCTTTCAAATATATCATTATATTTGACTTACAAAATTTTTCCAAATTCACTTCTACTCTCGTAATTATTTTTTAACTTTTTGCGGCAATGACATAATCAACTTAAGGCAAAAAAAAATCAAAATAAGGTTCTTATTTGATGACATCAAAAATTAAACCTTAGAATCTTAGATTAGGAGCTCGACCCTTTACCTGTTGAGCTAGCTTTCCTTGATGTCATTAAAACAAAGAAAAATGTACATATTTTTTTATATATATAACCCCCTCCCTAAATTTTCCCTTGATGCATGTAATCTATTATGCCCATAATAATACATGTATATGAGACTTTAGATTTCTAGAGTCCAAATATCTATAATAAATCATATGATGTTGATGGTAAATTATAATAAGTTGCATTCATATGTATATATCCACAAGATTCATCAGATTAAAAGTATCTTGTAATCATTATTTCATATGAGTGGTTCTTACACATACACTATATTAATGATCAAATATTCAACAGTGATTCATCGAAATAGTACTCTAAGTCAACATAAGAAAAACTTAAATGGAGAAAACTGGCACTTATTAGTCTGAAGGAGCAAACATTCAATTAAATTATTAGAGCAATTCGTGTATTCTGAAGAGAAAAAAATTAACCAATAATTAAAAAGAAAGAGAGAGATAGAAAAAAATGTCAACATAGTCGTGTTTTAACAATTGGAAGATTTTTTATATCATATTTTAAACTTATTATGCAATATCTCGTGATATTTCATGGATATAAAATCTGTCTCTAATGACCTTTACTTCTTTTATATCATATTTTTAGTAACCTTTAGTCCTTATAATTCCCCTAACTACGAAATGACATTGAGCAATCACAGAATATGTCAGCTTAAGGAAAATATTAGGCATACATCAAAATATTGTAATATAACCATCAGGAAAAAAAACTTATTAATTAGTAGATGTGGTTGTAAATATATTCTTGCTTGCAAAATATTTACCTATAAACTAAGATACCCCAACTTTTTAAGCCCTTTAGCGATTCACCGGCAAAATTTAATGAAAGTTTCAAAGAAAAACATGTAAATTGCGACTAACTGACACTAAAATTTAAAAACCGGATTCTTATATGGAAAATTATTTTAAATGGAAATGTAACAGAAATACAAACTCTATAAAACAGTATGCCACCTTAGATGAAGAAAACCGATTGATTTTGCTTGATGACTCATTTCCAATTGACGTGATAGATGGAATAAATGAAATTTAACATACATTAGTTCGATTATTCTTTTATGATGAAGTAAATATAAAAATCGCATTATTATTTGAAGGATTTGATAGCATGTAAGATAAGAAAACAAAACCAACTTATTGTTTAGACTTAAGATAAGTACCTAGTACAAATTAATATGTACATTATCAAGATTTACCTGAGCTTAGGGTATACACCACGCTCTATCTTTACCCTAACAATCCCAAATGGTATAACAAATGTTTTTATATCTATCTTTACATAATATCCTTCATTAAGAAAAAGTAATTGCATCATTTTGAACACCCATACCGGCATCTAAGGAAAGTTAACTCTCAGAAGACATATTAAGTTCATATGTAACGCATTAAAATTAAAAATACAACATAAGTTTCAAGGAAATTTTAACCAATTTCTGAACCAGGGATTGTTAACAGTGTAAGACTGGATAAATATGATACTACCAGATATCAAATCATGATTATAAGTGGATTATGAAGTTGTCATTCGTAATTAAGCTGAAAGTTCGAGTAAGTATTCGTGATCCCGAAAAATCTAAAAGAACTAAAACCCAAAATCCAAGTAAAACTACAGTTAATTTTCTTACCTAGAATGTGACAGTCACAAACAATATAAGTTAATGTTAGCTTTATGGAAGCAATTAAGATTAGAAGCACCCATGGATATATTAGGGCTTGATAAAACACCTAGTATCTAAATATTAAGAAAGAGAAAAATTATATAAAAAACGTGTAATGTCCAATTGATGCTAAAAAAACATAAAAGAAACTAAGATTACGAATAAATTTGCATGTTTGGTTGATAACAAACCCAATAAATCTGAGCATAATTGGCCAAACAGGCTACTCATTTTTAATTTTGGAAGCTGTTTTAAGAACATGTGTCTTATATAGAAAGTAATTTTAAATTGAAATGTAACAGAAATTGAAACTCTCTAAAATAGTATGCCACTTCAGATGAAGATAACCGCTCAATTTTGGTTGATGTTTCATTTCTAATTGACGTGATAGATGAAAAAAATGAAATTTAACATACATTAGTTGGATCTTGCTTTTATGATGAAGAAAATATACATATCATATTATTATTTGAAGGCTTTGATAACATGTAAGATAAGAAAACAAGACCAAGTCATTATTTAGACTTAAGATAAGTACCTAGTACAAATGAATAAGAACATTATCAAGATTTACCTGAGCTTAGTGGATACATCACGCTCTATCTTTACCCTAACAATCCCAAATGGTATAACAAATGTTTTTATATCTATCTTCACATAATATCCTTCATTAAAAAAAAAATTACATCATTTTGATGGCTCATACCAGTATCTAAGGAAAAAAACTCACAGAAGTCAAATTAAGTTAATATCTAACGCATTAAAATTAAAAATACAACTTAAGTCTTCAGGAAATTTTTGCCAGTTTCTGAACCAGGGATTATTGACAGTGTAAGACTGGATAAATATGATACTAAAGGATATCCAATCATGGTTTTAAGTGGATTATGAAGTTGTCATTCACAATTAAGATGAAAGATCTAGTAAGTTTTCGTGATCTCGAAAAATCTAAAAGAACTAAAACCCAAAATCCATTAAAACTACCATTAATTTTCTTACCTAGAATGTGACAGTCACAATCATTTTAAGATAATGTTAGTTTTATGGATGCACTTAAGATTAGAAGCACCCATGGATATATAAGGGCTTGAGATAACACCTAGTATCAAATATTCAGAAAAAGAAAAATTATATAAAAAATGTGCAATGTACAATTAATGCTAAAAAAACATAAAAGAACCTAAGATTATGAATAAATTTGGATGTTTGGTTGATAGCAGACCCAACAAATCTGAGCTTAATGAGCCTAGCAAGCTAGTCATTTTCTATTTTGGTAGTAGTTTTAAGAACATGTGTCTTATATGGAAAATAATTTTAAATGGAAATGTAACAGAAATAGAAACTCTCTAAAATAGTATGCCACTTCAGATGAAGATAACCGCTCAATTTTGCTTGATGTCTCATTTCCAATTGACTTGATTGAAGAAATAAATGAAATTTAACATACATTAGTTGGATCTTGATTTTATGATGAAGAAAATATACATATCACATTATTATTTAAAGGCTTTGGTAACATGTAAGATAAGAAAACAAAACCAAGTCATTGTTTAGACTTAAAATAAGTACCTAGTGCAAATGAATAAGTTCATTTATCAAGATTTACCTGAGCTTAGTGGATACACCACGCTTTATCTTTACCCTAACAATTCCAAATGGTATGACAAATGTTTGTATATCTATCTTCTCATAGTATCCTTCATTAATTAAAATTAATTGCATCATTTTGATGGCCCATACTAGCATCTAAGGAAAAAAAACTCACAGAAGTCAAATTAAGTTCATATGTAACGTGTTGAAATTAAAAATACAAGATACGTCTCAAGGAAATTTTTACAGGTTTCTGAACCAGGGATTATTGACAGTGTAAGACTTGATAAATATGATACTAACGGATATAAAATAATGGTTATAAGTGGATTATAATGTTGTTATTCGCAATTAAGTTGAAAGATCTAGTAAGTATTCGTTATTTCAAAAATCTAAATAAACTAAAACCAAAAAGCCAAGTAAAACTACCGCAAAATTTTCTTACCTAGAATGTGACAGTCACAAACATTATAAGATAATGTTAGCTTTATGGAAGCACTTAAGATTAGAATCACCAATGGGTATATAAGGGCTTGAAATAACCTCTAGTATCTAAATATTCTGAAAGAGAAAAGTTATATAAAAAACGATTAATGTCCAATTGATGCTAAAAAAACATAAAAGAAACTAAGATTACGAATAAATTTGCTTCTTTGGTTAATAGCAAACCCAAAAAATCTGAGCATAATGTTAGGCTACTCATTTTCAATTTTGGTAGTAGTTTTAAGAACATGTGTCTTATATGGAAAATAATTTTAAATGGAAATGTAACAAAAATAGAAACTCTCTAAAATAGTATGCTACTTCAGATGAAGATAACCGCTCAATTTTGCTTGATGTCTCATTTCCAATTGACATAATAGAAGAAATAAATTAAATTTAACATACATTAGTTGGATCATGCTTTTATGATGAAGAAAATATACATATCACATTATTATTTATAGGCTTTGATAACATGCAAGATATGTAAACAAAACCAAGTCATTGTTTAGACTTAAGATAAGTACCTAGTCCAAATGAATAGGTACATTATTAAGATTTACCTGAGTTTAGTAGATACACCACGCTTTATCATTACCCTAACAATTCCAAATGGTATAACAAATGCTTTTATATCTATTTTTACTTAATATCCTTCATTTAAAAAAATTAATTGCATCATTTTGATGGCCCATACTAGTATCTAAGGGAAAAAAACTCACAGAAGTCAAATTATGTTCATATGTAACGCTTAAAATTAAAAATACAACATAAGTTTCAAGGAAATTTTTACCAGCTTCTGAACCAGGGATTATTGACAGTATAAGACATGATAAATATGATACTAACGGATATCAAATCATGGTTATAAGTGGATTATGAAGTTTTCATTCACAATTAAGTTAAAAGATCTAGTAAGTATTCGTGATTTCGAAAAATCTAAATGAACTAAAACCCAAAAGCCAAGTAAAACTACCGTTAATTTTCTTACCTTGAATGTGACAGTCACAAACATTATAAGATAATGTTAGCTTTATGGAAGCACTTAAGATTTGAAGCACCAATGGATATATTAGGGCTTGAGATAACACCTAGTATCTAAATATTCAGAAAGAGAAAAATTATATAAAAAACGTGTAATGTCTAATTGATGCTAAAAAAACATAAAAGAAACTAAGATTACGAATAAATTTGCATGTTTGGTTAATAACAAACCCAAAAAATCTGAGCATAATGGGCCTAACAGGCTACTCATTTTCAATTTTTGTAGTAGTTTTAAGAACATGTGTCTTATATGGAAAATAATTTTAAATGGAAATGTAACGGAAATAGAAACTCTCTAAAATAGTATGCCACTTCAGATGAACAGAACCGCTCAATTTTGCTTGATGTCTCATTTCCAATTGACATGATAGAAGAAATAAATTAAATTTAACATACATTAGTTGGATCTTGCATTTATGATGAAGAAAATATACATATCACATTATTATTTGAAGGCTTTGATAAGTAAACAAAGCCAAGTCATTGTTTAGTCTTAAGATAAGTGCCTAGTGTAAATGAATAAGTACATTATCAAGATTTACCTGAGCTTAGTGGATACACCACGCTTTATCTTTACCCTAAAATTCCAAATGATATAACAAATGTTTTTATATCTATCTTCACTTAATATCCTTCAGTTAAAAAAATTAATTGCATCATTTTGATGTCCCATACTAGTATCTAAGGAAAAAAAACTCACAGAAGACAAATTAAGTTCATATGTAACGCATTAAAATTAAAAATACAACATAAGTCTCATGGAAATTTTTACCAGTTTCTGAACTAGGGATTATTGACAGTGTAAGACTGGATAAGTATGATTCTAACAGATATCAAATCATGGTTATAGGTTGATTATGAAGTTGTCATTCGCAATTAAGTTGAAAGATCTAGTAAGAATTCGTGATCTCGAAAAATCTAAAAGAACTAAAACCCAAAAGCCAAGTAAAACTACCGCTAATTTTCATACCTAGAATGTGACAGTCACAAACATTATATGATAATGTTAGCTTTATGGAAGTACTTAAGATTAGAAGAACCCATGGATATATTAGGACTTGAGATAACACCTAGTATCTAAATATTCAGAAAGATAAAAAATTATATAAAAAAAATTAAAAATACAATCATATAGAAGTTGTTTTCAAGCAAATGCATATTAAACTAATTTAACGTATAATGCCCAATTGATGCTAAGAAAACATAAAAGAAACTATGATTACGAATAAATTTGATTGTTTGGATGATAACAAACCGAACAAATCTGAGCATAATAGGCCTAACAGGCTAGTCATTGTTAATTTTGGTTGTTGTTTCAGGCTTCCCTTTCGGTAATGTTCTTCTCATTCCTTTCTTACTAAGAGTTTAATTTAAGCAAAGCCAAACCATAAGCGTTAAAATCCATCTTTGATCTTGTTTATTTGTTTTGGAATTTCTTTCTATTGTTTCAGATATAAAACCAACACCCAAACAGTAAACTACACTTTTATTATTATATGCAGCACCATAACGTTGAACTATACATTAACACAAGCCCTAAAGTAAATGTTAACTATATCATAGTTATACAACTAAAGTATCAAACATACAATTATTTCACTGTGCACTAAAACATTAATTTTAAGTTCTATAGATATGCACTTGAATTCCCAAACACAATTACTCGTAATAGAGGATAAACTTGGACTCTTGATGTTGAGTGCTTGGGTTGTCAAATTGGTTTATTCAGCAAAGAAGATGAAGGATCGGGATTGATATATTGTGATGATAGCCATTAGGATACGTTTTTCATATGGATTTTCAAGTTGGTGAAGCAGAGTGGTGATGAGCAAAAGACAAATTATTGAAAATTAAGCAAGATTGGATGAAAAGAAGTAAAATATACATAATAACAGTAATTTCAGATGAGATTGAACAAAGACTAAATGAAAGTAATGGAAGCCAAGAAAATATGAGAAAAAAATTGGTCTGATATTATACAAAAATGTAAAATATTTTCAAAACAAAAATGTCTTAAAACAGAGATCATACGATCTTAACCCGATGTCTAAATACCCTAAATTGATGATATAATTCAAAGTAACAAGATAAAATTAAAACATCCAAGAATAACTGATTAAAAAAATTCAATTGAACTTACATACCTTATATTAACCAAATTTGTAAGGTTATGAGAATTGTTTAATTAATATTATACTAATCTTCATGATCTTGTTATCTCAAAAGTTTCAAAAACATCGCCAATCTGACCTTTAGCTTTTCTAGAACTCAGTCAAACCAGCAATAATCCAGTTACTTGTCGCTTATCATTGTTTGATATTTATAAGATTTAAGAATGAAAGACTACACTTAAATCCATTCTTGCCACTTATCTTTTCTACAAAAATTTCAATCTCTAAAGTCAATCCTTTAATACCCTTTAACCTTTTAAGGCTACAATCTTGGTGGAATTGAACCACTATATCTCTTGAGATATTTCACAAGTGCTCTTCCATTTGATCAAAAGATACACTGTAATTAAGCAAATGTAAGAAGAGTTCATTTTACATATATATAGTATTTATGTACATATTGCCTAACAACATGCATTCTCATACTCTTGTTTCTTGACTAGCCCATCATCTCCTTCATAAAAGAAAATATATCATTTACACAATAATGTTGGAAAGTGTACTATAACGTTATATACAAGCAAATATAATATTCTTTGACAAATATTACAAAATTACAACCTTCATAACTCAAACAATGAGATAGTTAAGTTACCAATTTGGTTGATC
This sequence comes from Kingdonia uniflora, assembly GCA_014058105.1. Lineage (NCBI taxonomy): Eukaryota > Viridiplantae > Streptophyta > Magnoliopsida > Ranunculales > Circaeasteraceae > Kingdonia > Kingdonia uniflora. The sequence continues at coordinate 2,786,585 of JACGCM010001854.1, forward strand.
AAGTCTCTTGAATGTAATGAAGGCACTCAATTTAGATGTTGGCCAAGTGTACAACCGCCAACCTGCAACGCAACAAACAAATGTCATAATTTTTCTAGATACAAAGCTCCTTGTTAGGTTAAGTCAAGGAGCTGGGAAAATTATTAGGTAAGAAGAACTCATATCAGGAAAGTAGCTTACTTGAAACCTGCATTTCTTTTGCTTGACCTTGAAACGAGTGAACCTATATCACATGGTCAAATGTTAGTCTTCTACAAATTACGTATATAAATCAGTATATTGAGTACCATGAGTGTTCATTCCACATTTCATCATAGTTGAGACAACAACTTCTAAAAAAGATAGGGTTGTGCAAACACTCAAGCCATAACCATAACCACTGGGTGAAGGAAATTACATAAATTTAAAAAAAGATAGCATATAGTCAAGTGAAATGACAACAAATATAGAAGAAATTATTTTGTGAATGCTTAAACACATTCATGACATAGTCAAGTACATTAAGTAATAAAGCACACATTTTTATTGTTTGCGAACCCCACCAATAGTTTAATGCCGATAAATTCATTGTTTCTTATACTTTTTTGAAAATTTCAGTATGTTATGGAATCTAGATGGGTTCGAACCACCATCTCTTGAGAGATTCTATATGCAAACCAAATTCAAGGGATCTTCCATTTGAGCTAAAGTTCCAATATTATGAATAGGAAATAGGGACATATATTGTTGTTGGGGTCATCGTCCATTCCAACCCCAACATCTACTATCAAGATTCAATTTTCAACATTATAAACTAAATTAGATTATGATACACATAGCTACAAACCTATGCAAGAAAAAAAAATTATTTACACTGGACAATCTACTTAAATGGAATGTATACATGATATCCTCGAAGTTATCATTGAGAGGTGAGAGGAGAACTATAATTCTCTAAAGACTTATTATGTAGCAAAAAAAAATCTTATCTCTAAACTAGTGAACACCACCATATATACCTCAGAATATGTAACATTATCAAGCCATACCTATTTCGCATTCTTCTTTTCAAGTATATTGACTTTCTTTTCGAGTAATGATGACACTAAATTCTGAAATTTGCTGATAAAAGTAAAACATACTGAAGAGGTCCAACCAAATTGAACATCAAAATTAGCTTCCATACCATACTCCCTTCAAAACAAATACCAAGTAACATATCAAAAGTTTGTAAATATCAGTAGTTAAAATCCGGAGAGATAAAACCTATTATGATACTAAAAAACTATTACTGCAGAATCACTTTTAATTCATATGCATTCACTTTATAATTTAGAGTTGTAGGTTACAACTCACATGTTGTTATGGAAAAGTTCACATAACTCCCCAAGACCCAACTAATACTATATGCATCATATATATACATAAAGAAGCATGTGTTTACATTCTCATTCCGCCATGGCAATGACAGCAGATTATTTGGTTATCTTCAAAATAGTTGCTCTGTACGAATTGTTTGCTTTCTTGATACTTTAACTCAAGGTTCAAAATAATTTATTTCCCCCCACCATGAAAGTAGCAAGAATTTCTAGATGTTGGGGCACCCCTATAAATAGAGTAGATCATAATTATATCAAAGATTAGTAAATGACGTAGGTTGTCAAAAAATATAGAATCAATAACCCAAGCTACTATGAACCATGATAAAACTCATGAACTAAAAAATGGAAATACTTTATTATCTCCAGAAGCTACCATAAAGAGTATATAATAGCAGACATTTTCTTTTACCTTGCGTTTAAGGAGAATAACAAAGGGGAAGTAAAGTGATGCAAATTAGAAGGTCTTTGACGTGATTATGTTATTAGATCGAAAAAGGTGATATCATCAATTACAATCGTAAGGCATGTAGATCATCAAATCAATGATTAGTAATTGAGGCATGTAGTATAAAATCAATAATCCCAAGCAATTGTTAAGCATAGTAAATCTGATATAATTGGGGTAAAACTCATGAGGTGAAAAACATGGGAATACTTTATTATCGAAACTACCAACAAACATAGTAAGAAACAAACTATAGGAAACTATATTTGTGGATGAGAATAGGAAAATATATTTGTGGATGACAATCACTACTCCATAAGCTTCTAGAAAAATAAAAGATATCTGATAAGAAAAAATAATAGCTACATATAATAGGAAAGTGAATACTTAATTATTTTCCCCTTGATCTCTTTTGAGAAAATTTAGCCTTAACACAATCTAAGGGAAATGGCTTCCTTGAGTATAAAAAGAAGGGATTTCTCTATGGAAAACCGCTTGAAATAAAGAGTTATAGTAATATTATGAGCAGTTCACATATTTTAGGAAAAAAAAGAGGTTCAAAGAATTGTAATTTCTTCATAAGCCATCTTGAGAAAACTCTTTCATGGCTGGAGATGATGTATGCCACATGTTATCTTTAGGGAACCTAGGAAGCTAATATTGCATAAATATAGTCCCAATATATAGAGACCTACACCCTTGAAAAGTATTATTCTGAAGAATTACCACAGAGGAAATGGGGAACTTATAAGGAAAATATCATTTTCATATCATTTCCTTATTTGCTAAGTTTTTTAATATTTGTCACCACACTTAATTAATAGATACACATTGGTATGATTCCTTATAAACCTAACAAAAGAGCAAAAATACTCTTGAAAAAATTGTAATCCTCTTATGATTCAACTCTATAAGAGGGGTGTAAGGGTATCTACGCAAACTTCAATAACCATTAATGGATCTGACAATAGAAAGGGGTATGTCCAAATAGTTTGAGAAGAAAAAAATACATAAAGGTTACAATTAATTAGGAAAAAATTTGAGAGCAGTAAGAAATAGTTTCCATTAGCTATTAAGTTACTAAGAAAGAGTTATGATGTTGTCTATGACTCTCTGAAAGCATGTCTTAACACCCGTTGATGTTACGTTAGCTATAATGGCAAATTCAAAGTAAGAGAATATAATCAAAGTAAAAGAAAAAAAATTGTTCCACTAAAGCTCGTCCAGGGAATATGAATCCAAACAATATAAAGTGACTAAATTAAAACTAATAGGCAACCTCAAATGAATATAAACTAAACATGATTCAAAGAGCACAAAACATTTGAAAGTAAATGAGAAACCTAAATAGTCAACCATGAAGCCACAAATCCTTACTACTACAAACATAGTTAGAAAGCCGTTGATAGCAAACGAAATAGAAAAATAGATGGACGATGAAGGTATTTCCAAATTAACTTTGATTGTCATCTTCCAAAAGCCTCGGAAACAATGATCTTAAATAAATAAATAACAAAACTGGAGAAAACATTGCTATTATTATAGCAAAATAATATAGGATGAAAAGTACTTTCTTTTGTTGCAAATGGAGAAAGCATAACATACTGATTCAAACGAATTGATCTGATATCCATACTGCATTAAAAGAACAGAACGTTAGCAATCTTAGTGATTGAACTTATTGTTATATAAATAATAAAAACAAAGATGAAAATCAGATGCACAAAGAAAGATGAAGTACCTTTACCTTAACTAATCTCCATTTTAAAACCTGGGATCTCATTAACAGTTCAACTCATGGTAGGAAGAACAAAACAAGGAGATCCCATTAGAAAAATAAATCCAATAAATAATGAGTAAGAAAATCTATTAAGAGGGTAAAAATTGAGATCGATATGCAGAGATTTCGCAAGAACTACCCTTCTCCAATTTAATCACCATGCTTTTCTCATGGAGAGATTTCTTAAGAATAATAGGCAATCAAAAAACTTAAGAGTGTGAGAGAGAGATAAAACCTATTACCCCCCATAAATCTTTTACCTTATCTCCTTCTCTATCCAAAAATTAGGCAATTTCAACCCCCCAAAGATGAGTTCGATTAAACCCATCATTCTCCATCAAAACACCACCCATCTAGGATTCACTTGTATATAAGTGTACCACAAAATAATCTAATTAACACAACAACAACGCAAATTTGATTAGGTTACCATGGCACATATCTGACAGTGAATCCATCCTCTATCCGAACTTTGATGAGCGAATTAGGGACCCTTTCTTTTGTTGAGCTCTTTGAGAACCTCTGCCAAAGGATGACTAATTCCAAAAGTAGGAACATCAACTTCTTCAATTTCTTGTTGTAGTGCCAACTCTTTCAATGAAGAAGAGAAACACCGTAAGGGTTTTAAATTCAAGTGAGACAACGGAGATCAAAGTTGTTGGGTATAAGTGCGAACCAGAGGTTTCTCAGTGACCACGCCATTTTAAACATATTAGGGTTTTTTTTTTCTCTATCATTCTCTCGAAAAGTTGAAATGGGAAAACAAACCCTAATTTTGAGAGAATGATACAGGTTGAATTATAACACAACAATTTAATTAACTCCGATACCAACAGTAATAATTGAACACCGTCGATCCCATCCTCCCAGAATCTACCTTCAACACTATTCTCTCAACACCCATCATCACAATTAACTCCATACCTCAGCCACAACCAATCGCAATTCCAATCTCAATTTCAATCACATACCCCACTTCTGTTTACCATGTCGCAAGGGGATACCTTTGGAAGACAGTATCAAAATCTTTTTACTCTCTCTCAACCACAACCTCAGGCGTTTAGCCCGTACTATCAACACTATCCGATCACTCAACCTCAAGGCTTTCAACCTCCAAATTATTTTATGATCTACCTATTCAATGGTGAATCTACTATGCATAATCAAAGTGGCACAAATGCGCCAATACCTGCTAAATTGGTAGCACCCGAGAAGGAAAATGGAAAAGGAAGAAAAAAAAAGTACCTGTAAAATAAATATAAAATGTGCAAGTACTGGATGAGGTTGAGTTTTTGGATGAGACGGATGATGCTGGACTTCATTGGAAAAATGCGGACTTCACGTGTCTCGTAAGGGCATGGGTAACGACTTCTGACCAGACCACGTGGGGCACAAAAGGTTTTACTTTGTATTAAAAGGACAACATTGCCTTTAACAGAGACCATGAGTGCCCCAAACGACGATCATGTGGGTTGACCAAATCTTAGTGGTATCCCCTTAATGCACAATGTATGGCATACAATGGGATAGTTGCCAAAGTACAATTTCGGTATGAAAGCAGGAAAACCGATGAAGATTGGGTACGTTCTAATTTTATTTCACTCAATTTTATTTATTTTTCTTTTATATACACGTTATTTATTTGTATTTGGTAATTTTGCGAATTATAGGAAAATGGTGCACATAAGATCTATGAATGTATGAATGGCGATAATAACTTCAAACACCGTGGAGTGTATAAGATTTTGGCATGAGAACCGCGATGGGCCAACCTAAAGGACGATGGGTTGAATCATGCGGGAAATGCACCTAGAAATGTGGCCAGGAGAACATTAAACAATTCTTCTCTGTAGAACTCAATCAGATTAGACAACCTATTGGAGGATCCCGATGACCCACCTACACCTCAATTCACTCCCTAAAATTCTGAATTAGATGGTTCGTTGTATGAGGGTAGATTGAGGCCCATCGGCTAAAACCTATTTAGAAAAACTTTGTAACACAAAAGGCCTTGGATGAGGTTATTGCATCTAGTAGCGGTATCCAAACAATGTTTACAGAGATGGGGTTGGTGAAGAGACAAGTGAAACAAGAAAAGGAAAGAAGAAAAGTGGAAGAAAATCAACAATGGCATGCCAAAATGGATTTTAAACAAGCAAGGGAAGATCGGAAAATAATGGATAAAGACCAGAGTAATATTTTAAGACATGTATTATAATATTATCAGCAAAAGCAAGCTGAGGTCATGATGGAATGTCTCAACAAGAATGGCAGACCCAGTACCAGTTTAGGTTATTAAATATAATTTAACTTTGCTGAAGAGAGAAGTTTTCTTTCCAAGAACGTAGTTTACTTTCCAATAATGTATTCGCTAGAAGAATGTACTTTGTTATTGAAGAATGTAATCTTTTGAAGAAATATTTATTTCTAAGAATATTACGTTAAAACAAATACAAGATTAATGCAATATCAAAAATTTATTCAATAAGCTTGTACGTCAAGAAACATTAAATTGCATCAAGAATACTCATATAATACTTGATTGCAACACTAGGAACAAATATTTCCCTTCACGAATGACAAATGCTCGATTAGATCATTATTTAGATCAAAGTATAGTTCTCAACATCAAATTTAGTTCATTTTTCTTATTAAAACTTCTATTGTTCCACGTTCGCGTACAATACGTTCCCCTTGGATAGCTTTGGGATCGTCTGGATCCTAGTTATATGGACTTATCCCTCGATCTCACTCAAAATCGAGCTCATCCAGCTCGAATTACCATCATCTCAGGCTCACACAATTTTAGCAACACTCTAGCCAACATTCTAACCAACCCTACGAACTACTTAAGAAACTACATCGAGCAAAACCCGGAAAATATTACGCAGTTAAAGACACCTGTCTCCCAGGAACTTGTCAGTTATTCAGTCAACCGCCACTAACCACATTATTCGGAAAATGTGTTCTAGCACGATGAAGAGACGGGACCAGAAAAATTACTCAACACTTCTTATTTACGAGATCAAAATAATTTCTATGTTCTAGAGATCACTTGTAATAAAGATATCCAGTCAAAGCAATAAATGTACTTTTACTAAAATCCTCCATACGAGGTCATGGTTTTTAACCTATTCAGAGGTTTTCCATGCTAAAAACAACTATTTGCATTTCTTACTTTTAAGTAGAGTATTGTTACAGGTTCATTTGGTATGATAGCTAATTCCTAATTGTATTGAGCTACGGAATTTGGCCATTACATTTGGCACCGTCTGTGGGAAAGATTGCATTTCCACGATACCCTAAGGCAGTCTTTCATTACAATTTTAAATTATGGCTTCTTCCAAACGACAAGCCGCAGGAACTCCGCTCAAAATTTTTGTGGATCCGGGTCAACTCACCGAATTACAGGCGAATCTTCACGCTGAGGCAGAGAAAAATGCCAAACTCGAGCTTTAATTAACAAAGGACCACGACCTCCGAGAGAAAGAGCTCAATGCAAAGTGATAAGCTCATTTAACATCACTCAAACGGCAGGAGGATCAGATAACGAAGATGCAGACTATACTCAAGGCTCTGTAAAATACTCAGCAGGTTCCTCAAACAAGGGGTCACGATCAACTTTCAGAGACGTCCTATATCTTAGTAAGGGAAATGTTGGGACCTCGGGGAGCCACTAGTAAAGCCATTTTTAGAAATCTACCACTGCAGCCGTCCATCCATTTGGGGGGAGAAGTTCAATCAGAAGTCAGCCGAGGTCACCCTCTTTCCATCCGTCAGGAGGACGACAGACAACCTCTACGTCAAGTTCCAGCACGAGATTGCTTGAGTGAAGGTACGGGAACTCATCATCCCCTGCCAGCACGCCCAGTGACTTAGCCAGCACGTCATTACATCACAAAAGAACATATGGATCTGCGAATTAAGGAGCTAATCGAGGCACAAGTTCTGGGTACTACCGGTGATACCACGAAGTTACAAGGAAGTCTGATTACCAAAGAACTTTTCAAGATGGAAATACCAAAAGGTTTCCATACTCCCCAAATCCACAAATACGAAGGTACTCACACGAAGGGGCATATTCAGTAATACCGCGATTCAATGACTGTTCGCCACAAGTATAGAAGAGGAGCCACTCCGATGGTTCTACTTTCTTCCTGAGGAATCTATCTACACATTTGACCAACTGCAGAAACAATTCATCAAAACATATGCTCACAATAGAGACAAAGAGGAGAACTTATAATCTTTTATCAGTCTTAAGCAGTCACATGGAGAAAAGCTTGAGGATTTTTCAAAGAAATTCCCAGAGCTTGCGAGAAAGGTGGCTAACCTCAACCAAAAAATAGTTGTAACTGCTTTACCAATGCTCTCCATCTCGATTGCATAGCCAAAGAATACCTCTTCCTTAATAAGCCTGCAACATTAGAGAAGATGATCACCAAAGTCAACGGTTACGTTGACTTGGAGAGGATGATGTCTGAGCGGCAGAAGTCTACCATGTCTGTCCTCTCCACCAAAGTCCCACATACAGAGTGAACCAACGAGCCCAAGGAGGATTAGGGAGATAAGAAATGCACCAAGGGATATGTTGGATACCCTCGGAGAAGCTGTCCACATAAAAACCCCTCCTCCCAAAGCTGAACGCCCAAATCTCCACACATTTTCCACTTCAATTGAAAGACCCGCTCTATCGCGTCTCTCAACCACTGGAGCCCATCGAGAATCGACCATTTTGCCTATATCATAAGGTAAATCACCATTCTACTAACAGTTGCTATGCTCTGCTGCGAATGCTCGAGCTTATTCTCAAGGAAGTGCGGATGTTTGAATACATTGTTGACCTGAAGTCATACCAAAATGGAAACCATAAGAAACAACACGAAGTTGTTCAGGTCAACGACAGAGCTGAGGAGAAGCATCTCTATTACATGCACCTCAGGAATATGATCGAGATAAACCAGATCACCAATTCCAACCGATCAAAATGTCGGAGACTCTCGAAATGTTGTGATCTTACACCTCAAGACAAAGAAGCCAAACTTCATCCCGAGTCGAGCAATCGCCAACTCGGAATCTCTTTCGAGGATTGCGATACTAGCCATGTCAAATTTTCACATCACGATGTGTTAGTCATAATGCTCAAGATGAAACAGTTTTTCATGCTAACAATGATGATCGATACTGGGAGCGGTATTGAAATTCTTTTTCTGAGTACGATCGACCAGATGGGTTTGGCCGACCAAGTCATTCAGAGCGATACAGACATCAGTGGGTTCAACGGCTCCAGGGAGGAATGAGTAGGTAAGATTATCTTATCTATCACCGCAAGACCAGCCACTATTGACGTCGTTTTCTATGTCATCAATGCCAAGTCTCGCTATCTTGGGATTATGGGCCACTGCTGGATACACAACATGGAAGCAATCGCTTCCACCTATCACCAAGCACTCCGATTCAAATACGGCAACGGTATTTATGAGATCAGAGGTAGTTAGAAACTCTCTTAAGCTTGTGAAAACACTGTCTCTGCCATCCTAGATACTTCAAACAGATTGGCCGCATTGCAATTATAAAAAATTGATCACCTCGACGATCAATCACCTACAGAGGAACCCACTAAATATGAAAACATTGATAGACCCAGCAGAGGTACGTTCATCGGGACCAAGTTAGTTCAGCAGGAGAAAGACGCTCTCATACAGTTCTTACAACTCAATCGAGGCATTTTTGCATGGTCTTTCGAAGAAAAGCCCGGGGTCGATCCAGCCATGGCTTGCCACAGGTTAGCCATCAACATCAACGCCATGGCGGTCAAACAGAAATAGCGACGACTTTCACCTCATCTTCGAGATGAAGTAAACACTGAGATCGAGAAATTGATCGAAGTAAGATTCATTTGAGAAGCCAAGTATCCGGACTGGATATCCAACATTGTCGTTGTCCCAAAGAAGAATGGAAAAGTCCGAGTTTGCGTAGATTTTACAGATCTGAACAAATACACTCTAAAGGACAGTTTCCCTCTTCCCAGTATCCATCAGATCCTTGATTCAACAGCAGGCCATGATCTCCTATCTATGATGGACATTGCTTAGGGGTATAATCAAATCCCACCACTGGAAGAAGATCAAAAGAAGACAACATTCATCACTAAAAGTGGCCTTTACTGTTACAAAGTCATGCCCTTTGGGCTCAAAAATACAGGGGACAAATTTCAGGGTTTGATGACTGCTATGTTCAAAGCACACTTAGGAAAAATCATTGAGGTCTACATTGATGATCTCTTGTGCAAAAGCGTACAGTCAGATAATCGCATCCCAGATCTTAACACAATATTCAACATCCTTCGATCTTACAAAATGCATCTCAACCCAGATAAGTGTCAATTCGGGGTACATTCTGGCCCTTTTCTAGGCTACCTCATCAGTAAGAAAGGGATTGAAGCCGATCCAGATCAAATTCGGGCACTTCTCGATATGCCTTCTCTAAAGACAACAAAAGACGTTCAAAAACTTGTTGGCAAGATTGCCGTGATCAACCATTTTGTCTCTAAATCTTTTGACCGCTGTCGCTGGCTATTCCTATTACTCCGCGGATGTACCAAATGTGGAAAGGTTCAGCCAACAACAGAAGTCACCTGGACTCCAGAATGCGAAGTAGCTTTTTAGGATCCCAAAATCTATCTGAGGAGGTCTCCCGTAATGGGCCCCCCAATAGATAATGAGGAACTGATAATCTACATTACAGTCACATACGCTTCTCTCAGTTTGATTCTTATTCGCCTAGAAGGGAAAGTAGAGAAGCCAGTCTTCTTCATCAGCAAAACACTCAAACCAGCAGAAACAAGGTACTTTAAATTTAGAAATTTTTTCCCACCCTTGTTTACACTTCGCAGAAGCTCAAGCACTACTTCCAAGCACATTGCGGTCAATGTTATGACGAACTACCCACTACGGGAAGTTCTGTCCAAAAAATAGAAGTCACGAAGAGTGTAACAATGGTCAGTCAGTTTGGGCGAACATGATATCAAGTTCGAACAGCATCACTCTGAAAAAGGTCAGGCCGTTGCCAATTTTCTCGCGGATTTTCCAGTGGAAGATCCCATGTGAGAAGAGCACGACCCAAACCTTACCGAAAGCACGCCATAAAATCCAACCCCTAGGCCATTCGGCAAATGAGCTGACTGGATCACCACGTCAGGGTAAAGGCATCTCACAGATGGCTCAGCAGGACCTGCAGGGGCAGGAATCGGGATCGTTTTGATTATCCCTTCTAATGACAGAATTGAGAAATCAATCTGCTTGGATTTTAAGGCCTCAAATAATGTCACCGACTATGAAGCTCTCATTCATGGACTCGGCCTCGCACTCGAGCTCGATGTCTCCAAACTCTGTGTTTACACAAATTCATTACTCATCTTTCATCATTATTCAAAGCAATACAAGAAGAACGGGAAGATGATACGCAACCCTCGTTACTGATAGGAAGAGTAAGTTTATGAAAACAACTCTCGAATATCTTCCTCGAGGCGAACACAGACACACCGATTTCTTAAGATATCTAGCGGGGGTCTTGGGTACAGAAGCGCGATATCTCTAGATCGAAATCATTTCAACCCTCAGTATTGATCGCATCTCAGTATGCACGATCAACACTGGCGGCGACAAAGGGGGAGATAACGATTGGCGAAAGCCTTTCTTAACCTACGTTAATGTCAACAACAAGTGTAACGAACCACTCTCAACAGATCTAAAAGAACGCCAACAGCTGATCCACAACTCCAAGCGTTACATTACTCAGAACGGTATACTTTACAGCCTTTTCATCACAAGGCCTTACCTCAAGTACCTCGTGAAGTCAAAAGCAGATGAACTGCTCTGCGAACTACACAAAGGAAATTGTGGCTCCCACGCCGTAGGTAGATCATTGGCGAACCAAGCTATAACTCAAGGAGTATTCTGGCCTGGCATGCGCAAGCAAGCAGAAGAGTATTCCCGTAGGTGCGACACCTGCGAGAGATATGGACATATGATGCGCGCCCTTGCGCTTGAACTCCATGAAAGTAAGGTTTTCTAGCCGTTAAAAAGATGGGCATGGGCACTAGATCTCGTCGGTAAATTTTCTAACTCTCCAGGTAATCACCGTCACCTAGTTGTAGCTACCGATTACTTTACAAAATGGGTAGAAGCAATTCCACTATGTTGAACAAGAGAAGAGGAGGTCATATCTTTTATCTGGAACCACGTAATTACTCAATTAAGGTGCCCCCACCTAATTCGTATCGATAACGGTCACCAGTTTGTAGGAAAAAAGGTCGTGTCCTTCCTAAATCACTACAATATCATCCACTCACCATCAAATCCATACTACCCTCAAGGCAATGGCCAAGCCAAAATCACCAACAGAACCATTATAAATGGACTCAAGAAAGGGCTTCACTCACAGAAAAAAGGGAATTGGGTTTGCGAACTACCTCGCGTCTTGTGGGAATATTAAACCACTCCCCGATGATCTATTGGGTGTACCCTATTCCTCCTTGCTTATGGCACTAAGGTTGTCCTTCCTTTTAAATATAATCATCAAGTTCATGATCACGAGCTGACTGATGAGGAAAATGAGTTTGAATTGGCTAGCAACCTCAATATGATAGATGAGACCAGGGAACGTGTTATCGCTAACCTTGGTCGATATCATCATATGCTTGCCAGATCTTATAATAACTGAGTCAGGAGCCAAACTTTCCAAATCAGAGATCTCGTCCTGAGAGAGATTTTACAACATCGCAAAGGGCCTCACGCTGGAAAATTAGCCAACAATTGGGAGGGTTCATTCATTATCACAGGTCTCTCAGGCCTGGGATCATACTATCGCATGGCAGAAGAGGAAATCCCCATTTTAAATCCTTGGAGCACTAGACGACTGAAACAGTACTATCGTTAGGCATCTTACTACTCCATTTCCATTATCCGATGTTTGTTTTACCAATTCCAAAAGTGAGATTCTTCTCTCCATCCAATGTAAAGTCTAAACTTATCAATGAAAGAATTTTTTTTGAACAATATCGGTCTCTTCATAACATTCATCCACATTAAAGCATAGATAATACTAGCTTTTATCTCTTTCGATATGTCTGTGACATATCTATAGGCCTAGATCAAGGTAATACTTGGTTTAACTGTCTCTCTATAGGCCAAGATCAAGGTAATACTTGGTTTAGCTGTCTCTCTATAGGCCTAGATTAAGGTAATACTTGGTTTAGCTGTCCCTCTATACGCCTAGATCAAGATAATACTTGGCTTAGCTGTCTCTCTATTGGCCTAGATCAAGGTAACACTTAGTTTAGCTGTCTCTGCAGGCCTAGATCAAGGTAATACTTGGTTTAGCTGCCTCTCTGTAGGCCTTGATCAGAGTAACACTTTGTTTAGTTGTCTCTCTATAGGCCTAGATCAAGGTAACACTTGGTTTAGCTGTCTCTTTATAGGCCTAGATCAAGGTAATACTTGGTTTAGCTATCTCTCTATATCCCTAGATCAAGGTAAAATTTGGTTTAGCTGTCTTTCTTTAGGCATAAATCAAGGTAAAACTTGGTTTAGCTGTCTCTCTGTAGGCCTAGATCAAGGTAAAACTTGGTTTAACTGTCTCTCTATAGGCCTAGATTAAGGTAAAACTTGGTTTAGCTATCTCTCTGTAGGCCTAGATCAAGGTAAAACTTTGTTTAGTTGTCTCTCTGTAGGCCTAGATCAAGGTAGCACTTGGTTTAGCTGTCTAACTATTGGCCTGGATCAAGGATAATACTTGGTTTAGCTTCCCCTCTATATTTTTGCTATTAAAACGAATGTAAAATTTTTTTCCACATCAAAGAGCCCACCATACACAAGATAAGGCAATTGTCATACTAGCTTTCATCTATTTCAATGTGTCAGCAACAAATTCTATTTATTTTCAGGTCAAAATCATATTACAGAAGATTTTTTTCTACTGATGGAGTGTCAGCAATGTTTTCCCCCACATCGTCAAGAGGTCTATCTTTCAGTTTGCGGGCCATAGCTGCCCTACTTTGTTCGACTGATTCAACAGTTCAGGGTCTTAACTGGGCTCCATGCTACCCAGACTATTCCCTCGATATATCATAGTTCCATAGATGCATCCCTTATCTGATAGAGTTTTGAGCAAGGTATCTTGTTCTGACTCAAGTCTTTTAACTTCCTCTTCAAAATATGCAATGATCACCCTTAACAGGTCAGATCGAGATACACCAGGTACTATCCTTATTGCAAATCTTGCCTTTAACCTCTTAAGTCATACCTTTAACCTAGCGCAATTATCCTTTCATTCAATTATTTCCGTATCAACCCTATCATTATAAATAGCATCTTCTTCCAACTTCGCAATATACTTCGCTGACTCAGCTAGGTTTATGGCCTGTAACTCTAATACCCGAGTACGGAGCCTCACAAGTTCGGAGTTCAACTTTTCCCTAGCTGGCTGATCTTTTAATAATTCCTTCCTCCTCTTCACTAGCAATTCTTTAGCCTTGATCACCCCCTCCATAACTTTCTCCCTAATAAGAGCAGCATCCAGCTTATGCTAACATTCCCTCAAATTCGTATTTCCCTTCTGAACGTGCCCCTGAATTCGAGACACATCACTTTTCAACTCTCTAATTTGACCTGAGAGACTAACTATATCACATCAAACTAAATGAGCATTAACCTTAGTTTACTTCCCCTTGAACGCTCTCTAACCTCGGCTTTCTTGGCACGGGCAATGGCTTGGTTTATTTCGGCTTTAAGTTGAGCAACTATCTCGTTTAAGTCATCACACCTTTACTGCATTTCTCCGAATTCCATATCCATGACGGGGAGGGCTGTTTGCAAATGTTCAGCTGCAGCATCCGAAACTGATAGATTTTCTCGAGCTACCCTCAGCCCGTAATCCTTTTCAACAAATTTTTCCCTCATTCGCTCCAGCTCGTTCATACTTCTTTGAAGATCATATCAAAATTGATCTCCTATTTGTTCCTGCGCCTGAATATGGTATTGAGCCGTATCTACCTGCTTACCCTTTACAGCCAACGCGTCGACCTGACGTTAAAGTTTCTCGGCACGTTCTGAGGCCTCAGATAGATTTTCAAATCCCTTCTTAATCTCAGAATCTTTTTCTTCGACCTGACGAGACAGGTCGGAGACAGCCTGATTTAACTTCCCGAGTCCGAAATGCACTTTTACGTATTGATCCTCTATGTTCTCATTTGCCTCCTCTATTCTATCGAACTGCTTAGCAAATTCCCAGTATTACATGAGTACGTGGTCCTCACGTACGTGGGATGAATCCAATTTGACCTGGGGAATATAACAAGTTTTAGTACAGTTCGATTCAGGAAATCTAATTCCTAATATATACATATTAAATTTCTAAGAAACTATGTGATCTCTAAACATCTACTTCCAAGTACTTTTTGACTAAAAGTTTGGACTCCATTCTTAGATGAACCCTACATGAATCTTCTTTCGTTGTACAAGCTATACACTTTCGATATATTATTTCATACTAATAGCGTTAGAATTTTGCCATGCATTTCTATCCTGTTGATTTGATAACTTAACATTGGTGTAACATGCTAGTTGAAAAACTTATTCTGATATAACCTGCAACTCCGCTTAAGTATACAGCAAGGCTTTAGTGGTCTCCCTTTCACTAGCAAGTCCAGACTCTTGGTCGTTTATTCTGAGAGTCATCTCTCTAATTGCCTAGAAAAGGTTTATAAACAAAGTCATTCTACAGAAGTTTTCTTCCACATACACGATTCAAACTACTCACATATATTTATACAAAACATATGTCTACCCTACCATCTCATTCCCCCCTTCTGGGAGTTCGACATCATACCCTTGGTTTTCAGGCACTGTCTGGTGGGAGATACCATCCAGACCATCCACAATTCCCACCACGTTTGCTTCCTCCTCATCTTCCACCTCAGTGTAGGTATCAGCCTTAATTGCATCCTCCTCCTCCTCCGAATAACCCTTCAACATCAAATGACGACCCAGCCTATCACGCTCCTCAACTATCTCGTCTAGATTGGCCTTCGCCACAACATGAGTGCCCTTCAGCTGCCTAACCTCCTTCATGGCGTCAGTCTTGGCTCGAGTTAAGTCTTTCTCCAGCTCGTTCTTGACCTACTTCAGCTTATTTTTTACTTCCTCTATACAGAGCCACATCCCTTTGACAAGACGAGCAACCAGCAAAATTTATATCAATCTCAGTTATTAGCTCAAAGTATATTAAACATTCCTCTCTGATTATATAAACTTACCATCTTGCTCGTATCTTCGTATCCTTGGAGAATTGCCAACCTAGCCCTCTCCTTGACCTCCTTGAGGTTGTCCCCTGAAGTAGATCGTCCCTCGACGACTTTCTCTCCCAACTCCCCCGAGGTTTCGACCCTTTTCCTCTTATCTTTCGCGACCTCAACATTTCCAGTAGTACCAGAGGTCGGTTGAGTCTTTAGCATCCTTTTCATCTTATATAGTTGAGCTACTTTGCTCGGCTTGACAGGTTTTCGCTGAGCCAAACTTCCGGTACCAGGAGTCTTGGATAAATTCTTTCGAACCCCCTCACCACTGACTTGCCTTTTTCCTTCATCGACCCCCACCATCAACCTCGTAGACTGAGCCATCCTAACCTTGTCTGACTTACTATCAACCCTCTTTTTTCTACTCAAGCGAAGTCCCTCCAACACGAGCTCGAGTTCAGTCTCCTCCTCCGCAACTTCATCCAACAAGGATTCTTTCCTTTCCACTGTAGATTTCACACCTGCAATAGCACATTTTACTATTAGCTACAGTTGTCAACGAAGTATAACAATAATTCTGCCTATGCATGTCTATACTTATTTTGCTTTACAAATCTAAATTGAAGGTCCATGATTTCTTCATCATCTCTTTGAAGGTAATTACCCTTCACCTATATGATATTGTCATTCCAAGTTCGACCTGCTGAATTCAGATCGAAAAAATGACGCCGAGTTACGCTCGCACAGAAATACGACCCCCAACTGGCCTTAAAATTCTTCACCCCATAAAGCTGCAGAACGTCCTCCGGGGTAATCCTCCTCACTTTTTCCTCCCTTTCCTACCTTTCATTCAGATGGTCACATAAATTTAGTACTTCCCACATGTTCCCATTCATTTGAACATGACATGCCCTAATTGCATTCATAATCCCCTTCACCAAATTGGTGAGGAAAAGGCTCAACCCATACTCTAATTGAGATAGGTAACACAGAAAGGTCACTCCAGACATCCCTATCAAAATACTCTAACAAAATCGATTCATCTATACCTCTATCTTGTTTTTCTACTTCCAAATCTGCCAATAGGTAAAAAAATTCTTCCCCCTCCGCTATCGTGCAACCCCTAAACTGCCTACCGGCAAACTCTTCACATTTACCCCACTTCCCACCTACAGCCGCCTTGGCTTTACAAAATGACCAGAACCCGGAGGATAAGACAACAAATGACCAGGGAAACCCGAGAATTGTTCCAATCCTCCTTCCCCCTCGTTATCAGACTCATTCGTCCGACCAGAGGTCGAGACCTCATTAACAGACAAACTACCCATCTTAAAAAAAATTCTGCAGGCACGTTTTTGACCAGCAAGGATACCTCTCACGCTTGACCTACATACAGGTTAAGGTATTTATCATTCTTCAATCTATGTGTATATATATATATATATATATATATATATATATTCAACATATATCTCTGATCAATCATTCACGTATAACATATATCTTTAACTATAGAATATCAACATATATCATATATATCTCTACAAACCTTCAGTATTCGAATGAGAATTGGTAGTAGAGTCAAGCATTCCCCTCACAACGCTACTATATAGCCACCTGCGAGATCAAGAATCTTTTGCCCTCTTCAACCGTTTATCGCATTCAGATAACTCTTTATCGAATCCCCTGATTTTTCGCCATTCTCCCTGAGTACTCTCTAAGTTTTTTGTGATAAAATGTTTGTTTGGAGATGAAGAAGAACTATTCATCCTTTATCTCTCATGCAGCTGGCATTTATTGCTCCTCGCATGAACTGTCCTCAATTCCAGAGCCGAAGTGTCCGTTCCACTCACCATGTCAGACGCCTTGTACATTTTCGATAAAACCACATTTCTATCATTATAACTCCCCTCATTATTTAACATTTCCCGCCCCCCTTTCCATATCTTTTCTTGACCTCCCCTCACTCATGATGACTCACACCGTGAGATGTTAGAGCTTTATTTCATTTTTCATTCAAAACAAAACTAGAGGCTTCTGTATTTTTATATTTATGTTTCTCACTCCTTGTTTATCATACTTATAGGGACTGACGTCATTTTCTAAGTTGTACGAATGTTTAAATAAATTCAAAATGTTTGCTAAAACAGTCTCAAAGCAGATTTTCCCCTATAGAGGATCCAATTGACTAATTTTATTTATGTTACATTCATAATATTTATATTATTCATAAGACACACTTAACAGGTCATCCAATCTCATTATTCATCGGTCCTCAGATCGTCGGATTCCATCTCAACTCTAGCAATCGAACTAGCCAACTTTTGTTGATCTACCTATTTTATCTACCTTACAAACACGAACTGCTACAATCTTTATAAACAATCGTCCTTCCACGCAGAATGAATTCTCTCAGATCAAGTAGTACCATCCTCATACTCTCCTCTATTTTTCTTTTATAAGACCAACGTTAATACGTTTTTCACCAACTTTATCCTCCAAATACGTGATTTTTACCTTTTAACTCGTAACAGAAAGCCCAACTCTTAAAATTGCCATTGTATTTGACCTTACACTAGTACGAACATTTCCCCTTTCGATCTATAATAGCTCGAGTTTACATATTTCTTGCAATTTTTATCCATCACCTGTTAAACATAAATCATTTATATCAGCATGACATTAAAAACATGTATTCATCTTAGTTTGAACAGAATTGCAACATTGCTTCATCACTTATAAAACAGTTATTCAACAACACATTTTAGGTCAATTCAAGAAATTTTTCTATGCACAATTTCATGAAAATCAACTTTATTCATATCAAACATAATACATGGGATTTTACAGATAACAAGTTTGTACACAGGAATACAACAAAATGTTATCCATCCAGCACCGAACTCTAGGTACTTTACAGATAACAAGTTTTCCTTGTTTATTAAAAGCTACAGGTCAGTCAGGCACGACAAGGTATCATGTTTTCTAGTTCTTTTTACTTCAGTGATTTTTTACCCTGATACAAAGAAAACAGTGGAACCAACAATTTTTTTTCCTTACATGGGTTGGTTGAAGCCCAGTCAAACTCTAAGTGAGAACTATGCAAGCAGTAGACTCAGTGATGGCACCCATAAAATAAGATGAAAGGTCTTCTGAGTGCAAAACTACGATAGAAATACGTTAGCAGGACTCTCCTTCTCGATCTCCTCCTCTACTGCCATCGCCGCCTCTTCTATAACAATCACTGCCATCACCCTTGCCCCGTAGATACATCTTTCCCTGCATATGAACCCCTAACCCTGTCTTCCATAAGGGTACGAAGACAGGCCCAACATTCCTCGTCTGTCAAGACGATGACATGAAATCTCCACTTATAGTAGAAATCTTCCTCTGCTTCAATCGCTTCATCTCCTGATAAGCTTTGGTACATCAGAGGAATAGGGGATGGGATCGCCATTTCCAAGGAGTGATCACCAAAGTACTTCAACTTCAACCTCAGTGCTTTAGACGTAATCCTCTCTACAAGAGCCATACTCCGAGTTTTCACCATTTCAGAGAAAGTTACACATCCAAGAATTGTTCCAAAGAGTTGATCAAGGTACTCTTTATATAAACCTAAATTTATTGTGCAGGTACATTTTCTTAAGCGTTGTCATTTATTACGGATGCGACTATTCAAACACAGCCGTCGCACATCCTCATCAACATTTAATACCCATCACTTCCCAATATTGCGTAACTTCCACCCAGTCAAACGCCATTATTGCTCTATTTTGAATTTATAACTTTTTACATATTCTTTCTCAACCAAAGCCACTCGTGACTTCGGTGGCGAGGGGGCAATTGCAGGGACTTATCCCTCGATCTCACTCAGAATCGAGCTCATCCAGCTCAAATTACCTTCATCTTAGGCTTACGCAATTTTAGCACTTAACACTCCAGTCAACATTCTAACCATCCCCACGAACTACTTAAGAAACTACATCGAGATAAACCCAGAAAACATTATACAGTCAAAGACACCTGTCTCCAACGAACTTGCCAATTATTCAGTCAACCGCCACTAGCCACATTATTCGAAAAACGTGTTCTAGCACGATGAAGTGTTGTGGAGAAGCCTATAAAAAGGAAAAGTTCCAGAAGAGACGGAGACCAAAAAAATTACTCAAAACTTCTTATTTACGAAATCAAAAGCATTTCTATGTTGTAGAGATCACTTGTAATAAAGATATCCAGTCAAAGCAATAAATGTACTTTTACAAAAATCCTCCATACGAGGTCATGGTTTTTTACCTATTCAGAGGTTTTCCACGCTAAAAGCACCTGTTTGCATTTCTTACTTTCAAGTAGAGTATTGTTCCAGGTTTATTTGGTGTGATAGCTAATTCCTAATCGTACCGAGCTACGAAATTTGGCCATTACAGTTACCTAAGTATGATGGGAATGAACCTCATTCTCTTCGATGATCATATTGTGCATTATCACATAAGCCTTCATAATATTCTTTAAAACCTCGAGTTTCCACAATTTAATCGGATTTTTGACAATATTGAACTGCGATTGTAAAATCCCAAATGCCCATTCTATATCTTTTTTACAACTTTCTTGTTGTTGAGCAAATATTTTTTGTTTTACTATAACTGCGTTGGATATGGTTTGGACAAGTGTTCCTCATTTGGGGTATATGACATCCGCTAGATAATAACCCATATCATAAGCTCTTCCGGCAATTGTATAATTACAAGACGAAGCGATATCATCAGCCAAGTTGGTGAAAAGATATGATTGTTGCAGGATATTGATATCATTGTTAGCCGTTGGTAACCCAAAAAAATATGCCAAAACCAAAGGTCATGTGAAGCTACCGCTTTAAGAATCATAGTCATCTTGGGGTAATTACCATTAAATTGACCGTGTCAAGCTAAGGGATAATTTTTTCATATCCAATGCATACAATCAAGGTATTCTACATGTCGGGAAAGCCCTGTGACATCGACCGTGTTTGGTGCTCGAAGAGATTCCTCGCCAAAAATTTCTATAACTGTAATACAAAACTTTTCCATATTGAATAAGGTTGTACTTTCTCCTATTCTCAAATACTAGTCAAAAAGATCTACCGTGACATCGCAGCTTAGGAAACATAGTGCCACGATTATCTTTAGGTACAGTGATAACCCCATAGTTTTTGCGTTGTTGGGTTTTGGGACAAAGTAATCATCATATGCAACTACTGGATCGAATATGCGCATAAACGTTTGTCTACTCATACAAAAAGCATCGTTAAAATTTATCTGGCATATATGTGCACCCCGTGTTGAAGTAGTCCTGCATAATGTTGTAATGCCTCAATTCGTGTTCTCGCTTCTTTCTCTTATCCTTGCGGCCCATGACACTCCCTCGGTGACTCAAAGTTGCATCATGTACTACTAGGTCCATTACATTTTGGTGCATAACGGCCATTGCCATCACACAATAAAACATAAGATCGTTAGAGAAGGATGATACATGTGGAGGAACATCAATGGATAAAAAGGATGATAAGAAAGAAATTTGAGGTTGTGGAGTTAAGATAATAGTGTTAAAGGTGAAGGAGGAACAAACAGAGAGAAGAGAGAAGTGCAAGAGAATAAAGGGAAGAAGAACTAGCCATTGTGAGAGTTCAAAGCTAGCGGTGGTCTTTTGATTACCACACAATATTTTGATTACCGTGCGGTACTCAAAATACCGTTCTGAGCACATAATGGCTAGTTCCTTTTGTGAGTCCTTCCCAATGGCTAGTTTTGCATCCCAACGGCCAATTTTGTAGCCAACAACTATTTTTTTTAGATATATAGATGTTGGCTAAAGATGCTCTAACAATAGTCTCTTCAGTTCAAATCAATAATGCTATATTTTTTACCTCTAACATAGGATTCTTTAGCGGTATTTAGTTAGAATAAAGACTGCACCCTCGCTGCATCCTTGTAGTATTTTGTTGATAATCTACCTCTCTGACAACTCAACTTCAATCAGTTGTGAGACCGAGTTCATATTTGATTCAGGGCCCATACAGAACTTCAATACCCTCCTATAGATTTATATAACAGGTAGAATATTCTTAGGTTAAATGTGATGAGTTCCATAAGATACGGAAGAGTATTGATATACTGGTCCGAGGTGTTCAGCTAGCCTATATTATCCGCAAAGCCATAAACGAATGGTATGAGAAATACAACCAACCATTCCTGTTCCAGACTCTATACGATATTTTTTATCAGAACTACGTCCCGCTTGATGAGTTTCCTACAAATTACCAACTTTCCAACTATGGGCGAGATCCCTCCCCCCCCCCCCCCCTTACTAAATGGTTCGAGTTTAATCCCAACAACAGTCGTAAATAATGAATTAAGTTTAATTGTATATGTTTTGAGTTTTATTTCGTGCTAAAACTACTATTTTATGAATTGTAATTGTATTTTCATTTAAATTCAAGACTTAAAAAAGCATTGATTAATACTTATTGAATATAAAGAAATGGGACATCAAGTCTTATAAGTACATATATAGAGAACCAAAAGTTTACAATAGCAATAGTTCAACACTGATGCACATAATAAAAATATACGTCTACAGGAATGTTAATCTCATACTTATATCTCCTGAGACGGGCCAATATTATCTTTAGTACACCGCCCCCTACGGATACTACCGGCTTCCCTGATTCGAACCATGTTCATGGGTCCCCTGCCTCGTCCTCACGTTACATCCAGATGTTAGCGACACCGCCTGTACCGTCAGTGCTCTCCTCAGTTGTAAGTTCTGAATGGGACAAAGCAAATTTATTTAGATTGGGACAAAATAAATATGACCTTTAGAAGTAAGCATAAATAAATAAATAAATAAATTACTTACATGCTGATATAGTTGGTCGTCTATAATATCATAACCCCTCTTCAGAGCAGCAACCTCATCAGTCAAATGATGGATTGTCTGGGCATCCCGCGTAGACTCT
Organism: Kingdonia uniflora; assembly: GCA_014058105.1. NCBI lineage: Eukaryota > Viridiplantae > Streptophyta > Magnoliopsida > Ranunculales > Circaeasteraceae > Kingdonia > Kingdonia uniflora. The sequence continues at coordinate 2,809,457 of JACGCM010001854.1, forward strand.
GCAAGGGCGACACGCCACATACCATGAGTCAGGTGTTATAGCTCCTTTGGGCCATAGGAGGCAGGCATGGGTAGCGGCTTCTTCAAGCGGAGGGTGGGGATCGCCTCACGCCTCCATGTCTACTTCATGTTCTACCCCAGGTCAGGCCCCATCTCTAAATCGGGCAAAGTGAAGTCCTGGGATAAGCTATGAACCTCTGCTGATGTAGCCACTACGGGTATAATACCAGCTCTGAGTGTATTAGGTCTGAACAAATTTATATTCCCCATCCTCTATGAATCTGTCAATAGGTGGCCAACCTCAATAGTTTGGTTATGCGTGTATGCGTCATAAATCTGTTGCTCCTCGCCCATAAAAAACTGGTCATAGTCAGCAAAGCCCAACTCTCTCAATACCAGTAAATCAGCTGGACTAAGATATGGCGACATGTTGGACAGAGGATCCATCGGAATACTCGCATAGCCAGTCAGCTGCCTTCAACATCTATCTCCCAAGTAATACTTGCAGTTTTCATTTGTAACTTGAAGTGGCATCCTCATACGGAATAGGTCTGATGCGATACGTAGGTCACCTAACTCTAAAGACGCATATGTACCCCAAGGATGTCAGTTGATTGGCTCAATAGTTTGGTGGCCAATAAGGTATATGGCTATAGTAAACAAGTTCCCTACCTGGTCTTTTTTTTCTTCCTGTTCCCTTCTCCAATGCTTTGAGGTGAGGATACGACGTTATCTTCTGTGCATCGCTTACAATGGGGTGACCAACCCAACAATACTCGTAGAACCAATACTGTATTTTCAAATAACATAGAAAATATTTAGAAAATCCATTTAAGATGTTTATTGCAAGATATTTGATTTGTATTTTTTGAAATAGTGTTAGTGTACCTAAATAAGTTGTAAAAATTCAATTATGGCACCCCAGGTCGTGACTGCGGTATCCAAGCCATGGTACAGAGAAACAAGAATAGTCGAACCCCAATCATATAAGGGAGCTTCATTCAAATCGGCTATGGCCTCGAAATATCTAAGCAGGACAGTGTCGTTGGCCGTTTGGAACCATAAATGTCCCATCATGAAAAGGATAAAAGCACGTGCCATCGTATTATAATTAGACCATCTTCTGTGACGGTCAAGTATGTCCTCAGGTGTGCAATGCTGACATTCCCACTCTTTGTATTATTGGATGTAATGCGGGGGAGCAATTGCCTCGCCTCGGATATAATACTCCATCGGTTGTCGTATGGCAACTACATAGAATATATGCTGATTGGCAATGATATTAGCATTATGAAATCTAATAGAGTAATCCCTATCTCCATACACGGGAAGAAAAAGTATGAATTATCGGCCACTAACGGTCTATTAGCGCATGAATTAGCCGATTATTGGAATTACCCAATTTGATATCCATAAACCTCCCGAATATCATCACCACGGGATCCCTTATCGTCGGAATTGAAGAAATCTCATTCCAAAGTTTTATCACCGTAGTGAATGCGTCGTGCGGACGCATCAAATCATATTTCTATTCGTTAGAACATTTTATCAAACACTTGATAAACAAAAATAATAAAGTCACCATACTTTGAGATCATTGCCAGTATGATATATATGACTGACACCATCTGGGAGCACGGTAATAAACCACATTTGTAGAACTTCACCTTGGGTTGGGTGTGGCAGGCCTTGATTTTGTTTTACCTCTTCAAATACAACCTTTTTTTTCTTTCCGGGCCTCGACCGAGTTACGGCTTGTTCTAGATTTCTTGTCCCTCTAAACCCAGGGAATATATTGGGGTGTGGGTCTCCCACTGGCATATCCATTTGATTTTGAAAATGTTGGTAATTATTTCTAAGGTTTTGGGTAAAATTAAGAGAGAGAGAGAGGATGAGGATAAAATGTAGAAGGGAGTCGAGTTTGAGTTGTTTTGTTCAACAGATCTAGTGGTGGTGTTTTGATTACCGCGTGGTAATCAGAATATCACGTGGTATTTTGATTTTAGAAAAAAAAACACGTTAGCCAAGTGTGGGAGAAATGAGTTTGGGTTAGGTGCGTTCGGACGTGTGGGCCATTTTTTTAAACCCACAGCTGATTGTTTGAGATGCTTTGAAAAGACTCAATGTACATGGTGGAACAGGAAGAAGTGAAAATGATGATGTGGCACCACCTCAATCAATTCTACAGAAGCGTCTCTAATTATATATTTATATAGGTTTGTCGTACGGTTCTGAACTGCGTACCGAAGTCCACGTATTTTTTGCCGCATGTTTTTGAACTGCAGAACACCTGTTTCACTCTAAACTCAATCTGAATCATTTTGAAACTATCGAGATATTTTAAAGGTCAGTCACTATTTGATGCGCAAAAGTGGTTTAGACCAACCTAGCTGTTGTATATGCTCTTAGGAGATGCTTGACTCTCAGCGTCTTACAAATGCTCTTGTACTTTATCTACCCAATATTTTTCAAGAAATTACTATAGAGTGAACAAGAGTATAGAAAGGTTTACTCCATGGATCAAAATACCGAACCATGCATTTTATCGACCCTGACACTCATGATTTTATCATGGTATTTTAATTTTATCATGATATTTTAGTCACTCAATAATTCAATTCTTAAAGAAAAAACCAATTTAATACCAATTAATCACTATTTATCTATAATATTTTTGGTATTTTGATGTTTAACAAGATAAATTATAATGTTTACTAAAATAAACGGAGATGTGAATGAAATATATATAAGTAAGTATTTAGAAAAGTGCCCAATATAAGGTGTCGGAATCCCCAAAAATATGCGAGCTTCCAAAAAAAATTAGGAAAACAAAATATAAACAAATAGACAAATATTGCAATAATATGAGCTATTAAAACAAGATTAAGAAGAATTAAATAGAACAAAATTTAATAAACACTGAAATTGGAGAGAATTGCAGAGAGAGAGAGAGAGGAGTTTATACCTCCATATCTTTTTAGTATTTCCAAGTCCATAAATTATGCATTGTTATTAGAGAAGAACCCATTTTTCGACAAGTAATCCTTAGGGTGGGTCATACTTCTTTATTTTTAACTTTTTTTAGTTTTCAAATTATGTATGGTTTTCAGAGAGGAAACCACTCTCTATAAGTCTTATAAAGGAGGTGGAATTTTTTAGTCTTTAAACTATGTATGGTTTTTGGAGAGGAGACCATTCTCTATCTATACCTGAAACACTGATAGACAATAATTCTTAACCACTCATTTATGAGTGGCTCTTATAATAGGTGAGGTGGCAAATATTAAAATTTTGTAACTATGCGGAAATTAGGTGTCAAATAACCACATATGGTCCAACTTCCCTCTATATAAGTAATTATTTGTTACTGAGTTGGCTCTCTCTCTCTCTCTCTATTCCTTTATGTCCTATATCATACTTTCTCTCTCCACAGTGTTTCATCAATCGCTCCATCTCTCCCTCAAACATAGTTTCGATTTCCCTACTTTCTTTCTCAATTATGAAGGTGAAAAAGCTATTAAGAAATTAAGTTTGGTTGGCTTACGATTTCAAATTTGGGGGTTCGTGTTTTCGTGAGATATTCAACCTGAGGTTAGCTCTATGAAGTTTGGGTTTGAGCAAAGATATTGAAGATTATAAACTGGTAAGTGGTGAAATTATAGGATTTAAATTAGGGACTTTCAGTTTTTGAGTCACTGTGTGAACAATATGAACTTGTCGATCGATGTGGTGGTCGAGAATTTATTGTGATTTGGACATTTGAAAAAATCTACTATTTCGAATATATTGTTGATCGATAATGCTATTAACAATTTTATCGCCGATAATATAGTTGTCGAGCATTAATTTTTGAAACGCTTGTGTACTCGATAATTTATATAATTGTTTATCCATATCTTTAAGTGATTCTCTGATTCTGACTATTTTTTAGCCCCATGTCGTACCATAGGATTAGGGTTTTTGACTAGGTGAGTAATTTATTTTGTTTGTGTTTTTATGTTGACAATGATGTTGGTTATGATAATCAAGTCATTTTGAAAGTAAGTATTGGGCGAGCAGGTTTATAGAATCTCTACAAGATAGTGGTGATTCTCCTGATAAAGATGAATGATGTGGGTAAAAGGGATAATATGTTCAAGAAGGAGGGAGGACCTTTATATTTGTAATTAGTTGCTAGTGGTGACTAAATATGTTAGTTGGTAGGGACTAAGTGCAGTGACTAGGTTCTGATATTTTTTAGGGAGCCCATAACTTTTATGTAATAACGTATGATGGTATCATGTATTTTTCATGTGCTACAGATTTTGAATATTATTTTCTGTAAATAATTTATATTTTACTAGATAGTTAATTTCAATTCAAGTTCCTATATGTATTTCAGAATCAACAATTATAGAATGAACAATTTGCACAAGTCTAAAATTGTCGAACAGGTATAGAATCAACAATTTCCATCAGTTTACAATTGTTGAACATGTTTAGCATTAACAATTTATAGCATTGTGAAATTGTTGAACATGTATAGAATCAGCAATGTGCATCAGTATGAAATTGCCGAACAGGCATAAAATCAATCATTTCTATCAGTGTACAATTGTTGAACATGTGAATCAACAATTTGTATCAGTGTGCAATTGTTGAACAAGTATAGAATTACCAATTTCCATCAGTGTAAAATTGTTGATTCTAGGTATAGAATCAACAATTTCTACCATTGTACAATTGTTGAACAGGTTTAGCATCAACAATTTGCAGCATTGTGAAATTGTTGATAAAGTTTATAGCATCAACAATTTGCAACATTGTAAAATTGTTGAACATGTATAGAATCAATAATGTGCATCATTGTGAAGTTGTCGAACATGCATAGATTCAACAATTTTTATTAGTGTATAATTGTCGAACAAGTATAGAATCAACAATTTGCATCAGTGTAAAATTGTTGAGTTCTTCTTCAATCAACAATTACTTCTAGATAAAATTAATGATTTTTGTTTTATTTGATATATGCATAGTAGGGCTGTCAATGGATTGGATTTAATCTGAAATCCAATCAAATCTGATCCGTTCCAAAAAATTCGGATTTGGATATAGGTTTTACAACTTCGGATAGGATATGGATTCTAGATATATAATATAAATTATTTTTGGATCGAATTCGTACATATCCAATTTGGTAATCCGAATTTAAGAAACATCTTTAAGGTATTTTATGTTTTATAGCCTTTAACCCTCTACAACTCTCTCTCTCTATCTCTCTCTCTTTCTTTCTCATTTTTTCACTTACAACTAATCTCACTACATCTTTCTTCTTCTCATCTCCATTCAAGAAGTTTCGAAGATAGTCATGTTTCAATTAGTTATTGGAAATCGCATATTCTCGATTATTGAAGGTTTACTCTATCGTTGAAGATTTACTCTATGGTTGGTTCTAAATCTAATCTTAGTGGAACACAAATGTGAAAATAACTCATGCAATTGATGTAGGGATTCATTTTAGAATTCTCCCACCATAGAAGCTTTGATTTTTTATAGAAGCACTGTTACTTTGTTCATATTCGGATATACGTTCGGATATCCGAAGATCTACTCAGATTCGGACTGGATTTGGATGGTGAAATTACCTTTGAATTCGGATTAGATTCGGGTACTATAGCTTTGAGATCGGATTTGGATTCAGCATTATCTACTCTAAATTTGATCCATTGATAGCCCTAATGCATAGGGCAATGGAACCTAAGATGATCATTAGGATGTTCAAACAACATGCCTTATCGTAACAAGAGGGAAAATGAGTTTATGTCAACGGTTATAGATAAAAAGCTTTTTTTAGGTTCTATAAATATTTTTGAGCTTCTACACAAAGTGTTTCATACCATAGTAAAGAAAGGGAAAATACCTACCTAAAACTTAGCACACACAAAATGGCATATTTTTCACACCTTTAATAGCCCAAAAATAATATCGAATAAATTTTTGAATAGCATCACAAGTCAATTAAGAAAATTACCAGTTTACAATAACATAAAAAAATCCTAATGACTCAACATAGGCCAATTCAGTAATTAATCTTAACCTTATTACACATTAAAACCAAAACATTTCCTAAAAACCACATTCTTGGATCAACCCAGAAATTGAAGTCATCTCATTTTTATATGATTTATGTACACCATCTTGACCAACGCTTATAAGCACATCAAATTTCCAAAAAATTCTTCGAGTTCGTAAAGACCACGTATTCCTTCATATTTTCATTTTACTCTTCATGGCGGGCTTATCAATATCCACCCTCCATACTTCCTGGTAGGAGGGAATATCAATACATAAACAAATAATCATATAATTCATTCAACAAAATTTTAGAACTTTATGGCTTAATCAATGAAACTCAAGAAGCTAATGGGTAACCAAAATTATCGACAATACAATAAGTTGACAATTCAAAATTGTCAAGTAGGCATTAAATCAACAATTTTGATGTTCTAAATTGTCGACTACCAAGTAGTTCAATAATTTTGAGTAAATCACAAAAAAAAACCTAAATTCTAATATAGGGAAAAATCCTAATCATGGAATCAAAAGTTTACAAATATGTCACATTCTATACTTCAATCGTCACGGTCTTCATCAAAACCGAAGCATTCAAACTCGACTTAAAAAATAACATTAACCCCAAGCAATAAAACTAGGGTTTACCTAAATAAAATAGGGTAAATTTGACTACAATCCCACCTACAGACTGAATATTTTCCTTTAGTCCCAAAGTTGTTTAAATATGTAGTTTTGTTCCCAAAATTGCCATTGACTTCAGGTCAACCTTCGTTAAACTTAAATTTTGACATGAACTGACTAAACTACCCTCACGCGAGTTGCACGTGATTTTCTCTAACAGGTAAACAAGTTATCTTTTGGTCATCTATTCCCTAAAACAATCCCTAATGGTCATCTCCTTCCCCAAATATCCCAACGGTCATCTCCTTTCCAAATCCCTTTAATTTTTCTAAGTTTTGGTGTTGGTCATATCTTTGCCAAATACCTCCATTAAAGCTCTCTCTCTCTCTCTCTCTCTCTCTCTCTCTTTTATTTCTAATTTTTGGTTTTAGTTTGCCTCTGTGTCTATGGGATGTGGAAGTGGAGGTAGTGATGGTGGTGATGATATAAAGGTAAAATCACTTTATATCTCTCTGTCACTGTAATTAATCAAGTAATTTATATAAATTTTAAGAAATCACCATTGAAGCTTAAAGGTAAGAAATGGGGACTAAAGACAAATTTCAAGATGATTTGTGTTCAATCTGTGATCAAGCATTTCATGGTATTGGATATCATAATTTGGGACTAAATACTAATTTATTGATGATTTATAATTTTTGTTGTAGGATGATTTGTGCCCTATCTGTGATTAAGCTTTTCATGGTATTTGGGATTGTTCATGGTTATATAGTATGTGCAAGAAGACAAATTGTAGTTAAATAATAAAATTCCATGTTTCTAAATCAATAAAGAACCCTGGTAGAAAGTACTTGAAATGTCAATTCCCTACTTGTAGTGCTTTCCAATGGTTGAGTGAGGCCATTGGGCAATCTTCAAATTTACCAAGTATGAGCAGCTCCTCTTTCAAAGGTAGTTGTTTTGGTTATGAGGAAATTGGGCACTGGTAGAGAGAATGTCCTTGGAGGACTGTAGTTTGCTCTAAAGGTGGTTGGGGATTCATTAAATTATCTAAATCTACTGGTCAGAGAAGCAAGGGTAATAAATTCTTAGTTTGCGAAAATGTTCAATGCAAGCACTTTATGTGGCTAAAGGACTATATGCATAAAGAAGGAAAGAAGAATGTAGAATTTGAGACTACGACTAATTTGAATGCCAAGGTGAGTGTGACTATGGGATTGGATAAATTTTACAACGATTTTAAAGGCAAATCCCAATTGGGATGAGATTGGGAGTTTTTTATGATACAAGTTAGGGATATGTGCAATTCTTTTTATATAATTCTTTTTATACAAGTTAGTGATCATATGTGCACACTCTATACATAACACATACTTAACATAACCCCAAACCTTCCCCCTAACCATTATCCCCTCAACTACCAATATTGGAAGCCAGAATCTTATAAAACCCCTTAAATGTCTTTTCTTTATTCTTTATAAAAGCAACCCTTTCCCCATACCTTCTTCAAAACACAAGTATTTCTTGTATTTTCTTTTCTTTTCTTCTCTTCAAACCCTAAAAAAAATGCCTCTTTTCTCTATAACTGAGAATGACTCTTCTTCTGAAGAAGAGTACATTAGATTTGCTAAATGTTATGATTCATCCTCTAACAGTGAGGCTAGCTAGATGGAGGAGGATGAGAGTGAGTCTAGGTGGACAAAAGAAGAGGAGGAAGAAATAAACGTAGAAGAAGAAGAGACAGATTAAGAAGGGACAGATGAGGAAGAGGTAGAAGAGATAGACGAGGAAGAAGAATAGGAAGATATTGAAGAAAATGGAACAAACGAGAAAAATGAAGAATTTTTTTGTGTCTATGGGTATTGCTTTGTTTTTTAGGTTCTCTTTTGGGATCCCTTCTCTATTTGGGATATAGAGTTTCTTTTGTTTTTTTGTTTGGGATCCCAGAAAGTGTGAATTGTTTTGTGAATAAATGGAAATGCAATTTCCTTTCTAGATATCTCTTTGTATTGTGGAACTGCCATTTTTTTTTTCCTTTTCCATTATTTGTATTGTGGCAATTTTAGACCAAAAATGGGTACCTGCACATTTTAGATCACTGAGTACCTGCACATCTATACATTTCAGACAACTGTGACATTCTGCACATTTTAGTTTGACTGTGTGAGGACCTTCTGCACATTTTAGACCAGTCAGACCTTTTCCCATACCTTATGAACATTTTAGACTAGTCAGACCTTTCCCCAAACCTTCTACACATTTCAAACCAGTCAGACCACTGTGAGACATCAACAACAGTATTCATAAAAAACAAGCACATGCATGTAATTGAGTGAGTACTTGTTAAGTTATAAAATAGACAAACAAGAAACATTCATGAAAGAAATGTACTTGTTAACATTCATGAAAGAAACATACATAGAGTACCTGTTAACATTCATGAAAGAAGCATTCAGTTAATAGAGTACATGCTAACATTTTCAGTCAAACAAACATATTTAGTCTAACAAACAATAAACATTTTAAGTCTACATAGCTAAACATAATTACTTTTTAACATACAGTTAAATATATCTAAATTAAGTCACACTGTCATACTTTTCAATTCTTGCCAGGAGATTGATAGCCTTTCTTGTAAGGGTTAGGGCTTGGGGATTGAGCTTGCTGTACTGATGCCCTAGTTTACCATGGGGCTTGAGCTTGCCATGTTGATGCCCTAGTTGGCCTTTTAGTTTGAGTAGCTAGAGACTACCTTTGAGCTTGACTTGGTTGACTCTGCCTTGTGGTTTTAGTAGCTTGAGACTGCCTTTAGGCTTGATTTGCTTGATTCTGCCTTGGGGCTTGAGTAACTTGAGACTACCTTTGGGCTTGACTTGTTGGACTATTCATTAGGGCTTGAGTAGCTTGAGACTGCCTTTGGGCTTTACATGCTTGACTTTGCATTGGGGCTTAAGTAGCTTGAGACTATCTTTGGGCTTGACTTGCTATAATTTATCTTGAGGCTTCAGTAGCTTGAGACTGGCTTTAAGCTTGACTTTCCCTAGTTTTCCTTGGGGCTGCAGTAGCTTGAGACTGCCATTAGTCTTGACTTGCTATAGTTTACCTTGGGGAATCAATAGCTTGAGGTTGTCATTGGGCTTGACTTGCTCTAGTTTGCCTTGGGGTATCAATAGCTTGAGATTGCCATTGGGCATGACTTTCTCTAGTTTGCCTTGGGGCATCAGTAGCATGAGTTTACCTTTAAGTTTACCTTGATTAAGTTTGTATTTGAGTTTTCCTTGATTGTGTTTTTCTTGGGGCTTGAACTTGTTATGTTGATGCCCTAGTTTTTCTTGGGGCTTGACTTGCTTAAGTTGGCCTTGGGGCTTCAGTATCTTGAGTTTGCCTTCCACCCCTAAAAGATCTTCCACTACCACCAACTATACCACCACTTCCCCTCCCTTTCATATTTTGTGTTACAGGTGGTAAGCCAATACTACTCATATGTCTTACCATGATAATATTTGTATCTACTCTCTTAGGTATTCTTGCCACTCTTAGCCTTGGTGTTGCTGGTCTACCCTTATAAGTTTTCTTGTTATGACCATAGCTACCACATTTTCTATATCTCTTCTGCCTCTTTTCTTCATCTGGATCAGGGATTCTTTGTTTCCTAGGTCTCTCAGCTCCTATCACCAATGGGGGAGATAGAAAATGGTTTATATGCTGTATATAATACAAAAATAAGCATACATATCAAGTATCAACTCAGATACACGTGTTCAAATACAAACCTTTTCCCACTCCGATCCATCAACTACAGGATATATGGCATTTTTATATGCTTTGACATATGAAGCAACTTTGTGAAAACAAGAAACATAGTTGTTAGCCATCCATAAAAAAATAGTTTTACTTAGCCAAAAAATACTCTGCGAAAATTAGAGACACAACTTTGTAAACCTTTAGATTATTAACCAAAAAATACTTTACTTACTTAGCCCATGGCCAACCATAAGGGAGTATAGCACTAACAGCATGCAAAAATGGTAGTCCAGAAAGTTGCCATTTATTGCAGTCATATTCATGTGTGTTGGTGTTCACTTTCCATCTTTGGCCATTTATCCCAATTGCAAGAAAAGATCCTGATATGGTCCCTTACACCTGATATTGACCATAGCATTTGATTATCTTATCAATGTCGGTTTGTGATCTAGGGACCAACACCAAACCTGCAAAAAAGATATACATATGGTCACATAGTAGATCTAAAACAATAAGAAAAGGTCTTGCTTAGCTTACCTGCTTCTTCCCACTCTTTTGCCTTGAGCCTCCTATTATACATGAGTTTCATCAACATTATATTCAGCTTTTCAAGTAACTTATGGATTGGCCTGTCCCTAATCTTCAAAATCAACATATTAAAAGACTCACTAAAGTTGTTTGTGATGTGTTCACATTTGGCAGTGAAATCAAAGTGGGACCTAGTCCAGTGTTCAAATGGCTCCATAAGTAGCCAGTCATGAGTAGCTGGGATTTCCAGTTTGAGTTGGTCGATGTGCTTATTTTTTTCAGATTGTTTAAATGTATTTGCTGCACTCCACACTAACCACTCTATTTGGGTCCCCCTGTGAAACTTCTTCATATTCTTGTACATATGTCTAAAGCAGAATCAGTGATTTTCATGAAGAAAAAGTTTAGTTACTGCATCAATGAGTCCCTTCTGTCCATCTGATATGAATGTTAGCTTTTGATTATGTAGAATTAGATAGGGCTGAAGAACCTCAAAGAAGTTGGTCCATGTTTCTTTACATTATGATCTGCATAAGTAAACTGTAATAGGGAATAGGCCATTATTCCCATTCAAGGCAATCACAGATAGACAAACCCCCCCTCCCCCCCATATTTACCCTTTAGAAAGCAACCATCTAAACCAAGTACAGGTCTACACCCACTTAACCATCCATCAAATCTTGCCTTAAACATCACCAATAAACTTTTCCACTGGTTACTTTGAAGATCTTTACTATATTTGGCCAAACTGCCAGGGTTAACCAGTAAGACTTGTCTGAAAAATTCAGGTTATAGAATATAACCCTCATCATATGATCCAACTATCTTCTCCATGCATATAGTCTAAGCATTTCATAAAGTATAATATCAACACCATACCTTCTTAAAATCAGCTCCTTCATACCTACTGGTCTAGTGGTTCTCACTGTCCTAATTATTTCTTTAACTTCCTTTGCCACCCACTGGAAATTTGCTTTTTTGTTAGATTGGCCACTCCTGCCAGGAAATGTGTGAATAAGATTACTATTGGCCCTCATACTGAAAGTGGTACTATCTTGGTTAACCCTAGCATAGAACATCCATTGACAGTTAAATATTTCAGCCTCAGTACAAATATATCTTACCCTCATATAAACATTATTTTTTTGTTGGAATTGGTGCCTGTTCATAATGGCCCTTAAAAAAGCTTTGCAAACATTAACTGTAGGCCACTCTATGCCAATAACAATCTCTAACCCAGGATTATGCATAGGTAATATAGTATGATGCACTTCAGCTTCTTCTGTTGTAAAAATGTTATCACATTCTTTGGCCAAATCTCTGAACTCATCATCACATCTATCTATATCAGCTTGGGTTAGACCATCATCACCATCAACTGATGAGTGATTTAAGTAATACCCTTCTTCTACATCTAGGCTATCTGGGTTAGTTTTGCCCATCTATTCCAAGCATCAACTTCTTCTTCATCATTTGAAGCCTCTCCCCCCAATCTAACTTTATCCCCAATTTCAGCATTAACTGGAGCCCCTCCCCCCAATCCAACTCATGCCTCAGTTTTGGCATTAACTAGACATCTTTCTTCAATCCAACTCCACCCTCAGTTTCAATATTAGGTTGATCATCACTAAAGTCCATATGTTACAAATCATCAAGTTCTTCCTCAGATACTTTACTTGCTCTTGGTTTCTTAACTCTTTTAGTGTTTTCTTCACCACTTTGTAAACTATTACCTTTTCTCTTTTTCTTTGATACAAGCATTTTTTTTGTTTGAGTCACAACTACCTTTTGTTTACCCTTGGCAATGGTCTCATGTTGAAGTAGATCAAACTGTGTAGTCTCAACCTCAACTACAACTTGAGAAGTAGGAAATATTGGTGGTCCTTCATCTGGTTCCATCATAACTACATCTGGTTGTTGAATTAAAGGTGGGGGCACAACTTCTATAGGCACTGCATATACATAGAAATGTACATCCCACATACTATCCACATTACTACAACGCCACATCTTATACAAACTTGTATCATCACAAACATCCACTATCTCACCTATACACAGTGTCTTCACCACTATCCCAGAACCAAGTGAGATAGCTTCATTTATCCTAACAACATTAGATATAATATACTCTAATAGACCTTGATAGTAAAACTGATCCCTATCTACATTTTCCAATATATGCATGTCCCCATCAATGTATAGGCGATGTGTATACCCTGTCTCCCCAGGTTCAGACAATCTACCTCCCCAATGAATAATGATATTTTTTAGGTCATTTTTGTCATTGTAGTATACCCCTAAACACTATATAATTAAGATAAATATCATGGTAACATACCTAAAACACCTAATTTAAAAACACCACTTGTAAAATCTCAATTTTTTTAATATACCCTAATGATTGAAAACCAAAACACTAATTTTATAATCGAAACCACTTTTAAAAAGCCCCAATTTTGCATTCCAAACTCTTATTCTTAACACAAATCTTCTAATTTTCAAAATGGGAAAACCAAATAAATAGATATTAAAGAGAGATTTATAAATTTTACCTATTCAGAAAGAAAGAAAGAGATATGGAGAGAGAAAGACTTATATTGTGATCAAAGGCTTGGAAAGATCAGGTATTAGATTTCAACACTCTAGTTTTCCAAATTTTTATAGTTGCAGAAGATAAAGATTGTTACTAAATTTTCCTAAATTTTCCCTCCATGAAGAATTTTTTGTTTGAGACAGTTTTGAGGAAGAGATAACCGGAAGGCAACTTATTCACCTATTAGAGGAAATCACGTGTAACTCGCGTGAGGCTAGTTTAGTCAGTTCATATCAAATTTGAGTTCAACGAAGGTTGAACTATGGCCAGAGGCAATTTAGGGACCAAAACTTCATATTTAAACAACTTGGGGACTAAAGTCAAATATTCAGTCTGTAGGTGGGGCTGTAGTCAAATTTGCCCAATAAAATCTGAAAAGGGAACGTAGTTATAGAGGGAGAGAGGCTTTGATTTTTTAGTTTTGTTTTTTTTTTAGAGAGAGAGAGGCGATAACTTATGATATTGACCAAATTGAGTGGAAGATATAGAGAAGAAAGTAAGAGGTTCAGAGAGCAACAGACCTCAATACATGATTTTTTCCATTTCATTCATTGCGGTAGTGTAAAAGTGTGAGAGTCAGAGATCTGGACCAAAATACGTTTGAGAAGAGGAGAAAAAAATAAGATAAAGGTTTTGTTTGAAATTTGGACTGAGAGGAGAGAGAGAAAGGTATCACTTTTGATACCTCATTTCCACCTCATTTTATATATTGGGAATCCCCTATAATGACATCCACTCATCTCTATTAGATGAGTGGTTAATATTTAGAGTCTATACAGTTTTTCATTTTTCAGTATCCACGAATAGGTATATGTAGGGAATTTGGATAATAGAGAGCACACCTCACGGATCTCTTAAATATTAGAGCGCCACATGTTATGCATAAAGGATACAATAAATGCATAATGGTTAAAATAAATGTAAAACATTGGATAATATTTTCATTTTAACTCTAATGCTTTCAATTAGTAATTAATATGAAAATAAGCACAATTCAAGTCTACAATAATTGTCATATGAATACCCCTACTCCTTTCAATTTTGAACATTTTTTAGATATAGAAGGTCTAAATTAATTAATTAGAATATATAAATGACTTAATTAATTAGAATATATAAAGTAGAAGATGAACGTTTCAATAAAGAAGTTCATGACAATTATATATAGGCATCAACTATTATGGTTTTATTTTCATCTTATTTGTTTCTCTTATCTTCCAATAGCATCGGTAAGCGTCTTGCAATGAAGCAGAACATTGATTTACCTTAGCTTTGTTTGTTCTTCATTAATTGGTATGTGTTTGGTTTTCTAAGGGCGATTGGCAATTCAAGATTTGGTATCTATTTTCTATGTAGTTATGCTAAATCTATTTGAAAAGATTTACAGAAACTGAAATTTTCAATGCTTTTGTTTATTAAAATTGTTAGGCACATAATAATACTAAGTTTGTATAAATTTAAGTATGCATTTTTGGCAAGTAGGACTATTAAGGGTCTATTTGTTTTTGTTTTTAGAAAGTGTTGTGAAGTGAACTGCTTGTGAAGTTTGTCAAAAATGTGCTGTGTTTGGCAGACTAGGCCAACTTCATACTTTAAATGTACTTCACACCTTCCTGTCATGTTTGGCAGACTAACTTCCCACAGACCAAAATTAGAATCAAACCATCAAAAACACCACCAATGGTGGGTAAACGGCCAAAATAAAAAGGTTACGTCATCCAATTCATGGGAATATCATCCAAAAGAAAATGATATAAAGGGATATATGGCATTAATATTCTCTAAAACATAAAAATTAACAATTAGAGAGATAGATAAAAGAAGTGGTAGGAGAGAGAGAGAGAGGTGGGAGGGATAGATATAGAGAAGTGAGATATATATATATATATATATATATATCTCACTGAGAGGGAGAGATAAGTAAAAGAGAGATAGAGAGAGAAGTAGAGAGATATACATTTAGAGAGATATGAGAGACATAGAGGTAAGGGAGAGAGAGAGAGGAGTAAAAGAAAGATATAGAAATAGATAGACGAGGAAAAGAGAAATGGAAAAATATATAGAAAAGGAGGGATAATAGATATATATATATATATATATATATATATATATATATATATATATATATATATATATATATATAACCATTCATCAATTGGCTCTGATACCAATAATGAAGGATTGATAAACAAGAACAAGAATAACGAAATAAATAAGAACATTCCAACCTAAAGTATAACCTTTCGGTCCCTCTAAAGCACTTAGACACCCTCAGGGGTATGTGTGCAGATATTGAATACTTAACAAGAACAAGGTAAACAAACTTTTATTTATTAAGAAATACTTACAAGTAATAGTAGACAAATAGTGGGTGAAGGTATTACAAAGAAGTGGTAGAGGAGAAAGGAAAAACATCAAAGGAAAAACTTGCTTACAAATGGGCTCTTGGATCCAATTTAAACTAGTGGCGAATTCCAAAGCTTTGAAGTCCAAAGTTCGTGCCAATCCACGTGTAGTCTCGAGTGTGATTAGAGTTTTTCATATCTCTCTATATGTATATCTACGTGTAGTCTCGAGTGTAACAACCAATTTTCTCCGTCATGAAAATCGCCGTAACGACGTTCCTCGGCTTCAATTTTTGCAAGGTTGAGAAGGAAGTGGAGACCTGAATCGATAAAATTTTGCATCCCTTAAATCGCGTGGTCCCTCTGATACTATATTTAATAAGAACAATAGTGCAGAAAGCTCGCAAATTAGATTAACTTCATCTCTCTCTAGGGTTTCATGAATTTTCCCCCAAAACTCACAAATCTCTCTAATCTCTCTCGCAAAATATCACAACTAGCTCCTACTAGAGATGCTCCCCTGACTTAAGTAAAACAAAACAAAACAAAAGATAGTTTTTACGCCTTTGGTGACGTGCATAGTAACCACGACCTACGTAGGCAGCCCACGATCTATCAGACCTAGTGCATAAGAACTGTACAAGATGGTTCGCAGCAATCTTCAAATGCTAGAGCATATGGCTCAGTGTTAAATCCGAGGATGTTTCTAGCTGATGGTATTTTTAGTTGATGGATTGTTCATAAAGCTTCCACTAATCCTCCACGGTTTTGGCACCTTGGTATAGCCTCAACTATCTAACAAATGAGATGTAAGAAACAAATGAGTTTGAAAACTCTTATAGATCATTACACCTTGATGAAGGTTGTATCTACTTAAGTGAAAAAGATTAATACTTTTACCATATGGCATTCCTTGTGAAAATGCTCAGAAAATTCTTTGATTTACACCATTCTTATGCCTTCTTATGTGCTCTTTGTATGTTTCACCTTCCTAATCTCTGTATACCAATGTTAAGTTTACACTCGTCTCTGACACTAGTAAACCAAAATGTACAGAATGTATGAACAGAATGTACTTTGCAAAAAAACAGTTATAGAACAATACTCACTGCAAATTTAGGCTTATAAGTAACAACTTTTATGCTGAATGTACTATACATATTATCAGGTTATATATAGAGAGTATTACCTATTAGAAATTACCGCAGTAGTCAGCTCCATCTTCGGTGAATGTTAGGCGCAACTGCAGGTAACAAATTTTGGGCCAACCATATTTGGCAATGTATGATTTAACACTTATCGAGGCCATTGACTGTGCCACCGTAAAGAAATATAATGTCCCAAAGATCAGGAGGATTCGAGCAGTCGGTACGGATAAAATAGACCCCACTCCCTTAAACAAAGTAAAGAGCATGCAGCGTACCCGAATTTACTCCACCCAATTAAGTGGTGAATAGTGATGATCCAAAATTTATCAATGAAACTTTTTGGAATACCAAAAATATATTGTCGAAACTTTATCTTAACCCAACGAAACAAACCCAAACCCACTTGGCATTTTTGTGTCATACTGGTATATTAGCTCAGCCTCAAGAACATTAACATTCGAAGAACTAAAAAATTTCCAGAGTTCACTGGATGTAACCTTTCACGGCAAGTTTCTCACATAAACATTATTCCTTGGAACCACTTTCACCACCACCGGTAATGTTTTTGTCTTCTTTTTCTACAATACTTTTATCGGATTCCCCTCTTACTCCTAAACACCAACATAAATTACAATCTACTAAACAATTCTGGACAAAATTAAGAGGTACCCATGAAATGATTCAACATAATGTATACTTACAAACAACTCAAGATTACTCAAGGCTATTATCGCTTCTTCTTCCGACCTCATTGTAACAAACACCAATCCCCTATTTTTAGTCTTGTTAAACATGGACAACTTCACAAAAGCAACAAAATCACAGATACCCATTTTAATCAAACCACTAAAAACCAAAACTTCAAATAGAAAAAGTTCAGACTAAAGCATCTAAGTTCCAACTGACCTTAACATCAACCACTCTCCCGTGTTTCTCAAAAATACTCTCGATATCTTCAATGGTACATTCCCATAAAACATTTTGTGCAATCAAACGCTTCTTGGGTGTTGGAAAAAACGCATGTATTTCTTTTGTGGTTTGAATATAACCTTGGTGATTACTGTTAGTCCCATATTGGATAAGTGAAAATTGTCTTTTTACTTTATATTGGGTTACACATGTATAGCATATGTGTAAGTAGGTGGCGCCCTCACTAGTATGTGAGGCGAGTATGTGAAGGCTTGCTATATGGGGATGCCCATGGGCTTGCGTCCACGAACCAACCCATGACCCATTTGGACTATTTTATAAGAATTTATTCGAATAAATTATAATTCTATTCGAATAAATCTGGCAGCAAAAAATCTATTAGAATAGAATATGATTCTATTGGAATAAATCTGGCAGCAAGAAATCTATTCGAATAGATTATGATTATATTCGAAAAAATCTTGCAGTAAGAAATGTATTCTAACAGAAATAGATTCTATTCGAATAAAACATGCAGTTACTCTTCAAGAGACACAACTTTTCTCAGAGATATGTCTTGGGACGCAACCCCGTCTACAGGTACTTCTAAAGGACACCTTCTCCTTTATTTATATGATTGTTTTTGATGTGTTTGACACACAAAAAACATCCCCGAATCTCATTCCTCCTCTTCTCAATTTGATTCCTTCTTGAAAGTGAAATCACAGATAGTTCGACATGCATATTGACTTGAGTGCTTCAAGTTTATACGATTCGATCATTGTATATTGGGAGACAGGCACCGTCAAACTGTGAAGCACCATACGCAGGGTGAAATCTGTCTTAAAGAAATTACAGTTACTACAAGCCTCAATTTTAAGTTTTTTCCATTTCCTTTTCGTTCATCTTCATCTTCAATTCTAAATACATGTTCTATAATCTTAAGACAGATTTCTTTATATCTTCTTTATGCTCAAGTTTTGCGAAGATGTCTATCAACGAAACTGCTATTCGTGTTCATCAAGAAAAGCCAGAGAAATACATTAGAGCAAAGTTCAAACGTTGGCAGCAAAAGATGTTATTTTATCTAACAACTCTGAACCTTGCTAAATTTTTGTAGGAGAGTGCCCCTGTTCTCAAAGGCAGTGAAACTGACAAGACAACTGTCGCTGCTATGGAGGTGTGGAAGCATTTTGATTTTTTGTGTAGGAACTATATTCTGAATGGGTCGGATGATAAACTGCACAATGTTTATAGTACACTTAGGACTGCCAAGGAACTGTGGGATTCCCTGGATAAGAAGTACAAGATAAAAGATGCAAGAATGAATAAATTCGTTGTCGGTAGATTCCTTGACTTCAAGATGATAGATTCTAAGTCAGTAATCAGTCAAGTATAAGAGTTGTAGATTATCATGCATGAAATTCATATAGAAGGAATAATTCTGAGCGAATCATTTCAAGTTGCTTCATTAATTGAAAAATTACCTTCATCCTAGAAGGAATTTAAGAATTATTTAAAGCACAAATGCAAGGAGATGAAGTTTATGGACTTGATCGTGCGCTTAAGAATTGAAGGAGACAATCGCAATAGTGAGAAAGCGATTGGAATTGGTTCACTGTAATCAAAGCCAATGTTGTTCAAGGAAATCCTTCAAAAAATAAAGGTAAATCCCATAAGAAGAATGGGAAAAGGGTAATAACCCTACAATGGGTCCAACCGGAAAAAACTTCAAGAAGTTTTCTGGGAACTGCCATACCTGCATAAAGAAAGGGCACCGCGTAAAGGACTGTAGGAAGAATAAAGGCAATTCTATAAAGAATAGCCCCCTCAAGCCAACGTGTCTGAGATGGAGAACCGTTCTGCTGTGGTCTCTGAAGTAAACTTGATCAGCAATGCCAAAGATTGGTGGATTGATACTGTAGCAATATGCCACATTTGTTCTGACAAAACCCAGTTTTTGTCATACAATAAAGTGGACAGTGATGAAAAATTGTATATGGGAAATTCTACAACTTCTGTGGTTAAAGGAGTTGGAAAAGTCGTCCTGAAGTTCACATCATGAAAAGAACTTACTCTGAATGAAGTTCTACATGTTTCAGATATTTGAAAGAATTTGGTGTCTCGATCAGTTTTTAAGTAAGAAAGGCTTTCGGCTAATATTCGAGTCGGACAAATATGTCTTGACTAAAAGTGAAATGTTTGCAGGAAAGGGATACTTGTGTGATGGCTTGTTTAAATTCAATGTTGATGTAACCCCAATGTTTATCAATAAAATTAAAGATTCTGCTTATATTCTTGAGTCTTTTAATGTTTGGCATGCGTGATTAGGCCATGTTAATAGTGGTTCGCTACGCAGATTAATAAACTTAGGACTATTGCCTAAATTTAGCATTGATTACAAACATAAATGTACAACATGTGTTGAAGAAAAGTTTGTAAAACAACCCTTTCAATCAATTGATAAAAGGAAGATAGTACCTCTCGAATTAATTCACAACGATTCATGTGATTTGAAATTCGTCCAAACAAGAAGTGGGAAAAAGTATTTTATTACGTTTATCGATGATTGTACTAGGTACAGTAATGTAAATCTACTCTAAAGTAAAGATGAAGCATTAGAGATGTTTACACTTAACAAAAATGAGGTTGAGAATCAACTTGAAAGGAAGATTAAAGCCTTAAGGTCAGATAGTGGTGGTAAATATGTTTCATCAGTTTTTGAAGAGTTTTGTGTTCATAAAGGGATTATTCACCAAACTACAGCACCTTATACACCTCAAAAAAATGGAGTTGCTGAGAGGAAAAATAGAACTTTGAAAGATATGGTCAATGTCATGTTGATTAGTTCTGGTTTGCCACAAAACTTGTGGGGGGGAAGCTTTACTTTCAGGAAACTATTTACTGAATAAGATTCCCCATTTAAAGACTAATAACATTCCTTATGAACTTTGGAAAGATAGAATACCTTCCTTTAAATTCGTGAAAGTGTAGGGGTGCCTTGCAAAAGTGCAAGTTCCAGTTCCCAAACATGTGAAATTTAGACCCAAAACCATTGACTGTATTTTTATTGGCAAAACTAATAATAGCAGTGCATTTAGGTTTCTGGTACACAAATCAGATATCACTAATATACATTAGAATGCATTCAACAAATCACGTGATACTATCTTTTTTGAGGATATTTTCCCAAGCAAAAAGAGTGATAATGCAAATTCTCTGAAAAGATCACATGACGTTGCTTCAGGTAGTGATCTTCAGCCCAAAAGTTCTGAACTGGCTCCAGAACTTAGACGTGGAAAACGTGTTAAGACCGTATCCATAAGAATTGGTCCCGAATATCTAACTTACCTGTTAGAGAATGAACCTGAAACCTTCAAGGAGGCCATGTCAACTTCTGAGGCTCCTAGTTGGAAAGAGGTAGTGCATAGTGAAATTGATTCTATTATGCAAAATCATACGTGGGAAATGGTAACTCTTCCACCTGGTAACAAACCAATCAGTTGTAAATGGATCTTCAAGAGGAAGATGAAACCTGTTGGCTCTAAAGACAAGTATAAGGTACGACTTGTTTCTAAGGGAATTAGGCAAAAGGAAGTCCTAGAGTACTTTGACACATATTCACCAGCTACAAGAATAACATCTATACAAATATTGATAGCTATTGCAGCTTTGCATAAGCTTGAAATACATCAAATAGATGTGAAAATAGTTTTTCTAAATGGTGAATTAGATGAGAAAATTTATATGAACCAACCTGAAGGGTTTATTGTCAAAGGTCAAGAACACAAAGTTTACAAACTTGGGAAGTCCTTGTATGGATTAAAACAAGAGCCCTTACAATGGCATGCAAAGTTTGATCATGTTATGATCAAGGATGGATTTAAAATCAATAAATGTGAAAAATGCGTTTATTATAAACGCATTGTTGTTGCATACATAATTGTATGTCTCTATGTAGATGATATACAAATTTTGGGGACTAATATTAATGTAATAAAGTTCACTAGGAAAATACTGACCAGGAACTTCGACATGAAGGACCTAGGTCTTGCAGATGTTATTCATGGAATCAAGATCAATAGGTCATCACAGGGAATTTTGTTGTCATAAGCACATTATATAGAAAATAGGCTTAAGAGATTCAATAAGTTTGAATGTAAAGGTGTTGAAACACCATTTGATAGAACTCAAAACTTAGTAAAAAAATAAGGGAGAAAGAGTTTCTCAACTTGAGTACTCATGTATCGCAGGCAGTCTCATGTATATTATGAACTTTGCCAGACTAGATATCTCTTATGCAGTATGAAAACTGAGTCGATATACGAGTAATCCTGGAGATGCACATTGGGTGGCACTCGTTAGGGTTTTAAAGTACTTAAAGTACACCCTACACTATGGTTTACACTACACTACTTATCCAGCTGTACTTGAAGGATATAGTGATACAAATTAGATTTCGGATTCTGAGGAGTCAAAATCCACTACTAGATATGTGTTCCCACTTGGAGGTGCAGTAGTATCATGGAAATTTTAGAAACAAACATGTATAGCTCAATCCACGATGAAATCTAAGTTTATTGCTTTGGACAAAGCTGAAGAAGAAGCAAAATGGCTTTGAGAGTTTCTAGAGAATATTCTTTTATGGCCACAACCTTTGCCAGCTATATGTATTCATTGTGATAATCAAGTAGTACTAGCAAGGGCAAAGAATCAAGTGTATAATGGTAAGTCACGACATATACGTCGCAGACATAATACCGTTAAGCAGTTACTTACGAATGGAATAATATCTATTGATTTTTTAAAATCTCAAGACAACCTTGCGGATCCATTTACAAAAGGGTCGTCAAAAGAGCAAGTATACTGTACATTAAAAGGAATAGGATTAATACGGTCAATCCATGAGTAATCTCAATGGTAATCTAACCTAGTTGTCCAAAGGATCCCAAGATCTAGGTTCAATAGAAAAATTGGTCGAGGGTTATTCACCAAAGCACTGCGGAGACTAGGTCTTCATCTCATTCCTGATGTAACAGTCAACCTGCAGAGATTGTTAGGGTAAAATTTTTTGTAATGATTCTTATAGCTTGTCTATACAAGTAAAGTACAGCAGGGTACTCTTAATAGAAAATCACCTATGTGAGTGCGAAGTGAGGGCCACTTCCGTGAGAATTGAAATGGCTAAATTCTCTAATAGCACTCATGAATCCAAGATTGTCCAGGGCCAAAATGGGCATTACATTTAGGAACTGTCTGTGACAAGAAAGGAACTGTATGAATACTATTATCTAGGCTTGCATCAATAGTTGAACAGTTCAAGACATCATGTTCACTGCTTAGCCAAGTATGTCTGATAGTTTTTCATTGGAGAAGGTTCAAGTCCACAAGACACCTTTTTCGATGCAGTGTCATTCCTACCATTTCTTTTAATATTCTTGTTCGTTCTTATCTTTCCCATTTTTATTCAAATGTGGGGAATTGTTGGAAAAAATGCATGTATTTTCTTTGTGATTTGAATATAACTTTGGTGATTACTGTTAGTCCCATATTGGATAAGTGAAAAAAAGTATTTCACTTTATATTGGGTTACACATGTATAGCATATGTGTAAGTAGGTGGTGCCCTCATAATTGTGTAAGGCGAGTGTGTGAAGGCTTGCTATATGGGGATGCTCATGGGCTTGCATGCAGAAACCAGCCCATGACCCATTTAGACTATTTTATAAGAATCTATTTGAATAGGTTATGATTCTATTCGAATAAATCTGGCAGCAAGAAATCAATTCGAATAGATTATGATTTTATTCGAATAAATCTGGCAAGAAGAATCTTTTTGAATAGATTATGATTCTATTCGATTATATCTGGCAGTAAGAAATGTATTCAAACAAAAATAGATTATATTTGAATAAAACATGCAGTTTCTCTTTAAGAGACACAACTCTTCTCAGAGATATGTCTTGGGACGCAACCCCGTCTATAGGTGCTTCTAAAGGACACCTTCTTCTTTATTTATATGATTGTTCCTGATGTGTGTGACACACAGAAAACATCCCCAAATCTCATTCCTCCTCTTCTCAATTTGATTCCTTCTTAAAAGTAAAATCACAGATAGTTCGATAGGCGTATCGACTTGAGTACTTCAAGTCTATACGATTCGATCGTTGTATCTTGGGAGACAGGCACCGTTAAACTATGAAGCACCATACACAGAGTAAAATCTATCTTAAGGAAATTACAGTGACTGCAAGCCTCGATTTTCAGTTTTTTCCATTTCCTTTTCGTTCATTTTCATCTTCAATTCTGAATACATGTTCTACATGGAGTTCATTGATTGAATTGGTTGATAGGGTTCCAGGGTTTTGATTGAAAATGGAGAGAGAGATGATTGGGGTCGTGTTGTTGAGGTCAGTTGAAGGAGAAGAGTTGGGGCTGCTGTTGTCGTTGAGTGAAGAAAGCTGTTGTTGTTGATGAGATGATCTTCGGAGTGTTAGAGTTTGGGATTTCAATTATTGAGAGAAGAATGCTATGAAATGCTGATAAATTTAAATAAAGTTGATGTTCCAGTTGGATTTGCCAAAACACCCTTATTTCGTATAGGAGAAAAGTTGTGGGTTAGACTTTCTTTTATACCCATTATTTCATTAAGTAATTATGATTGAGATGTCTATTTTAGGGATTTGGTATAGACGAAATGGGGATTAAATAAATTGCGAGAATAGACGAAATAACCCTTATGATCTAACGGCTATTACGATTCCATATATTTATTGCTATAACTTAAACACTCAATTTTCCTCAACATGTGTAGGGTAGTGTGATCATCGGCCGAGATTAATTCTCATGGCATGGCTATTTCTTTAGTATTATAGACTAGTGCTACTCGTGGTTCTCGCCACGCTGAATACGTTGACACGCCTTCGGTGTAATAAAATATGTTCATTATCGCGCCTTCGGCCCTAAAATTCAATAAAAAATATTTTGTTTCACATTCGATGACATAACTATGTAGGGAGTCAAATACTTTAAAATTAAGTATAATGTCCAGAAATAACCTAACATTTTAATATCTCATTTTTGAGTTGCCCCTATATTCAGTGGTCGATAATAACTGGAAACTTGAAACACGACATTGAAATGCCTTTTTTCACAATTCAAATGAATAGCAAGAAATGTATTTTTTTTAACTAAAACCCGCATTTTGTGCGTAGCTTCTTAAATTAAAACCTACAACTCTAATGTGATTTCACTAAAATATGCACTTCATATGATTCCCGCCAAAATGCACGTTTCAAAAAATAACATTTCAGAAGTTCTTTAAGGTTTTTTCTGCACATATTTAAGAGTCAGGTTCTTTAACTCCATATGGAAAATAATTGCTCTCACATTAGTACACTCTGTCCACAATGATGGAAGAAACAATGGAAATATCAAAACTGTAACATATTGTCTGTTATTAACCTTCCAAGGTTAAGAATACCGGCAGATATAACATCACTAAAATAATATAGGTAATTTTTGATCACATATGCAACAGCTGTGATATAAGAAGCTGACTCAAGGCTTGGCTTTCTTATTAAGGAGAAACATAATAGCCGTTAGGAGATAATAAGAACAATGAATACATAAGATGAAACTAAAAAGAATTTATGGAAAAAATAATTTCGCAAAAATGCCAAAAACTCAAAGCGTGTACCAAACCATGTCTTGTTAAAAATTGAGGTAGCTACTCTTTCTTCCCTTCGAAGAACGAACAAGGGAATCGCCAACCAAGTAGTAAATCAACAAGAATAATATAAAAGGATACAAAGAATTATCCCGGAGGAAGGAAGTGGAAAACCCTTGCGGATGAAAAACAACTCCCCACGAATAATTCACTATAATATCAAATAGGTTACAATGATCTCTCAAGCTTCTCAAGATTTAATGGAGTTTCTTCAAACCCTAGACTCTCTAAGGCTAAACTCACCAAAAGATAGGTTAACATAATAACCTTAGTCCTCTTTATATACTAGAGGACCAAAAATACAAGTAGCACGGATCTTGAGGCACTCTAACATCTAAGGCAAACCTGCGCGAAGCTCGTTCGAACGACTCCAAGCTCATTCGAACAACTTTGCGATAGTTGGTCTCCAACCCTAGAAATATAGCATCTCGTTCGAACAGCATCCAAGTTCGATCGAACGACATCCAAGTTCGATCGAGCGAGATTGACTCCTGGGCCAAAATTCCAGTGAGTAAATCAACTCGTTCGAACGATTTTCTTCCTCGTTCGAACGACTTCGACAATCTTCAGATTTCTTTGACAATCTTGATTCGAGTTCATACCCAACATGTCTAACATATGAAAAGCTTTGACTTCTCTTGATTCTGAGATAAACGTCAGAACGTATGAGGTTTCAATGTTTCAGAGGGCAATAAGATTGGCTTTTTTCAACTTAAAATCATTTATTTTGCTAGACAGCAGACAAAATAAAATTTTCAAATTGAGACAATCTGGCTTTTGGCATTTTGGATTATTTAGACAATTTTTGAAAATGGATTTCAAATAAATTTGTCTGAAGTCCAATATGATGGTAGGAAGTTAACTTCTACAGTCATTGCAAAGAATGCAAAGGGTTACTGATAATACACAATAATCTCTAAGGTTACAACTATTACCTTGAAGCTTCGGAGACACCTTGATCCATGTTTATACACTATTTCCTAAAGTACCTTACCAAATCTAAAAAATAATATGCTAAAGGGAACTCTATGACATACTTATTCACACATTCATCTCTAACTGCATGTAAAAAAAGAAAGTGAAGAAATAAAATCTGACGTGATTGTCCAAATATACAAAAACTAACATAATATAGATTAGATAAGCAAAACGAAATTAGAAATGAAATCCCATATTTTTACCATGATAAACATTAACTATCAAAGAACATACAACAATGTGAATCATGCTCTCTCCGTGAAAAGCAAACTTTAAAGCCTCAGAATACTATGGGAAGGAAATCACATCATCCTACAGGATTGTTTTTCTAGATCAGAGTGCGAAATACATGTAGAATAAACATGTATATATCTATATTTTTTGGGATCTGGTGAGAAAAACTTTACAGCCAATTTTAACTTCCTACATTAAGAAGAATTAAGTTATGGTGAGGATGAAGGTGGTCTTCACAACATTTGGACAATTTCTTCATAAAAAAAATCTCATCATTCTGAATAGCCACATACAAATTAAATCAATACCGTCATAAATGAAGGATTGAAGAATCTAGAGAAGGAACTCTAAAAGATCACCATCCATTAAATTGTAAACAAAGAAAAATGAGCCAATCACGACCAAATCAGACAGACAAATACAACAAATAATTTTGTAAAATCGTAATCAACCAACATTTCTTTTTAACAATAAATTAAAATGTAAAAAAATTCAATTGCAACATTGGATATACATAGAGAGAGAGAGAGACGATGGCAACTTGCATAAATCTGATAGAGAGAGAGAAAAAAAAAAGAAAAAACCCGCTCGCTCTCTCTCCACCCTAATCTTGTTAATCGTCGCATTATCCAGAATCGAACCACACAAATCCGTACCTTCATCCCAATCCCCATTAATCTCACTATTAGAAATATTAAGATTCTTCCCTCTTATCTCCAATTCATCCCTATCTCCCAAATTCTCTGAAAGAGACTTCACCAAACCCTTCAATACGATGATGGGTTGTTGTTAGGGCATCGCGGTGAAGCGAGAGTTAGCGAGGGTTCTTGAGGGAAGCTCTTGAAGCCTCTCCTTCATGTACTCACCTACTTGAGGGACTACGTTAGAGAAATTGGGGTTGGTTGTAGAGAGGCGGGTATCAGGCGGGTTTTTCAAAGATAGACGGTCTTTCGAGTAATTTCTGTTATTTTCAAGCCGTAAATCATTTTTCATGTTTCACACTATAGTAGACTATGGGGGAGAGTACAATAGAACTACAAACCCTAAAATATGCAAAATCATAAATGAAACACTTGAATTAAGTCCTAAATCCTAAACATAGTTAGTAAAATTGGGGATTGAATCTTAAATATCGATAGAAAGCGCAATGGTAGAGAGAGAGAAGTACCTTTCTTAGAATGCGAGAGAGATGTACAGTAGGGAAAGAAAGATCGCATGTCTAGAGAGATGAAGAGACGGTTTTGGGAGAGATGAAGAGTCGAGCTTCAGATGGGAGAGATAAAGAGAAGCAGTAAAACTAAGCTACCTATTTCCGTGTTTTGTCCAAAGTACCTCTATGTATGAGAGTAAAATAAATCTAGGCCATCCATCTCTCTCTTTCCCACAAATCTCAGCCCCTCTTTATCATTGAGACAATTGGAAATTTGTCTATTTAAAAAATAGCGTTCTCTAATGTTTAATAGACTAGTAATTCTCATGGCTCACCACGGTAAAAACGTCGTCTGTGACCAAATCACGGTGAATATGTCCATGTGTATTCGGCGCTACCAACTTCTCTTAATAATTTTTAGTGTATCTTATTCATCGTGAAATCACAGTTATTTATCAATATTGAGAACTAAGTTTCTCATCATGTGAAAAATACATTTTCAGTCATACGCAATTGTTGCATTTACACGCCTTCGATAGCTTCAACTAATACAGCAGGCCATCCATACACAAATGGACTAAGATTCACTACTATTTCTGAAGGAAATCAAAAGCACATACATTACTTAAGCTTTTCGCATAAAATTTACATTGCAGAGTATGCAATATTGGCTATAAAATATGCTCATTATCGTGCCTTTAGCGCTAAAATTCAATAAAAAATATTTTCGATGACATAATTATGTAGGGAGTCAAATATTCTAAAATTAAGTATAATGTCCAGAAAGAACCTAACATTTCAATATCTCATTTTTGAGTTGCCGCCATACTTAGTGGTCGATAATAACTTAAAGACTGAAACACAACATTGAAATGCTTTTTTTCACAATTCAAATAAATGGCAAGAAATGTATTTTTTTTAACTAAAACCCTCATTTTGTGCGTTGCTTCTTGAATTAAAACCTAGAACTTTAATTCAATTTCACTAAAATATGCACTTCATATGATTCTCGCCAAAACGCACGGTTAAAAAAACAACATTTCAAAAACATGCTTTTGAGATGGGTGCATATCAATCGAGTGTATAAAAAGTAAATAAAAAATGCACATATCCAAACAAATATTAAATATAAATCTGCATTAATTTGCAATGTCAAATGACAGGTCAAGGTGATAACCAAATGAGTTACAAAACTGATTCTACAAATAATTTGTTCATGAAAATAATATAAGTTGTTCTCGATTTAGTTTGTCTGAACCAATTTTATATAGTTTAGTATGCTAGATTCTACAAAGTAAGAAAAGAGAAATACACACGCTAGAAAGAATATGACCAAAAGTCCTAAAGTCCTATGGTCACGCAATGTATTACAGATTAATAAAAATTTTCATGTATAAGGTGTATACCACACAATATTACGTTCTATCTAGAGCTATATAAGTTAGCATTATTGGACCAAACATCATAACTTAGATTGTCCAAGCATCAAACTACAGTACAGTGAATCTTAGCATAGAAACTGATATTAGCTGAAAATTTTCCCTCTCCAGATTGAAGAAAACTTCATAGAAATAAAATTTTCTTCAGTGTTCTCCAAATAGGAAAACATTTTCATGGTTCCTAATCTGTATTAAGCATACAAAGTTTGTTTTAGAGTATTTCGACAGAACTATGGCAATATCGTCAGAACTATGGCAATTGCCAAAATGATGAGCAAAAATGATCAATTTAACTATATTTGCATACAACTAACAGAGTTCGCTAATTTGGATGCTCTAAAGATTGTTAAATATAACCACTAACAAATCTTATCAAAAACTTGAAAAAATATCAACTGTACAAAAAAGATTTTAATCACTGGTTAGTTGTTATTGAATGGTGTACCAAATTTTTGGCTCAACTCAAAATTGTCGGCGGCCACAACCTCCCTTGGAGTTAAAAACAATGAAGTTTGCTTAATATCGTGAACCTTCATGCCTGAATAATCTATCACGAATTTAAAATAATCTCATGTCCGTTCCATCATACTTGAAATTTCATCTATCAGCGCAAAGACTTCAAGTTCTCTTTCATGTGATATATCTTCCAACTTAAGTATCCAACATAAATTTGTAATAGTACGCGGCCACCCATCTGATTGATCATTAATCATTGATTTGTTGATGTATAAACACTTAAGAGGATCGAATGGATTCCTGAATTCAGCAGTTCAACCTCAAAGAGTGACTCTGATGCTTTTAAGAAAATTCAACAGTAACACAGAAACTGCAGCAGGTAAGGAGCTTCGATATATTCAAGAATTGGGTTCCATGGGTATTTGTTTTTTGAGCACATAAGCTTCACTCTGTTTCTCGGCAGGGTTCATATGATCAAACGTACATCCATATCGGTCAAGTTTAAATAAGCTGCATCCCTGAGTACCTGCTAAGAGAACTAAAAACGTTATACCATTAGGTTCTCATTCTCTTATATGTTTTGCCCAACAACAGATCCAGAATATGTGAACATCGGCTTCAAATTGATCATAAAATTAACATGAGTTTTTAATATGTACACCTTTTTGATATGCACCCCTTTATTCTTTTCACTCGACCTCAGAATCTGAGACGGGGAAAGTGATACTACCCCCATTCTCCTCGGCGGTTGCACCGAATCCATAAAGCAAATAACTTATGTCCAACTTTTCTGCAATATCAAGCAAACAAACACAATGTTACAAATAACAAAATCAGATTTTTTTTCCATTCTTTTTACACCCCAAATCAAATTATCAAATACCAAGAGTTCATTGAGAATATGGGTTTAAAAGATCCATGAAATGATGAAATCCCATTGAATTAACTCAAACCAAGAACCCAAATCAATGACAAACTCAATCACAGATTCAAGAAAATACAACAGTAGAAACTACATCAACATTCAAACCCAAATGCAGTAAAAGGGACAAATTGGGTGAAATCTTACAATGGAGATCAAAAAAGGCAGATCAAAGATTAAAATCTGTAAAGATTTGTAGTTTTCAAAGATATAAAAGTGACAAATAGTTCAAAAAGATAAACATCTTGGATTTAAATGTATGAAACAACTAACCATTAGGATCTGTGAATCCAACAACACCCATTATGCCATTCCACGGTAAGTCGATGTCAAATGACATAAACAAATATATTTGCATAGAGTAGAGATGAAAATATGTGTATGTGTTTGTGAGAGAGAGCGAGATAGTTACCATTGATCCAGTTTTTAGAGGGCTGGAAGTGATAAGAAGTTCTATAAATCTGATTTGCTGAGTTGGAATTAAGGGATTGAAGATCACTATAAAGCTGATGAGAGGCTTCAACTTGAACTACATACTCAAAGGTCCCAAACAAAGTATAAAATAATCCAATGATCCAAAAACCTGAGAATGCCATGATTTTTTATGAGCAAAATGAGACCATCATTATGGCTATAAATTATAGGCCTAAGTGAGGGCCCAAATAAGAAATAATCACAAAAAAATCATCAAATTAAAAAAGCCCAAACATCAAATTAAAATTAAAATAAAAAATCATCCCAGTATTATGCATAATACAGTTCGCAATGTGCAAATTATAAACTTCTAGTGAGACTGCCACTCTTATAGATTCAACGTGGGTATTTATTTCATAGTGTGATGAAACATTGAAATGTAGATAAAGGGATACCTTGATCGATCATTGATTCGCGAAAGAGATTGAGAGTTTTCTCTTCCCATTGTTCTTGTTTTTGAAATTCTTCAATTTCTGCCATTGTTGGGATCAAAGTTGATAAATTTCGCTAAATCACATAATGTATGGTTTAGAGTCATTGCTTCAAGTTCTTCTGATGGGTTTGCCTCCAATTGCACTGTCACACCCCAAAATCCAATAATCGGTAAGCTTGGCCAATTACTAGATTCGAAGCTATACACGTCGAAGAATCCACTGATTCGCCCCACGAACAACCAAGCCATAGACAACTTTAGGTTCTGTCATTCACTAAAAATAATAATCATCAGAGTAAAGAAAGAATAATAAAGAGGAAGCAAATGATATATACACAGTTCAGACTGAAAAACAAAATATAATATCTCGAATAAAATACAGCGAAATATCCTGAGATCACATACAAGAATGTCTAAACTAAAGAAGATCTGCAGTGCCAAAACTAGCTCCAATCAGGCTGAAGCTCATCGCAATCTAAGCTACTCAACCTCTAAAAGGAGAGAAAATACGAGAGTGAGCAAAACCACGGCTCACTAAATACCCAACAGGGCTAAATAACCTACTAATATAACAGGTACAGAGAAGAGGGTGAAGTGAATGAGATAGAGTAAGTTTTAAAGTAAAAGAATAGTAATTAAGTAACTAAGATCCAGATAAAGAGTTAAAAGAAACAGAAGAATAGAGATCAGAGTTTAGAGAAAACGAAATAGTGACAAGGAATAATGATAGTGATGATGATATGATATGACAAGATGAACTGGGATAATCCCACAATTATCTCAAATGATGTATGCTTTAATATTTTAAAGCGTGTTCACAATCCTATTATAATATTGGTTGATCAGCCGCTAGCATGTTTATCTTAAAGAGATCTGCTAAGGGGATACAATGGGTACGATTTTTGTCAAGCTCGACCAAGCAAATGGATACTCACTTAATCAAAGTGTTTTGGGCTTTTCAACCCACAGAGCCAATGTACGAACTATAATTTCATTCCAAGGAATTTCAACCTCACCGGGGATAAGTTTAGCACCAGATTCAGACTATCTCTTACCTTCCTACACTCCCAGATGGGTATTAAAGGTATGATAGTGTTCACAACCAGTTCTTCACCTACTATTTTAACCCAATTTAGGACTCCTACGATCCTATCGAAGGTTAACTGATGTAGAGCTGTATTATGTATCCGATCTCGTTAAGTTAAAAGAGTTTTACATGATTAAACGATGCAAAAGATCCCAAGGATCAAAATACAATAGCCGTAAACCCGGCATCACACATAGGACGACCACCTATATAAGAGCGGGCAAATAATCCTAACAACAAAATGAACAGCGACTCAGCTGCACCATCTAAACCTAGATGAGACAGCAACCTAACCGTCACCACAACTAACCAACATCAGTCTATAGAAGACTGAAACCAACAACAAGAATACAGCTACGAGAAATACCATACTAACAGCTTCTAACTGAGCCCAAAGTCCAATGCAAACTATAAACTAAGTTACATAAATAACTAACATATAGGTTAACAACTTACTGAGAAAAATAATATCCGACCATAACTAAATCACATGCACCTCTTTACACAGAGTACTATTTTAATCAGCATCTATTAACTTGTAGAGGAATTTAAAAATGAAGGGAAACTCGCCTGATAATAATACTGAGTCTTGACAAAACTAAAACCGGAACTCCGAAACCTAGAATTAGTGATTCGGCTAGCGAAACACAGGACAAGCTACAACAGACAATCTTAACAAAAATCAATCAAACAATACAGGAAACTAATCAATAACCCAAACCCTAGAAATCAACCCAAACTCTAATCGGACGAAAAGAATGGAAAGGAATAGGGAAATACTCACCAAGGATAAAGGCGAAGATCACAGCAAAGAATCGGCGAGTGAGGGAACGGATTGGATTCGAATTTGGGGAAGAGGGGATTCTGATTTGGGGGAGAGAGTGTGAGAGAAATGAGAGAGGAGAATGAAATGAAAAATACACCCAAAAGGAAGAAAACAGCCATCAGGCTCGTTCGAACGAAAAGGAGGTCGTTCGAAATAAAAGGATCTAAAGACAAAAATTCCAGGGAGGTACCTCAGTCGTACGAACAAAAAAAGGGGTCGTGCGAATGGACACAGAAGTCGCTCAAACAACTAGGAAATCTTGGGCCAAGTTCCAGGAGATTAGTGGAATCATTCAAATGAATATGAACCTCGTTCGAACGACTACTAGAAAATCCCAAATTCTCCCAGATCAACACGAACACCCAAACGCAGAACAACCCACACACGAATACTACAACAACAACAGCCACGACTCCACCAACCCAACCACGGGCTCCCAAAGCTTCAACACAAGCACCTCCTCCTACTAACTACCGAAACACCAAAAGTACAGAAAAAGGAATCTAACCCCAAAAACCTGCCCGAAAAGAATAAAATAAATGCAGAATGGATAGAAGGAATATATGCAGAAACTTAATGTAAGGCAATAAATACAGATGCTAAAAGGATAGGAATATATGCAGAAAAGGAATATATACCAATAAATAAATAAATAAATAAAATATGGGTCATTACATGCACTTTTTCCACTATAAACATAATATAGTTCGCAATATGCAAATTATAAACTTCCAGTGCGACTGCCACTCTTATAGATTCAACGTGGGTATTTAATTTCGGAGGTCTGACGAACTAACCCAATTTTTAATTTTCGAATTGCTAACCAAATGGTAGAAAACTCATAAAATATCATTACCCTTTATAAGTTCAGTATTAATCTACCAATACCCATACAGTAAAAAACATAATTAAGTTCTTATAACATTATTTTTGAGATAACCCCAAATCAAAACTAAGAAAACCCAAGTAAATGTGCGACCTTAAACGCTTAAACATCAAACCCCATACACTAATTTGAATCAAGAAGAGTACCTCTTGAAGAAATCTGCTGAGTAGTCTGATGGCATTATCTCTCAAACTTTCATCTTGGAGCTGAAGAATTACATGAGGGATCACTCTTAGGAATTTCATCTACCTCATTAAACGCCTCTTTGTTATTTTGTGGTGACTTTTTGATAACTATGTTAAGGAAACGAAGCCTAAACATCAAATTAAAATAAAATAAAAATCATCCTAGTATTAAAAATTGAAACTTTAACCTACCCACCTAAGATGCTTTCATGGGGAATGTTCAGGGAAATTAACTTGAAGCAGGTAAGTTTCATTCGAATAAAGGGTCCCCGAAGCTCCATTAGCTTCATTAATCCACCATAGAAGGTTTATCATTAGTATAACTTTTCAAACAATATTTGGTTCCTTTAATAAAAGTTAAAATCATTAAGAAAGAAAATCGGGAAAGCGTTGAGGAAGATAAACATCTCGGATTCAAATGTTTGAAACTACTAACCATTAGGATCTGGTAATCCAACAACACCCATTAGGCCATTTCACGGTAAGTCAATGTCAAATGACAGAAACAAATATATTAGCGCAGAGTAGAGATGAAAATATATGTATGTGTTTGTGAGAGAGAGCGAGATAGTTACCATTGATCCAGTTTTTAGAGGGTTGGAAGTGATAAGAAGTTCTATAAATCAGATTTATTGAGTTGGACTGAAGGGATTGAAGATTACTGTAAAGCTGATAAGAGGCTTCAACTTGAACTCCATACTAAAAGGTCCCAAACAAAGTGTAAAATAGTTCAATGATCCAAAAACTTGAGAATGCCATGATTTTTTATGAGCAAAATGAGACCATCATTATGGTTATAAATTATTGGCCTAAGTAAGGGCCAACATAAGAAATAAGGACAAAATAATCATTAAATTAAAAAAACCCAAACATCAAATTTTAAAAAAAATCATCCAGTATTAAACATAATACAGTTCGCAATATGCAAATTATAAACTTCCAGTAAGACTGCCACTCTTATAGATTCAACATGGGTATTTATTTCATAGTCTGACGAAACATTGAAATATAGAGAAAGGGATACCTTGATCGATCATTGATTCGCAATGCATTTGAAATTCTTTGATTTCTGCCATTGTTGGGATCAAAGTTGGTAAATTTCGGGAGATCCCGTATTGTAGGGTTTAGAGTCATTGCTTCAAGTTCTTTTGATGGGTTTGCCTCCAATTGTAATTTTTCTACTATAAACATAATACATTTTTCAATATGCAAATTATAAACTTCCAGTGAGACTGCTACTCTTACAGATTCAACGTGGGCATTTAATTTTATAGTCTGACGAACTAACCCGATTTTTAATTTTTGAATTGCTAACCAAATGGTAGAAAACTCGCAAAATATCAATACACTTTTTAAGTTCTGCAATAATCTACCAATACCCATGATGTAAAAACATAATTAAGTTCTTATAACATTATTTTTTAGAGAACCCCAAATCAAAACTAAGAAAACCCAAGAAATTGCGCGACCTTAAACGCTTAAACATCAAACCCCATATACCAATTTGAGCCCAAGACTCTAATAAAAAATATTTTAAATCAAGAAGAGTACCTTTTGAAGAAATCTGCTGAGTAGTCTGGTGGCATTTCCTCTCAAACTTTCATCCTGGAGCTGAAGAATTACATGAGGGATCACTCTTGAGAATTTGATCCACCTCATTAAACGGCTCTTTGTTATTTTGTGGTGACTTTTCGATAAATCTATTAAGAGAACGAAGCCTAAACATCAAATTAAAATAAAATAAAAATCATTCCAGTATTAAAAATCAAAACTTTAACCCACCCACCTCAGATGCTTCCATGGGGTAATGTTCAGGGAAATAAACTTGAAGCTGGTAAGTTTCATTCGAATAAAGGGTCCCTAAAGCTCCATTAACTTTAATAATCCACCTTAATTTCCCAAAAGTATGATAAACTAAGATAGAATCAAAATAAATAGCAAAATCGAATCAAATAGATTACCCCCAAATACCTTTGGAGATTATCGGTGACTTTGTGTTTGTACCCAAATGGGGGGATCATTTACCATTTTGATAACTCATTTTGGAGGTGATTCGCAATAATCTTACTCAAAGGCTGAAAAGGGAACACCAATTTAGGGAATTAAAAGAATAATTGGGGTTGAAATTGTAAAAATTAGGCACAATTAGAGAGAGAGAGATGGACATTTGTTCTTTTGCGGTGACTTTTCGATAACTCTGTTAAGAAAATGAAGCAAAATAAACGATCACAAACAGATCAATAAACATTGAAATATAGAGAAAGGGATACATTCCCCTTTGTTTATGAATGGTTCAAGCTTCTTCAATGTCGTATTTATCGCTTTAAATGGATGCCTTTCATATGGTTCTTCTATGAGCTTGACAACTTCATAGATGACAGGAAACATATCCTATAACAATTACAAACAAACTTGCATTTAATTGATTTCATATTTACAGTTTAAATTTTTATTATTTTGGGGAGAAATTTTTAGGGCCTTTCTGAGATATTGTTAATCAAGTAATAATAAGATAGAAAAAGTGATTTTGAGTAAACTTCCTGCACTGGTGAATCCATACGCATTGGGCTCGAATCAACTGAATCTGAGACGCTCCGCTCAACAAGGGGAAACAAAACCAAAGAAGAACAAAAAAAAAACTCAAATTGCTTGAAAGGCAACAAACAAACAAACCCAAAAATAAATTAAGAGTTGAAACTGAAAGATGAAGCACAGATACGAGAAAATTTTGCACTTACCTGATAATTTCTTCTTGAGCTGTCGAAGAATTCAAACTTTATTTCCCTTTCCCATCAGCACCGACTCGCCCAATTTTGAATTTTGGTTTAGTTCTTTTGTTTGGTGAACTTCTCGATTTGGGTTAGGAATAGGATTGAGGAGAGGGTCATTCTAGACAACAACAGAGTAAAGAGAGAGGGAAGGAGAGAGAGAGAGAGATAAGTACCTTGAGAGAAGAAGAACAGTTCAGAGAGATGGAGAAAAGAAGAAGAGTAGTAGTTTTAATAGGAGAGAGAGATACAATGTCAAAAATACCCCTAAGCTAAATAGTAGAAGTAATCTAGGTCGTCCATCTCCCTCTTCCCCACAAATCACAACCCCTCTTTATCCTTGAGACACTGGTGAATATGTCTATACGAAAAACACAGTTGCCTAATGTATAATAGACTAGTTATACCCATGGCATGCCACGGACGCACTTTGCATTCCTTAAACACTACTTATGGAACTTGGTGGATTTGAACCACCATCTCTTGAGATATCTCAAGTGCTCTACCATTTGAGCTAAAATCTAACAAATTTTAATTTTAAAAGCAATAGAATTTTTCGTACATCAAATATGTATATTAATAAAAGACCAATACTAGGTGGATTACTACAAACAAAACACTACATATCAGCTTCTAAAGTAGTTAGAAAAGGAATAGAAAACATGTTGTGGTATCAACTACAAACTATCACCATGCCACTTAGCAACCAATGTTAAAGATAGTGACGAAGACTAATAGAATCTTAAGTTTAGAGGTGGCTAAAGTCATGAGTACAATTCAATATTTTTTCCCCAATATTTTCTTTACTCATGGAAAGGAATGGAAGAGCTTTCTATAAGCATGGAAAAGAATAGAAGAGCTTTCTATAAGCTTTTATGTGCCATAAAGGCCTGAATCGAGCCGATCATCCAGCATTTTGCTTATATTATCAATGGGCTAGTGTGTTGACCAAGATATACATTTCTGAAGTGAAATAAAAATCTAAGACAATACGGTAGACCATACATCCCAACAACAGTGTTAGAGAGGACCCTAGACTTATTGTATAAGTGCTACTTACCTTCAATATCTCTCATAACTCCACCAACATCACACCGACTAAAAAAAATTCTCCTACCTCCAAGATCACATAAAATTATCAGCTGGACACACTCTATTTTCATAGAGGGTGCACTTAGAAATTTTGAACTTCCTTAACTGCTTACTTGGATTTAAAGAACCCATGCCTACAACAACCTTTCTCAAGCCAATTCATTGATCTCCAATAAGCTTTCTACAATAACATTGTCGAAGAATCATAAATATACGAATAAACTTTGTAAATAAGGGATCATTAGTAAGACGTGCTAAACTAAAAAAGACTTCAACCATAGAAAAATGCTATTATGTGAGTCTAAAGCCAAATTCCATGATAGCCCTCTAAGATGATATGGTAGACCATACTTCCCAACAACAGTATTAGAGATGACCCTAGACATATTTTATAAGTGCTACTTACCCCCAATATCTCTCATAACTCCACCAACATTA
The DNA here is from genome assembly GCA_014058105.1 of Kingdonia uniflora. NCBI lineage: Eukaryota > Viridiplantae > Streptophyta > Magnoliopsida > Ranunculales > Circaeasteraceae > Kingdonia > Kingdonia uniflora. The sequence continues at coordinate 2,848,497 of JACGCM010001854.1, forward strand.
TACCGATCTGTAAATATAATGATAAAAAAAACATTTTCATTTTCATTAACCAAATATTTCACAGTTGGCCCATCCTGATAAACTACTATTGCAGCATAATCATAACTTACCATTAACTCTTCTTGGAACCAGAGAAATGCATTCCGGGTGTAAGTTCTTCACATTGCATTTCTATTGGTTCTTTTGTTCTCAAAACTACACTTCTGTATGTTGAAACAAAGTCTTCTTTTTGTGCCTTCGACAGGCATATCCCCATAGCCTTTTCATATCTTGCAAGAAACTCATTCAACAGTGTCCTTGCATTCAAATGTTTGCCAAAAAATAAGTTATCACTACCTGGTGTAGTAATACCAGCAAAATATGTACCCTTTAAGTATAGTGGAACCCAGAACTCACGCTCTTTGTACATTTCTTTCAGCCAGTCATTCTCCTCTAAGTTATATTTGTTAAAAAGAGCCTTCCATGCTGACTCAAACTCATAAGGGGTATGACTCTGACTAATGACCTTTTCATACTCGTGTTTAAAAGTTTTATAGAGAGCACACACCGCACCCAAATTTTTGCGTGACCTTGCTTTGATATGCCAAGTAGAAAATTGATAATGTATCCCTGGAAAGACTTGTTTGACCGCTTGTCTCACAACTTTATCTTGATCGGCAATTATTGATGATGGATGGCAGCCTGACATTGCCACAACCCATGTTTCCAATAACCAAGTAAATGCCCCCTTAGAATCATCTCCAATTAATGCGCACCCAAGAAGCACTAGTTGTTTATGGTGGTTAATCCCAACAAATGAAGCAAAAGGAACTATATGTGTACTCGTTCTATATCTTGTATCCAAAACTACCACAAGAGAATCTAGACTTACTGTCAGCCCAGAAAAGGCTCATGCATTTACCATCATATATTTCAACGGCATAAAAAAACTGGGATCCGCTGATTGTTGAAACAAAAAATAGTCCAAAAGTACATTGTACCAGTCACGTCCAATATAACTTCTTCGAGTTCTTTTGCTGTTACGGCAATAGTTGCCAATGAGGCTCGCAGCACCACCTCTTTTATCACTTACAACTTCTTGCTAGACGAACCATTACAGAGCAAATCAATCAATAATCTTGAACTCCTGGACACTTTGGTATGTGAATGCGAAGGATAATCTTTCCTTGGATGCTTAAGCTCATGATTATAGATTTTTTTAAATCGGTCCAGGATCCATTTTCCAGTGTCCTGGATCTTTATCCGGATGCATGCCCGACAACCAACTCTTGAACGTTGAAATCCCTCCTCCGAGCACACATATCTTCAAATTTTAACAGACTTGTCAATCTTAGAATGAATCAATTTACCAATTCGAACCCCGAACCTTAAGTTATGAGCATAGTTCATGTATAACTCGTATGCATCACCAGAAGTATTGAACTTCATACCCTCGTGCGGCTCAACTTGAGTCTCTCCTTCATCGTCTTCAACCGTGTGGTTTCCGGCAATAACAGCTACAGTCGGGCATGCCTGTAGTACTGCCCGTGGCATGACAGACTTTGCATTCCTTCAACACTGCTTATGGATCTTGGTGGATTTGAACTACCATCTCTTGAGATATCTCAAGTACTCTCCCATTTGAGCTAAAATCTAACGAATTTTGATTTTAAAACAATGAAATTTTTCACACATCAAATATATATATTAATAAAAGACCAATAATGGGTGGATTACCACAAACAAAACACTATATATCAGCTTCTAAAGTAGTTAGAAAAGGAATAAAAAATATGCTAGGGTATCAACTACAAACTACCACCATGCCACTTAGCAACCAATGTTAAAGATAGTGACGAAGACTAATAGAATCTTAAGTTTGGATGTGGCTACAGTCATGAGTACAATTCAATATTTTTCCCCCAATGTTTTATTTGTTCATGGAAAAGAATGGAATTCCTTTCTATAAGCATGGAAAAGAATTGAAGAGCTTTCTATAAGCTTTTATGTATCATAAAGGCCTAAATTTTACCTTGAGACTAAGTAGTTTAGAACCCTTCAACTTGTTTAGAATTTTAGAATTTTGGAATAGCTCCTAAACCTGAACGTAGAAGCTGCTTCGACTCAAGTGCTTCCATGCTCAACATCTCTAGTACAATATAGTAGGCCATTCCAGCCATATTTGAAAATGTCTCACCTGAAATATTATTGAAGAATATCAACAACTATAAATTGAATTTGAATCAAAGTAACCTGGCTTATAAAATGTGAAAAATCGAAAACTTGTGGCCTTGAGAGGAGCCTCTTCATCAACGTTGAAGAATAAGAAACTACCAGGATTGATATCTCTATTAGTGACCCTCAGAGAATGGCAATATTCAACCACTTCAACAATTGTCTTGGCAAGTAGGGCTGCCTTTTATTCACTATAATATTCCTTCTGTGAAAAACCATCACCCTCCATCCTTTATGTTTATTCATCCATTCAATGGTGTTCAAACATCTATCCAGAATACTAAGAATCCTATGTTGCCCCTTCTGTGCATTACACTGTGCATAGGTTAGACCAGTTGTGTTATTTTCTATTAAACCAACTCCATCAAGACAATATGAGAATTAAGTTATTGATCTTAATAGTGGGGGTCTTCCACCTTTTCTTTCATAAGATCTTAAAACTGTATTAAAGTTTACCATGCAGATCCAGGCTCCATTAATAGCTTGAGATATAGATGTCAGATCCTGCCATAGATCCCTTCTCAAAATTCATGAACATTTAGCATGAAATAAAGTGATATAACTATCCATAAACATCAGAGATAGGTGTTGATTCGTTTGAGCTATGCCATCAGGTTTATGTACTCCTTCTGCCCACATCACCCAAATATTTCCTTTGAGATCTGCTTCCTCATTTGTTATCATCTGTTTACTAAACTCTAGAAGAGTAAAGTTTATGTTATATATTTTGGGGTCCACCAAGCATATAATCATGGGTTTTAATGCCATAACATTTTTCTTGAGATATTTTAGAGTTTTTCTGTCCTTCAAACTCCTTGTATTCCAATAAATTACTCTCATTGATGTTGGTTATTGGATCTAGAAGGGACTGCTGCCATATTACCCTGGGGTACTTCCCATATGCTGTAAGAGTAAGATATGTTATATTTATTACATTTAAATGTGTGAGTAATTTTTACACGTGTCAGTAATTTTTAATAAATATTGTGTGAGTAATTTTTACAAAATATAAAAAGTCGAGCAATATATGTTATATTTATTAAAGAAAATGTGCAAAATAACATTAAATTATGTGAGTAATTCTTACAAAATATAGAAAGTCTAGCAATATATGTTATATTTATTAAAGTAATGTGCAAAAGAACATTGAACTTACCTCAGGCAAGGGCCCTTGGATGCATCGATTTCGCTCAATTGCAAAGTTTGGGCGCTCAGTTTCAAAGTACGTGAATACACTTTTTTCAATCTCTTGATTGTTCACTGTGTACGCATTACGTAATGGTGTGTTGGGGTTTGGCAGTGAGGTCTTAGGCATGAGGATAATCTGGGGGGGCAATAAACATTATTGTAAGTATGAATTCGGGCAAACACATGTTACTCAATGCATTACCACTTCTACCGGTATATGTATGCAAGACTAATTTCATAACCAATATGAAAAATGAAAAATGTAATTACTGGGAAAACTTATTGATGCACCATGTATAGGCTATGAATCATAGATAAGAAATGCGAATTATGGTATCGAGTTTGATATGTTACAGATCAAAACGCATCATTACCCAAGAGTGCCATTAAAGATTATAATTAATTAAACCATTACATAATCATCCCAAAAGATTTAATTTAACATAATCATCCCAAAATGTTTAACTTAATAAAATCAACTATGATAATGTTCTTCAACAAAATTAGGAGAACAAATAGATACAGTAAAGAGAACAAAACACCCGATAGAGAGAGAGAGAGAGTATGTGTGTTTAGAGTACCTATTTACTATTTGAGGCAGACATAAAAGCTGAATGACCAATCTTCAAGAGGGGAGGCTGAATAGAGCAGGACAATGCTAGGCAAATTTGAACCAATGGAAATCCACCCAAATAAGAACTATTATTCGAAACTGAAGCAACAATATTTCATGCTAAATAGAAGCAACGATTAAAGCAACAATATTTCCAAAAAATGGCGTTCTAAATGAAAATCATTGTGTGCAAATCAAAATTGGCAAAATTGAAGCAATATTTCCTACGCAAAATTGAAGCAATGATATTTCCAAAAAAAGGCGTTGATAGCTGTGCACAAATCCAACCAAATACAAATCATTGGGTGTAAATCCAACCAAATCAAATGCATAAGGTGAAATTGAAGCAACAAAACGCAGAGAGAGATACAATCTACAGAATTGCAAGTTTCCAAATCCAACCAAATCAAAAGCATAAGGCGAAATTGAAGCAATAAAATGCAGAGAGAGAAAATCGACAAAATTGCAGTGAAGATGGAGAGAACATCAATCGTTTGTTGGGATCTTGAGAGAATGATATAGAGCTTGCCTATTTTTTGGTTTTTTTTCACTCTTAAAAGAGAAGTTTGGAGTTGGGGAAGAAGAGTGAAGTTTTTTTTCGGGTTTTTTTTTTTTATGTTTTGGACTCAAAACTTGAACTTCGAACTGCCCGTCTTTGTGCGTTCCTCGAGGCGTCAACAGCGCATCTCAGCCCCTCTTTACCTCTGGACATAAGGACAAACTTATCCCAAGTGGCAAAAACACCGTGCCATTTTAATAGAGAGATTTAAAGTTTCACTTCACAAGTCGTAGCAGAGGATAGAGATACTATTATCTCTTATAAATGAGGTGAGCTATCTCTTTTGGCTATTGGGAATTAAAAGGTAAAACCAATTATCTCTTAATACCATAAAATATTGTGACATTTAAATTGATAAATTGATAAAATCGCCATATATTGGCGGTTTTTATCATGGTATAATGAATTTATCATATGTATTTTTAATCCATGGTTCACCGAGACAAAAACCATTTACAGGACCTCAATCATCTTTAAGATCATCTTCATTTACCACAAACGCTAGGTACCTCTCTCTCTTAATTCTAATGGGTTTGTGAAGAAAAAGATACAGAGAAGAAACCAAAAACAATGGTGAAAGATTTCCTATATATCTTTACTATGTGGATTACAAGCCTTACATATATATATTATTCTAGTTACAAATTATTGCCTGATTATAGGTTTAAAATCATGTTAAGCCATATTTACATGCTTAATTATAGGAATGTATCCGCCATACATATCATCTCCTGCAATCACGCATATCATATCATCTCCTTCAGCCACGCATATAAACAAATCCTGTAATATCCTGCAAGATTCCCCCTCAAGCTGGATCAAGAGGATTGATTGAGCCAAGCTTGGAAAGAATACGATGAAAATGTTTCGACAACAAGGCCTTTGTGAAAATATCTGCATGTTGGTCGTGGCTACGAGTGTAATGAGTAACAATGGCACAAGTATGAACATGTTGCCGAATATAATGGCAATCAACTTCAATGTGTTTAGTCCGTTCATGAAAAACTGGATTAGAGGCAATATGCATAGCTGCTTGATTGTCACAACAAAGTGTCATAATTGAGAATGATGGATACCTAAATCAGCCAGGAGGGTCGTTAGCAACTTAAGTTCAAAAGTTGTAGAAGCTATTGCACGATACTCTACTTCAGCACTAGAACGTACTACAACTTTTTGTTTCTTACTTTTCCAAGAAACCAAGTTATCGCCGACAAAGATACAATAACCCGCAGTTGACTTTCGATCAAGTTGGTTCTCGGTCCAATCTGCATCCGTATATCCAAGGATTTGAGAATGACCGTTAGCCTTCATGAGGATTCCACGACCAACTATTTTCTTTAGATAACTAAGGATCCTCCGAGCAATATGCATATTAACCATGGTGGTAGAATGCATAAATTGACTAACAATGCTAACTGCATGGCTAATATCAGGCCGTGTAATTGTTAGATAGATAAGTTTACCTACCAGCCTTTGATAATCCTGAATAGAGGCAAAAGGTTCACCATGTCTATCAAGCTACATTTTGCTATCCAATGGTGTTCGTGCGGGTTTGCAATCTAACATGTCAGCGTCACACAATAAATCTATCACATACTTGCGTTGATTTAAAAAGAGACCTTGGAGGAGGTATCCATTTCAATGCCCAAGATGTATTTAAGTGCACAAAGATCCTTAATGGCAAACTTTTGCTGAAGAACAACCTTAAGTTTATGTATTCCAGCATCATCATTACCGGCAGCGATTAAGTCATCAACATAAATAAGAAAAATCAATCGCTTGCCCGAGTGGTTATGAACAAATAATGAGTGATCAGCATTGCTTCTCCTGAGCCCAAGTTCTTCAAGCACCGTACTTAATTTTGCATACCATGCGCCTGGAGATTGCTTCAAACCGTAAATATATTTGTGCAATCAACACACTAATCTAGGATCATTACTTTGCAGATGACCCAGCGGAAGTTTCATATATACTTCTTCTTCAAGCTCGCCATGCAAGAACATATTTTTAACATCCATTTGTGAAAGAGACCAACCATGATTGATAGCAACTGAAATCAAAGTTCGAACAGTTGTCATTTTTTGCTAATGGGGCAAATGTCTCATTGTAGTCGACTCCATATGTTTGATTGAACCCTTGGGCAACTAGACAGGCCTTATGCCTCTTAATTGAGCCATCGGCTTTGAACTTAAGCTTGTACACCCACCTGCTTCCAACTGTCTTTTTATCTCGCGGTAGCAAATCCACACTCCAAGTATTATTATCACCAAGAGCTTTGAGTTCATCACCCATAGAGCTCTTCCAAAATTCCTGCTGAGCCGCCTCTTGATAATTTTTCGGTTCGGTGACACTAGAAATCTGACTGAGATAGGCAGCATATGCAGGTGATAATTTTTGATAACTCAGAACATTATGCATGGGATGACATACCGAATATGCCATGTAGTCTTAAAGCTTTGAGATGGACGCCTTTCTCGAGGAGGATTGCGGCGATTAACGAGCTCATCACTCATGATCACCGCTGGCGCAGGGACAGAGCTCACAGGTATGCTTGTGTCATCAGTGTTGAGAGGTAAGTCATCACCATCAACAATGTCTTTAGGAAAAGGCTCGGTAAATACAGCCTGAGGCACAACTGGTGGTACAGCTGCTGGAATTAGGAGAAGAAACAAGTCGTGCTCCGCCTGACTAAGAACATCGCCCGAGTTGTTGAAGTAGGGCATCCCTCTTTGAGCCGAACATCTCGGTTGACAATGAGTTTCTTAGTAACAGGATTATAACATTTATAACCTTTCTGTGTTGGTGAATAACCCAAGAATACACATTGAACAACTCGTGGATCCAGTTTATCACGTTGAGTAGACTGAATGTGTACATAGCAAGTACACCCGAAAACTTTGAGATGAGAAAGGCCTGGAGTTTTTTCTGTCAACAACTCAATAGGAGAATTAAATTACAAAATTCGACTAGGCAAGCGATTAATGAGATAAGCCGCCGTAAACACTCCTTGTGACCAAAAAATCTTGGGAACATTCATTCCTAACATCAGAGCCCTAGTTTTTGCAAGTAGATCCCGATTTTTCCTCCCTATTATACCCTTCTGTTGTGGAGTTCCAACACAACTAGTGTGGTGAATAATGTCATGCATGCGCAAGTATTGTGTCATGATATGTGTCATAAATTCTGTACCATTATCTGATCGTAAAATCTTAATCTTAGAAAAAAATTGAGTGATGACTAAGTTATGAAAGTCTTGGAACGTATAAGCAACTTTGATTTTGGATTTTAAGAGATAAATCCATGTAAAGCGAGAATAATCGTTAACAAATGTTACAAAATATTTGTATCCATCAAATGATTTAAGCACTGGACCCCAAACATCAGAGTGTACTAAATCAAAAAATGTATTTGAACGTGAATCAGAAGGAGAAAAAGGTAAACGAGTAGATTTTGATAAGGAACATACATCACAACTTGATGAAGGTTTATTCAAATCGGGAAAAAGTTTGGACAAAATGGGCTCTGAAGGATGAGCTAAGCGTTGATGCCACAAATGTTGAGCGGAAAACAAACACGCATGTGCTTGGGGTTCTTTGGACAAATAATCATTCTTGGGAAGATAATAGAGTCCTTGATGAAAAAATCCTTCACCAATCGTCCTATTGGTTATTAGATTCTGAAATACAACTTTGTTAGGAGCGAAGATGACACTACAATTTACAACGGTTATTAATCGGCCAACTGAAAGTAGTTGAAATGGAAATAAAGGCACATAAAGAATGGATGATGAAATGGAGTTTGAAAGTAACTTGGTCTTACCGTGGCCAGCAATACTCATACTCTTGCCATTGGCTATGGTTATGGTAGACGAAGGAGAGAAAAACTCAAAGTCAGTCAAATTTTTAGAGATATTAGTTACATGATCAGTGGCACCCGAATCTATGACCCAATAATCATGCACATTACTAATTTTAAGAGCTAGAGAAAAGGCATTCAATATACCTAACACATCTTTGGAAGAAAAACTCTTGTTTTTAGGAAGGAATCCCGCAAATTTAACAAGCAAAGCTGAAGAATTATCATTCTCAATCCTGTCGACAGCATTGTGTTTGGCCTGAATGTAAGTAGCAAACTCATTTATAAGATTGATAGGACTAGAAGTAAACCTAGATAGCCCATCAGCCGGTGATGTAGACACATGGTTGGCTTGATATCCGGAGGAAGAACCACGTTTCAGACCTCCTTTGTTTACAAACTTTGGTTTGAGTTCTGGGTGAAGAATCAAACACCTATCAATGGTATGGCCAATGTTGCTACAATGGCTACACTTCAGTTCATTCCTTCTAGCCTTATTCCCTCTTTCATCTGGACATCTTTGAGTAGAAAGATAGGCTCGAGTGTCAGATATATCTGATTTAATTCTCACAGACATAGTCTTTTTTCGTGTTTCTTCACGTTGAATAGTAGCACAAACACTTGCAAACGTTGGCAACTCAGAATTCATAAGAATGCGGCTACAAAGATCTTCATAATCTGGAGTTAAATTTGCCAACAACTGAAAAATCTTGTCTTCTTCAGCCCGTTTCAACAAGATTGCCAAATCGGTGGTATGTGGTCGATAGACCGCTAACTCGTTCCACATGGTCTTCATGCTACCAAGAAATTGAACAAAGGTTTTACCTTCTTGTTGGAAAGAGACAATTTCCTTCTTGAGTTCGAAAACTCGAGCAGAGATATTATGATTTCCATAAAACTCTTTTACTGCACTCCATAGCCCCGCAGCCGAGTCTGAATAACTGAAAATCTCAGCGATATGTGGCTCCATCGTGTTAAACAACCACGATTGAACCATCTGATCATTAGCGAACCAAGCCTTGTACTGAGCAGACAAGTCATCTGGAGCGGCATTGCTCTCATCGATAAATTCAATCCATGATCTTCCACCAAGAGCTAATATTACTTCCCTCGACCAAAGAAGATAATTAAAATCACTCAATTTAACCGAGCATAATCGCTGATTTGAATTAACATCAGAAGAAGATGACGGAACAGTAGAATTTTCCGTTCCGGATGTAACTGTTTCGACCATTTAGACAGAATAGAAACAAGAACAATTAATTGGAGACCTGCTCTGAAACCATGAAGAAAAAGATACAGAGAAGAAACCAAAAACAATGGTGAAAGATTTCCTGTATATCATTACTATGTTGCAAAGTATCTCCTGATTATAGGCTTAGAACCATGCTAAGCCATATACACATGCTTAATTATAGGAATGTATCAGCCATACATATCATCTTCTTCAATCACCATCTCCTTCAATCACGTATATAGTATCATCTCCTTCAATCACGCATATAAACAAATCCTGCAATATCCTGCAATAGTTTGCTTGAATTGCTATAAAACAGCCACTATAAGTGTCAGTTTTAAAGCTTTTATAGTGTAAACAAACCCCTTTGTGTTTGATTTGCAATAGTGGGTGTTTAGAAACTATCAGAGTAGTACTTACCAAGTTATAATCTTTGCTCACAAACCAAAATTGTATGAATGTAGAATAAACATCCCAAGTTATACTATTTAGGGGTAAAATCAAACATATATTGCTAAATTTCCCATAGTTTGCTTTGAAACAGTGATTAGAGTGTTTTAATTCAAAGCTTTTGCAGTGTAAATAAATACCCTTTTTCTTTAACTTGCTACTATCGAAGTAGTCCGTAATTAAGTTTTTTGTTTGTTCATGTAGCTAAAAGGCAAATCCCTGTTTGTGTTTGATACTCATTTCTCCCTCAGATTATCTGAAGATGAAGTCTAGTAAACAATCCAAGAACACCTTCATTTGGTCAGGGCTACCACCGGACTTGCTAGTTGAAATATCCCAGAAACTCGAGTCGTTTGTTGATTATGTTCAATTCTGATCAGTGTGCTCAAACTGGCGTACTTCAAGTCCTCGGAAGCCAAACCATATCCAGCAACAAGCTCCATGGCTTATCCTTCCTTATCTTGAAGATAGTGTGACTCACCGTGGTTTCTATGACCTTTCCAATGGAAATATCCGTACTCTAAACCTTCCTGAAGATTATGCAAAACAATGTCGTGGGTCCTATGGGTGGATGCTAATGGCTGGAGTCAACCCAGAGTTGTATCTAAGGAATCTTTTAACAAGGTCCAAGATAGACCTTCCCACGTTAACAGCCTTTTCATACCTACCAGAGTTCCGAGAGGATCGCCTAGGCAATGAGAATCCTGGACTAAAGGTAGTTAGAGAGTTTAACATGAGCAAGGAAAAAATAGTACTTTTTTTTACTGTAAAGGGTATCTTGTCTAAAGATCCTAACTCATGTGCTAATTTTGCTGTAATGGTAATTCTTGATAGGGGATTTAGTTTGGGAATGTGGAGACGGGGCGAGCGGTTGTGGACCATAATCATAAAGCGTAGCACGTCTACTTCTAAATTTGTAGACATTGCATATTTCAAGAAGCAGTTGTATGCCGTTGATGACAAAAGTAATGTTTCAGTATGGACTACTGGTCCTACGCAGCCGAAGTTCCTAAGGTGCTTTTCAGTTGATAACAGTAGGTGTGAAAAGTATTGGTGTGAAAAGTACTTGGTTAATTTTGTGGAGAAGTTGTTGTTTGTCACTCGGGACTGGTACTATGGCACGAAACATATCCATTGGACTTGCGGGTTTAGAGTTTTTCAATTTGATATCCGTAATAGTAAGTTTTTGGAGATCATAAGCTTGGGTGACAATGTGATATTCATAGGTGAGAATAGCTCAACATTTCTCTTAGCATCAGAATCATCTCTGTTGCGGCGAAATTGTATATATTTCACAGATGGCTATGGACATGAGCATAAGAAATATCAATTCAGTGATCCTGGTTTAGGCTGCTGGGACATGGAAAAAAGAAAAGTTATACGGGTTAGCAGTATCGGTTCATCAGAGGTGGTAAAGAAATGAATTGAGGATGTCGTAGGAGTTTTACCAGTTTGGGTCTCTGCCAGTCTCTAGAAAAACTTCTAAATTACATGCATTTTATCCCAAGATGTTTAAGATGGTAGTCTCAACAATTAATCTTTTTGTCTAAAATAAAAAGCATTTTTGAGGAGAAGTTGTGCGCTTTTGATAACCTTGGACATGCTTTATCATGGGCTAATGCTCGTTTGCCACCAGAATTTATAAGGAATCTGTCCACCCCTGATACTTATAGTTGCGGTATTGTAAAGCATTTGGTTAAATTTTTTGGTTCTCTATATATCCTGGTACGATAATACTCAGAACTCTTAAGCACATCACCCTACAATCCCATCCAGATGGTCCATGGACCAAAATTTTATGGAAACTGAAACTGCCTTTTAGAATCATATCACTGCTGCACTGCAGATATGTGGGGTTCAACTTTGGTTTAAAGTCCCCTTTTAATTTAAGGATTGAAGCAGTTGTTTACTTTAACTTTTGAAGAATTATGCAATCTATTTCAACTGCAACAACCACCTATTTCTCATTCTGAGACTATGCAATCTCTCTCATTATCTAGAACCTAATCTCCAAAATATTCTGCATCAGGCTTCTACCACAATTTACTGCACTGATACCTCTGAAGGAAATCATCTTGTTGATATTTTCATAACAGATCTAGTTACTTACTCATGACAGATGCAGCCTGGAGGTGAAAATACAATACAGGAGTTACGGGTTTTATTTTAATTGATGCTGATAATAGACATATTTTTGTTTGTTGCCACCGTAGAAGCACTGCCGTAAGTGCTGAAAAAGCATAATCATTGTCCATCCACTCCCATAAGCACTGTGCCATCTCAGATGTAGAATCCCTTCTCTATGGACAGATTTTCTGGCTGAAGTTGATTATCAGAAAATTGTGAAGTACTATAATCAATATGAAGTTGGTCTAAATCGGGAAGAAGAAAAGAATAATGTTTTTTTGGATTCATGCTTCCATCTGCGTAATAGACATAATGCTGTTAAGTTAAGTTTGTTTATGTTCTTAGTACTTGTAATTTTGTGGCCAATGACTCCATTAGCTAGCTACTCAAGGAAGTTTCAGAATGCTTTGTATGAGCATCTCCTAATGTCACTAACTTGGAATAACAACCAAATCCAAGTTAGTGAGGTTGCGTTTATTCCAAGGGTCATTAACTTTATATTAATTAAATAAAGCTCCCACATGGTTTAAAAAGTGAAAATAGCCCACAAGGTTGAAAGTAATTTGAAAAAGGGATGTGTTGCTCTGTAGTTAGTTGCTTTTCAATCTCAAATCCAAAGTTCAACCTTGGGATTTTGAGGTTGATTTGCAAGTAGTGACTTTATGCTTAACTCTACTAATATATGTCGGACTATGTTAGAGCATCAAGTTGTCTCAATACTTAAAAAAACACTTGCCATGTATGATTATTCAAGTTTGGGGCATCCAAGGGTTGTTTCAATTCTTCAAGCTCATACTTGAATTTCAAGTATGTTACTTGAATTTTTAAGGTTGGAGTCAGGCACATAAGCCTATGCACCCGAAAAAGGCGGGTTGTTAAACCTTATGCGCATGATGTAATTTTCTTTGAAACAAAGCTCGTCAGGCGCATAAGCTTGATACGCCTCATTTTTTTGTTTAATTAGAACCGTGGGGCTCATAAGGCTTACAATTCAAGCGTTGAGCCTTGTTGGAAGAGATCTCTCAAATGTTTAAAAAATTCAATATTGAGCAAAAAAATAAATTCAAGCATGTTAGGAGAGGTCCGGCCTCAGTGGGACCCGAACTGGGTTAGGGTGTCCGACCTCCTAACATAGCTTATAAGCTAGGTCTTGTTGGGGAGAGGTTTAGTAGGAACTACTTCTATATATACATAGGGTTTTCCCTATATAACAAAGTTTTGATCTAATAAAGGAGTTGTCTTTCTCTGTCATATTTGTCTCTATTATGTGTGTGTTGATTGATTGCTTTTTTTATTAACGGTTGATTGCTTGCTTGCTTGCTAGAAGATTGAAACCTAACAAAACCTTTTTGGAGATGTTCTTATAGCTGAGTTCAGTAACTGCTGCAATGTTGTCGTAGTTTATCTACCCTATATTTTCCAAGAAATTGCTTTAGAGTAACCAGGTGAAAAGAGATGTTCGCTCCTCATTTAACCATTAACGGGAGCTCAATCATCTCTAAGATCATCTTCATTCACCACAAACCCTAGGTACCTCTCTATTTTTTATTACGACTTTTTATGTTTGATTTACAATAGTGGATATTGAAAATTTTGACTACTTGAGATTAACCGATTTTGATTAATTTAAGTCATAATAGATAGGTTCAATAATCATTTGATTAATGGTATAACCCTATTCTAATTCAAGTTGATTCAGTAATCAAATGCCAAAAGCTAATAATCACCAATGCACATAACAAACTGTAGTGGCTTATTCCGCATCTCGAGCTCATGCCTCATCTTCGAACTACATACGAACATTCGACCTCAACAACAGAGCACGTGGCACAATCAGAAACATATGCAACACGGGTTTCTCAACCAACACCACTCATCCCTGACGACACTCATGCTATTGGTTGAGAGGCATCTTGTAATAGCTTATTTCGTATCTCGGACTCAAGCCTCGTCCTCGATCTCATCAACATGTGGAAAGTACTACTAAAGACATAGCCAAACTTTCCTTAGTTCGAGACATCACTTTCAACCTCTATACCAACAGTTTGACCTGTGCGAAGCATACAGTCAGCAATAGAGCTGTTGTAAAGCAGCATAGGACGAAACGTTACATAATCTAGTCAAAGGATATCTCACACACACTTTGTAAGGTCCATCATTAAGAGACTTTATGGTCGTCAAACGATCATATTAGAGGACCTATAAAAATACCTTGAAAACTGCAGATGAAGGACAGAACGTTCACCATAGAAAAGTTCCTACTCTATCATCCTATATTCTCAGAACGGTCATTGTAATAAACTAGCAATCTCAATAAGATCATCACTTTCTTAAAATCCTCAGAAGAGGTCATGGTTTTAAACCTATTCAAAGGTTTTCCACGCTAAATCATCTTATTGTTTATTGCCTATTGTTCTTGAATGTTCTGAATTCATTTGGTGTAAAGGCTAAGTCTGAATCCTAAAATTAGGCTATTCATTTGGCACTGTCTGTGGGAACCGAGGTTCTCAAAACCATTATCTCAAACGCCGCTTATCATTTTCTCCCAGAATGTCACCTCCAGGTCAGAGCACGTTGATCCTCCAGGTAGAAGAAAATGTAGATTTAGCAGACCTGAGGGCCACTCTGAATTCTGAAACAGAAAGACGTACAACCCTGGAACAACAGTTCATGAGCGTTCAGGACGCGTTAAAGGTTCTCCAGGGTCAGCAGGTCGCCGGCCAGAAGAACAAAGCCGTACAACCTTAGGGCTTGCAAATTTCCGTTTATGATAGAATAGGACTACCTCCGAAAGGCGTACACGCAGGAGGTACGCTCTGATCTATCTACTTCTAATATATCCATCAAGTACTTCAATACACAGATTACAGATCATTTGTTTCTTTGGCCAAATCGATCATCTAAATACATTACAGATCGCTTGTTACTTCGGACAAACCGGTACATTACAGATTATTTGTTGCTTCGGCCAAATCGATCATCTAAAAACATTATAAATCATTTATTTATTCGGCCAAACCGATCTATCTAACATATTCGCTGTATGTCAATCTTACACCAATTAAATACTTGTGTTTGATTGCCCTACATTACAACACTTCTTCTAACATATCCAACAAGTACTTTTATACATAAATTACAGATCATTTGTTTCTTTGGCCAACAGATCATCTAAATACATTATGGATCGTTTGTTGCTTCGACCAAACTGATCTATCTAACACATTCACTGTTCGTCAATCTTACACCAATGAAATACTTGTGTTTAATTGCCTTACATTACAGTACTTCTTCTAATACATCCAACAAATACTCCTATACATAGATTACAGATCGTTTGTTACTTCGGCCAAACCAATACGTTACAGATCGTTTGTTGCTTTGGCCAAACCGATACCTTACAGATCGCTTGTTGCTTCGGCCAAATTGATCATCCAAATATATTACAGACCGTTTGTTGCTTCGGCCAAACTGATCATCTCATAGATCGCAGATTGCTGACCACTTTGGCTGAATCGATCGCATACATTATCATTGGTACCTCACACGGTTAGTTGTTTCGCCTTTAACTATTTCTTCATACATCTATATTTTTATCCTTGTTCTATATACATACAATATAATCACATTCCCCATTCTTCACTAGAGCTATCACTTAAATAACTACTCACATTAGAAGGACCTACTACATCCAGTACAACACCTCCAGATAACCTCTGACGCATGAATTTTGGTATTCTCCCCATAATTTTTTTTTCAACTCTAACCATGCTTTGTATAAATGATTTAATTCTGGCAATCATGGGTTATAAATATTCAGATCGGATTACCTCCATCTCACATTCTACACCCTGGGCAGTCAAACCATCGTATACCCTCTTACTTTTAGCTTTCAATCTCTTCAATTCTGCCGCAAAGAACGACGTTACTACTACTATCTCTCTCATGACTATCACCTACCTCATTTTTAACCTATTTACTAAGAAGGAGTTTGCTCAGTTTATGTTGCGCTTCCTTCAGCGTGGTTTCCAGTTGCTCACAACGATCGTCCACTCGGTGTTTTGCACGACACACATCTAAATTCCGAGCTTCCATCACTATCATAAATTTGTCCATATGGTAAATCAAAGACATTGACGCTTTATTACCTTCACATTCTACCCTCTTTCTGTCGTAACGTATCTCCAACTGTAACAAATCCTCATCCAGCTTCATATTAGCGTTTTGAAGTGTGTCATTTTCAAATGGATATTCTAAGATGTCCAGATACTGCAACCGCACAATCCACTCTAGCTCACATATTTTGTTCCAATCTTTTTTATGACTTCATTTTGTTCCGACGACATTACCTCGTACTTATGAGCATGAACTCAAATGTTGCTTATCTCTGCCTCGAGCATATTAACATGAAACTGGAGCTCTTTTACATTATTTCCTTTCCCCTCTAACGCGACTAGTAGTTCTGTAATTTGCATTCGCACAGATTTCAATTCAGCATCTTGTTGACTAGCTTGTTCCGAGCTACTTCCAACTTCAACACCCCTTTTTCTTATCTCTTCTTCTAAACTCTTTACTTTTCTTAAACTAGCAGCCAGTACTCCTCTTTCCCTTGAAGGTCATCAGTCAGGAGGGTTACTACATTTTATTCTTCTGACATCTCTGCCCTCAATTTTTCTTCTACTTCAGTAGCACTTTTTTGGGCACCCTAACTTGATCTTAGCTCAGCATCTATTTGTTCATTCCTGGCACACAACGCGTCACACTAACTTTGTATAGCAGTCAGTTCTACCTATCATAACAGATTATATTTATAATAGTTCTTCATAACAACATAGCACATATAACAGTTGACAAGATTACATCAAGAACGTGGTATCTGAGTAAGTTAGATACAATATTCTGTTCTCGTAAAAAATAGATTACATCTATCAGTAAATAGTACGAGGCTGGTTAAAGGAAAACCATAGTACTCTATTTGCGACTCTTCTGGACATGAGACGAGTGTACCTTGTCTTTCACTATCTTCCTATTCGACGCCTACACATCTACCGGCGTGGTAAAGGTCACAACCTCCTGCTGAAGCTGTTTACGCCGCGTTCGGGGTATCAAACTCTCAACCTCCTCCTTCTCTTCTGACGACTCCTTCCATGACCTAGAAATGGGTTATTCATCGACAAGTTCTCAATCACCCTTGGTAAACCACATATTCTCAACTTTGGCATTCTCTGCATCAAAATCTTTCCCACATCTTGTCACAAACTTCCTAAATTCATTCTCTACTCTAGATAGTTCTCCCCCATAAAACTTGATAACACTGTCTATGTAACGCTCATGCTCTGTTGGAACAACGACTTTTACTCGTGAGGGATATAAGTGTTCCTTCAATATCATTTGCACTTTGTGCAACCGTTGGCGCGTATTTTTCTGTAATGTACCTAAAGCCCTCACATCTGCTTCTACCTTCATTCGAGCAACCACTTCTTTCGACAGCCGCGTGGCTAAAGACATTTTTGCTCCACGTATTGTAATAACTCATCTTGTACCCCCCTTTAATTCAACCTCTAATTGTTTTTGGACCTCTATCTTCTCCATTCTTATCCTGAAAAATATAATTCTCATGGCCCTTCGATCCTACATAAAGCCAAACGTATCAGATAAATGTTTTACATCACCCCCATACAACAAACACACCAGCTCAAGTAGAATACTTTTTTGCCTCTAAACTATGAGGATTGCGTGCCTTTTGAGCTAAAAACATAACTCGAGCTGGGTATGGAACTACACCTCTATCCCTAAAAATTTATATATAAGATTCTTTTAACCCTCGTTCACTATCAATTTCAACCTCAAAATACAAAGTTAGAGCTACTAGCATACTCTGATATCTCGCCTTATCTCTTGGGTCATTAAAACAAGTTAATTCCTTTGGCCTTCAAACTAATATCCCCCTTTCCTCTTCCTTTCTTAACACCTCGTTTCTCTCTACTTTTATCTTAGCATATCTACATTACAGATCATATAACTCTTTAAATATTTTTTCTGAATTCAACTTAAATTGCCTTTCTTTCATATTAATTTTCATTAAGTACCTGGTGAATACGAGCCACGGAGTCCCTTGCTATACTAAACTTCTCCAATTCAAAGTTTGTTTTTCTCAAATGCTCTATCTCCTACACATATTACAGATATCTTGTGTCAATACAAACATTTGCGAAAAACATATTTCAAAATTTTACTCAAAAATAAAAATATTATACGATATATAGAGTACTATCGCATCCAAATCAAGCGAGCTAAAAACAAGATGACAGGATGCCACAAAGTATTTATAGATGTTTGCTAATGTCTACCTTAGAAGGAGATTTCAGCGTCTTCCCCGGAGAGGGAACTATTTTAGCACGTTCCACCAGAGGGTCTATTGTTTGCTCAATAGCATTGACTGGCTCTGTACTGCCTAGAGGAAGGTCTGACACTTTTTCAGACAGACTAGCAACATCACCAGCTACCTCTTTCTCATCGGCCTTAGCGGGGAACACAATCAAACAGACTGGTCTTATCTGGGGTAGCCAACGGTTTGGGTTTTGCATATAAAAATAACAATTATACGACAGTACGATGACATGTTTATAGGTTTTTTAAAGGTTGGTCACTTACTCGGATTATAATATTTATGGCTCAGCTCGAGCGCTGGTTTATCTGAAACCTGCATACAGTTACTCTCTACCCGCACAAGGTGGTCGTTCTATGGTCTACCAGCAGATTCAAACTCAAAAAATTTTGGCCTCGCTGAATCACTATATAGCTACGAACTGCTTCGTGGTCCCTTCATTCCTCTATTTTTCATTCAGTGCCTCAGATACCCTCATAATCTCATAAACATTTCCATTCAACTGGGCAAGGCAGGACTGTAACACATTCATAACCTCTTTCTTAAAGTAGGTCAGCAGAATTCTAAGGCCGTATATGACCTGATTCAAGAAGTACAAAAAACCTCCCCTTGGGCCTGATAACCCAAGTTTATTGTAATACGAGAAGTTAACCCTCTCACTAATACTTCTATCCTTCTTCTACTTTTCCAAGCATGGAACTTGATAGTATATTGCTTCTTCCCCTTTTCCAGAGACATAGGCTCTGAACCAGAGACCTTGGTCCTCCACGTAACCCCCCTACTCTTCCTACAATTTCTTTTTATTTTTCAATTACTCTTTCCCTATATCCACCCTCTCTGGGTATATGACAAGGACTCTCTCTTTCTCCATTTTGTCCTCCTTCTCTTTTATGGCCCCAGATCTACTGGGCCCCAGCACCTCTATAGTCATCCCCATACTATTAACATGTTCCTCCATTACACTGTACTCGTCCCCCCTCCCTGAAGACGATGTTTCCTCAGAATCAGGCGAAACTACAAATTTACTCATGGGAATACTAGGTTTAGAATGCATACTGAACCTACAGATAGAGAAACACATTTTATCATTATTTTTATATTACAAATAGTACAAACAAACCCACCCTTCTACCCAGTCAGCACGTCTATTTTATTAATTCCCAAAACAAAAAAGTACAAATCAAATCATTTCAAATTTTCCTCTTCTTCTCCAACACACATATTTTCACTCTCTACAAGATCAAAACATATACCACAACTCCTATGTTGCAGGCCTTCTTTCATATTTATTTTTAAAATCCCCAAAACCCCAGATTCTAAAACAACTATACAGATTACTCACAAATCCAACAAACAAGAGTTTTTTATCACCAACCTGTACTTGCAGAACAGTAATCCTCTGCTTTACTTAAACGACTCCTCAAAAATGATCATTCCCATTGTCTCTCCGATAATCTCCTATCACTCGATGAAGATTTCTTTCTCAAGTCACAATATGTACTCAAACGTCTCCTTTCCTTGACAATAATAGTTGCACCTTATATTTCTCTCAGAAACTATAGACAATTTATGAGGGTGAGAGAGACGAGCTTTTATACTCTCCCTCAGTTTCTGAAATGATGGCTCCTTCTGACACGTATCATCCATCCCCACTGTTGCAACATGCATGTCTTTTCATTTCACAACATCATCATGACTTCTGTGATAACGTTTGCCTCCATCATGTTTATCTTTGCTATCCAACATTACAAATCCTGTACCTCTTCTCAGTACTGTACCAAAACGACCAATCATATTACTTATACTCTTCCAAGATCGTACAAACATTCCTAAAATAGATCAATTTTCAAAAATCCAAAGATATCCATACAGTTGTTAAAATCTTACAGCTGTCATACACAGTATCAGTACATAATCAATATAACAGAATACTTTATTCAAACAGATCGAAACGTCCCATCACTTTATTATATTAATATCCTTCATCTTACATTTATTCGAACACAGAATATAAAAAAAAGTGGAATACTTATCACTAGCCCCCATGCTTTGAGCCCAACGACCTTCCCAGTTACATCTAAAGCAACCCCGATGGTTCAGTTCCCCACATAGAATTATCTCTCCATTTGTTGCCCTTACATCCTCTTCTAAGATCTTATCAAATATGAGCTGGCGAACAGCCAGTTTTCGCACCCTGGTATCAAATAGAGACTTACGAAAAATGTTGCACTACACAAAATGATCATGTTCCACACTCCTGCCTTCATCGTCCAACACGAAAAGATCCGAAAGTATGGCATCATAAGGCAAGTGATGAAAATAGCGTTCACAAAGTTTGGCAACCTTGATCTGAAAATGACCATCTACTGCATATTAAGCATGTCGCGCATACTGAGAACGAGTCCTCACCATGGTTAGTCATACTACCTCCAGAGAACGATTATCCCCGCAGAAGATATAACTCATACCAGCCGCGATTCCTAATTTTATAGCCACAAGAAAGATTTGTGAAGATATTACCGCACCAATTTTGCAGAAGAGCATATTATTCGGGCAATATTCACGGAACGATAGAAGATCAGCATCAGTTACAGAAAAATTATGACAGCTCTTTGTTTCCATATCATTGTGTATCTCCTAAGATTTTATAAAGACCCATCAAAATGGCAACAAACAAAACGATAACCAATCCAGCAGTTGCACACACAGCTACACATCAACCCTATCTCACAGCTCGCATAAATTTGACATCAAGTTTGTATCAGCAGCTCAACCTCCTCTATACTGGTATTCCCATCAAGTCGTTCCTCTCGTCACATTCTCGACCACCCCTAAATTTTACTTCAACTCTCACTACCATTTTTTCCCTTCATACCCATGATACCTAAACATTTATGTTACCAACGCCTATGTTGCAAACCGAAAGTGAAACAAACAAGCTTGATACAAGGTATCATCATAACAGAACATAAATATTTCATTCAGTCTGAAAGTTTCTCTTATAAAATACTTTATAATAGAGTACAAAGATTTTATAGATTACTTCAATTTACATCAAGTATCAGCTAGACATTTTCTTTGGCACGACGAGTCAACTGAAGAAGCAGATTCCAAACTTTGATCCCATGCTGCAAGACTCAGGGAAGTTAGAACCAGACATCACAGAAAAAAGATCTTCTTCATGGCCTAAGAGTTATGGTTCATAGAAGAAAATGATCCTCTGTATCCTCATCACCTCCTCGCATGCTAGAGGCAGACTGAAGGCCTCATTTCTTCAACAAGACCCACTCATTAGCAGGATACCAACGAGACTCCCTCGGCCGAACGCCTACCATTTCATCTTTAGTTGTAACAGCTTCCTTCGCTAGCAGTCGAAGACCGTTATGATGTTTTGCCTGAGATGTCAACAGGTAATGGAAACGTACCATTTGGAAGTGGTCATCCCCTGCCCTCATCACTTCTTCATAAGACATATGATAAAAAGTGGGTGAAGTGGGAATTAGAGTAGGCAAATGCAACGGTTGATAGCCAAAATACCTGATACGTAATTCTTCCATCTTCCTCCAAATCCTAAACTCTCGGGCCGGATTCCTAGTTATCACCATTTTTACCACAGTAAACAAAGAAGGTAGAGATCAGAGACGAAGGTTTGCTCCTACCACTCAATTCAAAATGCCTTTTATACGCGGACCAGCATTCAAAGCATACTCACCAAGTTCCCAACGTCAAAAGGATTCCCTGTACAACAACTTTTGACTATAGTCATTGGTTCTAGGAAACCCAGCAGATACTAACAGAGATTCATGAATATACATTGGAAATGAATCTCAGATATTAACTATAGAATTTAATGATACTTCTCAACCAACACCACTCTCCTAGAATGCTTCTCATACTGCTAGCTGAGAGGGGGCAGTTGTAGTGGCTTATTCCGTATCTCGAGCCCTTGCCTCATCTTTGAACTGCACATGAACCTTCGACCTCAACAGCAGAGTACGTGGTACAATCAGAAACATATACAGTACAAGTTTCTCAACCAACACAACTCATCCCTAACAACGCTCATGCTATTGGTTGAAAGTACTACTAAAGATATGGCCAAACTTTCCTCAGTTCGAGATATCACTTTCGACCTCTACACCAATAGTTTAATCTGTACGAAGCATATAGTCAGCAATAGAGCCGTTGTACAACAACAAAGATCATAACGTTACATAATTTGGTCAAATAATATCTCACGCACACTTTGTAACGTCCAACATTAATGGACTTTATGGCCGTCAAATGGTCATATTTGAGGACCTATAAAAAGACCTAGAGAACTACTGATGAGGGACGAAATGTTCACCATAAAAAAATTCCTACTCTATCATCATATATTCTCATAGCGCTCATTGTAATAAACTAGCAGTCTCAATAAGATCATGACTTTCTTGAAATCTTTAGGAGTGGTCATGGTTTTTAACTTATTCAAAGGTTTTCCATGTTAAATCATCTTGTTATTTATTGTTTATTGTTCTTGAACGTTATGAATTCATTTACTGTAAAGGCAAAGTTCGAATCCCAGAATTAGGTTATTACACAAACAATTTTAACATTGTAGGAAACCTTTCTCATAAGAAAAAACCCACAAGTCACTGTCAGGTCGCTTAACAACTTAAAATTTACTATTGAAAAAGTATTAAAAGAATTCAATCACTTATAGACTCGATAAGCGCATCCCGTGGTTACTTTTATTATAATTGAGCTTCTTGCAATCGATTTCATGTTCTCATAGCGCCTCACTTCAATTTCTCGCCAAAATAAAGCTTATAAATCAAAATAAAGTTTTTAAAATTCTAAGATCGATTCAAGTTGAGGTTTAATTCTCATTGAATCTCTCATTAAATTATCTCTTCTCTTAAATATCTCAAGTCCTAGAAAAATTAGTTTAGGAAGAGTTAGTTTGAAAAATAATAAAGAAACCTTTTATGAAAGAAATTTTTACTTTATTCTAATACACCCAATAGTCTATTCGATGGGTCCATTCGAATAGAGAGGTTCCTACCTTATCTATTCAAGCAGGATAAATTTATGTTCGAACAGAAAACTATTTTATACAAAAAACACAACTCGTTTTAGTTTCTAAAGACCCTAATGGGCTATTGAGTATTTGAGGCAAAGAGGTACAAAACTAACGTAGCTGCTCAGTGTTAGTTCAACTATAGTCATTCTATGTGCAATATTTGATGATGATAAAGAACCACGAGATAGTGTTGACACTCACTCTATACACGAAATGAAACCAATGCCAAATATGGATGTTTCAAATGTTTAAAAACTATCAGTATAATACTTCCAAGTTATAATCTTTTGCTCACAACCCCAAATTGTATGAATGTAGGATAAAACCCCAGTTTAAATCAACATCTTTTGTATGTTACTAAATGTCCCCTAATTTGCAATGGGATTGCTGGATTTGTTTTGAAACGGTGATTAGAGTGTTAATTTCAATGCTTTTGCATCCCACTATCAAATAGAAGTAGCTCGTAATACTACAGTGTTTTTTCGGTTCTTACAATGAGATAACCTGAAGATGGAAGTCTAGCAAATAATCCATAATCACCTTCGACTGGCCAGGGATACCACCAGGCTTGCTAGTTGAAATATCCAAGATACTCGACTCGCATGTTGATTATGTTCAATTTTGTTTAATATGCTCAAATTGGCGTAGCTTAACTCCTTGGAAGCCAAACCAAATCCAGAAGCAACCTCTATGGCTTATACTCCCTTATCTTGAAGACAGTGTGACTCACCGTGGTTTCTGCGACTTCTCTGTCCATAGTCTAAATCTTCCCTAGGACTATGGAAAGCGATGTTTTGGGTTGTCGTGTTTATGGTTGGAGACACCCCAGAGTTGTATCTAAGGAATCCCTTAACAAGGTCCAAAAGAAAGCTCCCTCGTAAAAACAACATTTCCATTCCGACCAGAGTTTTGAGAGAACCGCCTAGGCAATGGTATCTCTTTCGACTGGGACGAAAGGGAGGTATAGAGTTTTTCATGGGCAAGGAAAAAATATGCAAAATGTTTATTTTGAAGTACATCTCGTCTAAAGATCCTAACTCGTACTGATTTTATTGTGATGGTAATTCTTGATAGGGGATTTAGTTTGGGACCGTGGAGGCGGGGAGACCCGTTGTGGACCATAGTTAGAAAGCTAAAGTTGTACTAGATATTGCATTTTTTAAGGAGGAGTTGTATGCCGTTGATTACTACAGTAATGTTTTAGTATAGACTGAAGCATCCATTTTGGAGTTTGTTTCATTTAGTGTCTAGAGTAGGTATCAACACTATCTCGTGGTTATCCGGCGTCAGTGAGTGCACGTGGAGCAACAACAGCTGAACTGACACTGAACAGGTAAGTGGGTTTCTAACTCTTTGTTCTAGAATATCAAGCCCATCAAATTTTACAGATTATGGAAAATAAATTAAGTATGTCTTGTTAAGAAAACAAATATTTATTCGAACAGGACTATTTGAATATTTTCCCTCAGTATTTCTTTTATTCAAATAGATTCCTTTTCTATTCGAATATTTTTGGGATACTGCCTATTCGAATAGATCTTATGTTGTTCGAATAAAATATATCAGGCTCTTATTTATTCGAATAGATTTCTTCTTTATTTGAATAAAAAGGCTCAACCTTTTATTTATTTGAATATATTTATTTCTATTTGAACAGAGGACGTGTTTTCTATTTTCCTATTTAAGAAACCCTTTTATTTTTCATAACTCACCCCTTCCAAAACCTATTTTTTTTAGCCTAATATTTAGAGAGAGGATAGATTTTAACGAGCGATTCAATGCGAAGTAAATCTTTTATTGAATCAATCGGAGAAATTTAAAAAACCTAATCATTGATTTGTGAAGTTTGAACGATTCAAGCTTTAAAGCTTTGGTACATTATCCGAGGTGAGGCATTGCGAGAATGAGAGGGCATTGCGAGAATGTGGAATTGATTGCGAGGAGTTCAATTAAAAGAGAGGTAACCACGGGATGTGCTTATCGAGTCTGTAAGTAATTAAATACTTGTAATTTGATTTCAATAGTGGATTGTTTAGCTGTCGGGTGATTCGACAGTGACCTATGGGTTTTTTTTTTTTCTGAAAAAGGCTTTCCACAGGGTTAAAATTATTTGGCCTTGTGTTTAATTTCCTATTGCTTGTTGATACTAGATATTTGGACCAATTTAAATTAGGTTAAGGTTAGAACATTAATTCAAAGGAATTCGAACATATCGATTTTGACCTAAATTAATTGAAATCGGTTAATCTCAAGTGATCATTTATTTTAATTGGTATCAAAGAGGTCATGCTTTGAGGATTAACAACCTGAGCGTGTATCCTAACTTTATTGCTTGAGAATAATAGATTCCAAATGATTTGGAGGTCCCAAAAATTGTCCGCCCCTCTTCAATGGCAAAGATTATCCTTATTAGATGGTCCAAATGGTTGCATTCTTACAATCACTCGAAAAGATGTCTGGATTGCAATCGAGGATGGATGGACACACCCTACCATAAATGAAGTAATGATGAATTTGATGAGGTCCTTAAGCCAAGGATTGAATGGTCTAAAGATAAAAAGTAAGCTGTTGGTTATAATAATAAGGGTCACAATTTTATTTTTATGGCTATGAGCTGAAGTGAACTTTGACATATATCTTCTTGTGCCATTTTGAAAGAAGCTTGAGACATATTAGTTCGAACTTACAAAGGCGATGATACAGTTAAGAATAGAAAATTGCAAATGCTCACGTCATAATTTGAGAATATTTGAATGGATGAGAATGAACCCTTTGATGAGTTCTATGCGAGACTAAGTGACATTGTTAATACTAATGTCGCATTAGGTAAAGCTTACTCAGATATTCAAATTGTTTGCAAAGTTCTAAGATCTCTTCCTAAGAGTTTTAGATCCAGACGTGATGCTACCGAGGAAGCTCTGGATCTTAAAAAAATGATACCATAAACATTAACTGGAAAATTACAAACTTTTAAACTCGAGATGAAAATGGAAAACCCTGAGAAGAACAAGAATTTTTTTTTTAAATGTTCATCTTATTCTTCTTCTTATAAGAGTACCAAAGAAGCTGATAACTCATCTGATTCAGGTAATGATGATGGGTCCGATATGGATTCACAGATTGCCTCGATAAGCAATCATCTTAACAACCTTGTAAAAAACCAACAATTTCCAAAACAAGGCCAATTAGTGAATTACAAGTCGCGAACTCATGATCAACCTTAATCGAATAGCTGACGGACCAACCTTGACACTGACCTGAGTCAAGTTGAATGTTATAAGTATCACAAGTTTGGTCATTATGCTCATAATTATCCTAATAAGAAATCAGGAACCAATCACAAAGCTATGAATATCAGTCTTACTTGGGATGACAGTGATGATAAGAATGATAATAATGTGAGTAATTCCCAAGTAGTTGATAACGAACAATATTCTACATATCCTGCTTTTCTTAATTGTGGTAATGATAACTCTGACACTTTTGAACTTGAAAATTTTATTAAAAATCAGAGTGATCATGAACAAAATAAGTTTGGGGACCTGAATCTTGAAGACTTGTATGCTCAGACTTTTATGAAGTGTATTGAACTTAGTAAACTTAACAAAATCTTGAAAGACCAAGTTAATATACTTACGCTTGAACTTCAAGAAAAAACTGAGAATACAAGTCAAGAGATAAAAATGCTTGAAGATGAGAAATAATGCCTCTATGACAAGGTTGTGATTTTAGAAAAAGAAGTTCATGATACGAAGGAGAAAATGAAATCAACTTTGGACGAACTTCATTTGGCCAAGCCTGATGTAGCTTTAACTCAGTAGAAACTTGAAAAATTTTGTCATGGGGATAAGAATATTGATAAGATGTTATGTATGGGAAAGACGGATACTGACAAAAGGGGTCTTGGATATGAGGAACATCTTTCAAATGCCAGGATACCTCAAGTCACAAAATTTATGAAAGAAACTATTACTAAATCGTTGCCCAAACATAATATAATATCTTCCACTCATAATAAAGCCAAAAGGTTCTCTTACTCTCAGATTTATTATTGTGGAAAATGTGGTCGAAAGGGGCATATTGCATCTTATTGTAGATTTGTTGGACCCTATCAGCCATATGCTTGCTCTTTCAATGGACAAATATATAAGTCTAATGTGATTTCTACTAATGTGAAAAGTGAGAATGTGTCTAGATGGTTTACAAAGGAAACCTCGGCTCAAAGGATTCTTCAAAGCATTTAGGTACAAAAGATTGATTTGGCACCTCAGTTAAGATGCAATGTTGTACTGGCAAATAGTCAGGCTATTTTGGTGCAAAAGGATGACTTGCCGCCACAAATAAGGTAATGAATATCAACTGAGATGAGCTATCAGTATGCTTCATTGATTAGGTACGTTTCTTACCTTCTCTCAGCTTATTTTTATTTTTATTTTTTTAGGACAGTAGGGTACTATTTTGTTTTTATTTGCACTTTGCACATTGCACTTTAGGAGCGCTTGTATGTAGAATATTCTTGTTAGACTTGGACTTTGCTTTTGTGTTATATTCTTTCATGGGGTATTTATTTGGTAAAATCACATTTTACAATAGTCATTGATCCTCTTGTTTAAACTAAAAACTCAAAGTGATTAGAACTACGTGAGGATAACTGTAGAGACTTCGTACCTAATGTTATGTGAGGATCTAGCCTTTTTACAAGCTTCGAGTGTTATTTTCATAATTCTTTCCAGATTTAGCATCTTTTTTTATCTTATTTTTTATAATCAATTGTCGATAATAACTTCAAGTTCAAGTTAGTCTAATAGAAAAATCCTAATACTTGATTCAAGAAGAAAAAGATACTATATGAGACCGAAGATATGATAATAGGCTTTTTATTGTTATACTTTTTTTTTGCCTCCGTCTGTGCTTACCTAAATTTTATCCGCTTGCAGCCCCTTGTGCCTTAAAATATGCCGTTCATTTTTATACCCAAAATCCTTTATTAGTTTGCCCGTTTGTTCTGAGACTTTTCAGTAGAAAAAAAAGGAAAAAAATATGATATTTGGGGGAAAAGATGAATATAAAAATAAGAGTGAGTATTACCTATGTGGTTTTAGTGGTAGAGATGGATATAAGAAGAGGGTTTTTCCAATAATTTTATGGTACATCATATTCTATCTGTACTCGTTGTATGAAAAAAAAATAAAGGGAGGTGAACTCAAAATAAAGAAAGAGAAAAAGTATTCTATTCAATGTATACTCAATAAGAAAAGAGAATGACTGAAAGTGAATTCATTATGGAAAGATGGGTAGTTAGTATAACTGTTAGTCTCAGAATGCCAATAAAATATCTACTCTATCATGTCCCTTACCTTACCTACATTATAACCTTTTTAAGACCTATTTGATCTTGAGTTTAGCATTGTCAGTTTAGTGGAGATGAGAAATAGGGATTCTATGTTAGTTAACTTGACACTATTTATGACAATTGATTTACTGTCTATGAGATCTTCCAGCTTACATTGCGCAGCTTATTTGATGCAATATGAATCATTCGTTGTATATTGCTCATATTCATATTTCACATAGATTGTTTACTAGTAAATTCTCAGTGATTTTGAGTGAATATCAAGAAAGGCCTAAGTTGAAACAACATTCCAATACGGTACTCTAACTACGGCTGAGTAATACATTTAAAACTGGGTATCTAATTGATTATGCACACACACACACACCAAGTAATTTATTTAGTGATTGTTTTATAACACATTGGCGACGTCTTGGTCTTTATTGAATATTTTTGATTAATTGTGTTTCTATCATACCTTGTGCTTAGGGGAAGTGTTGTCTTCTTTTGCCTGCTTATTCAGAGATACTCCCCATGTGTGTTTTCCTTTTATTTCATTTTACAGTGGTTACCATTATTTTGAGGGGGAGATGCACATTTTTTTAGGGGGATTGGTGGTTTAGAATTTTCCAAACTACATGTTCGTTTTGTTTATTTTGACTTTATGAGTATCCTAACAGTCTATCTTTTTAGAATATTTGCTCTGATATTTTCTGATATATACTTCTCATCTATTCTGTGTTTAACTCATTCGGTCACTATTATCCATTATCAACTACTAGTTTACTTCTCCTTTTATTGGTTATTTACCCTTTGTTAATCTATGCCAAATAGGGGGAGAAATGATCCTGACAGGTAAGTCAGGTAAATTTTATCCTTTTTCTGGATCCCTTATTTTATTTGAACGGGTACGCAATGTATCTTGTTTAGTGTGCAGGGATTCCAGTATAAATTCTATAAGATGAAAGTGGAGCTTTGAGTATGGATGTTCAGTGATTGAGTCAGTCCATCGAGTTGTATTTTTATTCTTATAGTTTTAGTTTTGACACAAGATGAAACAAAGGGGGAGATTGAAGCATCCATTTTGGAGTTTGTTTCATTTAGTCTCTAGAGTGGGTGTTAGCACTATCTCGTGGTTATCCGACGTCAGTGAGTGCATGTGGAGCGACTACAGTTGGACTGATACTGAACAGGAAAGTGGGTTTCTTGCTCTTTGTTATAAAATATCAAGCCAATCGTATTTTACAGATTATGGAAAAAGAATTAAGTATATCTTTTAAAGAAAATGGATATTTATTCGAACAGGACTATTCAAACATTTTCCTTCAGCATTTTTTTTATTCGAATAGATTCTTTTTCTATTCGAATATTTCTGGGATCATGTCTATTCGAATAGAAATTATGTTGTTCGAATAAAATACCTCAGTCTCTAATTTATTCGAATAGGTTTCTTCTTTATTCGAATAAAAAGGCTCAGCCTTTTATTTGAGCAGATGACGTGTTTTCTGTTTTCCTATTTAAGATACCCTTTTTTTTCATAACTCACCTCTTCCAAAGCCTATTTTTTTAGAGCTTGATATTTAGAGAGAGGAGAGATTTTAACGAGCGATTCAATATAAAGTAAATCTCCTATTGAATCAATCAGAAAAATTTAAAAAACCTAATCATTAATTTGTAAAATTTGAACGATTCAAGCTTTAAAGCTTTGGTGTATTATCCGAGACGAGGCATTGTGAGAATGAGAGGGCGTTGCGAGAACGTAGAATTGATTGCAAGGAGTTCAATTAGAAGAGAGGTAACCATGGGATATATTTATCGAGTCTGTAAGGAATTGAATACTTGTAATTTGACTTTAATAGCAGATTGTTTAGCTGTCAGGTGATTCGACAGTGACCTGTGGGCTTTTCTCCAGAGAAAAGTTTCCCACAGGGTTAAAATTCTTTGGTCTTGTGTTTAATTTCTTATTACCTTTTGACACTAGATAATTTGACCAATTTGAATTAGGTTAAGTTTAAAGTATTAATTCAAAGGAATTCAGACCTATCGATTGTGACCTAAATTAATCAAAATCTCTTAATCTCAAGTGATCATTTATTTCATAGACTACTGGTCCTATGCAGCCGAAGTAACAAAAGTACATCAATGTTGATTATGGTCATGGTAATAATTGGAATGTAAAGGGCTTCCATTTCACAATTTCGTCATCGCTTGAAAATTATTTGGTTGCTATGGCAAGAAACATATTTGTTGGACTTGGGGGTTTAGCTTTTTTCAATTCGATATGGTGGAAAATAAGTTTTTGGAAATCAAAATCTTGGATGACAATATGATATTCATAGGTGAAAATTGATCAACATTTTTCTTGGCGCCAGAATCATCTCTTTTGAAGCAAAATTACATATATTTCATACATGGCTATGGAAAGGGGCATATGAAATATCAATTTGATGATCCTAATTTATGCTACAATGACATGAAAAGAAATGTTATACTGATAGATCATGCCTCGTGGGTTGTTTACCCATGAAGCCACGTACTTGATATTTTCTCTATAAATTGATGTTAGGGCTTCCTTTATTAGTTAGTTTTCTTGTTTTAAGTTTGGGGTAAAACTTTAGAAACCCTTAAATTGCAATTAGAGTTAATTTGAGGCTTTTGCAATCGTAGTAATTAACAACTTGGTGTAGGGACCTAACTTTGTTTAGAGGTGAAGTTGGTTCTTACAACGTGAATCAATCTTCTATCAAAGGGATACAAGCGATTGGTCTAAAGTGAGAGCTAACTAAATACAAATACTTGCGTAGAGGCCTGAATGTGACTCTCTGTGACCTCTAATGAGGATTTTTAAGAAAGATTATATTACTGAAGAGTAATTAGAGGGTTCGAATACAGTGTGTACTGGGAGGTTGAAGGTAAAATGTATGGGGCTGGAGATGATTTTTCGAACCCCCACTTGGTTTCCCCTTTCTTCTATTTATAGAGTCACAAAAATCTGAGTTACCATGTGTGGGTCAGGATTACATGATTACTGTCAGGAAATCCCGGTGGGATAGGGGCACCGATCCTGTCTGTACTGTCACTGTGACAGCTGTCTGATGTATCTCTGTACTTCGGCACTGTGGCACAGTGGTCGGCCTGCCACTGTAGCCGTAAAGGCCAATCATTACGAAGGCTTGTCTGGTGAGCTGACTGTCCGTCTTATCACACTTCGACCATGTGTAGATATGGTCGAAGTATGTCTGTTGCGATGTGTTAATTTGCTCTCGAGGATTTTTCCGGTGTTGAAGCTTTGGCTTCAGGGGATCCCTGGAAAGTCTATTTTAGGGATTGAGCAGGCTTCGATACATTCAAGTAGGCTGTGAAGTAGGCTTTGACTGTCCAAGGCTGCGTGTTGGCTACTATATTCGCCCCCTCCCAACGAAGGTCTCGAAGCTAGGTGGAGAGGAGTTTACTGAAAAAACTATTCGGTCTTGGAATCTGAGTGTTTTGACTGTTGGTTTTTGGGTAAGTACTAAAAGAGGGTACTTAAGAGGTGTAGGTGGTTAAAGGGTAATAAATGAAGTGATGGCTATAAGTATAGATTATTGTGTAGGGGTACTGTATCCTCTTCCCTTTACGATAGTTTTCTGCTCTTTCTCTTGATTCTGAACATTTGAAGGGATACCACGCCAAACATGCATTACCAGAAGAGGATGGATTTCGCCCACTATCATCGTGTGGGGCAGAAGATGACAAAACTGCATATGAAGTTTTTTGGGCAACATGACCTGAACTGGGACATGCCCGACCTTGTGGAGGTAGGTTCTGAGGAGTTCATCAATGGTGATTCTTATGCCTATTTGTGGGAATAGCTGAGGTTTCATTTTACGACTGCTGAGAGGCGCTATCTCTTCCTGATGGCCCTGGCTGAAAGTTTTATTTGTGCAGAAGAGATCATTGAGGAGCAAAACGCAGCAAGCGGAGCTGGACCTTCTGGAAGTAGGGCTACTGGTTAATGTGTTGAATATTTATATCTTTGTATATCTTTGTTTTTCTGTGTGGGGGTTTTTTTTTTTGCTTGGGATGGTCGTAAAAATATAATCTGTTTGTTTGATCAGATATTTGGAATGGACAAAATATTTTCTGCACACTTGTATTACTATGTCTGATTGATAATGTAGATGAATACTCTTATAGGCGCGAGGTATAATGATATGCTCGAAGGTAATGATGATCGAAGGTTATAGTGATTTGAGTTAAGGTGATCTAAAGTAGCTATGGTCGAAGGTATGATGAGATGTTGTTGAGGTGATAGATGGTTATAATTGCCGAATGCTCGATATTGGTGGTATGCTCGACTAGAAGTCCTCGGGACTGAAGTTTGAATGCAGATACCGATGAACCAGTTAAACCTAGAAAGTTTGAAGGGTTGTTTGTTGACTTTTCGAGGTGGAAAATTGAAGGTTGCCATTAATTTGGTTAGGAAAGAGGGAAAGTTGTAGTGGGTTTGCAGGTATAAAAGGGGGTAGGGTGGAGGGGATTTCTTCATCTGTCTTGCAATGTTCTCCTCATCTGTCTCTTTAATTTGTTTTGATCAACATGGCTGAAAACGTACCCGCTCCAGAAAATCAAGCTGCAGTGACGGCCAGGAGAATCCAAAAGGCCTTGTTGGGCCTGCGATGGAGGTTAGGTATAGAGGAGGATATGGATGCTGAATGCCAGTCCTCTTTGAGGTGGAACCTGGGGCATCAATCCTTGGCATGCCCTTCGCATACTGGTGGGGAATAGTGCAGATGATGGGAGGAGAGTCAAACATTGTTGAAGAAGAAGTTGGAAGTACTAGAGGTGGTACAGATACTTCTCTTATTGGAGCTCCCATTGGTAGAACTGTTGATGCTTTAGTCGTCGAAGGTTTGAATGAAGCTACTGAGGGTGTTGTTGCTGAGGGATCTGTGGAGGAAGAAGGCGTTACCGCGCCGGTATAAGGCATTTGGGGTTGGGGCTTTATGTCTTCTTCTGCTGATATGATGTTGAGTTGTAATATGTTGAACTATGTTATTGTTTTCTGTTGTCCTCTGAACTCGGTAAGTTTTTTGTACTTTTGTTATCTGTTGAACTTCTGAAGTTGATACTGATTTTCGGATTAATTGTGTTATCTTGCTCTGACCTTGAATTGTCAGAATTTGGATACGTATTCTATTGATTTTACTTGCTTTAAACTGTTGATGATTGATCTTTGAATTATACTACAACTGTGCCTGTGATGGGTAATATGTGGAATGTTCTCTGCATTTGATAGAATTGTAGATAGCACATACAGATACTTTGCTGCTTGGATGACTGTAGTTCGATCATATCTTGATAAGTGTTGAAGACATATAGATCAAACTCTGTATGTTTTACTGGACATCGAATGCCGAAGCTACAACTATGTTGAAATTTTGAAAAATTTCAAGGCCACCTCCGAGTATCAGTCGGGTCGAGGCAACGTGATACCTAGAGGAAACCTAAAAATTTACTGGACTTCGAAGGCCTAAACCACATCGAAGCAATATATTATTGCCTCCAACGCATTCTCGATGGCCTGGACTTTTGACCATTCGTGCCCCATGAGTTTGCTTGAATGTTGGAAACTTGAGCAGCTCAAGGTCGCCCCCAAGTATCAGTCGGGGCGAGGGTGAACATGATACCCAGGGTAAATCAAGAAAAAGGCTAGACTTTGACAGTTTCAGAGCCTGGACGAAGTATATATGATCGCCCTCAATACATCCCCGAGTGTTCGGTCTTTCAACCATCTGTGCCCCTTCAGTTTGCTCAAAATTGGAGACTTGAGCATTTCAAGGTCGCCCCCAGATATCAGTCGGGGAGAGGGTGGACATGATACCTAGGGTTAACCAAGAAATAGACTAGAGTTCAGAGGCCTTAGCCACAACGAAACATATCTAATCGCCCCCAATGCATCCCCGAGGGTCCAGTCTTTCGACCATCCTTACCCCTCGAGTTTGCACGAAATTGGAGACTTGAGCATTTCAAGGTCGCCTCCAAGTGTCGGTCGGGTCGAAGGGTTGACATGATACTTAGAAGAAACCAGGAAATGGAATGAACTTCGAAGGCCTTAGCCACAGCGAAGCATATCTACACCCCTAATGCATCCCCGAGGGTTCGGTCTTTCGACCATCCTTTCCCCTCGAGATTGCTCAAAATTGGGAGCTTGAAAAATCTCGAGATTACCCTCAAGTACCAGTTGGGTCGATGGTTGACATGATATCTAAGTTAAACCAAGAAGTTCAAAATGAAACAGGAGACAAAAAAATGATGGAAAAACTTGTTTATTGAATGTTCTGGATTACATTAGCTGTACATGGTTGGAGACATGGCTTATTATAGGAGACCAGCTGCATTGCGTTTTAGGGGTTTGGTAAAGGCTCTTCATCTTCCGTCGTGGATAACATAAGGTCCTTCCCAAGATTCGGCTAACTTGTCAGCATTCCGAGGTTTCGAGGATTGGTTGACACGTCGAAGTACTAGATCTCCAATTTTGAAACTCTATGGTCGAACTCTTTTGTTGTAGGATTTCTGAAGCGACGTATAGTAGCGGCCAAGGTTAGCGATAGCTCAGTCTCTGGTTTCATCGATCCATAATATGTTACATTCGAGTTCAAACTCACTATCTTCGTCTGGGAGGTTAGGGTCTTGAGTGGATACTTCGAATTGAGTTGGTAATATAGCTTCGGTTCCATATGTTAGGAGGAAGGGGGTACATCCAGTAGATTTTCTTGGGGTTGTTTGATAGGCCCAAAGGACATATTGCAACTCTTAAACCCATCGTCCTTTCTTTGCATCGATTCCCTTCTTAAGACCATCGACAATGGTTTTGCTAATTGCTTCAACTTGACCGTTGCCTTGGGGATAGTAAGGTGTGGAGGGTGGGAGAATGATGTTGTTTTTTTTGAGAAAGTTTCTAACTTTGCTGCCAACGAATTGGGGACCATTGTCGCATCGAATCATGTGGGGGCAGCCGAAGCGAGTGATGATGTTTTCCCATAAAAATTTTATAACTTCTTCTTCTCTGGTTGGGCATAGAGGTACGACTTTAACCCATTTGGTGAAGTAATCGGTTACGACGAGGATGCATTCTCTGCTACCCGAGGCTTTTGGGAAGGGACCAATGAGATCGATGGCCCATCTTTTGAATGGCCAGAAAACTTGACTGAGATGGAGGTCTTGAGAGGGGCAATAGATGTCATGAGCGTGACGCTGGCATTTTTTACAGTGTTTTGCATATTCTGAAGCTTGTTTTTTGATATCAGGCTAAAATAATCCTTGAGTGACAGCTCGAAGGGCCATAGAATGACCAGCAGTGTAAGCACCACAGGTTCCTTCGTGAAGTTCGGCTAAGATTTGAGAGGATTCAGCTTGGGATATGCATCGAAGGCGGGCGCCATCTGGGGATTTGTGATGTAGTTCATCTTTGTGGATAGTGTATCTGCGGCAATTTTCTAGTAGCGAACGTTTGTCTTTGGGATCATCTGGGAGGGTGGCATTGTTGAGGTAATGAAGAAAAGGTATTCGCCAATCGTCTAGATTATGACTCTCGCCCCCAGTATTGATGGCATTGATTTCCATCTGGTCGATACTTGGGCGTTCGAGTACGTCGATATGGAGTGTCCTAGATTCTGATTGTCCGAGCATAGCTGCTATGTAAGCGATGGCATCTGCATGTCTATTTTCTCCTCGAGCGTAATGAGTGATTATGGATTTTTTGAGGAATCTGTCCATGCGTTATCGCACAATAAGAGTGTAATCGGCCATGCGACCGTTAGCTTGATTTTCTCCTGTGTAATGTCTCTAAGCAAGTTGGGAATCTGTAAAGACTGCTAGTTTGGGAATGCCGAGGTCGAGTGCGAGGTCAAGGCCATGGATCAAGGTTTCATACTCTGCTTCGTTATTGGAACATTCGAAGGTAAATTTGACAGTTTTCTCTATGCGGTCATTTGTGGGTGTTACCAAGACAATACCAATTCCTGAGCCATTAGGTCCTGCTGATCCATCTATGAATAAATGCCAGCCAGTGAGAAAGCCCCAGGGGTCTGTAATTTCAGGCTGGTCTTCTGATAAGTCATCTTCGTGTTCTTCCCAATCGATATCTTCGTGTTCGCCAAAGTATACGTATTACTGTTGGACTCGTCTGGATTTTTCTTTTTTGCTGAGTACTTCTCGAAGAGGGTAACTTGTAATAATACGGATGGGGTGAGCCTGAAAATATGGTTTGAGCTTACGGGATGAATAGACAAGTATGAGGAGCAAACGCTCAAGTTTTTAATATCGAGTTTCTGCGGGTGTTAGAGTTTTGCTGATGAAATATGCAGGTTTTTCAATATTGGAATCAAGTCGAATGAGCACTTCATAATAGAAGTTTTTGCGGCAGCAAGGTATAAAGAAAGTATTTCGCCTTCGATAGGAGTTCTGATAATAGGTGGACGGCCAAGATAAGTTTTGAGTTCGAGGAAGGCTTGTTCGCACTCAGGGGTCCAGCTGATCTCCGAACTATTTTTCTTTTTTACTTTGTGGACGCCCTGATCTCGTAAGAGGGAAAAGAGCCAAGCACATCGATCTGAGGATTTAGAAATGAAACGATTGAGGGTCGTTATCCTGCCAGTCACTTTTTGGACGTCTCTTTTGGTTCGGGGCGAAGGAATGTCTATGAGGGTTTGAATGTGGGTGGGGTCAATCTCTATACCACGTTTACTGACAAGGTGACCCAAGAATTCTTTGGAGGATACGCCAAACTGGCACTTGTCTGGGTTGAGTTTTATGTTATATGTATGAAGTATTGAGAAGATTTTTGTTAAGTCTTGGATATGTGTATTTTTTTGAAAGCTCTTGCATAACATGTCGTCGATATAAACTTTGACAGACTTGCCAAGCAAAGTTTTAAACATGGTTGTGACAAGGCGTTGGTAGGTGGCTCCGACATTTTTAAGGTCGAAGGGCATAATATTGAAACAGTAAAGGCCTTGTTTAGTTATAAAGGAAGTTTTAAGTTGATCTTCAGGGAGGAGGGGTACCTGATTATAACCCGAAGCCGCATCCATCACTGATATGCGCTCATGTCCAGCAGTGGCATCGAGAAGTGCTAAAATGGTCGACAGGGGGATATTGTCCTTTGGAGTGTGCTTGTTGAGGTCTGTGAAATTGACGCAGATTCTGATCTTTTCATTCTCCATATGAACTGCCACAATGTTTGATATCCAATCACTTCTCTGATAAAGCCTGCGGCTATGAGTTTGTTTACTTCAAGGTTCACTGCTTCTCGAAGTCGTGGTGCCAAGTTACGCTTCTTTTGTTTTACTGCTGAGGAATAGGGAATAAGATCGAGGCGATGGCATGCCTAGTTGGGGTCGACACCAGGCATCTCCTGAAATGTCTAGGCGAAGATATCTTTGCTTGCTCAGAGGAACTCTAAAAGTTCGAGGCGTTCTGTCTCATTGAGGAAGGTTTCGATAAAAGTACCCCGACTAGGACCGCCGAGTTCGATATAAACAGTAGGTTTGATGGGTGAGGTGGTATATGTCGAAGTCGAAGGGATAGAAAAATGTTGTGATTGTTATCTGCGGCTGACAAGTTTTCAGATTTTGTCGATCTCTGGGTACTCGTATGAGCGGACAAGGCGTTGAGAGCCTTTCAAATTCTAAGTACCCTCGTAATTGCTGAATCGAAGGGTCTGATGGTAGGTCGAAGGTATGGCTCGCATGGCGTGAAGCCAATCTTGTCCGAGTATACCGAGTTATTCGGACTTCTTGTCAATAACGATGAAGTTGGCTTGAAGGGAAATGGGGCCTGTGGTGACGAGTAGGCTGATACGGCCAACAACGACTTTGGTTGATCCATTAAAACCTTTTAGCTCAATGTTGGCAGCGGTTATGAGGTCCAATTTCTTCATGGTTTGGACTGTTTGGAGAAAGAGGACATCAGCTCCGTTCCCTGTATCTATGAGCATTGTATGGAGAATGAGGTTCTCGATCTTAATCATGATGACTAATGGATCGGAATGGGGGAAACGAGCATGTCAAGTATCACAGTCGATGAAAGAAATGCCTTTGAGACGAGGGTGACGGCTTAATTCTGGGAGAAGGGTAGGGAATTTCTCCTGATAGGTGAGCTTGTTACATTCTTCGATGCTCTTTCGTTTGCTCTTGGAATGTCCGTTGTCTATGTTGTTGACTTTGATAAATTGATACTATAGATGTGCACCTCGGTTGGGTCAGTAGTAGGGGTGGATAAAGATTTAAGGTAAGACCCGTCGAGGTAGCACGGAAGATCAGCAATATACTGGTGCAAACGTCCTACTCTAAAGATAAGTTTGAGAGAGCACTGGAGGGTGAAGCATTTGTTGGTATGGTAACAATTGCATTTGTGATTGGCGCAATATGATTTGCCTGGCCTGACTTCGATGGGGAGAGGAACGCGCCAAATGGGGTCTGTCTGTATATGTGGCAGAAGGGTGTTGAGGGGGGCAGTGAGTATAGGCAAAATAGGCCTTGATCGCTTCTTGCGAGCTTCAGTGACATAACAGGTAGTCAGCCATAGAGTAGAGGCTCGTTAGAAAGAGGTGACATAACAGGTAGTCAGCCGTGGAGTAGAGGCTCAGGGCATTTTGGAATTCGAGGATATGGGATTTAAGGTATGTATTACGGTATTTGCTGAGTTTGGGAGCACGAAAGTTGGAGGGTATTTCGATGGCCCAAAGTTTAGGGCAGATTGGGTTATTGAGGTGGCTCCAGGAGTTAGTGGCTGGGCTCGCGCTAACGCGAATGACTGGTTGTACTTTGTGGTTGAAGTCCTGCTGTGTGACATATGTAGGATGAGGGGGAGATTGGTGAATTCAAAGGTTGTGAGGTCGAATATGCGGCATATATTCAACACTGGGCTCCCCAAGTCGCCCTTGAGCAGGTCGACGTTTGGGGTATCTGGAGGAACGGAGGGTTGAGTCAGAAGAGTCTTTTGTGGGGTGAATCCTGAAGTGGATAGAGCTGGTTGAGAGAATAGTATTGGGAAATCCTACGGCACCGGTGTGAACTGGGGGTATCTCTAGGTTTTGTGATGGTCCATGGCGGCGCGGGCAGATACGCACGATGGGCCTGGTGCCTGGGACAGGCGAGCAGGTTCCAAGGGCTGTAATCTTTGTTGCTCTCTAACGGTATTGCGCAACTCATAAATTGCCCTATTCTGTCTGTTTTCATCTTCCAAGTGGCGACTCCGTCCAGTTTCCATCGCCAAGCGGTGGTTTTCACGTTCCTGGTTTAGTTGGTTCTGGTGGTGCTCCTCTGCCTGAGCGACTTGTTAATATAATAGAACTATTTGGGCAGCTAATCCATCAATGGAGTTTCCCGCCTGGGTTAAGTTAGAGCGGCGTGTAGGTGCCATTGGAAGAGGATCAGTAGATTGTTAAAAAATAAAGGGAGGAGAAAAGGAAAAAAGGGTTGGTAGGGTGGGAAGCACAGATGGCGCCATTGTAGGGACCTAACTTCACTTAGAGGGGAAGTTGGATCTTACAATGTAAATCAATTTTCTATCAAAGGGATACAAGCGATTAGTTTAAAGTAAGATCTAACTAAAGACAAATACTTGCGTAGAGGCCCGAATGTGACTCTCTACGACCTCTAATGAGGATTTTTAAGAAAGATTATATTAATAAAGAGTAATTAGAAGATTCAAATACAGTGAGTACTGGGAGGTTAAAGGTAAAGTGTAAGGGGATGAAGATGATTTTTCTAACCCTCACTTGGTTTCCCCTCTCCTCTATTTATAGAGTCACAGGAAGCTGAGTCGCCAAGAGTGGATCTGAATTACATGATTGCTGTCATGAAATCCCGGTGGGATATGGGCACTGGTCCTATCTGCATTGTCACTGTAACAGCTGTCTGATGTGTCTCTGTACTTCGGCCTGTTACTATAGCCATAAAAGCCAATCATTACGACGGCTTGTCTGGTGAGCTGGTTGCCCGTCTTGTCACACTTTGACCATGTATAGATATGGTTAAAGAATGTCTTCTATGATGTACTATTCCGTTCCCAAGGCTTTATCCGGTGTTAAAGCTTCGTCTTCAAGGAACTCTGGGAAGTCTATTTTAGAGATTGAGTAGGCTTCGATACATTCAAGTAGGCTATGAAGTGGGCTTCAACTGTCGATGGCTGCGAGCAGGCTACTACACTTGGTACTAGAGCAATGAGCGATCTTAGGTTTGCCTTCTATGTTCGTGTGATTCTTAAGATAGCAAGGTTGGAGGTGACTGAGGATTCAAAGAAATTCAATGGAGATGGCTTAGAGATAAAATACCTCAAAGAGATGACGGAGATAGAGGTTTACTATATGATTGATCTAGAAGGTGGGAAAGGCAGAAACATGTCGGAGAGTTCTCGATCAAAGGACAAGGAGGAGGTTGTGACTTTTATGCGAGGGGTTCATATGATCAATGATTTATATCGTCATGAAGCCCAGCCGAAGAAAACTAACCCCAATCCAAAACCCTAGCCGAAAATTTGATAAAAGATGGGAGAAGAGCAAAACTTCTTGTCATTAACGAAGGAGAGGTCGTTGATGACTAGGGTGGCCTACAATCTAGAGAGGGAGGAACCTGACATAAAGGAGATAGAAGAAACTCGCGAGTCATTCAACCGAGGATTACATCGTTCGAACAAGTAGATAACAAATCCAATCACAACACCAACAAATTTTCAGGTCGAAAACGTGTAGAGTAAGGGGTCAAAAACCCATGATCTTAATACGTGTATGCCAGACGCCTTGATACCGATTCGACACTAACTGAGGAAGGTTGATACTGATTAGTAGAGGATGCTAGCTTTGGGGGGGTGGACTCATGGGTTCCTACGGAGCCGGTATTGGATTCGGAAGGCACGGGGGTGATGCCCAAAAAGGGGATTGTGATAGGTCATTTACCACACCAGTGAGTAAGACGGGGAGCACCGCGATGAGTATTCATATTATGTGGGTTACCGGCTAAGAGCGACACTAATAGTTCAGGGGCCAACGAGTATTGGAAGAAGCATGTACTATTTCGCACATAAGTAGAGGATCAAAGAAATGGATTAGAGACGATTGCAGACAGGGGAGGTCAACAGATAATCTCATCTCTAAGAGCGTAGCTAATAAATTATGTTTCAAATTAATTAGCGCCTTACCTCAAGGTGACCACGTTGAGTTGGATACAGAATGATGGTCAGTAAGAAGAAATATCAGTGTTATACCAGACGATTGTAGACTAGGGGGCAGGTCAACAGATAATCCCATCTCTAAGAGCGTAGTGAGCAAATTACGTCTCAACTTAATTAGTGCCTTACCTCAAGGTGACCACATTGAGTTGGATGCAGAATTATGGTCAGCAAGGGGAAATATCAGTGTTATACCGCACGTATGTGAAGATTAAGATGGGGGAATATGAAGAATCCATCTTATGTACCGTTATCAAGATGCATGTTTGTCACTTACTTTTGGGTAGGCCTTGGTAGTGGGAGAGAAATGCAATGCACATCAGGCGACCCAACATATATGTCTTTATGTGGAAGGGCATAAGGCAGAGATGGGTGGGTCTGCTGCTAGATGAGGCACCAAAACCTAAGACGAATAGTTTCCTAGTAAAGGGATATGATAGGGGATTATTTATACATTAGTTTGTGTGATGCCTACTGCCTCTACTTCAGTACCTGACAGGCTATAATCGCTTCTTGATCAATTTCTAAATGTCTGCCAGGAGCCAGATCTACTAGGGTCACCTCCTTTATGATATATTTAGCATAACATTGATTTAATTCTAGGAGCATCACTGCCTAATTTGCCCCAGTATCACATGGCCCTTGAAGAACATCCAAAGTTATGTGCCAAAGAAGTTTTAAGAGAGAGTATATCACCAGTAGTAGTCACAGTACTATTAGTCCCCAAAAAGAATGGAAACTACCATATGTGTGCTGATTATCGGGCAGTTAACAAGATCACGGTGAAGTACATATTTTCTATTCCTATATTATAGGATATTATCGATGATCTA
Organism: Kingdonia uniflora; assembly: GCA_014058105.1. Classification (NCBI taxonomy): domain Eukaryota; kingdom Viridiplantae; phylum Streptophyta; class Magnoliopsida; order Ranunculales; family Circaeasteraceae; genus Kingdonia; species Kingdonia uniflora. Next base: position 2,891,570 of record JACGCM010001854.1, read on the forward strand.
TATGGCGCTCGATTCTTCTCCAAGTTAGATCTTAAAAGCGGGTACCACAAGATTCACATGTGACTAAACGATGAGTGGAAAATGGCTTTTAAAGCCAAAGATTGTCTCTATGAGTGGTTAGTGATTCATTTTGGGCTATCTAATGCACCGTCCACATTCATGTGATTGATGACTGAGGTATTACATAACTTTATTGCAAAGAGGTTTGTGGTTGTATACTTTGATGATATCCTTATCCACAACCGCTCTAAGGAGGAGCATCTCATTCATGTGGAGAGTGTTTTAGAGGCCTTACGTTAGCACCAGTTATTTCTTCAGCTGAAGAAGAGTTCTTTTTTAGTGGATGCAGTACAATTTTTGGGTTACTCTATCTTATCAAATGAGATCAAGGTGGATTAGGAGACGGTGGATATGATTAGGAACTAGCCAATACCTACCACGATGACACATGTACATAGTTTGCATGAGTTGGTTACGTTCTACAAGCAATTCATAGATGGGCTCAGTAGTATTATGGCACCAATTCCTTCCCTCATGGGAAACGTTCCTTTTGAGTGGACTTCTGAGGCTAACGAGGCATTTTAATTGATCAAACATAAGCTTACCACAATTCTTGTTCTTGCATTACTAGATTTCTTAGGCCCAATTTTTGAGGTTACAATAGATGCATATAAGACTGAGATTAGTCCTACGCTTTCACAGTTCGGGAAGTCGGTGGCTTATTTTAGTGAGAAGCTATCTGGTGTACAGTTGAACTACAACATGTATGATATCGAGTTGCTAGCGATAATGTGTTTACGGGGTATTTATGGAGGACGATATGGAGTCTGCTACGCTGCAAGCTTCGTGGGACTTTGCCCTTTCATAAAGATGGACAAACTGAGGTAGTCAACTGAAGTTTGAGTAATCTACTACGATGTATTACAAGGGACAAGCCTACAGAGTGGGACTTTGCCCTTTCAACACCCGAGTCTGCATTTAATAGTTATGTCAATAGTTCGACGGGGCTATCTCCATTTCAGATCGTGACAGGGTATTCTCCAGATATTGTATTGGATTTGGCATCTATTTCTCAGTTAGTACATACTTACGATAGTGTTGCAGAGTTTATTGAGTTCATTCGGTCAATTCATGAGGAGGTTCGGCGACATTTAGAGGATGTTTATGTGGTGGTATATGAGAGGGTTGATCAGCATAGACAGAAGGTTATATTTTCTCTTAGAGATCTCGTTATGCTTTATATTAAGGAGGGACAACGTACAGGAGTAGTGTCTAAAATTATCTTACGTAAATTAGGTCCTTATCATATCATTCGGCATATTGGCGGCAATGCCTATGAGCTTGATATTCCTGGAGCACGTTCTAAGGTTGTCAATGTCAAACTTCTTATATAGTTCTATGCTAACACTAACACCGGAAGTTGAGTTTACTAACGAGATTGATGAGAAACTAGATAGCCATTTCGATGCAGCGGGACATGTAGAGCTTTTAATACGCAGGGTTGGTCGTTCAGAGAAGGATGATTTATGGATTTTGGAGGAATCCTTTGCACGGATAGATCCGACATTTTACGATGATTATATGTGGTTAAAGAATTTGTGGTCAAATTCTTCTTAGGAGGGGAGAGTTATAGATAATGCCTAGTGTGTCATTTACTCACGAGGCTACGTACCTGTTATTTTCTCTATAAGTTAATGTTAGGGGTTCTTTTGTTAGTTAGTTCACTTATTTTGAGTTGGGGTAAAACTCTAGAAACCCAAGAATTGCAATTAGAGTTAATTTGAGGCTTCCGCAATTATAGTAATTAACATATACGGTTTAGCAGTATCGCCTCATCAGAGGTGTCTTGCCTGTTTGAGTCTCTATCAGTCCATAAGGAAGAATGAGTTCAAAATCACATTTATTTTATCCCAATATGTTTGCAGATAAGATGACTTGAGTTGTATTGGGTCACTGATTTTTCAAAAACTATATTTTTGCTAAAATTTATAGTATTTATGTGTAGCTTTTCTCTTGATAATCCTACTTGGCCTAGATAAACGAAATATTTTCAATGCTTGTAATAGTGTGTGCAAAAGTCAGTTTGCCACCGTAAAAATAAGTGAGAACTCTACTCTTGGATATCACTTGCAGCAATATTGAACTAAGGCATCAAATACTAGATTATAGTTGCCAAACAAATAAGAGAATCCTTGTGTTCAACATTTGTTGCAATCTAAAGATAAAGTCTGAACCATGTAGTCATTAAATTTACATGAACAGAATAAACATGTTTGTAACAGCTTTCCCAGAGTATAAAGACTGACTGTTCTTGATTATATTATTAAGCTTTCAGTTAATATAATGCAAGAAAAGTAGGTTTTTGTACTTGGGTATCGACGTCAACTTAAACTGTAGTTAAAGCAACCTTGGAGAATTATACAAAAAGTCCCAAGTAACAGTATAGCAGAGAATTATAATAGATTCTTACAGATTGATTGGAATTTGTTTCGATCATGCTTGGGAGATGTCGCGTAGTCTTCTGCTAAAAGTGCCTCACTTGGTCTCCTCTACTGAGTATATATGATGTGTATAATAGAAAGATGCGAGTTCAAGGATATAGGGATGACAGCATTATAAATTGAACACATATTATGATGTGATTACTACGAACGCGGAGCAAGATTCATATGAAAATCACGTTATATTTGAGAGTTAGAGAAAACTAGGGTTTCAACTAAGCAAATCAACTTTTATTAATCAAAATCAACTGTCCAACAAATAACCTAGACCTTCCCTTTTATAGAACACAAGGGGGGTTGGAATTTGGAACCCTAATTCTAATTGAAATATAATTCTACTTAAATTGGGAAACTGCTAATAACCTAGTTTGGGCCTCTCCAACAGGCTTTAAGCTAAAGACTAAAATACAAAGTATTAAAAGCAGTAAATAAACATAGGTGGTACAGTGGGTAAATGATCCTATGAGGGATGTGTCACATCAAGCCCTCCATCTTAGAACATTTTATCCACAAAATCAAGGGGGGGGGGGGTGTTTCAGATGACTCACGTACGTATGTAGTATACATCGTAGTTTCTTCTTCATCTTTATCCCGCAGAACGCGCTGAACATCTTGAAGTCTTTAACAAAAAAAATTGCACCCCGAGACTGTACCCGAGAGTGGGGATACAATGCTGCCACCGGCATTCTTACGTTGATTGTTGTCCAATATTGAAGAAGGCATTGAGATTCTCTTCCCAAAATTCACCATAAAAACCCTCCCAAAGCGGATCACAACAAGTGGTTGTTCGGACTTATCTTGAGCCGTTTCTGGGCTTGCGCACAGCTAGAACATACATTTTAGTTGATTTAAATTACTATTGGCATGCCACATAATATGCCCCGAGGTATGCACATACATGCCAATAAGTTGGCATGCCTGGACATGCCCTAAGGCGTGCCTTAAAGGTTTTTAAACCAGTGCACCTTGTACCACTGAATTAGTGCCCTTTCTTTCTCCTTCACAACAGCTAACCTGTAACTTGATTTGAATCGAGTTTGTAGGATGCAACCCTAGTATCAATTCTAGTAACATCTCTTCCCTCCTTACACTTTTTTCTTCATCATTAATACCACCCTTACCTTCAAATTTAATTAGGATAGAAATCTCTAAATTGCGGCTTTTGGCTTTTGCGGGTGCGATTCGATGCCAGTTAATCTCGGTAGCCCACGTGAGCCACTCCTTAGTCAGATGTAGTGGTGTCTCTGTCGTAGTTGAAGATGTGAAGTCCTTCAATTCGAGGTACTCATCGCAGGTTTTTGCGATGCTGATTTTCTCACTGCTTAGTAAATTAATGAGACTGAGAACTTTCCCAATTTTGGGTTTGATCCCACTGCTAAAATCTACTGTAGGGTCATTAGCCAGACCCTGTTGGACGGCCGGTGTCTCCTTGCTCGCCGTATCAAACATCGGGGTTTCCGATTTCACATCACTATCAATGAGAAGACATACAAACGGAGTTTCCATTTTACCGGTCTTTGCGGTGGTGCTCCAATCTTTGGGATAATTATCGTAAATAGGCTGTAAAATCACCGTTGATTGGGAGGGCGGAAAAAAGGCTCCTCTACCCAAAGCCTCGACAAGCTTATTAAGCATATCCTCTATCGTTGCAATACCTTGAGCTAGAGAAGGCTTCTTTGTCGCGGTTCTTTCACGGGGCATCTTTGTTCTTGAAATTGACAATACTTAGATCTCACGCAGCTCTGGTACCAATTGACGTGATTACTATGAACGTGGAAGCAAGATTTTTATGAAAACGACTTTGTATTTGAGAGTTAGAGAAAACTAGGGTTTCAACTAAACAAATCAACTTTCATTAATCAAAATCAACTGTCCAATAAATAACCTAGACCTCCTTTTTTATAGAACAAAAGGGGGGCTGGAATTAGGAACCTTAATTCTAATTGAGATATAATTCTACTTAAATTGGAAAACTGCTAATAACCTAAGCTGGGCCTCTCCAACAGGCTTTAATCTAAAGACTAAAATATAAAGTATTAAAAACATTAAATAAACATAGGTGGTATGGTGGGTAGAGGATCCTATGAGGGATGTGTCATATCATATTATGTGAACATGTTAATACTCTCAGTTTGGCACATCATAAAGTACAGGTACCCATTTAGCAATAAAGATGAAAAAATTGTGCTAGTGTTAATGGAATATTCGGATGATTATCCCTTTTCTTGTGGTTAATGGTAATTAATATACTTTAACGAGTTCCATAACTAATGTGCTTCTTTGCTTTAACTGGTAAAGTTTTTCCTACCATCAAAGTTAATATTGAGCACTTGTGTTATGCTACTGCAACCAGACTTTGCATTCTGATAAAGAGTTATACAATATAGTGTGAGGGGGCTTTTATACCTTTGACACACTTGGACCTCTCTCAGGCTCTGGCTCTGGCTCATGTTTGGGTTTGGGCAATTGACTCTGGAGGCCCTGAGGCCCTTTGGGCTTGGGCAAGGCTCTCCCTATTCTTTTTATTGAAAAGTTATTCATTCATTTCTTTGGGCTTGGGCTTAACTTTGACTTGGCTTGGTCTCGTACACGTTCACTTCCCGACGGCTAGTAGGGAACTATTCTGAAGCAATACGTACTCACGACTAAGTTAAAAGTGCATGTACGTTGAAGTAAAGTCAGGAGAGACGTCGTAAATGAAACTCTATAAAAGCCTCATTCGTATTCACTCAAAAACACATAACATGAACTATTTTTCTCTCTTCTGACTGATTGAGCTCTCTCTACCACATTTTACAAATTTGTTTTACTGGTGCATTCTTCACATGTATGTAGTCTTCCGATACTGAGACTACTGTATCTATTACTGCTCATTGTATCCTGGGAAGAGATTAGATTGCGAATATCTATACTTGGGGGTTGGTCAAAATACACTTTTAAGAAAGTGCGATCCATGCCTCGAGTACTTTCCTTTACTGTTATTCATATTGGTTATGTTGCTGCTGCATCTTCCAACCTCGGAATAATTCTTGCAACTTCAGCACTGCTTCTAGTGTGAAACTAGGTTTTCGCTCTCCAATTCATTAACTTGTTGTAACTCAGAGTTACGGTTTTAACTTGGGGAAAACTATATCATAGGTTCCTTAATTTATTTAAACAATTTTAAAGGGTATTTCTTATATATGATTATGACCCTTACCCCATAAGTGTTAAAGTTCTATCATTCCAACAAACCCTCTAAGTTTGATGGTCTCAACTTCAAGAGGTGAAAGAACTAAATGTTCTTTTATCTAACACTTAAAGAAGTAACCTACGTTCTAGAACAAGACTGCCCTGTTGAACTTCCCATTCTCGTACCTGCGGTAGACCCTGACTTAATTGTAAATGAATAAGATAAAGTCTTAGACTCTATTTTGAACGGGACTGAGGCTGATTTTAAATTCCGTAATTTGATCCTGAACTGTTTAACAGAAAAATTGTACAATTACTATCTATAGTCTAAATCTGTGAATGCCATTTGGGAAGAATTACCAAAGAAGTATGATACAGAAGAGGCATGCTCTAAAAAGTTTGTCGTAAGCCAATATCTCAAGTTCACTATGGTTGATGATAAGTCAGTAATTACTCAATCACATGAGTTGCAACGAGTTGTGCATCATATTGTATCTAAAGGGATACCACTTGATGTACAACTCCTAGTTGTCGTGATGATTAACAAATTACTGCCAAATTGGAAAGACTATAAGAATATCCTGCGACATAAGTCAAAGGAGCTTACCATGGAAAACTTGATTACTCGTCTTAGGGTTGAAGAATAATCTAGAAAACAAAACCTAAAAGAAGTCATCTTGGATCAGGCCAAAAAGAAGGTCCATCTGAAACCTAAGGGGAATCCCATGAAGGCTAAAAATGGTGGTAATCGGAACAATCGTCAGAACAGTGGTAATCTAAATAACTGTAAGAATGGTGGACATTGTAATCCTATTAAGGGAACGAACCAACAAGTGCCACCATATGATTGTACAATTTCTATTGTGTACTTCAACTGTAAGAAGCCTAGACACATATCAAGGAATTGTAGGAATCGCAGACCTGTTGCTCAGGCTAACGTTACCAAAGAGCCCTTAGTGATTAAGATCATGGAGATCAACCTGGTCGGTGGAACCGATGGGTGGTGGGCTAACTCGTGCACTTCTAGGCATATTTGCTATGAACGCAATTGGTTCAAGGCCTACAAGTAGATTGAAGACCAGAAAGTGCTACTTGGGGATTCTCAATGTACCAAAGTGCTAGGTACTGTAGATGTTAAACTAATATTTGCCTCTAGAAGGATAGTGACTATGAAGGATGTGATGCACACTCCTGAAATATGGAAAAATCTTATTTCTGGCTATCTTCTCAACAATGCAGGATTTTAGCTGGCCATTGGCTTAGATCAGTACATTTTGACTAAGGGTGGGATTTTTGTGGGAAATTGTTTTGCTTGTAATGGGATGTTCAAAATGAGTATTCAAATGAATAAATCTAGTTCTGCTTACTTCTTGTCTTCTTTTAATATTTGACACTCTAGACTATGTCATGCTAACAAAAAGTTAGACTATATCATGTTAATAAGAAGTTAATATACAAAATGAGTAAACTTGGTATGATCCCTAAAGTAGATTTGAATGATCTTGATAAATGTCAATCTTATAGTCAAGCTAAAATTACTAAAACATCGCGTAAAAGTATTATTAGGGAAACATAACTTTTGGATTTAGTTCACTCTGACATTTGTGAATTTAACGCGAAATGGTAAAAGATATTTTATAACTTTTATAGATGATCATTCAAACTATACTCATGTTTACCTAATGCATCACAAAAGTGGAGCAATAGATATGTTTAGAACATATATAAGAGAGGTTAAAAATAAATTTGATTGAAACATTAAAAGATTTCGTAGTGATAGAAGCACAAAGTATGATTCACATGAATTTTAAAACTTATATGAATCCTTAGGGATTATACATGAAACTGTTGCTCCTTATTCTCCAAAATCAATTGGTAAAGCTGAACGCAAAAATACAACTTCCACTTAACTGATTGTTATTATATTACTTAGTTCTGGATCACCCAAATATTTATGGGGTGAAGCATTATTATATGTTTGCCATATTTTGAACTGTATTCCTCATATCACATCTGAATTGTCACCTTATGAAATTTGGAGAAAAAGAAAACTGAATGTTAGCTATTTAAAAGTTTGGGGCTGTTTAGCCTATGTTCGCAAACCTGATCCTAAACGAATAAATCTAGCTAGTAGAGCCTTAGAATATGTTTTTATTGGTTATGTTATTAACATTAAAGCTTTTAGGTTTCTTGATATTAAGGATAATGTTATTGTTGAATCACTTGATGTTGATTTCTTTAAGGATAAGTTTCCCTATTTACTAAGGGACAGTAGGGTAGTAGTGGGGGTTCTCAACCTTATACATCTTCAACCCCTAATGTACCTCAAGTAAAAGTTTTTAGAGTTGTTGAATCTCATGATACAATCAAAGAACTTCATTGAGGTAAACCCCCAAAGATTACAAAATATTTGGTAATGATTATGTTGTACATACCTTAGAATCTATCCTCAACATTATCAAGGAAGCATTAACCTCAAGTAATGCTGATTTGTTGCAAGAATTCATTGATGATTAAATGGAATCTCTTACTATAAATGAAACTTGGGATTTAGTTAACTTACCTTCTGGTAGTCGTTCAATTGGGTGTAAATGGATCTTAAAGAGAAAACTTAAACCAGATGGTACTATAGATAAATATAAGGCAAGACTGCTAACAAAGGGATATGTACAAAAGAAAAACATTGATTTCTTCAACACATATTCCCCAGTTACTCGTATGACAACCATTAGAGTATTATTAACTGTTGCTACCGTGCACAATTTGATTATTTACAAAATAGATGTAAAAACTATATTTTTAAATGGAGAGCTTGAAGTGGGATTATATATGGATCAGCCTGAAGGCTTTGTGGTACCCGGTGGGGAACACAAAGTCTGCAAGCTAAACAAAACCTTATAGAGTCTAAACCAAGCTCCAAAATTGTAGCACGGCAAGATCGACCAATTACTTCTTTCAAATGGTTTTAAGGTTAACGTTATTGATAAATGCCTATATTATAAAGTATCTGGTGAAAGTTGTAATGATATATATTTCTCTATACGTTGATAATCTTTTTATCTTTGGTTATACACTTGATATTATTTTAGAAACCAAAAGCATGCTTAATAATAAATTTGATATGAAGGATCTAAGCGAGGCTAGTATAATTTTTGGCATGAATCACACGTACAAAGACTAGTATTACCCTTGATTAATCTCATTACATTAAGAAGATCTTGAAGAAGTACAAATATTTTGACTATAGACCTTCTTGTACTCCTTGTGACCCACACGTTAAACTTTTAGAGAATATGGGGGGGGGGGGCAGTTGGGCAGAAGGAATACGCAAGTATTATTGGTAGCCTTTACTATGCTACGGATTGTATTATACCCGATTTAACTTATGATGTTGGGGTTCTATGTAGATTTACATGTAAACCAGGTTTGGCGTACTAGGAAGCTATTGATGGAGTTATATGGTACCTGAAAAGGACCATGAACTTGGGTTTATACTATCAAAGGTTTTTGTGGTCCTTGATAAATTTAGCAATTTAGATTGGAACACATTTTCGGATAATTCCAAAGCCACTAGCAGATACGTGCTTAGTATAGCTGGCAGGGCAGTTTCCGGGAAATCTAAGAAATAAACTATTCTAGCTCAGTCGACTATGGAGTCTGAGTTAGTAGCACTAGCTACAACTAGTGAGGAGGCAAATTGGTTAAAAGACCTCTTAGGACTTTAGTCCTAAACAAATCGAACTGGAATAAACTTAGGATTTTTATCAATGAAGATACTGAGAAATGAGGTCGAAAAATGGGGAGTCCACAAATGTAATGAGGTCATTTTGTGAATGCAAGTAAACAAGTGGCTAGTATGATCATACTAATTTGAGAGGAGACTGGTATGTGTATAAGCTATTATTTCGAACTGACTGAAAAATGTTTTAATGTAGGTAGGTAAATGATATCTGTCTGTAGGTGCCTTATTGAAGCTACTGCTGAAGGTACATGAATATCTGATGCGAACTCCATCTTTGCGGATGTGTCATTTGTACGAATATTATCTGAGGATATACTTCGCATAATGGAAAGTATTAGCTGTCAAAATATTCTCGGGCTTCTGCTGATATTCTTGTTTCTAAAAATTTGTTCTTGTAAAATACATCCTTCCTCAAAATCTGTTAGGGATGCAATTTTGATGATGTCAATTGATATTCATGCTAGCTATATAAAATGTTGATCCTTATCTGTTATGCCTTATATCTTTTGTAGGAGAAGCTTCTTGTTGATTGATTGCAAGTGACCATGGTGAGGATACGCTCTCAGCGTGTTCGTCATACAACAGAAGGCAGGCTGAATATTAAAGTGGCTGAACTTTCATGGGAGCTACTTTTGCATGTTGCCTTATGATGTCGAGCTACCTTAGTGGCCGTTGAAGTTGGGTAGGTTAGATGACGAAGTTAGGCGTGTAAAGTATGATCATTATTTCTGTTAAGATGTGTTCCATGAGTTGCTGTTGGATGCAACTTTACAAGAAGAAGTTATTTAAGAGATTGCACGAGACAAACTTACTGAAGAGGATGAGAGTAAAGCAGGAGGGGAGATCATTCCATGTGGTGAAGTGAATCATCTGGGTAACTTTAAATATAACTATATGTGATTGTAAGCTCAAACTTTGAGAGCTCAAAATAAAGAAGTAATTTGTTTGTCTGTTTAATGTAAAATAATGTAGATTGAATCTGCGAATAGGAAAAAAAATGAGATCAATGTGTTTGCTGAATTGCTCATGTGACGAATATTGTAGATTAGAACTATCTAATTTTAATTGTTGTACAGATAATTTAGAATTTTGAATATTTAGCTATTTTAGGAATGACGTATATTATGGTGAGATCTTGGTTAAGTATAAAATTAAGGTGATGGATCGCTTAGATTGCCTTGGGAAGGAGGGAAGAAATTGCTTAATGGCTGAGAGTAGAGATAGACGTGATAACAGTAGACATTATCTTAGAAGTTATGATGATGTTGTAAGACAAAAAGATGTGTATGTAGGGATAGTAGGGGTGAACAACACGTACCTGAAAGAGCCATCGTTTAGTAAACTAAGAAAGAGTATATAAACTCATCCTTTTCTCCCTCCTAAATTATCTACAGTTATAGGGAGAGAAAAAAGTGGTGTATCCAATGTCTCTAGAGAGATAAAACGTTTGAGTTCTGAGTATAATCTCATTAAAAAAGCTTTGTCTGGTGAGAGAGCTGTGATAGAGAAATAACGTAATCAATCACACTCTGTGAAAGTTGTTGGCAAAATAGAAGCTTATGGATCTTCTAGTACAGGTTAGTAAATTTTGTTCTTTTGTTTTGATCATATTGTCTAGTACTTTGTATATGATGTTGTATGTTCATCGCCTTTGTATGTAATTTTGAGGATGTAAATTTTGAGAATTTAGGGGGCTAAGGAATGATTGTTAGCCTTTATTTTTACTGTTTACAAAAGCTTTGAGTATGATAACAACATCTAGGGAAAGAAAATTGTTTTTGGAGAAGAAGGGGGAAAGTTGAAAATGATTTTTTGTTGATTTGGAAAGTTTGAAAATAAATTCCTTGACTAAGTAAAAAGTATAAGTGAGGTTGATTCTGCTGTGTGTGTGGTACAACATGTAATTGTGAAAGTATTGAATCTTAGATGTATATAAAATGATAAATGATTGTGTGTACCTGCAGTCCCAGTATGCGTTCTAAAAACATAAAGCCTATGAGTAAATTTATAGTATCATCTAGCTCAGAGGAATCATCATCGTCCGGTAGGGAGGACGATTGTAGTGGTATGGAAGAGATATAGATAGGGGGAAGTTACTGTAGGTGTTGAGGTTGGAGAACCCAGTTAAGTAAATAATATTGTAGAGGAAGATGATATAAGGATGAAAGATAAGTAATTTTTCATATATCCTAAAAGATTAGATGTAGAGAAAGAATTTTTGAAATTTAAGAAGAAGTTAAAAGGAGAATAGGGAAATTATGTGATGGAGCAAAGTCGGTGGTTTAGGACTTTTGTACAAGGGAAAGGGGAAGAAGGGGTATATTACCAAGTTTCCAGCCTGGATATGTGAAAAAGGGATAAAGGTATTAGTGAAGGCGTAGATGGGTAAATTATGTACTATAATGGGGCGGGGATGGCAGGCCCAAATGATAGGTTTTTGTGCTATCTGAACCAGGTTTATATGGCTTAAGGATTCCCCTGACCTTTTTTCAAAAAGAGGTTATAAATGCATTAAAATATTGCCCTACCCAACTAAATAATAATGTATTTGAGATGATGAGGGTATGTGAGGCATTGAATTCGAGGTTGAGAAAAAGTGGGACTGCAAAGCAGTTCATAGCAGTGGACGTGCTGAAATTTTACAGACTGAAGTGCATCAAATGTCGTAATGGCGGTTTCTTGTTTAGTGACTCCTCTAGGCCAAAGTTTTTTGACTTCGAATCTGCTGGTAAATCGTGGAATGACCACCTTGTATGGGTAGGGGAAATTGTATGCAGGTTCCTGATGAACCAACGCTCATCCTAAATCATAAGTATTATAATCTGAGTAAGTAACATCTGCCAACTCAACCAACCATTAGTTTATTTTCGTGCTGCTAACCACTTCCTTATTTTTGTTTGTCAGGTCCTAATCCCAAATCTTTGCTTGGTAACACAAGCTTGTTCGACTGTGTAACCCTAGAACAGGCCGAGTTGAAGAAAGTACTTGGTGAGTTAGGTATCCATTGGGATAAAAGGGTAGATTCCAGAGTCCCCAAAGTGCAGTGTGCTCACAAGAATTGAGCTATGGCTGAGAAGAAGAAGACCCTTCTTTCTCTAGGGGGATTGACTAATGTCTCTCCCCCTACGCCAGCGAGTACCAGCAGGGGGGCAGAAGTTTTGGTTGCTTAAAAGGGCAGTACCAGAAGCCTCTCCTTCGATTATGGTGGTAGCCCAAGAGACAGAGGGCGGTAAGCTTGCTGCTAAAGGTGTAGTAGAGGGGGATCTTGTGAATGAGGTCGCTCCTTTTGAGGTAGACAATTGGTCGCTGAAAGGGAAATGACATGAGCTCGAAGGCAGTGACCATACTAGTGTTAAAGCTATAGCCAAGCTAAGAGAAATGGAGCAAATGTATTTTAAGATGGCGGGGACTGAGCCGCAACAGCTTGAAGATATGTCTCAAGAGAAAATAATGGTTGTACGTACTGATAATCTCTATTTGCTATATTATGATTGATATATATGTATGACTGATCTTGTTTCTTATATTGGTAGCTCTCGATGTTGGTGAAGGGGGCTGCATGACCGAATAGTTTAAGGTTACAGAAGCGCGGTATGTAGAGTCGTCTGAGCGCGAAGAGATTGTGTCATAAGCATTCATAAATATATGGGCAAAAAGAGACCATCCAGTATAATCTTATTGCTACTTTGGGTTGACTGCTGCAGATATCGATCTGGGCTAAGCTGGCAGGTATAAGGAGATAGTCTTTGCTTCAGATACAGAAGATGAACTGGTAGAAGATATTGCTGCTTCAGCCAATGTACCTGCCTCTCAAACTGAGCATGTCCAAGTTGCTGATAGTGAAGTGGATCCTTCATCTGAGGTAGAGACTAGTAAGAATATTTAATCAGCCTGTGGTATTCTATTTTGAACTATGTTGCTTTATCTTAACTTTGATGAGATTGTATTCCAAAATTGCTAAGTATGATATACATCTTCTTATTGTTCTTTGTTTAAATATTTGTATGATAACAAGAAATTTGTAATATGTATAGGAGGTAGAGCGGTTGAGAAAAACTATTTCCAATCTGGAAAGATCGTTGAGTAGGGCGAGGGATTTCGTAACTCATATTCAACATGTGCTAAATAAACTGTGTATTAAAGAAGGCAGTTTAAGTCTAATTTGGAGAAAAACTTTAAAAAATTATATGGTCTGTAGTGTAGATATGTTAAGATAAATATATAAAGGGATGTAGTTTTAAAAAAAGAAGAGGAATGGGGGGCGTCAGTATTAAAGCCGAAAGAATTAACCTACTTTATTAACCCGAGTGATAAAGCTAGGTATTAGAAGCTTTTGGTAACTCTCATACTATATTTTGAGGCTGAAGTAGATAGTGAGTAGGATTTAAGAGAAGCTTACAAAGAGCTTTTGAAGGAAAGGTGCGTAGTAACTGACCCAACTCAAGTTATATTTTTAGCTCAAGAAGTACAAAATTGTCATAGTGTAAAGGCAAGAAAATGCTCAGCTTAAGCTGGTGTGTCTGCTATATGGGGTGATATAGGGCCCTTACCTGATCTCTTAGCTTTATGCAGGATAGAAGAACAATAAGGATTTTGTTTTTAAAAATTAGAAAAAAGAAAATATAGGTGCAAAGGAAATTAGAGGGTAAGTTAAAGAAGTTGCTAAACATGCTGACACAAAGTATGAAATAAATACGTCCTTGGAAAATCAATTGACAAAAGATATAACTGTTAGAAAGAAGGTAGAAGGTGATTTGAAAGTGTTAGGTATATTAAAAAATTAAAGGCGCAAGAGTCTACGCAAGGCGTACATGCAATTGGAGATACATCTGTATCCGTCACGAGTAAATGTCGTAGCTAGAACAGACCATGAACGTCATATTGAAAGTGTGATTAAGATTTATAGAGGGGAGATGGCGAGGGTAGAAAACAAATTTAGGAAGTATGTGATGGATTGTGGGAAAGATTTTGATATAGAGAATGAAAAAGCTGAAAATATGTGGTTTACAATGGATGATGAGGAAAAAGTTGTTGAAAACCAGCCCCTAGATTTGGAGAAAAATTGTCATAAAAGGACGAGGAGGAGGTTAAGAGATTGATACCTCGGTCACGGTGAAAACAATGCCAGTAGGAGGTGGTGACTTTTATAGCTCCATTGGATGTGCAGGTAGATAGGTCAAGGAGTTTTAGAGATAGGGGGCAGTCCTCTCATAGCTTGAAGAAGCGAAAGTAAAGTAATCAAGTTTCTTACTAACTTGCATATTCATTAGATGTTTGTACACTGTTTTGATGATAAATAAAGCCTATTTTCTGTGATGATAATATAGATATAAGTAAAGATGTGGATTGATATTACTCAAGTATGATATTATTGAGTAAAATTGGTAACTGTGTCATGTAAACTATTTTGATACACGTATTATTATGTATGTGAAAGTTAACTATTGCTACAGGGGGAACTAGCTGAGGTTTAAAGCCAGTATGAAGCGTTGCGTGTGTTAAATGAAAATTGAACACTAAAAGTACTACTGAGTTAAATATAAAAATTGAGGTGAGAATAACAAAAGAGTAAAGTATAGTGGCTCCTTTGACCGAACAACTGGAAGATAAGGAGGTTGAACTAGCCATTGAGCTGAAAAAAAATGGAAGAACTAAAGGAGGTTGTAAAAAAAAAGAGTTGGACATAGAAAAAATCCAACGTCATGCTAGTAATATTTCGGAAGGAATAACCCAGCAGGAAACGAAACTCATACATTTGCGAATAAAATTACAGAGTTGTTGGCGGTGTCAAAGAAAGAAGGAGATTGTGTTAAAAACTTGCAAGTTCTAATAAATAAACTTGAAGCGGAAATAACGAATATGCAATCTCCTGCGAGGGAGGCAGATGCGCATGTACATAAATTTGAAGGATTGTGGTATGTTGCTAATATTAGGGTAAAAGAGTTAGAGGAAGCCAATATCGGACATAATGAATTAATGAAATGGCATTGGCTTAAGATAGGGACTTTAGAGGATGCAGTCCAAGTGTTGGAGCTAAACGCTTTGGAGTACCCAAATTGAAGGCTGATCTGTTGATGGCTGAACAAAATCTTGACGCAAAAGCTATAGAGAGGGATCGTAATCAATTTATGATGGAAGAATCAATGGCTGCGTTGGGAGAAATATACCAATTCATAACGGTAATGGAAGCGCGAAATAAAGCTTCTTTGGATGAAAAACGTGTGATGGAAGATTGCTGCAAAATTTAGTAATGATGCTGAATGAAGCTAAGGGGAAAATTGTAGAGCTTGTTGTCCCTAATAAGGTTAAGCGCGAGGCAAGTGAAAAATGACGGCAGTGCTCTCTTTTTTTTTGTCCGAGTTCAAGAGATTGGAAAAAGAAAGAGAGACGGTTTATGACAACCTGATCACAAATGGTGAGCAGTGTGATATACAGCAAGTGCAAACTGGGCATCTGGAATGTATTATGTCAAAAATTAGTATTCTTATAAAGAGTAAGCTTAAAGAAGGAAGGAAAATTGTAACTGGGAGGGTACCAGAACAGATGCGTCTACGGATTTTGGGGCGTGGGGATGTACTTTCTAACAGTGCGAGTGACTGGGGAGGAGTTATTATTAATATAAAAAAGGGATTATTTGAACTATCCCAACTGAAATATAATAGATAGAGTGTGAAGGTTATGTTACAACAATATTTTAATGATAGTAGAATTAGTGACCCATACATATGTGTACTGACCTTTTGATAAACCAATTGAGGTATAGAAGTCTATCGTCTGTTAGCCGGATTGTAGAACCAATAGCCAACTTGTAGTATGATAGAAGATCGAATTGCCTGAAGTAATAAGTGATCTATTTTGTAATAGAAGATCAGATTGACTAAAGTAACAAATAATCTATAATGTAATAGAAGATCGAATTGGCTGGAGTAATAAACGATTTGTAATGTAATAAAAGATATAATTTGCTGAAGTAATAAATGATCTGTTATGCGATAGGAGATCAGATTGGCCAAAGCAGCAAATGATCGTAATAGTAAAATGGGGAGAACCCACTGGTAACCTATGACATTAGAAATGTGTTATCTATATAGAAGTACTTGTGTGAGATAGTAAAAAGGTATTGCAAATTAGGGTAACCAAACACAAGTATTTAATCAGTGTAAGATTGGCGTAACAAAAATATAAGATAGAGTAGAAGAGTACTGTATGAAATAGTAGAAAGTACTCTGATGTAGGTCGATCAAACATAAGTATTTCATTGATATAAGAACGATGCACAAAATGATAGAGATAGTAGAAGAGTATTGTATGAAATAGTAGAAAGTACTCTAATGTAGGGCGATCAAACATAAGTATTTCATTGATGTAAGACCGACGTACACAATTGGAAGAAATAGTAGAATAGTATACTGTGATAGAATATTATCTGTGATATAACTTTAATCTCCTCATGCTCCAAGGATTAGGGACATGATCTCCATGTTTTGTGGTGAAGTCGTAAGAGCCAAGTCTACTTTTTTTTAACATTGATAAAAGGTCCTTCCCAATTTTTTGTGAGTTTCCCAGTATTAAGTTCCATTATGTGCTTTGATATCCTATGTAGGATGAGATCTTTAATCTCAAACTCTCTATGACGAAATCATTTGTCATATGATCTTGCTAAAGCCTAATGGTGGAAGGGCCTACCCTTCGACCTAGTCCAAAATCAAACTACCTCAATATCAGACTTGCACATTTCATACGTGACATGAATAGTTAACATTAACACCTGTACCACAAACTGGTGAAGAACATGGGTCGAGCACAACAAAAGAACATGAACAAGTCATAGACACCTATTTCCCACAAAATCAAGAGTTACACAGTCAACCACCACTTACCTCATTATTTGGAGAACGTACTTCAGCACGATATCGAGTTGCAGGTAAGGTCTATATTAAGCAAAAGTTTCAGAAGAGATACGGATCAAGAAAAACCAAATTTTTTATGCTCTAACACAAAACTTCTTATTTACAAGATCAAAAGTATTTTTAGTTTGAGAGATCACTTGTAATAAGATATCAGCCTCAACTCGAGGTCATGGTTTTTTACCTATTCAAAGATTTTCTACGCTAAATCATCTATATCATTTCTTGCTTTAAACTAGTTTTCGTCGCATGTACATTTGGTGTAAGAGCTAATTTTGAGCCATTTCAAGTTATGGAATTAGGCCAATATATTTGGTACCATCTGTGAGAAAGAAGACATTTCAATGATATCCAAAGGCATACATTCATTCTACTATCAATCTCCATTCATGGTCACTTCCAAGAGACCAGCAACTGTAATCCTGCTCGATCTTTCAGTTGAGCTGAAATGACTTACAGAACTACAGGCGAATTTCCACGCCAAAACAGACAAATGTAATGAGCTCGAATATCAGTTAACTCTTGACAGAGAGCTCTGCGAGAAAAAGCTTAAAGCCGAATAATAAACTTGTTTGACAGCATTCAAACAACATGAAAACCTGATGACAATCATGCAAACCACATTAGAAGCTTTGTAGGACACTCAACAAGCTCCCCAAACAAGAGATCATGATCAAGTTCCAGAGTACTTCCGAATTTCTGCACGAGAATGGTTAAGACCTTGAGGATCCATCAGCAAAGCCATTTCCTAAAATATTTTGCACGAACCTCAGCCTTTTATTCATTTGGACAAAGAAGTTCAATCTGATATCAGTAGAGGTCTCCAATCTTCTATACGTCAAAAGAAGGAACATCAACCTTAACCTTGGATTTTAGTACATGGTTGCTTGAGTGAGGGCACTGACACTCATAATCCTCAACCACCTTGCCAAACTACTCAGGCCACACGTTAGTATGTCATACAAGAGCATATGGATCAGCGCATCAAGGAGTTAATTGAAACTCAAACTCTAGGCAATAAAGACAATCTTACCAAGTTGCAAGGAAGTCTGATTGCCAATGAGTTATTCGATATGGAAGTTCCAAGGAGCTTCCATATTTCGAAGATACGTAAATACAAGGGCATCAATCAAAAGGAGTACATTCAGTAATACTGTAATTCATTGGGATTGTACTCCAATCTCAATCACATTCTTTGTCGCTTGTTCACAAGAAGTCTACAGGGGGAACTGCTCCGGTGGTTCCATTCTCTACCTGAAGATTTCATCCTTACTTTCGATCAGCTACAGAAGTAATTCATCAAGACCTATGCTCACAACAAAGACAAAGAAGAGAATTTATTTTCTCGTATTAGTCTTAAACAATTACAAGGGGCGAAGTTTGAGGCATTTGCAAAAAAAAAAATGGAGCTCGCGCAAAACTTAGATAATCTTGATATAAAATAGTTGTTACTGCTTTCACCAACGTGCTCTAGCTCGACTGCAAGGCCAAAGAGTACCTCTTCCTTAACATACCCATGACCTTGGAGGATATGATCACAAAAGTCAATAGGTATGTCAACCTGGAAAGGATGATGTCCAAAAGGCATAAATCTACTAAATTTGTCCTAACCACTAAAGGTCCACCTACAAAATGAAATAATGAATTGAAGGAGGATCAAGGTGATTAAAAGCGTTCCAAGGCCAATACTGGCAAAATGTCAGAAAGGCAACACATTATGCAAGCTGGTCCTCCGCAAGATGAACGTCTGAATCTCCACAATTTTTCTAATTCTATCAAACGATAAGCTATACCGTCTATCTCAACCATTAGAACCAATTGAATGCCGCTCGAGCTGTATACATCACAAGGTAAATCATCATGCTACTGACAACTTTTATGCTTTACCGAGATTACTGGAATTCATTTTCAAAGATGAGCAGATGTACAAATACATTATCGACCTGGAATCCTACAGGAATGGCAGCTATAAAAAGCAGCTCGACAAAGTCCAGGTCGAAGATCAAGCAGAGGTGAAACATCTATACCATATGTACCACAGCTATATGATCGAGATTCATTAAATCAACAACTCTTGCAGATTCAAGCGCATGAGACTATCAAAATTTTGTGATCTCACACCTCAAGATAAAGAAGCTAAGCTTCTACTTGAATCAAGAAATCGTCGGCTTGAGATTTCATTCGAAGATAGTGACATTAGTCATCTACAATTTCTATATCATGATGCATTAGTCATAATGCTCAAGATGAAGAAGTTTGTCATGCATACAATGGTGATCGATACTGGAAGCGGTACTAAGATTTTTTTTCAAAGTACAATCGACCAGATGGGATTGGCTAATCAAGTTATTCCGAGTGACACCGATATCATTAGATTTATTGGTTCTAAAGAAAAGCGAGCAGGCGAGATCATCTTACCTATCACCGCTGGATCAGCCACAATTGATGTCGTATTCTACGCCATCAACACTAAATCTCATTATCTCGAGATTATGGGCCGCTACTGGATTCACAACATTGAAGCAATCGCTTCCACTTATCATCAAGAACTTCTCTTCAAGCATAATGATGGCATCAATAAAATCAAAGGCAGTCAAAAGCTTTCCAGAGGTTGGAAAATACCGTCTCTGCCTTTCCAGATACATTAGACAGATACGTTGTATAACAATTATAGAAAGTTACTCACATTGATGATCAGCCTTCAATAGAAGAGCCTACAGAATACATCAATATTGATAAACCTCGTAGAGGTATTTCATCGGTACCAAGCTGGTCTAGCATGATAAGGATGCCCTTATTCAATTCTCACAAATGAATCCAGACGTCTTTACATAGACTTTCAAAGAGATGCCTGGGGTCGATCCGACCAAGGCATGCAACAAATTGGCCATTAACATCAACACCACGGCTGTACGGACCTAACTTCATTTGGATGTGAAGTTGGTTCTTATAACATAGAATCGATCCTCAATCAAAGGAGGTAAGCAAATGACTTAAAGTAAGATCTAACAATAGACAAATTCTTGTGTAGAGGCCCGAATGTGACACTCTACGACCTCTGATGAGTATTTTTTAAGACAGAATGTATTACAAAAGAGTAAATAATTGGGTTCGAGTACAGAGTATCTGGGTGGTCGAAGGTAAAATACAAAGGGTTGGAGATGATTTTTCTAACCCCTCCATGGTTTCCCTGCTCCTTTATTTATAGAGATATAGGGAGCTGAGTCACCAAGGATGAGTCAAGTTTACATGATTGCTGTCAGGAAAGCGAGTTATGAATTTCTGTCATGTCAGTACTGTCACTGCAGCATTTATTGATGATGTCTCTGAACAGCGCGGTGGTTGGACATGTCACTGTAGCAGCACGGGCTAATCAATGTGCCATCTGACCTGATGAGGTGATTTCTGTCTTATCTTACTTTGACCGTGTGTTAGTGAGGTCGAAGGGTTTCGGTTATGGCTCGTTAATCTGTTCTCGAAGCTTTGCCTGATGTCAATGCTTTGTCTTCAGGGGATGTCTGGGGAGTCTATTTTAGAGATTGAGTGGGCATTGATACATTCGAGTAGGTTGTGAAGTAGGCTTCGACTGACTGTCAAAGGCTACAAGTAGGCTACTACATTCGCCCCCTCTCAGCGAAGGTCTCGAAGCCAAGTGGAGAGGTGTTCGCTGAGAAAGCTATTTGGTCTTGGAATTTGTGCAGTTTGACTGTTGGTTTCCGGGTAGGTAATATAAGAGGGTTTTTAAGAGATGTAGGTGGATATTGGGTAATAAATGAAGTGAAGGCTATAAAGATGGGTTATTGTATAGGGGTGTTGTATCCTCTTCCATTTACAGTATTCTTCTACTTCTTTCTTCTGATTCTGAGCATTTGAATGGATAACACGCCAAACAAACGTTACCAGAAGAGGATGGGGTTCGCTCGTGACCGTCGGGTGGGGCGGAAGATGGCAGAACTGGATATGAATTTTTTTGGGCAGTATGATCTAAATTTGGACATGCCCGAGCTTGTGAGGGTAGGACCTGAGGAATTCTTCAATGGTGATTATTATTCCTATCTGTGGGACTAGGTAAGGTTCCATTTTACGACCACTGAGAGACGCTATCTCTTTCTAATGGCTCTGGCCGACAGTCTTGTCTGTGTAGAAGAGTTCATCGAGGAGCAGAATTCTGCCACTGAAGCTGGACCTTCTGGTAGTAGGAATAATGGTTGATGAGGTTTTCTTTGCATCTTTGTTTTTTCTGTGTGGGTGTTTTTTTCTTTCTTGGGATGGTAGTAAAAATGTAATTTGTTTGTTTGAACGGATGTTTGGTATGGATAAAATATTTTTTGCGTACCTGTATCACTATTTCTGACTGGTAGTGTAGGTGAATGTAGACGATTACTTTTATAGGCACGATGTATAATGATATGCTCGATGGTAATGATGATCAAATGCTCGACGCTGAAGGTATGCCCGACTAAGAGTCCTCAGGAATGAGGTTTGAATGCATGTACCGATGAATCAAATTACACCTGGGAAGTTGGAAAGTTTGTTTGCTAACTTTTTGAGGTTGGGAATTGAAGGTTGCCATTAATTTGGTTAGGGAAGAGGGAAAGTTATGGTGGGTTTGTAAGTATAAAAGGGGATGGGTTGGAAGGGATTTCTTCATCTTTCCTGTTCCTTTTTCTTTATCTACTACCTTGTTTGTTGATCGATATGGCTGAAAACGTACCGGTTCAAGGAGATCAAGCTTCAGTGTGGGCCAGGAGAATTCAGGAGGCCTTGCTGGGTCTTCAACAGAAGTTCGGAATTGAGGAGGATATTGATACCGAAATGCAAGACCTCATTGAAGCGGAACCTGGGACATCACTCTATAACATGCCCTTCGCGTACTGGTGGGGAATAGTGCAGATGATGGGGCCATTTCTCGGCTATCGGCAATCTCTTCTCATAGGCTTCGCGGAGGATATAGTGGACCAGGAGGACGAAGATGCAGCGGCCGTCGTTTGAAGAGAAGCAACCCGTCAACAAATAGGGTTCTCTCTTGCATGCCTTCTTGTTGTTGTTTTCCTGTTTTCTTCCTCCTTTTTTATTCTCTTTTCTGTATGAATCCTGTAATGTTGTCTGAGTTGCTAAATGGAAAAAGTTTTTGTTAATAACTTGCTTTGTCGTGTTGTGGGTACTAGTAATATATAATTTGATTTGTGATTGGAAGTATTGAAGGGATAATACAATTGTCGAAATGAATTGTTTGTGTTGGTCAAAGATAAAAATGACTTTGTCGAAATGAAAGGTAAACTGTGTCAAATTTGAAAACATTATCTGTAAGCATGAGATCGTTGAATGGTCGAAGTTTGTGACTGTATCCGGTCGAAGGGTCAAAACTTTTATGTTAAAGGGTGTGTTTGATGTCGAAAGTCGATATATTAGATAAGTTTTCTTGAGGCTATCTGCTGCGGAATGTTCAAGGCGCAAAATGGGCGAGTACTCGAGTTCAGGGATTGTGTCGTCAGTTATGCGGGATTTGACTGGCCGATCTGAGATTCCAAACGGCTGGTCTGTCAGACTGGTACGGGCGCCTGGGGCAGTGTACAAAAGGTAATAATGATGTTTTTCTCGTATGATGGAAAAGGTTATGATGTGACTGTCTGGACTTGGCTGTTTAGCTTCGAGTGAGGGAGAAAAGGGCTCGAGAACTTCAACTTTTGCAGGCAGCTATAAGTGAGGGTGTTATTTGCACGTGAGAGGTACGGGGGGCATATTGGTCAAAACACATTGTAGCCGAAAAGTTGGGTAGTGGGGTCGTGGTAATGGTAGTGGTTAGAAAATCGATGCGGCTTTGTGTTTTCTGAAAGATATATATGAGGGAGAGGAGTAATTACTATATTGGTTTACTGTGAGAATCAAAGAGTTTAGATGAGGGAATGTACGCCATTTCGCACTTAGAAGTTCTTATTGCACTTGCTGGTTTGGTTTTGGGTATTCGAGGGTAGTGCTGCTAACCACTGGTAAGTTATTTGATCTCTGCTGCTTGTACTTTGGTTTGTTCTTTTGAGAATGTAGGTAAGGCAATCTGTGTTTGGGGTTTTAGAGGTTATTCTCGAGGGTAAAGAAACTTGGGGGATTTGGGTTTTGACCCATTTTGGGGTTTGGGGGGTTTTGGAGGGGGTACTGGGTCAGATATTGAGGTTATAATGAATATTTGGGGGGGATAAACAGGATAGGAGTGATAGGCACGGGATTGTCAAATTTTCCACTCTAATTGCGTGCCTGTTCTTTTGTAGGCTAAAATGCGTAACCTTCAGGCTTTGAGACGGAGACTGATAGATGAGGAGTTCGAAGAATTCGAAGCTAGTATTTCTGGTCGAGCCCCAATGGATGAGGGTAGTGATGTAGAAGCGTTAGATATTGTAACCGAGGCTCCATTGTCAATGGTTCAGCCGACTGAGGAGGTTACAGTTTCGAGGCGTCAAAGGACGATAGTTACCGAAGATAGTGATGAAGAGGAAATAGTATTGGGGGAGGGGGGTAATGTAGGGCCTTCTGGTGGTAGAGGGGGAGATAAGGTACAAAGTGAAGATAGTGGGGATTCGACTAAGTCGGATAGGGTCGAAGGTGCTGCTTTAGCTAAAGAGAGGATTAGGTTAGAGCGGTTCGCCGCAAAATTAGAACTCTCGAAGGTAGGGGTACATCTGAGTATTGTAGGGGTGGGATTGACCTTCAAGTCGGACCCTGGGTAGGAGATTTTGGCTTATTGAGGCCAAATTCGATTGAGACTGGAGCTTTCTCTCTGAAGACTGGTGAAAGAAGTGCTGAATTTCTGGGGAGTGACTCCGGTGCAGATGAACGGTAATTTTTATGAGATGATGAGGGTTGTAGAGGGGATGAATGTAAAACTGGATAGTGAGGGTCGAGGTTTGATTAAGTGGTTTGACATCATCACCTTTTACTCAATGAAGGCAAGTCAGAGCCAGGGAACCTATCACATTCAATGTCTCCCAGAGAAACCTTGGTTCTTTGACCTGTGCTCGACATGCCGAGGGTGGAATAAAGATTTATTGATAGTAAGGGGTAACTATGAGAATGTAGATAAAGATGACCCGTATAAATTACATCATAGGGTATATAATGAAAGTAAGTTTACTGTCAAAGGGTTGTTGTTAATGTGTATCTGAGATAAGTGATTACTGTGTTCTTAATTTAATCTACAGGTTCGTAGAGTTTGCCTTAGGATAATCCGGTAAATTATATTGATACGTTGCTCGAAGCAAGTGAAGACTAGGTAAATTCTGTGTTTGACAGTCTCAAAATCAAAAGGCAAAGGAGGAAGAAGGCGGATTCCTTGCTTTGAGACGTACCCGCTACGTTGAAGCTACCAAAGAGAAAGAAAAGTGAAGGTGTTTCAAAGGGGGAAAAAGAGATGGGAGGGGAAGAGTTGCCAAGAAACTACCAATTTGTACCGGGATCGCGGAGGGGTTCGAAGCCAGCAATTCCAGAGCCCAAAGTAGCAGAAGATACGCCAAAGTTGAGGCCGAGGGCAGTAGCAGCTCAAACTGAGAAGGGGAAAGGCCCGGTAGTCCCCGAAGCTTCAAAGGTGTAGCAATCGATGGCTGGCCAGCGTAAGAGGCGCAAGGTGTTGGGGGAGGATGATACACTGGAGGAAGATGAAGAGATGATGGAGGTTGAATGACAGGAGCAGGCTGTGGTAAAGCAGGCTTTAATGGTCGAGCTCTGGGAAGATGACCCAGACGAGGCTTCGATGGAGATAAAGAAACACATGTTTCAAGTAACTATATGAGGCTTGCTGTTGTGGTATTTTGTAATTTCTTGAAAATTCTTCGAGTTTTGAGTTGCACTAATTTCTTGAAAATTTTAGCAGACGGATGCTTGGGTGCAGAGTTGCAGTAAGGCAATGAAGGCAGTGAAGGCAGTGAAGGAAAAATTGAAGCAAGCAAAGGATAATCTGAATCTTTCTCGTGGGAAAGAGGTATCACTGGTGTCTAAAGTCAAGAAGTTGAAGCAGGATCTGGGGGTGCATACCGGCTCTTATGACGAGAGGCTCGAGCTGCAGCGGTCGAGGCTAGAGCGAAAATGGTCTGCAAAGCTTGTGGCATGTGAGATGGAGAAAGCTGAGCGGAAGGTGACTTTCCAGCGGCAGTATAATGGCGAATGTAAAACGAATGTTAAGTTGAAAAGTTTTATAGATGATAAGGAGTATGACCCCGAGTCATTGGAACCTTATCCTGTGTCTCCAAAACTTGTTGAAGGGGATGATATGCAGATGAAGGGAGGAGAGGAGAACATTGTTGAAGAAGCAGCTAGAAGTATTGGGGGTGGTGCAGATACTTCTCTTGTTGGAGCACCCATTAGTAGTAGTGTTGGTGGTTTGGTCGTTGGAGGTTCAAATGAAGTTGTTGGGGGAGCTGTGGAGTAGGAAGGCGTAACCACACCGGTATGAGGTATATGAGGTTGGGATGAGATTTCTTCTTTTGTTGATTAAAATGTTGAGTTGCAATATATTGAACGATGTTGCTGTTTTCTGTTGGTCTCTGAACTAGGTAGGTTATTTGCATTTTTCTTATCTGTTTGAACACTTGAAATTGATGCTGAACTTATTGATACATATTTTCTGAACATACTGATTCTAACCTTCTAATTTGATATCTGATTTGCTGATAGATTGCATAATCGTGCTCTGACCTTGAATAATTAGAATTTGACTGAACATTCTGTTGAGTTTACTTGTTTTGGACTCTTGATGATTGGTCTTTGAATTGCACTGCAACTGTTCCTCTGATAGATGATATATTGAATGTGCTCTACAATTGATAGAATTGTAGATAGTATTTTTGTATACAGTTGTTGCTTGGAAGTGTAGAAGTTGGATCTGTTTGAGTAGAAATTTGGTCTATATAGATGACTTTAGTGTGATCAAAACCTGAGGACTGTCGGCGATTGCATCGATCAAACTCGGAATGTTTTACTAGACATCAAAGGCCGAAGCCACAGTGATGTTGAAATTTTGAAAATTTTCTAGGTCGCTTCCAAGTATCTGTCAGGCCGAGGGGACGTGATACCTAGAGGAAACCCAAAAATTTAATGGACTTCGAAGGACTAAGCCACAGCGAAGCAATATCTGATCGCCTCCAACGCATTCTCGAGGGTCTGGTCTTTCGACCATCCTTGCCCCTCGAGTCTGTTCGAATGTTGGAAACTTGAGCAATTCAAGGTCGTCCCTAAGTATCAGTCGGGACTAGGGTGGACGTGATACCGAGGGTTAATCAAGAAAAGGATTGGACTTTGAAGGCCTAAGCCACAGCGAAGCAATATCTGGTCGCCCCCAATGCATCACCGAGGGTCTGGCCTTTCGACCATTCTTGCCCCTCGAGTTTGCTCGAAGTTGGGAGCTTAAGCAACTCAATATCGTACCCATGTATCAGTCAGGTTGAAGGTTGACATGACACCTGAGTTAAATCTAGAAATTCAAAATGAAGCAGGAAACGAAGTAAGGGTTGAAAAACTTCTTTATTGAATGTTATGGATTAGATCAGTTGTACATGGTTAGAGATATGGCTTGTTATAGGAGACCAGCTTCATTGTATTCCAGGGGTTCAGAAGAGGCTTTTCGTCTTCCGTCATTAAGTAATAAGAACCATTGTCTGTTTTATCGTAGACAACATATGGTCATTCCCATGATTCGGCTAACTTGCCAACATTTCGAGGTCTCGAAGATTGATTGACACGTCGAAGTACCAGGTCTCCAATGCTGAAATTCTGTGGTCGAACTCTTTTCATGTATGATTTCTGAAGTGATGTGTGGTACCGGCCAAAGTTGGTGATAGCTCAATCTCTGGTTTCATCGATCCATAACATGTTGCAAGCAAGTTCGAACTCATTATCTTCATCTGGGAGGTTAGTGTCTCGAGTGGGTACTTCGAATTGGGTTGGTAATACAGCTTCGGTTCCATATGTTAGGAGGAAGGGGGTACATCCTGTAGATTTCCTTGGGGTTGTGTGATAGGCCCAGAGGACGTGTTGTAACTCTTGAACCCATCGTCCTTTCTTTGCGTCGACTTTCTTCTTAAGACCATCGACGATGGCTTTGCTAATTGCTTCGACATGACCGTTGCCCTTGGGATAGTAAGGTATGGAGGGTGAGAGGATGATGTTCTATTTTTTGAGGAAGATTCTGAGTTTGCTGCCAACAAATTGGGAACCACTATCGCATCAAATCATATAAGGACAGGTGAAGCGAGTGATGATGTTTTCCCATAAAAATTTGACAACTTCTTCTTCACTGGTTCGGCATAGAGGTACCGCTTCGAGCCATTTTGTAAAGTAATCGGTTGTGATGAGAATGTTTTATCTACGACCTAAAGCATTTGGGAAGGGTCCAATGAGATTGATGGCCCATATTTTGAATGGCCAGGAAACTTGACTAAAGTGGAGGTCTTGAGAAGGGCTATGGATGTCATGAGCATGACGCTGGCATTTGTCGCAGTGTTTTGCGTAGTTAAAAGCTTGTTTTTTCATACCGAGTCAAAATAATCCTCCGGTAACAGCTCGAAGGGCCAGAGAATGACCAGCTGTATGAGCACCGCAGGTTCCTTCATGAAGTTCGGCTAAGGTTTGAGAGGCTTCGTTTTGGGATATGCATCGAAGGAAGACACCATTATGGGAATTTTAAAGTAGTTAGTTTTTGTGGATAGTATATCTACGGCAGTTTTCTAACAAGGACCGTTTGGCTTTAGGATCATCTGGGAGGGTGGCATTGTTGAGGTACTAAAGAAATGGTGTTTGCCAATCGTCTAGATCGTGACTCTCGCCCCCAGTATTGATGGTATTAATTTCCATCTGGTCGATACTTGGGCATTCGAGTACTTCGATATGGAGTATTCGACATTCTGATTGCCTGAGCATAGCTGCTATGTAGGCGAGGGCAACTGAATGTGTATTTTCTCCTCGACGGTAATGTATAATTGTGGATTTTTTGGGGAACCGGTCCATTCGTTGTCGCATAATGAGAGCATAGTCAGCCATGCGACCGTTAGTTTGGTTTTCTCCTATGTAGTATCTCTGAACGAGTCGGGAATCTGTAAAGACTGCATGGTTGGGAATGCCAAGGTCGAGTGCGAGGTCGAGGCCGTGGATCAAGGCTTTGTACTCTGCATCTTTATTGGAGCATTTAAAGGCCAGTTTGACAGCTTTCTCTATGCGGCCATTAGTGGGTATTACCAAGACAACACCAATGCTTGAGCCATTAGGTCCTGCTGATCCATCTGTGAATAAACACCGGCTAGTGAGAGGGTCTCAGGGATCTACTATCTCGGGTTGATCTTCTGATAAATCATCTTCCTGTTCTTCCCAATCGTCATCTTCGACGGGGAAGTCAGCCAGAAAGTCATCCACTGCTTGGCCTTTCTGGTATATTTGCTTCTCAAAGGTAATGTCATGTTCTCTAAGGTATACGGACCACTGTTGCACTCGTCTGGATTTTTCTTTTTTGCTAAGTACCTCTCGAAGGGGATAACTGGTAATAACACGAATAGGATGAGCCTGAAAATATGGTTTGAGCTTACATGCTATATAGACAAGTGTGAGGAGTAAGCGCTCAAGTTTTGAATATCGAGTTTCTACAGGGGTTAGGGTTTTGCTGTTGAAATATACAGGTTTTTCGATGTTCAAATCAAGTCTAATGAGCATTGAACTGAGACAGGTTTCTGTGGCAGCAAGGTATAAAGAGAGTGTTTCGCCGTCGATAGGTGTGTTGATGATTGGTGGACGGCCAAGATAAGTTTTAAGTTCAAGGTAGGCTTGTTTGCACTCAGGGGTCCAGTAGATCTCAGGATTGATTTTTTTTTATCTTTGTGGACGCCTTGATCGCGTAAGAGGGAAAAGAGCCAGGCACATCGATCTGAGGATTTGGAAATGAAGCGATTGAGGGTCGTTATCCTACTCGCAACTTTTTGGACGTCTTTCTTGGTTCGGGGAGAAGGCATGTTTATGAGGGCCCGAATGTCATTGGGGTCAATCTCTATCCTGCGTTTACTGATAAGGTGACCCAAAATTTTTTTGGATGACACGCCAAATTGGCAGTTGTCTGGGTTGAGTTTCATATTATATGTGTGAAGTATCGAGAAGATTTCTGGGAGGTCTTGGATATGGGTATTTTTCTGAAGGCTCTTGTATAACATATCGTTGATATAGACTTTGACAGATTTTCCATACAAGGGTTTGAAAATGGTTGTGACAAGGCGTTGGTAGGTGGCACCGACATTTTTATGGCCGAAGGGCATAACATTGAAACAGTAAAGGCCTTTTTTAGTTATAAATTAAGTCTTAAGTTGATCTTCGGGGAGGAGGGGTACCTGATTGTAGCCCGAAGCTGTGTCCATCGTAGATAGGCGCTCATGTCCAGCAGTGGCATCGAGGAGTGCTAAGATAGTTGGGAGGGGGAAACTGTCCGTTGGTGTGTACTTGTTGAGGTCTGTAAAGTCGACGCAGATTCGGATCTTGCCATTCTTCTTAGAAACTACTACAATGTTTGATATCCATTCTGCATATTTCACTTCCCTGATAAAGCCTACGGGCTTATCTACTTTGAGGTTCACAGCTTCTCGAAGTCATGGTGCCAGTGTACGCTTCTTTTGTTTTACTGTTGAGGATTGGGGGATGAGATCGAGGCGATGGTTGGCCAAGTTGAGGTCAACACATGGTATTTCTTGAAATGTCTAGGCGAGGATGTCTTTGTTTGTTTAAAAGAAATTGGAAAGTTCGAGGCACTCTGACTCTCTGAGGAAGGTTCCGATAAATGTTCCCCAACCAGGACTGTCGAGTTCGATATAGATAGTGGGTTCGATGGATGGGGTGGTATCTGCCGAAGTCGAGGGGATAGAAAGATGTTGTGATTGTTATGGGTGGCTAACAAGTTTTGGGGTTTGGTCGACCTCTGGATGCTCGCAGAAGCGGACAAGGCATTGAGAGCCTTTCAAGTTCTAAGTACCCTCGTGATTGCTAAATCAAAGGGTCTGATGGTAGGTCAAAGGTATAGCTCGCATGGCGTGAAGCCAATCTCGTCCGTGTATACCGAGATATTCAGACTTCTTGTCAATGACAATAAAGTTGGTTTGAAGGGTAATAGGGCCTGTAGTGACGGGTAGGCTAATAAGGCCAACGGCGACTTCTGTTAATCCATTAAAACCTTTTAGTTCGATGTTGGCAGTAGTTATGAGGTCTGCTTTCTTCATAGATTGGATTGTTTGGAGAAAAAAGACATCAGCTGCATTCCCAGTATCCACGAGCATTGTATGGAGAACGAGATTCTCAATCTTAATCATGATGACTAATGGATCGGAATGGGGGAAACGAACGTTTGAAGTGTCACAGTCGATGAAAGAGATACCTTTGAGTCGAGGGTGACGGCTTGATTCTGGCAGAATCGTAGGAAATTTCTCTTGATAGGTGAGGTTGTGACATTCTTCGACGCGCTTCGCTTACTCTTGGAATGTCCATTGTCTATGTTATTAACTTTGATCAACTTGACTCTATAGATGTGCACTTCATCTTGTTCAGTAGTTGGGGTAGATAGAGATTTGAGGTAGGACCCGTCAAGGTAGCTCGAAAGATCAGTAATATACTGGTGCAAATGTCCTGCTCTGAAAATAAGTTTAAGGGAGCGCTGAAGGGAGAAGCACTTATTGGTATGGTGACAGTTGTACTTATGGTTGGCGCAGTAAGGTTCGCCTGGTCTGACTTCGATGGGGAAAGGGATGCTCCAAATGGGGTCTATCTGTATGGATGGTAAAAGGGTGTTGAGGGGGGCAGTGAGTGCAGGAAAAATAGGCCTTGGTCGCTTTTTGCGAGCTTCGGTGCTGTTATCAATGTTGGGGCATTTGCGGCTCTCAGTCTCCTGTGAGACAGGGGCGATCAGGGGTACGGGAGCAGGGTGGGGATGTTGCTGAGGTTTATTGAAGTTTGTTATCTGCGAAGGTTGGCTCTGTTTGCGGGACTCTTGGAGGTCTTCGTGATCAATATAGCCGTTGACCTTCGAGAGCATCTCTTCGAGTGTTTTCGGTTTATGGAGGACTAGGTACTCTTTTACTCGGCTGTGGTCGGGCAGGGCATTCGAATATGCAAAAAAAGCATTCGAGCACTCGAGATTTTCAATTTTCCGAGATTCGTCGAGGAATCTTCTGGTGAAGGCTTTGAGAGTCTCACTGCCAAATTTTCTAAAATTGAAGAGAGCGTCAACTCTTACCTTTCTGTCTTTGTTAAAGGCAAACTGGGCAATGAAGAGGTGTGAAAGTTGCTTGAAGTTACGAATCGAGCCATTTGAGAGATTATGGTACCATCGAAGGGGGTTATCGGTAAGGCTCGTTAGAAAAAGGTAACATAATAGGTAGTCAGCCTTAGAGTAGAGGCTCAGGGAGTTTTAGAATTTGAGGATGTGGGATTTGGGGTCTGTGTTACGGCATTTGCTGAATTTGGGGGAACGAAAGTTGGAGGGTATTTTGATAGCCAAAAGTTTGGGGCTGATTAGGTTTTTGATGCGGCTCCCAGAGTTTGTGGTAGGGCTCGTGTTGACACGAATGACAGGCTGCATTTTGTGGTTGAGGTCCTGCTGTGTAACATACGCAGGACATAGGGGTAATTGATGAATTTGAAGGTTGTGTGGTCGATTATGTGAGATAAAATTAGCACTGCGTTTGTCGAGCCATTCCCGAGCTGGACGGCGACTGGGGTGTCAGGAGGAGCAGAGGGTTGAGTCGGAAGAGTCTTTTGCGGGGTGAATCCTGAGGTGAATGGAGCCAGTTGAGGGGATAATACGGGGAAAACCTTTGGCACCGGTGTAAACGGGGGGTATCTCGAGGTTTAGTGAAGGTCCTAGGCGAGCATGATCAGAGATGCGCGATGGGTCTGGTGCCTGGGACGGGCGAACAGGTTCCAAGGGCTATAATCACTATAGCTCTCGAACAGTGTTGCGCAGTTTGTCAAGTGGTGATTTCGTTCAGTTTCTAGTGCCAAGCGGTAGTTTTCACACTCCTGGTTTAGTTGGTTCTGGTGGCGCTCCTCTGCCTGAGCTACTTGTTGGGATAGCAGGGCCATTTAGGCAGCGACTCCATCAATAGAGTGGCCTGCCTAAGTTCAGTTGGAACGGCGTGTGGGGGCCATTGAGGGTAATCTGCTGAAGTGAAAAACAAAAGGAGGGGAAGAAGGAAAGGAGATTGGTAGGGCAGGAAGCTCAGACGGCGCCAATTATAGGGACCTAACTTCGTTCGGATGTGAAGTTGGTTCTTACAACATAGAATCGATCCTCAATCAAAGGAGGCAAGCAAATGACTTAAAGTAAGATTAAACTATAGACAAATACTTGCGTAGAGGCCCGAATGTGACTCTCTAAGACCTCTAATGAGTATCTTTTAAGACAGAGTGTATTACTGAAGAGTAAATAATAGGGTTCAAGTACAGACTATCTGGGTGGTCGAAGGTAAAATGCAAAGGGCTGGAGATGATTTTTCTAACCCCTCTTTAGTTTCCCTTCTCCTCTATTTATAGAGATATAGGCAGCTGAGTCACCAAGGGTAGGTCAGGTTTACATGATTGATGTCAGAAACTCCTGGCGAGTTATGGGCGCCGGTCATGTCGGTATTGTCATGGCAACATTTATTGAAGATGTCTTTAACGGCGCGGTGGTTGGACCTGTCACTGTAGCGTCACGGGCCAATCAATGCGCTGTCTGACCTGATGAGGTGATTATCTATCTTATCTTGCTTCGAACGTGTGTCAGTGAGGTCGAAGGGTTTCTATTGCGGCTCGTTAATCTATTCTCAAAGCTTTGCCTGATATCGATGCTTCGTCTTCGACGGATCTCTAGGGAGTCTGTTTTAGAGATTGAGTGGGCTTTGATAGATTTGAGTAGGCTGTGAAGTAGGCTTCGACTGATTGTTGAAGGCTATGAGTAGGCTATTACAACGGCGATCAAACAGAAGCAGCGACCGACGACTCTCGCCTAATCTTTGAGATGAAGTCAACATTGAGATAGATAAATTGAACAAAGTAGGTTTTATTGGAGAAGCTAAGTATCCAGATTGGATATCCAACATCGTTGTTGTTTTAAAGAAGAATGGAATGGTCCGAGTTTGTGTAGATTTCACCGATCTAAACAAGTACACTCTAAATGATAGTTTCCCTCTTCCCATCATCTATCGAATTCTTGATTCCACGGCAGTTCATGAACTCTCATCTATGATGGACACTGCATCTGGATATAATTAGATTCCTCTCTTGGAAGAAGATATAGAAAAGACCACTTTCATCACTGAAAGAGGACTTTTCTGCTACAAAGTCATGCCCTTCAGACTAAACAACGTAGGCGTATCTTATCAATGGTTAATGATGACTATGTTCAAAGCACATCTTGAGAAAATTGTTGAAGTCTACATCGATAATCTCTTATGCAAGAGCATACAGTCAAACGATCACATCATAGATCTAACCATAATATTCAACATTCTACGATCTTACAGGATGCGACTCAATCCTGATAAGTATCAATTCAGAGTACATTTATGTCGATTCCTCATCCATCTCATCAGCAAGATAGGGATTGAGGCTAATCTTGATTAAATTCGAGCTCTCCTCAACATGCCATCTCCCAAAACAACGAAGGACGTACATAAACTTGCCAGAAAGATAGCCGCTATTAACCAATTCATTTCAAAATCTTTAGATTGTTGTCGATGGCTATTCCTACTACTCCAAGGTTGTTCCTTGTTCCAAATGAGGAAAACTTTATCCTAATGAAGAGATTAAATGGACATCAGAATGTGAGGCAGATTTTTCAGGAGCTCAAAACCTATCTGGGGAAGTTTCCCATCATGAGCACCTTTGTAGATAATGAGGAATTAATCATCTACCTGGTAGTTGTATACACTTTTATCAGCTCGGCTCTCATTCGACTTGAGGGCAAGATCGAAAAGCCAGTCTATTTCATAAGTAAAACCCTCACTCCAATGGAAATGAGGTATTCAAAAATTGAGAGACTCCTTCTAACTCTTGTTTATACTTTACATAAACTAAAGTACTACTTTAAAGCTCATTCAGTCAAAGTCATGACAAACTACCTACTCCGGTAAGTTTTGTCCAAAAAAGAAAAATCTAAAAGAGTTTAGCAATGGTCAGTTAGTTTGGGAGAACATGATATCAAGTTTGAATAAATACATTCAGAAAAGGGTCAGGCCATTGCTAATTTTCTCGCGGTTTTCTAGTTAAAGATCCCGATTGGGAGGAGCACGATCCTGACCGTATAAAAGAAATTACAAAAATCTACCTAGCAAGGTATTTGATGAGCGAGCTGAATGGCTTACAAGAAAAGGGTAGAAACTTCTTATAGATGTTTTAGCAGGTCCCGCAGGGTCAGGAATTAAAATCTTATTGATTTCCCCGTCTAATGATACAATCGAGAAATCGATCTGCCTGGATTTTAAAGCCTCCAACAATGTCCCAGAATGCGAAGCTCTAATTCATAGGCACGTCCTCGCTCTCGTGCTTGACATCCCAGATCTCTCAGTCGATACAGATTCTCAACTAATCATTTACCATTACTCTGAATTGAACACAAAGAATGGTAAGATGGTCAAATATGCAGCCCTTATTGCTAATAGGATGAGCTGATTTGTGAAAGCAACTCTCGACTATCTCCCTCGAGGAGAAAACAGACATGCCAATTCCTTGGCTTATCTAGTAAGGGTTATGGGTATAGAAGCATAATATCTGCAGATCAAAGTTAAGTCTACCCCCAGCATTGATCTCTATTATGTATGCACGATCAACACTAGGGGGGATGAAGAGGTGGATGATGATTGCCAAAATCCCTTCATTACCTACTTTGGCCCCAATAATAAATGTAAAAGGCCCCTTTAACAGATCTAAAAAAGCACTAACATTTGATCAAAAACTCGAAGAAATACACAGTTCAAAAAGATCTATTATATCGTCGTTCAGTCACGGGGCCTGATCTCAAGTGTCTCTCCAGAAAGAAAGCAGACAGAATACTCAAAAATTTACATAAAAGAACTTGTGGCTCCCAGGACGCAGGACGATCACTCGATAATAGAGCAATTACAAAAGGATTATTCTGGCCAAAAATATGCAAGCAAGCAACAAAATACTTATGCAAATGTGACACATGTCAACGACATGGACACGTGATCCGCGTCCCTACGCTCAAACAACATGCAAGCAAGATTGTCTGGCCATTTAAGCGATGGGCACTCAATCTCGATAGGGAATTTCCTAACCAATGATTCTTACACGTTGCAACAAATTATTTTATAAAATGGGTAGAAGCAGTTCCACTTTATCGAACTAGAGAAGAAAACGTCATCTCTTTTATCTAGGAGCATATTATAACACGGTTTGGATTCCCCCACCTGATTCAGATTGATAACTGGCCACAGTTCATTGATGAAAAAGTCATAGCCTTCCTCAACAAACATAATATTATCCACTTGCCATCCAATCCCTACTACCCTCGAGGCAATGGCGAAGCCGAAATTGCCAATAAAACCATAGTGGATTGACTCAAAAAAAGGCTTCAATCACAGATGAAGGGAAATTGGATATGGGAACTTCCTCATGTCTTGTGGGCATACCGTACCACTCCACATTAATCAATAGGCTGTACCACCTTCCTCCTAACTTATGGTATAGAAGTCATCATTCTAACAGAATACCACCATCCCTTCAGAGATCACGAGCTTATAGACGAAGAAAATGAGTTTAAATTAACTTTAATATGAATTGGATTGATGAAACTAGGGAACGCATTATTGCCAAATTAGGTCGATATCATCATATACTGGCCAGCACATACTATAGTAGAGTTTGAAGCCGTACATTCCAAATCGACAATCTCGTCCTCAGAGAAATCCATCAATATAAAAAAGAGGCACATGCTGGGAAGTTGGCAAAAAATTGGGAAGGTCTATTCCTCATTATTGGTCGAACTGGTCTGGGATTATACTCTCTCATGACGGGACAAGGAGTTCGAATCCCAAATCAATGGAACGTAGGGCGACTGAAATGGTACTATCATTAAGGCCCTAGTTTCTCCATTTCAATATTCTCGTTCTTTCCATTCCAATAACGAAATTTCAATCTCCATACAGTGTACATTCTATTCTACTCAATGAAAACTTCTAAGTTTTTCCCCACATTACTTTCTACTTACATAGATTCTACTATATTACATAGATTAAAGCGAAGGTAATACTAGTTTTTGATCGACCTCTATACACAGATTAAAGCAAATGTAAAACTAGCTTTCAATCACCCATCTATACAAATTAAAGACAAGGTAAAACTAACTTTCAATCACCCATCTATACAACATCTGCGGTTAAAATAAAGGTAATACTAGGTTTTAATCAAAGATCTCTACCAGACATAAGATAAAGCATAAATAAAACTAGCTTTCATCACTCAATATGTCTACAATAGATACTTTTATAGGTTACATCTAAAAGCCACTTTTAAGGGTTTTTCTCTGCTGATGGAAGGTCAGCTACCCTTTGCCCTACAACAGGAGGACGTTCAGCCATAAAATCTTGAGCCCGAGCAGCTACAGTAACCTTGCCTGGCTCTGCCAATTCAGTAGGTCGAGAACCTAACTCAATTTCCATGGCGATGATACAGTTTCCTCGATCTATATCGGTTCTACAAATACATCCTCTTCCCGACAAAAAGTCATGCAAGGTATCCCTCTCAAACTCAAGTCTTTTCACTTCCTCCACAAAATAGGCAATAGCGGCCATGAGTATTTGTGAGCGCGCTGCTTCAGGCATAACTGCCTTGGAAAATTTCAATCTCAATCTCTGATAACGCTCTTGTAACTTTTTATACCGTCTGTCTTGCCATTCCATGTGTATATCTGCATGGGACATAATATAATTATGTAATTTTTCCATCTCCGATGATTTATCTAACTCTTCCTGACTCGTCGTGTTCAATTTTGCCACCTGAACACGATGTTCCTCAAGCTCCCTGTCTTTACCTACAGTTCCCCAAGAAAGTGACTTCTTTAAAAATTCATCTTTTTTACTTATCAATTGATCCTTACCCCTGATCACCCATTCTAGCTCCCGCTCTCTGCTATGAGAAATATCCAACTTACCTTGGCTCTCCCTTAAATACTTATTTCCTCTTTATACGTAGGCTTGAATGTCAGCTACATCTCCTTCTAGCTCTCTAATTCAAGCTGATAGGTCAACCATATCCCCTTTTACAATGGAGACCCCAACATCGCCTTTATTCTTCTTCAGCCGCTCTTCAGCATCGGCCTTCTTGACACGTGAATTGGTCATAGTCAAATCTTCCATCAGTTAGGTAACCCTCGTATTCAATTCATTACATCGTCCTTGAGCCATCCATAAATCTATATCTTTAGCAGGTAAAGCCTCACTCAACTGCTCAAACACAATTTTAGATTTGGATAGGCCAGGTCGAGTTATCTTCAGCTCGCTATCCTTTTCAATCATTTTACTCTTCAGTCACTCCAGTTCACTTTTGGAACTCATTAAATCAGCTCGAGTCTGCTCTTGCTCATTCATTTTTTTATTTATTTGTCCCTCCAGACTGGCCACAAGACCTCGTAACTCTTTCTCTGTCGTTTCTAACGACTTGATATGGTATTGAGCCATGTCCGCCTCCTTACTTTTCACCATCAACGCATCATTCTGTCTTTTGAGCTTCACTGTCTCATCCTTCGTCTCTTTGCCATCTTTCAATTTTAGCATATTTTCCCACGATCTTCCAAGTCAGGTCATCAACAGTTTGTGTTGCCTCGACAAACTTGAAATGTACTTTGACGTATTGATCCTCCATAACTTCAGTTGCCTATCTCATCGTATCAAACTTTGTTATAAACTCTTGGTTATATTGGAGTGCCTCTTGTTCACATAAGCGATCAGACTCCAGTTCGACCTACATCATAGATGCAATACATTACGTTCGATTCAACAATACTACTCAAATACATTCAATCATAATACATGAGTCAAATTTTTAACAAATTTGACATTCTGCTGTAGTGAGACTGCTTCTAAACTTAAGGTCGAAGTATGATCCCAGTTCGATGATAATAACATGTACATCCAATTTAAAGGTACACATTCTCTATGTTTTAACTTTCTCAATACTTTGGAATTATCTGCACACATTTGATTACCATTGCCCCTAAACTGCTAACACAGTTTTGGTCTATCTCTATACTCTAATTTTTACTTTGTGGTTCTAAAGTAATACAGCATACAAGTCAAATATTTCTTGCTCTTTACTAACCTGTAGCTCCGCTTGCGAAGTCAACAGGGACGCTGAAGCATTTTTCTCCTTAGCATGCTTATTCTCTAACTCCTCAATTCTAAGGTATATATCCTTAAGTTCCTCCAAACAATGTTTACAAACATCTCTTTGCCAACAGAAGTTTATCCTACAAAACAATGTTGTATACAATTACAGTTCTCAAATCCCACAAAACCTACAGCCAAAAATTTAACAACTTTACTCTACCTTCTCATAATTATCCCCTTGGTTCTCTACCTCGGTCTGGGGAGAGACCCCATCCAACCCTCCTACCACACCATCCACATCATCTTCAACCTCATCCTCTTCAATGTAAGTACCATCCATAATAGCTTTAACCTCAACTTTGGAGTACCTTACTAAAAGGAGTTAGCGCCCGAGTCTATCTCGCTGAACTACCTCCTCATCCAGGTTCTTCTGCACTTCTTTTGTCAGCTTGCTAATCTGTACCTCCTGCACAGCCTTCACAGAATCAGTCGCTTCCCCTCTAGAACCAGGTCAGACTTTAATTGAGCTACCTTCTTCTCGAGCTCCACCTTCCCATTCAAGAGCTCAGCTTTTACCTCCTCCATTTAAAGGCAGATCCCATTCAGCAAACGAGCAGCCTACAATATATCGAGCATATTTTTAGCTCAAATCACAAAATAAAGTTCAAAAACATACAAGTCATCAAAACTTACCATTTTGCTCAGCTTTAACTGTGCAAAGGCGCTCATATCCTCAGTACCCTTGCAAGTTGTACATATTTAGGCACTCATCTTTTACAAATCCATGCATACATTTACCATACATCCATTATACATATATGTATATCTTATCGGATCTCTTTTTTACACATATATCAAGCCGATTTTTATAGATTACTATAAATAGTAATTTTTTGAAATTTGAAAACCACAAAAATCATTTAAACACACATTCACAATATCATAAATCATCTACTAACCTTCAACATCTTAATACAAATCTTAAGTAGCGCCAAATCCTTCCTTCACAACGCTGTTGTACAACAACCATCTTGACTCTGTCTCCCCAACTTTTTCTTGCCTTGATTGATGATAACTCTCATCTAATCTCTCACGTGAATCTCGGCCATTTTTTTCTCTTTTTTCTCTCACTGTTCTTTAATTTTTAAGAAGCTGATAAATGTTTGAATGAGGAAGATAAAGCATTGTTTATAGTTTCTTTCTCTAACTGTTGGTAGTTATTGGGCCTCGCACGAGCTTCCCTCAGTTTTGGAATTGAGGCATCTCTTCCATAATAAATATCAGACATTTATCACCCTTTCAGTGAAAATACCTTCCCATCATTGCTCCCGGTCCTATATTTCAATTTATTCTCATCTCTTCTACTTAAATCTCCTTTTGATCTCCCTATACACATGATGACTCAACACTCACACGCAATCAAACTTTCCTAGCAATTACACAATCGAAATGTGATCGCTACTTATAAAACTGCTGACGTCATTTCCAAAGCGATCACATTTTAAATTCAAATTCTTTATTTACAGCAGCCACAAAAAACATTTGTAACACGAGAGGATAGATTCCAAACATCATTATAACTATATTTCAATTACAGTTATGTGACCTCATGCAATTCACTCCCTCACATATAATTGTACATGAAACATCCCAGATATTCGGGGAAACCATACATAATCAGTTCACCCCCAGTAAACCTTACATTTTTTACCTCGATCTCTTCCTCAAAAATTTTCCTCACTACCCCTTTTCGAGCTATAGACTTCATAACTACTTCACGGAATATCTCCGAATACAAATGGCGCTCGATCTCAATTTCCCTCACCCTTAAATCTAAGCCTTCAAACTGCAGTTCAGATTAAGGCAAGTCAGAATCATATTCTAACAACCTAAAAATCCTCTCTGGTACTTCAGTTATCTTTATCACCAACCATCCTTCAGTAGATTGACGAACTCTTACAGATTGAGTCCTTACCATATTCTCTTTCTTCCATCTCTTTAAATTACATTTCCCCATATTTATACAATTTTCAAGATCACATTAAATCCCCTTCATTTCGTAAATATTTACATCTACTTTTTCCATAACAGAAAACCCTTTAATCCTGATAAAATGTTTTTTGAACTTATCTGCCCCCCAATCCAATATTTCAAGTGAGAACCTCCTGAACTCAAACTTTTAATTCCTTCAAACTCTATATCTTCTAAGATATCCCCCCCCCCCCCCCCAATAATTCTATAATTTATTCAGTTTGAAATAGATTTTTACTCATCTACTATTTCGCAACATTTTTCAAAGCTCGATTGCTAAAATACACTTTCTAGTTTGATCTCAAATATTGCATTTCGTCCCCTAAGCATACATATATGTATTTCTTCTTCTAGCTCAATTTTAATCACAAGAGTTAATTTTATCTATCAACACAGAGTTTGAATAAAACTTTCTTATTAAGCTTAAAATATCAATTATAGATATTTTACAGATAATAAGTATTTCAGGTACTTTACTGATAACAAGTCTTTCAGGTACTTTTCAGATAGTAAGTCTTTCAGTTTTCAGTGATGTTTCACTTCGAGAATCTTCTGAAGCAAAGTTGGAACTGGAAATCACTGAGTATCCATCTTTTTTCACACTATTTATTTGGTCGAAGTCTAGACATTGAAGCAACGGTGCCAGTGCTTAAACCAACCCTCAAGCAGAAGGCCTTCTTAGCGCCAAGAGACAATGATTGTGTAGGGGCAAGACTTCCATTTTCCATTTCCTTCCTACATCACCATCGTCTCCACCTCCGTAACCCCCACCAGCATAGAGTTGTTGGAGATTAAAAGGAGTCCTACCTTTGAATCTAGTCTTTAGCAGGATACTGGCGATATTGCCTCGTAATTATACCGGCCCCCAAATCTGACACCTTAGCCTTACCCTTCGTAAGGATGCGGAGATACCTCCAATGTTGCTCGTCTGTCAAGACAACGTAATAAAATCTCCATATACAGCAATAGTCCTCCTCAACTTCAGCCGCATCGTCTTCTGACATGCTGTGATATGTCGGTGGTACAAGAATTGGGGTGGGCATCTCTAGAGATTGATCCCTAAAATATCTCAACTTGAATCTCTGCATTTTAACAGTGACTCTCTCTTCATACACCATTCGCCTGGTCTTCACCATTGTAACACAGAGAATCTAGAGAATATTACAATACAGCGTACGTTGCCAGACTCTATATAGGTACTATTTATATCAAAACTCATATTTAATATGCAGGTACATTTCTAAAGCAGTCATAGTATTACAGATGGTACTTTCCCAAGTTTATGACTGTTCTGTCTCTTATTTCCTCAATCCAATTCATGTTACACACTAACTAGAGCTCATTATCTTTGTCTGTCATAGTATGATCATGTAATGGGTGATGATATTAATTGGGGATTATTGCTTTTGTACCATATGTCAACAAGAACGGTGTACAACTAGTTGAAACTCAATGTGTTGTTCGGTATGCCCATAACACGTGAGATAATTTGTATACCCAATTCCCCTTCTGTTTTATCAAAAGCTTCTTAATTCCATCAATTATAGTTCGATTGGTGATTTCAACCTGACCATTTCCTTATGGGTAATACGGATTTGAATGAGAGTGGATAATGTTATGCTGGTTGAGAAAATTAATGACTTTAAAGCTAGTGAACTGTGGTCCATTATCGATTCTGATCAGGTGGGGGTAGCTAAATCATAATATAATAGTTTTCCATATAAACTTGATGACTTCATCTTAGCATGTTCGACACAAAGGAACTGATTCTACCCACTTGGAGAAGTAGTCTATTGCCACCAGAAGGAACTTCCATTTTCCTGGTGTAGTTGGGAGCTCTCTTACAAGATCGAGAGCCCATCTTTTGAATGGCCAGACAACTTTGCTAGAATGGAGTTCCAATATTGGAGCTTAAATTTTGGGTCTATGTTATTGGCAGGCATCACACTTGTTCATAAATTCGATGGCTTGAGCTTTTATTTTAGGCCAAAATACTCCTTAAGTAAGAGCTCGGTTTGCTATAGATCGTCATGCCGTATGGGATCCACAAATGCCTTCGTGAAGTTTGTGCAGGAAGGCTTAGGCCTCTGTATCAAATAAACATTGAAGATTAGGTCCTATAACTGACCTTTTGTAAGGGAGGTTATTATCAATGGCATATCGTTTAGTATTGTCTAGCAAGCGTCTTCTTTTATTAGCATCCTCGAGGAGCTCACCATCAAAAAAAAATTTGGGTCCGATGTTTGTGAGGAAAAGTCATCTTTAATCGTTTTTAACCTCTTCACCGCCCCTAGTATTAATGGAATTTAAGCTGATAAGGATAATGCTGGAGGTAAATATTATTTCATCTTTAAATATTGAGCTTCTGTTTCAGGGACTCCCACAAGATAGGCAAGGGAATCAGAATACCTATTTTCTCTACGAGGCATATGTTCAATGGTAGCCTTTTTGAATCTGCTCATTCTGTCGACTACTGCTGTGGCGTAATCGATCATCTTTCCATTTTTCAGATATTTGTCTGTATAGTGGTTCACGATGAGTAAAGAGTCTATGTACACAGATAACTCGAGTATACCAATCTTCAGAGCTATATCTAGACCGTAGATTAGTACTTCATATTCAATCTCATTGTTTTTGGCTTCAAAGATGAGTCAGATTAATTTCTTGATTATGTCATTGGAAGGCGTGATAAGAACGATTCCGATGCCTGACTCAACAGGTTTGACAGAACTATCAGTTAGAAGGTACCAACCTTTCTTGGATATCCAATATAATTTTTCCTCGAACT
Source organism: Kingdonia uniflora (assembly GCA_014058105.1). NCBI lineage: Eukaryota > Viridiplantae > Streptophyta > Magnoliopsida > Ranunculales > Circaeasteraceae > Kingdonia > Kingdonia uniflora. Next base: position 2,935,039 of record JACGCM010001854.1, read on the forward strand.
GGTCCTCACTTATGTCTATAATGTCCTCTTCCTAGTTAGGGTCATCTACTGGAAAGTCTGCAACGAAATCAACTACTGCTTGCCCTTTTTCAGAATGTCGTGGTTCGAAACGTATATCATGCTCACCAAGAGTAACCGACCATTAATGGACTCGATTGAATTTCTCTCGTTTGGACAAGATTTTACGCAAGGGATAATTTTTCATTACACAAATTGAGTAAGCTTGGAAATATTGTTTTAACTTCTACGATGTATAGATGAAAGCTAAAAGTAGTTTTACAATCTTAGTATACCGTGCTTCTGCTGGAGTAAGAGTCTTAATGATGAAGTAGACAGGTTTCTCCGTCTTTTCATCAAGTCGGATGAGGACTGAGCTCATTCATCAGTTACGGCGAGATATATTATGAGTTCTTCTCCTTCCTTGGGTGTACTCATTACTGGTAGTTTTCCCAAATAATGTTTTAGTTCTTGAAATGTTGCCTCACATTCGGTAGTCCACTCAATCTCAGAGTCCTTTTTAGGTTTATTTTTCTTTGTCCCTTCGCACAGTAGGTCGAATAACCATCGACACTGATCTGAAAACTTGGGGACAAAATAATTTATTGCAGCTATCTTGTCGGCTAACTTTTGCACGTCTTTCTTTATCTTTAAAGAAGGCATGGATAACAATACATGAATACGATCTGGGCTAGCCTCGATACCTTACTTCCTGATCAAATATCTTAAGAATTTGCCTGATTGGACTTTGAATTGACATTTATCAGAATTTAGTCTCACTTTGTAAGGCCAAAGAATTTTGAAGGCGTGTAAAAATCTGCGAGATGGTTTTCCTTCTTGAGTCTTTTACACAGCATATCATTAATATAAACTTTAATTATTTTCCTAATATGGTCTTTGAACATATGTGTCATCAGTCTTTGGAAAGTGGCACCGACGTTCATGAGGCCAAAGGGCATGACTTTGTAATAGTACAATCCGTATTTTGTGATGAAGGCTATTTTTTCTTGGTCTTCGAGCAATAGAGGCATCTGATTGTGGCCTGATGCGGTATCCATCATGGATAAGAGTTCGTGTCCTGTAGTGGAATCGAGCAGATGGTTGATGATAGGAAGTGGAAAACTATCCTTCAGAATATGTTTATTGAGGTCCGTAAAATCTACACATACTCTGATCATGTTATTTTTCTTCGGGGATGCTACTATGTTCGAGATCTATTCTGGGTAGTTGGTTTGTTGGATTAAACCATCTTCAATGAGTTTATCGATCACTTTATTGACTAATTCTCGGAGCCTTAGTGTTAAAGTTCTCTATTTCTATTTGACTGACTCAGCTTTATCTTTTATGCTAAGCTTGTGGCAAGCCAAGTTTGGATCAATGCCTGGCATTTTATGAAATGTCCATGCGAAGACATCACTATTGTCTTTAAGAAATTGAATAAGAACATTACGCTATGTTGAAGGCAAAAGAGTTCCAATGTAGGTGCCTCATTTGTCTCCACTGATCTAGACGTATTCTATTATTTTTGTACTTGGCAGCTAGTTTTTTGTAGAGTTCTCTATAATGTTTTTTGTAATGTTCTTTGTTGTTTTCTATAATTACTATGCGAGATGCGGTGCCGATGGTTTTGTCACGGTGGTAACAGTTTTTTTGCAAGCTTAAGCTTGCTTTTGATTGCCTTTGATTTCGTAAATGCCGCCATTCTAATCGAATCATAATGCCAAATAATAGGTCGATGGGATAACTCATATGTTATGCAGCCAGCAGCGTTCCATGATTCCCAAATAATGGGATTTCGCATTGATAATGTAGAATACTACGTCAACCATTGTCGGTCCAGCAGTAATAGGAAGTATGATCTTTCCTACAGGCTATTCTTTATAGCTGTTGAACCCACTAATGTCAATGTCACTAGGCAGTAATTTGTTGGCCAATCCCATCTTATCAATCGTACTTTAGAAAAGTAGTTTGATACTACTGCCAGTGTCCACCATCATTGTATGTTGGCCAATCCCATCTTATTTTTATCATGATCATTAGTGCATCATGATGAAGAAAGTTGATGTGGCAAATGTCGCAATCTTCGAAGGAGACCCCTGTATGTCGCAATCTTCCACCGTCATATAACCGGGCTTCTATATCAACCATGAACAAATCGTGGCATTGGCCAAGATATCATCATTTGCATCTGATCGACCTACTAATGGTATGAGTCTCAATAAAGTGGTTGAGGGAGATGTGGTATAAATATTTTTCCTTTACCGCTCTTTCTATCTGTACGACCTCAGTATTAAGTTTATAACTCCCATTTTTATAACTTTCAACGTCTACTATGTATTTATGCATTCGTTCGTCTGTTAAAATATACTACAATAGTCGCTATAAAGCGAAATAATGTATTGTGTCATGATATCAGACGTTATGGTGTATGCAATATGGTTTGCTTTCGATGGATTGGAGATACTGGGCATTGAGGAAGAATTTATCCTTTTGATGCGTAGGATATATACTTGCTATCATGACAGTCATCTTGGGAAGGCAAGGATATATACTTGCTATTACTGCTTCTCCAATTTTAATCGCTATTAAATTTGGTTTGCTTCCTGTCTCCTCCGTGATAAGCAGCACGATTGAATTCTTGCTTTGTGGATTGATCTCTTGCTGTAAAGATCAATTTCTGGGATTTTTGCCTTTCGGATACCATTCTTTCGAGATCGATATATCCATTGACCTTTTCGATTATGTCCTCTAAGGTCATATGTTTGTTTAGAATTAGGTACTCCTTCGTTAATCCATCCATGAGCAAAGCATTGGAAAAGGCTGAAATAGTTATTTTTTGATCAAGTTAGTCCACTTTCCTGGCCAATTCCAAGAATTTCTTAGTAAATGTTTTAAGCTTCTCTCCTGGTACCTGCTTAAGGCTGAACACCTTTAGCAATTTGAACCTAGGCTGCGAACAATGCTTTGATATGGTTTTTAACATGTTCCTGAGTCATATACTGACGAGCTGTGATTGCTTGGCATGGGATGTGTCCTTCGCGAGGATTATGGTCGCCACTTCCTTCAATTAGTCGATCCCGTGCCAGAATATAAACTTTTCCATGGGGTGAATCTTCTGTTTGTCTGACTCCAGCAGGACCGCCATCAACTTATTGCTGAACTTCCTATGTCTGGACAACCACGACCACCAACTGAATATGATTACATCGAACAGAAACTCGTGAGGCGGCTGGTAGTACCCCTTTGTTCTTATGGGTTATAGTCTGTTATCCCTGTAGAATCTTTAACGTATCTTGCACAATCGCTAACAGTTTTTCCTAAATGGCTCACCTTCCTTTTTTAGAGTGCAGAGTGGCTCATAATTCTGCTAGTAGGGTGTTTCCTTCTGTTAGGCCAATTGGTGCTGGAAAGTTTGGAAGCGTCATGTTATGAAGAGAAAATTAGCTATTTTTGAGAAATAGGATTAAAAAAAATTGTTCCCACAGACGGCCCTAAATGTAATAGCCTAATTTTATAATTTAAACTTAGTCTTTACACCAAAGATAATCAAAATGCTGGTGAACAATGAGTAACCGCAAACACAAAGTTTCACGTGAAAAATCCCTTGATTAGGTTAAAAACCATGAACTCTCTTGAGGATTTAGAGAGAGAGAGAAAGGGAGAGATTTTATTCAAGATTGCTAGCTATTACAAAGGATATTTTGTATATAGTACTTGAATGTGGATTCCTCTGTCCTTTATTTGAAATTCTCTGGTCTTATCTATAGGTCTTATAATATGACTGTTTGGCAACCATTATTATTCTTAATAATAAACATTACAATATAGATTTGATAGTCTTTGAAATGATAGTGTAACAGTCTGATCCTACTGTCTTGTAATGGCTTCATTAATGACAGAGTGTTTATTGACTCGAACTGTTGATGTAGAGGTCGAAAATGATAAATAGAACTATGTAGTTGTTTCATAATGTACCATAAATATGCCACGTGTATGTTGACGAGGATGGGTGGTCGTATGATGGTCAAAGATGAAGCTCGAGATTGAGATACGGAATAAGCCGCTACAAATACTACACTAACATGTTAACCCCCAGTTCACTAAGTATAGTCTACAAGTCACCAATCCCAAACATATTCTTTAGAAAATGACTCCCGACAGGTTTCCAGCTCATCTACAAATCTATGTGCGTCGCCTTTCTCATTCTGCAGCTTCCAATGCTTCCATACATAATACTACTTGGGACCAAAATACTTCATCAACCTCTTCATTAGGGGGGGGAGAATTGGGGAATTACATCATTATCATAGCCATCATGTTCCATGCCAAAACACCCATGGAATAAATTATACACCCATTGAATAAATCCCATATCTATAACATAAACAGGCTTCACTGAGTAATATTGTCAACCGCCCCATAGGTCGATAATATATTGTCGATTTATGATGTTTTCAACAATATTTTGCCGATTTGTTTTGTTTTCAACAATATATTATCGATTTCTGATGTCTTCGACAATACTTTTGTCGATGGATTGATTTTGCGACAATTTACTCGTAAATTATTATCAACTTACTTAACTAAGTCAATTTCGACAATTAAACAAAATAAATTTATCAATTGTTGTGGTGTACGGTACTCCTAAATTATCGCATGGCCAAATTTAGACAATAGCATGTCGACTACGTAGTGTACTACAATTGTTAAAGCTACAGAGAAAAAATTTGCACACTACTAACCTGTTTACTGTAGGTTTTGGGTGTAGATGTTTGTAGATGTAGGGATGTTGTCCACTAACCTATTAAATTAAGCAAAATCAATACCCAAATTACCTCTGTAGCACAATTCCAACATCACATCTAAAAACTACAGTTTCCCAATAAGGAGATAGACTGAGAAAAATTTGTACCTTAACCAGAGGGAGTGAGAGAAAGAGAGAGAGAGAGTCAAATTTGAATGAGAATTTATATTTTGGAGTAAGAGTGAGTGAGTGATTGAGTGGGAGATTGTATGGAGGGAAACTAGGAAAGAGAGAGAAAAAGAAAATTAATTTTAGAGTGAGTGAGAGAGAGAGAGTGAGTGAGTTAGTAGAGTGAGTAAGTTAGAGTGAGTGAGATGCCACATAGGCAAGAAGAGAGTGAGTGAGTTGTGATTTAGTTGGCAAGAGAGAGAGAGTGTGTGGTCAAGTAAGAGTGTAGGGAGAGGTTAGCAAGAAGAGGGTGCAGGAGAATCCTCTCTCAACAATCAAATTATTATTTTTATATGAAGAGTTACAAGTCCAACATCCTAAGTTACCTTGAGAATATAAATGAAGTCCCTAGTCTGAAGCATGCCATATCTCTTATATGAATAAAGCCAAATATAAAGTCCATAAGTTTTGTGTTGTACCTTATTAATGAAAAGGAAGAACAATTCAAAAAGCCTACAGAAATTTTGTAAATTTTACTATCTAAGCGGATTAGGCGCAGCAAAATGGGTTCAGATTGATAATAGTGAAGATTATTATGGGAAAAGTGACTCACAAAAGAAGATCGCATGTTTGCTTGATGAAGAATCGAGAATCGCTCATGGTGAAAACTGCAGATGGAGAAATCAGGGCATAAAAACCATGTGGTATTGTCGACCGTAGTAAAGCATTTAGATCACAAGAACGTCGTCAATCTGTGCAATATGCAAGTCAACATTATTAATATCAGCACGCAACTTGCACAGCAAGCAAAGCTCCATAGATCTGTTGCAATTTTTGGTGCAGTAAGTGATTTGATGAAACACTTAAGGAAATGCATGCAATGTTCAGTGGAAACATCGAGTAATGAGGATGTTTGTATTAATTCAAATACTGATCTTCACTCTGCTTTAGAAGATTACCTTGCAGAACTCTTAAATAAGGTTGGAGATGAGGGACTAATTCTTGATATGATAGCTCTGGTGCTTAAAAATATCCCAACTGCAGTTATTATAATGAGGGCGACTATATTATCAATATATCACACAACACAACTGATATCCACTATCCCTAATATTTCTTATTACCAAAAGGCCTTCCCTAAAGCTCTATTTTACCAGTTGATTCTAGATATGACTCACTCAGATCCTGAAACACGAGTTGGAGCCCATCGTATCTTCTCTGTTGTGCTTCTGCCGTCACTTGATTATTCTTTGCCAGACCCATGCAGGAAAACATCCGTAGCTCTTTCAGGATTTTATTCTTCTCCTACAGTCTCGCAGAAGTCAAAGAGAAGCATCTTTGTTCATAGTGGAGGTGAATACCAAACATATGTCATGGATGAAGGAATGAATTAGGAAAGAAATCAAAATATGGATATGGGTGTTCTAAATAACATTGGAGTAAATTTGACTTTTCCCCCAAGTTAGGAGAGCTCTTTGTGACAAGCCCCCGCTCTAACCAAAAGCTTACTTTACCCCCCAAAAATAAATTTTCGTTGGTCAAATCACGTTGACCCTTCATTTGACCAGCCAAAAAACTTAAAAACCTATTTTACCCTTATTGTTTAATAAGTCACCATCCACCAAGGTAGCTATGTAAGACCAAAATAGAAAAGAATAGAGAGTTAGCTTATTTCCACTATCATCTAACTTCTTCTATTAGGGTTTTTGAGAGGAAACTCATCTTCTTTATTTCCTCAGATCTTGCGCTCGAATCTTAATCTATCAAAATGGTGGGGAAAAAGAAGAAGCAAAAAATAGAGTAATCTCTCTCTCTCTCTCTCTCTCTCTCTCTCAGATTGGGGTTTCTTTAAGATGAATTAGGAAAAGAAGTTAAGCCAAAAAGATAAAGAAAGAAAATATCTACTTGAGTTCAATAAATCCTTTTAATTAAGATGTTCTATTTTATGAAGTTGAATGGTGTTTGTAATCATGTAATGTTGATCTCCTTTCCATATGATTCTGGCTTTTGAAGATTAAAAGGATACAAAATATTAAGTGATTGAAAATTGTTACTACATTATATATACACTGTAAAGTTGTTGGACTATCTGGCCAATTTTTTTTTTCTTAAATCATTTAAATGATCGAAATTGTTCGTATTAAACAATCAGTTTTTAACTATTTAGAATGTAGTAAGTTATGGGGCAGATTATTTTGTTTGAGTAATATGGCTTTTACGATGCTTGATTGGCTTACATCGCAAACATTACTTATGATCAACTACTCGCTACCTTAATATATTTGTATATCATTCTACCTTAATACTTCTATATCATTCTATGTTTGACAGGGATTGGCTAGCAGTTAAAGATGTTTTTATTCATTTTGATGGGAGATAGGTCGTTAAAGCAATTGATGATGATTTTACATTAGAAGACTACCAAGGTGGAATATATGATATCCTTATGAGTGTAGATGGTAATAATTTGTATTACTTTAACCTGCTCAAATCTATAACAAAGCTAATGAATGATACACTTGGGGGGGGGGGGGCAGCAACTCTTTCTGAGAGTCTAATTGAACTTGTTTGTTTGTGCAATGGCAAGCAAGTGATTCTTAATGCAGATGTACTCGAGCAAATGTGGATAACCAGTAATAACTATAACGATCATAATATTCATATATATGTTATAATAAGTGGTACCTTTGATATGCTAGCTTTAGGCTTGCCAAACATCCAAGCAGATACCGTAAAGGGTGTACAAAGAACACCAACTAAAAGCAAAGTTGTGAAAAGAAATAATAAATCTTTGGAAGAAAAGCCAAAGAGGTTAAGATCTACTTATTTTTCTGAGGAGGACTTAGATGAATTGCCTAACTACTTTGAGAGTGATACAGATGAAGATGATGATTTTACATTAGAAGACTACCAAGGTGGAATATATGATATCCTTATGAGTGTAGATGGTAATAATTTGTATTACTTTAACCTGCTCAAATCTATAACAAAGCTAATGAATGATACACTTGGGGGGGGGGGGGGGGGGGGGGGGGGGCAGCAACTCTTTCTGAGAGTCTAATTGAACTTGTTTGTTTGTGCAATGGCAAGCAAGTGATTCTTAATGCAGATGTACTCGAGCAAATGTGGATAACCAGTAATAACTATAACGATCATAATATTCATATATATGTTATAATAAGTGGTACCTTTGATATGCTAGCTTTAGGCTTGCCAAACATCCAAGCAGATACCGTAAAGGGTGTACAAAGAACACCAACTAAAAGCAAAGTTGTGAAAAGAAATAATAAATCTTTGGAAGAAAAGCCAAAGAGGTTAAGATCTACTTATTTTTCTGAGGAGGACTTAGATGAATTGCCTAACTACTTTGAGAGTGATACAGATGAAGAGGGTGATTTTGATGCTGAAGAGGTTGACGATAATGATACAAAGGAAAAGAGTGATTTTGATGCTGATGGGATGGGTGGTGGGGATACTGGGGTTGGAAATAAGATTAGAGAAAAAATGTTGATAACTTGATGGATGATCAACTTGATCCAGATAATCTAGAAGCTGAGGAATGATATCAGCACCCATTCATCGTAGGATGGGGACGACATACCAAATGAAAATGATCTAAGGAGATGTAATGATTTTGGAGACTTTGTTGCTGAAACAGATAATATATTCAAAAAAGAAGAAGAAAAGGTTTTTAAGAACACTCGTGTTGAGGTTTAGGAAGAATTAAAGGCTGGGATGGAGTGGCATACAGTGTATGAAGCTAGAGAGCATCTTAGAAGGTTTTCCATTGTCAACAGGTTTAGTTTTAGACAAGTTAAGAATGAGGGATACCAACTACGATATAAGTACATTGATAAAGTACGCAAGTGGTTGGTCTATGTTAGAAGGAAGAATGATGGACATACCATGAGGTTAATGAATGGTGTATTTGTGCACAACTGTAAGAGGAAACCTAGACTTGCAAATGCAATTTGGGTTGCTAATGAGATTAAGGAAACAGTTAGAGACATGAAAACATTTTCCCCACAAGATGCAATAACTATAATTAATAGGAGATATGGTGTAGATCTATCATACTTCAAAGCTTGGAAGGCCAAAACCATATGCATGGAGAGAATTGTTGGTTCTTTTGATGAAGGATACACATTGATGCCTGAGTTGTGTAGTCAAATCCTTATCTCGAACCCTGGTAGCATTGCAAAGTGTAGTACGGATGATGGCACGAAGATCTGGACAAGAACTTGTATAGCATACAAGGCATCTTTGGATGGGTTTGTTAATGGTTGTAGACCAATCATAGGTTTAGATGGATGTTTTTTGAAGGGGAAGTATGGGGGGCAGTGCCTCTCAATTGTTGGTCTAGATAGAAATAATGGTTTATTCCCTATTGTCATATACTTATGCAGGAGTGAGTGCCTTGCTACATGGAAGACATTTATGGGGTTATTGGCTCCTTATCTTACTTTGCACCCGAGCAAACTTACCTTCATATCAGACAGGCAGAAGGGACTGGTTGATGTTGTCGCTCAGGTATAATATATATTTAAAACTCTTATATGTTTAAGCTTTTTAATACATATACAATTATTTTCTTTATTTTAACTCCCTTGCTTTTTGTTCAGGTTTTCCACCATCAAAACCATAGGTTTTGTTTCAGGCATTTTTACAAAAAATGTAAGAAGAATTTTAGAGGAACAAACTTAGAAAGGTTGTCTTGGGGGGCTGCAAAAGCTTATGTGCAAGAAGAAAAGGAGAAGTTTCTTGATAAGCTTGATAAAGATCATCCTGGGGCAAGGTAATGGTTGGAGAAGGAACCATATGAAGCTCGGTGCAGGTCCCATTTTGATTTTACTGCAAAGTGTGAATATATTACTAACAATTTTAGTGAATCGTTTAAGAACTGGATTATAAAAGTGAGAGACATACCAATCCACAAGTCAATTGAGAATCTAAATTTAATGATGATGAAGTTAACTTAAGAGCGAAGTTTAAAAGCCAAGAAATGGGATTAAGATGGTATAGTACCTAGGGTTCAGGTACATATTACAAAGCTTGAGAAGGAGGCCAAAAATTATAACATTCAAGGATCCACTGACAATAATTGGGTTGTTATTAGCCCGTCTGGTCAGAGGTGGACATTGAATCTTGAGAAGCAACAATCTTCTTGCAATGAATGGAAAGTTTCAGGACTGCCATGTGTTCATGCAGTTCGTGTGTTAAGTCCATATGAAGACTTAGAATGGGCAAAGTAAGTTTATTTAAAATATTATTCATATTTATATATTTGTATATTATTAATATTGATGTTTGATACCAACTTAATGTTAGATATGCTCAAATGTGTTTTATCTTGTAGTTATTGCAGTCCCTATCATAGGGTGGTTAATTATGTAGTAGCATAAGAAGGTCCTGTTTTACCTATAGCTAATTCATCATTGTAAGGGAAAGTTAGTACATTCTCTTACCTATCTAATATAACCAATTATCTTTTTCTTCTTACCAATTTAATGTACAACTTAGCTCTCATTAACTCATTATAATCAAGTTATTTTGCTTTGTGAGCAGCCTTTACGTCAGATCGAACCACCACCACTTGTAAAGGGAACTAGGAGGCCAAGGAAAGTAAGGAAAAAAGATGTTGATGAAGGTTCGAAAAAGAATCAGAAAAGATGTGGTAAATGTGGACTTTATGGCCATAACAAAAAGACTTATAAAGGTCAACCTACCCCAAAATAACCAAGGAAAGAGAGGCAAATTAAAACTCAGTTTGATTTATGGGGTTGGGCTTCGGACTTGGGCTTCCATGAAAGAATTGATTTTGTCCAGACTAATCCGAGCTGAATCTTTTCGACCTAGCGGGCCGAAAAAATGAGTTTACAACTTTGTATGATCTATGGGCTTCGGCTTCGGACTTGGGCCTCTATGAAAGAATTGATTTTGTCTAGACCAATCCGAACTGAGTCTATTCGACTTGGATCATTTCGAACCGACTCTGTTGGCCGAAAAAATAAGTTTAAAACTTTGTTTGATTTATGGGCTTAGGCTTCGGACTTCGGCCTCTATAAAAGAATTGATTTTGTCCAGACCAATCCGAACTGAGTCTGCTTGACCTGGCGGGAGAAAAAAAAAGTTTAAAATTCAGTTTGATTTATGGCTTAGGCCTCTATGAAAGAATAGATTTTGTCTAGACCAATCCGAACTGAGTATATTCGACCTTGCGGGCCAAAAAAATGAGTTTATTTTTCTTTTGATTTATGGGCTTGGGCTTCAAACTTGGGCTTTTATGAAAGAATAAATTTTGTCCAAACCAATCTGAAATGAGTCCATTCGACCTGGTGGGCCAAAAAATTGAATTTACAACTTTGTTTAATTTATGGGCTTGGGCTTCAGACTTGGGCCTCTATGAAAGAATTGATTTTGTCCAGACCAATCCGAACTGAGTAAATTCGATCTTGCGGGCCAAAAAAATGATTTTAAAACTTTGTTCGATTTATGAGCTTAGGCTTCAAACATGGGCCACTATGAAAGAATTGATATTGTCTAGACCAATCTGAAATTAGTATATTCCAGCTGGCGGGCCATAAAAATGAGTTTAAAACTTTGTTTGATTTATGGGTTTGGGCTTCGAACTTGAGCCTCTATAAAATAATTGATTTAACCAGATCAATCCTAACTTAGTATATTCGACCTGGTGGGCCAATAAAATGAGTTAAAACTTTGTTTGATTTATAGGTATGGTTTTCAAACTTGGGTCTCGATGAAAGAATTGATTTTGTCCAGACCAATCCGGTCAGAGTTTATTCAACCTAGTTTTATTTCAATCCGAGTCTGCGGGCCAAAAAAATGAGCTTAAAACTTTGTTTTATTAATGGACTTGGGATTCGGACTTGGGCCTCTATGAAAGAATTGATTTTTTCTAAACCAATCGAAACTTATTATATTCGACCTAGATCATTTTGAACCGAGTAAGTGGGCCTAAAAAATGAGTTTAAAACTTTGTTTGATTTATGGGCTTGGGCTTCGGATTTGGGCTTCTATGAAAGACTTGATTTTGACCAGACCAATCCGAACTGAGTCTATTCGACCTTGCAGGTCGAAAAAATAAATTTACAACTTTGTTTGATTTATGGGCTTGGGCTTCGGACTTGGGCCTCTATGAAAGAACTGATTTTGTCCCTACCAATCCAAACTGAGTCTATTAGACCTGAATCATTTCGAACTGAGTCTGTGGGACCAAAAAATGACTTTTAAACTTGGTTTCATTTATGGGCTTGGGCTCCGGGCTTGGGTCTCTATAAAAGAATTGATTTTGTCCAGACCAATCTGAACTGAGTCTATTCGGCCTGGATCATTTCAAACCGATTCTGCGGGAAAAAAAAAAGAGTTTAAAAGTTTATTTGATCTATGGACTAGGGCTTCAAACTTGGGTCTCTATAAAAGAATTAATTTTTTCCAGATCAAACCGAATTGAGTCTATTCGACCTGGATCATTTTGAACCGAGTATGCGTGCCGAAAAAATAAGTTTAAAACTGTGTTTGATTTATGGGCTTAAGCTTCAAACTTTGACCTCTATGAAAGAATTAATTTTGCCCAGACGAATCCGAACTGAGTATATTCGACCTGGCGGGCCAAAAAAATGAGTTTAAGACTTTTTATGATTTATGGGCTTGGTTTTTATACTTTGGCCTCTATGAACGAATTGATATTGTCCAGGCCAATCCTGACTAAGTCTATTCGACCTGGATAATTTTGAACTGAGTCTGTGGGCTGATAAAATGAGTTTAAAACTTTATTTTACTTATGAGCTTGGGCTTCAAACTTGGGTCTCTATTAAAGAATTTATTTTTTCCAGACCAATCAGAACTTAGTCTATTCGACTTAGCGGGACGAAAAAATGAGTTTGCAACTTTGTTTGTTTTATGGGCTTGGGTTTCGAACTTTAGTCTCTATGAAAAAATTGATTTTGTCCAGACCAATCCGAACTGAGTCTATTCGACCTGGATTATTTTGAACCGAATCTGCTGGCTAAAAAACTGAGCTTATAACATTGTTTGATTTAGGGGCTTGGGCTTCGGACTTGAGCTTCAATGAAGGAAAAAATATTGTCCAGAACAATCCAAACTGACTCTATTCGACCTGGCGTACCGAAAAAATGTGTTTACAACTTTGTTAGATTTATGGGCTTGGTCTTTGAACTTGGGCCTCTATGAAAGAAATCATTTTGTCCAGACCAATCCGAACCGAGTCTATTCGACCTTGATCATTTCGTACCGAGTCTGCGGGCCAAAAAAATGAGAACTTTGTTTGATTTATAGGGTTGGGCTTCGGACTTGGGCCTCTATGAAAGAATTAATTTTGTCCAAACCAATTCGAAGTTAGTCTATTCGGCCTGGATGATTTCGAACCGAGTCTGCGGGCCGAAAAAATTAGTTTAAAAATTTGTTTGATTTATGGGCTTGGGCTTCGGGCTTGGGCCTCAATGAAAGAATTGATTTTGCCTAAACCAATCCAAACTGAGTCAATTCAGCCTCGTCGGCTGAAAAAATGAGTTTTCAACCTTGTTTGATTTATGGGCTTGGGCTTTGAACTTGTGTCTCTATGAACGAATTGATTTTGTCTAGACCAATCCGAACTTAGTCTATTCAACCAGGCGGGCCGAAAAAATTAGTTTACAACTTTATTTGATTTATGAGCTTTGGCTACAGACTTGGGCCTGAATGAAAGAAATTGATTTTATCTAGACCAATCCGAACTGAGTCTATTCGACCTGGATCATTTCGAACCGAGTCAGCAGGCCAAATAAATGAACTTAAAACATTGTTAGATTTATGGGCTTGGGCTATGGACTTGGGTCTCAATGAAAGAATTGATTTTTTCTAAACCAATCCTAGCTTAGTCTATTTACCCTGGATGACCAAAAAAAATGAGTTTTCAACTATGTTTTATTTATGGGCTTGGGCTTCGAACTTGGGCCTCTATGAAAGAATTGATTTTGTCCAGGCCAATCCGAACTGAGTCTATTCGACTTGGATCATTTCGAACTAAGTCTGCGGGCCGTAATAATGAGTTTAAAACTTTATTTTATTTTCGGGCTTGTGCTTCGTACTTGGGTCTCTATGAAAGAACTATTTTTTTCCAGACCAATCCGAACTGAGTCTATTTGACCTGGAGGGCCAAAAAAATGAGTTTACAACTTTGTTTTCTTTATGGGCTTGGGATTTTGACTTGGGCCTCTTTGAAAGAATTGATGTAGTCCAGACCAATTCGAAGTGAGTCTATTTGACATGGATCATTTCAAACCCACTCTACGGGCCGAAAAAATGAGTTTAACACTTTCTTAGATTTATGGGCTTGGACTTTGGAATTGGGCCTCTACGAAAGAATTGATTTTGTCCAGACCAATTCGGACTGAGTCTATTCGACCTGGCGGGCCGAAAAAATGAGTTTACGACTTTCCTTAATTTATGGGCTTAGGCTTGGGCTTCGGACTTGGGTCTCTATGAAAGAATTAATTTTGACCAGACCATTTCGAACTGAGTCTATTCGACCTGGATTATTTTGAACCGAGTGTGCGGGCCGAAAAAATAAGTTTGAAACTTTGTTTGATTTATGGGCTTGAACTTCGGACATGGGCCTTTATGAAAAATTAGATTTTGACCAAACCAATCCGACCGAGTGTTTTTGAACTGGAACATTTTGAACCGAGTCTACGGGCCAAAAAAAATGAGTTTTATACTTTGTTTGATTTATGGGCTTTGGACTTGGGCCTCAATGAAAGAATTCATTTTGCCAAGACCAATCCGAACTGAGTCTATTGGACCTGGTGGGCCGAAAAAATGTTTTTACAACTATGTTTGATTTGTGGGCTTGGGATTAGGAATTGGGCCTCTATGAAAGCATTGATTTTTTCCAGACCAATCTGAACTGAGTCTATTCAACCTAGTTTATTTCGAACCGAGTCTGCAGACAAAAAAAATTAGCTTAAAACTTTGTTTTATTTATGGGATTGGGATTTAGACTTGTGCCTCTATGAAAGAACTGATTATTTCTAAACCAATCGGAACTGAGTCTATTCAACCTAGATCATTTCGAACCGAGTCAATGGGCCTAAAAAATGAGTTTAACACTTTGTTTGATTTATGGGCTTGGGCTTCGAACTTGGGCTTCTATGAAAGAATTGATTTTGACCAAACCAATCTGAACTGATTCTATTCAACCTGGTAGGCCGAAAAAATGAATTTACAACTTTGTTTGATTTATGGGTTTGGGCCTCAGACTTGGGCCTCTATGAAAGAACTGATTTTGTCCCGACCAATCCAAACTGAGTCTATACGACCTGAATCCTTTTGAACTGAGTCTGTGGGCCCAAAAAATGACTTTAACACTTGGTTTCATTTATGGGCTTGGGCTTGGGCTCCGGGCTTGGGTCTCTATAAAAGAATTGATTTTGTCCAAACCAATCCGAACTGAGTCTATTCGGCCTGGATCATTTCAAACCGATTCTGCGGGCAGAAAAAAAGAGTTGAAAAGTTTGTTTGATTTATGGACTAGGGCTTCGGACTTGGGTCTCTATGAAAGAATTAATTTTGTCCAGATCAAACCGAATTGAGTCTATTCGACTTGGATCATTTTGAACCGAGTCTGCGGGCTGAAAAAATAAGTTTAAAACTGTGTTTGATTTATAGGCTTGGGCTTCGGACTTGGGCCTCTATGAAAAAATTAATTTTGTCCAAACGAATCCGAACTGAGTATATTCGACCTGGCGGGCCGAAAAAATGAGTTTAAAATTTTGTTTGATTTATGGGCTTGATTTTTAGACTTTGGCCTCTATAAACGAATTGATTATGTCCAAACCGATCCGGACTGAGTCTATTCGACCTGGATAATTTTGAACTGAGTCTGTGGGCTGAAAAAATGAGTTTAAAACTTTGCTTAAGTTATGGGCTTGGGCTTCGAACTTGGGTCTCTATGTAAGAATTTATTTGTTCCAGACCAATCAGAACTTAGTCTATTCGACTTGGTGGGCCAAAAAAATGCATTTACAACTTTTATTGATTTGTGGACTTGGGCTTCAGAATTGGGCCTCAATGATAGAATTGATTTTATCTAGACCAATCTGAACAGATTCTATTCGACCTGGATCATATCTAACTGAGTCTGCAGGCTGAAAAAATGAGTTTAAAGCTTTCTTCTATTTATGGGTTTGGGCTTCGGACTTGGGCCTCTATTAAAGAAATTATTTTGTCCATACCAATCTGAACTGAGTCTATTCTACCTGGCAGGCCGTAAAAATGAGTTTACAACTTTGTTTAATTTATGGGATTGGGCTTCGAACTAGGGACTTTATGAATGAATTGATTTTGTCCAGGCCAATCCAAATTGAGTTTATTCGACCTAGATCATTTCGAACCAAATCTGCGGGCCGAAAAAATGAGTTTAAAACTTTGTTTGAATTATGAGCTAGGGCTTCAGAATTGGGATTTTATGAATGAATTGATTTTGTCCTGACCAATCCGAACTGAGTCTATTCAACCTGGCGGGCCGAGTAAATGAGTTTACAACTTAGTTTGATTTATGGGCTGGGATTCAAACTTGGGCCTCTATGCAAGAATTAATTTTGTCGAGACCAATCTGAACTGAGTTTATTCGACCTAGATTATTTCGGACCGAGTGTACGGGCCCAAAAAATGAGTTTAAAACTTTCTTTTATTTATGGGCTTGGGCTTTGGGCCTAGGCCTCTATGAAAAAAATGATTTTGTCCAAACCAATCCGAAATGAGTCTATTCGACCTAACGTGCCTAAAAAATGAGTTTACAACTATGTTTGATTTATGGGCTTGGGTTTTGAACTTGGGCCTCTATGAATGAATTGATTTTGTCCAGTCCAATCCGAACTCAGTTTATTCGACCTGGATCATTTCAAGCCGAGTCTGTGGGCCGAAAAAATAAGTTTAAAACTTTCTTAGATTTATGGGTTTGGACTTCAGACTTGGGCCTCTATGAAAGAATTGATTTTTTCCAGACCAATCCGAACTGAGTCTATACGACCTGGCAGGCCCAAAAAATAAGTTTACAACTTTATTTGATTTATGGGCTTGGGCTTCGGACATGGGCCTCTATGAAAGAAATTTATTTTGTCCAGACAAATCCGAACTGAGTCTAATCGACCTGGATTATTTCAAACCGAGTCTGCGGGCCGAAAAAATAAGTTTAAAACTTTGCTTGATTTATGGGCTTGGGATTCAAACTTGGACCCCTATGAAAAAATTAATTTTGTCTAGACCAATCCGAACTGAGTCTATTCGATATGGATCATTTCGAGCCATGTCTGCGGGCTGAAAAAATGAGTTTACAACTTTTTTTTATTTATGGTCTTGGAATTTAGACTCGGGCCTCTATGAAAGAATTTATTTTGTCCATACCAATCTGAATTGAGTCTATTCGACCTGGATCATTTTGAACCCAGTGTACGGGCTGAAAAATGAGTTTAAGACTTTCTTTGATTTATAGGCTTGGGCTTTGAACTTGGGCCTCTATAATAGAATTGATTTTGTCCAAACCAATCCGAAATAAATCTATTTGACTTAGCGGGCCGAAAAAATGAGTTTATAACTTTGTTTGATTTATGGTCTTGGGCTTCAAACTTGGGCCTCTATGAAAGAATTGATTTTTTCAATACCATTCTGAACTGAGGTGGTGTTTGTTTTTCAAGTGCTGAATGTTGAAAAAAAAATTAAGAGCTGAATGCTGGAAAAAAAAAAGTGCTGAATGCTAAAAAATTAAGTGCTGAAAAAAATAATGTTTCTTTTCAAAGAAGTGTTGAAAACTGGTAAATGTCTTAAATACCCTTGTTATAAAAGAACACCAACTTGGACATATAAAATGACAGTATTACACAAAATGGGCGAAATGGATATACAAAATACACATACAAAAGGCATCATTGTACAAAATGGACATACAAAAGACATCATTGCACAAAATAGACAAAATAGATATACAAAATAGACATACAAAATGCATCATTGTACAAAATAGACAAAATGAATATACAAAATAGACATTCAAAATGCATCATTGCACAATATAGACAAAATGGACATACAAAAGGCATCATTGAACAAAATAAACAAAATAGATATACAAAATTGACATATCAAACTATATCAAACTATATCAAAATGGACGAAGATAAAAGACGTTGATTCCATCAGCCAAACCATATCAAAATACAACCATTTTACAAAATATCAATGCTTAACCATTAACTTTGTAGGGGTATTAACAAAAACGCAAATGGACTATACTAATTGCTGCTCTTCTTCCACTGGTACTTATTTGGGAGATTCATGGAGTTTTCTATTATAGAAGATGATGACCTGCTTCGATCTTCAAAGCTTTCAACCTAGTTTGTAAGCGATCTTGTACAAGGCCACCTAATAATAAAAAGACATCTGATTAGCTATAGCCACTGTGTGCACTGCGACACATCTGATTATAACCTAAATAAGGAATACTCCAATAAGAAAAGTCAGAACTGTTAATATGTACACACGCATAATTGATAAAAGGAAAGCTTTAATACTAAACATGAAGCATATGTGGAAGAAAAAAAATTATACATAGTTATAGGCTGTTTCGAATAAAATAATGAAACAAGATGAACCCGAGACAAACTTATAAGCAAAGAGCTGTAGATAGCAGATGTGATTCATGAAAGAAACAACAGGTTGTATCTTGCACTTGTCAAGTGGTATGAGAGCTTATGTCTTAAACTAATGGCATTAGAATATTGAAACTTTACAATGTAAGAGGTCCAAGAGATTAAGTAAAAGCATATTCCCCAAAATTTGATGAACTTCAAGACACCATGTCCCATGTCCAGAGTGTGTTAACAAATTGATGCTTCTACCAAATATATCCATGATGTCCATGATCAAAACGAGAGGTTTTCAATCCCTTGTCCAGAGCTATTATGGGCATGTCTCCCTAAATATAGAAAAAATGAAAAGGTACACTACATAAACGAAACTTCACTAGAGGGCTATCCTTCCAACAGAACAGCTATTTGCTATCATGTACGCAACCTGCGGTGCAAGGTATAAAACAAATCTGATATGGAAGACTTGAAATGTAATGAGCACAAAGATAAAACAGTTGTGCCAGCAATAACTGATGAACGCAATAATGGCAAGGGTAGGAGTTGGGTATCCTTGTTGACTGCTCCATCAAGTGTTAGAATTAAACTGCCAAACACTCCCCATGTCAACATTAATGGGCAATCAGTTATCTGCTTCAAACCAATAGAGAAGGACATTAAGAGGTGTGAGGAGTTAATTGTAGGCAATTTCATTGATAGGAAATTATCATACCTCTTTGATAAGAATACCTTGAACAAGCTATGGAGTATCAAAGGTCACTTTGAGATGACCACTTAGGAGTTCAATCTTTATTTCTTCAGATTCTCAAACATTTAAGGCAGGGCTAAAGTACTAGAGATGAGGCCTCAGCATATTATAGCTAGCATACTTTTCCTCGTTCGAACATGGAAGTCATTTATTGAGCTTGAGGCTGCAGAACTCAACATTTTTCCTCCCAGGGTGGTGCTTAAGAATAATCCAATATTACTTACCCCTTGAACTCAAAAAGGAAATGTAATATCTTTTTTACTAGATTCTGTAGTACTAATACTATATGGCCTTATGAAGGAACCATGCAGATTCATGTAAAAGATGCTATAGCCCTTGGATCAGATGCTAAAAGATGTTATGCTAAAAGATGACAAAAGATGTTATGCTAAAAGATGCGATGCTATGCTATAGCCCTTGAATCAGATGCTAAAAGATGGTAACTAGACAAACTGGTTTACCTACAGCACTAGCAATAGGCAGTTCATGCAGTATTGAGTTGATAAACAATGATAGAAACAGGCAGTTAAGGTTATACCTTCAGTACAATAAACAGGCAGTTCAGGTTATACCTTATGAAGTTAAATCTAACAGTCTTGGCCAGTCAGTTTAATATATATCAGCTTATAAACATATTTTCTGCAACAAAAGAAAAATGCAAGCCAAATGACTCCAGTGGATTCTAGCCTTTTGTTATCACAAATAACACTGTATGTGCAATTGGACGGAGCCATTTTAATTGATATACCTTTCATCGAAGTGCAGCTTACAGTGGTCACAGTGGTCATATTCAAGCCACTACTAATAAAGACATTGGTTGAGCTTTAATCTGAGTAAATCAACTGGACATTACACATGAACAAAACTGATGACTTCAAGATTTGCCTGGATATCATCTAATCACATGTGCACATAGAGCAACATTGCACAGGACCATTGTTAGTGAGTTATAAACAGTATATTTACAACCTTACATGGGGCTCTTGTTTCTACTTTTTGGTAGAGGAAATCCTTTACATTTGTGAGGAACCTAAGGTTTTTAAGCTAAAACCTTGAGGACAAAGTGCTGAACTGAAAATCCTTTACATTTGTGAGAAATCCTTTACATTTGTTTCTACTCTGCTAAATCTTCCACTACAATACACTATTTTTGCAGAATCAAAAGTTTTTCAGGTTTAATTCGAAGAGATCAACAAAGGGTTTACCTTAACATTGAAGAAGATGCATCATCTGGAGCAGTGGAGCTCAACAAACACCTCTCTCTCTCTGGGGTTCTGAAGGTGAGCTCAACAATCACAAAAAATTAAACTGTGAAAACCCCTTTTTTACCCGAATTGAGAAACCAAAACAACCAAAACCCACAGTTTTTTTACCTGCATTTGAAGAGCAGAAGAAGCGGGGAGTGAAGAAGAGCTGTTTGGGGTGTGACGGTGATGGAAATGGAGGTGGAGAAGGGGTAATCATGGGGAGATTTGTTATGGTTTTGATTGAACGCTGGTGAAGAGATGAAGATTGATAGGGGATGAGTTTGGAGAGGAGGAGATTTTGAGAG
Organism: Kingdonia uniflora; assembly: GCA_014058105.1. NCBI lineage: Eukaryota > Viridiplantae > Streptophyta > Magnoliopsida > Ranunculales > Circaeasteraceae > Kingdonia > Kingdonia uniflora. The sequence continues at coordinate 2,955,909 of JACGCM010001854.1, forward strand.
AGACAAAAGAGATATCTGATTTAGGAGCTTGGAGAGGTCTGTTTCAGGAGGAGGGCAATCTCGGCATAAAAGGCTTCATCAGCTGCTGAAAATTTTTTAAGATCTTTTACATGCTGAATTTTTTTTTGTTGAATTTAGTTATCTTATTTGTTTTTTTCAGCCGCTGAAAAAAAATTCAGCAGGTAAAGAAGCACCACCTGAGTCTATTCAACCTGGATCATTTCGAAGTGAGTGTGCGGGCCAATAAAATGAGTTTTAAACATTGTTCGATTTATGGGCTTGGGCTTCAGACTTTGGCCTTTATAAAAGAATTGATTTTGTCCAGACAAATCCCAACTGAGTCTATTTGACCTGAATTATTTCGAACCAAGTTTGTGGGCCAAAAAAATAAATTTAAAAATTTGTTAGATTTATGGGCTTGGGCTTCGGAGTTGGGCCTCTATGAAACAATTGATTTTGTCCAGACCAATCCGAACTAAGTCTATTGAACCTGGTGAGCCGAAAAAATGTGTTTACAGCATTATTTTATTTATAGGCTATGGATTCAAACTTGGGCCTCTATGAAGCAATTGAATTTGTCTAGACCAATCCGAACTGAGTTTATTCGACCTGGCAGGCCAAAAAAATGAGTTTAAAAACTTAGTTAGATTTATGGGCTTGGGCTTCGGACTTGGGCCTCTATGAAAAAATTGACTTTGTCAAGCCCAATCTGAACTGAGTCTATTGGACCTGGTAGGCAAAAAAAATTTGTTTACAACTTTGTTAGATTTATGGACTTGGGCTTCAGAATTGGGACTCTGAGAAAAAAATTATTTTGTCAAGACCAATCCGAACTGAGTATATTCAACCTGGATCATTTCAAACCGTGTCTGCGGGCTGAAAAAATAAGTTTAAAACTTTGTTTTATTTATTGGCTTAGGCTTCGGACTTGGGCCTCTATGAAAGAATTAGTTTTGTCCAGACCAATGTGAATTGAGTCTATTCGACCTGGATCTTTTCGAACCGAGTCTGTGGGGCGAAAAAATGAGTTTAAAACTTTATTTTATTTATGGGTTTAGGCTTCAGGCTTGGGTCTCTACGAAAGAATTAATTTTTCCAGAGCAATCCGAACTGAGTCTATTTGACCTGCGGGCCAAAAAAAATGAGTTTACACTTGTGCCTCTATGAAAAAATTAATTTTGTCAAGACTAATCCGAACTGAGTCTATTCGACCTGAATCATTTCAAAAAATGAGTTTAAAACTTTCTTTGATTTATGGGCTTGGGCTTTGGAATTGGGCCTTTATGAAAGAATTGATTTTGTCCAAACCAATCTGAAATGAGTCTATTTGACCGAGTAGCCAAAAAAATTATTTTACAACTTTGTTTAATTTATGGTCTTGGGCTTCGGACTTGGGCATCTATGAAAGAATTGATTTTGTCCATACCAATCTAAACTAAATCTATTCGACCTAGATCATTTCGAACTGAGTGTGTGGGCCGAAAAAATGAGTTTAAAACTTTGTTCGATTTATGGGCTTGAGCTTCGGACGTGGGCCTCTATAACAGAATTGATTTTGTCCAGACCAATCCGAACTGAGTCTATTGGACCTGGATAATTTTGAAACAAGTCTGCGGGCCAAATAATGGGTTTAAAACTTTGTTTGATTTATGGGCTTGGGCTTCGAACTTGGTGTAGGGGCCTAACTTCGCAAAGAGGGGAAGTCGGCTCTTACACCATGAGGTTTATCTTCTATCAAAGGGGTTCAAGATATGATCAATGATATGACTAAGCTATTGGCAATATACTTGTGTAGTGGCCTAGAATGGGACATTCCATGACCTCTGATGAGAATTTTTACGAGTATTGATATTAGTGTCGAGTAGTCGAAGGTTCGAGCACGGGGTAATTTACAGAGAGATCAAAGGTAAACTGCAAGGGTTCTAGGGGGAGATTTCATAACCTCTCCTTGGTTCCCCTTCCCTCCTATTTATAGAATATAGGTAGGGTTGAGTCAACATGGGAGGTCACATTACAAGTGTACCTTCCGAGTATCAGGCGGGTATCCCGAAGTTAGTGTTGATGCCAAAAATATCAGGTCTGGCACTGTGCTCTGACACTGTAGCCGTTGTTGGTTCTATCACAATAGTTGTAAGGACCAACAATGGCGCCGTTCTTGTCTGGTGAGCTGGTTGTCTGGCATGTCCGCCTTCGACCATGTATGAATACGGTCAAAGTATTTTTAATGCTGATGTGGAGTTCGTGTGCTGACATATGTGTCTTCATCTTCGAGGCTTGTTCATAAACGAGGCTTCGTCTTTGGTGCATCATCTTCTTACAGCCTTGGAAGGCTTATTTACGGATTTAATGGGCTTCGAGGTATTCATGTAGGCTTCGATGTAGCCTTCGAGTGTTCGACTGGAGCTAGAAGACTGCAAGTAGGCTACTGTATTTTCCCCCTCTCTGCAAGGGTCTCGGAAATAGGTATAGAGGCATTTGCTGAGAAATATTGTTGGCTGTTGGAAGTCGAACAGTTGACTGAGGCACATTTGATTTCCGAGGAAGGTAATAAAGGAGGGTAATTACGAAGTTATGGTAATTACAGAGTAATAAATGCTGTTAATGAAGCTATAAATAGGGCTTTTGAGGGGTACCACTGTATACTCTTCATCTTTATTTTCTTTCTCTGGTTTCCACAAAAACAAAATGGATACCACTCCCAACACACGCTATCAGAGAAGGATGGGTTTCGCCAGAGACCGTCGCGTAGGACATAAAATGGCTGAACTGAAACTGAAGTTCTTTGGGGACAAGGAACTCGACTGGGATATGCCAGACCTGCTAGAGGTTCACAACTGTTGAAGAATTTTACCTCTTCCTGTCGGGTTTAGCCGAACGTCTTGTTCAGGAAGAAGATCAGTTCGTGGAGGGGCAGGGCTCGACAGGAGGATCTGGCCCATCTGAAAATAGGGCGGGTTCTTCATAAGGTGGTGGAAGGGTGGTGGTGGTGATAGGTTTTGTTATTTTATGTATTGTTGTGTTATAAGGTTTTTGTTTTTATTATTGTATCTGTAAATTATCCTCTTCTTCCTTTGTCTTCTCTTTGTTGTAACCAATGTAATAGAATGAGAACAGCATTTCACTGAAACTGTACAACTTTGTATCTGGAAAATATGGTAGACGAACAGATTGTTGGCGCAAAATTGAACATTTAACTTCGAAGGGTAATTAAATTAAAAAAGCTATCTTCGAGGGGAAAAGTGCTTCGACATGACATGTAGGTATCGAAGACAATGATTAATATTTGACCTAGTACGAGTAATTAACTTTGAAATCTCAAAATTTGATGTATGTATTAAAAGAGTTGTAGGAGGAGGCATAGAGGGATTGAGGGTTCAAAACTGCGGATGTGGAGATTGTAAAACCTTGGAAATAGGTGTTGGATGCACATGCTGATGAAATGGTTGAGTCTGGGAAGTTGAAAAGGTTTGGCTGTTGAGATTCTGAGGGAAACGTTTGAAGACTATAATAAATGCAGTTCTAATTAAGGAAGGCTTAAATGTACCTGCTTTTTAAGTATAAGTAGGGTGTTTTTAGGAGAATTTCACACATTTATTCCTTCATCTCTGAGCAAAATGTCTGCGTCTTCATCCCAAACCAACAGAAATGCTCCTAACACCAAGTACCAAAACTAGGTGGCGGCAAAGGTCCTTCATATACGGGAGAAGATACTCGAACTAAAGCAGAAGTATTTTGGCGATAGAGGCCTGGATTGGGCTATGCTGAATTTGCTTGAAGTGGAGTCAGGGGAACCCATTAGTGGGATGCCCTATACGTATTGGTGGAGGGTGCTACAAATGATGGGACCACTTTGTGACTACTGGTTGGCTTCCTGCAGTCTTTGGCTGAGGAGGTGGTGGACAAGGAAGATGTTGAGGCTGAGTCTTTGAAGAACTGTCCCGTTTATAAATAGGGGCTGCTTTATTGTGGTAAAATAGAATGGTAGGAGTGTTTGTAGTTTCTTTTGATTGTTAATTATTTTCTTTTGTATTTTGGTATATGGGCGTCTGCCCGAATGAACTTGACAATTATGAGATGATTATCGAAGTAAGATACTAAACTGTCTTTGTGTAAGTAAGATAAATATAATACTCAAACGTAATTTAAGCACAAAAACAATTTACCTGAGACACGCATTATTGGCATGTTTTAAATTCGAATATCAGGTTATCTGAGGACGAATGTTCGAGAGGTGAAGTAGACGAAGGTCGATTGGCTTCAATTAGAAAAACTGACAGTCCAAACAACTGGCATGTCAAAAACTGTATGGAGCCTAGGGCAGAGTGTCCTGCAGGTATTATGATGCTTCCTTGGATTACGGAAAATAATTTGATTTGATGTAAGGATACGGTTTGACAGTTTTGAGTGCGGATCTGAAGGTTCGAGTTGTTTTTGTATATAAAATTGTGGAAATGTGTGCGTGAGACGCACACGTAGGGTAATGAAGGGTAAATTCGATAAAACATGTCGTAGCCGAAAAGTAGGGGTAGTGGTAATGATAGCGGTTTTGGAAATCGAGGTGATTTTTGGTATTCCGAGGAGGTATATATAGTGTAAGGGCGTAGTTACTATTCCTGGTTACCCACTTATAGAAAAATCAAAGAGTGAGAGAAAGAGAAACATACGTCATTGCTCTATAGAACTCGGTAGTTGATGTTGGATCGTCTGAATTACTGAAAGGAAGGAGTGATATTTTGCTCAAACAGGTATGTCCATCTTAATTCTGTCTTTTTGCTTCGTCTTTTATTTCTGTATGTTGAGTACATCATAATGTAGAGTCTGCTAGGGTTTATAGTTTTGATGATATGACCGAGGACCGAGGGAAAATATGTATTTGTGGGTCAAGTCTTTTAGGGCTCTGAGGGAATTGACGGTGTAGCAGGGATTATGGTCGAGCATTCGACTATGATGGTCTGAGTTGGAGAGGGTAGGTAAAAATAGATTATTGACACGGAATAGTCTAATATATCGATCTAATTGCGTGCCTCTTCTTCTGTAGGATAAGATGCGTACCCGTCGATCTTCGAGACTGAGGCTAATAGATGAGGAGATCAAAGAAAATGAGGCTAGTATGTCTGGTCATGCTATGAGGGGTGAGGGCAGCGACCTAGAAGAGTTAGATATTATGAAAGATGCCCCATTAGCAATGGTATTTCTTGAATTTGAGGCTTCAAGTAGTAAACGTCCTAAGACAGTAATGACCGAAGAGAGTGATGAGGGAGAGATAGATGGAGGAGAAAGAGGGAGATGCGAAGGTAGTATTAAGCCCTCGGGTAATAAAAGGGGAGAGGGGGAGCAAAGTGATCATAGTGTGGAATTGACTGATTCGGACGAGGCCATTGGTCCTATCTCGGCTAGAAAGATGCAGAGACTAGATCAATTTGTGGTTAAATTTGAGTTGTCAAAGGTAGGGTTGATATTATATGTTGCAGGGTCAGGGTACAGCTTCTAGTCGAAATCTCGGGAGGGTATTATGGGTTATAGAGGCCAAATTCGGTTAGGAATGCAGCTACCCCTTCAAAGGCTGGTGAAGGTGGTTTTGAACTTTTGGGAAGTGGCCCTGTGCCAGATTAATGGGAACTTTTATGAAATGACAAAGGTAATTGAGGGTATGAATGTAAAACTACAAGGTGAGGGGAGGAGCTTAATTGAGTGGTATGATATTGTCTTGTTCTACTCTAAGAAAGCAAGCTAGAAGGTCAGCACCTATCACATCCAGTATTAACAGATAAGCCCTCGTTGTTTGATCTGTGCTCAACGGGTCAAGAGTGGGATAGAGATTTGGCTGTAGTATGGGGTAACTATGAGAATGTCAAAGGAAAGGATCCTTATAAGTTACAACATCAGGTCTATAATCCAAGTAAGTTGTTTGTCGAAGATTTTTTTTTGACGTATTGATCGAATAGACTGATAAATGTGCTTTTTTTTGTTCTGCAGGTCCTAATACCCGGACTTGGGCAAATCTGAGGGATTATATTGACGTGTTAATCAACTCAGACGAGGAGTGGGTGAACTCTGTGTTCAAGGGGATTGGTATTAAGAGGAAAAGGCTGAATAAAATAGATTCCCTGCTTCAAAACGTACCCATTACGCTGAAGCCATCAAGAAAGAAAGGTGCCCAAGGAATGGAGAAAGTGAAATTGTCGTGGAAGGTAAATTATGTGCTGAAGGGGCAGCAGGCATCAAGGTAGGCACCGCCAGTGCCCAAAGTAGTTCATGATGTTTCAAGGCAAGTGTCGAAGCAGGCGTCGACGTAGGCTCCCAAATCTCCAAAGGTACAGCAGCCAAAGGGACCTCAGCGGAAGAGGTATAGAGTGTTGGAGGAGGATGATGCAGAGGATATGGATGAAGAACTATCCGCATCCGAATGGGAGGAACAGGCTCGAGCTAAGGCTGCTTTGATGGCAGAACTCTATGGCACTGATCCAGACGAAGCTTCGAGGCGGATGAAGAAGAGTACGTATCAAGTAACTATTTATTTTTTGTGAAATTCTAAAATTTTCATAAGTGTACCATGCTTCGAGAGATACTGATGGCTTAAATATTCTAGCAGACAAATGTTTGGACGCAGGCTTTCAATATGGCACAGAAGGTAGTAATAAGGAAGTTAAAGCAGGCGGTTGACAATCTGAAGCTTGCTCAAGGAACCGAAGCATCGCTGGTTTTAGAAATTGGCGTTTTGAAGTGAGATCAAGGGACTATCAGAGATGAATGCGGGAGGAGTCTTAAAGCTCAACGGTACACTCATACACAAGTTCTGAATGCGAAACTAGATGAGAAGGATAGGGTTAATACAAAACAGAATGAGACCTTCCAAGGGCAGTTTGATGATGAATGTGAGACAAATGTTAGGCTCAAGGAGTTCATCGAAGATTTGGGGTATGATCCTGAAACCTTACAACGCTTGCCCAGAACCAGTGATCCTGTTGTTGACCATGCTCTTCAGATAAAGGAGGCTAAAATAGGTGTTACTGGTGTGGGTGTAAGAGTGGGAGATGGCCCGGAGACTCATGTGGTAGACATAATTGTTGTTGCTACTATGACCAGAGGGGTCGTGGGTGCTGCTGGGTCGAACTCTTCAGCTGAAGGTGCTGGGGTTGTCGGCGAAGAGGACACTATAGGAGGAGATGGTGTAGCCACTCCGATATGAGGTATTGTACTGGGCGTGTCAAACTTTTTTTTTTCTTTCTATTATGTTGTAATATTTGAACAATATTGAGCTTGCTCCGCACTTGAGCTGTGAACTTGTGATTGATTCGACTTGGTGATGGATGTTGAACTTGAATTTGTTTGTTGATTTGTATTGAACCTGATTCTCTAATATATGTTTTACCAAAATTTCTTGTGTGTCGTTGAGTTATTGATGTTCTTGTATACTTGTATTTGTTTATGTTGTAAGTGTAGCATGCTTGTAGAATTATTGAATCCTGGGCGAGCTTTGTGATGGTTCCCGAGTGTCAGTTGAGAGATGGATTTAGCACTTGGGTCATACCGAGAAACTTACTAGACTTTGAAGGTCTGATCTTGATCGAAGTAGAATGTGGTCGCCTCTAATGCATGCTCGAGGGTCCGGTCTCTCAACCATTTGTGCCCCTCTAGTTTGTCCGAATATTGGAGACTTAAAAAATTCCAAGGTCGCCCCCAAGTATCAGTCGGGTCAAAGGGTTGACATGATAGTTAGGGTAAACCAAGATATTTACTGGACTTTGAAGGCCTGAGCCTGATTGAAGTAGAACGTGTTCGCCACCAATGCATTCTCGAGGGTCTGGTCTCTCGACTATTTGTGCCCCTTGAGTTTGCTCAAATATTGGAGACTTGAAAATTCCAAGGTTGTCCCCAAGTATCAGTCGGGTCAAAAGGTTGACATGATACTTATGATGAACCAAGGAATTCACTGGACTTCGAAGGACAGAGCCTGATCGAAGTAGAACGTGTTTTCCCCCAATACATTCTCGAGGGTCCGGTCTCTCGACCATTCGTACCCCTCGAGTTTGCTCGAATATTGGAGACTTGAAAATTTTCAAGGTCGCCCCCAAGTATCAGTCGGGGGTTGACATGATACTTAGGGTGAACCAAGAAATTTTCTGGAAAATAGGAATGTAAGTTCTGAGGAAAAATGTTCATTGATTTATAGTATATTTACATCAGTAGAACAAGGTGAAGGCCGTGTCCTGTTGTCTGATGCTAGCTGCATTGTATTCCATAGATTTAGTACAGGCTCTTCATCTTCTGTCATCAAGTAATATGAACCCTTGTCGGTTTTATCGTAAATGGCAAAGGTCCTTCCCAGGATTCGGCCAGCTTGTTGGCATTTTGAGGCTTCGAAGACTGTGTAACACGTCGAAGTACAAGATCTCCAATGTTGAAACTTTGTGGTCGAACTCGCTTGTTATATGACTTTTGGAGAGATAGATGGTAACGGCTCTGATTTGCGATGGCTCGGTCTCTGGTTTCGTCGATCCATAGCATATTGCATCCGAGTTCAAATTCATTATCTTCGTCAGGGAGGTTGGGATCCCGTGTAGGTACTTCAAATTAACTAGGGAGTACTATTTCAGTACCATAGGCTAGAAGGAAAAGAATGCAGCCCGTTGCTTTTCTTGGTGTTGTTCGATGGGCCTAGAGGACATGCTATAATTCCTGAACCCATCGTCCTTTCTTTGCATCAATACGCTTCTTGAGACCGTTGACTATGGTTTTGTCGATTGCTTCGACCTGACCATTCCCTTGGGGGTAGTAAGGTGTAGAGGGTGAGAGAATGATGTTGTATTTCTTGAGGAAATTTCTGACTTTGTTCCCGACGAATTGTGGGCCATTGTCATAACGAATCATATGAGGGCTGCCAAAGCGTGTGATCATGTTTTCCCATAGAAATTTGATGACTTCTTCTTCTCTGGTTCGATACAAAGGTACGGCTTCGACCCATTTGGTAAAATTGTCTGTTACAACCAGGAAATTCTCTCTGCTACCCGATACTTTGGGGAAGGATCCTATGAGATCGATGGCCCACCGTTTGAATGGCCAAGAGACTTGACTAAAATGGAGGCTTTTTGAAGGACTATGGATGTCGTGTGCGTGAAATTGACCTTTGTAACAGTGTTTAGTATATTCTTCAGCTTGCTTTTTCATATTGGGCCAGAATAAACCTTGGGAGACGGCTCGAAGGGCCATAGATCGACCAGCGGTATGAGCACGGCAAGTTCCTTCGTGAATTTCGACTAGGATTGAATAAGCTTCATTTTGAGGAATACATCGAAGGAGGACGCCATTTGGGGATTTGCAATATAAATCGCGTTTGAGGATGGTGTATCTGCGGCAGTTTTCTAATAATGACCTTTTAGCTTTGGGATCATCTGGGAGGATAGCATTGTTGAAGTAATCGAAGAATGGTGTTCGCTGGTCGTCTGGATTGAGACTCTCGCCCCCAGTATTGATGGTATTAACTTTCATCTGGTTGATACTTGGGCGTTCGAGTACTTCGATATGAAGAGTTCGAGATTTGGACTGGCCTAAGATAGTTATTATGTATGTGAGGGCATCTGCATGTCTATTTTTGCCTCGAGAATAGTGAGTGATAGAAGATTTTTTAGGAAAACGGTCCATGCGATGTCTGACGAGAGCAACAAATTCATCCATGCGACTATTGGCTTGTTTTTCACCTGTGTATTATCTCTGAACGAGTTAGGAATCTGTAAAAACTGTAAGTTTAGGGATACTGAGATCGAGGCCATGGATCAAGGCTTCATACTCAGCCTCGTTGCTGGATTATTTGAACTTTAACTTAACTGCATTTTCAATTCGATTATTGGTAAGTGTGACCAGTACTATGCCAACCCCTGAGCCGTTAGGTCCAGCGGATCCGTCTGTGAAGATACACCAACCTGTATTAGGGTTCCATGGACTTGTTGGCTCGGGCTGGTCTTCTGGTAGGTCGTCTTTATGTTCTTCCCAGTAGACATCTTCGACCGGGAAACCAACAAGGAAATCGGCAACTGCTTGTCCTTTTTGGGATACTTACTTTTTGAATGTGATATCGTGTTCTCCAAGATAAATGGACCACTGCTGTACATGTCTGGATTTTTCTTTCTTGCTGAGCACTTCTCAAAGGGGATAACTTGTTATAACACAGATAGGGTGAGTTTGAAAATATGGTTTGAGTTTGCGGGAAGTGTAGACGAGGGTGAGGAGAAAACGCTCAAGTTTCGTGTATCGAGATTTTATGGGTGTTAGAGTTTTGCTGATAAAATATACAAGTTTCTCAATATTTGATTCGAGTCGAATAAGGACTGAACTGATAGAGGTATCGACAACTGCGAGGTTTAAAGAGAGTATTTTGCCTTTGATAGGGATGATGATGTTGGGTGGTCGACCAAGGTATGTTTTATGTTTGAGGAAGGTCTGTTCACAGTCTGGTGTCCAGTTGATCTCAGGGTTGTTTTTCTTTTAAGCCTTCTGGACTCTTTGGTCATATAAGAGAGAAAAAAGCCAAGCACAGCGATCTGAGGATTTAGAAATGAAGCGGATGAGGGCCACAATCTTACCAGCCACTTTTTGGACATCTCTTTTAGCTCAAGGGGAAGGCATATCGATGAGGACTCGGATATGGGTAGGGTCGATCTCGATACCTCATTTGCTGATAAGATGGCTGAAAAATATGCCAAATGAAACACCAAACTGGCATTTGTCTGGGTAAAGTTTCATGTTGTAGGTTCGAAGTATCGAAAAGACTTCGGTTAAGTCCTGGATGTGGATTTGTTTTTGAAGACTCTTGCATAACATGTCGTCGATGTAAACTTCGACCGACTTGCCAAGCAAGGGTTTGAACATAGTTGTAACGAGGCGTTGGTAGCTGGCCCCTACATTTTTAAGGCCGAAGGGTATGACATTAAAACAGTAAAGGCCTTGTTCAGTGATAAAAAAAAGTTCTAAGTTGATCTTCGGGGATGAGTGGTACCTAATTGTAACCCGAAGTCGCGTCCATCATAAACAGACGTTCATATCCCGTAGTAGCATCCAAGAGAACTGAAATGATCGGGAGGGGGAAGTTGTCCTTCAATGTGTGTTTGTTGGGGTCGATGAAGCCGACGCAGATTCTGATCTTGCCATTCTTTTTAGGAACTGCCACAATATTGGATATCCAATCAGCATACTTGACTTCCCTGATAAAACCTACGGCTATGAGCTTATCGACTTTGAGGTTTACAGCTTCTCGAAGTCGTGGGGACAGTGTACGCTTCTTCTGTTTTACTGCTACAAAATGGGGGATGAGGTCGAGGTGGTGACATGCTAAACTGGGGTCGACACCGGGTATCTCCTGGAATGTCCATGCGAAGACGTCTTTATTTGCTCGAAGGAAGTCTATTTTGGCGGCAGTGATTAGGTCTATTTTATTTATGGCTTGGACGGTCTGAAGAAAAAGTACATCTGTTGCACTTCCTGTATCGATAACTATGGTGTGGTGGACGAGGTATTCAACCTTAATCACTATGACTAAAGGGTCAGAATGGGGAAAATGAACGTGCGAGGTATCGCAGTCGATGAAAGAGATACCTTCTGGTTGAGGGTATTGACTTGATTCTGGCATGAGGACGGGAATCTTTTCCTGGTAAGTGAGTTTGGAGCATTCCTCGACACGTTTGCACTTACTCTTGGAACGGCTGCTATTGATATTATTTACTTCGATGAAATGAACTTGGTAGATGTGAACTTCGGCTGGGTCAGCAGCAGCAGGGTAAGGTTTGAGGATTATCTCAAAAGAACGTTGCAGGGAGAAGCATTTGTTGGTATGGTGGCAATTACACTTATGGTTGGCACAGTAAGGTTTGCCTTGTTTGACTTCAATGGGGAAAAGGGTACGCCATATGTGGTAGAAGGGTGCTAAGAGGGGCAGTAAGTCTAGGTAAGATCGGCTTTGCTCATTTTTTGTGACCTTCTACAGTGTTATCAGTGTGGGAACGTTTGCGACTTTCAGTCTCCGGTGAGACCGGAGCAATCAGGGGTGTAGGAGTAGAGGGTAGTCCTTGTCGAGGTTTATTTGGGTTGGTGGTCGAAGGCTGCCCCTATTTTTTTGATTCGCGGAGGTGTTCAAGGTCGATGTAGCCATTGACTTTTGAGAGCATCTCCACGAGGGTTCGTGGTTTGTGGAGGACTAAGTACTTTTTGCACAGTCAAGGTTTTTGACTTTGCGCGACTCGTCGAGGAACCTCTTGGTGAAGACCTCAAGGGTTTCATTGGGGGATTTTATGAAATTGAAGAGGGCATCGACTCTGACCTTGCGATCCTTGTTAAAGGTAAATTAGGCAATGAAGAGGCTGGATAATTGTACGAAGCTTCGAATCGAGCTATTAGGAAGATTATAATACCAACGAAGAGGGCTATCTGTAAGGCTGGTAGGGAAAAGTCGACAAATCAGGTGGTCAGCCATAGAGTAAAGGCTTAGAGAATTTTAAAATTCTAGAATGTGGGATTGAGGATCGGTATTACGATATTTACTGATTTTTGGGGTTCGGAAATTTAGAGGCACCTCGATAGCGATGAGCTTGGGACAGAGGGGGTTATTTAATCGACTATATGAGTTTGTTGTTGGGCTCGCGCTGACGCGGATGACAGGGTAAATTTTTAGACGAAGTCCTACTGTGTACCATAGGCGGGATGAGGGGGGATCGATGTATTCGAGGCTGATGAGGCCGACTGTTCGGCATGTGTTCGGCGCTACGCTCCCGGAGACATTCTCGAGCAGGGAGGCGTTTGGGGTGTCTGGAAGAATGAAGGGTGGAGTCAGAGGAATCCTCCATGGGGTGGATGCCAAGGTGGATGGAGCCTGTAGGGGGGACAGTAGGGGCAGCGCCCTCGGCACCAAGATGGATCGAGGGTAATTGGAGATGCTATAGGGGCCTAAATTGGTCTCGAGCAGAGATGCGTGATGGGGAGGGTGCTCAGGACAGTTGAGGAGTGTCTAGAGGCTACAGACGTTGCAGTTCACAGACTGTATTACGTAAATCATCAATAGTATGATATTGCTTGTCGATATTGTCCAAACGGCGTTGCCGCTCGGCCTCAAACTTTGGGCGGTGCTCTTTGCGTTCCCCACGCAATTGCTCTCGGTAACGCTCTTCAGCCTGTGTAAATTGTTGGGTAAGAAGGGCTAGCTGGGCAGCCACTCCGTCGATGGAGTTGCCAGCATGGGTGGAAGTGAAGTGGAAGATGGGGGCCATTTGGAAGTTATTTGCAGGAATTGGAAAAAGAAAGTACAAGGTAGGGAGAGATTGGTAGGGTGGAGAAGCACAGGCAACACCAAATGTAGGGGCCTAACTTCGCAAGGAGGGGAAGCCGACTCTTACACCATGAGGTTTATCTTCTATCAAAGGGGTTCAAGCATATGATCAATGATATGACTAAGTTATTGGCAATATACTTGCGTAAAGGCCTAGAATGGGACACTCCACGACCTCTGATAAGGATTTTTAAGAGTATTGATATTACTGTCGAGTAGTCGAAAGTTCGAGCACGGGGTAATTTATAGAGAGATCGAAGGTAAACTACAAGGGTTTTGGTGGGAGATTTTGTATCCTCTCCTTGGTTTCCCTTCCTTCCTATTTATAGAATATAGGTAGGGCTGAGTCACCATGGAAGGTCACATTACAAGTGTACCCTCCGGGTATCAGGTGGGTAACCCAGAGTTGGTATCGACAGCAGAAAAATTAGGTCTGGCACTGTGCTCTGATACTGTAGCCGTTGTTGGTTATGTCACTATAGCTGTAAGGACCAACAATGGCGTCGTTCTTGTCTGGTGAGCTGGCTGTCTAGCATGTCTGCCTTTGACCACGAATGAATATGGTAGAAGTATTTTTGATGCTGATGTGGAGTTCGTGTGCTGACAGATTTGTCTTCATCTTTGAGGCTTGTTCATAGTTAAGGCTTCGTCTTCGGGGATTCATCTTCTTGTAGCCTTGGAAGGCTTGTTTAGGGATTGAATGGGCTTCAAGCTAATCATGTAGGCTTTGATGTAGCCTTTGAGTGTTTGACTAGAGCTTGAGGACTGCGAGTATGCTACAACACTTGGGCCTCTATGAAAGAATTAATTTTTTCCAGACCAATCTGACCTAAGTCTATTAAACCCAGTGGGACAAAAAAATGCATTTACAACTTAGTTTGATTTATGGGATTTGGCTTTATAATTGGGCCTCTATGATAGAATTGATTTTTTCCAAAACAATTCGAACTGAATTTATTCGACCTGGATCATTTCAAACCAAGTCTGTAGGCCGAAAAAATAAGTTTAAAACTTTCTTTAATTTATGGGTTTGGGCTTCAGACTTTGGCCTCAATGAAATGATTTAGACCAGACCAATCATAACTGAGTCTATTCAACCTGGCGGGACAAAAAAATGTGTTTACAACTTTGTTTGATTTATGGGACTGGGCTTCAGACTTTGGCCTCTATGAAAGAAATTGATTTTGTCCATACCAATCCGAATTGAGTCTATTCGACCTGGATCATTTCGAACCGAGTCTGCGGGCCGAAAAAATGAGCATATAACTTTGTTTAATTTATGGGCTTGGATTTGGACTTGGGCCTCTATAAAAGAATTGGTTTTGTCTAAACCAATCCGAACTGAGTTTATTCAACCTGGCGGACCGAGTAAATGAGTTTACAACTTAGTTTGATTTATGGGCTTGGGCTTCAGACTTGGGCCTCTATAAATAAATTGAATTTGTCCAGGCCAATCCGAACTGAGTCTATTCGATATAGATCATTTCGGGCCGAGTCTACAGGCTGAAAGAATGAGTTTAAAACTTTGTTTTATTTATGGGCTCGGGCTTCAAACTTGCGCCTCTATGAAAGAATTAATTTTGTTCAGACCAATCCGATCTGAGTCTATTCGACCTGGATCATTTTGAACCAAGTGTGTGGGCTGAAAAAATGAGTTAAAAACTTGGTTTGATTTATGGGCTTGGGCTTCGGATTTTGGCCTCTATGAAAGAATTGATTTTATCTAGACCAATCCGAATTAATTTTATTCGAACTGGACCAATTCGAACTGAGTCTATTCAACCTTGATTATTTCAAACCGAGTTTATTTGACCTGGACTTCCCTGAAGACCAATTCGAACTGAGTCTATTCGACTTGGAGTTCCCTGTAGACCAATTCGAACTGAACTTTTTCTTTTTAAACTTTATTTGATTTATGGGCTTGGGCTTCGGGCTTGGGCCTTTATGAAAGAATTGATTATTCCAGACCAATCCAAACTGAGTCTATTCGACCTGTATCATTTCGAACCAAGTCTATGAGCCAAAAAAATTAAGTTTAAAACTTTGTTTGATTTATGGGCTTGGGCATCAGACTTGGGCCTCTATGAAAGAATTGATTTTGTCCAGACCAATCCGAACTGAATCTATTAGACCTGGATCAATTTGAACTGAGTCTATTCAGCCTGGATAATTTCAAACTGAGTCTATTTGACCTAGAGCTCCCCGAAGACCAATTCGAGCTGAGTCTATTCGACCTGGAGTTCCCAGTTGACCAATTCGAACTAAACTTTTTCTTTTTGAATTCCTCAACGTAACCTGTCACTATTTCATAATTAAGTGTTAAACGCTTTCCTTCCGTTTCGAGCGTTTTTGATGACGTGTGCTACCATTAACTCTTGTTACCATTTTGAACTTGCTCTATATAAAGAAAAATTGTACCTCAATTTTAAATCATCTAATAGACAGTTCTTCTCTTCTCTTTGATATGATCATGAGTCTAGAATTCGAGTAAAATAGTTGAAAGTACAAATTATTCGAAGGTCCTTTTTCCTTGTAGGAGAAGTTCCTACTCTGCTATTTCATCCTGCAGGCGACGCAGCAATCAATTGTTTACAAAGGGCAGTACGTCTCGATAATAAAGACCTAGTCATCGACTCAGCATTTCCTTATCATCACTTCGATATCTCCAGTTCATCTTTCTATTGATGTTGTTTTAAATTCTATGAATCTCTGCTCTCAATAACTGCTATAGAGGTAACATAGTATAAATTTCCCGTTCAGAATTAATGTGAAGCACTTGTAATGGGTAAACATCAAAAGTTGCTTGTACTTCTAAGTTTAAAGAATCAGCAGGAAGCCAAGGGTTGGGGGTGTTTGGCTTCTCAAGAGAAAATGAAAAGAAAAAGACCAACTTTCTCGACCATGAAAATGGAGATTGTTGAGAAAGTTCGAGGGCAAGACCAAATGAGTTGGCCAACTGAGTATGAACAGTCTTTTAGGTTACCGCCTTCAAGCCCTTACGATAAATTCTTGAAAGCAGCTGGGTACTGATGAGATCATCCGTATACAGTGTATTTTTTGAACTTCTTATGAGCTATTTATTCATTCTTTTTGTAGAAAGCTACATATAGCATTCATCAAATATTTATAGTTATAACATTTAGCAAATATTTATATATATATATTAGTTAGTACAATATGTAAATTGCTATGTTATTTGTATGTAATATGCTATGTTATTTGTATGTAATATTCTGGTGAATGGTAAGTTTGAAAAGGATATTTATTATATGATTAAGCCCTCTTAAAAAAATGTATGCGCTCCATTGAAAACTTGTTTGAAATGAATCTAGCCAACTATATTTTTATAATAGGCAAATTAAAACCAAATTCAAAATTAATTTAGGGAATGAGTTAGTAAACAGAACATGAGAAGTAACCTAAGCAAGTGCAATTAGATAGTGTATTTCCTTCCAAGACATTAAGTCCACTTTTCCACTACCCTAACCATTAAAGCATCATCCAAGTGCATATAAGTTTAGAAAAGGTCAACCCTAGATTTAAATCCATCTTCCCTAGAATCATAACCTTAATTCAAATGCTTCCAGGTTAATAAACAAGTCATATCACCAGCCCTTATCCTAAAATTTATTTTAAAAGACATATCGTAATGTGCTTATTACTAATATCATCCTAAATTCTAACTCTTAACCCATTCTCCTTGGTGCCAATCAGAACCATACATCTAGCATTTTTGATAAAAATGAATAGGAAAATTGCCACGCACAAGCCAAACCCTAAACTCAAACTAGTATAGTATACCATTCTATTTGATATACCATCAGTTAGAAAAAAGATGACAAAAACTTGAAATTAAAGCATATATGTTAATGTTAAGGTCAAACCTGTTTGTAGGGGATGGTAGTTCAGGCCCACTTCTTTCAATCAACTCTTATATATTGACTGTGGCTCAAAGTTTAGTGTTAGTTCCAAGGAAGTAAAGAGTCAACTTTTGCTTGAAACTCAATGCCTGACATATTTCAAATTTCAATGTAGTGTGTGCTATGAAGAAAAACATAAGTAGAACTCAAGCAATGAGATATGGTTATAAACAAAGAAGACAAACTGTTGGAGAAAAAGTTAAATAGAGAGAGAGAGAAAAAGAGAAAGAAAGAGTGAAAGTTCTATCTAAACTAATTTTTGCGGGCTAATACCGTTAAACTTATCACCAATACTAAGAGGATTTATCTCTTTGTTCATGTCTAACTGCCTGAACATATCATACTGTATGCTTTGTGCTTTAATTTGAGAGACAAAACAATATAAATATGCAGGTCAATCAATACCTCGAAGAAAACTTCACCCATCATTGATATTGCAGATTTACCTAAATGAATACAACTAGTTGGATAGATTTTGATACAACCCATCCTATCCCAACCCAGATAAGTACAGAAATGGTAATTGGCATTAACAATAACAATCTAGAAATTGCATATAATACATGGCTTACAAGTAAATAAACATAATAAGGTTTTCCAACATGTCAAATATCGTAAACAAAAGTTCAATTAAAATTTTAAATTGGAGAGAACTTGAGTTTTTCATTGAATTACTTCCTAGTATGACTAAGAATAGAAAGTCAAATAAGTAAATCAGTGGGTTTTTTTTCTTTATTTCGCAAGACCATAGAACCAAAATGTAGAAGTTTTGAAACATACACAATGCCCCAAATTAACTAAAAACGATAGGATCCAAAAATCATCCCATTATCATGACTCCTAATTGTAACAAATTTTATTATTTCACGATTATGCCAAAATTATAGAAAAGATTTGTAATCTAGGTCAATCAGAAACCGAAATCAATTGATATTTCACACAATAAGAAAATCCCTAAGAGATCTAAAAACAAGCACACCAAAATGATGAACAATCTAAGGTCAAAACATGAAAAATAATGAGAGAAAGAAAAAGGGAAACCTGATCCCAGGATGTGATTGAGATCTTCAGTTGTTGGGTTGTTGTTCTCTCTCCCTCCTCACCTTAAAATAACAAATTGAAGATTCCCAAGTTTCAGATCAAGATTCGAAAATAACAACTGTGAAGACTAGAGAGTCCCAAGTTTTGGTTATCTCCGAAACTAGAAACCGTGAGAGGAAAGGAGAAATCAAAATAACCAACGGACAACAAATATATTTGCCACGGACAACCCCTATGCAAAGGTTACCATAGATATATCCTTGGGAAAATAAAAAATAGACCCTGACAGTTTTGATATTTTGATGTAGTGTTAGAGAGAGAGAGATTGGTCTGATAAGTGGTAAGTAACTATACAAATAACTATACAAAAATAGAATAATAGATGTATTTATATATAGAAGGGAAACTTGAAAAACACTCTAAGGACTTGGAGAGAAAGTTAGGGTGATTTGGTAAGTGGTAACACGTACGTAATTAGGATGTTTGAACTTTAAATACTACATGTTAACTAGGTTTCACTGTAGCTTGCAGTTTTATTGTTGCATTCAAGGGTGGATTTATAGGCCCCCTTGATTTTTGCCAAAAAAAAGGCCTTATATATAGTAATTTAAAAGAAAAAAGAACATATACATATCCACCTAAAGCCTAGCCCTGGCAGCCCACAGCCCAGCCCAGAAAGTGTGGGGACCAAACATTTTAAGAGTCGGACCCAGAAAGTGTGGGAAGTGGAAACCAATTTGCCAAACAATCTAAGAGCATCCATCTCTAACTCTATGTCTCCAACTTCAATCATCTCTCCTAGTATTTATCTTTGCGTTCTCTCCAAGCATCTCTCTATCTCTGTTTCATTTGATTTGTTCGTTGTTTCCTTCAACATCACTGTATCAACTATCAAGTATCAACATTCAACATCACTAGAAAAGAGTGTTTTTTGTAATTACTGGTATGATCATGATCTCTTTATAGTTGCAAATATGTAATACCCTTGGACACCCAAACCCAACTCCTTAAGTAATATAATTTGAATCCCCGACACTTACCCGCGAGTAGTGACTTGATAAAAGTTGGCTGACTCTGTTAGGGCAAGAATAGAGGCACTTGGAGATTGAAGTAAGAGATCTGACAGCCCAGCGTCTGATACAGTCTTGAATATCTCTAACTGAATTGGATACTATGTTGGCTGCGTCTGTTAGGGCAAGAATAGAGGCATTTGCAAGAAGGACCATATTTGTAAAGGAAGGACTTTGCTTCTACAATAACACCTTCATGAGTGAATGGGGTTTTTTCTTTATTCCTTTCTGAACATACACATTTCACTGCCCCTGAGAACCCACCACTGCTTATACACCCTACTGCGGACCAGATTTCACGGTACGATTTGGTAGTTTAATACAAAGATGTTATTCGCATGATGGATGGCATTAGTTATCTTATTATTGCACATACGTGAGATCTTGTAACGGAGAGTGTGGACCTGACAGAGGAGTATGGCTGATGTAAAACTCAATTTTGTAGCTTGATTGCAAGTGCCACCCGAGAAAGTAAGTAAATAATGAGAGGAGTGATCATTATGCTAGCGTGATCCTGCAACATAAAACATCATTTAAAATATGCTGATCTATAACTATAAAAGTACCCTAACTATAAACATGTATCATTATTCTTGTAATGTCCCGGATTTTCGGGTTTTTTATTATTATTTATTATTTATTATTTATTATTTATTATTTATTATTTATTATTATGTATTATTATTATTATTCTTCCACGTTAAGTTCCGCGTATATATTCCGCATGGCATGTACTTTTTCATCTATTATGCATCCATTTATTCCTTTCGGCAGGTTTGTATGTTAGATTCTTTTTATGTTGTTTTGGTGGTACGGTGGTTATTCGGAGAATGAGGAGGCATTGTGGCCTTGGGACCCCCTAGATGGGTTGGTAGTGATATTTGTCTGATGTGTTTGGGGTTTGGTATGGTTCTAGTGAGCCGTTGGATTGGCCGATAGGTTTTTGGAGTTTTCCGAACAAAGATTCTTTTTTGGGGGTTCAGGCTTTTTGGTGGCCGTGAGGAAGTGGAGGTGGTGTTTATACCTTGGGAAACCATTGTTGGGTTTGTAGTAGTGTTTGTGTGGTGGTGTTGGTGGTTTGGTTTGATTCCGGGGTGTCTGGGGTTGGCCGTTAGGTTTTCTGGAATCTTCTTTTTCTGAACAGACCAGTTCTGTTCGAACAGGACCTTCTCTATTCGAACAAGATCTTCCTCTATTCGAACAGGACCTTATCTGTTCGAATAGGATCCTCCTTGAACATTTAGATTTTTCCCTGAGTTGCTCTATTTGAACAGGACCTTCTCTGTTCGAATATGATTTTCCCTCTGTTCGAACAAGGCCTTCTCTGTTCGAATAGGATTCTTCTTGAGCTGTTGAGTTTCTTCGCTGACCCTTTTTATTCGAACGAGACTTCCTCTGTTCGAATAGGATCCTCTCTTTTCGAATAGGAATATCTTTATTCGAACAGAGGTACATTTTATATATATCCTCTCTTTTCCTCACTTCCTCTCTCTTCACTCTAAACTCACTCTCTCTCTCTCCTCTCCCCTAACTATTCCCCTCTCCTCCTTACTCTTGATCCAATCTTTCCCATCGCTCTCGGATTCTTTGCCGAGCTTCGCCGCGATCTTCACTCCTATCCTTGGTGAGTTATTCTCGATTCCTTTTTCGTCAATTCCTCTCGATTCGGCGTAGGGTTTGATTTCTAGGGTTTGTGATTGTGGGGGTTTGTTTGGGTTTGCATTGTTTGTGATTTGGGGTTTGTGACATTTGCGATTATCGCAAGTATTGGGTTTGATTATGGGTTGTGATTGTTAGAGGATTTGGGTGTTCGGTGGTGGTGATTGGTTAGGTTGCGTGCGATGTCTGTGACGTTGCGGTTGAGTTATCCTGCGATTCGGGTGATTTGTTTCGATTTCGGCTTCGGGGGAAACCCTCAATTTTAGGGTTTGTGATCGTGGGGTAATTTCAGAGTTTGTGGTTATTGGGTTTTTGTTGATTTATGGAGTTGTGATGGTTGCAGGTGTTGGGTTTGACGGTGGTGGTGTTGTTTGGGTTGTTGCGATGGTTGCGGTGTTGCGGTTGGGTTGTTCTGTGATTCGGGTGGTATGTCCGCGAGATGCTGTCGTTAGAGCTTCGGGTTGCTTGTTCGGATTGATTCTGCTGGAGCATTGTATCAGGTTACAGGCGAGTTTTATCTTCTTGGATAACTAGATTATTGTGTTGATTCGTGAGTTATAGAAATGGATAGTTTAATATGTTATATCTATGACTAGGTTAGTATGTGGGCTAATTGCTTAGGACACTTTACTGGTTATCTGTTTAGCATTACCTTAGACGAGAGTATTTAAGGGTTTAATAAATTAGTAAAACCTGCAATAATGTGAGTTTAGTTACTAGATAGAATCCGTAGGTTATGATTAGCCAGAGGGAGCTATTCTCTATTGTCGTCGATGTGACGATGACTCCAGAGATTCATCTTAGACCTATTTCATTGAGGGTGGTTTTCACAAGTCCTTTCTTCGTGGAGGTTGAGAACAAGGCATTTCTCAGTGTGTTGCGATGCCTCAGTGTCGCTATATATATATAATATATATTGAGTGTAGAATATATATATATATATATATATATATAATATATTGAGTATGGTATTGTTGGTTAGTTATTAGGGTACCCAGCTTGTTTTAGGGCACTAGTAACTAGGTTTGGCTATTAGTGGAGATGTATGGACGGCTGTGGTTTAGCCGTCATTTCTCTGAGATAGTGTAGTTCAGAGACTATAGTTCTTACCTTATAGTGTAGCACCTTGGTTAGTTTAGGTTGTTGGACTTGGTTCCAGGGTAGTCTTGGGGCAACATAGCTTTAGTAAGACATGGTCTTCGATTCGGAGCTCGTCCTCTTGCCTACTATTGTTTTGATTTGTCTTAGGATTAGCCTAGGTGTACTTTGTGCTCTCGAGGCCTGGTCCTAGAGCACTGTCGTTGTGATTGGTGGTTGGTTGGAATGTTAGATTCCCTGTAGGAGTGTGGAATCTCCTGGACTGTTAGTAGTTGGTGGTGAGCAGACGGCCTGTCTGTGGTGGTTGGTCGTGGATGTTAAACTTCTGATAAATTGCCTTAGGATTGTTTGCTTATCGTGTTGTGACACTTATTATCCTTATGATTCTTAGAGCTAATAGAGTTTACTCGTAAGCCTTCCTTCCCTGGGATGAGGCTGTTAGAGCTGTGTTCCCTTCCGTCATCTAGGAGGCAGCGAGACAGCATGGCTCAGTGAGGTACGCGGCTGAGCCCGGTGGTTTATGAAGTTGTACGTCACCCGTGAGGTTAGGATCTGCTGGGGGACTATCACATCAGTATAGGGAAACTGTCACCGTCGAGTATCTGTTCGCGGAGATTGTCACCTTGGGTGTAGACAGACCTAGTGGGTTCCTGTACATCCGTGCTGGTGACTTATGTACATGATTAGGAGGATTGTGATGCGGTTCAGTTATTAGGAATTGTTGGCTACTTGTTTGACACTTGTAGGTCACCCCATGAGTACTAGTCTGTGTTGACAGCTAGAGTATTGTAGTACTTGATGGTAATCATATTTCTTTGATGAATCTTAGAGACTGATATTCTTTAGATGTCGTGACGGTTAAGTTGTTGTTTCATCTAGGTTTAGATGGTACAACTGAGTCACAGGAGGGTATCTGTGTTAGTTTTGGTTACCACGCTCTCAGGCAGGTGGTTATCCTATTATGTGCTGGCTGTATTGGCAGCAGTTGTGTTTCAATCTTTAGGATTTTTGCTCACATCCATAGATAATATATTCTCTTATCTTATTGCGACCGGATACATCCCCTGACCCGTATTATATGTGACATGTGTGTGGTAAGAACTGTGGTTCCTTGTGTGTGGTAAGGACTGTGGTTCCTTGTGTGCGACAGAGGATGTGATTCCTTGGGGTGCTCGTGACGCCCAGTGTAGTTCCCCCAGCCTAGTCAGCTTAAAAAAATAGTACATGTATCCATAATGGTCCTTTAAGGTAATTCTTCTTTAGCAGTTGTCAGCCCACTTTAGTCATGGGGGCTAGCCCTTTGGGTTGACATCGTTAAATTATTCTGCATCATAACGCATCATCATCATCATCATCAAGCATATCATTGCTTCTCTGCATACATCCAATTCGTAGGTTCTTCTGATAGAAATCCTTAACCCTTTCTGCATTATGTTTAATATAGAATCTTCTGCGCTTGGGATAATCATAAGATTATCTCATTCCATCATATCATCATCATAACATATCACTGCATTAGGATAATTATGGGATTATCCTAGTTCATCATATTCTTCTCCTCTTATTTAAATTTCTCTTCTCCTAATTGATTTGCGCTGTAATTAGATTCATCTTCCTTCTGCATACTCCACTCCTCTCTACATCTATTCCTCCCTCTTCTGTATCTAGTTAATTTATTAGGTTAATTAGTCTGGTTGGTTACTGTGAGTTTTAGGCTGGTATTTGGTTGTGGGCGATCTCGTTCAGCTTGTGATAGCTTCAGGGTTGTGCCTGGTTGGGGTTTGGGTAACCCTGTTGCATTATTGTGAGCCGAGGGTGTTTACCCTCGTATGTGATTGTATTTCTGAGGTAGGTTAGTTGCTTGTGGTGTTGAGGGCCACGGTAGTGATTAGAGTGTAGTTGGTAGTCCTTAGGACTGGAGTATAGTTATAGTCTTAGCACTCATTTGCTCGAGATGTGTATGTATAATTATAGTATAGCTACATATAATCATTAGATTAGTTATATATCTATTAGGCATCCTGTATATATTTAGATATATATATTGTTTATCGTTAGATATTATTATACTTATTATCATTATTATATCCATCTCATTGGTTTGTATAATCGTTTAGCCATTCTTGGGAGTTAGTGAGCTCGTTGTTTGATCACTCTTGCATCCCCCTTTCAATGGCAGGTTGTTTCAGGTTTTAGTTACTGCTGTGGTGATCTTTGGGGAGCTGAGCTGGAGGCTCATTCTCCAGTTATTACTGTCGGGCTTGCTGCGTAGAGGTTTGTAGAATCTTACGTTTAGATATTGTTATCTTAGTTTTCCGCTATTTCTGTTTTTCCTTATTACTCTGTTGTGATACTATTGTGAATGACTAGGCCAGAATTTGTCTGCGGCTCGGTTCTTCGTGGGGCGAATCTTTGGATTCCCTAACCTGCACATCCTCGAATCTCAGTAATTGGTCTAGCTACCGATTACTGGATTTTTGGGAGTGACAATTCTTGTATGCCTAAACTGAAAAAGATAAAAAAAGACTTCAGAAATGCTAAGAGCACACACATTTGTTGACTAGGAGGTGATGATAACCAACATTGTCTTGATGCTTCTCCATAACAGATTCAAGATCGTTGAAGGATGAGGGTGAGGGTTAAAGAAATTTATACAGCAGGCTACAGACGAAGGGAAAAGGGTGTGTGGATCAGCACAAAACTAGGTGTATTCTAGCTAATCTTTTAATGGTGAGACTAAGTTTAGCTGCTTCTCTTTTTAGTAATGGGCACTTTGGATTCTGACCATAAATAGATTTAATGCTAAATTTAATCACTTTTATGCGATAAAATATGGGATTTTTAACCGAATTACACACATCAGTGTGTTGTGTGCATAGACCTGGAATTCTTGTGTAGATAAATAACCATGCGAAAAGATGATAATGGGCATACTACTTATATAGAAGGGAAACTTGATAGAGACACTCTAAGTCTTTAATTCAACTTGGAGAGAAAGTTAGGGTGATGTGGTAAGTTGTACAACACATAATTACAATGTTTGAAGCCTCCATGCTACATGTTAACTATCAACAGTAGATGCACTACTGCTAGACCCGGATAGTTTAGTGAGCAATCTTATGAGAATCAAACCATGTTGTTCAACATTCTAAACTATTTCCCATAATTCTTTAATTATTATTTAATGCACATTAGATTACCCAAAGCAACACTAAGGTAAAGCAACACTAAACCTCACTTAAATATGTTTAAGCGCCTTACATGGGGACAAACTTTGAAAATGCAAAATATTAATGGTGCCAAGAGTGTATACATTGGAGTACGCCTAGCATAAGCCCCCTTCCCCATAGAACCAATATAGGACCCTTTTAATCGAGAAAAATTTCGGTCTTAAGCGCTTAAGACCGAGAACCGTCCTAAGCCCCTACCCAATTGACATGTGTCCTATTTAACCCAACTTCATAACCGTAGTTAGTTAGTTAGTTACTATTAACATTTTATCCTCTTTAATTGATGGTTGTGTTAAATTACCCATATCAATTATAATTAATCTTTCTATTTTGATTATTAATTTTTGACTAGAACCAAATGAAAAAGAACTCCATGATGACAATCAATTCAAAATCAAAAGATTAAAATCTTGTTACCAAAGTCTCGTACACTATTGGTAATAATATTAACATTGACAAAACCTTGGAGGCATAATTGTCATCTAGATAGAATACTTGGGCATGAAGTTTTATACCTTAAACCCACTTTCATCAAATTTTTAATCTAACAAGATTTGTCATTATTACTATTAAATAATATAGAGAAAATTTGTGTACCCTTATTAAGAAAATAAATAAATAGTGGTGTTTATGTTTGTTGATTGTTCTTAGAGCTGTAGTAGGAACTATTTTATCTCCAGCAATTTCATTTTTGGCGCCAACTAGATCATGTGAAAAAATAAGTCATGAAAATAGGAAACTGTATTATTTTTAATTGATATTCAAGCCTTAATTGGAGG
Organism: Kingdonia uniflora; assembly: GCA_014058105.1. Lineage (NCBI taxonomy): Eukaryota > Viridiplantae > Streptophyta > Magnoliopsida > Ranunculales > Circaeasteraceae > Kingdonia > Kingdonia uniflora. The sequence goes on from JACGCM010001854.1 coordinate 2,982,018, forward strand.
AGAAATGATAAGACTAAACAACTAATTAACCAAGGTTTAAAAGTTAGATTAAATATAGCACATGTCGAATGGGGAGGCGCTTAAGAACCGTCTTAAGCGCTTAAGACCAAACTTTTTCTCCTTTTAATCTTGTTCCATAGCATTTTACAATTGCCTCCTCTTCTCTCTCCTAAATAAATATTTTGTACTCTATAAATCTCTCCACCTTCTCCTCTCTTTTTTAAGTGACATATTTTCCCTCCGACCAACAAAAACTTAAGAAAAAGCCAATAGCCATTTAAGCAAATCTCTCTAGAAACTCTTCAATCTTACTGTTCGTAATAACCTCATCAACATTTATTTTAAATGCGAGTATATCAAGTAAGTATCCAAATTTTTCAAAACGTGCTTGTACATGTATTCCATTATCGCAGTACTCGCCGTGGAAGAGGAAGCACTTTATAGTTTAAGCTATGTACAGAAAATTTAAACTAGATCTGATGGGTTCATATTTTGAAATGAATGCCGCACTTTATAGTTTAAGCTATGTGCAAAATATTTAAACTAGATCAGATGGGTTCATTTTGAAATGAATGCCTGTCAACCAAATTCAACCTAAGAGAGAAGTATATAAGTACATTGCTTGATGTATGTAGTCGTTGAACTCATGCCAATGTCGACAGTAGCAGAGCCAGAATTATTGGTAGGGGGGCCGGGGCAGGAAAGCTGAGGGCTTGGGGGAGGTAACCCTAAAAACGTTGGGGGGATTTGAAGGGTATTTCCTGGGTTAGCACATCTCATATGTTGCTTGTAAATAACTCAAACAACCCCTTATAAAGAGTAAGATATGGTTTAGAAGTATAAATTTCCTATTATGAGACGAAACGCAGAAGCAACAGAAAATCAGGATGTGCTAACCCAAGAAAAAGCTTTAAAGTCAGGAGATAATGTGAACTTTAATGCATTAACTTAACAACAAAGACATGATAAAAGAGGATTGCAAATAAGCATCTCTGAGATCCCTGAACATTAAAATCTCACACATGAGAACACCTCAAATTGAACAAACAACAATTACGAGTGAAGAAACCAAACCCAATCTGATTTAAACCCAAATTCGAATTTGAATCACAGTACTTAAATAGTCTCAAGTAGGGGTGAGCAAAAAACCGAACCATTTTTTCGGTTTGGTTCGGGGTTTTGAAATTTTCGGTCAGTTTCGGTTTTAAAATTTTAAAACCGATCAACTTTGGTTCAATTTAGGTTTGGCTACAACTAAACCCGAATAAAACCTGTAATGACCTGTTTTCTAGGAGGTCGAAAACACGTCTTACACCAGTGAAATATAGAAAATGTAGATAGACTACCAGCTATAAACACAGAGTTTAGCGTGGAAAACCTTTAAATAGGTGACAAACCACGACCTCTTCCTAAGGATTTTGAAAGATGGAGGTTTTTATAGAGTGTTAATCTATTACATGGAGAGAGATAGATGTGTGTGTGGTTCTGAGAGATCATCAGATCTGCCTCCCCTTTTTGTGTGTTCCTCTGCTCATTTATATAGGTCTCATAATACGACCGTTATGAGCTTTAATGAGGGAGGTTACAAACGTTACAATATTGATGAGTCTTGATGAGTCTTCATGTAGGTTGAGTAACTCTTGTAATTGCTCCATAATGTGTCTTGAATGTGCCATGTGTTTGCTGATGAGGTCGAACGCTGATACCTGAGCTTGAGTTTCCGAACTGGCTTTGTATTTAGTCGAGCTAGAGGTCGAATATTGGCTTTAGGTCGAGTATTAGAAATAAGTCCATTACATATGCCCCGTCTCAGCCAATAGCACGAGAAGCATCAGGGGCGAGTGGTGTTGGTTGAGAAAAAGCTCTGATCTCTGAATAAGTAGACTGTATAGTTGAATTGGTTGAACCAATAACCAAGTGTTGATGAGGTCGGATGCTGAGAACTAGGCTTGAGTTTCTGAACTGGCTTTGTATTCAATCGAGCTAGAGCTCGAATATTGGTTTTAGGCCGAGTATTAGAAATAAGTCAATTACAGAAACTATCATCAAAAGAGAAAGAAGCCATGATGCATCTCTTAAAACAAATGTCGATATCTTTGTATACTCTTTCCAAGAGATATCAGGCATCGATCCATCGATTTCATGCCACAAGCTCAACATCTTTCCAGATAGTAAGGCTGTCATACAGAAGCATCACAATTTAACCCCTCGACTTTGAGAAGTAGCTAATGAAGAAATAGATAAACTACTTCGCATCGGATTCATTCGATAAGCCAAATTTCCAAAATGGGTCTCGAATATGGTGGCAGTCCCAAAGAAAAATGAGAAAAATAGGACATGTGTAGATTTCACTGAACCAAACAAATTTACACTAAAAGATAACTTTCCCCTTCCTCTGATTCCTCATCTCCTCGACTTCGTAGCAGGACACGGACTTCTTTCGATGATGGATGCAACTTCAAGATATGATCAAGTTCTTCTTACCGAAGAAGACCATGAGAAGACAGTATTTGTTATGGACAGAGGTCTCTACTGTTACACAGTTATGCCTTTTGGATTAAAAAATGTATGAGCCACTCACTAGCGACTCATCACTCAATTGTTTAAAGATAACTTAGGCAAAATCATAGGGGTATATATCGACGATATGATCTGCAAGAGCTTAAAACGAGAGGATCATTGCGGCAATCAACAAACCATCTTCGACATCCTTCGTGTTTATCGAATGAAAAATGCCAATTAGGTATTGCATCTGGTAAGTTTTTGGGACATCTGGTTAGTAAGAGGGGCATAAAAATAGACCCGTCTCAAATTAAAGTACTCATGGCAATGTCATCACCAAAAACCAAAAAAGATGTACAAAAGCTTACTGGTAAGATTGCAGCCCTTCACAGGTTCAACTCTAAGTTATCTGATTGATGCAAACTCCTTGACCTCCTTCTTCGTGGGAATCCAGCTCTAACGTCCAAGAAATAACCCAAAGAAATAATCTAGACCCCAGACTGTGAATTGGCTTTCCAAGATCTCAAAAGGTACTTGGGGCGTCCTCCCATAATAAGTACCCCTGTTGATAGCGAAATACTGATAATGTACCTATCAATAAAAAAATACTCAATCAATTCCAATCTTATTCGAGAAGACGAAGAAGTGGAAAAATCAATCTACTTTATTAGCAAAACTCTCATGCCTGCATAAAAAATATATAAAACTATAAAAAAAAGTAGTTGCAACCCTTGGTTTACAGTTCTTTAAAACTTTGGCCATATTTCCAAGCACACCCAATCAAAGTTATCACCAAATTCCCCCTCAAACTTGTACTTTTCAAAAAGGGAAAATCCCGAAGAGTACAAGAATGGTCTATTTTCCAAGGGGAATATGATATCTCCTTTGAACCATAAATATCAATCAAATGACAAGCAGTAGCGGATTTCCTAGTAGATATTCCCGTCGAAGACCCTGAATGAGAAAAACTCAAAAAAGTACTCGCCGATGACTCAATTCCAGAATTAGACACGTGACCCAAAAGTACAATATAGAGACTCTTTACAGACGGATCCGCGGGACTAAGAGGATCGGGGATTGGCATAGTTCTTGTTACACCATCCAATCACCAAATTGAAAAGTCTATCAAACTTCAATTGTATGCCACAAATAATGAAATGGAGTACGAAGCTATCCTACAGGCCTCGAACTCGCATTAGCACTTAGAGCATAAGAAATAGTTGTTTATGTGGATTCTTTACTAGTTGCCAACCACTACAACAAGACATTTAAAACATTCAGCAAAATGGTCGACTGCACTATACTAGTCAAAGAAAAAATGAACAAATTCTAGACAGCAACAATTTATTATCTTCCAAGAGCTGAAAGCCGCCATGCTGATGCACTAGAATACATTGCCACAATGCTTGAAGACAGTGAGAAGAGAATCTCCAAAATAGAGGTACTCAAACATTTCAGTCTTGATACAAGCTATTCAATGCAAATCCAGGTTACCAAAAATAAAGATCCCGAAGATTGGAGAAAGCCTTTTTTTACATACTTCAACTCTAACATCCTTCCAGACAACAAGGAAGAAGCACGATCCCTATTAGTATAATGTCCACGGTTTAAAGTTCAGGATGGGATACTATACAGAATCACCACATCTCAGGTCAATCACTAGCACAAAGAGCATTCACACAAGGATTATACTGGCCAAAGGTGAGGCAAGATTACGAAGACTTTGTACAAAAATGTTATAACTGCCAAATTTACGCTCAGGATACCAAAAGCGTAGCCCTCGATTTACATGTCAGTAATGTCCTATGGCCATTCAAAAGATGGGCCATTAACATTATTAGTCCATTCCATCCAGCTTTGGGCAACAGAAAGTTCATTCTTGTAGCCACATACTTCTTCACCAAATGGGTCAAAGCCGTACTACATTGCCAGACCGATGAAAATAAAGTAATCAAGTTCCTCTGGGAACAAATCATCACCCAATTTGGTTGTCCGCAAATGTTACGATCCGATAATAGAAAATAATTCATCAATAACAAAGTCCTCAAGTTCCTCCACAAATACAAGATCCAACTGATAACTTCGACACCCAATAATCCACAAGGAAATGGGGAAGCAAAGGCTATAAACCAAAGCATCAAGTCAGGGTTGCGCAAGCGCCTCGATGAAAAGAAAGGAAGATTGGTAGAAGAGCTACTCAGCGTTGTTTGGGCATACAAAATAACTCCTCGAACATCTACAGGTTGCACACCATTTATGATAGCCTTCAGTACCAAAGTTGTCATCCCAACAGACCTCGATCTCCCAACTGCAAGAAGAAAAGTCACAGATGAAGAAAATGAACTTGGACTTCTATGTAATCTCAATTGGATAGAAGAAACTCGAGATCAAGCAATAGCACACTTGGGGCAATACCATGATACTCTGCGAAAAGCTTATAACAAGAAAGTAAGATAAGAAAAATTTGACATCGACGGCCTTGTACTTCGACGAATTCAAGACAGTACTCGACCTAAAAACTCTAGCAAATTATCAAAAAATTGAAAAGGACCTTATATCGTCAGTGACAATACCAACAATGGTACCAACTGGTTGATGACTGAGAATGAAGTACAACTCGAGTTCCCATGGAACACATCCCATCTAAAGATGTTCTACCGATAGAAGTTATAATCTTTTTTTTTACTATCTAATAAAGGATTTTTTTTTCTCCTACATCATTATATCATCTGTTCTACATACTCTCTATCAAAAAAACTCATAGGTATTTGTCCAAATGAGATCTCATTTCTTTAACAAACAAGTAACAAATTACAAGACAAACTGTTTGCCAATCATTACTACTTCGACAAATGAATAACCTGCTTGTCTTTTCAATCAAGCTAGAGATCCCATTGAGGAAACACATTTGGCCAAATTTCTCAAATAAATTTCCATCATATGGCTATCCTACCTATCCTTACAGATCAAATTGCAAAACGTAAAGATCTACTACACATCAAACAAATAGTAAGTCATACTACCTAACATCTCGAATCACAACACTTAGCAAACTTATCTACGAAATGTTATGCATCACTATCGATTACTTCGTTATCAAACATCTATATTCCAAAACACATCACTCGATAAAGTTACGTCAAACAAAAATAAAAAAGTAAATTATCAGATATCTAAGAAATTGTTGCGGTTCCATCGACCAGTTGTACAAAAAAATCTAATTTAATAAAAACAAATTAACTTTAGTTATTTCAGTCTTCAGGGAGAGAAGTTTCTCAAGCATCCTTCACTAGTAGACTAGGAGTAAGGTCATCCAGTACTTCTTCTAGAACAGTACCTTCGGACAGAGTAGGCGTAGATACCTCGGGAACTTCTTCCTCGGCATCTGAATCTGAAAATATCACCCCGACAGTTCCGGCCAATCTTTCATAAAAATCATTTTTCTCATCCTTCTCATGAAATTTGCCAGAGAAACTGGCCTTCATCCACTTGAAAGAGTTAATATTGATTCGATCAGCTTCAGCTCTGACTTCGTCAAAGACCTTGGCATGCTTGACCTCCATCGACCTACGGGCAGATAAGATATGTTCCCAAACATCTTCTTCAAAATTGGTCTTCTGAAGGGCCAATGCCTTCTCTCTCTCCACCGCCAGGTCAGCCCTTATATGCTTGACCTCTTTCCTCTTCCTCATCTCTCAGGCCTTCTTCAATTCGCAAATGGCCACCTCTTTCACACTCACAGCTCCCAGCTACAGCTTCTCTAACTTTGCCTCCAAGCTTTCTTTTATCTTGACTAGCTTATCCTTCTCCTTAATAAGCTCCTTCTCGATAATTTTGTAAGCAAGGAGTTAATTTGCCAAGAGTCCCCAAACCAAGAAGACGAGGTTTTTCTTCAACCAGTAACTTTTTGATCTACATAATAGTCATAATGTGAGTTTTCGAGTGAGGGAGTAAGTTCTTTAGTCAAAGCAAAGCAGGAAAATTTCTAACCTTATTTATTGTTTTGTGCCCTTCGATGAAGAAGGTCAGCAGACTCTCTGCTTCAACTAAGCAATCAGACAACTCTTCCTCAAAAGTAGTTTCCCCAGCGGCATAGGACCCGATGGTTCACTAAGTCTCAACATCATAATCTTTAAGGTTCTTAACAACCTTGGCCTTCACTTTGCTAGGAGAACATTTCTCCCCAGCAGGAGCCTTCTGCGGCACCGCATCCGCGGCCTTCGGGGTACAAAGAATCCCCGATTCCACTACCCCAGCTTTCTGTCAAACCACCTTCTTCGATGGTTGTACAGGGGGAGAAGGAGGGTTGGCCGCTCTCTTTCTCTTCTTACCGAAGGACCCATTCAACAGGGCATCCCTCTCTGCCGCAGCAAAATAGGTAGTGTACGCACTGAGAGTAGAATTCTCAAGTGGGATACTAGCATCAGTAGCCAGTTTGTTTTTTATATGCATCTTTCTGTCAATAAAGGGAATATGCGATCCTTTGGTTCAAGATCTTTTAATACCAGCCTCTTGGAATAGACCTTCAACCTTCTATTGATCGGCAACCAGAGAATCAAGTCGACCGTAGTAGTTGGCCTTTATGTCGTATAACGTCTCCTAGATTTTCAAATTTCTATCGACCTCCTTCAGAACTGCATGAAAACAAAATTGAAGATAATTAACATAATCCCAAAATAGCAAGTAAATCAAAAATTTGACAAATATGTTACCTAGAGACACATCTAGATGGAAGCACTTTCTTTTTAGAGGCTCCCCTAGATCTTTTTGGTCGAATTCATAATTCCCAGATACAAGGAGACAATCGGCAAAGTATTGCCCCCCTGTAGACACCATTTCATAAAATAGAGGCCTCTTCAAAAACCTTGCCAAGTACCTATAACCTACTTTCTGTGGATTCTATTTAAGTGTGTAGTACACACAGAAATTGTCAATACTTATGAACTCTTACCCCTTCTCCCTCAGCCGACCGTTTATTACCCCCACAACCCTAAAAAGATCGTGCACGTTCGGATTGAGCTGCCCAGGAGCGAAATCAAAGAAATTCAAAATTTTCTTCTAATTAGCTTAAAAGGGGAGCTTTAACCTTTTCTTAATTTGTTCTCGATGCACAGGTATACCATTCAGTGAGACATCTTGATCAATCATTTCCCAATGGTACACCTCCAACCTAATGTCTTTGGGGATACCATACTTTAACTTGAAGTTTAGTATCTTATTAGTTTTTGGGGCCTCCCCATAGCACTTTGTATCTTCATCTTCCAAAACTTATGCCTCCTCTCCTTCCCCACCCTCACCAGCATAGCCTTCTTGATTACTTTCCTGCGACTCATGATCCAAATTAGTGTCTGTCCTATCCCCATCTGAAACCTCGATGGGTTGCGCCTTCAAGTTTTACTGATTCATACTGGCAACTTCCACACTATATTGGCCCACCCTATACCTACCACCCAATTCTTGGACATACATGGATACATTAATCACTAATGGTTCTGCGTCTACAAGGTTATCAAAAATTCCTTCTCTATCCACATCATGACAGTTAGTATTTTGGATTGGTTCAGCAATTTTAAACCTGAAAATCATATCCATTTTTTACGTTAGTAAAGTATCATACCTTATACATTATTCTATATTCATATGACAACATAAATACGTTTGTCGAGTATTACTCTCCAACCATTCATCCTATCTGTTACTATCATTCCTTCGACACCATTACATCAGTTAACGATACAACTTTCTTATCGAATTGGTTAAGTTATAACATCGATATCTTATATTATTGAGAACTAATAAATTTTTATACTAATTGTTATCGAAGTTTATATTGGATTCAGAAAGCTTCTCGAAGACGTTTCATATGCCATCCGAATTCTCGCCAAAAATGAGTCGAATCTAAAAAAATTAATTTTGCGTCATCTTCGGCGTAAAATTCGACGCCAATCAAAAAGAAATCAAGAACACCTAATCTCCACAAATCCTACGACTCCCACGACACATATGTCACCGAAAATAACCCTGAATCCCACTGTAACATCAACGGCGCCCGAATTTCTTCCTCTCTCTACCTCACCCCATATCAATAGTAACACCCGCATCTAAATCGCCCCACTATCACCAATAATCCCTTCACTATCAACAAACCATCCCATTTAGTCTCCAAACCATCAACACAATAGAAAACCCCTAACGTTGATTTTTGTCAAAATTCTCCCACCGTATTCATCCTTACTCAAATTACTTCAACCAACACATTCGTACACATCTAAACTACTATAGATTTGTACGAAATCATCATTGCAAGTAATTACAATCAAATCAAAATTTAAAATTAGATAAACCAACCTTGTTGACGAGTAGCTTGCGAATCTCTCTCATTGGCAAATTTAGCACTTTTGATTAGTACAACAATCTCCAAAATACAAATAGCGGACAAGGAAGCAAGAGGAACCAATCGAAATAGGGCTCAAAGAATTATTTTAGAATCGGTGAAGTATGAGTAGTCGCCAACCACAGTAGTATTTATAGGCCCCACACGACTGTTCATTGCACCCCTTCAAGACCGTTCGATTAGCCAGGCGTAACGCCTCGCACGTCTCTTCTCGAAGTCTTTAACCCTTCGCCTCCTAAGAGCCAACATGCCATTGCATTGTTGCTCCAAGCCGTCCATATACTCCTCTATCTCCTCTGTTATATCCATCTTCACCAAGGTAGCTTTTATGTTAATAAAAGGCGATCGTACCTCCAATTCCTTATACCTCAAAACATCACCTATCAGAGCGCACCTAGTCATTGTTCTACAAGTACCTAAAACATATCTTTCCTTTTTTATTCACCTCCTATTATCATGGGACAGTTGTAACCACAATTCAAAATTTTAAAAATGTTCGACAATACAACTACCTATACATCGAGAAGAAATCACAATTTAAATATTCAAATAACTATTTTTTATTAATCATTTAGAACATTACATCACATGCTCACATGTAGTTACATTTGAAGCAAAGAACATGGTTCACTTGTCCACATGGGATCAGCACTCCTCCTGCAATAAGTATATCCTCTTGCCAAATTTCATCCTCTGCAATAAGCCTCAATAGACCACGATGATAATCCACTTCCTGAACTTCCTTTGCGAAGATACCGTACAAAAACCAACGATCAGTCTCCACCTCGATTTGTTCTGGAGACATACATGCAAGGTTCAGCACCCCAATATCAGGTAAATCCTCGGCCACCGAAAAATGCCCAAAGTACCGTTCCTCCACTTCAGCTATCTTAATTTCCAGACGACCTTCCTCCACATCTTTCTGACGGCGCGAACGCGTCCTCACCATTGCAAGCATGCTTCTACCAATCCCAAACATGACTTGTGTATTTATAGAAGAATATCCTAACCAGCTTATATCCTCACCCTATGATCATGCCACGGATCTGGGAATATCGCTCTCTAGATATTTTCGGGACAACTTATCCCGCAGATATTCTCCATTCATCATACAGGTAATTCGAGCAACCATACATGTTTGAGAAAACGTCAATTTATAAGCATCAAAAGTTTGAGAACTATCAGAATTCGAGTTACAACCTACACATTACACACTGGTCGGCGCAAAATCAAAAAATATATATAAAGTAATTTATTCTACAAAATACTGATTAACAATTCATTCATTTTTTTCCTACAACTAGTTACAATTGAGGCACCCAACGGCCCACAAACGCCTCTTCCTCCTTCACCAATACCTTAGCATGGTTTTAAAGACTACCCACACGCTTTGGACCCTTCAGAATTACATAATCCAATTAACAATAAACATAATCATCTTCAGCCGCCTTCGCCTTCACCTCGCTTATCCCCTCATAGTTTGGCTCCACCAGTACCAGCGTTTGACCGGGCACACACAGTTTGCCAAAATACCATTCCTGCAACTCCCAATATTTGTCGTGCACATAGTTGTAAAATACCTCCTCATGAAGTTGTGCCCTTATCTTCACCATCTTACCAAAGAGAAAATAACTTCCTCAAGCACACAAGGGGTATTTATATGAACAACTTAATGTATCACAACTCCTAAGAGTCAAAGACAGCAATTACTATCCATTTGAACTCTTACAACCCAGTCAACCAAGCTCCTAGGGTACCATTCTAGGCCCTACATAGTTTACACATATTAATTGGAGAACCCTATTTCAAATTAGCACAGTTTTCTTTTCGACACAGTAACAAGTAATTGTATCGAGAATGGGGTGATTGTAGTAGCATATTCCCCAGATTCGACAGAGAGAACCTAACAGAACTTAGTCAAAGATATTCTATCATTTGAGAAGATGTCACGTCTGCAACTATAGACTCAACCCACTACATTAGCCATTATGCTTGGTCAAATAGAGTCGTTACAAGAAGATCCGTGAAGTTCACCCACTGCCCACCAAAATAAGAAACCATTTATTTTTGTAACTGCTCGTATCCATTATAACTACAGGCAAAGCATATGTTAATCTGATCTGAGATTCAACTATTCTTCTATTACCCACATCTTTATTATTCATCAGCAATTGTAATAACTAGCACATATTGGATTTCATTACTAAATCCTCCATGAGATCGTGGTTTTTCTCAAGTTTTACTGAGTTTCCACGTAAAATCTAGTATGTCCTAGTATTAAATTGCAATCCCCTTACGAAAGTATTGGCAAGGTTTACCATCTAGAAAACATGCCATTACAGGGCGCTTCGGTCACCTTACCCTAGCACTGGCCCTAAGTGTGTGTAACAGTTAAATTACTATTACATTTGTGTGTGTGAGATAATTACTTACCAACTCATAATTAAATTACAATTGATTGATGCCCTAATTATAAAGGAAGAAAGCCAAATCCCAGAGGTAGAACTGAACAAACCCAAATTAACATGTATTAAAAATTATAGAACTAACCATTTTTCTTTTTTTTTAAAGTGAGTAGGGGCAGCCCACTAGTTCTCACATGGCTCCTCCCCTGAATATCAAGTTAGCGGAAACTGCAATGAAACAACTTATTGAATTAGAATCTTCCACTAATGAAAACTATGCCCTCATATCAAATAATAAGGACAATTATGAAGCATAAGTTTTGGTTTTTTCAAGAGTGTTGGTTCTAGGTTTTAAGGATAATTATAGGGATATTTTCTTAATAGATATTGGTTGAGGGCAAATATGTCACTTAAAAAATTAGTGGAGAAGGTGTAGAGATTTAAGGAGAACAAAATATTAATTTAATAGAGAGAAGAAGATGCAATTGTAAAATGCTATGTAGACCAAGATTAAAGGGCCCTATTTTTGTTATGTAGGGAAGGGGGCTTAGGCTAGGCGAACTCGTTTCATTATATTATCCTCAATGTGGGTTGTTATTTTCTTTACAATATTAACGAATTAATTTCAGACGTAAACGATGCATTCAAGGCCAATAATTTAGGGATGGTAATTTAACCTGCCCCGTTGGGGATCTGTCCCAAATAGGGCGGGTTTGGGATGTATTAAATGGATATGGGGGCGGGTATGGGAAGTATAACACAAATCCATGGGGAAGCAGGGCGGATTTGAGATTGTTTTAAAACTTACGTACCCGCCCCGCCCCATTTAAATAGTTTATTGCTATTACCCTTAAATATATAAATAAAAACCTATATAAAAGAGTTTTTTATAATAAAAAAATAGCTTTATTAGTTAAATGGGGGTGGGGATGGGATTTAGTTTTACAATATGGAGGCGGGGATGGATGTGGGGAACTTAGGCAGGAATGGGATTAGCTCCCCTGCTCCAAATCTGCCCCATTTCCATCCTTATAATAATTACTATAGTAAATGAAAAACTAATAAAAAGTAATGCCTCTATAAAATGCAAATCCTTGTTAGTTTTTGCTACTTATCATCCCACAGACTATCTTGAAGATGAAGTCTAGAAAACAATCCAAGAACACCTCTAGTTGGTCATGGCACCCACCTGATTCACTAGTTGAAATATCCTAGAAACACAACTTACATGTTGATTATCTCCAATTCCAATTAGTATGCTCAAACTGGCGTAGTTTAACTCCTCGGAAGCCAAACCATATCCAACAATAACCTTTATGGCTTATCCTTCCTTATTTTGAAGACAGTGCTACTCATGGTGGGTTCTACGACCTTTTGGATGGAAAAATCTGTAGTCTAAACCATCCTAAAGATTATAGGAAATGATGTTGTAGGTCATCCTATGGATGGATGTTTATGGTCGGAAACACCCAAGAGTTGTATCCAAGGAACTCCAAAATTGACCTTCCCCTATTAACAGTCTTTCCGTTCCTACTAGAGTTCCGAGAAGACCGGATAGGCAATGAATATCTCTCTCGACCGAAGCAAAAGATATTTAGAGAATTGTACGTAAGCAAGGAAGAAATACGCAAAAAATTTATTATGAAGGTTATCTTGATAAGGGAAGAAATACGCGAAAAATTTATTATGAAGGCTATCATGTCTAAGGATCCTAACTCATGCGCTGATTTCATTGTTATAGTAATTCTTGATAAGAGATTAAATTTGGGAATATGGAGACCGGGATAGCCATTATGGACCATAATCAAAAAGCAAATCACATACTTTAAGAGCCTAATTTTGTATCTCGAACTTAGTATCACACACCGAATATGATCAGAATGCTAAAAAGAACAAGTAATCACTAACACAAGATTTAGCGTAGAAAACCTTTGAATAGGTAAAAAACACGACCTCCTTTGAGGATTTAGAAATAGAGATCTTTATTGATAATGACTAGTTATTGCAAGGAACGCTTTGAGCAGTTCTGTATAAAGTTTTTGGGTAGAAAATCATTTGTATAATCTGTAGTTCTCTGGTCCTATTTATATGTCTTATAATATGACCGTTTTATGAGCATTGCATCTTTTAATGATAAACGTTACATCAAGGCTTTGATGAGTCAACATAATGATTTTACAATGGCATAAGTAACGCTTCTGTCTTGTAACAACTTCCTTAAATGACGTCGTGGCTATGAGATTGAGCTGTTTCCACAGAGGTTGATATCTTATCCTTGTGAGACCGATAGTGGGAATAATCCCTTACAACCGCCCCCTTTCATCCAAGAGTACTAGAATCATCATGAGCAAGTGGTTTTAGTTGAGAAGCATTATTTATGTTTTATTAAATGTACTGGTGGTCATTCCCAATATGCAGTCTTTAATATTTGTTTAGACTGGACTAACCTTTCAGATATTCTTAAAAATCATTGATAACATTCTTGTTGACTGTGGGGCTTTCTCATTTGTTGAGGCTATAAGTATTCTGGTTTTGGGAAGAAGCGTTTAACTTATTCTTTCTGCAACATGGTGAAGACCAGGTCTCAGACGCTCAGTGAGGAATATGTGACATGTGTGGGGGTCAAATTTAAAGAACTGAAGATACGGTATTTTGGGCAGCAGTCTGTAGCATATCCCATTCCCGTACCTGTGGAGCCAACATACTAGGGGATGAGTGAGGTAGAGGCAGAAGCTGCAGAGGAGGACTACGTCTAGCTCTTTCAATACCATTATGTCTTGGTGACGGAGGCGGAGCGTAGGGCGAGTCTATATTCATTGGCCGAGGAGATGGTTGATGACAAAGATTGTCCCTACTCGGGGAATGATTGTGAGAGCTGTAGGTTTTGTTGGTAACCCAAGTCATTTGTAATCGTTTTAGTGAAAAAATAAAAAATAAGCTTCCTCGTTTCTTGTATTTTTGAGTTGCTTGCTATACGTACTGGTATGGAGTGAAAAAAAAACTTGAACTTATGTTTTCTTGAACTATTATGTACGAACTATTGTAGGGGTCTTTAAGTTGTTTTCTCGGAATTGTTGTAAGGTATTTAATATTGTTGTCATTTCTAACATTCTTTCTTACGTATCCGTTATTACTTTGACCAAGTTTCTTATAGTTATAATGGTCATTAATTGCAATCTTTTTGGCTTTTGGGACTTGTCAATCAAACTGGGCAGGTTATAAATATCTTGTTATAGAGATGCAAGTATATCCTATCCCCTCTAAAAAATAATAAAGACTAGAGCCCAGCTTCATCATAAGGACTTTGTAAGGCGCGTAGAAGCCAAGTACTGGGAACTGAAGACGCGATATTTTGATCGGTTGTCTCTGTCATCCTGGACACCCATACCCATTAAGCCGTCATATAAGGGAATGATTGAATTGAAGGCGGATGCTGCTGAATTAGATTTCTTCTTTTTTTATCAATATCACTACGTTCTTCTGACGATGACTTAGCATATTAACAGTCTTTGCGAATTAGCCTACGCGACGGTGAAAGATGAAGATGTTTTTGCGGGTAGGGATAGATGTGGGGGTTGCTCCGGTGGTTGTCGTAGTTGTAACCCGGTTGTTTAAAAATAACTAAATTTGTAACCTCTTTTTTTGTTAATAAATGCGCCATTTCTAATCTTTGCATGGGTATTTCTTGTCTTTTTTCTTCTAAATATATCGTCTTGTTAAAATGATTTTGACCTTGTAGATGTGACTTGGATAAAATAAAATAAAATGTTTCGAACTGTTGATATGGGGTGGCAAGGAGGTTGGATCGTCCTGAGAAAAGTTCCCAAACTTTTAAGTTGGAATTGATAGCAGCATTTAATAGGGTAGCATTATTCTCCATATTCATTTTTTGGTACTAGATACTGAGTTAATCCATATGTTCGTGCATAATTTGTGAGAAAGACTCGTCCTGTAGGAAATTATCTGGAACTGTTAGTTTGAAACTATCTCGTAATGCTTGGCAATGCTGGAATTTGAGCCATATGGGTGTAGTCCATGGATTGAGTCAACGTTTCACCTTGGGATGGTGAGTATGAGCTGTCAAATTTAAATGGTCCTCTCTTGTTTCCAATAATCTGTTTTGTTGAAAATATTAAGTCTCCACAATTTGTTTGCGAAGAATATATATTTCCCAAAATTAATTTTGGAAGATCTTGTGGTGGGGCAGGATGTTCATGTTGGTTATAAAAGGGGCTCGGCCATCTTATAATCCTATACAAGAAATTGCTCAAGGACGTTTGAAAGCTTATCATGGTGAGAAAATTTTCCCAACGCGTTGTGGAGGGTAAGTTAGCTATCAAGGTGGTTGAGTTGCATGAATGGTACTTTTGTCTGTTGTCGTATGATGTTGTCTTGCCGGAATGGCCGTTGTAGTTGGAGTGTTTGGACGATGAGGGAAAGCGTACAGAGATGGATCGCCACTTCTGGTGTGGTGTTTATTGTACTCTGATTCCTGATTCTGTGTTGAGAATGATCATAGTTCTAGAAATCGCACTGGATAAGCTTACGAAAGAGGACAAAAGAGCAGCAGGTAGGAAGATAATTCTGCGTGGGGAACGGAATCACCTGGGCTATTTCAAAATTAACTACCTTAAGATGTAAACTCGATTTCTCGAGATCGAAATTTAGAGACTTGCATAATTCAGCTATTTGTTATCTATTGTATTTTTATATATATACAAATTTTTGTAAGGAATGGTATAATGGATATGTATGTTATGCTATGTATAGGGCGGTTATGATGGGTAATAAGTGTGGTGGGATCAACGGCTATCTTGTGTATTTTTAAATTTCGAATTTTTGCTTTATATAGTGAGAAGAGATGGGGCAGTATGAGTTGTGGAGCAAAGTGTGCAATCGTGCAGATTTCCTTGGGAAGGAGGAATTGTATATTGTTTTTTAATGGCTGATGTGAGAGAGAGAGAGAGACGTGATAACAGATCTCGTTATCCAAAAAGTAATGATGACACTGTACGGCAAAAATACGTGCATGTGGAGGCAAAAAGGGTGATTGGCACGTGTCTGAGGGAGCCGTCATTTTAAAAACTGAGGGAGAGTATAAAAACTCCTCTCTCTCCCCCTCATAAAATATCTACATTTGTAAAGAGAGAAAAAGGGTTTAAAAATAGTGTACCGAAGGAGATGAAGCATTTGAGCTTCGACAATCGTCCGCCATTGTTAACGAAAGCTTTGTCTGGTGTTACCCCTGTGGTGGAAGAATGACATAAGAAAGGAATCTCACCAAAGGGTGTGGACAAAGCAGAATATTATGGATCTTCGAGTACATGTTAGTAGGATTCTCTACATTTTTCTATTTTATTCAATTGAAGAGGATTCGGTATATCTATTTATATTCTGTATGTGGAAGATTAGAACGTGGGTGATTAGGAAAATAAAAATTTTTTGTGGTGTATTAGAATTAGATTAGTGTAGAGGTATGGTTTGAAGTATTTTCTTCCTGAAATTGTTGGTTTTGGAGTTTTTTGGAGTTGTTTGGAGTGGTGTGTTGTAACTGTTTGTGGGAGAAGAGAGAGTTTGAATAATTGTTGTACAATGGGTTAATTGAGTAAATATTTGTTAAAAAAGGGTTGTTTGAGAAGAAATAAAAATAAAAATATATGGGTTGGGTTGCATTTTCTATTTTGTAGATGCTTGTGTGATGAATATAGGGACGGACTAAATAAACGAAAACAATTTTTATTTGTAGGTCGAGTATGCACTCTAATAACTTAAATAATATGAGTAAATTTGTAGTATCGTCCAGCTCGGAGGAAACATCGTCGTCAAGTAGAGAGGACGATGGTGGTGGTATGGGGGGCATTGGGGATAGTAGAGAAGTAAGGATGAGAATTGTAAAAAATGTGCCTATCCAAGTTAAGGATGCGGTAATTGGGAATGTTGACACAGAGACGGAGAATGAGGATGAATATTTTATATATCCAAAGGGGCTAGATGTAGGAAAAGAATTTTTGAAATATAAAAGGAATTTAATAAGGAGATGGGGGAATTACATTAAGGAGGGCAAGTTGTAGTTTAGATCATTTTTTCCAGGTCGAGGGGACAAGGTGTACTACCAAATCCCGTCTCTTGATCTCTTAAAGTTAGAGAGGGGAATCCAGAATGATGTAGAGATATCATATTATAATGGATCTGTAGAGGTCAACCCGAATAATAGGTTTTTGTGTTATTTAAACCAGTTCATGTATGATCTTAAGGTACCACTCACACATTTCCAGAAGGGGGTTATGAATATATTACATTGCAGCCCTGCACATTTGAATGGGAATGTGTATAAAATGATTGTAGTAGCCTACTCGCAGCCTTCAAGCACCAGTCAAATACTCGAAGCCTACCCAGAGACTCGAAGCCCATCAAGATAGTAACTAAGTCCACAAAGCCGTCCAAGAATAATCGGACACGCGACCATGTTAATTCATGGTCGAAGGAAGACACATCTGACAGCCAGCTCACCAGAAAGAATAGTAAAGTGAGCCACCTGACAGCTATAGTATCAGAACCAACTCCAGGTAATGAATAGTTATCCCCAAAGGATATACATGTAATCTAACCTCCCATGGTGACTCACCTCTTTTCTATCTCCTATAAATAGGAGGGAGGAGGTACTATGAAGGGGTTAGAAAATCTTTCCCACAAGCCCTTCAAGATTACCCTTGAATACCCTGTAACTCATTTCCTATCTGATTTATCATCTAACTCGATATATATCATCAACCATTCAAAATCCTTGCTAGAGGTCGTGGAGTAACCTATTCAAGGACTCCACACAAGTGTGTTAGTTCAGAAATATAGACTATTATTGCCATATATACTTTCTTAATCCCCTAGTCGATGATAACCCTGTGGTGTAAGATCTAGTTTCCCCTTTGACAAAACTTGGCCCCTATATTTGGCGCCGTCTGTGCCACACCTACCCTACCCATTCCCTATTCTCTCTTCCAACCCCTTATAGCCTTACTCAATGGCCCACCCTTCGCTCCACCTCTACCATCGTCAAAAACTCTGCCGACGGATTAGCCGCTCAACTTGCCCTTATTAGCCAACAATTTGCTCAGGCCGAGGAGCGCCATAACAATCAGTTACGCATTGAGCGTGAAGAACGTCGCGTTGAATGGCAGAACTGATTAGATGACTATAACCGGCAACACCGTGCTCTGGATGAACTACGCTATGCAGTTTGCGAACATCAACAAGGTCACACCCAAAACGCTCCTCAATGATCTCGATTACCCCCTCCTGACGCATTTTAGCCCACGCTCAGCTTGGGCCCCACCCCCAAATCAAAGTTCCCTCGCTCCATCATGGCACCGAGGGTTCTCCCACTGCTATACCCACCGGCTCCATCCATCTTGGTGTCCCTGTTATAGAGGACTCCTTTGATTCTATACTTCGCACTTCTCGCCACCCCACACGGCATCCTGCTTGGGCCGCCTTGGCGAGCGAAGTGCTGAACATGCCTCATACCCGAGCCCTCACCACCCTCAACCCTAGCGGTCTCCCCCTTATCCTGCCTACATCACACAGCAACAACTCGATCAAAATATCTATGCCACTATTCGCGTCAGCGCAAGCCCCACACCGAACTTCTGGAGTCGGTTAAGCAACTCCATCTGCTTCAAACTCCTCGCGGTCGAAGTACCTCTAAATTTCTATACCCCTAAATTCAGCAAATACTATAATACCGACCATCAATCTCATGTCCTTGAATTCTAAAATGCTTTAAGTAAGTATTCTACAACTGACCACATCTTGTATCGTATGTTTCCCACCAGTCATACTGATAGCCCTCTCAAATGGTAGCACAATCTCCCTAATGGCTCTAGCCAAAGTTTCAAATAGTTATCAAATTTTTTATCTCTCAGTTTGCCTTTAATAAAGACCGTGAGGTCCGAGTCGATGCTCTCATCAACTTTCATAAATCTCCCAACGAAATGCTCGAAGCTTTCACCAAGCATTTTCTCGATAAGTTACGCAAAGTCGAACACCTCGACTGTGTGAATATCATTCTCGCGTATCCCAATGATCTGCCAGACCACAATCATGTTAAGTAGTACATCATGGCGAGTGTCATTCTCGCGTATCCCAAACACTTCGTTTTACTACCCCTTGTGGCTCGTGGAACATGAAAGGCTCTCAACGCCTTGCCCGCTCATGCGAGCACCCTGAGATCGATCTTACCAGAAAACTTATTAAGCCATAGCAATTAATGCCTCTCTCTCTCTCCCTACCCCATCAAACCCATCTCCCACACATGTCAAACCTACCGCTTATGTCAAACTCGATGGCCCCGGTCGAGGTACATTCATTAGTAGTTTTATGGGTCCCATCGAAAGCCTCGAGCTCACCACGTTCCTTCGAGCAAATAAAGATGTCTTTGTATGGACTTTCCATGAGATGCCTGGCATTGACCCCATACTGGCCTGCCATCGACTTGACCTCATCCCTCACTGTACAGCCGTGAAGCAGAAGAAACGTACTTTGGCCCGAGGATTCGAGACGCAGTGAACCTTGAGGTCAAAAAACTCATGGCCGCTGGTTTTATCAGAGAAGTCAAATATGTCGATTGGATCTCAAATATTGTAGTTATCCCCAAGAAGAATGGCAAGATCCGAATCTGCATCGACTTCACAGATCTCAATAAGCACACACCGAAGGACACTTTCCCTCTTCCGATCATTTCTATGCTTCTGGATGCTACAGCGGGCCTTGAATGCTTATCTATGATGGATACAACTTTGGGTTACAACCAGGTACCCCTCCTCCCTGAGGACCAACTTAAAACTTCATTTATTACTGAACAAGGACTTTACTAATTTAACGTGATGCCCTTCGGCCTAAAAAATATGGGTGCCACTTACCAACGCCTTGATACCACCATGTTCAAACCTCTGCTCGGCAAGTCGGTCAAAGTTTATATCAACGACATGTTATGCAAAAGCCTCCAAAAACATACCCATATACAAGATCTAACCAAAGTATTTTTGATACTTCGCTCTTATAGCATTAAACTAAACCCAGAGAAATGCCAATTTGGCATTTCTTTCGACAAATTTTTGGGTCACCTCATCAGCAAATGAGGTATCGAGATCGACCCCATTCATATTCGTACCCTCATCGATATGCCTTCCTCTCAAAGTAAGAAGGATGTCCAAAAGGTTACTGGCAAGATAGCCGCCCTGAACCGTTTTATCTCAAAATCCTATAACCCTTGTGCTTGGTTGTTTTCCCACTTACGCGACCAAGGCGTCCATAAGGCCAAAATGAACAACCCCGAAGTTAATTGGACACCCCATTCCGAATAGGCCTTTCCCGAACTCAAAACCTACCATGGTCGACCACCTCTTATCAGTACACCCATCGAAGGTGAAATACTCTTCTTATACCTTGCAGTCACCGATACTTATATTAGCTCAGTCCTTATTCGACTCCAATCCGGTATCGAGAGGCCCGTATACTTTATTAACAAAACTCTGACACCTGCTGAAACTCGATATACCAAGCTCAAGCGATTGCTCCTCACACCTGTCTATACTGCTCGAAAGCCCAAACCATACTTCCAAGCTCACCCTATAAGTGTTATCACCAGCTACCCCCTTCAAGAGATCCTCAGCAAGAAAGATAAATCTAGACGGGTACAACAATGGTCGGTCAATCTTGGTGAACATGACATCACTTTTGAAAAACAGATATCTTAAAAAGGCCAAGCAATCGTTGGTTTCCATGCCGACTTCCCGCCCGAAGACATCGACTGGGAGGAACACGAAGGCGATCTGCCTAAAGACCAGCCTCAACAGAATGACCCTTGGAACCCTAACACGGGCTGGCGTCTCTTTACAAATGGATCAGCTGGACCTAACGGTTCGAGGATAGGTATTGCCTTGATCATTCCTTCTAGTGACCGAATCGAAAAGGCCATCAAGTTAAATTTCAAATGTTCCAACAATGAGGCCGAATGCGAAGCTTTGATACATGGTCTCGATCTAGCTCTTGAACTTGGTGTTCCCAAACTTGTAGTATTTATCGATTCCCAACTTGTTCAAAGACAGTACACCAGCAAAAATTAGGCAAACGGTCACATGGCAGAGTATGCCGCCCTTGTTCATCAGTGTATGGATTGTTTCTCTAAAAAATCATCCATTGCACATTACCCTCGAGGCAAAAATAGACATGCCGATGCCCTCTCCTACATAGCAGCCATGTTAGGTCAGTCCAAATCTTAAACTCTCCCTATTGAAGTACTCGAACGCCCAAGTATCGACCATATGGAAGTCAATGCCATCAATACAGGGGGTGAGAATCTCAATCCCGATGATTGGCGCACACCTTTCCTTGCTTATTTGAATAGTTATACCCTCCCGGAGGATCCTAAAGCCAAACGTTCATTACTAGAAAGCTGCCGACAATGCACCATTCTCAAAGGCAGTCTATACTGCAAATCCCCGAATGGCATACACCTCTGTTGCATCTCCCAATTCGAGGCCACAACCATACTTACCGAACTCCACGAAGGCAACTGCGGTGCTCACACTGCTGGTTGATCTATGGCTCTTTGAGCCGTAACCCAAGGTTTAGTCTCGCCCAATATAAAAAAATAAGATGAAGAGTATACAAAACACTGTGACAAATACCAATGTCACGCCCACGACATCATAAGCCCTTCACAAGACCACCATTGCAGCCAAGTTGATTGGCCATTCAAGCAGTAGGTCATTGATCTAGTAGGTCCTTTACCCAAAGTATCAAGTAGCAGAGAACACATTCTAGTGGCCAAAGATTACTTTACTAAATGGGTCGAAGTTGTGCCTTTATGTTGAACCTGGAAAGAGGAAGTCATCAAGATCTTATGGGAAATGTCATCACACGTTTTGGCTGCCCTCATATGATTCGATACGACAACGGTCCACAGTTGGTTGGGAATAAAGTCTGTAATTTCCTCAAAAAGTACAACATCATCCTTTCCCCCTCTACCCCTTATTACCCATAGGGAAATGGTCAGGTCGAAGCAATCAATAAAACTATAGTCAACGATCTTAAGAAACGTGCCGATCAGAAGAAAGACTGATAGGTTTAAGAACTACAATATGTACTCTGGGCCTATCGAACCACACCAAGAAAGGCGGCGGACTACACTTCTTTTCTCTTAGCTTATGGTACCGAAGTTGTGTTTCTAACTCAGTTCGAAGTGCCAACACACGACCCAGGCCTCCCCGACAAAAATAACGAGTTCAAACTTGGATGCAACATGTTATGGATCAATGAAACCAGAGACCGAGCCATTGCTAACCTAGGCCATTATCACCTCACCCTCCAAAAGTTATATAACAAAAGGGATCAACCACGTAGCTTTGATATTAGAGATCTGGTACTTCGGTGAGTAACACCATCTACGAAGCCTTGCAATGCCGGCAAGTTAGCTGAATCCTGGGAAGGACCTTATGTCGTGTATGACAAAACCGACAAAGGGTCCTATTATTTGATGACCAATGTTGAGGATCCCCTCCGCAACCCTTGGAACACAATGCAATTAGTCTCATACACCAGGCCGGGCCACCACCTTGCTTAACTGATATAAATACAGCATAATCAATGAACATATTTTTTTCCTCTGAGCCTCATGTCATGCCTCCATTGAACTTCTTGAGTTGGTCAAACCTAAGTGTCATGTTAACCCTTCGACCCGACTAATACTTGGGGGCAACCTTGAAATTTTTCAAGGTTCCAATTCGAGTAAACTCGAGTGGCATGACACTCAAGGATGCATTGGAGCTGACCACATAATGCTTCATTTAGGCTCAAACCCTCAGATAGACCCGGGGGGGAGCTCCGAAGTCCAGTGAACTGAGTTGGTCAAACCTAAGTATCATGTCAACCATTCAACCCGACTGATACTTTGGGGCGACCTCAAATTTTTTAAGGTTCTAATTCGAGCAACCCCGAGTAGCATGAATGGTCGATAGACCGGACACTCGAGAATCCATTGGGGCCGACCACATAATGCTTCGTTGAGGCTCAAACCCGCGGATAGACCCGGGGGCGACCTTCAAAATCTAGTGAACTGAGTTGGTCAAACCTTAAGTATCATGTCAACCCTTCGACCCAACTGATACTTGGGGGTGACCTTAAAGTTTATCAAGGTTCCAATTTGAGTAAACCTGAGTGGCATGAATGGTCGATAGACCAGACACTAGAGGATGTATTGGGACTGACCACATAATGCTTCATGACCTTCGACGTCCGGAGTATTCTATACTTCAATTCTTACACTAAGATACAAGCTTATAGACATTCCAGCAATTCAAGTCAAATACATTCAAGCAATTCAAGTCAAATTCATACCAACAGGTCAAATTCAACTATATTACTCATGGTTCAAATGCTACATATCCAATACAAATTGTTCAAATTCAACATACCAACAATTCAAGGAAAGAGAGTTCGTTACAGGCAACAGAAGCCAAAGACATACCTTCTGCAAATACCCTACTCACACAGGAGTGGCCGCATTTACTCCTTCTACATGATCTTCTACAGCAATACCTCCACTACCTTCGACAGCGGGGTTCAGTCCCGAAGCATCAGCAGTACCTTCGACAACAGTACCCCCTACAACATTTCCCGCACCAACACCATCCCCTTCGACCGTGGGATCAGCTACCACACCTCCCCATATAGGGTCCACTTTTATCCTTTTTGCATGTGTAACATCTTCAGCAATAGGTTCTTCTGTTGGGGGATAGGGCTCGAATGTATCTGGAACGCACCCCAACCCATCTATAAACTTCTTTAGGGTTGTGGTCACATCACACTCCTCATCATACTGCGCCTGGAAACGCGTTCTATTGTTCTTCAGCTGCTCATCCTTACTAACCAGCTTTGCCTATAATACTGCTACCATCTTATTACAGTTGGCGATTGCGACTTCGACTTCCCTCAAGGCATCGGTTCGAATTTGTAATTTAACTCGTTCTAGCACACCGGCTTGAGTCTTCCTATGAGAGCCCATGCCTTTCCCTCGCCTTCTTTAGCTGCTTACTTAATACCTTCTGGGCTTTGGCTTATGCTATCACCCAAGCATTCACCTGCACGAATACTCAACTAATTACCTATCCTCAAAGCATAATTTCAACTTCAAAATTCTAAAAATACTAACCTGGTGAAGTACTTTGTTAACTTACTTCCCCGCTTCTTCTGGTCTTGTGGCGTAGAGAGTAGCTATCGACTAGGCCGTTACTCGAGCGTTCTCCTCCAGTTCGACCCCGCGTCACCTAACTTTGGCTGGTTCATCCTCATCATCGGCCATCTGCTCATGAGGCCTCCTCCGCAATGTTGTCTTCGTTTATTGCACTGTCGAAGCTTCGTCAGTAACCTTGCCGTTACCCTTGTTGGTCTACCGTGGTACCTCGGGAACAGTCTCGGGCATACTCAGTTGTACCTTCTAAAGCTCTTCTCGTCAAGACCTCGGTACAAAGCTCAACTTGCGGCTCAAATTGTCACAATCCATCTCGCCTGCCCTTGTCGAAGAACTTCTTTCTTTTCTCTTCCTCGAATGCCCAGCAGCAACTAAAACATCTCTCAGCAAACTGTCCATCTTCTTTCGTCTCTTTCTCACAATACTCAACTTTTGAAAAATAGCATTTACCCACTCTTCATCCTGGTTGATTAATTCATCAATATAAGTCTACAGGTTATTCAAGCCATTATTTGTGGGATCTGCAAATCATGAAGGAAAAGATCAAAAGTTTATTCGAGCCATATAGTGAACATACTTCGACTGATAACTTACTTGAATTATATAGCCTATGCTTCAGCCTAAATTCCTTATCCCCCTATGCATTCTCATAGTTCCCCCTAACCACCACCAAATTCTTATCCCACCCACGCTCAGTCGAATACAGGTCAAATAACCATGGCTTGTCCGAATGGCATTGAATGTAATATGTATCTTCCTTCTTATTTGTTTTCCTCGAATAGAATGATATGTTGTCATACCACTCGATCAAAAACTTCCTTTCCCGAAGCAATTCTACATTCATCCCTTTGACAACTCTCATCATCTCATCAAAATTTCTATTCATCTGGCATGGGGTAACATCCCAGAAATTCAATACCTGCTTCGCCAGTATTTGAAGAGGCAATTGCATCCCTAGTCGAATTTGGCCTCTGAGCACCATAATCCCCACCTGAGGAGAATCCTTAAATGTATACTCGACCCTTAACGGTACCAGAATAACACCAACTTTTGATTTCTCCATGAATCGATCCAGTGTCGCCTTTTCCAGAGCCGAGACTGGCCCCACCGTTTCCCCCGAATCGTTGGTATTCTCCCTATTATTACTCTCTTCCTCTTCCCCTTCCTCCCTCTCATCACCCGAAGGTTCGATAGTACCTTCATTCCTCTTTCCCTCACCCTCCCCATGTTTTTCTTCGTCACTCTCTCAGACTATTCGAGCCCTACAATGGCTCACAACCTCAGGCACTACCACAGCCAATGGGGCATCTGTGGCAATTTCTAATATTTCCACATCACTGTTCCCACCCCCTCGACCTCGGCCAGATATACTCGGTTCGTTTACTTCATCCTCCTCATCTACCAGCCTCATCCTCGAAGCTTGACAGGTACGTATTATCAAGGTTCGATATCATAATATTATCTACCCTCCTCAAATCGACCAACCTACAGTGAATGTTCGACTGCAACCCCAACCACCCCCTCACTACTCCCAATTTACAACTTGGCCGGACTTCCAACCAAATGGGCTACCCTCTTCCTCTGTCACGCAGTTACAGACAAAAGCCAAGCAGAGCGTTCCCCAATGTATAGAGAAAGAGCAAAGGCGAGGCAACAACAAATATAAATGGTTTATCTTTACCAAGAAATCAGACGAATACCTCTTTGAGTGGATCAGATTTAGCAGCGACAATGGGATTTCCTTTCCTCCTTTCCAGCAACTTTAAACTACAATAATGGTGTATGTCTTCTACTCATCCTCCTTTCTCTCTCTTTAATTGTTTGGGAATTGTGACTCTCTCTCTCTTTCTCTCACCTCTTTAAATACCTCCCAAAAAAAACCACCTCGATTTTCCCCACTCACCATCATTACCACTCCTCCACTCCCCCCTTAATTTTGGTCATGAGGTGTTTTACCAATATTACCCTCACCTACTCCCACGTGTATGTCACATACTTATAACATATAATACTTTTTTAGCCCTCTCGAACCTTCTAACGCACTACCCAAAGTTGTCAACTCAAGCCCACCTGTCACATCCACCTCTTTTCAGTACCCGAGGAAACATCATGATGGCCTGTAGCGGCATACTGCTCCATGAATAGTACTACCTCTGACAGTTTTTCCATTTCAGCTGTCAGTTTTTACAGTCGAGGCATACCTTGCCTTCATTTTTGATCCCTTTTATCCTTTCTACTACAATCATACCCTTCGACCACATATGTTTTCGAGCCATCTCATACATTCGTTTCGAACCATCGTCTACATCCTACCACATTCTATCCTACTTATACATAAATTCTCGAACCTTTGGTCAATACTTTTTGTTATATAAAAGAATCAAATTTTCTTACCATTTTTATTCGTTTTCATTACTCTAGTTTGAAGTTCGACAGTTAGAACCGCGCTTACATTATCTTCATATACAATGCTTGTCACTATTATACCATCACACTTCAGCAAAACATTATTTCATTCAAAGGTTACTAGGCATACATCATCAACATAAAAAAAAACATAAACAACAACAACAGTAGCAACAACAACAAATAAATACAACTCTACATTACCACCACCACATCGAATACCCCCCTATTTATACTTGGGGTAGTTCTTACAGATCCCCGCCTCAGCCTCGACTGTGTCTTTAGCATCCACCTGGCCTTCTACTAGGCTTTTCAGCATGAAGTACAGTTACTGACATTCAGACCTAGCCACTACATCACCCTCCACCAATACTCGTACAGGTGTCCACAAATAGCCTTCTCTGGCTCCAGATCTACCAAGTCCGGCAACACCATGTCCAAACCCTGATCTCCAAAATATTTCTGCACCATCGTTTTCTCCTCAATACGACGCTCCCTCGCCTCTATTCTCTTCTGGCAAAGAGTGTTTGGTGAAGTTTACATGGTTTTGCTAACTCAAAGAAGAAGATGAAGAATGTGTAAAATTTTCCCCTAACAACACATATTTATACCGTGATTAAGGGCATTTATTACCCCCTTAATCAACACTTACCTTAATTACTCTCCTCAAAACTGCCCACATTCAGCTAGTCAACTCTTCAACTTCCCACGCCTAACCATTTTTTACACCACGCGCCATCTACACCAGCTTCCGAGGCCCCTGCTGAGAGGGGGAAAATATAGTAGCCTACTCGCAGCCATCAAGTACCAGTCGAATACTTGAATGCTACATCGAAGCCTACCCAGAGACTCGAAGCCCAACAGGATAGTAACTAAGTCCACGAAGCTGTCCAAGACTAATCGAACACGCGACCATGTTAATACCTGGTCGAAGGTAGACACATCAGATAGCCATCTTACCAGAACTCAGCATCAGTACCAGAAAGACTTCGGCCATGGTAATCCATGGTCGAAGGCCAACACATCGATAGCCAGCTCACTAGATAGAATAGTGAAACATGTCGCCTAACAGCTACAGTGCTAGAACTGACTCTGGGTACAGAACAGTTGTCCCCAAATTATATATATATATGCAATTTAACCTCCCATGGTGACTCACCCATTTTCTATCTCCCATAAATAAGAGGTCGGAGGTACTATAAAGGGGTTAGAAAATCTCTCCCACAAACCCTTCAAGATTACCCTCAAATAACCTTTAACTCACTTCCTATCTGATCTATCATCTAACTCAATATATATCATCAACCATTCAAAATCCTCGCTAGAGGTCGTGGAGTAACCCATTCAAGGACTCCACGCAAGTATACCAGTTCAGTAATATATAATATTATTGCCTTATATACTTGGTAAGCCCCTAGTCAAAGATAACCCCATGGTGTAAGAGCTAGTTTCCCCTCTGACAAAATTTGGCCCCTACAATGATGAGGGAGAGTAAGATGTTAAATAAATTATGGAGAGTGAATAGTATAGCGAGGCAGTTCGTTGCAGAAGACATGATGAAGTTTTAGAAGATAAAGTACTTGAAGGCTAGTAGAAGTTGCTATCTGTATAGTTAATCTACGATCGAATTGAGATTAACCTAAATGAATAAATTAAATGAAGAGCAAACACAATTGGCAGGAGAATTTTCCTTTTAGAATTTCAATTACTCAATGATTTTATTTCAATTGAATTACTCTCAAAACCCTAACTCTCTCCTACAAAACTAGGATTGATCTCAGATCCTTTTCTTTTGCCTAGCCTTGCCCCTTTTTGAGGGTTACAAGTTTCTATTTACAAGGTCAGACCATTATGCCCTTAAAATGCCTAAAATATTGAAGGAATACGATAGTCATTCGAACGAACCCATGGGTCGCTTGAATGACTGGCCAAATTAAGCCTAAAGAAAGCCTCAGCGTGAATTGGTCTTATGAGATCTTCAGGTCGTTTGAACGACTCTAATGTCGCTCGAATGTCTTGCCTATTTTTCCTAAAAATTGCCTTAGCTTGAATTGGTCATCTGAGAACTCCAGTTCATTTGAACAAATCCAAATATTGTTCGAATGACTTGCCTATTTTTTTCCTAAAAATAAACTCAGCTCGAATTGGTCTTCGAGGAACTCCAGGTTGAATAGACTCAGTTCGAATTGGTCCAGATCAAATAGACTCAGTTCGAATTAGTCTTCTGGGAATGCCAGATCAAATAGACTCTGTAGGGACCTAACCTCATTCGGAAGGGAAGTTGGTTCTTACAACGTAGAATCAATCCTCAATCAAAGGAGACAAGCAATTGACCTAAAGCAAGATCTAACTTAAAGACAAATACTTGCGTAGAGGCTTGAATATGACTCTCTACGACCTCTGATGAGGATTTTTTAAGACAGATTGTATTACTAAAAAGTAAATAACAGAGTTTAAGTACATAGTATCTGGGTGGTCAAAGGTAAAATGCAAGGGGTTGGAGATAATTTTTCTAACCCCTCCTTGGTTTCCCCTCTCCTCTATTTATAGAGATATATGAAGCTGAGTCACCAAGGGTGGGTCAGGTTTACATGATTACTGTTAGGAAATCCCAGCGAGTTATGGGCGCCGGTCATGTCGGTACTATCACTATAATATTTATTGATGATGTCTCTGAACGGCACAGTTATTGGACCTGTCACTGTAGCTGTACAGGCCAATTAATGCACTGTCTGATCTGATGAGGTGATTGTCTATCTTATCTTGCTTCGAACGTGTATTAGTGAGGTCAAAGGATTTCTATTGTAGAACTTTAATCCATTCTCGAAGTTTTGCCTAATATCGAAGCTTCGTCTTCGGTGGATCTCTGGGGAGTCTGTTTTAGAGATTGATTGGGCTTCGATACATTCGAGTAGACTGTGAAGTGGGCTTTGACTGCCTGTCGAAGGCTACGAGTAGGCTACTACAGACTCAGCTCAAATTAGTCCAAGTCGTATAGACTCAGCTCGAATGTGCCTTTTGGGAACTCCAGGTCGTTACTCTCATTTCTCGTTCAAACGATTCCAAGGTTCGCTCGAACAAGCTAGCATCTTTTAAGGGGATTCAATCTTTAGATCCTCCTAGATCATGGCTCCCCCCTTTAGGGGTCTTGAGCTTCTTCTCAAGCTAAAACTGTAGATGAGGAAATGCAGTGATACCCATTTCCCTTTTGTACTACTTCGACTTGTTAGATAGTTGAGCTTTCTTTCCAACTCGAAACAACTCGATACTACCCCGTCTTGTAGCATGAACTATCTTCTCTAAAATATTATCCTCCTGAAATGGATCTTCTCTTTCCATTAATAAGTCATCAAATGACGGTAGGCAATTGTCGATTGTAAAGTCTTCATCAAAAAGAGATGGCTCAAACAGCTTCAAATGCTCGGTGTTAATCACCGAATACATCTTCATGAAAGATGGCAAATATAATTGGAATACGTTGTCGCCAATCTTCTTAAGTATAGTGAACAGACCATAGCGGATAGGCTTGAGTTTCTTACCTTCTTCCATTAGTAGTTTCTTACCTAAATGTAAGCAAACCAGGTTATCCTCTTGAAAAGTACACTCAACCCGATATTTGTCATGTCGAGCCTTATACTTCACTTGAGTCTTCTTCAATTGTACTTTAACCGCCTTATGAACCTTGCTTATCCTCTCAATGAAATGTTGAGCTTTAACTTGTTCCTCTTCCTCTTTTCCTGACATCGTCTTATCGCCAAGACTAAAAGCCAAATTAAAAAGGCTTTGAGGCAAGTACCCCAAACAAACTCCCAAGTATACTAGCTCCTTCTTCCCAAACTCGTACTTCTTCCCATTTAGAAAGAGTTATTATGATCGCAATGCTTCCAACACTTTACGAATATTCACGAGGTGTTCCTCCCATATTTGACTATATATTAAGATGTCATCTAAATACACAACCAAAAATCGTCAATAAAAGCACAAAGTACCTCATTCATTAACCGCATAAATGTTGTTGAAACATTGCATAACCCAAAAGGCATCACGAACCCCTCAAAGAGTTCATGTTTGATCTTGAAATCCATCTTCCAAGTATCTTCTTCATGGATTCTAACTTGATGGCAACCTGACTTAAGATCCAGCTTATGAAAAACTGAACCTTCTACAACTCATCTAAGAGCTCATCAATCCATAGAAGTAGAAAACGATTCTTCACTATATATAATCTTGTTCAGCACCTGATAATTCACACACATTCTCCAAGACCCATCCTTCTTTGGCACCAATAACACCGGTAAACCACAAGGTGAGAAACTCATATTAATAACCCCTTACTCTAGAAGTTCATGAACTTATTTCTTAATCTCATCAGACTCAGTTATAGAAGTCTGATACAACCCAATGTTGGGTAGTGGCTCATAATTCACCAAGGTGATATCATGCTCTGTATCCCTCTTACGAGGAAGATCTCTTATATGCCCAAAAACAAGTCTTTATACTCCTCTTGCAACTTCCCCATTTCGATTTGTTGCTTAGGAGACATTGCCAAAGTAGTCAACACCTTAGCTGATGGACCCTTTTCAACCGATCATACCAACAACAAAACAAACTTGCCACATGCATTAACCAACCTCTTCGCCTGAGTCGCCATTATTAAATTATTGGTGGTGATATGTTCCTTACAAGCATTTATGAAACTCTTTTCCCTCCTTCACAAGATGGTACTTGTAAGCTTTAGGGTAAAGAATCGCATCTCGGTCCTAAAGATAAGGGTTACCCGAGATGACTTGACACACATCTTAAGGAACTACCTCACACGTCACTTTGTCAATAAATTGTTCAGTAATCGCAAACTTGAACGTATACTGCTTCGTGATCTTCAACTCCGCATCTTTCTGAATCTAACCCAAACCATATGGCTTAGGATGAGCCATAGTAGCCAGACCCATCTTCTTCACCATCGCCTAAGAGATCAAATTATTCTGACTACCCAAATCTATGATGGACTCTACTAAGCTCTGCTTCACTTGAATGCTAACATGAAAAAGTTTTTCCCGACTCGTCCCCTTGGTAGCCATAGGTTACTGAAACATAAGGAGAAGTTTAGGATTTGGCTTATCTAAATCTAAAAGATCAATAATCTTTACGGCTAGTACATGTTTCTCTCTCTTGCTCCTTTCTTCCTTCGTCCTAAGCTCTGGGTGATGTTTTTAATATTTATCTAAAATATGCATATTTACCTTATAATGACTATAGTAATTCCCCTTGGATGAAGAACCCTCCCCTTTGGACTCCCCTTTGTACTCATTCTTCTAAGTAGACTTGTACCCTGACTTAATTTTGTTGTCTTTCTTGTCAATTTTCAAGTACTTGCCTTCAATAGCAATTACTCTTACGGTAGCATCTTCAATATTTGCCACAGTAAAGAGCTTAAACTCCCTTCTAATGAATTTTGGCAAACCCTGCATATACTTCATGAATTCTTCATACTCATCTACATCAATGCCCAAAACCAACGTTTGGTTATGAAACTCCGTAGTAAACTCTTGTACGGATTGCCCATACTTTTGGCGCAAATTATCTCATTTGTACCATCTTTTTTGCTCATACCTAATCGGATAAAATTATTTCCTCACTAACACCTTGAACTTCTTCCAACCCAAGCTTCCTACTTTATGACATCTTCGATAGGATTTCGACCACGTAAGTGCATGATATACGAATTTTAATGTAGAAAAGCATATTTTCTGAGCATTGGAGTATTCGTAAACAAAAAAATAGGTCTCTAACCTATCTAACCAATTATCCAACTTATCGGCATCGATTAAACTGTCGAATACCGAAATTTTGATTTTAAAATAGATACAAAAATTGCGCATAGGATTCATTGATTTACCAATAACCGATCGCTCATCGACGGATTCGGCATCAGTAAAATTGTTATCGACCTCCTCGTTAGCATCGTCTCTATCCCCCTCCACAACCCCTCTCTTCTTCATGCGTTCTTATCATTTCATTGAAGCGGAAGCTTTCGTAAGGTTCGTGAGACGTAATTATTCAACTAACTCCCCTTGAGTAGTAGTTACGTTGGAAACTTTAGTTTTCAACTTTGTGAGTCAATCTTCACACTATATAAAAATAATTATTAGGAACTAGATATTAGAAAAGGAGTAAAATTTGTCTCTAATAATCAAATATTTGGGACAATTTTGAATCAGTCTCTAATATTTTAGTTTACGAGACAGAAAAAATTACTTTGTCCCTAATAATATTAGTTTACTGTTGGATTTGGGCATCCTTAATTGTATAAGTTTAGGGACTCTTGGATTTGGCTATCCCTAATTGTATAAATTTTGGGACTACTGGACATGGCCGTCCCTTATAGTTAACGAAAACAAAAACAAAAACAAAATGCCCAATTTCATGCATGCAAGTTAACTTCCCTTCCCCACAATCCTTCCTCCATCAACTCTCGGCGACTGTAATAAACCCCAATACACGATCATAACCCTAAAATTGAAACCCTAATTCTTTTATTGTTGCTGCTCTTGGTGATTTACTGAATTGATAGTTTATGATTTGCTGAATTGCTAGCTTCTGTTTATCTCTGGTAACCACATAAGAGATGATTCCTAAAATTAGTACTTTCTGATGTACAGTGGAGAAAGAGGGGAATCAAAAGTTTAAAGTGATGGTGGGTGTTATTCAACGTATTGGGTTGATAATGTGTGTGATATTTTGTAGGGTTTTCGTGGCTGAGTGTCAGAGAGTTTTGGCGATGGAGGCGTTCAATACTCTCGTGCCTTTCATTGACATCTTCTATCTATAGGTAGTCTAGTTAAATGGCACTACAAGAAAAATAGGCAATGCCCACTAGTAACTTTTAGTTTTTGCCAAGGTTTTATCTGTGACAGAGTACCACAAGTTTTAACGTGGCTAATAGCCTATTGTAGTAACCAAAGGTTTATCTGCCAAAAAAGATACTGAAGTCAAGGGTCTGGGTTAAAGAAAATCATGGCTAAATACACAAATCCGTAGCAAGAAATATGGCATGACAAGTTTTAGCTCCAACTTCTATTTCCCGCTGTAGTATACAGCGAAATCAAAAGATAAAAACCCCTTTATTTTCTTCTCTCTGCTCAGAATTTCATAAATGAAAACTTCACCTCCTTCACCTCTCTCTCCTCAATTTGGTGAACAAAACTTTAATCTCAATTTGGTTATTGTCTATTTCTAATCAATTCGAGTATTTATAATCTGATTTTAATTGTTATGTTGTACTCGATTTGTTACGAATCTCAAGTTGTTGATTTAAATCCATCAGTTCAAGTTCCCAGATATGAAATCGCTTCATTGGTCACACTACAAGAAAAAGAGGCGACAGCCACTGATAGCTTTAAGTTTTTACCATAGTTTTATATGTGGCAGACTACCACAAGTTTTATTATGGCTAAATAGGCTATAGTAGTGGCCAAAAGTTTATGAACCAAAAAGGACATCAACCTCAAGGTCTGTGTTAAGAAAAACGTGGCAAAAAACATAAATATGTGGTAAGAAATATTGTTTGCATGATTTAGCTCCCGCCTTGTTTCCTTGCTCTAAGTATGCAATACGCGAAATCAAAAGATAAAAACTCCTTTATTCTCTCTTATCTCTGCTCGATCTAGGTATTTCTTAAAATAAAACTTCACCTCCTACACATTTTTTCTTCTTCACTCGATTAATTTGAATAAACAGAACTTTAATTTGAGTTATCTCTTATTTAGGTATTTAGAAACTGATTTCAATTGGTGCATTGTTCTCAGACTTATTGATTTTAATCGATCAGTTCAATTTCTCAGAGTTTGTTTCAATCGGTGATTCACAGGTACACCTCTCTCTCTCTCTCTCTCTCTCTCTCTCTCTCTCTCTCTCTCTCTCTCTCTCTCTCTCCGTTGCTTATTTCATCTCTATTTTCTCCAAAGCACGTGATTTGCAAGAAGGATTGATCATCCACTCTCAAGTACACTCTTTGATTTACTATCTTTGATCAATCAGATTTTGTTAAAACCCTAAGTGGGAAGGGTTTTTGTGTTGGTTTTGGTTTTGGTAGAAATATAAGGAAATTAAGCCTTTCTTTGAAGGTTCTTTAACTATGTATGTGAGAATTAAACAATAAAACCCTTGCTTTCTTAATCTTTCTCTTGATTTTAGCTTTTTATTTTGATTACCCTTTGTTCAGGTATCGATTGATAGAGACAGCTATTGAGACGTTTGTTTCTAAGGCCGAAATTAGCCGGTTCTTGATTTAGATCATAAATACCTTTTAGGGCAACATAGAGATCGTAAAGGCATTTGTGAGTAGATTTATAACCATTTGATTTTCTGTAATAGTTGTTTTGGGTCTAATTATCAATACATTTTATGGCAGGATTAATCTCATTGATCTGCATTATAGACGTGGTTTCTACGACCTGCGAGTTGCGATACAGAGATTTGTTAACCTAGTTTATATTCATAAGGTATCATCTGAAACTGGGATTCCCTTATATTTCAGTCTAAATTTTTGCTTGTTTCACAAAGGTATACATAAATCGTGAGAGGGCCATGAAAAATAAAGGTTGAGCCCTCTCCAAGACAACAACAATCTTTGAAAATATAATGAGATCAAGTATAGTCATCCTATCCAAGACAACAACAATCTTTAGAAATAACTCTACCACATCGAGCTCATTCTTGTCTCCAGTAAATTATATAATCCAATTATCTTGAGGTGCAAGAAGGAATCGTTACACTTAATATCTAATAAAGATTCATTCAACCATCTTTTCACTATAAATCAGTTCTTCAATCCTAGCACATTCAACTTATTGAACTTCCTACGTGCTATTTTCCATGAGTCCTGACTCCTCAACAGTCAAGCTCCTCATTTCCTTTACTCTTTCCTTCTCATGTTTCCAATATCCATGTTATACGGCTCCGCTCTTCTATTTTTTTAGATTCTATACAGCAACAATCTTAAATACCCAACTGAGTCGACAAAATAGATATATAATATATAAGATGGGTTGTCTACAGAGGAGAAACAAGAGTTGTGTAAAACATAAGCTACCACAAATAGGAAAATGTTTCAAAAATTCTATTTGTAACAAATTCCTGCAATCAAAATCAATTACCTCCCAAGACTGTAACCATTGTTAGCTCTTACATCTCTCTTTTTCTCTCTTCTTGTAAACATAAACATGAATACTGATTAAGAAAACAGCAATAGCATGGAATAAAGACCGCCTGAGCCATCTAGTACATTTATTGATTCAATAGTTATTTTTGCCTGATACACCCTGTGATCAGCTATCTTTTATGCCTATTCCCTTCTGTCCAAGTAAATGCCCACTCCATTGACAGCCTGATGAACCATCCTCACGTCATTCCCTTCTGTAATGGGCATCTCATGGCAGCAGATAAGTAGTTGACTAGTTGGTGTATTAAGTAAATTTGAGTATCACGAAGAAAGCTTCCTTCTTGTTGGTGAAAGAAATACATATAGAGGACATCTAGCCCACCTAGACACTGCAACCTTACATGGAGAATACTTCAAAATGCTATCCCAACTGAGGAAAAAGTTCAAGCCAAAGGCCTCCTAATTGCTACTTGGTAAATTTGGCGAGAGCACTGATCCTCTTTTCCCAGCTTATTCTTATTCTCAGTCTATATGGATATGGATAACTTCCCTGTTTGACATTAAAACTGATTACTGGTCCTTTTAATCTTTATTTAAACAAGTTGATTCTTTGAGCTCATATATAGAAGATATTTGGGTCAATAGAGGCTTGTCTGAATTCTACCTGGTGAGTAGAAACAAGATCATTCATGATGCTTCTGTCCCACCCTTGGGGGCTATTCAACAGTCAATTAAGTTAACTACCAAGGAAACTGCTGATTGATCAAAATGGGTCATGAAAAATCTATAATTTGATCTTATAATTCTACAATGGTTGAAGGTTCCTCAGAGACATAGAACTACCCCCAACAATTAAATCCTACAGGTGGCAGCTTCCTTGGTTTGAAGAAGTCAAGGTGAACTGCGATATAGCTTGGGTAATCCGGGCTTGGCTGAATTTGGAGTTGTATTCAGATCACTTACTGGAGCCGTGTTTGGTATTTTATAATGCTGCTCTTGCATTGTTTCCTCTTTATTTATTGCTTTTGAAAAAGGGTGGTACAAAGTCTTTCTTGTATGATTCAAGTATTGCTACCTGCTATTACTGCCTTCAACAACAATAATTAGAGACAGAATAACCCGTCCCCAATAATATTGGCGATAGCGGGAAAATTTGGCGCCATACTTTTAGAGACAAATAAATTTGTCTCAAATATTGTATATTAGAGACAGAATAATTTGTCCTCGATAATATTGGCACTGGCTTAGCGCCATACTTTTAGAGACAAACAAATTCATCCATAATATTATGTATTAGGGACGGTTGTACTCCATCCCCAAAGAAGTTGAAAAACAAAGACATTTAGAGACGGATTTTTTTCGTCTCTAATGTTGTCCTTAATAGAATTATAAACGGATGTGTCCGTCCCTAATGTATTTGGGATGCTACCCTAAAGGGATAACACTTTACCATCCCTAAAGGCGTCCCTAATAGCTGTAGGAACGGATTAGTAGCCTTTTGGGACACTTTTTTGCTATCCCTAAAGGTGATTTTTCTTGTAGGATGAGAATCGCCCATCTCTAAAGTTGCCTTCTTCTTCAAGCTAGGTTTCTGGTAAATCTCTAACAGACTTACTAGGTTCTCTTTTATTTGTCTGAATTGATCGTGTGTAGAGACTATAAACCACAATCCCCCCGAGAATTGTTATTGGAAAACTGATACCACTTAATTCATAATCGAAATGAGATTAACCTAAATGAAGAAATTAAATGAAGAAAAAACATAATTGGGCAGAGAATTTTTCTTTTAGAGCTTCAATTGCTCAATAATTTGATTTTAATCGAATTACTCTTAAAACCCTGAGTCTCTCTTGTAAAACTTGGATTGATCTCAGATCCCTTTCTCTTGCCTAGTCTTACAACTTTACGAGGGTTACAAGTTTCTAGTTACAAGGTCAGACCATTATGCCCTTAAAACGCCTAAAATATTAAAGGAATACGATAATCGTTTGAACAAACCCATGGGTCGTTCAAATGACTGGCCAAATTAAGCCTAAAAAAGCCTCAACGTGAATTGGTCTTCTGGGAACTCCAGGTCGAATAAACTCAGCTCAAATTAGTCCAAGTCAAATAGACTCAGCTTGAAGGTGTCTTCTGGGAACTCCAGATCGTTACTCTCATATCTCGCTCGAACGACTACAAGGTTCATTTAAACGAGTTGGCGTCTTTTGAAGGGGTTCGATCTTCAGATCCTCCTAGATCAATAGTGATTCTGCGAGGCCAAAATTTTTTGATTGTGATTCTGCTGGTCGATCATGAAATAACCATCTGTTATTGGTTAGAGGCAATTGTATGCAGGTCCCAGATCATGAACCAGCGCTCGAGCTAGAATTTAATTTTTTTAATCCAAGTAAGTATCTTCTACTACCCTGAGTAAATCTCTGACTGCTTCCGAGCTGCTAACCAGGTTTGTGTCCTTTGTCTGGAAAGTACTGCGACTATTGTAACTCCTGATCCCTTAACTTTATTTGACTGTGTGGGTCGAGAACATAAAGATTTGAAGCAGGTGCTTGAAGATCTAAATATTCGTAGGGACAAGAGGGTGAATACGAAGATCCCTAAAGTTCTGCGAGCAAACCAGAGGCGAGATATGGCAGCTCAAATGGACTTGGTGGATGACGACCTACCACCTATGCCCGATTTAACTGGCATCCCACCTCCCTCAAGCTCAAGTTGCCGTCAAAAGTTAAAGAGATTGAGAAAAGCAAACTAGGAACTTTCTCGGTTTTCTACCGAGATTCCAAAAGTTAGTGACCTGCCGGTGCCAGAAGTTTATGGTGCTGAGGTGTCAAAGAGATAAAAGGTTGGTGAGCTGGTTTTATCTTAAAAAGAGGCGATGTTGTCAAAAAGAAAGTAGCATGAGTTAAAAGGTAGCGACCGAACTCGATTAGAGGCAGTGGCGAAGCTGAGGTTGGTAGAAAACTAGTATTTTTTCTCTTGTTGGGAGTGATCTGATAAAGCTCGGAGAGCTTGTTCTGAAGCAGATAGGACAGGTAACTGTTAGTATGATATTATGTTTCTTATAGATAGTATTGTAATCTGATTGACTTTTCTTTTGCCAATTGTCTATGCTTGTGAAGGGATCCTCCAAGTTTTTGTTAAAAAGAAATAAGGAATACTTGGAGCTTTCCCAACAGGTCGGGATTCAAATGGGAGAAATTGCAGAGTTGAAGAAGCAGTTAAGTGAGCTGACTGCTCACACCGAGAAAGAGAAAAAGGTAGCAGTGGAAGCTACGAAAGCTACAGTAATGGCTAAGATACGTGCACAACTAGTCGATCGTCAACAAACTTTGAAGCAGGCCGTGGATACGGTGAAGGTTGGAAGGGGTAACCTGATCCAATCCTACCAATTTTTTGGTTTGACGAAGGGCAATATTAAACTTGGCCTGGCTAGTAGGTATGAAGAGAAAAACTTCCCCTTGGAGATGGAGGAGCAGGTTGAGGTAGAGCGACCAGAAGACAATGTGGCTACTAAGAACATAGTGACTGCGTCTCTTCTACTTAACGTTGAGCCCACTCAAGAACCTACTGAAGGTGTTGTTGGTAGAGGCAGGTCAAATACAGAAGTAGAGCTTTGAAACAAATTATTTAGTTTCGTTCTGTATGTTTCAGTTTGTATTATTGTTTTGTTGGAGTTTTGTTTGGGTCTATGAAACTGTAACTTGTTTGGTGCTGAAACTATAAGTTTTGATAGACACATAGAATTTCATATGAGATTTTTTGAATATTGTTGATAATAGAAAATGTTGTAATCTATGTAGGAGGTAGAGTGTTTGAGGGCATCTGTTACTACCATGGAGAGCGTTGAGTAGAGCTAGGGACTCCGTGACTTGCACTCAACAGGTATTAAATAAAACTAAATATAAGAGGAGGCATTTTAAATCTATATCATAGAAGAACTTTAGTAAATTATAGGTGCTCCAAGGTAGATATGCTAAAATGAAAATAGATAGGGATAAGGCTAAGAGAAAAAAATATGAGAGGTCTGGGTTATTAAAAAAAACTATAGTAGAGGTTCGTTTTACTGATAAGGGTGATAAAACCAAGTGTCAGAGAGCGTTGCTATCTCTGGCACTGTACTTTAAGGCCAATGTCGATAGTGAACGAGGGTTAAAAGATGTTTATGTAGATATTTTAAATGAGAGGGGTGCAGTACCAAATCTAGCTCTCGAGTGTAACATTTGGCACAGGAAGCGCAAAATCGACATAACGTAGAAGCAAGAAGATATTCAGCTCGAGCTGGGGTATCTATTATATAGGGTAATGTAGGTGTATTACCCGAGGCTTATGGTTTTGTGTAGGGTTGAAGGGAGATGCGGATCTTATTCTTCAATGTGAATAAAGAACAACAGTCAATACGAGCTAGTTTAGAGAGCGATTTGAACGAGTCACAAGAAAAGTTGAAGTTGTGCACTGGACAAAATGTTCATATCGCAACTCGAGTTACAGAAGAAATAGCCCTAAGAAAGGAAGTGGAAAAGAAGCTGAGGGTTTTTTTTGAAGTGGCTTTGAAGGAAAATCATCATCGCTTATTTAATGTGCATAAGGAGTTGAGAAGATTTTTGCATCCAGTGGATGCTCAGGCTGCCCATGAGCGTTACCTGAACTCAGTGATTAGTTTCTACGGAGGTGAGCTATCTAGGGTGGAAAATAAATTTAGAAAATATATCACTGATTGTGGGAAAGATTTTGACGTGGAAAATTCAAAGGATGAGAACCAATGGTTTATGACGAATGAGAACGGGAAGGGTTTTGAAAGACCAGCTCCTGTACCTGTAGAGAATTGGTCGGAGGACGAAGAGGAGGAAACTAAAAATTTGATTTCGTGTTCTCGCCAGAAGTGTCATCAACTTGAAATAGTGAGGTTTCGTAAGGCTGAAACCGAGTACGCGAGTAGTTCGCGGAGAGGAGGTAAGAGTATGTATTTGCGAAACTTGAAAAAATAATGATTATCTATATGTTTTGTTCGACTGCTTAATTAATATATGTATTGATCTATAAAGTAGATTGAAGTTCTCTGTGAAAAATGTATAGTAGATGTAATGAATGTATTGAGTAGATTATAAATATATATAGTAGAAGTATAGGCGATCAAACACAAGTATTTCATTAATGTTAGAATGTCGTAAACAAAAAAAAATTGCGAACATATAGTAGAAATAAGAAACTGTGAGATGGCTTTATCTACAATAGAGCCTCAGCCTCCTTGTATTCCAAGGGTTGGGGACGTGACCTTCGTATTCAGTTATTAGATCGTAAGACCCAAGATTGTTTTTGCCGATCACGATGAAGGGGCCTTCCAAATTATCGGCGAGTTTTCTGGTGTTTAGCTCTTTCTGTGTTTTGGTACTTCTCGTAGAACGAGGTCTAGAATATTGAACTGTCTGTGTCAGACACTTTTGTTGTAAGATTTCTCTAATGCCTGGTGATACCTTCCAAATTTCATAATTGTTCGATATCTTGTGTTGGGATGACGGCTTCTATTCCATAGGCTAATAAAAAAGGTGTACACCCTGTGGATACACATGGTGTTGTTCTATATGCCCATAGTACAAGTGACAATTCCTAGACCCAATTTCCCTTTTTCTCGTTCAGACGTTTTTTTATTCTGTCGACTATGGTGCGGTTAGTTATTTTGGCCTGACCATTCCCCTGTAGGTAGTATGGATTGGAAGAAGAGTGAATGATGGTATGATTATTGAGAAAATCAACTACTTTGGCACCTACGAACTATGGTCCATTGTCAATGCGGATTAGATGGGGGCAACTGAATCTGATGATAATATTTTCCCATATGAACTTAATGACTCTTGTGTTCAACACAAAGGGATTGCTTCAACCTATTTACTGAAGTAGTCATTTGCTACCAAGAGATGTCGCTGTTTACCAGGTGAGTTTGGGAACTCTCCAACGAGATCAAAGGCTCATCTTTTAAATGGCCAACATACTTTGCTAGAATTAAGTTCCAAAGTCAGAGCTCGTATTTTGGGTCCATGTCCCTGACAAGCATTGTATTTACTGGTATATTCAATGGCTTGAGCTCTCATTTTTTGCCAG
The DNA here is from genome assembly GCA_014058105.1 of Kingdonia uniflora. NCBI lineage: Eukaryota > Viridiplantae > Streptophyta > Magnoliopsida > Ranunculales > Circaeasteraceae > Kingdonia > Kingdonia uniflora. The sequence goes on from JACGCM010001854.1 coordinate 3,024,227, forward strand.
AAAACCCCTTGAGTAATAGCCCGATTTGCCAAAGATCATCCTACCACATGTGACCCGCAAGTGCCCTCAGGTCATGTAGAAAATCGAGGGCTTCTTCGTCGGAAAAATATTTCAGATACAGTCATGCCACTAATTTTTTGCAAATAAGGTTACGCTGTATGTAAATCGTTTAGTGTTGTCGATCATCAGTCTTCATCTTTCATTGGGATCATTAGGAAGCGTACTATCAAACTTGCTTTCTGGTCCGATATATGTGAGGAAAAGTCATCTCCAATCTATTTCATCGTCGTTTCCAGTATTAATGGCATTTGATTGGATGATATTAATGCTTGGGGTAGATATAACTTCGAACTGTAGATATCGAGCTTCGGTTCTGAGGGTTCCAGCGAGGTAAGCAAGGGAATCCGCGTGTTTGTTTTCTCCTTGAGGTAAGCACTCGATAGTTATCTTTTTGAATCTGCTTATTCTGTCAGCTATTGTTGTGGCGTAATCCACCATCTTGTCAGTTTTCTAATATTTCTCCGCATAATGGTTCACGATTAATAAGGAATTTGTGTAGATGGAGAGTTCGATTACTCCGAGCTCCAATGCCATGTCCATCCCATGGATTAATGTTTCGTATTCAGTTTCATTATTGGTTGTCTCGAAATCGAGTCGGATGGATTTTTTGATTCTGTCATTTGAGTGTATGATAAGAACGATACCGATCCCTAAGCCTGTTGGACCTGCAGATCCATCGGTTAAAAGTCGCCAACTTTTCTTTGATATTCAGTTCGATTTATCTTCAAATTGTTATTCTACGAGATCGATATCCTCTTCTTCCCAATGAGAGTCATCAACCGGATAATTTGCCAAGATATCGGCTACTGCTTGACCCTTTTCTGAATGCCTTGGTTCAAATCGAATGTTGTGTTCTCCCAAACTAACTAACCATTGTTGTACTCGTTGGGATTTTTCTTTTTTCAAAAAGGCCTCTCGCAAGGGGTAATTTGTCATTACCCGAATCGAATGAGCTTGAAAGTATTGTTTAAGTTTTTGGGAAGTATACACGAGGTTTAGGAGTAATTTCTCGATCTTGGTATATCATGTCTCTGTTGGGGTAAGAGTCTTGCTGATGAAATAAACCAATTTTTCTATTTATCATCAAATCGAATGAGTATCAAACTCAATGAGTTTTCTATGACTGCAAGGTATATTGTAAGCTCTTCACCTTCTATGGGGATACTCATTATTGGCGGCTTGCACAGTTAGTTTTTCAGTTCCTGAAAAGCCGCTTTACATTTTGTATCCCATTCAATCCTAGGATTCCTTTTGGTCTTCCCTTTCTGTGTTCCCTCTCATAGCAGGTGGAACAGCCACCTACAATGGTCTGAAGATTTGGATACAAATCGATTAATTGTTATTATTTTTCTAGCCAACTTTTGTACATTTTTCTTTGTTTTTGGTAAAGGCATGGATAATAAGGCACGGATGCAATCTGGATTAGCTTCAATTCCTTTCTTGCTAATCAAATGTTCCAAGAATTTCCCTTATTGGACGTCGAACTGATATTTCTCAGGGTTCAGCTTCATCTTATATAAGCGAAGAATTTCGAAAGTAGCGTGTAGATAAGTTGGATGACTTTCCTTTTTTAGACTTTTATATAACATGTCATCAATCTCTAAAAAGTAGCTCTTGTATTATTGAGTCTGAAAGGCATAACTTTGTAACAGTATAGACCGTTCTTTGCAATGAAAGTTGTTTTCTCTTGATCTTCTTGTAAAAGAGGTATTTGATTATAGCCTGATGCAGTATCCATCATGGACAGGAGTTTGTGTCCAGCGGTTGAATCAAGCAAATGGTTAATGATGGGGAAGAGGAAGCTATCTTTTGGTATGTGTTTATTGAGGTTTGTAAAATTTACACATACTTTGATCTTGCCATTTTCTTTGGAACTGCTACGATGTTGAAGATCCAGTCATTGTAATTCGTCTTTCGGATAAAACCAACCTCAATAAGTTTATCGATCTCCTTGTTAACTCCTCTCTAAGTCGTAGTGCTAGAGTTCTCTATTTTTGTTTGACTACCTCAGCCTTGTCGTTTAAGCAAAGTTTACGGCAAGCCAAAAAGGGGTCAACTCCTGGCATCTCATGAAATGTCCACGCGAACACATCACTGTTGTCTTTCATGAATTTAATAAGAGCATTGCGTTATATGATGGGAAGGAGAGTTCCAATATATATTACTCTATTGTTCTCACTGATCTCGGCGTATTCTGTAACTTTTGCGCTTGGTGTTTGGTCTACCGTGGGCGCAGTGTTCTGTAATTGTTATGCAACGTGTTCTTCGGAAGGTTTTGTCATGATAAAAATTGTGTTATCGCAAGTGCGAGCAAGCTTCTGGCTACCTTTCATTTCATATATCCCACCATTCTATTTGAATCGTAATGCTAGGTAATAGGTCGATGGTATCACCCTCATATTATGAAGCCAACATCGTCCCATTATTCCTAAATAATAAGATTTTGCGTTAATTGTATAGAATGTTACGTTGATAGTTGTTGGTCCTGTTGTAATAGGGAGCACAATCTTGCCTACACGTTCTTCCTTAGATCTATTGAAACCAATGATACTGATGTCGCTAGTTTCGAATTTATCTGTTAGGCCCATCTGGCCGATTATGCTATAAAATAGTAACTCAATATTGTTCCCAGTATCTACCATCATTGTGTGTAAGACCACATTTCCCAATTTTAACATGACAACAAATGCGTCATGATTAGGGAATCTCATGTGGCCGGTGCCGCAATCTTCAAAGGAGATCCCCGTGTGTCTGTTATTGAATTTTGGAAGTAAACAAGCCTCATTGTCGACTATGGACAGGTTATGACATTGGAGGAGGCGACACCTTTTGAATCTTACCGATCTGTTGACTTTGTGTGTCTCGATTAAATAACTGAGGCGAACATGGTATAAATGTTTCTCCTCTACTCCTCATTTGACCTAAACGACATCAGTAGTGTGTAACTTCCATTGAGCTAACTTTTCTGGTCGACCATAAACTCATGCAGTTTGCCATCCTTAATAATATACCCTAGGAGTCTCTGAAGAGAAAAACAATGTTTGGTATCGTGGTGTTGAACATTATGGTGTATGCAGTACGACCTTCCTTCGATGGGATGGAATGGGCTGGAGAGATTGGGCATTTCAGAAAAATTTGTCCTTTTGGAGTGTAGGATACAACATGTTTGCCAGGGTAGCGGTTAACTTTGGAAGACATGGATTTAGAAGGTCGTTGCCCATTTTTTGTCCCCTCCGGTATCTGTTGTTCTTTCGAACTCTCGATCTGTAGTTTGTCCTTTTGTTGTAAGGATTGCTTTCTGTGGTTTCTGTGGTTCGTCGTTCGGACATCATTCTTTTGAGGTCGATGTAACTGTTGACTTTGTCAATCATATCTTCCAGGGTGTTAGGTTTATTCAAGATGAGGTGTTCCTTCGCTTGGCTTTCCATAAGTAGAGCATTGGTGAAGGCTGAAACGGTAATCTTCTGGTTGAGGTTGTCCACCTTTCTTGCCAAGTCCAAAAATTTATTGGTGAATGTTTTGAGCTTCTCTCCTGGCATCTGTTTGAGACTTAAAAGAGAGTAGAAATTCTATTCTTTGTCCCTGCTATGTAAATAGTTCTTGACGAAAAGTTCCCACAATTGTTCGAAAGTATAAATTGATCCTTCCTTTAGTGAGTAGAACCATCGTAAGGGTTCGCCTTGGATACTAGTAGGGAAGAGGCGACACAAGATGTGATTTGATGTGGAATGCAGACCCAAAGCATCTTGGAATTCTTGAACGTGTTCTACGGGATCAATTCCTTTATATTTTTGGACTTTTGGCGTATGAAAGCTAGTTGGAACTTCTCTGTCTAATAGAGTTTGTGCAATCGGACTCTTTTATAATCTACTGAAGATGTTTTTCCCTGTGTATGCCTAGGCCTCCAATAGTTCTTTGATGCGCTTGTCTACATGCTCTTGCGTGACGAACTATCGAGCTGGGATCTTTTGGCGTTGGATTCTTCCTTCTCGAGGGTTGTGATCTTCGCTTCCCTCACTAAAGCGTTCACGCACAGGGATCTGAGTCCTTCCCTTTTGTGGATCTTCCACTTGTCTAAGGTCAGCAGGTATTTCTTCAACTTTGTCTTGAGTGGTCGGAATCAGTATAACCTCATGTTGGCGCTGGTTATGATCAGGTCGAATGTCTGTTCCATGGTTGTTACCTCGGAGAGGTCCTAACCTGTCTCGAGCTGAAACTCTCGATGTGGCTGGCAGCGCCTTCTTATTTATTTTTTTCATCATCTATTGTCCTTGGAGAACTTTCAATGCTTCATGTATGCTTGTCAATTGTTGTTCCAAAATCGTCCTCCTTTCCGTTTCAGAGTTCATAGTGGCGCGTAACTCCGCCATCGCGTCAGCTCCTCCGTTCTGGCCATTTTGAGGGTTCTGGCTTTGGCTCGGCATTTTGGCTTTGCTTTTGCGAGTTGTTCAGCTTTCGAGCACTATGACTCATTGTTCGCGGTTCCCACAGATGGCGCCAAATGTAAGAGCCTAATTTTGTATCTCGAACTTAGTATCTCACACCGAATATAATCAGAACATAGAAAGAACAAGTAATCACTAACACAAGATTTAGCGTGGAAAACCTCTGAATAGGTACAAACCACGACCTTCTTTGAGGATTTAGAAATAGAGATCTTTATTGATATTGACTAGCTATTACAACGAACACTCTGAGTTGTTCTGTATAGAGTTTCTGGGTAGAAAATCCTGTGTGTAATCTGTAGTTCTCTAGTCCTATTTATATAAGTCTTATAATATGATCGTTTAATGACCGTTGTATCTTTTAATGATAAACGTTACAACAAGGCTTTGATGAGCCTACATAATGATTTTGCAACGGCATGAGTAACGCTTTTATCTTGTAACGGCTTCCTTCAATGACGTCGTGGTTATGAGATCGAGCTTTTATCCTTGTGAGACCGATAGCGGGAATAAGCCCTTACACATACGATCCTAAGATTGTTGACATTGCAATGTTCAAAGAGCAGTTGTACGTAGTTGATGAGGACAAAAAGTTCATCATGGACAAATGATCCTCTGCCGCCGAAGTTTGTCGCTAGCGTTACTCTGAGATTGTCTTATAACAAGACTGCTCATGAACTGTATCTGGCTAACTTCTTCGGGGAGCTGTTGGTTGTTCATCGCTACCATCATTATTTCAATGGTACGAGAAATAACAGAAGAACTTGCCAGTTTGTAGTCTATAAATTAGACATAAATGAGAGTTTTCAGTGATCAAAAGTATTGGTGATAATGTGTTGTTCGTAGGTGAGGATCGCTCGATATTTCTTTTTGCACAAGAATGGTCTCTTTTGAAATGAAATTGCATATATTTCGCAGATGGCTATGGAAGGAGGCATAAGAAATATCAATTCAGTGATCCTGGTTTAGGCTACTATGATATGGAGACTAAACAGGTTATATCTATAGTATTGGTTTATCAAAGGTGGTGAAGAAACAAATTGAGGATGTCGTAGGGGTCATACCTGTTTGGGTCTCCGTTAATCCTTGAAGGAAGAATGACAACGAAGTTAGATTTCATTTATCCTAAAATGTTTAGAGATGACTGATGCTATATTGGATCATTGAAGACTCAAAAACTCCTTGTTGTTTGAACTTTTCAGTGTTTCTTTCGAATTTTTCTATTCACTCTATACTTGTCAATGATATTCCCATGTTTTACAATGAGTGATGCTCAATTTGGCAAGAAACTACAAACACATTAACAGTGAAGTTGTTTCATCGATGATCATACAATTGAGAAAAACTATATGCATGAAACAATGAAGTTGTTACATCCATCTGTCCTATCTAATGACAGGAACGATGAATATATCTGGTTACTATCCCTAATGAGGGGAAGACGGTTGGATATATTTCATGCTACCAAACTACGGACAAGTCTCACAAGTTCTACAATTAGTCAATTACAAAGTAATCGCAGTCACTCATTGTATTTCTTTTCTTTGAAGTGATGTTTTGTTTTATTTTTTTTAAGGGAAAGCATAGAACTTCTGAGAATATATAAAAGTGAGCCCCCTACATATAGAGAAGCCCAAAACAAAAGGAAACAAACTAGCTGTATAGATTACGGAACAAACAATTACACTAACATGCTTACTACAGCAACCAACTCACAAAAAGGAGCTAACTCAAAGCTGTACACCCAAGTCAGATGTACAGTAAAAAATGGATGAAAATGCTATCTTTTGAATTAGGTTTTTCCATTCCCATCTTCTTCAACTATCTTCTTCAGCTCACCGCTGAAATCTGTAAGTTCAATCTCCCCATATCCTTCAGCCGGTTTAAGCTTAGAAAGGCTAGTAAGGGCTCTGTTACTCTCCTTAAGAACAAGCTTCACTGAACAACTTATAAACTTACTCATCATCCCCTTAATCTTGTTAACCAATCCTAACTTTCCAGGGTGGCTTGAGAGCAGTAGTCACTAGTTTCAGAGCCAATTGACTAACAGTGTTTACTGTTTATAATAATTTGAATACCTCCTTTGCTTATGCCAAGTTGCAACCCAGTATGGATTCCTCTTAATTCGTGAGTTAACACTGTCGCAGGAGCCTCCTTCCCTGCACAAGCACCTATAGCATCACTTTCTTTGAAGTGATGAACCAGACTTCGCAGCATTGTGATTGATTATACAGATTGATACGGAGGGTGGATGATCCGAAAGACAAGGGCTCCTCCTTTATATTTCTATAAATGCAAATCCCTGTTTATATTTGTTGCTCATCCATCAAATTATCTGAAGATGAAGTCTTGTAAATGATCCACAAACCCTCCCAACTGGTTTGGCTTCCCACCAGACTTACTAGTTGAATTCTCTCTTAAACTATCTCCAATTCCGAAAGTATGCTCAAAATGACAAACTTCAACTCCATGGAGAGCAAATCATGTTGGTGTGTCCACTAACAACCTTAATGGCTCATCTCCTAAACTGTCTTCAGGATCTGTTTCATGTTTTTATTCTCAAAGACAGTTTATTTCTCAAAGTTTTTTTATTTTGTTAAGTTTTGGGTTATCTTAGTGAAGCAAAATTTTCATGATATTTCAGCAGAACATAAATGTTTCACACCGTAAAAACATGCAACAGATCCATGGTTGCCATTGACTATACAGTGATATGAGCATATTCTTGACTGGAGCCCTTAAACACTGGATTATTGAAGACCAAAATAACAAGATAATCTTCGGTTGTAGGAAGTTAGGATCCATGAAATAGTTCAATCCATCAGCATAGTGATCTCAACATACGAACATCTTACTATTAATGCATAGTGATCTCAACGAACGAACATCTTGCTATTAATGGAGTTCACCATTTTGTGAATGGAGCTCACCAGTTCAACAATTACTGTATGCACATTTCTCTTTCCTTTTTAATATACATACTTCAATTTAAACTAATTTTGACCGAAGGAGCATTACATGAATTTGGAGCAAAAGTTCATTTAACTACTTTGAGTGCAAAAATATAATAAATACAACTGTAAATCGATTGGAAATTCAACTAAATTCGGCACTAGTATTCTACATAGTCAAACTTTATGCAGGGAATCTTGTCTCGCCTACTCAGAATCTATTGATCATATTGAATGCATATGAGATGAATATCAGAATATGTGAGTTCAAGGATTACGACAAACATAAGTCCATGGCAACCAAAAGATGAAGAATAAATTATACCGTGGCAAAAACTCCACTTTGTCTTGTAAAACATAAACCAAATGCTTGTGTCTTGATCAATCTGCCCCCTTTGTCTCGTAAAAAACAAACTGACTGATCAGGTGGCAAAATTAACAAGGAAATATAACAAATATACGTAATCAAATCTGGGGTTTAGCAAGTGTTGGGGAACTGAACCAACAAATTACAACACACTTTCCCAAAGACTTGTACACAGAACTACATATACACTGATTAATTTTTTGCAAGGCACAAATACACTAATTGGGAGAAATTGGTAAAATTTTGTGGGGTACAAAAATTCAGAGAGATTCAAAGAGTTAAGTAGAGATTTGGGGGAGGTGCTAGAGTACATGGTAAATATTAAGAAAACTCGGGTCGAGGATTTCAGGGTGGCAACTTTTGAATAATTGTGAAAGAAGATACAAAGAAAATGTAGCACCATACGTTTCCATGCACTAGACCTTGTAAGAAATGCCAGGATATAGGGATGACTTCAAAAGTACTAATCAGATTTGTGACCTATCAGTTGGATAGCAATGGTGAAGGTGAAAATTACTACAATGCTGTATGTGAATATAACCTCTAGCCAAGTACAACTTACCTGCTGCTGCAAATGTGCCTAGCAAAATAAAACCTACCTGCTCTACAGATGTGGCAAGCCAAAAAAACTCATCTGTAGGTCAATGAGGAAACCGACTGCTCAAAGAACCTGCCAAATCATGAATAAACTTAATTCGCATCATGCCATGGCTAAAACACATGGCATGCAATGCAGAAAACGAACCTTCAATTTCACTGATTTGATATGAACTACTCCAATGTATCAACATGCCAAGCTTCAAACTTAATACAGGCATCGCCACTACATATCCCTCAGCCACAAACCTCCGGGATAAACCTGAACATAGATCATAGGAAATTTATCTGCCATCAATAAACTAGTCTAGAGCTTTATCGAATATTAGCAACAGAAGGCCTGTCATTTTTCATAGCAGCGCTATATCCATAAATATGTTCTCATTCATCTTTCCAACTCTTAACATGACTATGAGAGATACCATAACTCAACTTTTCATTGCACATCAATTAATGAAATAAGAAAAAACTCTATTGTGTGGTTAGATTATTAAGATAGCAAGGACATATTAATGCTTGGGTTTCAACTGAACTGACATCGTTGGGCCTACTACAGTTTTATAGGCTTTACTACTTAAATGCATGAGTTCCCTGGACATGATAGAACCAACATAGACAAGATCTATAGTCAAGTCAAATACCAATACTTAGAAAATTGTCAAACAGCAAGCAGTCAAAGGCCACCAGGATAAGTAGTTTTACAGGAAGGTTAACAAAAAGAGATACTGAGACTCTGGGAGACACGTCTTTGACTATGCAGTGTTGGAGCTTGGTAACAGTGGTTGTGTCCTCCTAATGGAAGCTTCAAACGTGGTCCATAAGTTTCTCAGGGCCCTTTTCATCTGGTTCCTCATCAGTTATAGGCTGGAGGCATCGTCAAAATAGGCAGTGGGCTGGCTTCAGGCTTCGTAGATCTCAGCTGTTTTAATAGGAATGGGATGCAGCAAAGGTAAAACAAGAAAATTAGATATCTAAGCATATGGGAGGGCAAGGCCAGGCTAAATATGCAACTACTAATCTAGTATAAGGTGAGCATTACATAAAAGAATCAATGGGTAAAGGGAGAAAAGGGAACGATAATCTACCTGCAGGCCCTAATCATTGGGGACCCTAATAACGGTGGTGATGTTTTCCATGGGAGGAAGGAGGGTTTCGACCAGATAACCTGGTAAAAGAAGCTAGATCAGGGTTCAGAGAGGGATATTAACAATTCGCTTGTAAATGTGACGATAACTATGTTTGCTTGCAAGTTAGAAACGTATTAACAGGTAAAAGAAAAACAAAACAATTATGAAAATAGAAAACAAAAGCATGGTTACGTGGTGCTATTAAATACTAACTATATTAGAAAAAGAAGAAGTCTTACCCTGTACTAGTAGATCGACCTGAGTAGCCCCCATAAGATCCATAATCACCGCCGGCACTCTGTGAATGAGTGAATACAGTAATTATTGAAGTAAGGACACACCGTACAAGTAGAGCAATAAAGTATGTGAACATAAATATAAAAGTCCAAGTGTCAAACAATGAGAAATAGATTGATATATAACTGGCAATACTAGGTACAGTAACATTAGCAACAACATGTGCACTTACCTGTGAACTGCCGTAAATTCCATAACCGTCACTTGAAGGCACGTCCCTTGGATCATCATAACTGGTAGAGTACGAAGAATATCCACGGCCATGTGACCTACTACTATCTTTACTTCCATATTTTGAACCAAGTGAATCATCTGATGCTGGCATGGGTGGATAGTAGGAAGCAGGTGGTGGATAAGAAGACAATGCGCCCTCCCTCTCAAAAACATTAGCCTTCAACCGCGTTAAAACTTGCACAATAGCACTCCTAGCAACTTCAATGTCTCCACTGATCTGAATTCATTACAACATGAACATATAACACTTTCAGATCAACAAAAATTGCAAAATAAATAAAAAATTCCCACAAGAGATATTAGACATGCACAAGAAACACAACATGAACCTGATCGTTTACCTGAACCATCTCATCGTCTTCTGATGCAATTTTTGGAAGGTCGCCCTTTGAAAGTATGCGAATATTAGCTCGTGTGAGTTTTCTCATCTCAGTTATGACAGAACCCCCTTTACCAATAAGGCAGCCAATACGGGATGCAGGTACAAGTAGGCGAGTCATGTAATAAGGATCTCTAGCTTCTTCCTTATCACTTTTCTCACTACATCTCGGCTGCAGGCGCACTGCCGCATCAATAGTTGGAGAAATTGGGTCATCAAAGAACTGCAAAAGGGATTATGTTAGAGCACGAAAACAATATATCTCAAATCCAGATCTAAGGAAACTAAATGTACCTCTTGTGCTGAGATAGTAATTATGCAATCATCTCCTTCTATAGCTGAGCTGTCAACTTTGATATGCGCACCAGATTCCTGTCTGATTTGCTTGATAATAGCACCGCCCTTTCCAATAACACCTCCAACGCTTCCAACAGAACAAATCATTCGGATAGAAAATTCCTTTGCAGAGGACTCATCTCTTGGAGCAGCATAATACGATGTGTCACTTTTATACGCTCCGAAAGGGTCCATCAACGGTGTTAATCCCATCAATGGGCCACCACCATTTGAACCCATTAGAGGACCACTCTGTTGATAAATTCTAGGGGCAGAAGAAGTAAGCAAATGCTGTGATCGAGATGGATTATCATGAAGACGGGTTGCTAACAGATGAAGAGCCTTTTTAACATTTGAAGATTCGCCAATTACCTGATACCAAAATCATATTACAATAGATTTATTATCCAAATATACAAATTCCACATTTCATTAATCTGACCTTATAAAAAGGCGTTAATGTTTCACAAGAAAAAGCCAGGTGTATCATCAAACAAATATTATCCCTCAAAGATACACCTGGGAATTCAACCCCAAGCATCTCTATAGTTACAAAGGAAAGTGTGGAGAATAAATAGGCTAACCAGGAGAAGCTCATCGGTATTCATAGCACAAGAAGGAAGATGCTCATTCTTGAGAATACGAACTTGAGCACCACTATCAGTCCTTATACCTTGAACTACCTGTCCAGCTTTCCCAATAACACATCCAATCTGATCTGATGGGACAAGAAGTCGAGCAGTGACTTGCCGATCACCTTCAGTGTCTTCATCAGAATGTGTATCATCCGCAACAACCCTGCTATGAATCCTGAAGAGAGCATCTTGCGCTGGGCAAATAGAATCACCGGTATCTTCAAAAGTATTAGTTTCTTTGCTTGAACTATAGATAGTAACTACACGCTCATCGCAGCCATCCATTGTATCTCCAATCCTGATCTTTGCCTGACTTTCTGCCCTTAGTTGCTTAACAATTTCGCCTCCCCTACCAATGATGCTGCCAATTTTTCTACCAGGGCACAAGTAACGGTACACTGTATCGTCTTGTCCTGGAACAAACTGTTCTCTATCGTCACCGGAGTTTCTTCTCTTACTTCCCCCGTTATCACCATAGTCGGACTGAGAATGGGATCGCTTCCCATAACTGTTTCTCTGACCGGCCATTATGAGATAGTGATGTGATATCTGCTACCACACCATATATAAGGAAACCAACGTGAAATATGAGAATCTAATTGAATAAATATTTGGGCCAGCAATACAGTCAAAACCACTTATTACGATAATAGAAATGCATGCTAGAAACATATTAGAGGCTGGAACTGTCATATGCTATTTCCTAGGTAGCAATGACACGTATAGGGGTATCGGTATCCGACACGGGTACGGGGTGTTGGAACAGCAAAAAATAGAAAAGTACCTCGTAAAATACTGTTGGACACGTGTCTCCGAGTGATGGGGTGTTGGACATGTTTTTTTTAAGTGAAGTGTCGTAGTAAACTAGCTATTTTCTAACTATTAAAAATCATTTACAAAATCAAAAGGCTGCAGTATGCATGAGATTCCCTATAGGGAATAGCATGTATCATATATATATATATATATATATATAGAGAGAGAGAGAGAGAGTGATCAAACTTAGTATAAAACGTAAGGGTCATAGGGTTTCTACTTTCTGCGGTGTGGTTCAATTAGTCAACCACCAGGCTAACACATTCCACGTGATTTCAAACCTTAAAATAGCAACCCAATTTCTTAATGATTTTCGGACTTTTCATTTCCTCGCACTTTCTACTCTCCTGTAATCAAAGTGATTAGAGTAGGAGAAATGTGGGAAACTTCCCACTATTCTCCTAGTCACTACTGGAGATGCTCTTAACAAGAGAAAGTTCTAAAGAAAGAAAGGAGAAGTCGGGTTTTCAAAAGAAAAGAACGCCATCAAGGGTTTAATGAGTGCTTCAAACCAAGAGGCTGCTAAGGGGTTCGAACGGAAGCATTAAAATTTGGCACTTTAGAAGCATTAACATTTGATAATCAACTTTGGGGAGATGAGGGATGACCCTATACCGATTTGGGAGGTTAAACTCCAAGATGAAGGTTTGACTTTTAATAGAAAGTTAGGTGTTCTATCAGCAAAGGAAGAATACCATCTCCTATTTTTTTACAAGTAGATATTTGACTCTTACCTCCAAAACCCGAAAAGAATATCTCGGTAATTGCTCTACAAATTCAGCATTTCCTCGATTTCAACTATTGCTGACCTTAAAATTTTGTGATGACAGCTCAATACATGTAATCAAATGGTCAGCAATTGGTAAGTTACTCCCATCGTCAAAGTTACCGAGATACCAAGCAGCGCCTGTAACTACATAATTGACAACTATACCCCAAACATAAATTCACTCAAATTGAGACAACCCCGTGAATTCAATCCAAAAATCATACTAAATTGTCATTCTAACACAATTGAGCTCATCGTAAGTTATAACCAACCATTAAAGATCAAACACATGAGAAATTAAAACGCAGATCTGATGAAGTAACGATTCAACCTAAACAAACACAGATCGCGAAAAATAATTTGGAAATTAAAGAAGATTAGTGGTCGAAGTACCTTTGATTAATCAAACGCGGGAGTGATGTGTGAGTGAGTGAGAGAGAGAGAGAGAGAGAGAGAGGGCGATGGATATGTTTGAAGAGAGCACTCGTGTTTTTGATTTTAGGGTTTCTCTTTAATTAAAACCCACCGCGACCCCGAGAAATTACAAAATTACGAAGATGTCCTCATCACACATGAAGTCGGTGACAATCCAACATGAGATGGTGGATTGCAAACGACCAAGAAATGAGAGAATACGAATAGAGAGTGGGAGTTTGGATTGGGAGAGATGTAAAAGAACTAAGAAAAAGATGAGTAGAGATTGGGGAAAATGAAGAAGAGAGAGAGAGAGACCGTGTTGTAGTTCTTAGGGGCCGTTTGTTTTATTGCTTCTGAATCTGAGTGAGTTTGAATCTGAGTCTGAGTCTGAGTGAGTGTCTAAGTCTGAGTTCACTTAAAAGCGTTCACTAGCTGAGTGGATGCTGAGTTGATGTCTTGGAGTGTTTGTTTTTTTGTCTGAGTCTGAGTCTGAATGAGTGTTAAAATAGACAAAAGACCAAAATACTCTTTATCAATTTATAATGAACCACCACCACCACCACCACCACCCATTCGTCAGCGCAACATCAACATCAGATATACATAACAAGCACATATGAAAGAACCTGCATATATAGCAAATATAAATACATAGAAACCCTTTCGTCGACGCAACGTCAACACCACATATACATAACAAACATATAGGAAAGAACTTGTATATATAGCAAACATAAATACATAGAAAATGACCTGTATATATAGCAAACACAAATGCATAAATACTTAAAATCAAATAATTTTGACATTGGTTTGAAGTTAATACAAATAAGGCGAATATCATAATCTTAAGAGTTATTACAAATACGCAAACAAATAATTCCAATCAAGACATAAGGGCTTCAAGGAAACCAACACGCTGCTCTGAACGAAGCCTGAGAAACATCAACCTGTAAGTGTGCTCATTGGATCCTCCCAAGAACTTTAAACTCTTGAAAAATAATGCATTATCAATCTCATATAAACTGACCATTTCCTGCAATACTTGTACAACTGCATCACTGGTGTCGTTATTGCTACCAAAAGTATGACTAGCTCCTTGGGCAGTGAATGCAGATATCAGAGATTGGACCAACTCCGTTGGTTCCAATGGTTGAACTGCCGCAGCTGATCTTCTCCAGTTTGATTGAGGCGCAGGGGTACGAGAGCGAGAAGTTTCTCTAGCAAATCTCTATGCTGAAGAGGAGCGATCTTATACTTCTTCGCCTCATAATTCACCTGTAAACAAATATGTAAATAGATGTTTAAACATAAGTATTTATTGTTATATAATCAAATTGTAATGCCATTATTCACATTAACTTACCGCAATGATATTTGCCCAAACTTCTTCAGGCCAATCAAAGGTGTCTGATACAGGATCATGTCCATGGTCAGTCCAATTTATCAACCCTCTCCAGATTTGTCATTGCCTCTTCAAGTAATCCCATTGGTTCTTCAGTTCCTTATGTTACAAAACATGAAAATCTTGCATGTTGTTTAGTTCCTCTTTCACCGTCTTCCAAGCTAAAACATTTAGAGATGTTTCAGACACTCTATGCAAGTCTATCTGTGCTTGACATTTCATGATAAACTCAAGTCTGAACTGTGAATGTTGTTGGAAAAAGCTGCCTTTCTTTGGTGGTATCGTTGGTGGTATCGACATAACTACACATTTCAAACAAATAGACAAATTAGTTAAACAAAACATATTGCAGATAACAGTTGGTGGTATTGTACAACATAAGCATAAGCATATAACAAATGGATGGTTAACATATTGCAGATAACATTTAACATATTGCAGATAACTGTGCAGCTAGATTGGACAATAATGTAACTTTTTTGAAAGCATCAGGTGTACTAAACATATTGCAAATACTTCGTAGTCTTTAATGCCAAAAATCATGTGTACTAAACAGTGTAACTTTTCTAAAAGCATCTCTCTGCAGGTACTCAAAATCTCGAAACAGAAGGTAAGGTATAAACCTATTAAAGATGTAAGATGGATGATGCCTCCTTTACATCATTTCAAGCTAAATACTAATGGTTCAACATATTTATAGCAGAACTGTATATTCTACATATTCTGCATATTCTGCTGGTCTTGGTCCAGGTACAAATAATACCGCAGAACTGTATAGCTTCTTAATTGGTCTTAGAGCCTGCAAACAATATATTTACAGAGAGGCAAATTGTACTACAGATAGCCTTTGAAAAGTTAGGCAGTGAGCAAATCATTGTAGAGATCTGGAGTATGATAAATGAATGGATGGATGATGGAAAAGAACTATAAATGGATGGTACCTAGGCAGTGCATAGCTTCAATAAGCCTAGAAGACTTAACTGTGATGGTACCTAGAAGACTGGATCATCAAGTATGTACCTAGAAGATTGTATCATCAAGTATGTACCTAGAAGAATGAAAGATGCTCTACTGAAGTCTGGAAAATACATAGATAAAAAGACTGTATCTGTAATTACTGTACAGCTGAATGAAAGAATGAAAGATGCTCTACTCATAAACTTATTTTTCCTCGAGACTTCTTGAACTTTCAAAAAATTTGTACAGTTAAACACTAAATATTTAGCAACTCCATTTGATTCCTTGTGTCTCTATTTAAAATTACTATCTTCAATTTCCTCTTCCACTTATCTATCAGCCTCTGTGTATGCATTTCCCTCCAGTCTGAAAACCATTTAGGAGAGTTCAAATGAGTAAATTACTAAATTTTAGAATGGATATCAATTGTTGACCATCCCAGATTAGATGCCATCTCAAGGGCCTCTGTGACTGCAAGGAGGAAAGAATTTTCCATGCTCTGATGATCTTGAACTTCCTTTGTAAAGGTTCAAATTGGAATACCATTAGGTAATCTAAAAATACCACCAAAATTCCTTTTCTCTTCTTTGCTATAAGATGTATCCAAAATAATAAAACTCTTTGTCATTGCCTTCTACTTGCTACAAGCTTTAATTCTTGTCACTTTGCTTCTAGGACTGATTCCCCAATTTATAAGAATTTTCTTGTTATTATGAATTCCCTAGAGTGGAGCTTTGTAGGCTTGAGCTTGTTGTTGAATCAAGAACTTTGCTTTTATAGTTTTATAAGGACCTCATCTCTTGACTTAGAAGATTGTCTGAACTACCTATAATTCCTTTCTTCCCAGATACAGTAAATAGTAGTACAGAAAGCTACTCTCAGAATTTCCATACTAGCTTGATCGAGGTTGGTATTCAAAATATAATTAAATTCCTCATCCCACCCTCCTGGTACTCTTATAATCCCCAGATCCTCTAAGTTAGTAGTCCATATAAACTAAGAAAACTGGCATTCAAAAAATAAATGAGATCTATTCTCCATCCTTGGATCATAGAAGGAACAATATGAAAGTTGCAGAATTTCAATTTTAACCAGGAAATCCCTTGTCTTTAGCCTATTCCTAACTGCAAGCCATGCCATGAAAGAATGTCTAGGTAAAGACAACTTGTTCCAAACCAGTTTATGCTAAGCAATATTCTCCTTTGAGTGCCTAAGCTTTCCCAAGCAGAATTAGTGGTGAAAATACCTTTCTTATTAGGCATCCATAAGAAAATATCAGCATTGTCACTAGTGAACAGATCATTGAACAAGTGTACTTCTGACCTATATGGTGCATATCTATAAGATTAAGGTCACTAAAGTACCTTTGGTGCTTCACAATATTGTCACTACACTAAGAGTTGTTCTAGGTGGCTCAGATGAACCTATGGATGCAATAACAGTTTAACCTATGAACCTATGAACCTATGAACCTATGGATGGAAATGACACTAGCTGACTAGGTTCATAGACAAGTAAACAAACAGACATAATCAAACAGCCATTAATATTACAAGCATCTATCTATTTTCGTATAGATGATCCAATAACTAAGAAACATTTATCAACAACAAATGTAATCAAATACCGTTTCATAAATAAAATAGTCTTACATGCTCCCTATATTAAAGATGCTTTAATATGTTTTACAAAAATGAACTCATACAACTTTTAAAGCACACTACTTCTTTAGCTTTATCTTTGCTAGGTCTTCTGTGATGGATTGAAGCATTTCCATTTTAGCTTGGGCCACAACCAACTTTATTTTGTACTTGATCTCCAAATCTTTAATAGTTGTGGAGGTAGCAAAAGTAGGAGTGGCAGTGGTAGAAAGAGTGGAAGTAGATGATTCATAATTTACTTCCTCAAACTACTTGAGGAAACCACAACCTCTCTCTTGCTTACTCTTTGAGAGTGGGCAACCATAAAATCTTTTTTTACTAACAGTTGCAGAGCGCAGCTTATATAGACCATTTTCACAAGGGCAAGGCAAATACTTATCCACCCAACACCAGAACCCACAATCCTTAGGTGTCTTCTGAAATATGCAAATGTAAAATAAAGAACTTTTAATAAATAATAAAATAGAAAATTTAATATAAATAATAAAATACAAAATATACTGCGTGCAGGCAAATTTAATATAAATAATAAAATACAAAATATACTTGCAATATGCCCTATTCAGATTGTCAAAGCTTTGAGAAATTAATGTAACCCCATTCCCACAAATGTAGTTGTAAATCACCATTGAACTGCAAGTTATTTTCCACCAATAACACCACATACCATAAAAAAGAAATGCAAATTGTAAATAGATGTTGTCCCAGCATAAACAACGTATTGCAAAACCATTGTTAAAGAGTTATTGTTTACAATAAACTAAATCACTCTACAATAGCGGCATTAGCATTGCTTAGTGTTAATTGTGTTGCAAGCATATCTCTTTGAGTTATAGCTGCTGCATGCTCAACTTGCCCAAATAAGATAGCATTAGGTGGCAACTCCGCAACATGTACTCCTTCATTTCCCTCAACACTAGCATCATCACTCTCAAACTGCTTAAAGAGTTCATCATTCAGAGAAACCCTTCTTAGATAATTGTAAATTGTTATGCATGCAACCACAATGTTTCTCTGTGTGGGAAAGTCATAAGAAGGCATTGATCTAAGAATAGAAAATCTTGCCTTCAGTACACCAAAGCTTCTCTCAATTACATTTATTAGTTTAGCATGTGCATGGTTAAACAACTCTTGTGGGTTCCTAGGCCTTTGTCCATGCCTATAATCACTCAACCAATACCTAACACCTCTGTAAGGGGTCATAAAACCTCTTGTTTGTGCATAGGCAGCATCGCATAGATAATATTGCTCTGAAACAAGGAAAGTTAACATGAAGAGACATACAAAGAGTGATAAGCATCAACAAAAAGAGAATGACCATTACCACAAGTTAGAGGCATGGGAAAGTTGTGGGCTGGCTTGTTCAGTGTCTCTGTCAAAACCCTAGAATCATGGGCAACTCCTTCCCAACCAGCAACAACATACGTGAAATACATGTCAAAATTGCATATGGCCATCACATTCTGGAAGAAAATTCCTCCACCTCTTCCTCTGTAAGGTGTTTGATCCTTTACTGGAATACTTATATGAATTAGTGTACCATCTAGTACTCCTACAGCTCCTCTGAAAGCCCATTCCCTAAGTTTTTTATGGTGTCTAATTGGCCTTGGTGGTTCATCAAAGTTAGTGGGCACTATCTCTCTTTTGAAAATTTCATCATTGCATCAAGACATTCATGGAAGACTTTACTGGTTGTAGCAGCAGAATGTTGAAATAAAGTGTTTATAGCTCTATTTTGTATATTGTGTGCAATGATGTGTAAGAATATTACAAGCTTCTCCTCGACATCTATATGCTTACTATCCCTCAACAACCCAGTATCTCTGAAGTGGGCAACTAGAGATCTGAAAGAGTCTGGCTTCATCCTCATCATATTGTACATTACAGTACTAGGATCTTCTAGGAGTTCCTAGACATATGCCTTGCCAGTACGAACAGAAGTACATAGTCTTTAGCAGACCCTCCTATTTTGTTTGACTATCTCATTGTACAAAATAATAATAGCAAGAATACCTAATAACCATTAAACCTGATTCATTGTCCCTAAGAATACATAATGAAAAAAATAGTATAAAATAATAGAAGCGAGCATCCAATCCAATATTGGTAATCCTAATAGACTCAGACTCAAATACCCACTAATTTCATAATTGCATCAAAGAGATAAAATACACAAATACTATTTCTTCTATCATTAGTTATTTATCAACAACAACATTCTTATATCTAGTTTCAACAATAACATCAACCCATCTATCAAAAACAATATCTATCAACAACAACAAGAATAAAAAGTAGTTCAAGGAGGATAGAATCAGAGAATACCTTGGGGTATGCAAGAAATCGATTAGTGAGCCAATACAGATCACCTCTGCAATTTATCTAAATGCCTTCAAATAAACAACCCTGCAATCAAAACAAGGATACATCAATAACAACAAACAAGTAATAACTCATTAATTACACGACAATTTACTTTATAGATATCTATCATAATAGGAGTCATGCAAATGCAAGTGCAACATCCAATCATTAATTAAAACTGAACCATACCCATACCAATTATATTATCTGTCATCATCTCTTTTACTAGAAAAGGTGAAATATCAAATCAAAGTTTATATCAAAGCAAACCAACACCAACACCAACAAAATCAAAAAAGAGTCTCTTCCAAAACAAAAGCTTAAGAAAAATTCCCCAATAAATACTTGAGACCCATCACACTATCCCATTACTTTTGTAGACACTCTTCTCAATTTAAGCAATAGTCATCAGTAGGAATATGAGCTTAAAGGAAGAAGTAATATTTTAAGGAAGAGATACATAGTCTCTCATTCTCTTTCTGGCTTTGGGAAGTGGGGAGAAGGGAGAAGAGCTATGGGGAGTGAAGTGAACTCTGGTGTACTATCCACACTCTCAAACACACGTATTATGGGAAATAGATATTCACCCAATAAACTGTCATTCCCAACCCAAAGAAAGTCTTTAACTTTTTTCTCAATCTAGGACATAACAGCTTTGGGGAGCCTAAAACAACCAAACCAAAACACAGAAAAAGACTGCAGTACACTCTTTATAAGTTCCACCCTCCCCCCAAAAGAAAGATGCTTATGTTTCCAGTTAAGGATTCTTTTATGAACTTTATTAACTAAAGGAGAACAATCTTGAGCAGAAAGATGCTTATGCTTATGTTTCCAGTTAAAGGAGAACAATCTTGGGCAAATAATTTGGAACACAAAAAAGGCAGCCCTAAGTATTTTACAGGTAGTCTATCTTCTTTAACAGGTAGTCTACTACCTTCTTTAAGATCTCACAAATTGTGTTTCTTTCTTCTTTGGCAGTTGATCCAAAAAATGCAAAACCATCACCGCAAAACACAACCAAATTCCACAATTCACTCCTCAAATACACAAAACATCAAACACAACAATGTCTAACATTTAACATTTAACACAAATGTCTAACATTTAACACAAAGATCAGAGCATTAACACCTCATTCCAAACATCAAACACAACTCTAGGGTTGAAAGTTTCAAGTTTAGTACAAATGTAAGTAATATGGCTAAATTGGAGTATAGTTTTACCTAAATCAAAGAGAGATTTGATGCACAACAGATGATCTTGAACTCCACATTTGCATTTACGAACTCCTAGAGATGCGAGAGCGCCAAAATGGGGATGATTTGAGAAAGAAGTTGATAGAAGAGTGATCGAAATTAGGGCTTGGGAGAGTTGTGTTTTTTGTTTGTTTTTTTTGAAGTAATGATTTTTTTTTGTAATTTCGAGTTTTGTTGAGGGCAATTTGGGTATAAAATTTAGACTCAGAGTCAGACTCAGCAGTAAGCTGGCTTATTAGGGCTGACTCAAATCAGCTCAAATCACTGACTCTTACTCCACTCAGCCACTGAATGAGAGAAAAAAAAATGCTTCTAAGTGACCCAAATCACTGACTCCACTCAGACTCAGACGACTGAGTGGAGTCAGCCAAAAAATAAACGGCATGGACTCACTTGTTGCCTTGTTCAATGTTGTTTATTAATTATTTAGTTGCTCGAGATAAACTAGTCCAAAGACATATGTTCACAACCTATCTCTCTATCAAGTTTGTAATGGTTGTAATGAGAGCAATGAATATCTTTTTACTAATTATTTTGTTGTTAAAAACATATGGAACAGATTACTTTATAAAAGTGGGTTTCTTAGGCAACCTACTACTTTACAAAATGAGATAACCTGGATCACTGGGCTCCCTAAAGCAGATATAAGTACTAGATTATTGAACTTTCCTTCACTTGTTTTGTTATCGTCTTTGAAAATCCATAATGCACATGTATTTAGAAATGAGATAATTAGCCCAATCTTGTTTTCAATAGCATCTGACAATCATAAGAATATAGACATGCAATAGATGGAACTTTAATCCCATATATACTCTTCATGTGATTAAATATTGCATGTGGGTGGCAATATTATAAGAAAATATACAGTTAAGTACTGATGGTTCAATTATGAATGACAAAGGAGGTTATGAGGGCTTGCAATGACCAATAAAGGTGAATGCATGTTCAGTTACAGTAGTAAGAGAGGAATAAACATAGACACTTATCAAGAAATGGTTGTCATTTAGAGAGGACTACAGCTGATTATTAAGAGATGGCATAAGAAAATTCATAGCCTACAATGAAACAGATCTTATTGCACCATATATAAATGTTAAATACACCAAAATCTGTGGCCCTTAAATGCAAATCATTTATCATCTTACTGGCCCCAACTCCTGCCTATTGAGTTTTGTATCCATGTAAAGGAAGATGCAAAATAAGTATGTTAGGATGGAACCTTTTCTTTTTATTTGTATAGTTGGTTCATGGGGTACCTAACCTCAGCTTGCTTTGCTAAAAAAGTATGAATAATAAGAGATTGGAGATGGATGAGATAAAGAGAAGAGATGGGGAAAATAGATTGAAGAAACGAAAGAAAGAAAGCAAGAAGAAGAAGAAGAAGAAGAAGAAGAAGACAAATAGATATACTTTTTCAATAAATATGAAGTTCACACAAATGGAAATATACAGGTCAGTTGAGGAAGTCAGGGCCAATGTTACAACGGTAGCCTTGGGCCTCGGGTTACGGAGGGGCCACAATTTCTTGTAAACTCTCTCTTATCCCATATATAATAAAGCTCGCCCTAATTTCAGTTATAAACTTACATCATGCAATTTGTTTTAAAATTTACTAAAATTAATATGATCAATAAAGTGAATATGAAGATAATCTTACTAACATCTTCTCCTACTTTAGCAAATCCTCCTGAGCTTGAGTGGAGTCTTCCCTTAGATTGGCTACAGACCTTTATGGGATAGTTTTCTGTATTGTAGCCCCCAAGAAGGACTTCCCCTCTATTTAACTTGATAGGGTTTGAGTAGTCTTCACATTATACCCTCAAACCCTAATAAAGGGTAATACTAGGTCCCACTAACCTTAACTTGGTGTAACAAATAGGTACAACCAATAACACATATACGACCTATTAGCATGTATGTTCGTGAATTGAAAGTTAAAACATTGAGTAGTGTAAGCATAGATGGAAAATTCAACAATTTCCCACCCGTCGCTAATTCCAAAAAAAATTTAAAATAATTTTTAGCGTGATTCACGATTTTATGAAAAACAGATGGCTATCATTTATTTTATTTTTTAAAAACACACAAGATAATTTGTCGAAGGCAATGTTACATCGAACTTGACTGTCACTTTACGACTAAAAAGATATCTAACACAGTTCATATACAAATTTTGGTCAAGCCTTTAAGCAGATGCCTAATTCTTAGCGTGGACGTCGGGCTAGCAACCTCAATAGCTTTCAAGTATAATTTCTTTACCAATGGAGTTTAGCCTGTGAATGGCAAATATACACCTTAATGATGTGCTGGTACATTTCTATTAGTATCCTGCAATATGTGTTTACCAGACACATGTTATTTTAATAGTTAGACAAACTGTCATGCAAAGACCATTGCTCATAATAAAATGAAGGCTAAAGGATGTAGAGCCTACCCATATCCAGCCCAAACAAACTTGAAAAACCTTTTAGTATTATCAATATGTACTTGATACTTAGACAACTATCATATAATAAAATCACTCGTATCTAAAACATTATTGCAATTGCATAACTGTAATTAAAACTGAATATGTGCACATATAATAACGAATCTAAATATAATAATAGCTAAATAATCAAAACCAAATGTCGACAAAATAATAACTAGGAACAACTTCCACAGGGATAAAGAATCCTAATGCAGTAATAGTAAATAAAACTAAATCAATAACTACTCCCACATAAAAGAGCGATCCTCAAAAATACTCCAACAATCCCATACGCATAATATGTCCCTTGAAAGCTGGTATCGAAAGTTCATTAGTAAGTGGTTCATTAATCGTCTCTAGTGTCGACAAATGAGGAATTTTGATAATTTGTTTATGTACTTTGTCAATGACAACATGATACTTAATGTTAATATACTTATTATCTATAGTCACGTTATCATTCTTAACATATTTGATGATTACCTCATTGTCGCAAAAAACTTGCAATGGTCTAGAAATTGAATCAACTACCTTCAACTTATAAATAAACTATTTGAGTCATATAGCCTATCGGGAAGCCTCATAACAAGCCGCATACTTTGCTTCTATAGTCGAGGAAGTTACAAGAGGCTGTTTGATACTTCTCCACCAGATAACATCATGAGTAAGCATAAAAACATAACCAGAAGTAGACTTCTTGGCATCTTTACTCCATGCAAAATATAAGTTAGAATAGCCCAAAACTATGAGCTTATCCTACCTCCTATAAACCAATTTGTAATATCTAGTTCTCTTTAAATAGCGAAGAACATTCTTGGCTACCTTCCAGTGAACAATAGATGGGTTATGTTGGTACCTTCCAAGCATCCCAATAATAAAACTGATGTCGAGTCTCATACATATTATGTCATACATGAGGCTATCACTACTAAAGCATACTCCTTAGCGATGTCTGAAGAAATTATCTTGTGTGGCATTGCCTTCCTGAATATATATCCCTTGACAACAGGGACTTGACCTATTTTATAATCTTGCATGCCATACCTCTTCAAAATTTTATCAATATACACACTCTGAGATATGCCAAGCATCCCTCTGGTCCTGTCTCGCTTAATCTTGATGCCAAGGAGATAACTAGCATCTCCCATATCCTTCATATCAAAATACTGAGATAAGAAGGCTTTCGTCTTCTGAAGAAACCGGGCGTCACTGCTAGCGAGTAAAATATCGGTTGACATACGAAGCCATAAATATAAAACGTCTCCCACTCTGTTTGACGTATATACAACAATCAATTTTGCACTCAACAAAGCCGTAGTTAGAAACTACCTTATGAAATTATAGGTACACTGCCTAGATGCCAGCTTGAGACCATAGATAGAGCGACTAAGTTAACAAAATAGTCACACCTTCCCTTCGGACTCAAAACCTTCGGGTTGGTACATATAAATATCTTTGTTGAAACGCCCATTAAGAAAAGTTGTCCTGGTGTCCATCTGATGAAGCTCCAAGTCAAAATGCGTTGTAAGAGCAAAAATAATCGGTAATGAATCCTTCTTCAAAACTAGTAAGAAAGTCTTATCAAAGTCAATTCATAGACATTGTTTGAAGCCCTTCGTAACAAGTCTCGCTTTAAAATGCTCAACATTCCCTTAAGAATCACGTTTGGTCTTAAGGATTTATTTGTATTCAACTGCCTTAGACCCTTAAGGTAAAGGTACCAACTCTCACACAAAGTTGTGAGACATAGAATCTATCTCCTCCGTCATGGCATTATGCCACTGATTTGCAAAACTACTAGTTATAGCCATGCTAAAAGATATTGGATCATCAAAATCAAATAAATCCCCTTCAACTGAATAAAGAATATAATCTAATGACATAGTTAAACGCATCTCTCTATAGTATCTCTGAGTATGAGCAAGAGGCTGGGCTGGAGGTGGAATGATCGGAACCTGAATGGGAGTGGGTGGAGGAAAAAATTGAGGGAGAACTGGTGCTATGATATGGTCTGGAATTGGGTCTGAAATAATAGCTGGGTTTGGAACTGTATTCGTCACAATATCAAAATTAGATAAACGCGGAAGCATATAGCAACACTGATCGAAATAACATTTGGATTTTGAGTCTTAGAACCCTCCTCAAAGACAAACTCTCTATGAATAGTATTGGTAAAGTGATATCCCTCTTCTATGAAATAAGCCTGAACACACTCAATAATCTTCATGGGTCGAAAAGGATAATAAAACATGAAACCTTTTTATCTCTCTGGGAAACCAACAAAGAAATAACTAACATTCCACAAATTTAACTTTCCAATATTCGGATTAAGCAATTTTGCCTCTGCAGGATAACCCCAAACCCGCAAGTGATTAAGGCTAGGATTTTTCTCAACCCATAGATGATAAGATTTAAATGAAATAGAATGAGAATGAACTCGATTTTGAATATAGACTGAATATCGTAAACATTCTCCCTACAAATTCACAGGTAAATCAGTATGACATAACATGATATGAACCATGTTCTGATATGTTCGATTATGGCGTTCACAAATACTATTTTGCTCTATTGATCCAGGGATAGTGTACTAGTCTACAATACCATGATCCTTTAAATACTGATATAATGGTCTTGAATGTTGACCGTCTTGATCGATATTACTATAATACTCACCTCCTCGATCTGACCGGACAACCTTGATCTTTTGATTTAACTGTTTCTCGACCTCTAACTAGAAAGTCTTAAATATATCAAGTGATTCAGACTTCTGATGGATAAGAAAAATGTTGGTATAACGAGAAAAAGCGTCAATAAAGGTGATAAAATATAAAATATCGATGACGACCATGGGATGCAGTAAGAAAAGCTCTACATGTATATGTATGAATCAGTTGTAAAAGGTCTATGCTACAAGTAGAGTCAAATTTCCTGATCTTGGTCAATTTTCTACGAATGCAATCGATGCAAGTCTAAAAATTAGAGAAGTCTAAATCCCCAAGAATCTCATCTCAAACCATAATCTCTAACCTTTTTTCTAGAAATATAACCTAGTCGTTTGTATCATAACATCGAAGATTGCTCAGAAACTATAAAATGCTTAAAAATAGAAGAAGTACTAGCCTCAGTAGATAAACATAATAATAAAGTCTCAAATGAATGATCAAGAGATAGACGATACAACCCATCAACTTGTAAACTAGTACCAATAATATAATCATGATAAATAACGTCAAAACCACCATGTCTAAAATTAAAAAAAATAACTAAGAAAATACTACCGAGAAACTGAAACTATAAATCGTCTCATCGATGGAACATTAAAGGTGTTTGTCAAATCAAAAGTAACACCCATGTCTAAAACCATGCTAAAAATACCAGCGAACTCAATGGGAAGGTGTCTAACATCTTTTAAGAAAACTTGTTCCTCAGGCCTTGTCGACCGTTTGCTACTGAACCCCTGTGGAAAATTCGAAATGTGAACAGTTACCCCAGAATCTAACCACCAAGAGTTGGTGGGAACATCAGCCAAATTAGATTTAAAGCAAACATAAATATAACTAATACCTTGTTTCTTAGTCAACCAATTTTTGTAAGAACGACAGTTCTGTTTCACATAATATTTCTTCTTGCAAAAGAAATACTCTATAACTGATGAAGTAGTCGCTGAAGAAGTTGTTTACTACTTCTTATTCCCATTCCCTGAATGAGAACTCTGCCCTAAACTAGAATTGAAACCTTTCTTCTTCATAGAACCTTGATTCTTGAACTTCTTTTTCCCAGAGAATTGATGGACAAACTCTTCATGGACGTAGTCAGATGAGTTAATTCTGCTTTACCTTTCTTATGCCATTATTCCTCAAAGACCAATGCTACAATCAACTCATTCATTTCCCAAGTATTATCCTGATTCTAGTAATGAACCTGGAACATCTTAAAACTTTTTGGAAGAGACCAAATTGCTAAGTGAACCATTAGTGTATCTTCAATGGTGAGACCGAGCTTTTTTCAACTAAGAACTAACTTGGAGATCTTAAGAATTTACAAGCGCACATTTCTACTGCCATCATACTTCAACGATAAAAGTTGAGAAAAGTTATTGTATCGTCTTCCCTTGATGGAACCCTCAAACTATTTCTTAATGACATCTAATAGTTCTTTTGTAGTACCTTTCTCAGTGATATTGCCCCGCATAATAGGATCGATGGAAGAACGAATGATGAGATTTACCATTTTATTGGCTTTAACTCATTTAGCATGAGCCACTTTCTCAGCATCAGAAGAGGTATCCTTGAGATCCGCGGGATTGGCTTCAGTGAGAACAAAATCGAAATTAAGGTAGCCTAGGGCCATCTGGATTTTGAGCTTCCAGTTAAAGTCCGTCAAGGTCTCAATATTAATCAGTTGGTTCTAGATCATAAGATCCATAGCTGCATGAATCAAAGACTTATATTAGAATGTGTAAAAATATAATATTTTAACACGTTTAACTTGATTTGTAAAAGATCGATAACTTGATGTCTTTAATCTCTATCGTACCTGGCATTATGATGGTCGAGTCAGAGTGTATATTGTATTTAAGGTTTTGACTTTTCACTTTGTGGGTATAACAATGTATCATCGAATCCCTCATTTGGGTAGTAATTTGACATACATTGCCCCCAAGTTGGTGATCACCTATACTCAAAACTAGACTGACCACTTATAGTTTGACTCGAGACACTTCCTCACATTTGGGCTGAGGGTTATCCTCATCCCCCCTATACCGTGTAACTTATCTTGACCCACTAATTAATTAAAAGTTTTTTAGCCTCCTTTGGGTAGTATAACTATTTTAGGTTTAATTGGTGTAAAGTAGTCTTAATGAGACATTACAAGAGAGTCCCAAAATTAGAAAAAAAAAATATTCAACTCCGTGGACAAAACTTATTTGGGTGTATTTACCCCTTTTATATCCCGCCTTCCTGACGACTACTTGATCTCAGTTAAAACCCCATTAGAGATCCTTGGGTATTTAACCCTATATCATTAATGATTTATCATAGTTTATGCCTAAATATTTTTATCTAATTAATATGAAACAATAATTGGTGTTTAGCATATTTAATCAATAATGAATTTATGAAATTAGGATTAAGTATATCTCATAATCTACATAATGTGCTTTAATATTGATTGAAGTAACCCACTATTCCTTAACGACTTAGAGTGGATATGTGGGTAAATATGATAGTTCTCTGGCTAAATCAAATTTGGGTATGAACTTAGCTTATGATGCCAACAAGTATCTTGAAGAAACTAGATAATAAGGGGTGATAAACATGTTAACATAGCGAAGTATTTCCTTATCATCTTCTTTACCAAAAAATAAGAGAAAAATAAAGTCCTAGAGCGTAAGAAAAAAAATGAAATTAACCCATCCTCATGATTTGATGATAAAAGAAGTTCTTCACATAACATTTAAGAAACTTTATAGTTTATAGAAAAATAAATAGGTGTTAAGAGATTCTAAACAGTCCAGAAGATTGACTTTTTCAACAGGTTCAGAGTCTATTCTAAAGCAAATGAGATGCTTGCTTTGACTATCTAAAATTAGGGGCGTAGATCAGACTAGATAGCAAGGTGAGTTTATATAACTCCCTAATACATTATAAATGCACCGATGAACAACGACAAAGCAAAAGGAGGTTCCGTCCTCTCATTTTTAGGGATCTCTTTGGGAAGTTTTCCACCTATAGTAGCATATTTTCCGGAAAGAGAATATTTGCCAATACTATTAGTAAAGAAAATACAATAATAGGCTAAACAAATAAGATTTTATGTAGAAAACTTAGTAAAAGTTGAGAAAAACTACGACCTCGAGGAGGGTTTTAATGTAAAATCTAATATGTTGCTATTTATTACAAGTTTTGAGTGATAGTAAGGTTATGAAGTAAAGATAGTAGAGTTGCAGATTGTGGGTCTTAAATAATCTATTTTATGCTTATATTTATAGTAGGTACAAGTAGTTTATAAAAAGAAAGAAACAGTCTCCTATTTTGGGGGGAGTGGGCAAACTTCGCAGATCTCTAACAACTCTTTCTTGACCAGGCACAATGGCTACTTTTAGTAGGTCGAGGACTTGTGATATCTTCTTGAATGCTATTTGTCTTCAATCCTGTATGATTGTCTTTGACTATACTGCACTGGCTTACTCTTGTCGAATATGAGGTATATGCTACTACAATCGCCCCATTCTCAACGTAAGTACGTGTGGCTGTGTCGAGAAGAAAATGGAAGTTGAAGAGGGTGCCAAATATTTTCACGAGTTGTCAAATGTTATTTCCGAGGTCAAGGTAAACTGTATCTGGTCATTACTTTCCAGATGAGCAATTAATACGGTACATCGAACCTGGTAGATTTAAGTTGGGTATAAATAGATGGTCACAAGTAGGGTTGTATGGTGGTGGATTATAAGGATGTCGCCCCAAGTGTGGCATAACGCATTGTCTGAGGAAGAAGATGGTAAAGAATCTAAGGTAAAGTTATGTTTCAAATTGGTCCTTTGTAATTCTTCAATTGATCATGTCACGGTGTAGAGGGTGGGGGGAGGTAGAGTCAGAAAATGTTTTCATGCGTCAGATCCATTGGGGTCACCATGCGGTGCTGAAGGTAATGGAATGTATCAGTTTAGGGGAGAAGGGGTTATTATTCGTAGTGAAGGCAAGGATGGTTGGCTGGTTGGGCGTCCAGGGATCTTGCCGAATAAAAGAGGTGTCTTGCAATTTTTTGCTGCCTTTCATCTGTTAAGGCAGCTTTTGTTAGAAGTTCAATAACTTGAGATTTATTGAGTTTCTTAGGATATCATTGCCCCTACTGCCAGATATAATGCCAAATTCTGGTGAAAAGGTGTAGTAATGTTAGATCCTAGTGAAAAAAAGTATAGAGTAATTAGTTCTTCAAGTTGAATATAAAGACAGTAGTGTAGTTTTGATGTAATGTAATCGAAGGAGATAGTTATTGAATGTAATATGTAACCATTATTTAAGTAAATAAAGTAATTTCTCGACTTTTATTGTGTATTAATTATCGACTATATATTTGTAAATATGAAAATCATCGATAGTAAAATGTCGAAGTAAGATGTTAGAATAGATGAATGTTGACTACAACTTGAAGTATATTTGACGGAGTGGGTCCAGGAACAGATTTCGATGCTGATTGATTTGACTGTTGAAAATGTATAGTTCCAAGGTGAAATAAATATTTGTTGTTTTGACTTTGACTTTGGAGGACTATAAGTATCCGTAGGTGTTTGAAACGATAGTTGTTTTTGTTTGAAGAAATGGTGAAGATGAGATTTCAGGTGCGTAATGAGGTGTATGGTCCTGTTCAAGCAAAGTATTGGGAAATATATAATCGATACATCGGTTTTCAGAATACTAATATTCACTTGGACGATCCTGTGGAACCTGATTATGATGGTATGAGCAAGGCTGAGGCGAAGGATACTGAAGAAGATTTTCATTTTTGATGCTAATTACAATATTGGAGTCCGCCTGAACGTGTGAGTTACATGTAGACTCATGCGAAGAGGCAGATTAAGAAAGAAGATGATGCTGCAGCTAAGGGTTTGTAATGTGAATCTTTGGAATAAGTAAATGTAATGATCGAATTGTAATTAAAATGAAATGAGAATTGAATTTGATGTCAGATTGTAGTTGTCAATCTATTACGTTGTGAATTTGTTATCGTATAAATTTTTACTTGGTAAAAATGTAGAATTTAATAATGTGTTGCACGAATTGTATTTGAAAGTCGAATTTGAATGTTCGCTGAACTTTTCCCTAGATATAGGGAGTTGTAGATAAAGTATAAAATGAGGGAAGGTAATGAGAAAAGTGATTTATAGCAAGGTGTGTTCCTGTAGGGGATATTTTGAAGTACAAAGAAGATGTTGTACATCGCTTGTGTGACAAGAGAGGGTATACTTTGTGGAGTATGAATATGTCAGAATAAATTATTCGAGATATGGAAGGATTGGAGCAATAATGTAGGGGTCTATTGGTTTTGAGAAGGCGTATAGTCAAAGGCTTCAGGAAAGGATGTGTAAGGCGTTACGGTCGAGTACTCGAACAGTCGCGAAGAGTTGCGATGAACAGTCGCGTGGGGTCTATAAATAGTTCAGAGGTGGGCAACTGTTTACACTTTACAACCTCTGAAAAAATTCTCTCAAGTGTAAATTGTTTGTGCCCGTCTCTGGATTTATTGTCTACAATTGGGAAGGAGGAGATCAGTGTTCTGATTGAGAGAGCAAAGCGGGCAAAAAAAAAAGGATACGAAAGCAACGCTTAAACAAGGTTAGCAATTGTTATGTTTTGTGTAGTTCGCGATTGATTGTTGATATAATTTTGTAGAAGGAATTGGAATGAGTGTAGATGGATTGGGTTTTAGGGAAGAGTTAGTTATGTTAGGGTTTGATACAAAATCGTTATAGTGATGGGAATTAAGGGTATTGTGTGATGGAAAACGGAGTTGTAATGTTAAATAGAGGGATTGGGGTGCGAGAGTATCGCGTAATTGGTGGTGAGGGGTGGAGAGAGTATGAGTGTTGACGCGGTGAGGACGGCGTAACGTTAGGGGAATTGTGAGATTTCACCGATTTGTTGGGGATGTTTTTGTTGAAGTAATTTGGATATGGCCGAAATTTGTGCCATAAAAAAAGATATCCGTAATTTGAATGTGACTGGTTTTGGCGGGAAACATGTGTAGCATCTTCGAGAACTAGCAAAATTCTTGTAATTCGATCAAAATTAAAATTAATATAGTAACCGATGTATATTACTTAGAGAAAAAAATGAAATTTCATCGAGAACTAAATGTAGTAAGATGTAATTGTAAGTAATGATAGTAGCTCAAATTTGTTATCTAAGAATGATGTTTTGGAGAGTAATCTCAACAATATTATGAATATCACCATATTAACATGTGAATATATATATATATCAGATATGATAAATACTGACTGTGGTAAAAATATGGAATCTGATTTACAGGTTCTTACTACTGTGGTATAAATAGGTTGAAGCTTTCCCTTCGAGCTGACCAAAAAAAGTTGATAAACTTTTTTGATGTGGCACCTGGTCAGTTCAATCTAAATGTACACGACATGTTTAGGGTATGTGGGGCGATAAACGATCGATTGAAGGTAAAGGGGGAGGAGCTGATCACAGTAGATGATATATATGTGTATTACATACTGAAGATGAACCTGAAGAAATTAGGCTATCGTTACTTGGCGAGGTTTCTTAAAAAACTATTGTTTTATGACATGGTGTCAACTAGAGGGCAATACAGCGACAAACGTTTACTTGTCTTTGGGAACTATGAGTTCGACCAAAAGGATCCGGGTGAGCCCTTAAAGAGAAAGACCTTTCACTTAGGTTTGTGGTTAGGTAATTAATTGTTGATGTTTGAAGTCATAAAGTTTATGTAAATTGTTTGTAACTGTATGTTGTTTATTTGCAGCTTTGAAGAAGATTGATAGGAAGTCTAAAGTAAAAGAAGAAGTGTACAAGATCAGGAAAGGATTCATTGGTAAGATCGACAATCTAGTCATCGAACAAGATCGTGTGAACACCCTATTCCAAGAGGCCAGGCTAAAGAGGTCGAGGGCCAAAGGTGCTGAAGTATCTGTCATTGATGGTAAGATATCAGCGAAGAACAAAAGAGCTGCAAAGGTCAGTCTGCCACTGGAAAATCCTTCCTTAGCCGGGTACAATACTGACACTGAGATAGACGTGATGCTTGGAGAAAACTTGGGAAAGAATAAGAAGAAAAAAGTGGCGAGCAAAGTTGTGACTTCGTTACTTCCCCATAAATGGAATACTCGAAGATCGACAACTGAGGAGGGGGTTAAGATCGTGAATCCGGTAGATGTGCAACATGGGCGCCCTCCACGGGGTTCGACAAGTGTACTACTGAAGAAGAAAGTGAGTGGAGAGTTGGCAAAGAAGAAGTTCGTTGTAGAGTCTGAGACTGAAGTTCAGAGGACAATGAACTTTTATATGTCAGGGGCGAATGTTTTTCAAGAAGAAGTTGATTGTTTGATTGGGGCTGAGAACTTGATAACCTTTCTCAGCAAGGGTCACCGTAACATGGCGAAGGAGAGAAATTTTTCTGCTCTGCTTTGATTAAAGAAGCTGGTATGTCACTCGAATACTCAATTTATGAATTTAATGTAGATCAAGAAGCTGCTGGCGAAGGTAAAAGATTGCATTGTTGGTAGTAGCGACCTCGCAAATCAAGTTCTTGCATATAAAAATATCGAGAAAGATTTGACAAGGGAGAAAGAAGTGCTGATTGAGGATAAAAAAAGGGCTGAATGCAACCTTGCATACCAACAAGATGGATGCGCAAAAAGTGAGTGATGCTGCCCTTCAAGAAGTGAAGAAAAAGTAGGAGAAGGAAAAAGAGGATGCTATGGTGCTATTGAGAACAAACTTTGAGAAGGATGTTAGGAAGCAGATTGCCAATGCACGGAGGGCGATGGAGCTAGAACATGGTAAAGTTTTAGACCAGGTTAGAGAGCAGTTGTCAGTAGAGAAGCTAGAGAGATGTCCGCAAGTAAGGGACAACTTTGTTGGGCAGTATAAGGAGATAGAGGTGAGGAAGAAGTTTTACAAGGGGTTGGCCAAGTCTGGTGGTGTTGTTTTCAAAGATTCGGATGTAAAAGATGATGATCCAGAGACTCCTGAAGTTCCCAGTGGGACCGAAGTTTTTGATGATACGGTTATGATGGAGACTGATGGTGTGCATCCTGGGGAGTTGGCAAGGGTTTTTGCCCCGGAAGGCTTAGTGAAGGTGGAAGAAGTAATCTCTCATCCTGCAGTAGAGTAAGATTTTTAAATTAGTAGGTTTTGTTCTAAAAGTAATGTAAAAATGGCCCATGGGACCGATACATTTTTTCTTTGTTTATGAAGTTATGAATGTCTGTTTGTCGAAGAAAAGTTTTTATAAATCTATATGCACTGATTTAGTAAATTATACTAAGTGGTAGATGTGACAAAATGATATTTGCCTAATGTGATTGAAAATATAGCAGTTAAGTAAGGAATGCTTCGTGGCGTGACAAGTATACGATTACCATGAAATGGCAAGTAATGTGAAAGATTACCAGGTGATATCCTCAGTGGGATATATGGATTTATATTCGACAATAACTAAATAAGTTACGTTTGATTAATAAAGAATGTGAAGTATGATATATTATAATTGGATAGGGTTCGTGTAAAATTAAATTATAGTCTGGATGCGTATTTATAAAGTATGGATCGAGATCCATCGAAGATCGAGATAGTTGACTGCCAAATGAATACTTATTAAGTATTGATCAAGATCAAGTCAAAATAGTAAAGATGATTGATTATCTGATGTATACTTGTTAAGTATGGATCGAGATCAAGTCAAAATAGTAAAGATGATTGATTGTCTGATGCATACTTGTTAAGTATGGATCAAGATCAAGTTCAAATAGTAAAGATGATTGATTGTTTGATGCATACTTGTTAAGTATGGATTGAGATCGAGTCAAAATAGTAAAGATAATTGATTGTCTGATGCATACTTGTTAAGTATGGATCGAGATCGAGTCAAAATAGTAAAAATGATTGATTGTCGGATGCATACTTGTTATGTATGGATCGAGATCATGTCAAAATAGTAAAGAGTAAAGTGACAGTAAAGTTTGCTTATTTGAATCGATAAAAATGGTTACAGTGTTTATCTGTAAAACAGTTTCAGTTGGGCAGTATTCCAAGGATATTTGAGCTAGATTTCATCTTCAGTCATCAGCCAGTAAGTTCCACTATCTATTTTGTCGCTGACAATGTATGGCCCCTTCCAATTTTATGATAACTTTCATAAATTTTTAGGCCGAATATTATCTTGGATCCGTTGAAGGACAAGGTCTTCAATACCAAATTTCTATTTTCAATATTTTTTGTTGTATGCTTTTTTCAATGTGTCATGGTATCATCCCAAGTTTATAATGGCTTTGTCTCAGATCTCTTCGATCCAGTTGAGGTTACAGAGGAGACCGAGTTCATTCTCTTCATTTGTGACTTTCCTTTAGGTACTTGGTAGATCGAGGTATGAAGGTATTACTGCTTCAGTACCGAAGACCATCATGAATGGAGTGCAGCCTGTTAAAACTCGAGGAGTGGTTCGGTAAGCTCAGAGAACACTGAGTAGTTTGTCGACCCACCAACCTTTCTTCTCATCGAGACGCTTACGTAGACCTGATTTGATGCTCTTGTTAATGACTTCAGCTTGTCCGTTTCCTTGAGGGTAGTAGGGTGTGGAGGTTGAGAGTTGTATTTTATATTTATGGAGAAAATAGAGTACTTTTACACTAATAAAATGTTTGTCGTTGCCAGAGCGTATCATTTGTGGGCAGCTAAACCTAGTTATGATGTGGTCCCACAGGAACTTGATGACTTCATTCTCATCTGTATGACACAGAGGAATGGCTTTCACCCATTTTGTGAAGTAGTCAGTGGCTATAAGTGCAAATCTTCAGTTTCCCGATGCTGGATGGAAAAGGCCCAATAATGTCGATTCCCCATCATTTGAATGGCCAGAGGACATTGCTAATCTGTACATCAAGGGCAGAACTTTTGATGTCTTAGGCATCGATTTGGCATTTGTAGCACTTGTGCCCAAATTCTTCGCAAATTATGCCTTATCTTTGGCCAGTAGATTTCTTGTGTGAACGCTCATTGGGATAATGATCGTCCAAAAACATGGGTTCCACATATACCTTCATGGAGCTCTTTGATTTTGATTTGGGCTTATTTTTGAGAGATACATTCAATAAGGGGTCCTCCTCCTGTGATGTGATATAAGATGTTATCTTGGACTGTAAATCTAAGGCACTTAGCCAAAAGTGATCGGGCATCTTCTTTGTTACCGGGGAGGACGTTGGAATTGAGGTATGCATAAAATGGTTTTTTTAATCCTCAGGGCCTTTGCCTTCAGTAATGGTGATCTGCAGTGTTTATAGTATATCATACCTAGAATGTTCGATGATTTCGATTTCTAAAGATCTTTTTTCACTGTCCCTCAGCATGGCAGCGATGTAACCTAATGCGTCGGTATGCTAATTTTCTTGTCGGGGTAAGTAAGAGATCGGTGCGATTTTAAATTTGTTCATCTTTTTTTTTACCAGGGCTGCATAATCAGCCATTTTTCCCATTGTACAGAATATTTTGTTGTAATAATTTACCACGAGTAAGGAATCGACGTAGACTGCTAATTCTTCCACTCCGAGTGTGAGATTGAGATCTAAACCATGGAGAGTTCCTTCATATTCGGTCTCATTATTGGTGGCATAGATGTTTAGTTTGATAGGTTTCTCGATGCGATGATTGGAAGGTGTAACGAGGACGATGTCAATCCCTGATCCTCATGGTCCAGCTGATCTGTCTATAAAAAGTTACCAACCAGAGCTTTTGGACCATGTTTCTGGCTCTGTAATTTAGTCATCCGTGAAGATTTCTTCGAGTTCATCCCAATCGGGGTCGTCAACAGGAAAGTCTGCTAGAAAATTAGTAACCGCTTGTTCTTTGATAGATATCTGGGGTTCGAAGGAGATGTCTTATTCGCCAAGGAAAATAGACCATTTCTAAATTCTTTGAGATTTTTCTTTTTTGCTGAGTACCAATTTGAGGGGATACTTGGTGATGATTTTGATGTGATGAACTTGAAAGTATGGACAAAGTTTTTAAGAGTTGTAGACCAAGGCGAGTAACTATTTTTCTGTTGTTGTATATCTTTTTTCAGCAGGCATGAGTGTCTTACTGATGAAGTAGATTGGTTTTTCAACTCCTTCGTCTTCTTAAATAAGGACGGAACTAATGGAATCTTTAGTTGTTGATAAGTACATCGTCAGTGTTTTGCCATCAACTGGAGTATTCATGATAGGAGGATGCCCCAAGTATCGCTTAAGATCTTGGAAGGCTAATTAACAGTTAGGAGTACAAATGATCTCCTTGTGTTGTTTCTTGGAAAGTATAGTGGAATTGCCACGAAGAAGGAGGTAAAGGAGTTTGTATCGATCAGATGACTTAGAGATGAATCTGTGAAGAGTAGCAATCTTGCCTGCAAATTTTTGGACATCTTTCTTTGTTCGCAGATATGGAAATACAATGAGTGCTTTAATTTGTGCAGGATTGATTTCAATTCCTCTTTTGCTGACCAGGTGTCCAAGGAATTTTCTAGATGCGACTCCGAAATGGCATTTCTCTGGGTTGAGTTTTATCTGGTATTTGCGAAGGATATCGAAGATGGTTTGGAGGTTACTGAAGTGATCTTCGCACTTTAAGCTTTTACAGATCATATCGTCGATGTAGACTTTCATGATTATGCCGAGATGATCTTTGAACATTTTAGTCACAAGCCTTTGGTCAGTAGCTCATGCATTTTTTAGCCCAAAAGGCATCACTGTGTAATAGTAGATACCTCTTTCGATAATGAAGGTTGTTTTTTCTTGATCGGCTTCGCCGAGTGGAACTTGATTGTAGCCAGGGGCTGCATCCATCATGGAAAGAAGTTCGTGTCCTGGGATGAAATTGAGGAGTTGCGGAATTAGTGGTAGCGAAAAACTGTCATTGGGTATAAACTTATTGGGTTATGTGAACTTAACACAAACCCTAATCTTTCCATTTTTCTTTGGGACTGCTACGATGTTAGAAACTCATTTCGGATACTTGGCTTCTCAAATAAATCCTACCCGAAGGAGTTTATTAATTTCTTTGTTTACTGTATCGCGGAGGCGGGGAGCTAAGTTTCGTCATTTCTGAATGATAGGTTTGCTATCCGGAAGGAGGTTTAGCCGGTGGCACGCGATTGATGGATCGATGCCAAGCATTTCTTGGAAAGTCCAGGCAAAGATGTTGACATTTTTCTTAAGTAGATGGATCATGGCTTATTTTTTGTCGGTGGATAGTTTGGAGCCGATGAAGGTGTGACCCCCTGGACCATCGAGTTCAATGGATTCGACTATCTCGGTGTCGTTCTGCTCGAATATGGGGGTGTCTCTTGCTGTAGTTGTTATGCTTTGAGAAGTTTTGTTGTATGAGAGTTGCTTGTGGTATTTTCGCACATACGTGCAACTGCTTGGCTTCATTTAATTTTGTAGATTTCGTGATCTGTTGGAAATCACAATGCTAAATGATAAGTGGAAGGTACTGCTTTAATCAAATGTAACCAACTACGTTCAAAAATTCCCAAATATTTGGACTCAGCATCGATGACAAGGAATTTTACGAATGTTATTTCTGATCCTGCCTGAACTGGCAGAGTGATTTCTCCTGTGGCTAATTCTTTTAAACCGTTGAAGCCGGTAATTGTTGGTGTCAAAGCTTTCACAGAGTCTGTAAGGCCTAGAACCTCAATTGCCCTTTGGAACAATACATCCGTTGTGCTTCCTGTATCGATGAAAAGTGTATATAAGTAGTACTGTTTGACTTTGAGCATAATAACGAAAGGGTCACCGTGAGGGTATATCACGTGGCTGGTGTTACAGTCCTAGAAGGTGATATGGTATGAACGCTTTGATTTGCTCGAGCTTGGAAGAAGTTTTGCCAATGTATCTGAGGAGGTCATTTTGCAACAGGATGTATTCCAGTCGTCTTGTTTCATTTTCTTTCCTTTTTTAATTTCGATCATATACAGGTGGCGAGCCTTCCCTTGGCCTTAATTCTGTTCAACATCTTTGTTCTTTGTCTCATCCTTGAGAAACTTTTGAATATCAAGGGCATAATTATGAAACCTTCCTGCTAAGAGGATGCGATGAAAGATTCGAATGAGAGAGTAACAACTGTCAATTTTGTAACTATGAATATTGTGATACTGACATAGAGATCTATTGGGGAGATCGGGTATGGTCTGTGGTGCTCGATAATACTCATCTCCCTTTATCGTTGGTAAGATAACAGAGAGAGTCATTGTCATTGGGGGTAGAGCTGGTAAAGGAATGTCGGGTCTTTCGTCCTTTATGTTGGGTCTCCTGTTTTTGTTGACATTTCTGCCGCGTTGTTTGGGTACTTCAGTAGTGGTCAACTTTAGGGGAGGAGAAGAAGTAGTAAGTCGAGAATGAATGGGAGAAGAACTTTTCATTTTATCCTTCTTGGATCGTTCGAGTTCGATGTAGTTAATAACTACATCAATCATTTCTATTATCGTTCTGAGCTTGTATATAGTTAGCTCTTCTCGAACCTTAGAATCAATGTGCAGGGCGGAGGTAAAGGCTGGAATGACTATTTTAGGGTCAGAGTTCCCAATTTTCCGAGTTTCTTGTAAGAAACGCTTGCAAAAGCTTACTAAAGTTTCTTTTGCGCCCTGCTCGAAGAAAAATAAGGAATCCACAATAATCTCTCATTCCTTCGCGTGAGCATAATTCGACTCGAATAAATGCTGCAACTGATTGAATGTGGTGATGGAGCCTTCTTGGATCGTATGGAACCATCTGAGAGGTTCTTCTTTCAGGCTCATATTGAATAGCCTGCAGAGCATGTGGTCGAGTTTGAAGTATAATCCCACTGCGGCTTTGAAATATCGTACATGGGTGAGGGGGTCAGTTAGGCCTGCATATTAAATAAACTTAGGCATGTGGAAATTGTCTGGGATGGGCATAAATTCGAGATGAGGGGAGATAGGGTTTGTCTCGATCCTGTCAAATGCAGATCTCCTGCCCGGGATATCAG
Source organism: Kingdonia uniflora (assembly GCA_014058105.1). Classification (NCBI taxonomy): domain Eukaryota; kingdom Viridiplantae; phylum Streptophyta; class Magnoliopsida; order Ranunculales; family Circaeasteraceae; genus Kingdonia; species Kingdonia uniflora. The sequence continues at coordinate 3,064,518 of JACGCM010001854.1, forward strand.
AGTTTATGGCTTAGATTTTATTGTTAAGGTCATCCAAGGCGACGAATTGTTGTAGAGGAAATGGTAAGGCTGTAACTTGCGGAACAAAATATCTCTGTCCTTCTGGTCCCAATCGATCTCTGATTGGTCTTATTTCTAGTGGTGGGGGGGGGGTTTGATGACGCGTGCGTCGACTTCTTTAAGTTTTTGATGCTGAAGATGTTAAACCAAAATGCTGAGAAGCCCTGTCTGAGTTTCCAGATCTAGATCAAGAAATTCGTAACCCATCTTCTCTTGGTTGATCATCACGCTGAGTCCCTCTTGACCAATGATCACTTTGGGCAAGTGGAGGTGACGTTTGTCGACTAGTGAGTCAATCTTGGGTTCTCCTTAACCTCTCTATCTCTTTCTGATGTGTCTGACTTTGTTGGTCCAAGGCTTTTCTTCGTTCGTCTATCTTAATTTGAAGAGCTTGAGCGTGGACACGTTGATCCTTCAATCTTTGGGCTTTTTCTGAAGCCATTTGTTTATGAAGCTTGATTACTGCATCGTACAAGTCGACCGTTCTTGGTATCGGATTAATTTCTTAGTCTCTTACCGTGCTGGATTGGCTTCTGAGGTTCATATTTGTCATCGGAGGGCATTTAGATTAGTGGTGGTAAAGAAAAGTATGGTATTTCCTATAGACGGTGCCAATTGTAGTAGCGTGTTTTTCGGAAGGAGAATCTTCGCCAATACTATTAGTAAAGAAAATGTAATAATAGGTTAAACAAATAAGATTTTAGGTGAAAAACTCAGTAAAAGCTGAGAAAAACCATGACCTTGAGGAGGGTTTTGATATAAAATACAATATGTTACTAATTATTACAAATTTTAAGTGATAGTAAGGTTGGGAAGTAAAGATAGTAGAATCGCAGATTGCGGGTCTTAAATAATCTATTCCCTGCCTGTATTTATAGTAGGTACATCCAGTTTACAAAAAGAAAGAGGCAGTCTCCTATTTAGGGGGGAGTAAGCAAACTTCACAGATCTTTAACAACTCTTTCTTGACCAGGCACAACGGCTACTTTTAGTAGGTCGAGGACTTGTGATATCTTCTCGAATGCTATTTGTCTTTGATCATATATGATTGTCTTCGACTACACTGCGCTGGCTTACTCTTGTCGAATCTGGGATTATGCTACTACACCACCATAACAATCAGAAAAGCAATGTCAGCCTTGCATCGTGGTAATCCACCCCACCCCCTTTTCCCTGCAGAGATTGCATCAGAAAAGATTTGAAATTCAAGTACAATGATGATGATCGTCATATTTAATATACCCATGATGATGATCGTATAGGTGGTAATCCACCTATACGACCTATTAACTTGTATGCTCGTGAACCAGAAGTTAAAATATTGAGTAGTGCCAGTATAGATAGAAAATACAATAATTTAGTCCTAAACTGACATATATAACCCTGTAAGTAAGGCAACTTATTGGGATAAAGATGTAAAAATACTTATTTTTCTCAATCCCATCCATTAAATCTCTCCCGCGTTCTCATTCTCTACTTCAGTTTCTTTTTTAGGAAGCCCAAATTTTTTTACAAAAATAATCTTTAATTGGTCTAGTTTACGTCTTTAGATGATAGAATTCTTTCTAGGACTAGGAGATATTTCTCAGTTCTAGTGTGTTTAAAGATGGAAGTGGCGTGGGTTTAGGTCTTGTGATTTGCCTAAGTAGAGAAGGATTTGAGTTGTTATGGAGATCAAATTGTGGTTGGAAGTACTTAGTTTGAGGTTTTGGAGTGCATATATCGGATTAAACAAAACGATTGTTTTGGTCATGAGGTTTAAGAGTGATAGATATTCTTCATAGAAAAGGGTTAATTTTTAGTCTTTAGGACTTTCATTTTTTTTTCTTCTCTGTATAATTGAGAAGAGATGAGAAGAGAAACTTATTTCTTTTAAAAAATAGTAGTCACTTAATCCTATTTCTTGCAGACACATGACATATGCCCTTTGAAAAAAAAATCAAGAGAAGATGTTAAAATCCAGATTGCTTAATCTATGTATACAGTTTTATGATCATATGTACTACTTTAATTTTTATTTTCGGCTTTTTATTTTTCTCTTTCATGAGTATAAGTATTATCACATTGAGAGGTTCATAAATTTATTGCCTCATTTGCCAAAAGAAAAAGATTTCATATATATATATGGGCCTCCCATTAAGGGTTCGTTTAGGCCTCTGAAAACCTAGCACCGCCCATAGAGAAAGTGTGCACGAATCGTGCATATAAACGAGAGATTACATGAACGTAATGTAGGAATTCAATACTATTGATATGATAAATAATTGGATATGGAAAACAGATTGTACTAACTTCTTCTCCTACTTTTGTAAAATCTCCTGAGCTTGAGTAGAGTCTTCCCTTGGGATTGGCTGCAAACCTTAATGGGATAGTTTTCTAACACTAGGTCCTACCAACCTTAACTTGATATAACAATTGGGCACAACCAATAACACCTATACAACCTATAAACATGTGTGCTCATGAACCGAAAGATAAAACACTGAGTAGTGTCGGTATAGATGGAAAATCCAATAATCTTCTACCCGACGCTAACTCAAATTTTTAAGGAAAAATACTTTTGGCCAGATTCACAGTTTTTTATGAAAAACGGATAACCATCCTTTGTTTTTAAAACCACACATGATAATTTGTCAAATGGGATGTTACATCAAACTTGACTGCCACTCTACGACTAAAAATATTGCTAACGCAGTTCACGGACAAATTTTGGTCAGACTTTTGAGCACATGCCTAATTCATAGTGTGGACATCAAGGTAGCAACCTCAATAGCTTTCAAGTATAATTTCATTACTAGTAGAGTTTAGCGTGTGAATGGCAAATGTACACCATAATGATGTACCCAAGTAGTGAACTATGGGGACCTAAACCTGGCTGAAACAACTAAATATATTAAAAAATTGGAAGAGAATACAGTTCATGATGCTCGGGTCGAAAGGGAAATGGCTCATCAGAAGTATATGTATGCTAGATTAGAGTTACGTCTTGAGAAGGTGAGGGCAAAATTTGTAACGATGGTCATACCTGACGCATCACACTAAAACCTGTTAAAGTTAATTGCTACATATTTTGTAGAGGAAGTAAAAAGACTTGAGTTAGAATGAGATACCTTGTTCAAAAGTCTGTTGGATAAGGGATGCATTTGCGAAGTTAACATAGATAGAGGGAACTGTTTGGCCTCCATGGAAACCAATTTAAGTCCTTGACCTGCTAATCTGATAGAGAGGGGCAGAATTGTTGTAAATCGTGAATTGAATGTTCGACCTCTTGATATAGGGGGAAGCACGGCTGACACTCCATCAACAGAAAATAATACCTTATAATGTGAATTCAACCTGAAAAATAAATAGTATGAGTCGCAGCTACATTGAATTAGATGAAAGCTAGTATTACCTTTGTTTTATCTTGTGTCTTTGATATAAAAAAAATTACAATTGTTTCAATCGCAGAAATGGGTTGAGTTAAACCAAGTTAAAACTTGATTGAACTATAGAAATGTTGCAGACATATTAAAAGAGATGAAGGTTAGTATTTCCTTTGCCTTATCTTATGCCTGAGAGAGTCGTTGATATGAAACAAGTTTCTACACTTGCTACAATCACCAAGATTTAGTAAAGTCAGCCAAATCAAGTGATATCCTTGATCCAGCCGTAATAAATTACCCAAAAAAATTGAAGTAGTGGCTAGTATTATCTATGCCCTATCTGTTGTTTGGTAGAGTCTTTGATATGAAATAAGTTTCTACACTTTCTACAATCGCTGAGATTTAGTAAAGTCAATCAAATTAAGTGATATCCTTGATCCAACCATTATAAATGATCCAAACAAATTATAGTAGTGGCTAGTATTATCTATGCCCTATCTGCTGTTTGGTAGAGTCTTTGATATGAAACAAGTTTCTACACTTGCTACAATCACAGAGATTTAGTAGAGTTAGCCAAATCAAGTGATATCTTTGATCCAACCATTATAAATGACCCAAAAAAATTGAAGTAGTGGCTAGTATTATCTATGCCTTATCTGTTGTTTGGTAGAGTCTTTGATATAAAACAAGTTTCTACACTTGCTACAATCACAGAGATTGAGTAGAGTAAGTTAAATCAAGTGATATTCTTGATCTAACTGGAATAAGATCGATTGTAAGCTAGTATTATCTATGATTTAATCTATAGAATCTGGTTGAATCTACGTAAGTAGAGAGATGTTGTGAAAAACTTGGAAGTTTCATTGATAAGTTCATAATTTATATTGGATGGAGATGAAAATTTTACTTTTAGAATTGAAAAACAAAATAACCAAAGTGAGGAAAGAAACTGGAGTTGTAAAACGCTTAACGATAGTACCGTTTCAGTCGCCTAGTATTCCAAGGATTTGAAATGGGAATTCCCTCTTCTGTCATGAGATAATATGATCCTAGGCCTGAGAGGCCTGTGATATTAAACGGACCCTCCCAATTGTCGGCTAATTTTCCAGTGTGAGGCTCTTTGCGATGTTAAGGAATTTTTCTGAGGATGAGATCTTTTATTTGGAAGGTACGGCTCCTGACTCGGTTATTGTACGACCTGACAAGCATATGATGATATTGACCTAGGTTAGCGATGGCGCGTTCCCTGGTTTCATTTATCATATTGAGGTTACAAGACAATTCAAACTTGTCTTCCTTGTCAGTTAGCTCGTGATCACGAACTGGATGATGATATTCAGAAGGAATGACACCCTCAGTGTCATAAGCAAGGAGGAATGACGTACACCTGGTTAATTGCTGGGGAGTGGTAGGATATGCCCATAGGACATGAGGCAGCTCGCGAACCCAATTTCCTTTTTTATGTGAGTGAAGCCACTTTTTTAGTCCATCTATGATGGTTTTGTTGGTGATTTCGGCTTGGCTATTGCCTTGAGGATAGTAAGAATTTGATGGTGAGTGGATGATATTGTGGTGGTTTAAGAAGGTCACGACTCTATCTCCCACAAATTGGGGACCGTAATCGATACGAATTAGGTGGGGGAACCCAAACCGAGTAATTATGTGGTTCCAGATAAAAGAGATGACTTCTTCTTCCCTGGTTCGACATAGTGAAATTGCTTCTACATATTTTATAAAATAATCGGTAGCTATGAGTAGGTGACGGCGGTTACCTGGAGAGTTAGGGAACTTGCCGACGAGATCTAGTGCCCATCTTTTGAATGGCCAATACACCTTTCTTGCAAAGAGTTCGAGCGCAGGGGCGTGTATCATATGTCCATGTCTTTGGCAGGTGTCACATCTGCGGGAGTACTCTTCTGCTTGCTTGCGCATGCCGGGCCAGAATACTCCTTGAGTGATAGCTCTATTTGTTAATGATCTACCTGCGGCATGGGAGCCACAAGTTCCTTCATGTAATTTACGGAGCAGTTCATCTATTTTTGATTTGGAGAGGCACTTGAGGTAAGGCCCTGTGACGGAAAGATGGTATAGCACACTATTTTGATTAGTGTAGCGCTTCGAGTTGTTGACCAGCTATCGGTGTTCTTTTATATCTGTTAGGAGTGATCTGTTGCAATTGTTGTCGACTCCAAGGTAGGCTAAGAAAGGCTTTCACCAATCATCGCCTCCCCCTTTATCGCCCCCTGTGTTGATCGTGCATATAAAAATGCGATCAATGTTGGGGGTTCAAATGATTTCGATATTTAAATATCGAACTTCTGTACCCAAGACCCCGGCTAGATATGCAAAGGAATCAGAGTGTCTGTTTTCACCTCAAGGAAGATAATCGAGAGTTACTTTCGCGAACTTGTTCATCCTATCTGCAATGAGGACTGCGTATTCGATCATCTTCCCAATCTTTTTGCATTGCTTTGAGTTGTGGTGGGCGATGAGTAATGAGTCTATGTAAACTGAGAGTTTGGGGACATCAAGCTCAAGAGAGAGGTCGAGTCCATGAATGAGAACTTCGAACTTGGTGACGTTATTTGCGGCCTCAAAATCTAGGTGGATTGATTTCTCAATTCTATCATTGGAAGGGGTAATCAAAATGATCCCGATTCCTGACCCTGCAGGTCCTGCTAATCAATCTGCGAGAAGCCTCCACCCTGATAAAATTATCCATTCAGTTTGTTCGTCGAATGGCTTTAGGGGTGGATCTTCGAGTGCTTCTTCTGTAAGGTCAGGATTGTGCTCCTCCCACTCGGGATCTTCCACTAGAAAATCTACGTGAAAATCGGTAACGGCCTGACCTTTCTCAGAATGGCGTTGTTCGAACTTGAAATTATGTTCTGCCAAACTGACTGATCACTGTTGTACTCTTCTTGATTTTTCTTTCTTGGATAGAACTTCCCGAAGTAGGTAATTCATTATGACTTTGACTGAATGATCTTGAAAGTAATGTTTAAGTTTCTGCGAAGTGTAAACAAGGGTGAGAAGAAGTTTCTCAATTTTAGAGTACCGTGTTTCCGCTGGTGTAAAGGTTTTACTGATGAAGAAGACTGGTTTCTCTATTTTCCTTTCCAAGCGAATAAGAACCGAGTTGAGCGAAGTATCTGTGACTGCTAGGTAGATAATCAGTTCCTCATTATCTACTGGGGTGCTCATTATGGGAGACCTCGCAAAATAGGTTTTGAGATCCTGAAAAGCTGCTTGCATTTTGGTGTCCATGTGACTTATGTATTTGGCTGAACCTTTCTTTGTTTGGAACATCCACGGAGTAATAGGAATAGCCAACGGCAGCGGTCTGTAGTTTTAGAGACGAAATGGTTGATAGCGGCAATCTTGCCAGCAAGTTTCTGAACGTCTTTTATTGTTTTTGGAGAAAGCATGTCGAGGAGAACCCGAATCTGATCTGGATCGGTTTTAATCCCTTTCTTGCTGATGAGGTGGGCTAGAAAGCGGCCAAAATGTACCCAAATTGATATTTATCAGGGTTGAGACGCATCCTATAAGATCGAAGGATGTTAAATATAGTGTTGAAATCTGGGATGTGATTGGCTGACTGTATGCCTTTGCACATGAGATCATCGATGTAGACTTCAAGGACTTTCCCTAGGTGTGCTTTGAACATAGTAGTCATCAATCGTTGATATGTGGTACCCGCGTTTTTGAGTCTGAAGGGCATAACTTTGTAACAATAAAAACCTTTCTTAGTGATGAAAGTTTTATTCTCTTGATCTTCTTCCAGAAGTGGAATTTGATTATACCCTGAAGCAGCGTCCATCATAGAAAAGAGGTCATGGCCTGCTATGGAATCAAGGATCTGATGAATGTAGGGAAGAGGGAAACTATCATTTGGAGTATGTTTGTTCAGATCTGTGAAATCTACAGAAACTCAAACTTTTCTGTTCTTCTTTGGAACAACGACAATGTTTGATATCTAGTCTGGATACTTGGCTTCTCGAATGAATCCTACTTTGATCAATTTCCTGATCTCGGTGTTAACTTCATCTTGAAGATGAGGTAAAAGTCATCGCTATTTTTGTTTGACCGCTGCGGCATTGATATTGATAGCTAATTTGTGACAGGCCATAGTTGGATCGACTCCGGGAATTTCTTCGAATGACCATGCAAAAATGTCTCGATTGAATTGTAAGAACTGAATGAGAGTATCTTTTTCATGCTGAACTAGCCAAGTATCGATCAAAGTACCACTGCTAGGCCCATCAATATAGATATATTTTATGGGTTCCTTTGTAGATGACTGATCATTGAGGTAATCAGCTTTCCACAATTGTTATGCGGCAAACCTGTTTGAAGTATCTTGGATGCCAGAGATAGTATTTTCACAAGCTCGCGAGAGCTTCAGACTACCTCTGATCTCATAAATACCGTTGTCGTGTTTAAATCAGAGTGCTTGATGATATGTGGAAGCGATTACTTCCATATTGTGTATCCAGCAGCGGCCCATAATCCCGAGATAACGAGATTTGGCATTAATAACATAGAAAATAATGTCGATGGTGGCTGGTCCTGCGGAAATTGGTAAGATGATCTTGCCAACTCATTCTTCCTTAGAACCATTAAATCTACTGATATCGGTATCGCTCTGAATAACTTGGTCGACCAATCCCATCTGATCGATCGTACTCTAAAAAAGAATCTTAATACCGTATCCAGTATCGATCATCATTATGTGCATGAAAAATTTATTCATCTTGAGCATTATGACTAATACATCATGATATGGAAACTTGACATGGCTAGTATCGCAATCTTCAAAGAAGATCTCAAGTCAGCAATTGCTCGACTCGGGAAAAAGCTTGGTTTATTTATCCTGAGGTGTGAGATCGTAGCATTCCGATAGCCTCCTGCGTTTTGACCTGTTGGAGTTGGTGATTTGATTGACTCCGATCATGCTGCTGTGGTACATATGGTAAAGATGTTTTTCCTCGGCTCGATCATTGACCTGAATAACTTTGAGCTACTTCTTATAGCTGCCATCTTTGTATGACTTCAAATCGACAATATATTTGAGCATCCGTCCCTCTTTAAAATGTACTCGAGCATCCGCTATAGAGCATAGAAATTATTAATAGTATGATAATTTACGTTATGATGTTGGAAATATGGTCAACTATCGATTGGTTCCAGTGGTTGAGAGACGCAGTATAGCGGATCCTTCAACAGTAGTGGAAAAATTGAAGAGATTTGGGTATTCAATTTTGGGAGGAAGGGTTTGTTTGGTGGACCGCCTTTTCGTGGGTAACCTGTATTTCCCTTGGTGCGTTTCTGATCTCCCTGTTCCTCTTTGGGTTCGCTGGTTCGATCTGTAGATGGCCTCTTGTTGGAGAGGACGGATTTAGTAGATTTTTGTCGCTCAGACATCATCCTCTCCAGGTCGACATAACTATTGGCATTGGTGATCATCTTCTCTAAGGTCGCAGGTTTATTAAGGAAGAGGTATTTTTTGGCCTTGTAGTCGAGCCGGATAGCATTGGTGAAAGCGGTAACAGTTGTTTTCTAATCGAGGTTATCTTCTTTTCTCGCGGGCTCTAAGAACTTCTTTGAGAAATCTTTGACCCTCTCTCCATGCGATTTCTTAAGACCGATAAGAGAATATAAGTTCTCCTCTTTGTTTCTGTTGTGATCATATGTTTTGATGAACTACTTTTGTAGCAGTTCAAATATGTAGATAGAGTCTTTAAGGAGAGAATGGAACCATCGGAGAGGTTCCTCCTGTAAACTTGTGGCGAATAGACGACAGAGGATGTGGTTGTGATTGGAGTACAACCCCAGTAAATCACAGTACTGTTGAATGTGTTCTTTTGGGTCAGTACCTTTGTATTTGCGAATTTTTGGAGTATGGAAACCTTTTGGTATCTCCATATCGAATAGTTCCTTAGCAATCGGACTTCCTTATAACTTTCTGACATCGCTGATAGTACCTAGAACTTGTGCTTTGATCAACTCCTTAATCCGTTGGTCCATATGCTCATTTGTGATATAATGGAGTGTTGGTTGGATCGCTAGACGAACTGGTTGTGAATGATGAGTGTCCGTACCTTCACTCAAGCAATCTCGTGCAGGAACTTGATGTCGAGGTCGCTGATCTTCCTCCTCTTGGATAGAAATTTGGTATCCTCGACTGACTTCGGATTGAACTTCCCCCCCCCCACCCCAAATGGTTGGAGGGCTACAGTTCATGTTGTAGATTCCTAGAAATAGCTTTGCTGGTGACTCCCTGAGGCCCCAATCTTTCCCTTATAAAAATATGGGAGGTCTCTGGAAGCTGATCGCGACCTCAGGCTGGAGGAGCCTGTTGAGTATTTTGCAGAGCCTCGAGGGCAGTCTATATTATTGTTATCTGATCTTCATGTCGTTTGAGCATTGTCAAACGAGCTTGTCATTCCGTATCGAGCTCTTTTTCCCAGAGCTCCCGATCTTTTGTTAACTAAAGTTTGAGTTTGGCACGTTTCTTTGTCTCAACGTTGAGATTCACCCGTAACTCTGTGAGCTGCCCAGGCTCTGTAAAAACTTTAAGCTGAGTTCCTGTGGTCGATCATCTGGAAGTAACTATAGTTGAAAGTTGTAGTGAAAGACTGCCTTAGGATATCATGGAAATAGAATCTTTCCCACATACGGTGCCAAATATAATGGCCAAATTCCGTAAGCTCGAAATGGCTTGGAATTCGCTATCACATCAATGATCCTGTTAAGATATTCTAATGACAAGTATTTTTGACTGGATAAGGTTTTTCTGCTTAAGTTCGACCTATGTTCTTGACCAGTTCGTGGGGCAAGTTAGAATGCTAACTGGGGAAATATGTTAAAAATGCGTAAGTCTGAGATGGAGGTAATTTAAATTAAGTGGGATCGACTTTGGGTAAGATCAAGGGATAGGCCCCTACAAGTACTGTAGTAGCATATTCTCCAGATTCGACAAGAGTAAGCCAGTAAAGCGTAGTCAAAGATAGCCATACATGATCGAAGACAGATAACATTCGAGAAGATACCCATAGTCCTAGACCTACTAAAAGTAGCCGTTATGCCTGGTCAAGGAAAGAGTTGTTAGAGATCCGCGAAGTTTGCCAACTCCCCCCAGAATAGGAGACTATTTCTTTCTTTTATTGTAAACTGCCTGTATCTACTATAAATACAGGCATAGAATAAAGGATTCAGGATCCAAGAATACGTAACTTTATCATCCATTACTCCTTAACCCTACTATCACTCCAAAAACTTGTAATAACTAGCATCTTACTAGATTTTACACCAAAATCCTCCTCGAGGTCGTGGTTTTTCTCAGCTTTTACTGAGTTTTCCACGTAAAATCTTGTTTATCAAGTCTTTATTGCATTTTGCTTACGAATAAGTATTGGCAAAGATTCTCCTTCTAGAAAACTCGTCACTACAAGTAGGTCAGAGGAAATGCATAAGTCTTAAGCAAAGAGACAGATGACAGGAACTAGAGCTTAAAGGAGGGCAACAGTAAAAGGTGATGAACATCCAGTATTACTGAAGGTTGCACCAATGTCTTTGAAGGCAGGTTCTATGAGGACTACGTCGAGCAAGCTAGTTCAAAGGCACCTAAAAAGGAAGACTGTGAAGGGTGGCTCGACCTCGGTGACCACGGAGAGTGAAGAAGTTGAAATAAGTTTGAAAAAGAGGAAGGTGGATGCTCCTTCTGCAGTGAGCGAGGTGAAGGAGGCGGAGAGTGGTCCTACTATGGAGGATGAGATGCTAGCTGTGGAGAACAAGCTAAGGGCGGAAGCTCGAGTAGGTGTTAAAGAGCTAAACACGTCTACGTAGTTAGAGTTGTGTAGGGTAAGTTCAAATAATTCGTACTATTTGATTTTTTTGTAACTTGCAAACAGAAAAGTTATTTTATTTTGAGTTGCCTTCGAGATTAAATGTGTCATTTTTTTCAATTGCAGGCTGTTTGCGCATTGAAGAGCATCTGTCTTAGGCTTGAGGATGGGAGGGCTGAGATCAAGAAGAGAATGGCTCAACTTGAGGCTGATAAAGCTCAGAAAAATGAGCGTTCGATCTTTACGAGGGATTCACACCAGATGATAATGCTTGAACTTGCAGAGGAGGCGAAGAAGAACGTTGAGGAAGTTGCAGCTGCTCTCGACAGCCTTGGGCAGAAGCTCCTCGAAGTTGGATATTATGTGGCCGATATTGAAGCTATCATAGAGGGGCGGTATGTCAAAGAGGCCGAAGCTAAAGATGAGCCTAATGTTGATGGCGGCTCTCCCCAGGGTGTAGTGAAATGGTTGAACGCGGTGTCCTCTAGAACTGATATAGAGAACCGTGGAGGAGATGAAGAAAAGGTATAGTAAAAACTTTTGAAATTTAGTTTTTGTGAGTTGAAAAACTGTGATTGTATGGAAGATATTAAGAGGATAAATTTGAAGTAGTCTAAGAGATGTTGTAAATATTGATTTGTAGGAACTTAAAAGTATGTTCCTTATAATTAAGGAATTATAGAAAGAGTTATCTAAGGAGCAAAATGCCTCAACAACTCTGTTGACTTCACAAATAGAGCTACAAGTTAGAAAATAGCTCGAAATATTAGACTTGTAGGCTTTGCCACACTAGAGCTACAAAGTAATATTAAAAGGCAGATGAAAATCATAATTAATAAAAGTAATCCAAGTATAATTAGACCATTTTGGAGTATTAGAAAATAAGAACATAGAAAATGTGTACCTTAAAATAGGATGCGATGTACATGTTATTGCCATTAGTGTGAGATAACTTTGTAACTTGAGGGCGAATTATAATCCCTCCTTGTTGGCTCGTGAGAAACTGAAATCTATTATAATTATGTAAAACTAGTTGTAGTTTATTGGTTGTATCTGTGAAGTATTGTTGATTCGAACTTGTTAATGTAGGTCGAGTTTGAAACTGTTCGCTTGAGTGAACAACAAACGCTTTAATACAATAATGAGTTTGCAGCTAAATTTGATAGGATTAATGATGCAAATGAAGAGAGGGAGGATCAGTATGCCAAAGTTGAGATCTAGCTTGTTGAGGTGAAGAAAGTTGTGAATGATTTAACCCAGTAAATTAAAAGTAAAGATGTTAAGGCAGTAAAACTGCAGGGGGATCTCGTAAGTACGCAGAGCAAAGTGGCGAAGCTTACTAGTAAGATAGATTTGTTGAGGGTAAAAGGTAAAAATCTTATGCCGCTTAATACCTTATTAGATGCCTAGAGGCGGTAGATAAAGAGTTGTAGGATAATGTGGCCAGTTTGAAGGGTCAAGTGGCCAGGAAAGAAAGCGAACTTGTGAAGGCACGAGTTGATTTAGCAAGTTCCAAAAGTGTGGTTGAGTAGTTGAGTGAGGCCATACAAGTTAAAGAGATTGACCTTCGTGTCAACCAAAATTGGTGTGATGAACTAAATAAGTGAGTTGCGAGGTTGAAGGCGAACTTGGCCAGATCGCGTGGCAAGAAGATCGAGGCCGTATAGCGGTCAAAGAAAAAAAAAATGGCACCGAAGTCACGACTGTCAAGGGTGATATGGTTCATGCATCGGCTCAAATTAAAGAGTTGGAGGCAGATCTTGTTTTCATTTGAGCTGCCGTAAGGAAAGAAAATGAACCAACTAGATAGAGTAATTATAAGTTAGAGAATGTTCTCCGTAAAGATCAAGAGTTACAGGTAGCTCTTAAGATAAATGATGAGCTGCTGAATAAAGCTCGTGTTGGGGTAGGTGATGTAAATGAGTTCAAATTTGTGGTACTTCGTGGTAAAGTGTAGGAGCAAAGAACGCAAAATTGTTCTGAGTAGGAGAAGGCAGCGGAGCTAATATCACAGTTGACTATAGTGATATCAGGCTTAGAGCAACGCGCAGAGCAGGTAGGCTTCCATTAGGCAAATTTGCAAAAACTTCATAAAAAACTAAAAGTACAATTTGTCGAGTTAGTCATGCCGGACCGAGAGAGGATTTGCCCAGAATAGGTACGGTCGAGGAAATTAATGGCTGTTATTGCCAACTTTGTGGAAGAAGTAAATAGTCTTGAGCTTGAAAGAGATACCTTACATGACTGTGTGGTACTCAGAGGTTGTATCGGTAATGCGAATATAGATCGAGGAAACTATCTTAATGCCATAGAAACTAAGCTAGGCTCCTGACCTACAGAACTAGCTAGTAGAGCAAGGAAGGAATATTGTAACTACTGGAGCTCCAGAGTTTATGGCTGCACGACCTCCTTCGCAGGGGAAAGCGCAGCCGACCTCCCGAAAGCAAAAACCTATAAAAGTGGATTTTGTATTCTATATTTGTAGACATGTAGAGAGATGAAAGTTAGTTTTATATTTGCTTTATCTTTTGTCTTAGAGATAGTAGAGATCATTGATTGCAAACTAGTATTACATTTGTTTTAATCGTTGATATATGCATAAATTAATCGATTGAAAGCTAGTATTACCTTCGTTTTAATCTTTGTATATATGGGTCGATTGAAAGCTGGTATTGCCTTTGCTATAATCTATGAGATTTAGTTGATTCTACAGGTATGTAGAAAGTAATGTGGGAAAAACTAAAAAGTTTTCATTGAGTTGAAAATAATATACACACTATTGGAGATTGAAATCTCACTTTTGGAATATAAAGAACGAGAAAAGAGTAATATGTAATAGAGAACTAGGGATTAGCGATAATATCGTTTCAATCTCTTAGTATTCCAAGGATTTGGTAGGAGGATGCCTTTCTTCGTCATGAGGTAGTATGATCCAAAGCCAGTGCAGCCAACGATGAGGAAAGGACCTCCCCAATTTTTTGTAAAATTCTCAACATTTAATTCCTTTCTGCCCTATGGGATTTCTATAAGGACGAGATCACCGATTTGGAACTCACGACTTCTGAGTCTTCTGTTGTACGAGCTAGCTAGCATATGATAATATCAACTTAAGTTAGCAACAGCTCGAGCTTGGGTCTCATCGATCCAGTTCATATTACAGGCTAACTCAAACTCATTTTCTTCGTCTATTAGCTCGTGATCTTTGACAAGATGGTAGAATTCTGCTAGAATGATAATTTTAGTGCCATAAGCCAGGAGGAAGGAGGAACATCCAGTTGACTGTCTTGATGTCGTATGGTATACCCATAAGACATGAGGTAGCTCTCGTATCCAATTTCCTTTCTTTTGCAATTGAAGTCTTTCTTGAGTCTATCCACTATTGTTTTGTTAGTGATTTTCGCATGCCCATTTCGTTGCGGGTAGTATGGATTGGATGGGAAATGAATGATGTCGTATTTGTTGAGGAAAGCCATGACCATTTCTCTAACGAATTGCTGTCCGTTATTAATCCGAATCAGGTAGGGACATCTGAACTGTGTGAAAATATGTTCCGAGATAAAAGAGATGACCTCTTCTTCTCTAGTTCGGCAAAGAGGAACTACTTCTACCTATTTCATAAAGTAATCTGCCGCCATGAGTAAGAAATTTTGGTTACCCAGCGTATTGGGAAATTCTCCCACGAGATCGAGTGTCCACCGCTTGAGAGGCTAAAATACCTTGCTTGCATGGAGTTCAAGTGTATGAGCTCGTATCATGTGTCCATGTCATTGACATGTGTCACATCTTCATGAGTACTCTTCTGCTTGTTTATGCATTCCCAGCCAGAATACTCCTAGTGTAATTGTTCTATTTAAAAGTGACCGACCTGCACAATGGGAGCCACAAGTTTATTCATAAAATTCTTTGAGCATTCCATCGGCTTTTTTCTTGGAGAGACATTTGAGATAAGGCCCTGTCACTGATCTATGATATAAACAGCCATTCTGAACTGTATAACACTTCAAGTTTTTGATCAACTGTCGGTGCCCTTTTAGATTTGCTAGAAGGGTCATATTCGTTCTTCGGGCTGAGGTAGGCAATAAAAGGCTTCCTCCAATCATCATTTTCCTCTTCATCGCCACCAGTGTTGATTGTGCATGCAGAGTGGAGATTAATGCTAGAGGTGGACATTACTTCAATCTGTAGATATCATAATTATATACCCAAGACCCCGACCAAGTAAGCAGAGGAATCGGCATGTCTGTTCTCACCTCATGGTAAATAGTTAAAAGTTACTTTCATGAATTTGCTTACCCTATCAGCAACGAGGGCTGCATATTCGACTATCTTTCCATTTTTCTTATACCTTTCAGAGTAATGGTGAAAATTTAGCAAGAAATCTATATAGACTGAAAGCTCGGGAATGCCGAACTCGAGTGCAAAATCGAGCCCATAAATTAAAGCTTCGTATTCTGTAACATTGTTTGAAGCATCAAAATCCAAGCAAATTGATTTCTCGATTATGTCATTTGATGGGGTAATCAGTACGATTCCAATCTCAGACCCTGCGAGTCTTACAGAGCCATTTGTTCTTTATGTCTCTTGAATGCTGCCAGACGAGCTTGATGCTCTCTTTGGAGATCTTTGTCGCAGAGCTCACGGTCAAGAACTAACTGACGCTCAAGCTCATTATACTTCTCTGTCTCGAAGTGAAGATTTGCCCTTAGTTCAGCGAGCTGTTCTGGTTCAACTGAAAGATCGAGCTGGACTTCTGTTGCTTGTCACTTGGAAGTGACCATGATTGAAAATGGATAGCGGAGTAAATGTATGCCTTAGGATATCATGAAAATATGTTCTTTCCTAGAGACAGTACCAAATGTAATGGCCGACTTTTGTAGCTCAAGATATCTCGAAATTAGATTTTACACCAAATGTACATGTGACAAGAATTAGTATAATTCAAGAAATAACACAGGTGATTTAGTGTGGAAACCTTTGAATAGGTAAAAACCACGACCTCGAGTTGAGGATTTAGTAACTATAACTTTTATTGCTTGAGGCTGATATCTTATTACAAGTGATCTCTTGAGCTAAAAATACTTGATCTTAAAAGATAAAAATTCTTGGTCTTAGAATATAAAATTCCTGGTCCTATCTCCTCTGGAACTCATCTTTTATATAGACCTTACCTGCAATTCATTATCGTGTAGAAACACGTTCTCCTAAAAATGAGATAAGTGTTAGTTGAATGTGTAACTGTTAGTTCGTGGGAGATATGTGTCTTTGACTTGTTAATATTTTATGTAGTGCTCAAGCCACGTTTAAGTGTCATTGCTGACTGTATATGCCATTTGTATAATGCGTGAGTCTGGTATTGAAGTAGTTAGAGTTTGGACTAGGTTAAGGGACATGACCCTATGATTAGTTCGTGTTTAGAGTAGGTCGAGGGATAGGTCCCTACAGTAACAGGTTCCTCAATTATTTTGTCGAAGTTACCTCATTGACCCTCCAAAATAATCCTGCATCTATGTTTGTACATTTAGAAGTGGAGATGATTCATATTTACAATAAACTTGGCCAAAGAATAGAGGATTATCAAAAAAAATCTCCAACTACAACACCTCCATCAAATGTAACACTATTTCAGGCAAATAACCTACTCAGTTATTAAATTTGATCAACAGGGAAATATTTGAAGTCGTCTATCATATATTACAATTATCACTTTTAGTTGTGTCAAACAGGCAATAGAACAACCTTTGAACGAAAAAGAAAAATTAGGAAGTAGCATGCGATCTATACAACAAAGATTAGAGTTGTCAACCCCACTAATAGGCAATAACACTGCAAATATTATTGGAGAAATTGATCAACATTTATACTTAGTTGATGAGAATTGCAATACGAGACAATACTAGCACAATGATAATGAATATTCCAATTTTGGACCTAGCTCAATATTGGATGTTTAAAATTCAGAGGCTAGAAAGAAAATCACAAAACGAACCAAACAAAATGTTAAAAAAACATTTAACAGTTCAAAGAAATAATGACTCAACGAATCAGATATTGAAGAAGTAATCAACTATCTACGTATATAATTGTATACTTTTAACTAACATTTAAAAAAAATAATATATGATAAATAAGAAAAACTTACAGGTTGATGAAGCTATAATCATAACTAATGACCTCGAAAATAATGAGGTTTGAAATGGATTAGGGAAAATTTGCTCTTGCACACCATTATTCCACACGAAATCACACTTGCCCCCCACTATTGGTCTAAATTTGAGGATGGACCCCAAAGCAGGCTTAACCCGCGCTGACTTCCCTTTGACTGATCTTATTTAGTTGAAGTCTCAAATTTACCCTCGTGTGCCTTGCACGTGAAACAGCAACCCAGGTTACCGGTTACCCACTTTAGGTTTCCCAAGTTCAAAACAAACCTCAAACATATCAAATCAATCCAACGGCGTGGATTAATCTAAAATATGACTGTTGGTCATCTTCCCCAAACGGTCTATCTCTATCTCCAAACATCACCTTCCTTAAATAATATATATTTCTCTCTCTCTCTCTCTCTCTCTCTCTCTCTCTCTCTCTCTCTCTCTCTCTCTCTCTCTCTCTATATATATATATATATATTTCTGTGAATTAGGATGGGAGGTGGAATAGGAACTAATGTAAGAAGATTTTCTTCTTATCGTGTTTGGCTATTTAAGTTAAAGTTAAAATGAATTATTTGTTTCAACTATAGTTTTCTGCCATTAAAGTTGTTTTGAAGGTTTGGGGTCCAAAGAAAAATTACAGGAAATTTTGTGGGGGGTTAAATCTAATAACATGCATATTCACTGGTTCAAAATTGTGTAATTTGTGGTGAAGGCCATCAAACTTTTTTGGAGTGTCCATGGATATATAGTAGATGCAAGAAACAGGGATGCAATGGGATTATGATTCTAAAGGTATTAACTGTACGGCAGTTTCCATAGGCTCTCCAGGCAAAGCTGGATTCGAAGCGGTGGCAAGAAATCACAGTGGGGAGGTCTTTGGTGTTCTCACAAAAGGGCTCGGTACTAAAACTTCATTCTTCTCTGAATGTGAAGCTGTTATTGGAGCTTTGTTTTGGGTAGTCCAAAATAATTGGATTAATATTTGGATTAAATCAGATTCTCAATCAGTTATAACAGATTTTTCAAAGAACCAAGTTCCTTGGCCTTAAAACGCAAGATGGAATAGAATGAAGATTTTATTGGAGAATCTTGTATTCTCCCACAACTGGAAAGTGACAAATTTTCCAGCCTCCAAGAGGGGACTTTATCTTCTGGATAGCAGCTTCCAAGGCAGACCAAATTTCTTAACCAAATTGGAAGAACCTAATATTTGTTACTTTAGATTCTCTTAACTATTTTTTGGGTTTCTTTGGGCTTGGCTTTGCCTCCCCTAAATTATAAAAATTTGTAGCAAATCCCAATAGGTTGTTTTTAAGCTGTCAATACTCTAAGTATAATGCCTTTAAATGGCTATCTAATGCCATCAATGAGTCAAAATGTGAGCATGGGCCATCATTCAATGGGGGATGTTTTGGTTATGCCTCCTTTGATCATTGGTGGAAGGAATGTCCATGGAGAATAACAAATTGTGGTCGTGGTACACCAAGGAACTTGTGCACTTCTAAAACTGAAGCAACAAAAGATCAAAAGTTTCTTAAATGTATCAACACCCACTTTTTGAAGTTTGTTTGGCTGAAAGAGGCAATAAAAGCTGAAGAGAAGAATTCAGATGAGGAAAAATAAACAAGAATGTACAACTCAATGTTAAGATGACTGTGAGCATGGACTTAAATGATTTTTGTAGGGGATTTAAAGGGAAGACTACACTTGGTTGAATTGGAAGGCCACTATAAATGTCTATTGTTTAAGGTTTTAATTTTTTATTAATAAAATTGGTTGTTTTCTAAATCGAAGTGTATTTGTTTCTATCTTATGGTTTTCATGCAAAACAGACATTTCATTAACAGGCATTTCATTCAAAAACTAAACACTCGCTACATGCAAAATAAACATTTCATTAAAAAAAATTGGCAAAAAAACATAGTATTTGCAACTAGATCCACATCCCCACAAGCATAATACCTAACTAAACAACTAATAGCCAAAACCTAACTAGATCCCCCACCTGCAACCCCACCATCCCCACCTGCAACCCCTCTATCATCGCCTTTATCATCACTGTCATCTTCTTCTGTTTCAGTTTCCTCCTCAGACTCACTATCATTATTTTCATCTTCTTCCTTCTCACTTTCATCAGCTTCCTTCTCTTCTTTACTTTCATCATCTTCCTTCTCCTCTTCACTTTTATCATCAGAGTTATTAGAGTTATTATTTGATAAATCATCATCACCCCACCCACATTGCCACTCATTCTCCTCTTCTTCATCACTAGTTATGTACCTAGTTCCCCTTGGAGAATTGTACCCCTCACCATATATTCACTCATTATCTGAGTCCATGCCTAGTTTTTTCTTCTTCTTTGAGATGAGAGATTGATAGAAGAGGATGGGGATGTTACTAGGTCATTTATAGACTAATTTGACCTAATTTTCACTAAACTAGAATATAAGAGGCATTTAAACCTGAGTATTCCCCAAAACAAAAAACAAGTCAAAGTGATGTGGTTGGGGGTTATAGTACCTGTAATGATTCCATGTATCAGCACCATCTGTACTACATTGCTCCCCACCCTACATAAAAAAGACCTTGTCTAGTCAATACACAAGTATTGTTAAGAAAGCAAAATAGAGAAGCACACAAATTTGAGAATCTGCAATAAACCAATCCCTAGTCAAAATTTTGAGAACCTGCAATAAACAAAATTTTGAGAATCTCCAAAAGTCTCACATATATTTGATTTGATACTGCATAATCATCAAAATTAAACACCATCCTAGTCTTAGGTTAGTCCAAAATAAAACATTAAACCTACCCTACAAATCCATGGCACACTGCATACATAATGTGTTACAAAAATAGCAGTGGATAATCCAAAATTACATCATATTCTTGCTTATGGTCTCCAAATCCTGCTTGGAGGTTAAAAATGCTTTTTGTAAGGGTTTGAAGTTGAAGCCTAAGACTGTTGTGTTGGAGCCTGAGGGTTAAGGGTTCTAGTTGCACCACTTATAGTTGTACCACCTCTAGTTGTACAGAGTCCTACATTTTTACCAACATTGGGACCTCTATTTGCACCACCTCTGACCCTACTCCCTGCAACTCCTCTTGTTGTTCCACCTCTACTACCCCTTGTACCACCTCTAGTTGAACAACCCCCAAATAGGTCAATCCCAATCCCTATTGCCCCTCCAAAGCTGGTCATATGAGTAAATATACCTCAACTTCTCCCACCCCTTGTGTTGCTTGATCTACCCCTTCCTCTACCACCTCTGGTCCCACCTCTACCTCTCATATTTGGTATTTGTAGGTGGTTGATTGGTGTACCTCCTGTGCTCAGCCCTACTTGAGTGTGTATCAATCCTTTGTCTCTGTCTTGTGATCTTTTGCTTTGGTGGAGCAGGATCACCTTTGCAAGTTTTTTTATTGTGTCCAAACCCCCCACAATTACCGCATTTCTTTTATGGGCCAAGTGCTTCATCTGGATTTGGTATCCTTACTTTCCTTGGTCTCCCAGATCCCCTCACCAATGGTGGGGGCAAGAAGTCATCAATAGGCTAGAAAATATTGGAAAACGACATTTAGAGTCAAGTACATTATAATCAAAATTAACAAGAAAACAATGAACCTTTACCTTGCCCCATTCAGATGGATCAAGTATTGGATAAATGGCCTTTTTGTATGTTTCAACATATGATGAAACTCTGTGATAAGGACTGCAATACCTGTATAAAAAAAAACATGGTAGACCATCAATAAACTCAAGCCAAGATAAGTTTAAAAAAACTAATTGGTAAATGCATCAAGTACTTACTCAATATACTCTGAATTTTATCAATATACTCACTGTATGCATACATGGCAGACCAGTCACTTGCCACTCATGGCAATCACATTCACGTTTTTTTATGTTGACTCCCCACCTTTTACCATTGGCCCCAATTGTAACATGACAACCATCACCAGCACCTTCTGGGTGATATTGTCCATAGAATATCTCTATTTTAGCAATGTGTTCCTTAACCCTAGGCACTAAGCCTGATAAAATATACAACATCTATACACATTTCAAAATATATATACTAAAAGTATTAAAAAAGCATATATGACAAGTTGTCAAGATCATACCAGTTTGGTTCCACTCATCAGCCTTATATCTTCTATCATATATCAGCTTCATCATCATCAAATTTAATTTCTCAAAGGCTCTATGTAGTAGCCTATCTCTGATCTTCAATATCCAGTTAATGAGTGATTATGAGAAGTTATTTGTTATGTGCTCACATTTGGCAGTGAAGTCAAAATGTGACCTTGCCCAGTGTTCAATTGGTTCCTTTACCAACCAATCATGTATTTCAGGGTTGTCAACTTTAAGTTTGTCCAGCTTCTCTTGTTTGTTAGTTTGCTTCCAAGCCTTTGTTGCCTCACCCCCCCCCCCCCCCCCATACTAGGTTCTCCGAATGTGTCCCTCTGTAGTATTTTTTCATATTATTGTACATATGTCTAAAACAAAATCTGTAGTTTGCATTAGGGAATACTTCTGCAACAGTACCTATAAGACCCTTTTGCTTGTCATTGATAAATGTTAACTTTCTTTTATGTTAATTCAGATAAGATTCTACCTTTTGCAGAAAATTAAACCACGTCTCATAGCATTCAGATCTGCATAGGTACACTGCTATTGGGAATAATCGATTATTAGCATCTGGTCCAATTATAGATCGGCACACTCCACCATACTTTCCCTTTAAAAAACTACCATCCAGACCAAGAATTGGTCTGCAACCATTAACAAACCCATTAAAAGAGGCCTTGTAAGCAACACAAGTTCCCTTCCACATATTGGTTTTAACATCCTTGCTACTCCTAGCTAAAGTTCCAGGGTTTGCACTTAATATTTATCTACATAGCTCAGGTTGTACCACATACCCATCATCAAATGAACCTACAATTATTTCCATGCAAATAGATCATGCATTCCATGTTGTAAAGTATGAGATGTTTAACCCAAATTTTACAAGTATCAGTTCTATCACATCAACTGGCCTGGTGGACCTAATTGTTCTGATTGTGTGTTCAGCTTCATTTGCCACCCAACCAGCATGAGCAAACTTGTTTGTGTCTTACCCTTTCCTTCACAAATATGCTTTAAAACACTACTTTTTAGCTTGAATATGTGGCCATCAAGGGTAATACTAGCATAAAATAGTCAATTACATGTTTTTGGCTCAACACAAATAAATCTAAGCCTATAACCCTCATTCTTCTTTTGATGGTACTCAACCTTATTCAATATAGACCACCTCCTAATATATGACATTGCAGCATGCAATGTAGGCCACTCCATCTCAGGGACCAAATCTTC
Source organism: Kingdonia uniflora (assembly GCA_014058105.1). Classification (NCBI taxonomy): domain Eukaryota; kingdom Viridiplantae; phylum Streptophyta; class Magnoliopsida; order Ranunculales; family Circaeasteraceae; genus Kingdonia; species Kingdonia uniflora. The sequence goes on from JACGCM010001854.1 coordinate 3,087,307, forward strand.
AATCAATTGATGTGGATTCTCAATATTCACATCATTCTCTTCATTTGCAAAAATATTTTTAGTATCTTGTGCTAAATTTGATAACTCCACATCAACCTTGTATATATCTTCTTGAGTAGATCCTTCATCACCATCCAATGAGATATGAGTAGAGTAATAGCCTTCATCAGCATTTAAGTTATCATGGTCAATTTCAGCCCAGTTGTTCACACCTGCTTGACTGTACCCACCTCCACTACAGACATCATTCACACCTACATTCTCACCCACATCTTCATCCAGTATTATGACATCATCCTCATTATTATACAACATAGGTGTATCATCTAGAGTTTCCACTAGTAATTTACTTTCTGTAGCCCTTTTTCTTTTTAATGCATCACTTTAACTACCTTTTCTCTTAGGTTATGTTTGAGTTTTTTTCTTGGGTTCTACTGATGGTTTTTTCTTTGGTGTAAGAGTAGGCGTCTGGTGTAGGCTTTTTGGCCCTCCTCTTAGGTGTAACAACTTTGGGTTCACTAGTAGGCTAAACATTGTTAACATTCTCACCAAATTGGGTATCAAAAACAGGTACAGGAGTATAATCAAAAATAGGTGTGGTATACTCAGGTTGAGTTGGTATAGCAGGTCCATCTTCAATTGTTATTACCTCAAGGTATTGTTGACTAAACTCACCAAATCCTAAGTTAATGTAGAATTAAGTTAAAGGTTATGCAGGTCCATTGTTATCAAAGTAGAAGTGTATGTCACCCGCTACCTCTACATCACTATAACTCCAAAATACAACAAATCTAAATCACCCTTCACATCAACAATTTTATCATGATATATTGTACTCAAATCAAACACAGTCCCAGGGGGTATAGAAGAGTTCACATCGACAATGGCAGAAAAAACAAAGTCTGTCAAACATATGTAAGAGAACCTATCCCCATCCACTGTGTCAAATTTCTCTTCCTTTCCTCCAGCATACAAGTCATGTGTGAACCCTAAACTACCCCTAGGTTCTATCCAATTACCCCACCCCCCCCCCCCCCCCCCCCACCCCCCCTTAATGAAGTATCACATTTTTACATTGTCAGCCTTGTATCAAAACAACATATATAAACACATTCACTTTCAAAATTGCCCCCAATTTCACATACAACCAGAAGGAATATTTGGGTTTCATAATCTCATAAACAAACACCACATATTTAAAATTGTCCCCAAATCACTATCCCCACAATACAAATTAAATAAAAACCATGTAAATTGGAGAATAAAAAGGTTTAAAAAAAACCCTAATTTATTCAATAAACCTAATTTATATTTGAAACCCACAATCCCCAAAGAGTAAAATATAAATTAATTAGGGTTTCAAATAAATAAATACCTCCAATCATGTGCAAAATAAAGATAAAGAGAGTGAGATATAGTACTTACATTACAGAAGCACAAGGTGAATGTGATATTGCACTCGAGCAGAGAGAAAGAGGAAAGATTAATAAGTTTAATGGAGAAATTACAGACAAAAAGTAAATTAATGAAAGAGAGAGAGGGGTTGTAATAAAAGAGAAAGAAGGTTGTGATGAGAAAGAGAAGGAAAAGGGGGAAAGATGCTAGAGTTCCCACCCTCAGTAAGGACACATGTCAATATCACATTGATTCCCATCAATAAAATCTCAGTTGTTGATTCAAAGGTGAGAAAGAGAAAATAGTAATCAGTTGTTGTTTCATGTGCAGGGCACGCGAGGGTAAATTTGAGACTTTAACTAAATAAGACCATTCAAAGGGCAATCAGCGTGGGTCAAGCTTGTTTTGGGGTCCATTCTAAAATTTAGACCAACAGTGGGGGCAAGTACGATTTCGTATGGAATAATTGGGGGCAAGAGCAAATTTTCCCAATGCATTATTTACAATAAAAATGATTTACTTTCAATTTATTCAAATGAAATCATACACCTAACTTTGTAAGATGAAATACAGGATACAGAAGAAGATTAATACAATCAACTTGAAGATAATACATGCACTCTTATTTAAGTAAAAAGATTAGCTCACCTCCAATTGAAATTCCAGGATGAAGACCATGAAAATAGTGATGCAACATTCAGTAATCATCATGAAAGAGAAGAATAAAATGTTTCCTACCTTTCGCTCGAATCATCCCAATATGTCTAAGATATTTTTATGTGTTTAATTCATTTATATTTATAATTTATAGTTTATTGTTGAGAACAAAAGTGTATCTCTACAACTATCTACTAATCATGCACACACAACATAGGATTTAACATAATATAGAAAGAGAAGAGAGAGAGCTTCAATTGATGAACTTGTAAGGTTACATAAACATAGCCCTTCTAGGGATATAAATAAGAGCCTCAAAAACTCTCTAGGGTTAGGGGCCGGTGGGCCATCCCAAACCTAGTTTGAATTGGGCCCAACCGAATGGTTCCTAGCACTCCCCCTTTGAGGTTATCCCACATCTAGACGACTTGCCTCATTAAAACCTCCGCCTAGTAAACCCTGTGGTCAAAAAGAAATGCAAGGAAAGAGTACAATCATATGCACATATGGGTGGTGGGCGCGTATAATGTTGCCTCATCAAAACCTTCAGCTAGTTAAACCTCCAAGGAAAAGAATTATGCTATCAGGAAAAAGAGTACAATACGTATATACCCATATTAGGTGTAGCCTACTCCCCCTGACGTCTATCTCTCAGAGATGTGTCTCCTAGAGACATCAAAGAATACAAACTTTGCATGTTTATTCCGCGTACCAATATCTTGAACGTTACTAGTACAAGAGTCTTCGTGAATAAATCTTTTAAGTGGTCTGCTGAATGGTCTTGAGCAATTTCAATTTCATTCATTTTCTGTAATTCGTGAATATGGAAGAACTCTGATGAAATATGGTTGGTTTTGTCGTCTTGGATAAAACCTTCCCTGTCTTGAGCGATGCATGTAGCATTGACTTATTATGGAGTCATAGGTTTCTTCTGGACGGAACTTAGTCCATAAGTTCCGTTGATATAATTCATCATAAAGAGTAATCAAAAACATTCTCTGCCAGCTTCATAAAGTGCAAAAATCTTCATGGGGTTCGAGGATATAACAACCATAGTCTGCTTTACTAATCTCCATGAAATCATCGTATGTCCTTACATAAGCACATAGCCCATCAGACAACGGCCTCTATGTAAGTCTGACAAGTATCCTGCCTTGGCGTACCCTATAATTTTAAGTTTACCATTTATCAGGTAGAATAGACCCCAAGTCTATTGTGTTAGTTTCAGGTACTGTAGAATGTGATGATCCTATTCCAGTACCTCTGGGTAGTAGCAGAATTATGGCGAGCTGAGCAATTCACAACGAATAAGATATCGGGTCTAGTATACCCGACTAAGTAAACTAAATCATTGATATCACGTTACCTATATAAGACGTATGTCTAGCTTATCCTGGACAACTGACAGACTGATCAAGTACTGAAAAGTTATAGCTCATATGAACATAAAATAGGTCTCATCGTAATCGATGTCAGGTCTCTTAGAGAACACATGGGCAACTAGTCTTGCCTTTACCTAATAATTTCTTCGAGTTCATTATGTTTCTATACGAATTCCCATTTGTATCTGGCAGGCTCTATGACATCACTTCACATTTTGCTAGTGAGCAGGGATTTTCTTGGATTCCAAATGCCCACTTTGGCCAATATACAACAACACCCATTCATTTGCAATAAGTGGCTCAGAATCTTCATCCAAGATGACAAGCACAGTAGCGAGGGTGAATGTGTTGTCGACGATTACTATTAAACGATCCTACGTTGTACCATTACAAGCATAATACATCGAGATATCTTTATTAACATGTACATGTGCCACGCCAAACTTGTCTCGTAATGCATCAACAGCTCGCGTAGCTACTATTGCCTTGTTGATGGGTGGTTCCATCTTCAATGAATCGGCGATACCATAAGCCATATCTTGTCCCTAATTCTGCTGCTCAACGGCTGAGAATACTTTCTTCCAATGGCGCTCTGTGCATAGTGCGAGTCTTAGATTCGTTTGCGGGAGACACGCTAGTTCCTTAGAACGTCCAGTTGTGCAGGTGTATTACTTGCAGGTACAGACACCTTGATGAGTCTAGCAGTATCATTGAATGTTTATAAGAAATTTATCCGAGTCCTATTACAAGTAAAGAATCTGTTGGACCTTATTGTTAATCTATCATATAAAGGGATATCCAGATGAGACACGATGGTGTTTCCTAAGTTAACTTAGGAACTTCTACGACATTATCTATCATATCTCCCCCCTAATGCCTAGAAAATCATTTCATCAAAGTGATAATCTATCATGCAGTAGTCCTATGGTAAATACGTCGCCAATGGGTTTCAAATATCTAAAGATAGGTGACGAATCGTAACCCACACAAATATCAAGCCGACGTTGGGGACCAAACTCTATGCATTGCAGAAGTATCCTCTACACCTATACGAAACATTAAGATGTACATAGAAGGGCGACATAGAGTTTTAACCCATCCACTAGTTGCTTTAGGAAAAGTTAATGATTCGCTATTAGACGAACTTTAATCATTGTCGTAGGGAGCAATAATGCGTGAACAAGAATGCATGGTCCATACACTAGCCAGAAGCAGTGAATATAATAACAGCGGCCTAGGATTTCTCCCATGATACCAATGCCGCTTTGAATCAAGTTCTAAGAGTAATCTGTAGCAAATTTTTAATAGATGAAAGATGTCACCTAGAGAGCATTGTCAAGTAGTAACTTTACTTGTTGCATAGTAGTTGTTTTGTCTTATTAGTACTATCATTGACTGAGTTGGGAACTCTTTACTGGTTGGTTTAATATAATACTCGTGACATGCACTGGTTCGGTATCACATCTATGAGATTGTTCTTTGATTTTTCTATGAATTTATTGCTTAGGAAATAGTTAAATTCCATGAATGATAGTTGATCTACTATATACAACCCACCCTATGGATCTATCTTCTCATTGAGCATTAACTGATAATCAGATGAGAGGTGACACATGTTTAAGAGACATTAGTACCATACACTCGATCCTTTTTGAGATATGGGTATATTTTTTGTCTCAAACCTTCTGCATCGAGGATATCACGAATATCATTAGCACGACCAACATGATAGAACGCACTGAATGCATCACGTTATTACTCCCTAACGTACGGTACGATACGGGGTATCTAGTCCACTTTATATGCACTAGTAAATCCAGCCATATTTTATTGAGTTTTAGGGACATACATGATAATGGTTGAGTATTTATGGTCATAATAGACGCATCTTGGAGATAGTTTTACGTTTGCCTGTTGTTAAGAACTAGGAATGCAACGTTAGTATGACTTTTCACTTAGATCTTTCAATTGCAGACTCAGTTCCTAGATTGACCGATCAAGTCGCATGATGCGACTTGACAGAGCTTAAGAGTTTGACTCAAAGGCTTTTGATGAATATTTTACCGATAATGGGATAGATGGCTGAGCATCGTGAGTACCCCATTCCAAACTCAACTCGGGTTGGCAGAGAACCTAATCAAATGATTAAGGCTAATCGTTTGGCCACTGTTATTACGATCATAGCTTCTGGCTAATGTGTGGGTTATACATTTTTGCTCCTCACAGAACTGATTAGGATTCGTCAGATAGCAAATCATAAAACTTTCTTAAAACAACTAGTAACTAGGTGGGATCCCAATGTCGCCCTTCTGTGCACATGCTTATGTGTCATGCATGTGTCAGAGATATCCTTACAATGCACGAAGTTGGGTCCCCAACGTCAGCCTGGTATTATGTGGGTTATGATTCACATTTATCACAAGATATTTAAAACCCACTGGCAATGTATGTACTGCAGGGCAGATTATCACTTTGATGAGACAATAATCTCAGCATTAGAGGGAGATATGACAGTTAATGTTGAAAATGTTTTTAAGATTAGTTGGAAAACACCACTGTTACCTCATCTAGATCCATTTACATAAGTTAAGTGACAATAAGGTTCAACGGATTCCAAACTTGTAACAGGTTACAAATAAATTACCAGACATATTCATAGACATTGTTGAAGTCTCGTAGGTGTATGTACTTACAAGTAATGCACCTACATAACTAAACGTTCTGGGGGGAGCACCGTTGGAAGAAAGTATTCTGAGTTGGGGAGCTGTAGAATAATAGACAAATATGACTAATGGCGTAGTAGGTTCATCGGTGATGGAACCACCCATCGGTGAGGCAATAGTAGCTATGCGACTAGTTGATGCATTACAAGACAAGCCGGGGATGGTGCATACGTATGATAATAAGAAAATCTTGATCTATTAAAAGTCTGTAATGGCACAATGTAGGATTGTTCAATAGTGATTTATCGACAAGGTATTCATATTCGTTATTGTGCTCGTCATCAAGGATGAGGATTCAGAACCACCTATTGTAAACGACTTTGTGTTATTGTACATTATCCAAAATGGGTGTTTGGAATCCAAACGGAGCTCAGCTTGCTAACATAGTGCGAAGTGATGCCATAGAACCTATCAGTTACAAATGGGAATGGTACAGAAACATAATTAACTCAGAGAGATAATTAGGTCAAGGCAAGACTAGTTGCCCAAGAATTCTCTAAGAGACCTGACATCGATTACGATGAGACCTATTCTCCAGCTATGGACGTTATAACGTTTCGGTACGAATCAGTCTGCCAATTGTCAAGGACAAGCTAGACATGCATCTTATGTAATTACCACGTATCTATATGGGAAACTAGATACATATATCTACATGAAACTACCCGGGGAGGTATAAGGTTCTGGAAGCAATTAAGCCCAACACACACGAGGTGCGTACGTAATACAGCTGGATAAGTAACCGTTGGCTTGAAGCAATCAGGGCCCATGTAACATAGTAAGTTAACTGAGAATTTGAAGGTTGGGGACTTTGCAAATAGTCTTATCTGTCCATGTGTTCTCATTAAGAACACAAATATTATTTTAAATCATCATAATAGTGTACTAAATGATTTGGATATTATTGAAACTCCGGGGGAAATCCCGAGAGCCGCCGAATACCTTATGAAGGAATTCAAAATGAAAGACCTTGAGAAACCAAGTATTATCTCGATTTGCAAATCAAATATCTTGGAAGTGGCATACTCGTACACCAAGAAATATATATTAGGAGAGTTATCTAACACTTCGGTATGGATGCAGCACACGGTGCTAAGTCGTTTAATGTCGTCCATCACTTAGATGTGGACAAGGACATCTTTTACCATCTTAATGGGGAGAGAAACTCCAAGGGTCGGGGTGTCATATCTAGGAGGTGTTTTACAATAGTTAGTTGGGTACTATACCCGATGTCTCATTCGCAGTGAACTGTTTGGCTTACCATAGTTTTGTTCCTACCCGAAGGCACTGGAAGGAGATTAAGTACATTCTGAGGTATCTGATTGGTACGAAAGACTAGGATCTATTCTACTCAAAAAATGGTAAACATAAAATTATAGGATATGCCAATACAGGATACTTGTCAGACCCACATAGAAGTCATTGTCAGATAGGTTGTGCATTTATGTACGGGGATACAACAAATTCTTGGAGATCGATGAAGTAGACAACGTTTGTTACATCTTTGAATCACGAGGAAATTTTTGCACTTCATGAAGCTAGCAGAGAATGATGATTGTGCTCCAAGATATATCGCATCAACCGAAGTTGTGGCGTGTTCTATCTAAGATAAAGCATTGACTCTATATGAAGACAACTCGGCTTGCATCATTCAAGCCAATGGCGATTTTATCAATGGCGACAAAACGAACACACATTTCACAGAAGTCCTTCCATACTTATGAATTATAGAAGGTGAATTAGATTGACGTTGTTCAAGATATTTCAGAAGACAACTTTGCAAACCTATTCACGAAGACTCTTGCACCACTTACGTTCAAGTAGCTGGTACACAGAATCTGCATGCGAAAGTTTTTATTTATCATTATCTCGAGGAGATACATCTCAGGGGAGATCAATGTCAGGGGGAGTAGTCCCGACCTGACGTGGACACATGCGTGGTGTACTTTTTTTTTATAGTACAATTTTTGTCCCAAAGAGTTTTACTAACTAGAAGTTTTGATGAGACAACGTATACGTGTCCATAACCCATACATGGCATAGGATTGTACTCTTTCCTTGCACAATTTTTTGCCGAAGGGGGTTTTGCTAGGCAGAGGTTTTAACAATGCAAGTCACCCTGGTATGGAACACCCCAAGGGAGAGTGTTAGGAGTTGGGTCCGGCCCAAGGTAGGAACACAACAAGGTTAGGTCCAGTAGACTCCCAACTTGGCCCAATAGGGTTGTGTGTGATTGTTATAGTGTTTGATATCCAACACTATTGACATAAAAAAAAAAAACCAGAACATAACTTCTCAACATAATAGTTAGCGCACCCGAAGGGTGTGCATGCCTGCTCCTTTATTTTTTTTTAAATGGCTTTAAATTAAGAAATATAATCCCCCATTTTTATTATGGAAGTGCCCCTGTTTCAACTAACAACCTAAGATATCATCTCCTAATTTGTTCAAACCATTAGCAGAAGCATAGGAGTATATTTGCAAATCTCAGGTTGGTAATTTTTATTTTTATTTTTATAGTGAGCATCTTATAAGCAACAGAAAAGAAATTACAGTTGAATCCCCCACTCCCTAGTCTGCAAACCAGGGAGACCAGAAACCATCAAAACAAAGCCTAAAAAATACATGATCAAGCCTGGCACCTAAAAGAAGGCAACAAAGGATACCGAGGCCATCCAAAAAATTCTTCAGATTCTTTCATAAACATGACTAGAGGCATCCCTTGTGATCATCACCCTTAACTCTTCTGATAACAGATTTAAGTCAAGTAGTACAAAAGGTACTCCTGGATACAGCTCTGCTAGGTGATCAGCTGCTGCATTGGTTTCTCTGAAAATGTGTATCATTCTAAATGACTCCAGCTTTTCAATTAGCTGGTGAATATCTCTTACAATCCATCTTGCTTCCCAGGGTGGGGCAGCTTTACCTTGCAAGTAATGTAAGGCCAATTCGGCGCCAACTCCCAACACTAGATGTAGCTTGTTATGTTCCACTGATGTTTTAATCCCCATCAACACAGCTTATAATTCATGGTAAGAAACTGAAACTGCTTTGGAGCTACCTGTAGCTGCAGCTATTGGATCACCATTGTGTGTTCTAAGCATAGCACCAATACCTCCCACATCACCTCTCATGGATCCATCAGTGTTAACCATAACCTCATGAAGTTGTGGTTTTGTCCAAGTACACTTAGTTACTTCTTTCATTGTGAAGCTCCCCTGGATATTTAGTCTCCCCAGAAATTGCCTATTTCTGTCATTGTCTTCAACCTGCATGTTTGCAGCAGCTAGCTTGTCTTTAGCATCTGAAAAAGATAGAAAACAAGATTTGTTCTTCAGTTTTTTCATTGTTTTTGAGCCCTAGTTAGACTTCTTCCCTAGTCAGTTGCTTGTTCGAGGGTTTCTTTTCCTAATCTCGCTACATCTTTTTTGGATTTCTATTTTTTCGTTACAATTAAAATTTTGATTCATCTTAACATCTAGGGGCTAAGCTTGTCGAAAATTTACTTTTAATCCTGTATGGATCATTAGGAAATAATAAAGAAACCAGTTGAATGTCTAAACAGGATAAACTAATCTTCTTGTTGCAGTTGTATATGAAGGTACCTATGCATCCCGAGTTATATCTCGACAAAATTCCACAACAAACATTAGCCTCGGCTTGGCAATCACAAAGACCAACCGTTTGGATGCAATAGCTGTCTATATACTGTATGGGATGAACATCTGCAAAACATAAAAGGTAACAATGATACAGTGAAGCCACAATGCTTCCCTTACGCATGCCTTGGCATAGTTGAGCTGCGAAAAGTTTAACATGATTGCATGCCCTTAATTTCTTCCAAGTATTTGTAAAAAGTATCACTGAAGTTAACATTATATGAATGAAGTTAACATTATATGAATGACTGCACAACAAACTAGTGGAGCTCTGAAAAGACGAACTCTTGTAATAATGTCCAACTACCATATATGTACACTAAAAGTTTTTCCAAAGAGTATCACTAAAGGTAACCATATATGAATGACTGCACGACAAATTACAGTATTATTTAGGTCGAACTTCTGATTTCATTGATTGTAGACGCGCAACAGGTAATCCTTGGAAGTGAATAAATAAGCAGTAGCAAAAAACAGAAAGAATGGATAATCAAATGGATCATTTTTATAATGCCTATCCAGGAACATATCACTGTTTTTGGTAAAAGCTAGAACAAAAAGCACAGAACATAAACATTACAAAAACACAGACATAATGTAGGGCTTCTATGACTACAACACTACAAAATAGCCCAATCAATAAACAATAACATTAGAAGAAACTCACGATGCGCCTTGGTTAGATTGAGTGCTCATGGACTGGGTAAAATGAACAAATTCTGTGCTTCACTACCAGCATTGTTCCATTGAGAAACATTGTCCACCCGTTGAAATCCTGTTAAGATTTTTTTTTCCTTGTTTGAGAACTATTCACTCTGAGGACGTGGAGTTGCTTCCACCAACAACCCAATATTGTTTGACGGCAACCAATATCTTTTCAGGAACAAGTGGACCATCCTCGTGATCAACCATCTTCGTGTTCCATCGCATACCGTTGACAATCTTCTTCACCTTCATTAGCACATCCACTTCATCACGGAATATGACTGCTCCTTCAGGTCGCAGAATACGGTCCATCTCCAGGAGAATGTCTTCAACGTTACATCTAATTTGATTTTTCATCATTAGATGTGAGAACAAAAAACATATATAAGCTACTAGAGTAATGTTTCTAAGACGTAGAAATCCTAGAATGTTTACAGGAGGCAATAAAATAGCTAACTTTCATGTATAGAGTATCTGATGTCAGTTTCTGTGTCATACCGTGTGGGTAGTAGGAGATTGGGTACATTTAACATGGAACGCAACCTAAGGATTCTGTCTAAAGGCAAACTTCTGCAGACTCATCCAGGCAAAACAAAAGTCCACAGATTTACATTATTTTACTTTTATATAATACTTTCCCAGGTTGCATCAACTCCAGTAAAGAATGATACCGCAGTACAGAGACATTGAGTAGTTCTGAGCACTTGTTGACGATTTTATTTACGTAAAAAATTTGTTACGTAAAAATAATAATAGGCATGCAAGCAAAAAGTTAATAGGATACATACTTGTTCTTGTACAAGCTGAAAACACCATGAGCATGAATGAGGTCGTAGGTCCTTGGGTACGTTGAAAAAGCTTCACACCTGAGATGAAACACACATACGAGTGCTAAGTGTAAGAGACTATAAGAAAGATAAAATAAGCTCAAGATGGAAAAATAAAATTGTTTCAGAAAGACGAAGGGGTAGTAAATCCCACTGGACAGTGGGGAAAAGATGAAGGGCCTCCTATACCTGCCTATGAGAGAGTTCCAATTTAGTTTCTCTCTTTTATGTTTTGCATGTGTCATTTGATGGTCACATTAGATTTCAGGGGTTGCCTAACAAGATCACCTGCAAGCCATTCACTGTCGTTAATGGGAGAGTGAGGAATTGATGCAGGGCTACCCATACCCGCCGATGGGGAGAGTTCTATTTCAGTTTCTCTCTTTTAATATTAAACATGCAATCCATTCACTGTCGTTAATGGGAGAGTGAGGAATTGATGCAGGGCCACCTATACCCGCCGATGGGAGAGTTCTATTTCAGTTTCTCTCTTTTAATATTAAACATTTTGTGGCTTCTTTGCCTTTTCGGTCTTATGGTCATATTAGATTTCACAGGTTGCCAAACAAGGTCACCGGCGAGACATTTACTGTCGCCAATGGAACCAATTAGACAATAAAACATAATTTACATAATGGAACCAATTAGATGAATCTACATTTGCAATAAAATAGCCTCGAGTTAAGAAGTAGTACCAGTCGTGATATATCCCGATCAATCCTCTCTGATATACAACACCAAGAGTGTCCTTCTCAACGATAGTCGGCATAACGTTCATAACCCACAATTTAGGAGATTCAATAGCTGCAGCAAAACTTCCCAATCCAGCATTCATATCCATAATGTTGCGATATCTGCCTGAGTCAACAATCTTGTTGACTTTCTTATATGCTTTAACATGTTTCTTCCATAAGTTGTTATCCTGGAGATATGTCTCAACAGAGACTCCAGGGACAGATCCACTAGCTATTCTGGGAGGAACAGCATTGAGCCTATCAGGAAACACTTTCAGTTCTCCTCCAGCAACTTCGTCAGGACTGTTAACCTCAGGGTAACGACTTATGCATCTCTCCATTTTCTTGTACCTAAGAGATTATACCAACGGAGAAAAAAAAGAAAAAACAGTAAGAACTGAGAACATGCATAACCTCAATACGAGAAAATTAACAATTCCAAAAACAGATCACTATTATAGGAACCCCTCATTTTTTCAGTACAAAGTCAACAACTTTAAAATAGAATCTTGATGGGCTTGTAACCTACAACTCACCTCTGGCAATATTGATTTAATAAAATTCCAGAAAACGTGAATGATCTAGTAAATAATCTTACCAGGCATCATCTGCATTTGTGGACTCACAGATGCTAGCTTCCCTAGTAGAGCAAGATTCAACATTTACCCTTTTTCTCCAGATTGCAATCTCACCCTTCTCGGAAACCTTTTCCCAGCAGAGACGTTTAGCAACCTCTTCAATTTTTCTTTGCTCTTCCTGCAGATCTTCCTTAGGGCGTTGCCATGCATTGTAGTTAACCCTCCAATTGATAGGAGGACCAGAGAGTACCCAGTAACCACCAGGTCTGAGAACCCGGTCCACTTCCATCATATACATACCATCTGCCGCAAAAAAGTGCATTCAGAAAAAAGGAGAAGAAAAGGATAGAGACTGTTACATATAAAAATGAATACACTTTTAACGAAAAAGATGAAGAATACTCAGGGTACTCACCATTTGCTCCCCATGGAATTAAGCATCGGGAACAGTGAGCCATGTCAAATGCTCTTGATGGATAAGGAAGTTTTATGGTTCCAAGCACACCAATAACCGCAGGAACACCTCGTTCCAAAGCAAATTGTACTTGTGCTTCGTGTGAGTCTCTTGGTGCAAACGACATGGCTATTACATTTCTTTTCAGAAGGTAGGCACCCCAACTTGCAACCTGAGAATTTTTCTCATCATCAATGAATGCAATTACATTTTTTTAATTAACCATATATACGCACTATAAGCGAGAAAAATGCTAGGAAGCATCAGTCAGAATAATTGGACCCAAAGATGAGCACAACAGAAAAGTTATTTGATATTGAGAATCAAAAAAGAAGTAAGAAGTTGTCATACCCCGCAACCAGTGTCCAACGCAGTTCTGACTGTTCCATTGTCAAATGGGATAATGGAAGCAAGTTGACTAATGTATGCATCTGCCCCTTGAGGAAACTGAGTTCCACCACCTGGAAATCTAAAGACGTTGCCCTCATATTGGATCCAATTCTGGATAGCTTTCTCTATTGTCAAACTCTTATAAGGAGCATTTGCATATGGTACATAATCACGACTCTTTGGCCACGGGAATGGAGTAACATATCCATTGGGTGCAGGGATAAGACAATGGAGTTTTTCCTCCTCTGGGGGACAGTGCCTTTCTCTGTAGTTCATATTCTCTCTAGGGAAAGTCATTGCTCGTCTTTGATCTTGACACGGGGTGTAATCTGTGTAGTCAGCACCACAAGACTCGAACACTTTAGGCTTCGATTCTGAGTCATCGATTGTTGCCCCATCATCGCTATTATGGTGGGTTTCAAAATTCAAATTGGGGACAGTACCACAATCTGTCTGCTTGGTGATTTCCACAGCTATGTTGTCCCCCTTCCCAAAACCACTCTTCTGCCATGCACCCAAAATATAAAAGAAACAACACAAACCAACTACGATAAATACAGACACGGAGCTCCTTGTCCTATTATCCCCTGAGTTTATTTTCGCCATGGTGCACCTGACAATATTGAGACCACTTTAGTATACTTATTTATATTGCAATTAGACTAAAGCTAACTATTTAGTACAACTCCAGCACACATAAGATGATATTAGAATTTAAATTCACTGTTTTGAAAATTCTCCGATTTATTAAGAACTAGAATACCACCTAATCAACTGATGATCAATGTTCAAACTCTTCAATTTGCTAAATAACTTACAGACGACGTATAAAGTGATTTTTTTTGTTTTGGCATAGCCGATTCACATAATTCTACCATATTCTTTTTCTTCTGTCTAACCATACTTAACTAAACTCGCCTACTGCCAAATTATAGTCGTATTCCAATAAAAAATAATAATACAGCTCAAGGATAACCAAAAGTGCCTAGAAGGAAAGGAAAAAAACAAGAACAGAGAAACCGAAAAGTCAGCTAGAAACCTGGAAAATCAATACCATGAACATGGCTTAGTCAATCCCACTAGTACAATTTTTCTTCCCCTTGTTTTAGATAATAGGCATGAAACAGGGGATCCATGTTCTTCAAGATCTGATCTATTTTTTCTAGTAAATCGCAGAAATTACTCATACCCATACACACCCATTCCCACATACACAAACACATACTTAAAAATTTAGTTTGCTTCAAAGAAACTCAAAACCAAATAAATCAACAACAACCCATTTACTAAAACAACATTCTAAGAGTGCCCAACACTCATTAGATCCAATAAGATCTTCAACCAATTTATTAGCTTTAGTTCACTCACTTACAAGATCCATTTAAGAAAACGTATATATCTAATAATGAAAACATACCCATTACAGATTTACTACAAGAATTCATAAAACAACATTAGATTAACATAAACAAACACATTTAGCATCAACCCATAAAAAGAAAGAAAAAAAAATAGATCTATATAATGAGAAGCTGTGGAGAGGGGTTCTTACCAATCTCAGAAGGAGAGAGAAATGGGTTATTTCCAGATCTGGCAAAGTGGAGATGTGACTATTACAGCAAACTCATGTCAATGATGAAATGAGTTTGAGAGAGAGAGAGAGGGAGAGGGAGAGGGAGTGTTTAAAGTGATGATGCTGTTCTTCTTTTCTTCAGTTGTTTGATTTATTAACGTTGAGTTGAGAAGAGGAGAGAGGAGAGAGGAGAGAGAAAAGGCGCGTCTCATTATCTACACACTAGGATGGATGATTCTGTAGTTTGGACATTTGAGTAGCTAAACAACTTCTAATACTCTTTGTCTTCTAACACCAGTTTTGGTAAATAAATTAAAATATACAGGTAAGGGTGAAACTCAGAGAAAAAAAAAATGTGACATCTTTTACTTCTAACTATGTATGCCCATCAAACAACCGGTGGACATATACTTCTATATGGGTTCATCAAAATACCAAACTTCCACCCTCACCCACCCAACAAGCGAAGGAAAATGGGACATAAGACTTTCTGAAAATCAAGCAACATTATTCGCACAAGCAGGTGTACTAGACATGCGTCTATCCCAAGTGCGATAATGACTATAGGAACACGCTCTTGCTACCCACGAGGGTTGCAGGTCGTTGGTGACCTCTCGTCCCTAGACGAGAACTTCTTTGAGGGAGCTCACTCAATGACCCCACAACCACGTCAAAAGCATTCATACCAATAAGAATATTTTATGTTAAGACCACGTGGAAAGGTAAAGCCTAAAACCCATCAGGGGTAATTTAAACTTTGCATACGTCACGTGAGCCCGAACACTTTTAGGTCTTAAAACCCTCCCAATAAATAAAGAAGGAGAGAGGCCAAAAAGGAGACATTTTTTCATAACCTCCTCCTCTATCTACTAACCCTAACAGCTCTAGAGGAAGAGGGAAGAGAGGCCCAGAGAGAGTTGAGTGGTGTTCTCCTCTGGTGAGACGTGTCAAGCCTCAAACCAAAAATGACTTATTGTTGTCCATGAGAAGACCTTTGGGACTACAATCGCACTAGTGGTCTAGTCCCATATCACTTAAGATCATGTCGAGTGTATTGTTCTTCAGTTAAAATCTTACTCTATTTGTTACTGAATTCTTTAGAGGGAAACAAAGTCTCATAAATCTACTGGAAGTGGTTTAGTGGGGACAATATCAGTCTGCTTAGAGTGGGTCGTGTCTAGGTGTAATGCCTCAGCGCGTCAGCCAAATATTTTGTAAATAAAATCTTTAGGATGGAATAAAGCCTTGTAAAAAGTTTTGTTAATTTCCGTAGAGTTTAGGTTAGCATTTAGGAGGAGTACGTTGCGTCTCCAACTTTGATGTTTCCTTTTGGTTGAAAGTTGTTTACTTAGTAGCTATTGTAGATGAAATGAATCATTTATACCCAAGTTAGAACTAAAGCTTTGTAATCTTGTTGATAAGCTAATAAAAGCTAGTTTTACATGACATCTTTTGTACTGTTGTATGTTGCCTTACTATTTTGATGTTGCTATAAAAGACTGTTGAAAGAAGGCAAATAAATTGGCTTACTTGAGACACATACCTTGAGTGCTGCACGAACCAAGCTTGCAATCTTAGCTGGTCCGTGACATTTGGTATCAGAGCTACGTTCTAGCTAGTAGGCGAGTGATCTTGTCAGCTATGGCCGAGGATCCCAATACTAATGACCATATCCTACGAACGGGAGGACAACCTAGTAATCCCATACCGAACACCCGAATGCGGTTAGACCAACTAGAGTCTCATATTCAAGCTCTATGCAGGATTATTGATCAAGTAATGACTTTGGAGGAACGATTGGACGGGTTCTCAGATGACCAGGCCCTTATTGGCGAACATCTTATTACGCTAGAAAAAGTAGTCGAGGGGAATATGGCTATACTTCTCGATCAAGTGGTTGAGCTATCATCGAAGGTGAATCTCCTAGTTAAGGTTGTTAGAACTAGTGAACGAGCACCTTTGGGCAGGGGTGTAGAATGGCCCAAGATCAAGGTCTCCAAACCCAAGGCGTACGAGGGGGCGAGGGATGTAAAGAAGGTGGAAAACTTCATCTTTGATATAGAGACTTACTTCAATATAGTCAGGCTTGAGAGTGAAGGTGTGAAGGTGTCGATGGCAACCATGTACCTCGTAGGTGACGTTAAACTATGATGGCACACCAAGTATGCCGAGATCCAGAGCGATCACGGTATGACACATGGGATGATTTGAAGGAGTTGAAGACTCAGTTCCTGCCCAAGAATGTTGAGTTTATTGCTCGGAGGAGTTTTAGGCAACTGAAGCAGACAAGCAATATCCACGATTATGTCAAGTGGTTGTCAGCACTAATGTTGGATATCCGCGATATATCCTAAAAGGACAAGTTATTTTGTTTCTTGGAAGGTTGGAAACCATGATTCCAGACTGAACTGCAAAGGCAAAGGGTTCAAGATTTGGCATCCGTAATGGCAATTGCTGAGCGCATCAACGACTACACTCCTATACAGGGTGAGTGTCGATCGACTCAGTTTCAGTATACATCAAAGTCACAACATAAAAATGGATCATCCTATAGTCACAATAGAGGCAAGAATGGGGGATACCAAGCTAGAAGTGGGGGAGACCAAGGCCAAAGCCAAGGCCATGACCAAGTCAAATATAGTGGAGCAAGTACGAGCAGCACCTCGAGTTCCAATCCCAGGGGGGATTACCATAGGCCACGCTACAATGGTGGTACCTCATCCTCGTCCAAGTTTCAAGAACGTCCAATGAACTTGAAGTGTTTTCTTTGCGGAGGGAATTACAAACCATATCAATGTCCTCATAAGACGGTATTAAATGCCCTATTGACATCACAAGGCAAGTGGGCCAATGACAATGCGCAGAGAGGTGATACCGGTAAAACTCATATGGGTTCTATTCACTTGCTCAATGCAGTGACAACTCAGTTGGCAGAAATTACACCTAAGAAGGGACTCATATACGTGGACCTCAGTATTTATGGGCAAAATACTTTGGCGATGGTATAGGTACTACCCATAGCTTTATAGTTATTCAGGAGGTAAATCATTCAGGACTGCGCTTGGTGAAGGATTCTAGTAGGATGAAAGGCATCAACTCAGCCGCAATACCGATACATGGCGTTGCCAAGTTTGCTCCATTTCAAATGGGATAGTGAAGTGGGAAGGTTAATCTTCTCGCAAAAATGTTGGTTGATTTTAAAATTATTTTGGGGATGGACATTCTTCGCTACCAAAAGGAGTGTCGATGCCGTTCATTAATTCCTAGGGGATATTTGGTGACAATCTATCAATCGTACAGATGTCCACACACAGAGATGAAGGTAAAATATTATGAACTCTTCAGTTGAAAAAGAGACTGAAATGATGGGAGTTGACCTACCTTGCTACCTTACAGATGGAGCCAGATGCTCAGGATCACAACGCCATGCCGAATGAAGTCTCACAGGTACTTACTGAGTTCCAGGATGTGATGCCGAAAGAACAGCCAAAGGTGTTACCTCCACGAAGGCCTATTGATCATCAGATCGAGTTAGTACTTAGAGCCAAGCATCCTGCCAAAGGACTGTATAGGATGAGTCCATCTAAACTAACAGAGCTTTACAAGCAACTTGACAGATTGTTAGAATCGGGATTTATTCGCCCCTCAAAGGCTTTATATAGTACCCGGTCTTATTTCAAAAAAAACATGATGGAAGTCTGCAATTATGTGTCGGCTATCGAGCCCTGAACAAGGTTACGGTGAAGAACAAATATCCAATACCGTTCATTGTCTACTTGTTTGACCAGCTTACATTTGCAAAGTACTTCCCTAAACTTGATTTGAGATCGGGTTACTATCAAGTCAGGATTGTTGCTGGTGACGAACCAAAGACGATGTATTTCACTCAATATAGGGCATACAAATTTCTTGTCATACCATTCGGCTTGACCAACTCTCCTGCAATATTTTGCACTCTTATGAATGAGCTCTTCCAAAAATATATTGACAAGTTTGTGGTAGTGTACCTGGATGATATTGTTATCTACAACCGCACTATGGAAGAGCACCTTGAACATCTTCGTCTGGTATTCCAAGCCCTACGACATAATTAGCTCTATGTCAAGTTGGAGAAATGCTCATTTGCCAAGGAACAAGTTATGTTTCATGGACACATTATTGGCGGAGGACAGATCCGTATGGGTATGGAAATGGTGCGCGCTATTGAGGAGTGAAAAGCACCTACAGAGGTTATAGAAGTTCTCTCTTTTCTTGGCCTCGTGAACTACTACCTCAAGTTCATTGAAGGGTAGTCGAAGGGCGGGGCACCTCTTACCGATCTTCTCAAGAAGGACTTATCTTGGTCTTAGTCTGAGAAATGTCAAACAGTATTTGACAATCTGAAGCATGCGGTGATTGGTGACCCAGTCTTAGCCTTACCAAATATTGCCAAGCCGCTTGAAGTACATACCGATGCGTCTGTTACAAGATGAGCATCTGATTGCGTATGAAAGCAGAAAGCTAAATGATACATAGATGCGATATTCAATGAAAGAGAAGGAACTCCTAGTTGTTGTGCATTGTCTGCGAGTATGACAACATTATTTGTTAGGAATGAAGATTATGGTAAAGACCGATAACAATGCGGCAAAGCCATTTCCTTACCAAGAAGAAGCTGACATCAAAGCAGGCTCATTGGCAAGAGTTTCTAGCAGAGTTTGATTTAGATCTCGAGTACAAGTAGGGGAGGATGAACAATGTACCTGATGCGTTGAACCGTAAAATTGAACTAGCGGCCATCTCTATAGCAACCGAGTAGTCTCAATCTCACATTACTAATACTCTTCAAGATAGGATCCGCGAAGGGTTGGTGGTGGATCCTCAAACCCAGGTCATCATTAACTTAATAAAATAGGGGAAAACAAAATGGCTTTGGGTAAAAGATGGTCTTTTGTATACGAGGGACAATGGATTTACATTCCCCAGTTCACAGGACTAAGACGGAAGCTAATTAAGGAGTGTCATGACACTCTTTGGGCAGGCCATCCAGGTTGGCGGAGAACATTATCCTTATTGCATAGATGTTACTATTGGATAAAGGATCGCAATGAAGTGATGGATTATACGCGGACTTGTCACATTTTCCAACAGGAAAAAGTTAAACGGAACTTACCACTTGGACAGCTTGAACTATTTCTGTTGCGACACGACCTTAGGAAAGTGTTTCTCTATACTTCATCTTAGGGTTACCTAAAACTAAAGGATATGGTTCCATCCTCATGATCCTCGACAGATTCTTTAAGTATGCAATGTTCATTCCGGCTCTAATTATTTGCCTGACAGATGAAACAGTGTCTCTTTGTGAAGTACATTATCAAGTATTGGGGTGTGCCACAAGACATCGTCAGCGATAGAGATCCAAAATTCATTGGGAAGTTTTGGAAGGAAGTATTCAAATTATTGGGATCTACCCGTAATCAGATCGCTAGACCAAACACTTCAACGCACTGTTGGAGAAGTATCTTCGGCACTTTGTTAGTGCGAACAAGAAGAATTTGGCTAAACTCCTAGATGTAGCGCAGTTTTGCTTCAATCTGCAGAAGAGTTCGTCAACCAACAAGAGTCCCTCTGAGATACTTTTGGGATAACAGCCCCTCACACCGCACACTATAATTTTGGGTTACAAAGGAAAAGTTCTAAGAGCCTACCAGTTTGTAAAGGAATGGCAGAGAAATACTGATATTGCTTATGCCAGCTTGGATAAAGTGCTGGCCAAAATGAAGAAATTGGCAGATTATAAGAGGCGACCAAATCCTTTTCAAGTTGAAGACTTTGTTCTTATCAAGACCTCCCACCTTTAGTACAGAAACGACATAGCACACAAAGGTTTGGTACCCAGATATGTAGGACCGATGTCGATCATTGACAAACTTGGAAAGGTTTATTACGAACTTCAACTGCCACCCCATCTTCACTTCACCCATTCAGTGTTCCATGCCAGTACCCTCAAGCCTTACCGCGAAGTTAAGAAAGATCCGAGCCGAAGTACCGTCAAACCTTAGATTCCTCAAAAGCCAGTCACCCTAAACCAAGTTCCAGAGAGTGTTCTTGCCCACAGAGTGACCTATGTTAATCCCGGCACCAAGGAAGAAGTCTACGAGTACTCAGTGAACCTACCAGAAGCAAAAGCCAGCTGGGAGCACCAAGATTCTCATCCCTTACTGATTCGATTCAGGAAGATTGAAGCCAAACAGGAGAGGAAAGAGAGGATGAAGATGAAGAAGACGAAGAAGAAGAAGTCGACGAGGACGTCTCCAAGCTGAGTGGGAAAGAGTGTAACGCTTCAGTGCATCAGCCAAATATTTCATAAATTTGATATTTAAAATGAAATAAAACCTTGTAAAAAGTTTTGTTAATTTTTGTAAAGTTTAGGTTAGCCTTTAGGAGGAGTACGCTTCGTCTCCAACTTTGATGTTTCCTTTTGGTTGTAAGTTGTTTACTTAGTAGCTATATTGTAGAGGAAGTGAATCTTTTACAACCAAGTTGGAACTAAAGCCTTGTAATCTTGTTGATAAGCTAATAAAAGCTAGTTTTACATTATATTTTTGTACTGTTGTATGTTGCCTCGTTATTATTTGATGTTGTGATAAAAGATTGTTGAAAGAATATGAATAAATAGGCTTACTTGAGACACGTGCCTCGAGTGTCGTACGAACCATGCTTGCAATCTCAGCTGGTCTGTAACACTAGAGGGTTTAAAATGGGTCGGGCTAGGGTCAACCTGACCCTAGATAGGTTAGGGACGGGACAACCCGCCCTCGGTGTTGTTAAGGGTTGGGTCTGCCCTGCCCTGCCCTGCCCTTAAGCTATAATATCAATCCTTACCCACCCATTGGCCTTAGTGTTCGGGCTCAGGGTTGGGCTTAGTGTTCGCCCCGGTCCGAACGATTTTAATGTCTATTAACAAAAATAAATATAAAAAATAGGCATCATCATATTAAAATTATAAAATGATATTCATATATTTTGACAAAAACATTAATTAGTTTATTAGATATAATGAAAAACATGAGAGGGGGATATATGCCTTACTCTCTACAATATTGCAAGACTTAGTGTGGGCGGGTTTAATGAAGGCTAGATTAAGTATGAAAGGGCTGGGCTAGGGGATGGGTTAAGGGTTGCAAACATTAGACCATGACCTACCCTACCAGCTGCAAGGGACGAGTTAGCCAAGCCATTGGATGTTCAAAGTAGGGCTTTAAACGGCTCAAGCCCTAATTTGTAAGAGTCAGATTGGGTCGGAACAAGGGTTGTTTTCGCAGGCCTAGTCGTGTCAACTCGGCTATTAAAATGCCGCGCGCGGCTGTCTTCATACGATATAAAATATGATCAGATAGCTATAACTAAGATTATAATGAATAAGAAATCAACGGCTTATGTTATGCACAGTTCAGGCACATAAGAGTAGCATTAGCCTGAGCTAGCTCCTTCATGTATGTGCTGTGATTTTTCCAGGATCAAACAAAGTTCTGTCCAGAAGCATTGGTAAATTGAGTCCCAAGAGATGGGTGAGTGATGCAAAATTCTTCACCGAAACCACCAAACCCTAAGTGATCAATTGTAATGGAGATGGATATTACAACTGTCAAGCTCCTTTAAGATATCATCACTTGAGGAATTCATTCGATAGGAGGAGAGAAATTGCTGGATACTAATCACCATACAACCAATCCCACTGAAACCCTAAAACTGCAATTAACCCTCGCAACGAACACTGATGCAACAGCAAACAACAATCCAATTCCGACTATACCTTCAGCAACAGATAACCGAAGAGATGTTGCTCAGGTTCTGCATGGGACTCAGACCCTACAGAGTAAAATCTCTGACACCATTTTGGCACATACGACTCAAGAACGAGTTATCTGCCCCTGGGGATTTATGGGTAAGGTTGCGGGGGAAGTAAATACTACGAAGGCAATCTGACCAGAACAAGAACTCATGGGAAACTAGGCTATGGGAAGGGTTTCTACTTCCCATGGTAACATCCCTGACCCAAATGGAGGAATACCACACAAAATGTTTATTGACAAGGTTCGAGGCACAGTAACGGAAAGCAAGGAACCGACTGGGTTTATTGCAGCTGGAAGAAGAGGAGACACAGCAATTATCTCAATCCCTAGGGCTAAATTGTCTAAAGGTATCTCAACATATCAATACAGTCTCATCGGCCGATTGAACCTACAGAAGATCAAGCTCGTAACGGTACAAGCATACGCAAGAACAAATTGGAAGATTAAGAGCACATGCAAATTGATTCCGATAGGCAAAAGGTTCTTTATTATCAAACTGGAGTCCGAAGAGAACAAGATTTACATATGGAGCAGAGGGCCCTGGATGGTCAAACAAATGCCTATGAGACTTATGCCTTGGAACCCATTCTTTTCGGTTGATAGACATTGTAATTCAAATGCTCTAATTTGGTGTAAATTCCTTGGGTTGCCTATAGAAATGTGAAGCAAAAAAATTATCATGTCACTTGGGAAGATGTTTGGAACTCCTATTCATCTCGATCACTCGACACGAAATCAAGACAATGGATACCATGCGAATGTGCTAGTTGATATCGACCTGTCGAAACCAATCCCTGACCACATTCTGCTTGAGGTGGAGGGCAACATCATCAAACAGGAAGTACTACTACATTGAGTCCCAAAATATTGCAATCACTGTAAAAACATTGAGCACATTATTGCCGAATGCAAAATAGTGCAAAAAGCATTTCGGCTGAATGATTCGGATCTAAACAATAACAAGCCAAAGACAGCACAAGGAGGTACTAAGGGTAACAGGGGTAACCAAGGCGTCATAATCCATGAGAAGCAACCCCAAACCAAGGACATGGGAAGAAAAAACACTAATATTGCAAGCAAGCATACTTACTTAAAGTAGTACGGCTTCACCACCAATTTACCCCCCATTTGCACTAACATGAAAAAAAATTCTTGCAAAATTTGAATGGTCACAAACAGAGTAGCAACAAACAACCCACATCACCCAAAGAGAACAGCGATGCTAACACAGTAAACAAGTTTGCAACACTAAGGGATGTGGAGGCAAATATAGAACAATCCAACTCGGCACCGTCAGGAGAGAAAGATAACAACCCGAGTCCTCTAGGGGAGAGACGCACAGAAGATGCAAAGATCCTGATATCACCACTATCTGTGTATGTATATAATATAACATCGGCAGATAGTGCAAAGAAACCACCAATAGCTAATATTTCTGATGAGGGAGAAACTTATTTGCAGGTGATACATGAGGTCCGACACAACCTAAACCCCACAAGTTGGGCAGATGAAATGGAACAGGAAGAACAATTACAACTAGATCCTAACCAAGTTTTTAAAGGAGGCAAGGTGTAAACCATAGCCCCGAGAATTACACGATCTACCCGTAAAGATTAATGAAAGTTCTCTTCTGGAATGCTCGAGGGCTGGGGAATTGAAAAACAATTCGATATCTCAGAAAAACAACTGCAAGAAAACTACCAGACATAGTGGGAATTGCTGAACCAAAAATATTTTGTAAGGACTTTGTTCTGTCGGGGTATGAAACCAAATTCATTACCAATGAATTTGATGGGAAAAAAGGCAACATATGGATTTTATGGAGCAAAGGAAGGCCTAAACCTGGCATTATTGAACTTTCGAAACAACATATTACGGTGCAATACTTTGAGTATTGCTTCTCGTTTGTTCATGCAGACTGCAACAAAATTAACAGGTTGGAGCTTTGGACCTACCTCTCTAGTTTTGTTGTAACCAATACAAAACCATGGATATACATTGGAGACTTTAATGTGGTGTTGCAAACCTCAGAGAAAAGGGGGAGAAGACCACCCCAACTTAACGTAGTAATGGACTTCAATAATTTTCTGGATACTGCTTGGATATCAGAAAGCCCTTCTTCAAGACTTCAGTTTACCTGGAGCAATGCTCAAAACAAAATTAACCGAACTCTGGTGGTCCTGGATAGATGTGTACAGAATGCAGAATGGTAGACTAAATTCACGGGTTGGAGAATGAAGGTGATGCCTAGAACCTATTTCAACCATTCACTGATTATGGGTGAATACTGCCAAGTTCCTAGGCCACATAACATCTCGTTCTGGTACCTTCAGTCCTGGGAAGAGAAACCTGGGTTTGAGGCCCTGATTACTAATAGCTGGGGACAGCCGCTGCATACTGCTTCACTATTCTGCCTTATGATGAAGCTAAGGCGCCTAAAAATAGACATTAAGCTATGGAGAGAGAATTTTGTAACCCACCAAAAAAATAAAATGAAACTAGAGAGAAAGGTATTGCAACTCCAACTCTAGTTGAAAGAAGATATCACCAATGATCTGATTGCGAAGAGATTTATTGCCCAAACGAAACTACTCAATAGATGGGAGGAAACAGAAGAGGTGTACTGGAGGCAAAAGTCGAGGATTAAATGGCTTCACGCAGGAGACAAAAATACCAAATACTTTCACGCAACTACAAAGGCTCGGAATGCCAAAGCTCTTATCACGGAAATAAAGGATGATACGAGATGAAACATTACTAGCCAAACCAGCATCTAAGAACACATCGTCCAATACTACACCTACAAATTCTCGGCAACATAAACTCAACATTTCCCATCACTATTTGCACATCTCTCCCAGCAAGTGTTAGAGAAGGAAAATACACATCTCACATCAGTCCCAACTAATGATGAGATACAGGAGGCAGTTTTCTCCATGGACAGCAACAGTGCACCCGGTCCAGACGAGTTTTCAGAAGTTTTTTTTTCAAAAAAATATTGGGATACGCTAAGTACGGACATTTACTCAGGGATATCCTCCTTTTTCCGCGATGATATGATCCCTATGACCTTTCACTTCAACATCATTATCTTGATTTCAAAAATCATTAACCCATCCTCTATTCCGCACTATAGACCGATTTGTCTTAGTAACTTTCTTTTTAAAGTTATTACGAAAATACTAGCCACGAGGCTCTCTCCAATTGCAGATAGATGTGTTTCAAGGGACCAGAGTGTATTTATCAAAAATTGAAACATACACAACATTTGTATGGCATCTGAAATGGTTACTGAGATGAAAATCAAGAGAAAGAACGGCAATGTAGCTCTCAAGATTGATATCAATCAAGCATACGATATTATATGTTGGACATTCCTCATCACCACCTTAAGAGCTTTTGGGTTCGACCAGAAACTCTGCAACTGGATTCAGACGGTTATCAGTAGCAGTATGATCTCTATCCTTATGAATGGAAGTTCGTTTGGGTTCTTTCAAATGTCTCGGGGACTCAAGCAGGGGTACCCTCTCTCCCCAATCCTCTTTGCAATTGTAGAAGAAATTCTTAGCATCAATCTCCACAGAGCAAGGGAACAAGGAAGAATACAAACTATGGCATCAACAAATTTGACGTACGGCCCCACTAACCTTCTATTTGCAGATGATATTTTTCTATTTGTAAACAGGAATACCAAATGCCTGCTACTAAGCTCTTCCTTACAGACTATTAGGTGACGTCTGGGCAAGAGATCAGTGTGGCCAAAAGTAAGATTTTTGTGAGCGGTATTCCTCTTACCCGAAGAAGAATTGTCTCAGATATATTTAGCTTCAAAGAGGGAACGTTCCCCAAAACATATCTGGGCATCCCACTTATACAAGGGAGGGTTAAAAAACAAGCTATTATACTGCTTATTGAAAAGATCCAAAAGATGGCTAACAACTGGACTAGAAGCATGATTTCTTTTCAGGGAAGAGTTACTCTAGCAAAGTTTGTCCTTAACAGTATCCCCATTCATAATATGGCAATTTACAAGTAGCCTCAGTCGCTTATCAAAGAGGAGGACAACATCATTAGGAACTATAACTGGACGGGAGACCCGACAAAGTGGAAAGGAGTAACACTGAAGTGGGAGAAAGCCTGCAAACCGGTAAAGGAAGGGGGACTTGAAGTTCAAAGTCTGGGGGAAGTAAATAATGCAATGCTCTGCAAAATGCACTGGGTCTTCAAACAAAGTACAGAAGAATGGGCAAAATTTTTGAAATCCAAATTCAACAACAAGAGTGGAGACCCAATTCGTTACCACAAACCCTCTACTATATGGAAGGGCATTCAAACAGGAGTTGGACTTTCAAAGCCTCATATTGGTTGGCTTATCAGAAATAGAATGCAAATTGATTTCTGAAGAGACACTTGGGCGACAGAAATTCCTATCATGGAATACATCGACTTGCCTAGGCACTAGTGGAAAAAATGTACGTCAAAACTCAGCAACTTCATCAACCCACAAGGCTAGAACGTCCCTAATGATATCCACCTTCTCCTCTTTTCCTTGGGAATAAACATACAACAAATTCAGTGTAACCCAAATGCCCAGGACGTAATGATCTGGAAGCCAGACCTACACAGTGTGTTCACAACCAAGAATGTTTTTGACGCTCTTCGCAGAAGAGAGGACACGGTATGGTGGTGGAGATATGTGTGGAGTGAAGCAATCTACCCGAGACTGGGTGGTTTTGCATGGCATCTGCTGAACCATCTCCTACCTATGGATGGCATTATTAGGAAAAAAGGCATAGCCTTGGTCTCGGTCTGTCACTAATGCCACAACAACTCGAAAACAGAAACACATACACTACTTCATTGCCCCCCTGCGGCCTCTCTCTGACAAAAGGCTACAAATTGTTTCTCTTATGATGCTATTATACCTACAGATACGTGGAGAACCATTCTGGAAAGGAGAAAATTGTCTAGCCCATATATTAAAGACTTATGGGTTGCCATGGTCTTCTCTATATACAACAACATTTTGGTACGCAAGAAATAAGTGGCGCTCAGATGGACTCAAGATTACAATCCAAAAAATCACGTTGAACATCCTAACGGATATCGCAGATGCTGCCCACCTCTTTCAACATATGATGAACAACACGGTTCATGACCTGAAGATCATAAAGGCGCTAAATGTACAATGCAAAACACGAAAATGCAACAGCATCGAGAGTTGCAGATGGTTGCTCCCTGAAGCGAACGAGGTTAAAATCTGCTGTGATGGATCGGTTATGGGAAATCCAGGATCGGCGGGGATTGGTATAATGTACAAAAATAACACCGGGGTGGTCTTGGGCACTTTCAACAAATGAATTGGTCAAGCTACAAACTATATAACATAGACCACTGCAATCATATTGGGCATTCAACGTGCTGTAGTACACGGTTGGAGACTAGTTTGGGTTGTCTCCGATTCAGTTGCAGTTATTAAAATTTTCATCAAAGACAATATACCATTGTCTCTCAGAACAGTATGGAATCTGACTACTCCTCTCCTTCAGAACATCTGGTTCAGTCATGTATGGAGAGAATGCAACTTCTCTACAGATCACCTCGCACGGAGAGGGTCAGACCCAGAACAACCTATGGAAGAATGGACTAATGGCAAACCGAGCTACCTACAGGACATCGAAGAGCACACCGAAGAATACTTTAGAGTCAGAAGGAGGTAAACATCTCTAGTACTCTGCTAGGTGACTCGGCCTTTAATTTTTTCTCAGTTTTTTCGTAGTTACCTTGTTGGTTTTTACCAGGGCTGTCGGCATATGCACTAGTGACATGTATTAGTAAATATCAAGCAACCCTCGCACTCGACTGTAAATGTTTCATAATATATCTGAATAAATTTTCTGCAAAAAAAAAAAATCGACTTATGTTATGCGGTTTTCTCAAAACCGTAAGTACTAACTGTAATAGCACACCTTGAAATGGAGAATGTTGCAGATGAAATAGCTATAAACACAAAGTGTTAGCGTGGAAAACCCTTGAATGGGTAAAAAACCACGACCTTTCCTGAGGATTTTAGAAAGAGAGATGTTTATAGATGTTTACTAGCTATTACAAAGAGAGAGATAGATGTAGAAATGATCTCTTAGAGGTTCTCAGAGCAGTCCCCTTTTCCTCTAGCTCTCTAGTCCTATTTATAGGTCTTATAACATAACCGTCATTGATTTTATGAGGAACGTTACAATATGTGAACTTGATGAGTCTTCATAATGGTCGAGTAACGGCTTGAGTAACTCTTCTTCTTTGTAACCACTTCATAATGTGTCATAAATGGCCACGTGTTTGTTGACGAGGTCGAAGTATTGTAGATGTATCAGTTCGAAGTACTGTAGCAGGTTGAAGTATTGCAGCAGGTCGGAGTACTGTAGCAGTTCGCGTTAATGTAGATGTTGCTATTCAAGGTACTGTAGCAGGCGGGATTACTGTAGCTGGTCGGGGGGGTACTGTAGCGGTCGGACTACTGTGGCAGTTCGGTACTGTAGCAGTTGGTTTACTGTAGCCGTTCGGGCTAATGTAGCTGTTACTATTCAAATTATTGTAGATGTAGTAGTTCGAAGTTACTATAGTAGGTCGGAGTATTAGAAATAGGTCACCACATTCGCCCGGTCTCAGCCAATAGCACGAGAAGCATCCGAAGCGAGTGGTGTTGGTTGAGACATATCTTTGATCTTTGGATATGTAAATTGCATGGTTGAAGCAACTATTGTATGATAATGTATTATAATGGATGATAATGTATGATAATGTACTAGAATAGATGATCATGTATGATAATGTAGTAGAATGGAAGATCATGTATGATAATGTAGTGGTAAAATGCATGTAGTAGAATGCATGCTAGTATGTATTGAATATTGCATAGCTGAATGACGTCTCTTCCAGATCGAATTGATTGACTCAATAAGCGACCCTCGAAGAATGAGTATATTTGATAAGCTATGAAGTAGATCCCAGTTACAGGTCGAGCTGAGCGACTATGATGGGACATGTATTGAATATTGCATAGCTGAATGGCGTATCTGCCAGATCGAATTGATTGACTCAATAAGCGACCCTCGGAGAGCGAGTATATTTGATGAGCTATGAAGCAGGTCCCGGTTATTGGTCGAGCGGAGCGACCGTGATGGGACATGCATTGAATATGGCATAGCTGAATGGCATCTCTGCCAGATCGAATTGATTGACTCAATAAGCGACCTTCAGAGAGCGAGTATATTTGAAGAGCTATGAGGCAGTCCCCGGTTATTGGTCGAGCGGAGCGACCGTGATGGGACATGTATTGAATATGGCATAGCTGAATGGCATCTCTGCCAGATCGATTTAATTGACTCAATAAGCGATCCTCGGAGAGCGTGTATATTTGAAGAGTTATGATGTAGATCCCAGTAATGAGATATGTTAAATGTTAAATGTAGGTTGGACTGGTTGAACCAATAACCAACTTTGTAGAATGTGTTTTGTTTGATCGAATTGGACGTACCAATAATCGACCTGTAAGATGTTGGTCGAGCTCGCCCTGAGTATAAGCTGTTAAGTTGTTTAATCTTGAGTCTTGAAGTTGAGTTTGAGCGTTTGCATCTGAAGCTAAGGTCGGGTTCGTCCCGAGTATAAGCTTGAATAAGTTGTAATTGCCTCGAGTACCTCGACCTCGACGCCTTCATGATGTGGTTTGATAAGTTTGATCATTGAGTATGAATCTGAAATCAGGCTCGCCCTGAGTATAAGATTGAATAAGTTGTAATTGCCTCGAGTACCTCAACCTCGAGCGCCTTCATAATGTTGTTGGAAAGATCGGGCTCGTCCCGAGTATAATTTCTGTCGATTGACATTAAGTATGTTGTATCTGAAGCTGAGGACGAGCGTTGTGTCTAAATATGAAGTTGGGCTCGCCCTGAGTATGATTGAATGTGTTGGTCGAGCGTTGTGTCTGAATCTGAAGTTAGGCTCTCCCCGAGTATGATTGAATGTGTTGGTCGAGCGTTGTGTCTGAATCTGAAGTTAGGCTCGCCCTGAGTATGATTGAATGTGTTTGTCGAGCGTTGTGTTTGAATCTGAAGTTAGGTTTGCCCCGAGTATAAGTTTGAATAACGAGCTCGATAATAAGTTGTAATCGCCTCGAGTACCTCGACCTCGAGCGGCTTAATAAGATGATATCAAGCATTGAGTCTGAATTTGAAGTTGGGCTCGCCCCGAGTATGATTGAATGTGTTGGTCGAGCGTTGTGTTTGAATCTGAAGTTAGGCTCGCCTCGAGTGTGAGTTTGCAATCGCCTCGAGTACCTTGACCTCGAGTGCCTTCATAATTTGGTTCGATGTTGTTGAAAAAATAAGGACGGGCATGGAGTCTTAATCTGAAGTTGAGCAGATGTCATTTGTTGTTGTTGCTACTACAGTTCATGTTGTTGAATAATCTAAACGAACTATTGGTGGTGAAGCAATTCAAACTATAAGTTGTATTGGAGATTCACGAACTATTGCGACCTGTAGAGAATTCGACATATCTTCACGAACTAGTTTTGATTTGGTAGAGCTCTCAACTGGAGTCACAACTCGAATTGGTGAAGCTTGTTGTTGGTGAACCAATGTGACCTGCAAATTGCATTTGTGTTCCTCGAACTATTGTTTCTCGATCTATAATCCGCGATCTCATGGGGCTTCACGAACTGTTGAGGTCGATTTTAAAGCATAATCTTACGGGCTTTCACGAACTGTCGAGCCACCAAAAAATCTTCTGAAAATCAGCTCGAATTTGAGCTTGCTGCTATATGATGATGGTGTTCATGCTTGATTGAAGGAGAGAAAGAGAGACCTCATCGTCTGTTAATAAGCTTGAGAAACCCACTGATGTGAATTGATGGATATCTTGAAAAACCCAATTGATTTGCAAAAAATCCAAATCGATTTGCCACAAGCGATCTAGAAGGGCTTCATTCTGCAAGTGCGTTAGATACTACGTCAACAGCAAAAAAAAACTCTGTTTGAAACAAAAATGAGAGATCGCAAAATTAGACGAGAAACGTAGCAGGATGGCTTCTTCACGTAGTTGGAAATAATGACTGTCATTTATCTCTTATTTTTAGAGAAGTTGCCAGAGAGAGAGAGGATTGATGAATTGCTGAGTGATTTTGACTTTCTGGTTTTGATTTGCCATTCTTTAGAAAAAAAATTGACTGGTTGGAGAACGCTGAGTATGATCTTCGTTCCCACAGACGGCGCCAAATGTAATAGCCTATTTTCGTGGAGACCGAAAATAGTGTTTTACACCTTGAAATGGAGAATCCTGTAGATGAAATAGCTATAAACACAAAGTTTTAGCGTGGAAAACCCTTGAATGGGTAAAAAAACACGACCTCTCCTGAGGATTTTAGAAATAGAGATATTTATAGATGTTTGCTAGCTATTACAAAAAGAGAGAGAGAGAGAGAGAGAGAGAGAGATGTAGAAAATGATCTCTTAGAGGTTCTCAGAGCAGTCCCCTCTAATTCGTAGCTATCTAGTCTTATTTATAGGTCTTATAATACGACCGTTATTGTTTTAATGAGGAACGTTACAATATGTGAACTTGATGAGTCTTCATAATGGTCGAGTAACGGCTTGAGTAACTTTTCTTCTTTGTAACTGCTCCATAATGTGTCATAAATGACCACGTGTTTCTTGACGAGGTCGAAGTACTGTAGATGTATCAATTCGAAGTACTGTAGCAGGTCGAAGTATTGCAGTAGGTCGGAGTACTGTAGCAGTTCGGGTTAATGTAACTGTTACTATTCAAAGCACTGTAGATGTGGTAGTTCGAAGTTACTGTAGCAGGTCGGAGTATTGGAAATAGGTCACCACACTAACTCAGACAATAAACGATGTTGAGGCAAACCTACATACCGTTCTAACTAGTACTTACACGTCACGTAGGAGAGAGTAGTTGTTAAATGGTTTTTCTCATGAATCCCCTAGAGGGTGGAACGACCTGAAGAGAGAGAGAGAGAGAGAAAAATTTTGCAACATTTTAGGCTCTTGATAGTAAATTAGAGATGCTCTTACAACTACGAAATATCATATCAAACGTTTTACTGCGACATGTTTCAAATAACTATTTTCCTATTTACCAAGTAATATACAGCTCAGTCGAGTAGTTGCTTAAGGTAGCTACCCTAACCCTTAGAATTGCACTCTAAATAGCATCTCCAACAAAGGGAGCCGCGCTCTCTTAAAACCAAGACTCCAGATTAAAAAAGCCCTCCAAAAGCTCAAGACTCTGTCTCAGAACTCACAAGTCTGTCAAGACTTCTCCCGAACATATTTAACAGGCAACTGTCTTTGTGCGCTTATCACAGACATACGACAGCAACCTAACAGGCACAGTACAGACTCATCTAAATTGTTGGAAAAGAAAGAAGGCGCTCCTAACGAAATAAATTCAATAGCACAAAATCAAAACCCCTCCACAATCTCACATTATTGTATCTTTTAGTATTTAAAAGTTACCCATGGATGCATTATTGCTAGTTGGAATTATTATGCTCGTATGAAAATTTGTGTTCATGTTCATGTTCATGTTCATTAAGAGGAGAATTGATACGACTTTAGGATAGGGGTGGGTCGCATGTCGGTGTTATATATTATTTGATATTATGCACCACCTACCTCTTGCCCCAGTGGTTGGTCGGGTTACACTTACATGAGGTGCAGGGTTCGATTCTCACCACTGGTGAGTTTTGAAGTTGGTATGAACCCGTCGGTCTTGTGTCGGCTTTCTCAGTTCGTGTGGTTTGTGGGTTATTGCACGAGCCCTAAAATATCTAGTCTGGAATTGACGGGGCTGACAGTGGCTTGGATACCTCTAGTGCAAAAAAAAATCCGTCCTTTTATTATGTCGTGGGTTTGTTGTCTATAAAAATTAGAAATCGGGTTAGGAAAAATTATAAATCCCTGGTATCAAGACATGTTTAGACAAAAGGGCTAAGAATAAAATTACGGGAAAGCCCGGCCTGAAACATAAGCAAACCAAAAAAGGCACAGACCCTACAGACATGGTACCAATCCAACGTGTAAGTTTGAAAATAAGATGACCAAATTAAGACATCAGTAGTAAAATTACCTCTCTGAAGCAATGCATTGCTTGCAAATTCAGATCATAGGCTGCAAACATGAAACAAAACCACCAGATATTTTGCAACTCCGGGGGACAGCCACGAATATGACCACTTATTTAGGTGGAAAATTTTAAAACACCCATTGCAGCAAAATTAGTATTGCATCAGATTTTTTCACACTGATGCAAACACATTTGGGATAATCATATTCCAAGGGCTAAACCTGCACCGTTACTGTTAAGGGTGAACTCGAACTATGTTGGTCGAAGCTCTGTAGAGCTCAAGGAACAAGCTCGGAATTCGTTATGCTTGTCGAAGCTCAATGGAGCTCGTGGAACAAGCAAGGATCGAAGTCGAAGTGAAACAGATTGAAAATGAGATTTTCAATGTTCATATTCGAACTGGTTTTGGTACCTGAAATTCGAACTGATTAAGTTACTTGAAGATTCGAGTTTGTTATGTTAACTGAAGACACGAGCTGGTAAAGTTTCATGAAGACTCGAACTGGTTCTGTGCGAACTGCTGAAGAAAGATTCAAAGTCCGTCGAAGTATGACAAGACAGATCGCCAGCTCACTAGACAAGACGGCGGAGTTGTTAGACCTTACAACTACAGCAGCCAGCTTAAATGGACAAGACGACGAAGTTGTCAACGTCATGCTCAACCAGCAAAACAGTTTCCCTGACTCCTTAAATGGAACAAGGAGAAAGCGTCAGCTTCAATTTCGTATAAGGTCTATAACCCTTGCTACAAGAAAACCTACACTATTAGCGAAACTTGTCTCACCCAACCAGAAGATCCCCAAGCCAAGTTGAGTTTCCTAATGTCAAAACACGGCTGGTTTCTGATGTATCAGTCCAAGTCCATGGAATGTTTCCTATTCAGTCCCTTTGCTGATGAGAAGATCAAACTCCCAACTTTAGATGAGAGCAATAGCGATGTTACTAGGGCGACATTTTCATCTCCCTCGACTTCCTCTGACTGCATTGTCTTCATCGTCATGTTCAACATGGAAAAAGAAAGCTCCTATATAAACACTTGCCATACTGGTGAGACGATATGGACTACAACTACCTTGGGTTCTCCACTGAATTTTACTGATGTGGCCTACGCGGAAGGGGTGTTCTATGGTATGAGTCTGTTTGAAACTTTTGGAACATTCGATGTTGTGGTGACTTATTTCCAATACTCCGACCTGCTACAATAACTTCGAACTACTACAGCTACAATACTTTGAATATTAACATCTACATTAACCCGAACTGCTACAGTAATCCGACCTGCTACAGTACTTCGAACTACTACATATACAGTACTTTGAATAGTAATATCTACATTAACCAGAACTGCTACAGTACTTTGAACTGATACATCTACAGTATTTCGACCTGGTCAATAAACACGTGGCCATTTATGACACATTATGGAGCGATTACAAGGAAGAAGAGTTACTCAAGCCGTTACTCGACCATTATGAAGACTCATCAAGTTCACATATTGTAACGTTCATCATTAAAACAATAACGGTCGTATTATAAGACCTATAAATAAGACTAGATAGCTACGAATTAGAGGGGACTGCTCTGAGAACCTTTAAGAAATCATTTTCTACATCTCTCTCTCTCTCTCTTTGTAATAGCTAGCAGTCTAAATAAACCTCTCTCTCTCTTTCTAAAATCTTCATGAGAGGTCGTAGTTTTTAACCCATTCAAGGGTTTTCCACGCTAAATCTAGTGTCGTTTGTTTCCTGTTCATAACTAAACATACTAGATTTCGAAGGTGTAAAGCGCTATCTTCGTGCAATACGAAAATAGGCTATTACATTTGGCGCCGTCTGTGGGAACGAAACAATTTGTTATCGTTCTCCGATCTAGCTGATATTTCTTCCTCT
This sequence comes from Kingdonia uniflora, assembly GCA_014058105.1. Lineage (NCBI taxonomy): Eukaryota > Viridiplantae > Streptophyta > Magnoliopsida > Ranunculales > Circaeasteraceae > Kingdonia > Kingdonia uniflora. The sequence goes on from JACGCM010001854.1 coordinate 3,123,250, forward strand.
CTAAAGAATAGCAAGAAACGCATAGCAAAGAGAACTCTCTCTCTCTATTACAATATTCTTATTTGAGATGTGAAAGGGGAGCCACAAAATCTCTTTCTCTCTCATCATTCTCTCTGTTTGTTATGGTCCTTAAGTTCTCTCTTCTAGATATCATCATCCCTGTACAAAATCAAACCCAACCATTAATGTTAGTAGTACTTCAACTCAAACTTTACACAATAACAACGATGAGGTTAGTAGGGATGAAATCCAGGTTGCTATTGCTAAAGCTACTGAGCTTATAGTACTTCATATTGCTTTGAAACAAGGAAACATCAACATCAACAACAGCCACTCTGTCTCATCCGATTCTCTGCCAATTTTCAGATCTGCCAAATTTGTTTGATCAGATCGGAGAGTCTCCTTCTAATTCACTTGCTGCAAAGCCAAATTTCGGGATGCCTTTTACTGTTACCACCGTGAAGAATCCATCCTTAAAAATTGTTTACGATGAGGCATTGTAAACGATTGGTATTCAGTTTTTAAAAGTAAAGTGCGAATCAGTTCGTATTACAAGTCAGATGCAGTTCGTATCTCAACTATGAAGCAGTTCGGTCCATAGTAATGAATCAGCTTGTATCTCAACTATGAAGCCATACTTAAGTTCATTCTCATGGTTCCTTGACAAGGGCTGCGATGCATCCGTCCTCGTTACCTCCAAAACCTTCAACAAAGTTGAGCGCGACGTTGACATCAGATATGTTATCCGCGCCAAGACCGCTCTCGAGCTCGAGAGTCCCAACACCGTCACTGAAGTCGCCAAAGTTTACATATCACATTTGTTTCTCGATTTATATCGTGTTAATCAAGTCGCCTGCTCTCCAAACATACTTCACTGCTGCTGCTGTCATCGCATTACTACTCCTGTTACAGTTGCTGCTGCTGCTCCTGCCAGCGTTCTATTTAACAGTTGTTGTTGCTGCTCCTGTAATTGCATTGTTACTCCTGTTGCTACGACGAAACAAACTTTAGTCATCACATTTCTGTTGTTTACAAGTTGTTACTGTTTTCCAGTGAGGGAGAAGCAGAGCGCATTATCAAATGGTTGCCCTCACGATACTGCAAATACCGTTACATGGAAGACATCAATCTAATACATACAGATCCGTCGAAATAGCCATCAGCTCAACTTGGTCAAGCCTTGATATACAACAAACCACATCAACAACAAAACAATCCTCAAACGACCTCAACGATGAGAGGTTCAACAACATGATCAACCACAACAATACTCCTGATCAGCAACAACAATACCATATTGTTCACCAGTTCGCGAATCAAGATCAACAACAACAATGATAGATAATCCAACGGCTTCATCTCTTCTCATGGGCGCGACAACTTCAGAGCCAAGGAAGTACCCATCATAAATATCTTCATATGGAAGCCAACAACCATACTCGGGGCGATCCCGACCTCAGCATCTCAATCTCGTCACAAGATTGCTCATACTCATAAAGAATTTCACGATGCCAATGAGCCATTAAAACTTTTTTTTGGTGTCCCAAGCTAATGACGAACAGATGCCAAAGACCAGCAGCTACTACTACAACTAATATGCCAAGTTCACAGCAACAACAGCTATTACTTCAGCTTCAACAGCAACAGAATCAATAGAGACTAATATGAATCTCAAGCCAAACAACAAAATCACACAGCATTATGAAGGCGCTCGAGGTCGAGGTACTCGAGGCAATTACACCTTAACTTATACTCGGGACGAGCCTAACTTCAGATTCAGACACAACGCTCGAGCCAACACATTCAATCATACTCAGGGCGAGCCCAACTTCAGATTCAGACACAACGCTCGACCAACACATTCAATCATACTTAGGGCGAGCCCAACTTCAGATTCAGACACAACGCTCGACCAACACATTTAATCATACTCGGGGCGAGCCTAACTTCAGATTCAGACACAACGCTCGACCAACGCATTCAATCATACTCGGGGAGAGCCCAACTTCAGATTCAGACACAACGCTCGACCAACAAATTCAATCATACTCGGGGCGAGCCCAACTTCAGATTCAGACACAACGCTCGACCAGCACATTTAATCATACTCGGGGCGAGCCCAACTTCAGATTCAGACTCAAATTCTCGACCTCATCTTTTCAAACAACATCAAACCACATTATGAAGGCACTCGAGGTCGAGGTACTCGGGTTGATGACAAACTTATTATCGAGCCCGACATTTTCTACAACATTATTAAGGCGTTCGAGGTCAAGGTACTCGAGGCGATTACAACTTATTCATATTCATACTCGGGGCGAGCTCGATCAACATCTTGCAGGTCGGTTATTGGTTCGTCCAATTCGACCAAATAGAATACATTCTACAAATCTAAAAGCTGCCGCCTGGATACAACCAACCCAGCTCTACATACTATATGTCTCATTACTGAGATCTACATCATAGTTTATCAAATATACTCGCTCTCTAAGGATCGCTTATTGAGGCAATTAATTCGATCTGGCAGAGATGTCATTCAGCTATGCAATATTCAATACATGTCCCATCACGGTCGCTCAGCTCGACCTGTAACTGGGATCTACATCATAGCTCATCAAAATATACTCGCTCTCCAAGGGTCGCTTATTTAGTCAATCAATTCGATCTGGCAGAGATGCCATCCAGCTATGCAATATTCAATACATGTCCCATCACGGTCGCTCAGCTCGACCTGTAACTGGGATCTACATCATAGCTCATCAAAATATACTCGCTCTCCTAGGGTCGCTTATTGAGTCAATCAATTCGATCTGGCAGAGACGTCATCCAGCTATGCAATATTCAATACATGTCCCATTAAGGTCGCTTAGCTCAACCTATAACTGTGATCTACTTCATAGTTCTTCAAATATATATGCTCTCCGAGGGTCGCTTATTGAGTCAATCAATTCGATCTGGCAAAGACGTCATTCAGCTATGCAATATTCAATACATATCTCATTACTGAGATCTACATAATAGCTCATCAAATATACTCGCTCTCCGAGGATCGCTTATTGAGGCAATCAATTCGATCTGGCAGAGACGCCATTCAACTATGCAATATTCAATACATGTCCCATCACGGTCGCTCCGCTCGACCTATAATCGGGACCTGCCTCATAGCTCATCAAAATATACTCGCTCTCTGAGGGTCGCTTATTGAGTCAATCAATTCGATCTGGCAGAGACGCCATTCAGTTATGCAATATTCAATACATGTCCCATCACGGTCGCTCAGCTCGACCTGTAGCTGGGATCTACTTCATAGCTCTTCAAATAAACTCGTTCTCCGAGGGTCGCTTATTAAGACATTCAATTCGATATGGCAGAGATGCACCATTCAGCTATGCAATATTCAATACATACTAGCATGCATTCTACTACATTATCATACATTATCATCCATTCTAATACATTTTCTTACAACAGTTGCTTCAACCATGCAATTTACATATCCAAAAATCAAAGATATGTCCCAACCAATACCACTCGCTTATGATGCTTCTCGTGCTATTGGCTAAGACGGGGCGAATGTGGTGACTTATTTCCAATACTCTGACCTGCTACAGTAACTTCGAACTACTACAGCTACCGTACTTTGAATAGTAACATCTACATTAATCCGACCTGCTATAGTACTTCAAACTATTACATATACAGTACTTTGAATAGTAACATCTACATTAACCAGAACTGCTACAGTAATCCGACCTGCTACAGCACTTCGAACTGATACATCTACAGTATTTCGACCTGGTCAACAAACACGTGGCCATTTATGACACATTATGGAGCGATTACAAGGAAGGAGAGTTACTCAAGCTGTTACTCGACCATTATGAAGACTCATCAAGTTCACATATTGTAACGTTTCTTATTAAAACAATAATGGTCGTATTATAAGACCTATAAATAAGACTAGATAGCTACGAATTATAGGGGACTGCTCTGAGAACCTCTAAGAGATCATTTTCTACATCTCTATCTCTCTCTCTCTTTGTAATAGCTAGCAGTCTAAATAAACCTCTCTTTCTCTCTCTTTCTAAAATCCTCAGGAGAGGTCGTGGTTTTTAACTCATTCAAGGGTTTTCCACGCTAAATCTAGTGTTGTTTGTTTCCTATTCATAACTAAACATACTAGATTTCGAAGGTGTAAAGCGTTATCTTCATGCAATACTAAAATATGATATTTCAGATGTTGTTAAGAGAACACGGATTACGCTAATAGCCGGAGAAGTGGGGGGACGCCTAGCTGCCTCATTTGGAGAGATTATTTGGGTGTGTTCTGGTCCACATATTTATAGGCTGGATCAATCTCAGAGGAACGGTGTGAGTTGGGTCGAAGTAAAACACTTTGGAGGTCAAGTATACTTTGATATCGGTTCTAGTTCCCCCTATATAGTTTTGCAATCAATAGCACCACAAGGAATGGGAGACAGGCTCTATCTATTATATGATGGTAAGGTGAAGTACTTCTGCCCAAAATTTGTAAGACAATTTGATTATAGCATATATGAGGGAATTGACATGAATGGTTGTGATATAAGTCTTGGAAGTAGACACCTATTTAAAACTCTTGATCACATATTAATGACATTTATGGGGGCAATAGTGAAGAAGTTCAATTTCATATTTGTGTTTTGTTTCACATCATTTTCTGTAATTTGATTTGAATAAATTTTGTCTTTCTTATTGTTATGTTTATGTAAGCTATACTATTTTCAGCCTCCAAGGTTTAATAAGGCTCTTTCTTTGACACTATATTTGATTAGCTTTTAACAAAGCTATCTTGTGAAAAGACATTGTCAAGCCTCAACATAAAAATTAACAAAACTGGCCTTATGAAAATGGGGAAGGATTTAGACTCAAGTCTCACTCAAAAGGACCACACATCTTTAGAGATGAATGGTCCTCATAATAGAGGAGGTGGAAAAGAAAACCCAAATAAAATTAGGTGAAAATGAGTTGGCAAAGACACACATACTCTCTCTTTCACTCAGATCTCTCTTTTTTTTCTCTCTCTACCTCAATGAAGAACAATGGCAAAAAAATTCAATTTATCTTTGAGTGACAGTGTCGTGACAAATCTCTCTCTTTTAAGGTTTAATTAAGGATCGATGTTATTTGGATTTTTTTATCTCTCCCTCACTCTCTCTCTTTGTAACCCATTTATATGAATTTATCGATGTTGACATCAAGTTGTGATTAGGTTGTGTTGGTCTTTAAAGAATATCGCATTGTAAACCCATTGTTGCTGACATTTTAGATTGTGTTGTTGTCTTTATAAATTGTTTTCGACAATTTTTTAATGCAGATTATTATCGAGTATACAATACATCGACAATAAAAGGTTTCACAAACACTCGCAACTTATCTGTCGAGTTTAGTCGGCAATCTGCTCATTGTCGACAAGCTACAATCACAATACTTCATCCTTGGTTCTGTTTCAACTGTGTATAATCGACAATACACCAATCGACACACACGCATCACATCTAGTGGCTAAGAATAGAGGGCATTAACTGCTTTAAGCAATGAGTTGGCTTTCTTCTTTTGACATGGCATGAATTTCAATCTTCTTGCTCTCTCTCATAAGTCATATCCACATACAATTTCGGTTTTACAAGCAGTCGACAATATTCTGCATTAAAGGTAGTAACTTGCGGCGTTTTTTCCCCGTACTAGCGTATATTGACAATTTTTTAAACTTGTAATTTTTTATACTTTTTGAATGAAATGTAAGTATTTTTGCTCAAAGTCATATGTGGTTTTAATTTTTGTCTCTATCATTATTCTACTTCAAGGGGTCCCCTACTTTAAACTATATTTACTAGAACTCTAGAAGTCTCTCACTAAACTATAATATTTGTCGATTAAGTAGTAAGTTGATGGATCAATTAGTGTAAAATATTGTTGCTCACGAGTTTCACTAACAATAAGTAGTATTGATGACAGGTATACTCAACAATGCATGTTGTTGTTATTGTCGATTTTAGGGTTTGCTCGACAATTATTAAAACTTTATTATCAAATCGTCATTATCAATGCACAAAAGATGTGGCCAATATTGTCGATACACACAGAAGACTCATCCTTCACCCCCTCTAGTTACAAGAACGGCACATCTCTATGTTAGATTATAGCAAACAAAATCTCAAATATTATATAACAAAATGTAGATCTCACATTAGAAATTGCAGAAAATCAGGCGCAGGTTATTTCTATTATTGTCGACCAATCCAACTCAATCCATTTTCGACAATTATATTATCGAAAATATGGTGATCAACATTTCTGCTTCACTCCATATTATCGATATAGGATGGCTAGACAAATGAGTCCATGATAGATGAATGTCATATAAAAAACAACAAAATTGTCGACAATCGCAGGTTTTAAAGAAAGATAGTGGGAGTTATTCGTAAAGAGAGATAGTGGTGACCCAAAATCTGAGGTCTTCTTCTTCAACGAATGTGAGAGATATATATATATATATATAGAGGAACCATCTTCAATTTCTGAGTATTCCCTTCTTTTTTTAACTAAGAGAGAGAGAGAGAGAGAGAGAGAGAGAGAGAGCTTTTAAATTTATGATCTTAACAAAATTGAGTGGTAAAGAGAGTGAATAGAGTGATTTTCGTCATTGTTCTTCATAGAGAGAGTGATAGATCTTAAAGAAAATAAATGGGTAAAAGAGAGAGAGAGGTTTGATTTCAAATTAGAAAATAGAGTTTGAGAGAGTGAGAGTGAGAAAAAACCAGATTTGAGATTCAAAATTGAAATTGGAGAGAGAGAAGAGAGGAAAATAAATATCTACCAACATGAAGAGAAGAGAGAGAGAGAGGCCAACTCATTTCTACCTAATATCATTTGGGCTTCTCTTTTCCCCTTCATCTATTATCAGGACCATTCATCTCTAGAGATGTGTGGTTCCTATTGAGTGAGACTTTAGTGTCTCATTTTTTAGTATCTCTAAATCCTCTCCCTATGAAAAGGAAAATTGTATATATGGTTGACGATATAGGATACAACTCTTCTATATTGTCAAAAAAAATTCTCTTCTCCTTATGGGAGCTGCTAGGATTCGTAAGGCTTTGTCCTCGAGCTTTTATGTAGTGGATAACTAGGGTTTTGGGGAGGGATTGCAGTCAGGCAGTTGTGTGAGGGACTGAGGATACTAACTAGTATTATGTAAAATAGGCAATGGCTAAGACTACGGATTATACATGATTTAAGTTGTCAACAGTCTTCCAAAAACTGAAATAATAGCAAGGTAACAACGGCACTTCACTTTTAAAAAAATAGAGTGTGTCCGACACCCCGACACTTAGACGCACGTGTCCAACACTATTTACAAGCTACTTATCTAGTTTATGCCATTTCCAACACCTGTATCCGTGTCGTTGTTATCTAGAATAATAGTATGCATAGTAGGATCTTCATAAATCTTCTCTTTGGTTATGCAGCTAGTGCAGAAAGGCAATGCAATTCAAGGTTCCTTTTGAAGCAAAATGAAGAACAGACAGGCAAATAGAAGGCCACAAAAATACTCATTTCTTTCATGCAATGCAAGGCAAAGATTAAGGGTATGAACTGCTTCAATTGGAATTCCATTAAGAACATGAATCCATTATTGAGAATCAAGTTCTATTATCAAGACAGATTCAGGAATAGTGTAGTGTAAATTAATGAAGAGCTTACTTATAAAGCGCCTTTTAAGATTTTGGCAGAAGAAAATTAAATACTCGCTTGAACTTTAAATGGTATTTGAGTTATCAAAATTGGCTAATGGAAACAAATATGCCTTTGTAATCTCAAGGGACTTATGATTCCTAGCGAGTTTTGTGTGTGGATTAGAAGCATTATTGAAAGTGTTATCCATGTATTCGTCATTCCTCAGATTTTATTCAAGCATTAATAGTGTCATCCCCCAAAGTTTTAGTCTGTCTTTGTGTATGTTTAATTAAGTACTTTAACTTAACAATCTTGCAAACTCGTTGTCAAGCATCAACTGAATAATTTTATTATAGAAATACTAGAGGTGGATAATTGGGACTGAAAGTTTTACCCTGTGAGGCTAGTATGAGAGAAGTTCCAAAGATTTTACTAATAGTTGTCCATTTTTATTTGTGACATTTTTTTTTTAAGACCCAAGAGACCTGTAGACTCCGCCAATTGACCCTAACAATTTCGAGCTCACCAGGTTTAGGCCTAAAGAGACCAGAATCTTAATGCATCCTTAAAATGAAGGCCCCAGCTGGCATAATAACTCCAATACCATAGTCTTAAATTAAGTTTATTCATATTACAGTCAAGTTGAAAAATAGAAGAAAAAAAACTTTTCATGGACTAAAAATATTTGATTAAACTCCTAAATCCTAATTAGGGTTTTGCCGAGAGACTTTCATACGTGAAAAGCGATAACAACTCATGTGATATGACGCTCTTTAAAAAATTACATATATCTATAAAGAGTTCAACCAAGAACACAAAATTCAGATACTGAGGTCTCACTTTACATAAATTCAACGTTATTAGAAAGATTTTCTTTGACTTTATAAAAAAAATCAGCATTTTTGAAAGGTTTACTTAGATCATGTTTTGTTTCTATACAATGTCTATTAAGATTATAGATTCTGATTTGATATTGTTCTATACATTTGTTTTAAAGTTTCTTAATCTTGGTTTTATTTCCTTTCCATTTTTACTTTCTTCTAATCGTCTATAACAAAAACTACTAATTCTTATCAGAAAGTATTTCATGTTCAAAATTAGTGACTGTGAGAGGCTACGGTTTCCATAACCTATGGACCGTAACTTATCATGGACTGATCTTCCTCCAGAGATCATGGACTTGATAATGGAAAATCTCGTGTTCTCAGATCAAGAACGTGTTCGTGCAGTTTGTACTGTTTGGCTGTCTCTACGTCATGTTCAGCCAGCAAAACAGTTTCCATGGCTCCTTATCTGGAACAAGAAAAAAACGACGACTTCAATTTCGTGTAAGCTCTATGATCCTTGCTACAAGAAAACCTACACCATTAGCGAAACTTGTCTCACTCAACCAATAGATCCTCAAGACAAGTTGAGTGTCCTAACGTCAAAACATGGATGGTTTCTGATGTATCAGTCCAAGTCCATGGAATGTTTTCTATTCAGTCCCTTTGTTGATGAGAAGATCAAACTCCCAACTTTAGATGAAAGAAATGGTGATGTTACCATGGCGACGTTTTCATCTCCCCCGACTTCTCCTGACTGCATTGTCTTTATCGTCATGTTCAGCAGAGAAAAATAGAGCGCCTATATAAACACCTGCCATGTTGGTGAGGCGACATGGACTACAACTACCCTGGGTTCTCCAATGGATTTTACTGATGTGGTCTACGCAGAAGGGATGTTCTATTTTATGAGTCTGTTTGAAACTTTCGGAACATTCGATGTTGTTAAACGAACATTGACTACGCTAAAAGTGGGAGATGCATGGGGACACCTACCTAGCTGCTTCCTCTGGAGGAGAGATTATTTTGCTGTGTTCTGGTTCTCATATTCATAGGCTGGATCGATCTCAGAGGAGCAATATGAGTTGGGTCCAAGTGAAATATTTTGGAGGTCAAGTATGGTTTGATATCGGTTCTAGTTCCCCTTATAACATTGTTTCGCAATCAATAGCACCAAGAGGAATGGGAGACAGACTCTATGGTAAGGTGAACTACTTCTGCCCGAAATTTGTAAGAAAGCTTGATTGTAGAATATATGAGGAGATCGACACAAATGGTTGTGAGACGAGTCTCGAAGTAGGTAACGGTTGTGTGACTTGGATTAAACCACCTATTTAGGACTTCTGTGACATGAATGTCACATATTAATAACGCTAATGTGGGCAATAGTGTAGAACTTTAATTTGGTTTTTGTGTTTTGTTTCATATTGCTTTCTGTAATTTGATTTGAATAATTTACACGTCTTTCTTATCATTCTGTTTATGTAAGCTTTAATATTTTCAACCTCCCAGGGTTTAGAATCTGACTCTATATTTGATTAACATTTTAACAAAACAATCTTGGGAAAATCACTATCAAGCCTCAAAAGAAGGAAGAAAAATTACTAATAAATAACTCGTTTTTCGGAAAATGCATATACGGCTGAAGATAAAGGATACCACTCTTCTATATTGACACCAGTTTCCTCTTTTCTTCATGGGAGCTGGTAGGATTCGTAGATCTCTGTCCTTGAGCTTTTTATGTAGTGGATAACTAAGGTTTTGGGGAGTGATTGCAGACAGGCAATTGTGTGAGGAACTGAGGATACAAACTAGTGTCTGTAAAATAGACACTGACTAAAAGTACGGATTAGAAACTAAGATTTATGCTGTCAACAGAGTACCAAAAACTGAAATGATAGTATACTTGGTAAGTGGTGCAGACAGGCAATGCAGTTCAAGGTTCCTTTTGAAGCAAAATGAAGAACAGACAGGCAAATGGCAGGCAGCAAAAATAGTCATTTCTTTAATGCAATGGCAACGATTAGGGTATGAAATTTGAATTGGAATTCGATGAAGAACACGAGTCTATTATTGAGAATCAGATTCTATTATAAAGACAGGTTCAGGAATCGTGAAGTGTTACTTAATGAAGAACTTATAAACCGTATGCCTTCTATGATTTTGCCAGAAGAAAATTAAATACTCGCATGAATTTTAAATGGTATTTGAGCTATCAAAATTGGCTAATCTAGACCAATATTGCCTTTGTAAATAATTAAATGATAGAGAGCAACATTGCCGTTGCTTCATAATGGGAGAAGGAGGCGGAAATTTAGGCCAGACATTTCTGTAGATCATGGTAGTTTAACCTACTTTTTATTTTTCTGCTTAGGGTTCTCAAGGGACTTGTGATTCCTAGTGAGTTTTTTGTGTGAAGTATTATTGAGAGTGTTATACATGTATTCTTCATACCTCAGATTTTATTCAAGTATTATTGAAAGTGTTATCCATGTCTTCTTCACTCAGATCTTATTCAAGCGTTAATAGTGTCAGCCTCCAAAGTTTCAGTCTGTCTTTGTGTATGTTTTGATTAAGAATCATTTCAACAAAACAATCTTGCAAACTCACTCTCAAGCAACAACTGATTTTTTCATTATTCTATTAAAACTAAATTACACTGCAAATGAGAAACTTCTAGACTGCCCTTTGTCAATCAAATCAATGGGATAGTAGGGACGAACACACTTTTATTGATAAAAGCTAAGTGGCATAGTAGTAGTCCCAAGAAAAAGGATGATAGTGTTTTCTTCTAGATAATTGGGGCTTGGATGGATGAGGACAGGGTGGACTCTCCTATATTGTCAGTAGTTTTCTCTTCTCTTACGAACTAGAACTGGTGGGATTGACAGAAGAGGTTGGATTCGAACATTAGGGCTTTGTCAAATAAATCTTTATATAATGGAGAGCTAGGGTCGAGAAGTTGGACAGATTATGCAGGGATAACTGGGCATACCGGATGACAGGCTTGTCACATAAATGAGTGTCATGGAGACTATTAAATAGTTTAAGAGACTATCTATCTCCTTTTTCTTGGTAATGTTTTTACGTTCCTGATGGACATCTAAGGGGTCTAAATGTTGCTGAACCTTTTAAAGGTAGATGGTTCATATGCATGCACACGAAGCAGAAAACGGAACATATGAAAGGAGCTAGATTGCTTAAAAGTTGGCAATAGTTTCTGGACTCACCACAATTATACTAGTAAATCCTCGCAGGCTGATTCGCCTAAAGCATAATCAGAAGAAGAAAAAAAATTGTAATTATTTTACAAAATATAAATCTTTTAGAAGTTTTATCATTTTTGTTTCCTTTTAGAACTCTAATTGTTTTAGGATATTTTAGCCTTTTAGGTCACAGAAGCTTATATAAGACATGTTCCATGATGAAATTTATTAAGCTTACTTGAGTTTTTTTAGGAAAAGAAAAGCATGCAAGCTTTTAGGCAATAAACTTAAGACAGTATGTTTACTTAGTTTCTTACCATAAAAGATTGCATACTCTTCCTTTCTAGAAAACCCAAGTAAGCTTATTAAACATTGAAATTTTATACAGGAACAGGGCTTGTATAAGCTTTTGTGGCCTGGCATTATCATGGCAATTGAAAAGATTGAGCAACCCTGAGGAGGTTATTTGAAACACGATCTTCACTGATATATTGATATTCTGGTGGGTCGCAAATCTTTGAGAGCAAACTAACTTATGGTAAGCTTTGAAGTAAACTTATGAGCAATTTGATTACATTTCGATGTCTGTTTGCAGTCTTTACTTTATGAAAAGTTAGAACAAGAAAATAAGAGAGAGAATATCGAGCAGAACGGGAGATAATAGATGATATCTCACTGATTTCTTAGTTATGTCACTCACAACGATGCAAGCTACGGATTCAGCTCCAACTTGAGATGTTGAGGATTAGTAATTTTATGAGTGCATTTGGGTTCTTTTATTTCGTAATGTAGTAACCAAAGTAAACTCTTAAATAAATTGGTTGCTAGTTTTATTTAAATTCGCTTGATGACAGTTTATGTCTACTCATTCGTAAAAATAAGGGAGACATAAAATATACTCTTAAATTAATTATATCCTAGAAAGAGGGAAATAGTTGGGACGCTTTGGGATTACTCCCATAATATTTCCAATATCAGAATTAATTATATCCTTTTTCAGAATTTTAATAAGATCTGGAAAATAATTAATACAAATTTATTCATACTTGAGTCCCACTGACCCTAGCCTAATGCCTACATTTATATATATATATATATATATATATAAATCTCCTAAGAGCTTCTAATTTAAGTGGTTTTAACCCTTTGGTATTTCCCTTTATTGGGAGTATATCCAAAGAACCAAAATATATGCATAAAGATAATAGATAACTAGTGCAAGCCGTCTAGCTCCCTAACCCTAGCTGTGAACCCAATAAAGTCCCAAACTCTGATTAGGGTTTTGCCGAGAGACTTTGACAACGACAAAAAAAACATGGGACGTATGTAAAACACTCTTTACAACATCACTCGTGTTTGGAAAGAGTATTATTACCACAAAAACTAAAAATCAAGATGTGCGTGAAAATATGATGGAACGAGGATCTCATTGATGCGTATGTCAAGGCTAGAGAACAAGCTCTTTGTAGTCTCCAATACTAGTTTTGTTAGATGACTATGGAACTTTTGAGTTGAATTTTAAACAAGAAATAATCTTTTTTGTTTTTCTTGTTATTGTATTCTTTTAGAATCAACATGTCTTGGAGGCCACTAAGTCCTAGTATTTTTTCATAGAAAATCAACAAGTCTTTGTGTAAGTTGTCTAATATACCACCTCAATACATCTATTTCTATTATGTAGAATTCATTAGCTATTTCTTCTTCCTCCCAAGACAACCATTGTCAGAACATAACCATGAATTCATGGCCTAGTGTAGGTATTTCTCATGCATAGATACAAACAGAGATTATATAGGATGTAGATTAATTTGAGGAATGTGGATTGATTATTTTGCGTTTTTATAGACTAAAATCAAAACTAGCTGTTTCGCAACCTTTACTGGTCGGCTGTGTGGCCTCGTGGGTTAGACAAAACCGCACAACCTAGTCTTCCTTGCGGACACTTCCTCCCAATAATGAGAGTATTTACCCACTCGGTAGGCCTTTCACCCACTATTTAGAGAACCAAAAGTGGAAAAGAATTATGAATCCCCCCATATTCCAACTTCCTACTACTGAATGTCAATGTATGTTTACTCACTCGTAAAAATAAGGGAGCATAAATTATACATATGGTGAAAACAAAGACAATATGGTAAAAATATTCTTTGAGAAAGAGAGAGGTCACACACACCTAAAAAAGGGGGATATAGTTAACACGCTTAAGAGTTCCTCCTATAATAACTCAAAAATCAAATTAATTATATCCTTTAAAGAACTTCAATACGATCAAAAATTAATTAATTCCAAATTTTGACTCTAAAAAACTTTATTTATACTTCAATTAAACTTTAAGACAAACTCTAGCCTAATGCCTTTATTTATAGAAAAACCTTATGAGTTTTTATTTACTTTGCCTCTAACCCTAAATCATAATACCTATATAGGGACTAGAATCAAAGAACCATTACATAAGCATAAACATAATAGTTAACTAGTGCAAATCAGCGAGCTCCGTAGGCCTAGTTGGGAACTCTATAATAACCCAAACCCTAATTAGGGTTTTGTCGAGAGATTTTCACACATGGAAAACTACAAACAACATGGGACGTGTGTCAAAACAATCTTTATAACGTAACTCTGGTTTAGAAAAAGTTTGACTACAAAAATCAAAATTGCGAGAAAATATGATGCAGTTGAGTATCTTGCAAATGCATATGTCGAGACCAGAGAAGAAAACTCAATTTTGTTAGAACAATCGGGGAAGACACTAGTTGAGAAGCTATGAATCAGTTACAATTTCATTTATGACTATTTTAGAGTTATGGAACTATGGGTTAGTTACAAGTCTATTTATGGTTCTTTAGTGTTGGAGTTACGGAGTCTACATTTCTATGGTTATAATTCATTTATGACTAGAGTTACAGAACTATGAGTCAGTTACAAGTCCATTTATGATTATTTAGTGTTGGAGTTATTTAGAAGTAAAGGAGTCTTAAGTTGGTTACATATCCATTTATGGTTAAACGTTGGAGTTATTTAGAACTTATGGAGTCTGAGTAAGTGTTAATAGACTCATTTTTAGCTTCTAATATGCCCCTTGTTAGATGAGTATGGAACTTTTGAGTTAAATTAAACCATGTAAGAACTCTCTTTGTTTTTCTTGTTCTTGGTGGAAAAAATTTTGACCTCTCCTGAGCCATCAAACATTTGGTCTCTCACCCTTACCTAAACGCCACGTGGCAAGTGAGAGAAGAAAGACTATCCCTGTTAATTACATACTGCATACCCGTATAAGTCGACAAGGGAACTTCGGACAAAGCCATCATTCTCAACGTCCGGGCTTATCTTTATAGCATACTCGTGCACTTGTTCTCCGAAACAAAGGTCTCTCAATTGCCCACAAGCAGAAAAAACAGTAGCAATAGTGTCTGACAAAACCTGCAATCACTGGGGCATTTCATCTAACAAAAGAGTTCATATGCACCCTTATGGTCTCCACCCCGAAAGAAACATGAGATTGCCGTATCCCAATTAATGGGGTTCGCGAGATTCACCTTCCGGATCCCATCGAATATTTTGCGAGCATCACGGAGCGAGTTACAATGGGCATAGATTGCAACAAGCGCATTGGCAACATAGTTGTCGGATTCAACGAACCCCGTTTCGAGGCGTCAGCGTGAATCGCTCGACCTTGATGAAGGGGGCAAAGGTGATGATTGGAAACTGATTTGAGGAGGGTTGTGAAGGTGAAAGAATCAGGTTTGAAGAAGGGTGGGGTTGCTTGAAGAAGTATAGTTTTGGAGGGAAGTTTTTCTCTCTCTCATCAAAATTGACAGGCCCGTGGCGTTTAGGTAAGGGTGAGAGACCAAATGTTTGATGGCTAAAAAAAAATTCCGTTCTTGGTATTCTTTTAGAATTAACAAGTCCTGAAAGACATTAATTCCTAGTATTTTCTCATAAAAAACACATAGTCTTAGTATAAGTTGTTCAATCAACCACCTCAAAACATCTCCATGTATGAGAATTCTTGTAGTAAGGTTCTTCCTCAAGAAACAATCATTGTTGAAACACGACGTCAAACGCATGACCAGATATAGGTGTTCTCCTACGTGGATACAAGTACCGATTTTAAGTAGATGAATTTGGATGATTATTTTGTGTTTCTTATAAAATAAAAAAAGTAGCCGTCATTACTTGTGGGCTACAGAAGCTCACCAATAAGACAAAAACGCGCAGCTTGTTGTTATCTGGTGATGCTTCCTTCACTACTCGTTTACCCATAATCACCCAACCAAAAATTTAAGATTTTCATGTGATTCTAAACTTGTTGTAAACAACTCTACAAGAAAAGTATTGGGTCCCACAACCATTGACTGATTTTTATCGACTTTTATCCTCATTAGGAATTTTTCTTGTAATATGATCTTAATGATCAAAATGACAATACCTTTGAAATTATCTGTAGAAACATTATATGAGATTTTCAAAAGTCCATATCTTACTTTGTCGGTACTGGGATAATGAGGTACCAAGTTACATCAGTTATGCTTATTAGAAAGATTTATTTGAATTCAATTTGATTGTGTTCTATCTTGTAAAATGATTAGATTCTGCTTTGATTTTCATCTATTTTGTGTTCAAGATTTTGAATTTTATTTTATTTCCTTTCACTTTTACCTTCTAATCGTCTATAAAAAAGCACAAATATTTCATGTTCAACATAAGTGTTTTTCAGAGGCTATAATTTCCATCACCTATAGACCGTAGCAGATCTCGTGTTCTCAGATCAAGCATGTGTTCGAACAGTTTGTACTGTTTGGCGGTCTCTACGCCATGTTCAACCAGCAAAGCAGTTTCCCTGGCTCCTTAAATGGAACAAGGATAAAGCGTCAGCTTCAATTTCGTGTAAGCTCTACGACCCTTGCTACAAGAAAACCTACACCATTAGCGAAACTTGTCTCACCCAACCAGAAGATCCCCTAGACAAGCTGTGTGTCTTAGCTTCAAAACATGGCTAGTTTCTTATGTATCACTCCAAGTCCAAGGAATGTTTCCTATACAGTCCCTTTGCTGATGAGAAGATAAAACTACCTACTTTGGATGAGAGAAACGGTGATGTTAGAAAGGCGACATTTTCATCTTCTCCATCTTTCCCAGACTCCGTTGTCTTCATTGTCATGTTCAACGAAGAAGAAAAAAGCTCTTATATTAATACCTGCCATGTTGGTGAGATGACATGGACTACAACTACCTTGGCGACGGATCCTCCATTGGATTTTTCTGATGCGGTCTATGCAGAAGGGGTGTTCTATTGTATGAGTATGTTTGAAACTTTTGGAACATTCGATGTTGTTAAGCAAGCATGGACTAAGTTAATAGTCAGAGATGCGGCGGGACGCCCATCTGCTTCTGGAGGAGATATTATTTTGCAGTGTACTTCTTCTCATTTATATAGGCTCGACAGATCTAAGGAAAGCGATGTCAGTTGGGTCAAAATGGAATACTTTGGAGGTCAAGTATGCTTTGATGGTGGTTTCAGGTTTCCCTATATCATTGTTTCGCAATCAATAGCACCAAAAGGAATGGGAGACAGACTCTATCATTTATCTAATGGCAAGGTGAAGTACTTTTGCCCGAAAGTTGTAAGATCGTTCGACTGTAACATATATGAGGTTGTGAGATGAGTCACGAAGTAGGAAACGGTCGTGTGACTTGGATTGAACCACCTATTTAGGACTTTTGTGACATGAATGTCAGGTATTCATAACGTTTATGCGGGCAATACTGTAGAACTTTAATTTGGTTTTTGTGTTTCGTTTCATATCACTTTCTGTAATTTGATTTGAATAAATTTGCCCTTCTTACTTATCGTTGTATGTATACTTTAAAGCTTGGACTTCACCAAAGTTCAATATTTTCAGAGTCTTTCTGTCTTTATCTTGGCCTAGTATTTTAACAAAATTATCTTGCAAAGACATTGCCAAGCCTCAACAAAAATAAAAGACCTCGTTTTTAGGAAAATTGCATATATGGCTGAGGATAAGGATGCAAGTCTTATATATTGTCAGAACTTTTCTCTTCTCTTCATGAGAGCTAGTAGGATTCGCAGTGCTTTGTCCTCGAGCTTTTATATAGTGGATAACTAGGGTTTGTGGAAGTGATAGCAGACAGGCAGTTGTCTGAGGAACTGATGATACAAACTAGTGTTCAAAAAATAGACAATGACTAAGAGTGCGGATTAGAAACTAGGATCATCGCTGTCAACAGAATCTACCAAAAAATCTGAAATACTAGTATACTTGGCGGGGTCCTTATAAATCTTCTCTCGGCTATGCAACTAGTGCAGACAGGCAATGCGATTTAAGGTTCCTTTAGATGCAAAATGAAGAAGAAACTGGCAAGTGACAGGCAACAAAATACTAATTTCTTTAATGTAGTGGCAAATAGTAAGAGTATGAAATCCTTGAATTGGAATTCCATGAAGAAGACGAATCCATTACTGAGAATCAGATTCTATTATCAACACAGGTTCAGGAGTCGTTGAGTATGAACTGATGAAGAACTAATGAAGCTTATGGTTCTATTATTTTGCCAGAAGAAAATTAAACACTTGCATGCATTTTGGATGGTACTTGGGCTATTAAAGTTGGCTAATCTAGACCAATATGCCTTTGTAATCTCATATTCAAGGTGATTGGTGCGATAATTAAGTGATAGAAAGCAACATTGGCGTTGCATCATAAAAAGAGAATGGGGCAATTTAGGCCAAGCATTTCTAAAGGTCATGAGTGTGTAATAATAATTTATTGATCAAGAGAGAAAAATTCCGAGGTGGAAAGTATACAACCTGAAGGGAAAGAAAAAAGTAAAAAAGAAATACAAGATACTCAACCTCGCACCGGGTCCGTGATAAGTAACTCTTTTCATCGCCTCACAAGATCTTCAAATGTCGACCCTTTTCACGACTATAAATGATGAAGACCAATACAAGATAGTTGTGTATATGTCAACAGTCATCTCCTCCACAATCTTAACCTTCTCTTTAAAGTGCCTATCATACTTTTCCTTCAACAAAAGTCATTCAATTGCATATGGAGTAAGATCAGAAAGAACTTCTCAAATCATTTTTCTAAACAGCTTACACCACCATGCTTTTAAAGATGAAATAAAGCTTTGTTCAAATACCCAAGAGACTCCGAAAAGATTAAGGAAATATTTTCACACCTTCATTGAAGTCGGGCAATGTAGAAGTAAATGATCAATGAACTCATCCGAATACCACAAAGAATACACAAAGGTTTCATATCCATACCTCTTCGTATAAGTTGATCTCTAATCTTTGTTCTCCCCCAAGCCACCCCATAGTAAAAAAGGCTACTTTAGGCGTGATATATTTTCCCCAAGCCACCCCCTAGTAGATGATTCCCCCCATTGCCTACCACTTTCATCCTAACGACCGATTAATCTTGGAGAGCTAAAGAATCTGAATGCACTTCAATAAGTCATTCGCAACACTCACCAATTACACTAAAGATCTCTTTCGTTCACAAAATAGAAAGGCACACTCAATACTCAAATCAACACATCTTTTCTGAATCTTTTATTAACAAAAAAATTGCTAAGATTTTCATGAGTGTATCATCACTTTCATGTCCTCCTATAACCCTAATGCGCTAATTTCTCCGGCTTCTTCATGTTAATGAGTAAAGAAAAGGGTTATACCTTTGCAAAAAGGATACAATTCAATTCCTTCTTTGCCTGTAGCCTTTTAAAATCTCTTTCCCTGCATCTTGCCCAAGTCATAGCATGGTTAGTTAAATCACATTCAATAGCCTTTTCCCACCTCCCGTATGACCCTCGAGTCTCATCAACCACAACCCAAATCCTATCCAAGCTTCCAACTACCTCCATATTGCCTTTCAAAACTTCAGCATAAGATTTGGCTTCTTCCCCCATTTTCTTTTATCTCGTAGAGTTTGGCATGAGGCTATTGGATTACCTTTTACACTTGATTTGAGGCCATGGGCATTAGCAGTATACCCCTCTCCTTTTTTCCCCTTGGGATACACATTATTATAGGTAGGCCTGGACCCCTTCTCACCCTCCACACATCTGGACTCTCATGTAGGTCATGATGGTTTAACCTGTTTTTCTTCTTCTACTGCTTAAGGTTCTCAAGAAACTTGTGATTCCTATTAAATTTTGTGTGTAGATCAGAAGCATTATTGAGAATGTTATCCTTGTATTAAGCAGCATTTTACTCAAACTCAAACTCAAACTCACTGTTAAGTCCCAAATTCGAAAGATGGAAAAACTCATTTCACTAAACTAAATTACCATCTTCTAAACTACCCTCTGTGAAATCGATGGCATAGTAAGGTTACTTTAAAGGAACGCGCTCTTATTCATCAAAATAAATAGCGTTGTGTTCCCAAAAAAAAAAAAAAAAACTAATGGGGACTGAGAGAAGAAATCGGATTCGATTATTAGGGCTTTTTCATATAGTTCTTTAACATGTAGGTCATGCTGACATATCTAAATTTCATGAACTTAAAACTGGTTGTTGTTTTTTTTCCGTATAGGTTCTCATGAAAATTGGAATTCATACAAAATTTTGTAAGCAGACCAAGAACAACATTAAGAGTTGGGGGATCTTAGTTAATTGGTGAAAGGCTATGGTACTTGAAGTTGATAAGGGTATATGATTAATTTACAAAAAAAAGCAAAAAATTTGTGAAGGTTACCGTGACTTTTAAGAAGAATAGGCCGTCTGATTTCCTTTTTTGTTGAATATGTTTTCAACCTTGCAAGTGATCATCTCATGGGCCTAAATTGCTTTAAAAAGGGCCAAAATAAGACTAGGGAGATCATTGGGAGTTCATGTGCAAGCAAAAGGGGGACACATAAGAGAGAATATAGATTATCCGAATGTTTGTGAAAAGTTTGTGGATGCACCACAGGTTTGCAATTATTATACAAACGAAGAATTTAGGGTGATTTGATATTGGTTATATCTTTTAAAATTCTAGATGTTTTAGGATATTTTAAGGTCGTAGATGCTTATGATGGTTGATAAATATTTTAATCCTTATCAGGCTTGCTTGGTTTTCTGCAAAGAAGAGGATGCTAAGCTTTTAGTTGATAAATATTGGAGGCTTAGCTCTTTCTTTGGAATGCGGAATAGGCATTCTGCCTACTGCATATCTTGGTATGCCTCTTTGGGCGTTTCACGTTGTGTTGAGAATTGGGATCCGGTTATCGAACGGATTCGTAAGAAGGTATCTTTATGGAAAAATAAAATGTTACCAAAAGGGGGACGTCTTACACTTTTCAAAAGAATATTGTCAAGCTTGCCTGTATATTATCTATCTTTTTGTCACCTACCAGCATTGGTAGCATCTAACTCGAAGAAGATTGTGAGGAATCTTCTCTAGGATGGTACCGAGGGGGTCATAAGCTCCATCTTTTTAAATGGGAGACGGTATGCATCGAAAAAGAAGTTGTTAGAATAGGGTTAAAATTATTTTTGGAGATCAATATCGTGTGGCTTGGAAAGTAATTTCGGAGTTTTTGTAATAACATAAATGGGTTATGGGCAGAGTTGAAGCTAAGTTTGGAATGCATGAATTTGCTTACGATATTGATGTATGGAGTGGGAATATGTGGAGAACAATCTCTAAGGGACCATAATACTACAACTATTTAGAAATTGACATTCAAAAAACTCATTGCAACCTTGAGGGACTTGCAAGTTTGAAACTAGACTTAAAGAATGTCTTCGTGCACAAATCTGTTTTCTACCGTCTAATTATTGGACAATATTAATGATATAGCACCAACACATTGTTTCGGATGTAGAGATTTTAAAGTTGCTTTTACTGGGATACTGAGGTGCAGTTCTAATTTATTAGATAGATTTAATTGAGTTGGTTTTGATTTCGTTCTATCTGTTAAAACTAGTAGATTTGGCATTAATTAACTCCGAAAGTTGTTTAATTTTGTTTTGATTTCCTTCTACTTTATTTAGGTGAGTTAATAATCTTCAATTTACTGGATCTACTATATTTATTTCTGACATTCCTTTAGAAACTTATTTTGATGCACCAAAAAGGATTTCCATATTATTTCTTCAATAATTACGAGGAGATTCTGGAAAAAAAATTGGAGACAATTAACTCCCTTGAAGTTTAACTATAATTTCAATATCCTTACCCTCAAGGTGAATCATTCTATAAAGATTAGCTCATTAAGGAACAAGACACAGAGCAACACTATCCGGCTTATGGGGATATACACATCTTTGAGAGTGGCTGGATCTCAAGTCTCATTGATGGAAGGCCGTGTGATATTACTATCCGGCTTATGGGGATAGACATCTTATTTGCAAAAATATACGAGTACAATCAATTCTCACTGTTTCTGCATGTAACAAACATAGTACAACACTTCCTTGTGAACTCAGACATTAAAAAAAATTTAAAAATCATGCAAAAAATTGATAAGGACTTCATTCTTATATGCTCAGACTTGATCCAGATTTTTCTCCTACTCTCACTTACTACGATATATAAAAAATTACTCTCTTCAACAAATTTCAGCAGTCATATTTATGTAAGTGAATAGTGTACGTCAATTGCAATCTAGAGAACACTCGTACTCTTCATCTGCATGCTCCTGCTGAAAACCCACGTCAAAAGCAGACTTGTGCTGTCTATCCTCTGCCATAACCTGTTGTTGTAATTCGCTGCGATCATGCTGCACCCTTCCACTTATTTCCAAGCACAGACCATTAGTGTGTGGCTTGTTTTGTGATTTTCCCTTAACGGGGTTTCTAACAGGGCCAGGGTCCACGAAAACTGGTTGTAAGCTGACAGTAGGATTTGGTTTAATCCGGTTCACTTCTCTTTCATCTGTAGATCTTAGTATTCTGTTCCCTGACTCTAAAACAGAAACATCATCCTTTTTTACCACAACCTGCCAAAAACTCTTCAAATTAATTAACAATTCTTCAAAAATGAAACAGATATGTGCAAACTGAGAATTTTGTAAAACAAAATAAATGGGCATTGTTTTGGATCTCTATTAACTAACAATAGTAGAGACATTTCAGAAAAACAGGGGACATATTGGCTGGTTTAACATTCCCGTGCGAAAGCACGATTTAATTCAGATTTATATGCCAAGATGTCCATAATACAAATCAAATCTCTTGTACAATATACATCATAGTCCTCCCCCTAGAGAATCTACCGTCACCCACCTACACTCTTTAGACCCCCAAATCCCTCTAACAATACCTCAATCCATGTATTGGAGTTTAGTTTCTTGTAATAACATAATAGAATGCTTGAATTTCCTGAAATAAAACATGACATCCCTGCTTTCCCTTATCCCTAGCCCCCTCGAATTTTACGTAAGTAACCATCTCCCCCACCTTGTCTGCTCCACCTCACTAAGACCTACAACAGAATCCATAACCCGACTCAAAGAATTTGTCCCAACACATTTCTCCTCATCAAAACTATCACCACTCTCATCTTCGGAAGACTCCACCACCACCCCACCGGGAAAACTCCCCCGTCCCATTCCCCGCTCTCGTAGTTCAAGTAAGCCATTTCTTCTCCTTCCCTTCAATTACCGAGAATATTTCAATCACTTTATCCTTATTCTCAGCAACATTAAGCCTGAGCGCTACCATTACTAAAATTGCCTCCCTCCAGATATATCCAGAAACACCTCTATCCTCTCCTCAATAGACACTCCACCACATTTCCACTCTCCCCACCATTTGTGAGATTTTTTTAACCCCTATCAGATTCCTCTTTCAAGTCAGCATCAGCCAGGTTGGTCTTTTCTCAAGTAGAGCGTAATTTTGGTTCTCTTTCCATTTCCCTCTTCCTTCCCTTTCTGCTGAGTAGGGAAACTTGTTTGAGTATCAATCGACCCATTAGACGTATTATTTTCCCTGGGCACAAACCCAGTAGAAGCAATAAATCCAACAAAACCGATCAGAAGAATCCAACGATTCGTAAAAACCATCAAGAGATCTTTGTGGTTCTCCCCTCATGTCTTAATTGGACCCCCAAAAACTCGTGTAAACTTGCGCATCTCGATCAAAAGAACTGTGTTCTTCCCCAAACAATTCTATTTTGGTTCATAATTTTCCTTCCCTGACCATTTTTTTTTTCGAGAATAAACTCTAATGGATTCGCACTCTATATCATCAATAATTTTTGGTTTCAACCGGGTTAAATCTGGTACCATAATCCAGACTTACACCTCATGTGGCTCGAAAGACCCTTCACACATCGCACTACTTTATCTGAGCATCTACTTGGAGCAATCTTTCCATCCTCAAGTTATAACATGGTCGATCTCCTACAGAAGAAGTTTGCCTATCAAACATTGTTGTCTTTGTTACTTTATGAAATAACTTGGTAACTCCTTACTCTGATGGCCCTGACTAGTATATCTTCATTCATACTTTAACTCTTACTGGCTAGAGCAGACCACCACAACCCTTCCAATTCTACTATGGCAGTGATAATCGATGTTTTGTCAAGAATTGAAACCCTTCTTGGTACAGCATTTCCCCTGCTGTTCTGAACCTCCAACCTTATAGCAGAAAGAACGTGCCCAGAGCTAGTGTCATGATCAACTTCAAGGAGTCCCCACAACATTCCCCGCAACATTGATACTACTTGAGTTTTGAGAACCTCGTCACAAAAAGTATTCATGGCTGGTGTCCAAGGATGGAGCAAAATTTGGTATTCTTGGACGTTTAAGGGTCCTCTCACGAAATAAATAGCCTCATTAACTGATTCAGCAAAAAATACTGATCTACCTTTGCCAAAAGGGAACAAAGTGATTTCCTCCTTCCCAGTGTGCTTCACTATAACCTTTCCAATCTCTTGCCAACTCAAATCAGGATTCACAGAATCGTACACCACCGCCTTTTGCCACCCTCCAAAGTCCAAACGTTTCTCAATCACTGTTACGTTCACCCTGGCTTGCCCACAGGACATTGCCTTTAACAGCTTCAACAAACGACTTTGGCAAAGTGATCGCTACAGAGATAGAAAATCAGCCTTTTACGATTCTATGACAACACCTTCCCCACTTCCTTGCAGAGAACGTTCATATCTATGGGGAACGCAGAAGAAACCAGCTAAAAGACGCCGAAAGCAAAAATTACGGGGCAAAACAGCAAAAAAATGGTGCAACTTCAAGCCTCAACGACACCAATCTCAAACCAGAGAGAAGAAAGAAGCAGCAGGTCAGAAATCAACACAAAAGCAAGAGAGAAGAGGGGAGATCAACCAGCAAGACAAATCTCCACTTTTCCAAACTCTAGCCCTAGCTTCATAATCTGAATCTGGTGGTATTTCAAACGAAACCTAGTTGAATGATTTGAAGGGAACAGATAACAGACAGAAATCACTCGCTGTGAATCCTGGAAATCAGCCATAACAAGACCCAATTAGAGTGGAGAAGCCCTGGAAAAACAGTCGTAAAAACCCTAGAAAATAGTAGCAAAGGGTAGCCAAACGAATCAAAACACTTCCTCATCACAGGCATTCATTCATCTCAGAGAATCCTAGGCTTAAGTTACAGATGATGTATATAATATTGTTAATTTTTCATTGATGATTAATCTAAAGAAAGGCAACCATGGTTGAAAGAAATTTCCTTCAGCTAATACATATCTCAAGATATGAAATGGAACTTTTAGCCAATTGGAAAAGATTTTGTAACTACATAAACCAGTGGTAGCTAACAGGTTGAAACCTAGCAATGTATTTAGTTAAGAAATAGCAGTATTACCTTGCGGCCAACCAAGTCAAATGTCACAACCAATTCATTCCGTCGGGCTCGATCAGCTTCTTCATCATCCTGTTGCTTCTTTACCAATAATTTCTTTTCCTGCAATAGAAAGAGTACATAATAGTGAATAAAATATGGAAATGGAAGCCGTATAAAACAATATTTTAACATGATTCATTTCGCCCCTAGCAGTTGATTAGTGAATTGGTCTACAAGTAGTTAATTTTGACAACAAGATTCATTGTCTAACACTTTATTAACAATTTAATTTTTTTAGAGTTACTGCAGGAAACCAAACAGAGATGATGTCGAGAATAGGGTCATCAAAATTTATAAATAAGTTCCCCGCATAGAGTACACAAAAGAAAATGTGATAATGCAAACAGTAACTAGAAAGATGAATGTTAAGAAATCTTAAAGAAGAGTTCCGGCTTGTTATTCATTGTGGTCACAAAAGGTGAGTTGTTATCAAATGTTGGTGAGACATTAAAGTTTAAGATGATCCGTTGACCTTGATAAGTACTCCTTACAGTTGAGCTTCCTCAAAGAGAACATTGCCGTTTTGAAGGGGTGTTGACACCTTCAAACACTTTCTAATGTAGTTTGGGGGTATTGTCCATGTATTTGGGTTATGATGCAGTTATGAGAGACTTGCAACCAATTAAGTGCTTGGAAGTGTAGGCACTTTGTCGAAAGAGGAAGGTGACTATCCTCGAGTACCTTTTTCTAATTTCGTAATTTCTTTTTAAAATTCTTTACTCACTCTGTTCAAGGGAGTGAAGGAGCACTTAAAGAGTATAGTTAAAATAAAATAAAATAAAAAAACCTTTACAGCGACTAGGAGGGAAAAAAAATATCACTGTGGGTGGAAAAGAAATATGGAAACCGGATAACAAAAGTGAGCAAGAGATTATTCCGTCTCAGATGAATGAAGCAGTTTTCGGCAGTGGCTATGAATATTTCATCTCAAGAACAATGTCCTATGAACTTGATGTAGTAGTAGGGCAGTTGTAGAAACTTACGAGTTTGAAGTGTAGAGTGCTGAAGGTAGTAAAGGTATCAGGGGAAGGTTTTACGAGGATAGTTAAATGTTGGATTCATCATACTGCCAAAGATAGAATGTCTTCACCATACCAGTGTGGAATTTGGGTTTCCTTAATGCTATCAAAGATAGGAAAATGGCTACAGTATCTACTTTCTATTTTAAATTGGATACACTGTGTCGTCATGTATGACAGCAGCATAAGAAGATCTTGGTAGATTATGTCAAAGGGATGTTCTCCATAAGGTCGCTACAAGACCATCTCGATTTGGATTCCTAAAATTACCCACCAAAGGTGGGTAACTTACTAAAAGGTATAATAAAATAAAGCCATTAAACATTGACAATGTATGCAAAGAAGTGTTTTGGCTACTCATTACTGCTTCATCTGTAAAAGAGATGTAGAGTCCACCCACCATCTTTTTTTTATTATCCTTTGGCCCGCAAAATCCGCTTGGACTCGTCATAGCGACATGATAAACCCCTTACCAGATCGGAGCTTCGACAAACTTATCAAGGTGAGGTAAGTCTGTTGTTCTTCTCTTCCACCCTGGAATTATTTGGGCCATTTTGCTCGAAAGGATGCTAAGAGGAGAAGAAAGACTATGAATAGATCGGTTTGTTCTTTGAGTTTCTCATGGTTAGGTGAAAAGATGATACTTTGTTTCAACTTACTTAGGGAAGAGTAGGATCACAGAAGCGACAACTAGAAAGAAGTTTGATTAAGGTTATACTTGTCACTTGAGCAACCATTTGACACAACCATAGATTGAGCTAAGTATAAGGGCTTTTTGTTTCGACTTTGAATAAGCTTGAATATGAAGCTGTTTCTGGACTTATAGCCGTTTAGCATTAAAAGAAACTTTTAGTGGTGCAAAGATCGTTCTTCCAAGGCTTTGGCACATGGCTGTAGCAAACTGCAATAGAAGAAATCTTTTGTACAGAAGGATGTGAGGAGATTTACTTCAACGAAAGCCAACCGTGGATTCAAACATAGTAGAACAGAGGAAGAGGAGGAAATCCTAGAGTTGAAGGCCTTTCCTAACACCATTGGGACACCCAAGAGACAGAACACAACATTTAATCAACAAGCTGAGTGAATCTTCGAGAGTTACTTTATTCTCCCCAGATCATATTCAAGTCCTAAACAGGGAGATAGCGTTCCACAAAAGCCCCAGGACAACAATGTCCACTCATAGTGTTACCGGAGGTGGAATTGATGAAGCTGGTGATTCTCAAGCACATAAGGAATCGGTTGATAACCCTGTTCCAACTTCAGTTCCAGAAAATACAAGCGATGAAGTTACAAATGTGACCTAGAATTCGGGCAAGGAGATAATCATGGAAGCCAAGAACTTAAAGTACGAGGAAGAGGATACAACTGGGATAGATGGCATTTAATGTACCAGATGGATAGGAAACTGGCAGAAGCTATCAGTTTACTTCTACAGATCTAATTAATGTCCAGTAGAGTCTTGTCAGTTTGGAACTTGTGAATAAAAATGCTTCAACAAGGAGATTAAATGGGGATTTTGCTTTAAAGAATGTCATTGCTCAGAGGTGATTGATTTGGGATTTGCCATGAATGAAGATGATGAGACAGAAGATGAATCAGATGAGGAGATGGATGAGGCTACCAGGTGTTCGACTAAAGGTCTCAGTGAAAAAGCTTTTAAAGAGGGAAACAATGAAGTGATTAATGCTCCACACCAGGTGAGTATAGTGGCCAATGATACTAGAAAGAAGGTAGATACCAACATTAAAGAGCCCAAGACCATGAATTGGGCACAAACAACATCAGAGATTATGGGATCCCAGACCAAGGGAAGGGGCAGGATTAAACTTGAATTTACTCCATTTGTGAAAAAGGAAGGTATAAGAACTATTTAGTGGGAAACTTCATTGGAAGAGGACTGGCATACCCCTTTGTGGACTGTGGGGCCTAAAGAAGAGCTATGAGATGTCTCTAAAGAACCATTACACTTACTTCTTTAAGTTCGGCCTTGAAAAAACAGAGAGAAGGTATTAGATTAGGGTGCTCAGCATATTGCTAGTCTGGTATTCCTTGTGAAACCTTGGAGACCCTTTATTGAGACAGAAACAACTGAAATCACTAATGTTTCTTTAAGGCTAGTACTCAAGAATATTGAACACATTGTTGGCATTCTAAGGGGCTGGTAAAAATAGCTAGTGTTGTTAGAGTCTCTTTTCTCTTTTCTTGGACAGCTCCTGAAGATGTTTCCATAAAACCCTTTGCTAGGAATAGTATTGATGTGATAGTCAATAGTGAGTTACTTGAAATTATACCTGTTGAAATTGATGGAAAGAACAGAGTCTATGTTAGTGTAGAGTGTGTAGAGTGTACTTGGCTGTCATTGAAGTGTACCCACTGCAAAGTATATGGGATTGGAAAAAATGCTTGGACTAATCAACAACAGAATACTGCCCCATTAGCCCACGGGAAGAGTAAGGTTAGGGAAACAGCTCCTCAAAGATCTACTGTGCCACAGGTACCACAAATTCAACAAAGCAATGGAGGGCGAGAAAGGCGCAGCAGCAGGCTCACAACAAAAGTGAGAACAGAGGAAACAATGAAGAAGGATGGATGTACCTAAGGCTCAAAATTTGTGATAAGAGTAAACAATAACAAAGTGAACAGAGGAAAGAACTTGATCAAATTCTGAAAGAGAGTAAGGGGATTCAATCTAAAGGAAATAAGGTTCTACAAGGTGATGAAAACGATATTCACGGAAGAGAAATATCGAAACAGCAAAAGAATCAAACTACGGATTAACAACCACATCACAAGTTAATCAGGAGGAAAGAAAAACAAAATGCGAATTATTAATAACCAATAGGTTCTTCTCCAAGGAGAGAATCAAAAGTACTTTCCTGCAACTAGAGTTCTAAAGAATAAAGCAAACCAAAGGGAAATCCCACCAGTAGGTTCAAAGCAAATACTACTAATAACTAGCGCACGACGTGGAAAATGTGCAAGGAGATCATGTATGGACGTCATCATCTTCTCCGGGTTGAGAAAAACTCAACCTCAAGTTTTCTTTCCAGAACTCCGTATAAAGTTCTGAAACTTCGTATCTGCGATCCAGCAACTATCTGTCGGAGACCGTCCTTACCATTGAACTAGATATCGAAATAAGATCTTCAACGAGTATGCATCGTATTGACATCAATCTGTAGTCGTTAAAATTGGTGGAACAAAAATCTTGGATACATAAATCAGAGAAGCATCACCACAAGGAGATAGGTCAGCAACATTGAAAGTAAGCGAGATGTTGTAGTCAACTGAGAGTGAGAGATCAACTTCATAAGTATTGATGCCAAAACGCTTAATACTAGGACACAGACTAACTTTCTTCATCTTCAATTTGATATATGTTCCCACCAAAATTCTCTCTCGATGCAGAAATACTATTATGGAGTCACCAACTTTAAAGAGCTTTTGACATCGTTTCTTTGGTGCACCCCTGTAGCGACTACAATTAATACGGAGCTGTTCACGGACCTCGTCATGAATAGCTTTAATTCTTTCAGCAAAAGCATCAGCATCATCACTATGACATCCCATAGGGAAGGGCTCCAAATCCAGAATAGTACTTGGAGAACGACCACTCATAATCACAAATGGTGACTTCCCACTGGATCGCTTAACAAAATTGTTGTGGGGAAGCCTATGATAACACCAGCTCCCATGAACCGTTGGGTAATTCTTCCGAACTGATACTTTCCACTACAACCAAAACTATCTGAGATTTGCGAGCATTACACATAAAGCCTGCAGAGACATAAAGATGTCTAGCATGCGGGGAGAAATAAAGATGTTGTTTTGTCCGACAAATAAGATACTGTCGTCTTTGAATTGGGAGCTGGTGTCTGGTGACACATCTTGAACGGGCATGAGAGTGATATGTTCACCGCAGTGATCAAAAGAATATGTATTCTTGTTTCCTTTGTGTGTAATATCTTTATCGAATAGCCAAGGCCTCCCCAATAAAATATTGCACACGTCAATTGGTGGAACAACATCACATAAAACTTCATCCTATATTTGTTACAAATCGAAAACGACACAAAACACTGAAAAGAAACTAATACCTCGTTGCCTTTCTCAACCATTCAATTGTATATGGTGCAACAAGGGATATCTCTTTCAATTTTAGCTTATCGACAATTTCCCTGGAAGCAATATTTTCGCTCGAAGCACTGTCAATTAAGTTGCATAATTTAATACCACCACGGCACAAAACAATGAGAAGAAACTAATACCTTCACTAACATAACAGAATTAGAAAGAAGTTTTACTAAATATTCTATCTATTTTTCAGGGCTGGAACAAACTACAAAAGACAACATCACAGTACTCTTGACTTCTGACCAGCTAAGCTTCACTTCAGGTACCTTAGAGTTCTTATTGAAAGTGACAGCAAGAGTGTTGTCTGGGGAAAATGTTTTCTTGTGCTATGCAGGCACGCTAGTTTCGCACAAGTTGTGTTATGTTCTGTTCATGTTTACTGGACAAGTTTATTTATTTTTCCTTTGAAGGTGCTGAAGAAAATTGAAAACATCAGGAAGAAATTTGTGTGGCATAGTTCAGAAGTCAAAAGAATTATACCAATTGGTTGAAGTGAGATATGTTTCTTTAGAAGAAAAACTGGGCTAGGGATCCACAACTTATGTACTTGGTACTCTGCTTGCCATCATGAAGCACATGTGGCATATTGCTCCCAAGAGCAAGAACAGTTGGGTTAATTGGATGCAGTGTAATGTGATAAAGGTAAGGAATATATGATCTATGAGGGATTCCTCAAATTTACCTCTGCATTTGGAGGAAATTGCTTCAAGGTAGAGACAAGGTAAAGAATTATATCATTCATATCATTGAAAAATGGAGGGATACCAGGTTTTGGAGGGACTCGTGGCACTAAGGGTATTCTTCTTAAGCTCTTTCCATCTGTTCTGAAATATGATTCTTATTTTTCCATCGATGTTAAGGTATCTAATGTGTCTAATGAAGAGCTATGGTTAATACTAGACAACTCAAAAAATTAATCTTGGTGACATTCGTATGAATCTTTCTAAGCTTGCTCTGGGAGATGATAAGTCATGTTCTAGTGACGGGGAGTTCTTCATATAATCTGCAATGGAAGCCTCGAGAATCAAAAGAATTGCCGAGGGGAGTGAAATTTGTTGGTGTGATGCTGTTATTCCTAAGTATGGATTCGCTGATTTGATGTGGAGCTCTGCAAACTCAAAATAAGCTGGTGCAGAAACAGGTTCCTGCTAATTCACAGTGTATTCTGTCAAGATCACGGGGAATGCTCTTCCCATTTCTTCAGGGAGTGTGACTTTGCAAACTCCTTATGGAGTCAGTTACTCCAAGAAAAACACAGTTTTGAAAAAAATTGAGGACATTGATTTTTTTCAGATGCTGACCAGCCTTGGTGAGCACAGATATCAAAGCCGAGATTCCTAATGTAGAGTTGCGTGCTCTCATCTTTCGCATTTGGAGAGAGAGAGATATAAAATAGAATAGAAAACTTTCCAAAAATAAAAAAGATAACATAATCTTCAGAAATGAAGGCCGGGGCAATGCTGCTATTCTGAGAGAGATATGTTCTGACTCCCAACTTAGAGTGGCCGATGTGATCAGGAAGGTGGAGGCTAACCGTAGAAAAAGAGCTCTTTATAAAGCCTGAAACTTACATTCTGTCTACATTTTTACAATTAGGCCTTAAATAAAAATGAAAGCCTCCGCTAGCTGGTGTTTGGTGTTTAGCAATTGACTAATGGCTCTCTACAACGTGAAAGAGGAAGGTATGTGTCACGACCCCACTATACGCGCACAGATATTGTTCCCACTTAAACATTACGGATCTCCAGCAGTGTGGGATTTTTATTCCTAAGAAAAGGCCTCAGTGACATGTAGAGTAAAATCTTAACGTAAGGACCATACACCAGGCAGGATCTTAAGCGATGTGGGACTAAACCACTGGTGCAACCATCACCACTATTGGGTTAGGCGCCTCTCCAGCACCCGCTCAGCCGGGGTGTTACAGTCCCCCCACTTTTAAGATCAGGTCGTCCCCGGCTCTGATACCATTTTGTCACGACCCCACTCTACACGCACCGATATTATTCTCACTTAACCACTGCGGATCTCCAGCAGTGTAGCATTTTTATTCCTAAGAAAAGGCATCAATGACATGTAGAGTAAAATCTTAACTTAAGGACCATACACCAGGCATGATTTTAAGCGATGTGGGACTAAACCACTGGTGCAACCATCACCGCAATTGGGTTGGGTGCCTCTCCAACACCCGCTCAGCCAGGGTGTTACAGACACGTGGGTCGCTTGCTGCGGGCTGGGCTCGACTCGTGCCTAACACTTGGTCGCCCAGCTTACGCAGAGTATGTAGCAGCGAGGGGATGAAGAAGATACAAGTTGTTACTTATTACAAGAGTATGATTCACTTTATCAAGCATAAGAAGAAACCACCGTAGAGATGCTACAGACCCATCAAGTCTGAGTTTATTATGGTTTTTTTGTATTGATCGTGATTATAAAGAGACCAAATGTGGTCCTCATAACTTAGCTTCCTTAGCAAAGTGTATTAGTAAGAGTATTATTTCCCCTAGCTCCTTTGACTCAGACCAAATGCTAGGGGTAAAGAGTGCACTAGGATGCAAGTGTTCTATCATTCTTTAATTATTGGTCATGGGGTCCCTAACCCAGCTTTTGCCCATTGAAAAAAGAAATGATGCTATTTTCTCTCGTTTATTGTTGTTTTATCTTTGGTTTTCTCAGTTGTATCTTTGGAAAGTCCTTCCTTTGGTTTTCTTGTTGTTTTATATTTGTTGTAGTTTTCCTCTTTGCAGAGGCATTTGTTGGCTCTCTTACTTGTAGTTGTTGTAGGTTCTCTCCTTTCTTCGAAATTAATAAAAGTTTACGAATGTCTAAAAAGTGTTGGTTGCTAAGTTCAAAATTTTCAATCCTAATAAAAGTACATGGGTTAAGATTGCCTGACGTGGTTGTTTTGGGATAACTATAAATGATATGATTACTGATTGCCAATTGTTTTTGAAGAGACTGCTCTACTGTAAGAGAGATTGATTTATTTATTTATTTTTGCCAAACAAATTATCATTACGGCATAAGAAATTTTATGACATGAACCGACGAACGTCAAGGATATAAAATAAATCTATATAAATATGATGTAAGAATATAAATAAATATTGCTACAATGAGATATATAGTAATAAAAATCCTACTAAAAATATGAAAACTTAAATGAATCTACGGTATTAGTAGTAATCAAAAGGAAGGTGTATATATGAATTCATGAGAAGGTTGATTGAACACAATAATTCATGGCTGCAGTATATGTCAGGAATATAAGGAAACAAATTAAATTTTAAAAAAAGGAAAACATCACTAAAAATAACTATAGGTGTTGCAATATGCTAGTTACCTCTGCAGATAGCCAAGTATTTCCTTCAATGTCATAGTAGTCACTTTGGTCGTCAATGACTGTAGTACGAGCAGCCGAGTTACGATCATAATCCACGAGCCTTTTAGCATAGGCTTCCGCTACAGCCTCAGCATCAGATAGGGGAAGACCAGTTTCATCTAGACCAGCATAAGTGCTTCCTTCCTTTAAAACAAGGGCACCACAAAAACTGCATGGTCCTTCACCTTCCTGCTCACAAACTATCTTCCCACAAGATAAACAGTTGCTCACTAATTTGTGTTGTCGGGCCTGACATAAACATGGTTGCCCTTGCTTGAAAACAATTGTTCCTTTTGCAGCCTCAGCAAGTGAAATAACTTTCCCAGATTTTTTCTTCTTGGGATTTTTCCCTTTATGGATGCTTCCAGACTCTGCAATCTCATTTGGGATTCTGTTTTCCTGATTACTGGAAGAAGTTACTTGTTTTGGTTGTTTAATGTGTTTTTTGGTTCCACTACTCAACACTTTATCTGGAGGTGGTTTCACATAGGCTTGCAATGTAGAATTCGACACACTTGCACTACTGCTACTACTGCTGCCTATATCAGTATAGCCTCTCATTTTCACATACTCTTCAATAACACTCCTACCAGTTTCCTCGCCTACGATATTCTGCAAATAAACATAAGTGTGTCACTATATGTTTTCCAAATAGGTATAAAAGGGTGTATACTTGTATATTTCAATTTCCAAGTTAAGATATATACTGATATAGGACTCTTAGATGCTACACGAAAAACATAAAACCACATGATTTTATTATACGATATAGCCCACATATATGCATTTATTTTACCTATTTCTACTTATTACTTTAGATGAATTACACTAAGATAGTAACATGATTATATATTTTACAATAACACCACCTGAATTATGTTTCTCCGAAAACGATAAATGGGTGTCAGCCAAACATAATACTTGACTGTTCCTAATAGTATATCGGTATTATTAAAATCACAATGGTCCTGGAAAAGCAGCGAAATAATACAATTAGACGACTTGAACTTGCTTACGAATTTCGAAAAACTTGGAATAAAAGAGAACCCCAAATTGGTACCATTCTTTCTGGCAAAGTTGCTAACAACCTCTCAATGGGTTCGCATAATGTGGAATACCTTATTGAACAACTATACATGTAAAAACATTCTCCAATTGTTTATCACAGCTAAACAAAGCAATTGGGGACCAATTTTACACAATTTTTATCCCAATGTGTAAAATAAAGCAAATTTGGTAATTAACATGAAGAACTGAGGAAATCATGAGAGAGAGATTACGTTGAGATACTCTTTGGCATCCTGAGGAGGAGCAGATTCACAGTAAGAGACGAGACCAGAGACGAGATCATTGTCTAGTATTAAACCCGTCTCCATGTTTCTGCCGAGATTCAACAAAGCTTTCTCCAACCATTCTCCCGATTTCATCCTCAATAACGCACAAAGAGAGAGAGAGAGAGCTTTTCTGGTTTTGGGTCGCAGATATCTATTTTCTCTTTTTATACCAACTACAATTTGCAACATGGTGGGAAACGACCATCTCTAGTTGTACAGTGCAAGTTAGGAAACGGCCGGCATACGGGGTAAATGCATTAAAAAAAAATGCGCATGGTACTGCTACGGCTGGTTCGGTGAGGAAACACGTATTGATTGTTGAATAAATTATCAGTTAAGATATCATGAAATATAGCGCAGTGATTGGAGATATCTGAATATTTTTTGCAAAAAATGTTCAGGTTGTGCTCAAAGACTCAGTCTAGTCGTAGCATTACTATGAAGACAGAGATAGTTGCCTTAGGAAATTTTAAACTGATAAAATAATCATATTTATTGTCAAAATAATTTAGACTATGTACTCTTTTATGTGTCAACTTTCTTAGGAAGCGTAAAACTGAACAATTTTTTGTCCGCACATGCGACAAAGTGGAGTCGTCGTACTTGAGGCCCTTTACAGGGATCTAACATAATCAGGGTAGTGTTTAATAATGAAGTTCACCTTGTTTTGATCAATGAAATGCGTTTTATTTATTTGAGCAAGTATAAGTTCATATATTCATGTTAAATTCATGTCTTTGTCAAAGAAAATCCATCACAACTCTAATAAAAAGTACATGAAGAAGAAAACGCAAAGACGGATTAACAAATCTCATTTTAGTGGCACTTATTAAATTATACTACTACAAAGAATAAAAATCATCGAAGAAGCAAGTCTTCTCCATTGTTCCTACGCTGCCTCTCAATGCGTTCTTTATATGCTTGAAAGTATACGCAAAGTCACCCACCATGTACATCAAACCCCAACCATTCTAAACAGTGGAATACCAACCTTCCCTTTGCTAGATGGACCCCAAAAACTGGAATGCCAATCTTCTCTCTCCTATCTAGACTCTATAAACTGGAATATACATCGCCAAATAAACAAATCTAGAAAAATCTACAAATTTTACCTTGTTAAAGATGCCCTCGAATATGATTCATTTTCTCAAATGCTTCACAACATTTTATCAATAGCTTGGAGAGATTGTTCATATGCTTAAAGAGTAAGAATGTATAACAAAACAAACTCTGATATCTCTCCTCTCTTGTTCCTAGAGAGAAACTTTGATCTCTTCCTCTTTTGGAAGGGACACCCAGGTTTCATCGTTTTAGTTGATTACCCAGTCTCGCTCACTAACGGTGTGGGATTTCTATCCCTCCCCCTCTTTCGGGTGTTTGAACAGTTTTAATCTCAAACGCTGATTTCCTGTCGTTTGATTATGGAAGAAACTGTATATGAAAGTATGATTAATCCACAACCTCCAAAACAATTAGTGGATATAAACAGAGAGCAGTCTATGAGCAAGACTCAATCGGGGACTACCCCATTACAGATCACTGAGGAAGAGCAACTCTGCTCTCATATGGAGAGTAGTTGTGAAGTTCCTGCTGACGAGGACGAAATTGATCTAAAAGACCAATTTTTTCTCGAGGAACAAGCGCAATGGGACTGTAATCTCTTCGTTAAACTGTTATCGGCTTACCGAATTGATACAGGAGCCATTCTTATGGACCTACAACAAACCTGGGGTTTGAACTACATAGTCCCAATTGAGATGCTTGAAAGAGGACTTCTTAAAGTCTCGATTCAAACAGCAGAAGATGCTAAACATATCCTTGAGCATGGACCATGGTATATTTTTGGTATGTTATTGGCTATACAGAGATGGTCACCATTCTCCCTTACTAAGGAACTGAACTTCCATCTGATTCCCTTTTGGGTTCAAGTTGATGGATTGCCGCCTGGCTTGTTTGTCCCTATTATTGCAAAGACAGTGGCGAAGAAAATCGGTTCATTTTTAGAATTTGATTCTGAACCCGCTTTCAACCACAAGGGTAAAAACAAATTTACGAATTCGAGTTCTAATTGACGTGGGGTTGCTTTCATCCGAACAGCCAAGCTCATAGTTAAAAGTCATCCAGACTATGAACTCCAAGTCCAATATGAAAGACTACGTGGTCTGCGTTTTTACTGTGGAAAGATCGGGCATAAAGAGAGTCATTGTAAATCCCCTGCCAAATATCTAGAAGATTATGATGTACAAACCAATATGAGACGAAGAAAATTCTCTGATGCAGTAATTACAAAAATTGATATCTCAACTATCAGAGATATTTAACAATAAGAAAAAAAACAAAACAAGGATGGCTCTACAGGAACACATCAAAAAACCAATCCTACAAAGACAATTGGGATACATTAACACCAAACGAAAAAAAATAGAAGACGCTAGAGAACAACCAGGGGAACAATCAACTCCTATGTCCACTTCCAACCAAAACTGTAGGAAGGAAGGGGGTATTACAAGTTAGCTCAATGTTCCTTCAAACACCACGATGATGTCACAACCCACGGCACAAAAAAGGGACAACATGGTTAATCATGAAAAAAGACCAATCGAAAAATTAGAACAGCTGTCTAACATCCAGAAAGCTAATCCAGGAGATCATGATAGCGGGCCAGAGCACATGCTTATTGACGATACGGATCCACGTATGAACGAACATCAGGTATGGGCTACAAATTCCTCTTCCTATCTAGATAATCAATTTATTTACTTAAAATTTAGATGAAATACCTCTGAGAATGAATATCTAGGACAACAATTTGTTTTGAGGAAAATTGTTCAAATCAATAATGAAAAAACCCGGTGGCTTAAACAATCCCATGCACCTTAAGGCCCAAGTCATTTGGACCAACATCTTGATAAGCAAGTTACATCAACCCTAGTGTATGATTGGGCTGATCTTAATACCATGATGGGCTCGGCCCATATCATTTCACTCAGATGTCACATCCTCAAACTGTCTCTACACCAAATCCTAGCAAACAAGTACTAAAGGACAAAGAAACGCTTCTCCAAAACCTAAACGAGAAGCTAACTAAAAATATGGTTGAATCTGTCATAAGAAAGAGTAAAATGAAGAGAAGAAATCATTACTCTAGGACAGTGCGCTCTTTGACAAGTGGCAACAAGGATAATCGGTGGTGGGAGATATTTAAAGAAAAAATAAGAGGTACGTACAACCTTTGTAAACAGAAACTTGGGTACCAATTCTTTAGCTGCATGGAAGGAAAACAGGAAAATGGAGTACTCAAAGGGAAAAGAATTCAAGCTGGCCGTATTAGAGGGAGACCATTTCCTCGACATGGACGAGGCCACTCCTACTCTAACAGGGATCCTTATCACAGCTCCAAACCATACACATATAAACGTGAAACTGCTACATCTAGCTTCGTGGAAAACAATATTCTCTCACAGCCTTTTATTGTAACCGACGAACCACATACCCCCACCACCTGTTTGGATGAACAACCAAAACCTCATATCCCTACTACCGAAGGAATTATTCCACCTGTCACACAACTCTCAAATATGCTACCACTGTCAGGACATTCGCTAATACCAGTTGAGCACGAAGTGCCTGTTTTCGTGCACATGATTCCCATGGGGATTATAGTTCCCTATATGGTTATAGGACAACAACAAAGCATCAGCATTCCAACACAACAAACAGGTGACCCTACCAAAGTTTGTAATTTTGAGGATCTTATGCATGGACAACAACAAGCAATACATGCTAACACGTGCATGTTCTTAAACCATAAGGTGGGATCATACCTATACACCCAGTCCAACCTAACAGTGCCGGTCAATATGCGAGCAGCAGAACCTAACTTACCTGTTGATCCTTTCAATCAAGTAGGTACATTTGCCTCCCCTAATACTTCTACTGAAGCACCACCAAGAGTAAGGGGGCATTCAAGAAGGTTCTATAAAAATGAATGTGTAGATGATACACTTGATAGAGACACTGCGGATTTTGATTTTGAAGAGTTTAGCCGACTTCAGAACGATATCCTTAATCAAGTCCAAGTTAGTTACTAACAGTTTATTTTAAACATATGGTACATTAGTCTTAGTTGGGTTTTATACTATTACGAGCATATTATGCCTATACTAGGTTGTACAACTTTTAAACAGGCAGTGGTGGCCCTTCAGACACCACAGTTTCAATGAAGATTGTCTGCTGGAATTGTCGTGGTGGAGGGAAATCCACGACAATTCAACAGCTTAAATCTCATATACGCAAAGAAACTCTAGATATCCTTTTCTTCGTGGAAACTAAATTGGATGAAAAATATAGTAAAATGAAAACCAAATATCTAGGTTTTCGGAATATTTGTATCCTCCCGGCTCAAGGCACCAAAAAATGGCCTATGGCTGATGTGGAATGATTAGGTTAAAATTGATATTATTCACAAATGTGATTACTTAATTCAAACTCTAATCACCTCACATCCTAACTCAGCTAACTGGTTGTGCTCTTTCACGCATGAAATCCCAGATAGACGTATCAGACATATTCTTTAGGACGGTTTGAACCAATTTGGAAAATGGATAACCATCCCCTGGTTACTTATTGGGGATTTGAATGAGGTTCTTGACCCTATGGATAAGTTTTCCAATCACATTTCCAGTGTCCAAATTAACCCTGCCTTCTTAAATCTGATTAATGAATCAGAATTAATTGACATTCCATATAGTAGAGTACCCTTTACCTGGGCCAATAATAACCACAAAGGTAACCTCAGTAAGGAAAAAATCAACCGAGGATTTATGAATTCCAAATGGAACTCTTTTTTCCCTGAGGCAGAAATAATTTTTTTTCCCATAACCACTTCTGATCATAGAATTATTCTGCTTAATACCAATCCAGATAACCAAAGGATTTTTAGGCAATTTCATTTTAAATCTGTTTGGTTGAAGGATCCAGAATGTAAATCTTTTCTGGAACAACAGTGGGAAAATAACCAATCCAGAGGCAACCCGGTTATCAAGTTGCAAAATAAACACGTTAGCCTTCAAAAGGCTCTGAAAAAATAGGATCAGGATCATTTCGGAAGCCTGACTAGGCAAATTAAATACACAGGGACCCAAATTGCTCAAGTACAAGAAAAAAGATGTCTCTATGATCCCCAACAACTCCATAACCTCCAAATTCACCTTCGGCAACTTATCGAGAAAGAGGAATGTTATTGGAGAGACCAAAGTAGAGAAATCTGGTTAAAAGAAGGAGATAGAAATACCTCATTTTTTCACCGAGCAACAAAATTACACCGGAGTTTGAATTAAATTGAATTCCTCCAGAACATAAATGGTATCTGGAAGGAAAAACGAGCACAAATTGGAGTTATCTTTATTGATTATTTTAAGGATTTTTTCGCTACATCTCATACAACCCCGATACAAAATAACTTTGGCTCCATTAACCAACTTATTCAGCCAGTTATTCTGGATCATATTCAGAACACCCTTAACCTCCCATTTTCCGAAGAGGAGGTAAAAGTTGCTCTTTTCTTTATGCACCCATACAAAAGTCCTGGACCTGATGGTTTCACCCTTTTTTTATCAACAATCCTGGAATTGGATTAAAACAGACCTGATCGATTGTTATAATCATTTCCTTTCCAAAGCACAAAGTAGAACTATGATCAATCATACTAACCTGATTCTTATCCAAAAAATCCATAACCCAGGGACAATGGCTGATTTCAGACCGATTAGTCATTGCAATACAACTATGAAAATTGTTTCCAAGGTTATTGCCAATAGAATTAAACATTTTCTTCCCACTATGATAAGGCCTTATCAAAATGCATTTACTAAAGGAAGATATATTCAAGATAACATTGCAATTTTCCAAGAGACACTCCATACTCTCAAAAAGAAAAGGAAAGGTATACAAGGATGTATGGCTATCAAACTCGACATGAGTAAAGCCTATGATAGAGTCGAATGGGACTTTCTTGAACATATTTTAAAGGCGTTTGGGTTTAAAGATAACTTCTTACTTGCCATTATGACAATTGTGTCCTCAGTCTCTTATTCGATCAAAATCAATGGTTCTCCCTTTGTATATTTCTCTCCCTCTCGAGGGCTTAGACAAGGAGACCCTCTATCTCCCTATCTTTTCATCCTCTGCATTGAAATTCTATCTAGAATGCTCCTGGATAAAGAACGGACTAAGGAAATTCACGGGATTAAGGTTGGTAGAAGAGTTCCCCCAATTTCTCATATGCTCTTTGCTGATGACTCTTTTGTCTTCACTCAAGCAAATTTGTAAGAAGCTGGTATTATCAAAGATGTTTTACAACAATATAATCTCATTTCGGGGTAGGAAGTTAGCTATGACAAATCGAAAGTTTTTCTTAGTTCCAATGTCCATGATAGACATGGGAAAATTATCAGAAAGATTCTTAGAATCCAAAGAACCCATATTACTTCAAAATACTTGGGGCCCCCAGTGCATATCTCACGAAGTAAGAAAAAAGATTACTTTTATATTATGGATAGAATAAAAAGTAAACTTCAAAATTGGAAAACTGGTAAACGCAATATCTTAGTCAAGCGGGAAGGACAACACTCATTAAAAGTGTTTCCTTAGCTATTATGGGCTACCAAATAGCCAGTACTTTGTTACCTAAATCACTGATTATGAAAATGGACTCACTCAACAGAGACTTCTGGTAGGGTTTCACTAAAGAAGGGAACAACAAGTATCACCTTACACAATGGGGTCAAATTAGCAAGACTATAAAGAACGGAGGCCTGAATATCAGAAAGGCTGCTACTCAAAATATAGCTCTGATGGCTAAGTATACCTGGAATATCCTGGCTCAACCAGAGAGCTTTATCTGCAAAAAAAATTAGGCTAAGTACTACCTCGAAATCCCTTTCCTACATTGTAAAAAAAACCCATAATCAGTCCAGATTCTGGAAAGACGTCCTTGACGCCCGTGATGAAGTTAAAGAATTTCTGGGGTGGATTGTAGGAGATGGGACTAATATCCATATTTGGAAAGATAATTGGATCTCCTCGCTACCAAATTTTAAACCCACACGAAAAACCTCTGATAAACCAGAAATCATTTGGGTTTCACAACTTATCCACCAAAATCCTACTAGGTGGAATGCTACACTATTAGATGAACTTATCCCAACAGAACAAATTCCGCACATTTTTGAATTACAACTACAAGCACACGAAGGAAAGGATACCATACAGTGGATACGAGATCAAAAATCCAAATTCCCGGTTAAATCTGCCTAAACTCAACTTGAAGGGAAAACCACAATTCATAATACTATTACCAGCACCTATTACCTTCCCTTTATTTGGAAACTTAAAATACCCTTCCGAAACTAATTACTTATCTGGAAAATTGTCCAAAACCTTCTGCCTGTTAAAAATAGGCTTTTCCAAAACCATATTATCCCCGATAATTGTTGTCCAGTGTGCAATAAGGAACCCGAAACTCTTCAGCACGCTCTTTTTCAATGTGACTGGGTAGCTAAATTTTGGTTCGGCAATTGTTTCACCCTCAGGACCCAGGGTGCTAACTTCTACAACTTGGAAGCTCTGAAAAAACTATTTGAGCAGAGTCAACAGGACAACAATGGCCTTTATTCTATTTCCCTATTTTGTGCTATGCTAGAAGGAATCTAGCATGCCATAAATGAATTAACTTTCAACAACAAAAAGCCTAATATAAACCAAATTATTATTATGGCTCAGACTAATATCATGCATATTAGTAATACGAATAGTCAACCTGTTTACTACCAAATTGATTTTGCTTATCATTCATTTGCGTTTGTTATTACTGCCTCGAGTTACAAATTGTTTACAGATGCATCCTGGTTAGAAACTACTCACAAAGGTGGAATGGGATTCCTTCTTACTAATGAGGCTAATAAACCAATTCTTGCAGGACACGAACCAATCTCAACAAACAGTGCGGAACAAGCAGAAGGGAAATGCATTCTTTGGGCCGTCAACTTAAGTACCGAAAAAATCAGAGGAAAAGAAGTACTTCTCTTTGCAGACTGTCAGAATGTGATAGCTTATCTAAGAGACCCATTATCCGGAGTGCAGTGGAGTACAGCAACACAGCTTCATCCTTGTTTAAATTTATGTAAAAACCTTGCTAGTTTTTCTTTTTATTGGATCTCTAGATCCGTGAACTTTATTTCACATGAAC
Organism: Kingdonia uniflora; assembly: GCA_014058105.1. NCBI lineage: Eukaryota > Viridiplantae > Streptophyta > Magnoliopsida > Ranunculales > Circaeasteraceae > Kingdonia > Kingdonia uniflora. The sequence goes on from JACGCM010001854.1 coordinate 3,166,955, forward strand.
TAGCGGCTCTAGGCACTAGTCATAGTGGTTTGTACTATGGGTAGTTTATGCCGGGTTGGATGCACCCTGCTGCCCAAACTCTATTTAGTCTTTAATATTATGCTTTGTTTGAAAGAAAGAAAAAAATAGCTTGGAGAGATTCAAAACCGTAAATGAAATTCCACAAATTCTCTCATTTACATAAGACACAAATAATTGTAATATATATATGTAAAGATATTCTCAATTATAACATTAACCAATCAAGAATATTAAGCTATAAACTATAAATCAAACATAAAAATTCTCGGTATATAATCTCCCAATTACATTGAATCTTTGTAATCAAATTTCACAACAGTTGTTGTTACAATTGCAAATTATGTTACTTAATAATTCATCTTCATAGATCCATTTCAACCCAATTTCACAAATCCACCATTAAATCTTAAAGTTGAGACCAACTTTAAAAATATAAAAGTTCATTTGAGATAAATTTGATTATTTTTGGCTTAAATATTATGAAAATGAGGTGATATTTTAAAAAAAAATAGAATTTTCCAAAGTGTGAAAGAAGGCTAAAGGGATAATGATTGGGTCTGTACTCCTAAAATGAAGGGAAGGGGATGAAATTGGATAAAGGGTTTAAGTAATTAGAGAAATCTTAGGGAATTTTTTTGTAATTGGAACTGTTTTTAAGACCTGGATGGTAGAAATGACGTTGTATAACAGTTTTGAGAGAGAGGGAAATAAAGCTAAGTAGAAAGCTAAGTATCATCAAAATCATAACTTGGATTTTGTAAGTGGGTTGTGTAGTGGCTTATTCCGCATCCCAGACTCATGCTCCATCTTCGAACTACATACGAACTTTCAACCTCATCAACAGAGCACGTGACACATTTGTAGCACGATCAAAATCAAGACAGTAACATAAGGAATAACACAAGTTTCTCAACCAACACCACTCGCTCACGATACTGCTCGCGCTCTTAGTTGAGAGTTGTCTTGTAATAAGCTTATTTCGCATCTCGGACTCATACTTCATCCTTGAACTTAACATACATGAAGCACTACTTAAGACATATTCAGTATCCCTAAGTTCGAGTCATCACTATTCGACCTCTACATCAACAGTTTGAGTCAACAGACACAACATCATCAATAAAGCCATTGCGAGAACAAGCAGAATCAACCCGTTATAGAATTTGGTCAAAGAATATCAAGTATATATTTTGTAACGTCCATCATTAAGAATCTTAATGGTCATCAAACGGTCATATTATAAGACCTATAAATAGGACCAGAGAATTCAAGATGAAGGATGGATGAATTCTCACTCTAACACTTCATACTCAAATACTCAGAACACTCATTGTAATAAACTAACACTTTTAATAAGATTTCTATCTCTTTCTAAAATCTTCAAAAGATGTCGTGCTTTTTAACATATTCAAAAGTTTTCCATGCTAAATCATTGTGTTATCTATTACTTACTGTTCTTAAGCGTTCTAAATATATCTGGTGTAAAGGCTAAGTTCGATTCCCGAAATTAGGCTATTACATTTGGCACCGTCTATGGGAATTAAAGTTCTCAAACTCATTATCTTAAAAACTGATGATTATCATTTCTCATAATGGCACTTCCAGATCAGATCACGCCGGTTACTCCAATGGAGGAAAATGTCACTCTAGCAAAGCTGAGGGCTAATTTAAACTCCGAAATAGAAAGGCGTGCTACTCTAGAGCAATAGTTAGCAAGTGTATAAGATGCATTAAAAGTTTTGCATGGTTAGAAGATCGTTACCCAGAAAAGTAAGGGCGTACAACTAAAAGGCTCGTGAATTTCTGTTCATGACAGAATTGGCACTCCATAAAAAAGTAATAGCTTAGGAGGCGCACTTCGATCCAGCCATCATCAACGAGAAATGGAACCTATCCCGATTCAGGAGGTCCACCAAGAAGTGGATGGCGGCCTTGCAGGAGTTTGATAAATTGAGAATCCACTTCGAAGAGTTTGAGTTCCAGCGAAAGATCGTCTAAGTAAATGGAGTGGCGACTACAATCCTAGAAAAGGACGCGTCACACGCTCAGCCACAATAACTCGACAATATGTGACTCAGGAATATGTTGAAAAGTGAATCAAAGAACTACTCGATGCTCAGATTCAGACCACCAAAGGAATCCATAACAGATTACAGAAGAGTCTAATCATACAGGATCTACTAGATGGCGAGGTACCAACCGGGTTCCATACTCTGAAGATTTAAAAATATAAAGGGACTGATCTAATGGAGCACGTTCAAGAGTTCCATGACACTTTAGGCTTACATTCAACATTTAATCACATCTATGCTATCTCTTTCCCACCAGTTTATCAGGCAAACCCCTGCGATAGTTCCACACACTACCTAAAGGGTCAATTATAAATTTTGAGCAATTGCGCGAGCTCTTCGTCAAGAATTACTCGTACAACAGAGACAAAAAGGAGAATATGTATTATCTTTTTAGCCTTAAACAAATGTCAGGAGAGAAGCTCGAGACGTTCACTAAGAAGTTCCTGGTGTTAACTCAAAAAGTAGATCGGCTTGATCACAAGATTACTATTTTAGCTATCACCAATGTTTTACTAGTTGATGGAAGGGTGAAGGAATACCTCGTCCTAAAAAAACCTACAACTTTGGAGGACATGATCGAAAAAGTTAACGGTTATATCGATCTCAAAAGAATGGTGTCCGACGGACAGAAAACTCATAAATCAACATTGACAGGCCAAGATTTTAACTGTGTTGCTCATCAGGGAGGAGACAGGAAGTGAACAAAATCTAATGATGAATGACCTCGAAAGGGTAGTAACTTGCCAAAACCTTGTCTTCCCAAGATGAATATAACCATAACCAGTATTTATCCTATACTTCAGAATGATAAGTATTTTCTCAATGCATAGTATCTCCAGCCCATTGAGAATAAACCCTATTGCATTCACCACAAAGTTCGACATCATGAGACAGAATACTGTTTTGCCTTACAACGACTGTTGGAATACATTATTGCAGATGGACGAATGCATGAATACATCGTAAACATGGAGAATTGCAAGAATGGGAGTTACAGACTTCCTACATAAGTCGTGCAGGTCAAAGAACCATAAGGGAGAAGCATTTGTACCATATCCAGCTCAGCCACTTCATTGAGACTCAAACTATCAACTAATTGAACAAAAGCAAAAGACATCGTGCCAGCTAATGTCACGACCTATCCATGAATGATAAATAAACTCGCTTAATTCTTGTATCCAGTTCCCAACGTACAGGGATTTCTTTTGATGATTGTGATGTTCGTCATGTCAACTTTCCTCACCATGATGCTTTGGTAATCATGCTAAAAATGAGAAATATTGTATTACACACAATGATGATAGAAACTGGTAGTAGTATAGAACTACTGTTTCAAAGCACGATTGATCAGATGGGACTGGCCGATAAGGTGTAGCCCAATGATATTGACATATGTGGGTTCAATGGTTCTAGGGAAGAACGTGTGGGAAAGATTATACTTCCTATTATGGCAGGACCAATAATAGTTGACATCGTATTTTATGTTATCAATACAAAATCCCGTTATCTAGGTATAATAGGACGTTGTTGGTTACACAATATGCGAGCTATTCTATCGACCTATCATTTGGCACTACGATTTGAATGGAATGGTGACATTTACGAAATCAAAGGAAGCCAGAAGCTACCTCGAGCATGTAAAAACTTTGTTGCCATCAAACCAGAGCCCTCAAAGCCATAGCTCGTATAGCAATTATAGAAAACAACAGGGAACGTTATTGAAAACTTTACAGTAAACTCTACAGAATGCCAGTTGCCAAGTATAGAAATCACAGAATATGTCGAAATAAGTAGGGGCAAGCGATTAACATACATTGGCATTCTTCTGCCCACAGCAGAACCAGATGCTCTTATCTAGTTTCTTAAAGACAAGAGTGATGTCTTCGCTTAGACTTTCACTAAATACAAGGCATTGATCCCAATTTGGCCTGCCATAAGCTGAATTTAAAAGAAAAAGTTGAAACCGTCAATCAAAAGCAGAGAACCTTAGTACCAAGACTATGAGAAAAAGTCAACAAAGAGATCGATAAACTTATTGAAGTGGGTTTTATTCGAAAAGCCAATTATCCAAAATGGATCTTGAATATTATAACAGTACCAAAGAAGAACGGCAAGATCAAAGTGTGCGTGGATTTCACGGACCTCAACAAGCATACTCCAAATGATAGTTTTCCACTTCCTATCATAAACCATCTGCTCGATTCTACTGCTGGACACAAACTTTTATCCATGATGGATGCAACATCAGGGTACAATCAGATACTTCTACTACCCAATGATCAAGAGAAAATAGCTTTAATTACAGAGCATAACTTGTACTGCTATAAGGTTATGCCTTTCAGTCTCAAGAACGTTGGAGCTACTTATCAAAGATTGATGACACAGATGTTCAAAGATCACCTCAGAAAAACGATGGAAGTCTACATTAATGTTATGTTGTGTAAAAGTCTTAAAAGGGAGAGCCATATCACAGATTTACACACAACTTTCAAAATTCTCCATATCTACAAGATGCGACATAATCCTGACAAATATCAGTTCAGGGTTTAGTCAGGCAAATTCTTGGGACATTTGATTAGCAAGCGAGGCCTAAAAGTTGATCCAGATCATATTCGCGCACTGTTGTCTATGCCTTCTTCAAAAACAAAGAAAGACGTATAGAAGTTAGCAGACAAGATTGCTATAATAAATCATTTTGTCTCGAAGTCTTCAGATCGATGTCGATGGTTATTTAGCCTATTGCGTGAAGAAACAACGAAAAATAAATCTAAGAAGGATCCTGAGATCGAGTGGACAACAAATGTGGAGCAGCATTTTAAGAACTCAAACGTTATTTGGGTAAACTGCTAGTTATGAGTACACCTTCAGAAGGAGAAGAACTCACCATCTATCTAGCAGTTATCGACGAATCATTAAGTTTTGTTCTAATTCGACTTGATGAAAAGACAGAAAAACTTGTCAACTTCATCAGTAAAACTCTCACTTCAGTAGAATCCCGGTATACCAAGATCGAGAAACTACTCTCAGCTCTCGTGCACACGTCGCAGAAGTTGAAACAATATTTTCAAGCCTACTCAGTTCGGGTAATGAAAAATTATTATTTACGAGAAATCTTATCCAAACGAGATAAATCCAGACGAGAACAACAATGGTCGGTAATTATTGGTGAACATGACATCCATTTTGAACCATGTCATTCTGAAAAAGGTCAAGCAGTAGCAGATTTTCTCGCAGACTTCCCAGTAGAAGATCCTGACTGGGAAGAAGATAGTACATAAATCAATGAAGAATAGTTCGAGGAAAATCAGACTGGGTAACTCAAAAAGTTAGCGTCTTTTAACTGATGGGTCGGCCAGACCTGCAGGATCAGGCATCAAAATCGTACTTATCACACCTTATGATGACAGGATCGAGAAAGCAATTCAATTTGATTTTGACGCTACCAACAATGAGGCTAAATACGAGGCATTAATCTACGGACTAGGCATGGCTCTCGAGATTATAGTTTTTGAGATATTAGTGTATACAAACTCTTTACTCATTGTGAACCATTATACAAATAAGTTTCAGAAGAACAGAAAAATGATTGATTATGCTGCAGCAGTAGCTGACAGAATGCGCAGGTTCAAGATTATTACCATTGAATATTTATCGCATGGAGAAAATAGGCATGCTGATTCCCTTGCCTATCTGGCAGGAGTCCTCTGTACAACAGCTCGATATCTCAAGATCAAAATACTATTCACCCCCAGCATTAATATCATAAACTCAAATTTTGTTAATACTGGAGGCATTGAAGAGGACGAAGATGATTGGAGATGACATTTTCTTACATACATCGAACCTCATAATAAATTTGACGGCGAACTCCCTAAAGATCCTACTAAAAGATGACGCATACTTGATAATGTTAAGCGATACATTGTGGACAACAATCTCCTTTACAAGATTTCGGTCACAGGACCATATCTCAAGTGTTTATCACAAAAAGAAGCTCAAAACTTCCTAAACGAACTTCACGAAGGTATTTGTGGTTCCCACGCCGCAGGATGATCTCTAGCCAATTGTGCTCTTACCCAAGGAGCCTTTTGGCCTAAAATGAAAGCTCAAGTTATTGAACTTGCAAACAAGTGCGGTGTCTGCCAACGACATAGCCCCCAAATTTGAGCCCCAACCTTGAAACTTCATTCCAGCAACGTGGTTTAGCCATTCAGAAGATGGACCCTCGACCTGGTAGGAGAATTCCCCATTGTACCAGGCAAAAGGAAGTATCTCTTAGTAACAACATATTACTTCACTAAATGGGCAGAAGCAGTCCCTTTGTGCCACATAGGAGAAGGCGAAGTCTTCAAATTTATATGGGAAACCATCATCATTAGGTTTGGCTGCCCCCATCTCATCAGAATCGATAATGGGCCTCAATTTTTTGGCTCTAGAATCGTTAAATTCCTCAACCAACACAACATCATCCACTCTTCTTTCAATCCATATTAGCCCCAAGGAAATGGTCAGGCAAAAATTACTAATCATACTATTGTGGATGGAATTAAAAAACACTTGACAGAGAAGAAAGGTAATTGGGTCCAAGAACTACCAAATGTTTTATGGGCGTATCGCACAACTCCTCGAGTATCAACTAGATGCACGCCATTCCTCCTAGCCTATGGTACCGAAGCAATCATCTTCACTCAATATCATCACCCGTTGCGCGACCATACCATGACTGATAAAGAAAATGAATTCCAGTTGCCATGTAACATGAACTGGATAGAGGAGATAAGAGATAAAGCAATCATGAATTTGGGAAGATACCACCAAGCTTCAGCCCGATCTTACAACAAATGAGTTCGTCATAAAAAGTTTCAAATCAAAGATCTCATCATCCGAGAAGTTCCCAAACACAGAAAAGATGTCAATGTTAAAAAATTGGCCAAAAATTGGGAAGGTCATTTTATCATTGTTGGAAAAAGTGGTATTGGTTCTTACGATCTCCCAAAAATGGGGAACGTGTTCCTAATCCTTGGAACACGAGGAGATTGAAGCTATATCGAAGATAATACTCTATCACAGTGTATTTTTCTAAATAAATCTATCATCTTGGATATCGATCTTACATCAATGAAATACTTATGTTTGATCTCTATACATCTGAGTACTTTCTATTATTTTATACAGTACTTTATCTAACATATTTTGTACGTCAATCTTATACCAATAAAATATTTATGTTTGATTGATAGTACTTTTCTAATATATCACACAAGTACTTCTATACAGATTACACATTACTGATCGTTTGTTGCTTTAGCCAAACTGATCTTTTAATACATTACAGGTTGCTTATTGGTTCGCCCAATTTGACCAACCCATCTAATACATTCTAGGTCGATTATTGGTTCATCCAATTCGATCACACAGATTACACATTACATATCGTTTGTTACTTCAGCCAAACTGATCCTTTATATATTACAGATAGTTTGTTGCTTCAGCTGAACTGATCTTTTATACATTATAGATAGTTTGTTGCTTTAGCCGAACTGATCCTCTATACATTACAAATAGTTTGTTGCTCCAGTCGGACTGATCCTTTATAAATTATAGATTATTTGTTTCTTCAGCCAAACCACCCTCTTACTATATGACTAAACGCCAAGCAAGACAGCAGCAATACAATTGGTTCATACAAAGGTCAGTATACGTACATACAGATCATTCACGTTACTTTTTAACAATTTTATATCTATTATACTCTTACTATCATTCACATCATCACTCATTATCGCTCAAACTTTTGATCACATCATCACCCCTCGAACACTCCCCATGTCGATGCAAACGCTTGCGCATAAACTCTGGCATCCTCCCAATAACAATTTTTTACCCTTCTCTAATCATCCTCTTTTTAAGAGCACCAATTCTTGCCACTATGGGATCTTGATACTCTGATCGAATCAACCTCATTTCATATTGCACACCTTTTACAACTAAATTGTCATACACCGCTTTACTCTCTGCCTCTAATCTATTGAACTCAGATACAAAAATGAGAGAACTGTTGTCATCTCTCTCTCATACGCATTACCTATCTCACTCTTGACTCAATCACGAAGAACAAATCACCAAGTTTTCTATTCGCTTTCTTCAATGAAGTCTCCAAATTGTAGTAACCGTGTTCCAGAACTCATTTTTCAGCTAACATCGCATCATGCCTAGTCTCAAACATGGTCATAAATTCCTTCATGTGGTAAATCAAAGATAATGACCCTTCCATTTTAGCCTCGCGATGATCACTATTTACCTTAATATCATCAAGACTTATTTCTGCCTTCAAAAGATCAACATTTAACTTGGTATTCGCATCACGCAATTACATGTTTTATGATTGATACTCTAAGATGTCCAACCTCAACAACTGCATGGTAAACTCTATAGCATATACCTTGTTCCAAGCTTCATTTATATTTTTGTTATACTTATTACGGGCCTCTTACATCTTTTTTATCATCATATTCGCAACTGCCTACAAAACTTTGTATTTTCGAGCACGAGCTTTTATCTCTGAAACGGTGACTCGTGTATCAGTTCTCTCCGCTTCCAACAGATTTACCTGAAATGGCAAATCTTATATATTATTTTCTTCCTTCCTCGAAGCTGTTCACAACTCTGTATTGAGCATTCGCATCCTGTTTAGCTCAGTCTCTTTGCTTTGCAGTTTCTCGGATAAACGAATGACTGCATTCCGTTCCTGTGATATCTTCGCCTTTGTTTTTCTTTATAATTTGATAACACTCTTTAGTACCCCCTGACACCAACGTAGTTCATCGTTCAATTGTTCAATTCGAACATGCAGCACATCACATTGACTTTGGGCAGCTACCTCTTCTCCCTGTCATGACAGTTAACATTTATAATAGTTCGCTTATACAAACAGATTACATATCACAGTTAACAAGATTAATCAAAAACATAATATTTGAGGAATATCAATACATCGTTTTATTCATCATCATAGAGAACAATTTTTATTTATCATCAAACAAAAATAGTATACAAAGATCTAGCACATATGAAGAACAGGTAAAAACTGACACAACCTATCTTTACTTCTTCGAGATACGCGAGAAATGTCCTTTATTTCTCAGACTCTTTCTATTCGTTACTTGAACATCTATATGAGTTGTAAAGGTCACCACCTCCTGCTGACGTTGTTTGCGCTGCGATCGGGGTATCAGATTCTCGACTTCCTCTTCATCCTCTTTTGACAACAATTCTCTCGACCTAAAAATAGGTTTTTCACCAACAAATTCCCCTTCCTCTTTTGTAAACAACATATTTTCAGCCTTGGCATTCTCAACATCAAAATCCTTCCCACATTCCATTACAAACTTCTTAAATTTGTTCTCTACCCTCGCTAGTCCTCTCCCTCCCAAAAAAAAATTAATGACACTTGTTATATGACACTTATGCTCTGTTCGAGCTATGACTTTTGCTCGCAACGGATACAGATACTCATTAAATTACATATGCACCTTATGCAGCCGCATGCACAATTTTTTTTTGCAATACACCTAACGCCCTCACATCAGCTTCCACCTTCATTCGAACAATCACTTAATTTTACAATCGCATCGCTAAAGATATTTTTTCTCCACATGCTGTGATATTTCATCCTGCAACCCCTTTACCTTACCCTCTAATTGCTGTTGAATCTCTATTTACTCTTTTCTTATCCTGAAAATATAATTTTCATAGCCCTCCGATCTTACATAAAGCTAAACACATAAGATAAAAGCTTTACATCACCCTATATAAGAGACATTCCAGCTCGAGCTGAACATTTTCTCGCCTCTATACTATAACGATTACGTGCTTCTTGGGCTAACAACATAACTCGAGCTAAGTCAGGTACAACACCTCTTTCCTTCAAAAAATTTACATAAGCTTCTTTTAAACCCCATTCACTATCTACTTCGACCTCAAAAATACAATGTCAGAGCTATCAACATACTTTGACACCTAGCTCTATCACTCAGGTCATTAAAACATGTTAGTTATTTTGGATTTTGAACTAATACCCCCCTTTCCTCTTCTTTTCTTAACACCTCATTCATTTCTATTTTTATCTTTGCATATCTACACTGAAGGTTATATAACTCAAATGTTTTCTCAAAAATAGATTTAAATTGCCTTATCTCATATTCAGTTTTATTAAGTACCGGTTGAATACGAGCCACGGAATCCCTTGCTTTACTCAACAATCTCTCTAGTTCGGAATTCATTTCTCTCAATCGCTCTATCTCCTACACATATTACAAATATCTCATTATCATACAAGCATTCAAGAAGAGCATACTAAAAGCTTCTATCAAACTTAATAGTTTACGACCTTCCAGAGTACAATCCTATCAAAATTAAAATGAACTTCAAAGTTCAAAATAGAGTACTACAGATTGTTTAAAAAATTTTGCTCATGTCTACCTCAGCTGAAGGGTCCAAAGTCTTCTCAGCAACTACTGCTGGCTCAGTGGGTGTAACAAGTACATTAGTTGGATCAACAATATCAGCCACCACCTCACTTTCGACCTCAGCAGGAAATGTTATTTCATCATATCTGCTAGTGCGGCCTAGCTGTGCGTCAACTTTTGTCAATCTAAAATTATAGTAAGATTGGACAAAGTAATCTCTTTCCACTTTCAGTGCCTTAACTTATTCTCACATAACATCATCATGCTCCGCAAGAAGTCTATATTTTTCTGTAACCACCTTAGCATCTTCAGCTCTCTTGTCTTTCGTTAGCTTGAGCTCACTTCGAGCTCCTTCATACGAATAGATTGGGCGTCAAACTTCAGAATAAGATCCCCAAACTCTTTGCCCCTCTTATTAAGACATTTTGCCGCCCCCTTCAACAACATCAAGAGATGTCAGTACAAAGTATACACATACACAAGTTTAGAACAAAAGCTCTTAGTTCAAATACAAGACAATCAAAGATTTCAAATACATACCACGAAAGTGTGCTCCTGATACTCTTTATCGAGCTACTTCAGATCGGTCCCCGCCATCAGACAATACTTCTACTGTAGCCCTTGCATCCTAGTCGTAGTGTGAGGGATAATACGAGAGCTACCCTTATCCTCATGGTATTTTCTCTTCAGCAAGTTTGTCTCTACTTCAGCAGGACTAATTACACTTACTTCTTGTCTTTCTTCCATAACAGGTAGAGTTTTTGCAACCTCTTATTTTGTGGTCATAACCCCAATGACAGGCATACCCTGTAGAGCTGACCTTTTCGACCTACTAGTAGTCCGCTTCAGACTTTCAGGAGTAGGAGGTGGAAGACTAAGGACATCCTCAATAGTCAAATGAGATTTCTCCTTAGCTATAACTCGTTTCTCGTGCGCTCACTGAACTTTGGGTACTATAGAGTCTACCTTCTTATCCCGACGAATACCCAACTCACCAAGTAAATGTTTTAGCTCGTCCTGATCTCGAGCAACGCAGTCGAGCAAGCTGGTCATGTCAGGCGCCGATACAAGATTGGGTTCTAAAAAAAATGGAGCATAATATTAGTTAACAGTTCGAAGATAAGATATTGGTCATGTCTTCAAAGATTGATTAACGTTACTTACTCGGGTTATAATATTTATAGTTCAGAATGAGTGATGGTTTATCTGGAACTTGCATACAGTTACCCCCTACCCATACAAGGTGATCGTTCCATGGTCTACCCGAAGATTCAAAATCAAAAAAATTTACCCCCTCTTGATAAATCACTATACAGGTAACAACTACTTCGACCTTTAACATATTTCTATTTATTAAATTTCAACACATCATTGGCTTCGAACTGCTTGGCAGTCCCTTCCTTTCTCCATTTCTCATTTAGTGCTTCGCATGCCCTCATCATCTCATAAACATTCCCATTTAGTTGGGTAGGATAATACTGTAGTTTGTTCATCACCCCTTTTTGAAAGAAGGTCAAAAGAATCTTAAGGCCATAAACGACCTGATTCAAATAACATAAAAAACCCATCACTTGGACTTGCTAGCCCGAGACTGTTATAGTATGAAAGAGTAATATCATCACCAACCCCTATCTCTTTTTTCCACTTCTCCGAGCAAAGGACTTGGTAATATACTGCCTCCTCCCCTTTTCATGGGACATAGGCCCTAAACCATCGATCTTGGTTTCCCAGGTAGCTTCCCCATTCTTCTTGCAATTTTTTCTTATATTTTAAGAATTCTTTTTCTACATCTACTCCCTTCGGTATGTATAACAAATACATTATCTTTCTCTTTTCAATCTTCTATCTCTTTCTTTATCTTACTGGTTTCCCCAACTTCACCAGTCACCTCTACACTATTTATATTCTCTTCCATGGTATCGCTTTTGTCCTCCTTCCCTGACGATGAGGTCTCCTCCGAACTCGAAGATACTACAAATCTACTTGAGGGAATTATAGGTTTGGAACGCATATTGAACCTACAGATACACAAAATATTTTATCATTATCTATACTTTTCATATTACACCCTATACACAGTAAAAATAGGCCCACCTAAATTTTTACCCAGTCAACACACCTACTCTACAATTTCCCAAAAAATTAAAAGGCAATCATTTCAAGTTTTCCCTCTTCTTCTCCAAATTAACATTTTCCCCCTCTGCAACTTCTTCATATGCAAAGCTTCAAAACTACAGAACTCTCTCATCAGTTATTCACAGATCTCAAAACCCCTACATTATCAACTTACCGTATCCCTCAATCTAAAAACATAAATAGAGGACATCATACAGAGTACTAGCAAACACAAATCAAAAAAACAGATACACAAATTACCAACCTGTACTTGAAGAGTAACAATCTTCTGCTTTATCCGAACGTTTTCCTGAGGATGACCGCTTCCGACACTTTTTAGATAGTTTTTTATCACCCGATGAACCTCTCTTTCTCAAATCACACTCAAAACTTAAACATTTCCCCTTTGTGGAAATGGGATTTGTACAACTTTTTTCTCTCTCTGCAACTGGTAATAATTTATGAGTGAGAGATACGAGTTTTTATACTCTCCTTCAATTTCTAAAATGACGGCTCTCTCAGACGCGTGTCAGCCATCCTTACTATATCCACATTCACATCTTTTCGAGTAACAGAGTCATCATGGATTTTATGATAACGTCTATTATCATCACGCCTGTCCTATTGTCCGCCATTACAAATTCTGTAACTCTCCCTCAATACAGTACAAATGACCAATCACCTTACTTTTATACCGTACCAAGATCGTACGACTTTCTTAAAATAGTTCAACATTCAAAATTTAGAGATACATATACAGTTGTTAAAATCATACAGCTATAATAAACAATATCTACACAACATACAGTAAAACAAAAATAAATTTATTCTTATTCATCTCAGTTCGATGCAACAACCATGTCTCATTCTCCACAAAACAGATTACACAAAAAGATTACTGCTAACAAATTACTTATTTATTGCGAACTTTCACAGTTTGATCTTATAAAATTCTATAGTTGCATCTAAAGTAGCCTGGATGGTTCGCCTCCCCGCAGAGAATTATCTATCTTCTTGCTGCCCTTGTATCCTCTTCAATAATTTTGTCACATGCGAGCTGTAGAACGGTCATCTCTCGCACAGTGGCATCCAGTAATAACCTACAAAACACATCGCACCAGAAAAGCAGCCATACTCTGTACGCCTGCCTTCAACATCTAGCCCGATCAAATTCAATGGTCATGCCGGTAACACAACATTATAAGGCAGTTGACAAAAATTTTGCTCATGAAGTTCAGCAACCTTGATCTTAAACCTACTGTCTGCTGCATGATGAGCTCGTTGGGAACGCGTCCACACCCTGGTTACTCACACTGCCTCCACAACAAAATAATCCTACAGAAGATACAAGACATAACAACCAAGAATCCTACTTTATATAGTCACCAGGAAGATCTTTGCAAATCCAGATCACCCTAAATTTTTTGCTGAATAGTATATTTTTCTAAGAAATTTTTTGGGACAACAGAATATCAATAAGCAAATCCAGAATATTGTGACAGATTATTCTTTTCATATTATAAAATATCTCCTCAGATTTTATATGAGCAAATATGTAGATAGCAATATCCAAAGTCAAGCAAGTCTAGCGGTGGCACCTATACAGCCCTTATCAATTTTTCCATAGTTCGAGACAGCCTTTCATCTAGTTCGAAGACACATATAAAAAAAACCACATACCTTTTTAGTAACCCAGTCATTTTACAGATATTATCTGCTTCCTATTACCACATTTTTGAACTCCTATAATTTCTTAAACCTCACCTATCACTACCATTTACCAATTACAATCCTTACAGCTTAATTTTCCTCACCATACCCTATGATAAACTAACACCTATTTGCAGACTCCTACTTTACAACAGTAAACTACGTAAACAAGTTCGATACAAAGAATCAAGATACCAGAACGAAGATATTTCATTAGCTCAAAAATGTCTTTTACATAATACTTTACAAATAACAAAATGTTATAAACAAATCCACTCGATTACTTTACACAGTTACAGTTCGAAATGCCTTTCAGCAGTTAATGAGGAAGAAGAGGCAAAATTAAAGCAACTTCAAACTTTGATCCTATGCTGCAAGGAACAGGAAATAGTATAAATGGAAATCACAGATGAAGGATCTTCTTCAGGGCCAATATCTGTGGTCCCTGGAAGAAAAACCTCCAGCATTACCACCTCTTCCAACATAACCCTTACCTTCCCACATGCTAGAGATAGATGAAAGGTCTTATTTCTTTAACAAGACCCACTCATTAGCAAGGTACCGACGAGACTCCCTTGGAGGAATGCCTGCTGCTTCATCTTCAGTTGTCACAGCCTCCTTTGCTAGCAACCAAAGCTCATTTCGGTGCTCCGCTTCAGATGTCAATAAATAGTGGAAACGTACCATCTGGTAATAGTCATCCCCCGTCTCTATCACTTTTTCATATGACATATGATGATAGGTGAGAAACACAAGAATTGGTGTTGGCAGATGCAAAGACTGGTATCTAAAATACCTGATGCGTAGTTTTTCCATCTTCCTACGGATCCCAGACTCTCGAGCCTGATTCCTTGTAGTCACCATCTTCTCTGCAATAGAAGATTCAAATTACAAAAATAAACACAAAGAAGAAAATAGTTTAGAGACGAAGACTTGGTTCATTCACTCACCTTAAAATGTCTTTTATACTATGGTCAGCATTTAAACCGACTCTTCAAAATCCCAACGTCAGAAGGATTTCCCATGCAAACAATATTGACTAGAACTATTGGTTCTAGAAAACCTAAAAGGCACCAGCAGATATTCATGAATTTATGTTGGAAATGATTCCCATATATTAACTGCAGTATTAATGACACTTCTCAACCAACACCACTCGCCCATAAGGTTTCTCGTACTGTTGGCTGAGATGGGGCGGTTGTAGTGGCTTATTCCGCATCTCGGACTCATGCTCTATCTTCAAACTACATACAAACTTTTGACCTCATCAACAGAGTACGTGACATATTTGTAGTATGATCAAAATCAAGATAACAACATAAGAAATAACACAAGTTTCTCAACCAACACCACTCGCTCACGATACTGCTCGCGCTCTTGGTTGAGAACCGTCTTGTAATAAACTTATTTCACATCTCTGACTCATACTTCATCCTCGAACTTAACATACATGAAGCACTACTTTAGACATATTAAGTATCCCTAAGTTTGAGTCATAACTATTCGACCTCTACATCAGCAGTTCGAGTCAACAGACACAACATCATTAATAAAGCCGTTACGAGAACAAGCATAATCAACCCGTTATATAATCTGGTCAAATAATATCAAATATATATTTTGTAATGTCCATCATTAAGAATCTTAATGGTCTTCAAACGGTTATATTATAAGACCTATAAATAGGACTAGAGAATTCGTGATGAAGGACGGATGAATTCTCACTCTAATACTCTATACTCAAATACTCATAACACTCATTGTAATAAACTAGCACTCTCAATAAGATTTTTATCTCTTTCTAAAATCTTCAAAATATGTCGTGGTTTTTAACCTATTCAAAAGTTTTACTTGCTAAATCATTGTGTTTTCCATGCTAAATCATTGTGTTAACCATTTAATTCGGATATACTCGCAAAAAGATATCTCTCAACACCGTAACTTAGGAAACGTAGTACTGTGACTACCTTTTGGTACGGTGATAACCCCATAGTACCAGCGCTGTTGGGTTTTTGGACAAAGTAATGATCACGTGCAACGACTGCATCGAATATACGCATAAACATGTTTCTACTCATACTAAAACGTCGTCAAAATTCCTATGGCTCATATGTGCAATTCGGCTTGAAGTAGTCCCGCATAATGTTGTAATGCCCCAATGGTTGATCTCGCTTCTTTCTCTTATCCTTACGGCCCATGACACTCCCGCCTTGACTCGAAGTAGCATCATGTACTACTAGGTTTGTTGCAAAACATAAATTGCCACTGCATAATCAAAGATAAGATCGTCAGAGGAGGACGACGATATATGTGAAGGATCACCTATGGATGAATCAGATGATGAAAAAGACATTTGAGGTTGTGGAGTTGAGAAAAGGGTGTAATACCAGATGGGGAACAAGTTTTTAATTGAAGAGAGAAGTGTAAAAAGGGGAAGAAAAAGATATGGGTCTTGAAAATCAAGGATTTGGCGGTAAAAGGAATGCCGCGCGGTGTTCTTTTCATTGCCAAATCCCTGATTTTCTTCGAATAGACATAAGGTCTATTCGAATAAAATAACTCAGGCCAAAATTTGTTTGAACAGACTTTGGGTCTATTCGAATAAAGCTGCTAAGGTAGAAAATTTGTTAGAATAAAAAGGGGTATGTTCGAACAGATAAATAGTCTGTTCGAATAGACATTGGAAAAACTCATTTTTGAATTCAATACTCAAAAAACAACGACTACTTCCTTTGGTGGGTCCTTCACAATGGCTAGTTTTGGATCACAATGACTATTTTTTGCTTTATATATATGTTGATTGGAGATGCTCTAACAACATTCCTCTGCTTGAACTCAACAACGTCGAGTTTTTTCGTTATAACATAGGATTCTTTGGTGGTATTTGGCTGGAATGAAGACTGCGCCCTGGCAGCGTCCTGGCAGTATTTTGTTCATAATCCACCTCTCCGACAACTCAATTTCAATCAATTATGGAATAAAATTTATGTCCAATTTTGGATGCACACGAAACTTCGATACCCTCCTGGAGATTTATGCAACATGTGAAATGTTACTAAGGCTAAGTGTGATGAGTTTCATGAGATACGGGTGAATATTGATATACAGGTCAGAGGTGTTCAACTAGCCTATATTCTCCGTGAAGCCAGAGATGAATGGTATGACAAATACAGCCAGCCTTTCCTATTCGAGACTCCATACGATATTTTTTACCGGAACTACGTTTCGCCTGATACTCCTGCAAATTATCGGCTATAAAACTATGGACGGGATCCGCTCCCCCTTACTGAATGGTCTGAGTTTATTCCTTACATCAGACGCGAATGATGAATTAAATTAAATTCTATCTGTTTTGAGTTATATTTCGTGCGTAGAACTACTATTTCAAGAATTGTAATTACATTTCTATTTAAATTCAAGACTAAAAATAAATTGATTAATATTGATTTATAGAAAGAAATGTGACATCAGGTCGTACAAGTAGTGATATAGAGAAATAAACCCAAAATTAACAATAAAAATTTGTTCAACACTGATATTTACAATAAAAGATTACGTTTACAAAAACATAAAAAACACCGATATCTACTGAGACGGGTCAAAATCATCTTCAGTACCCCGTCTCATACGGCTAGTACCTCCTCCCTTGGTGAGCAGACCAGATCTACGCTGCCTTGTCCTCGCGCACCTCCAGGTGGTAGCGATACCACCCGTACGTCACGCCCCCTCCTCAGATGTAGGTCTCGAAGGAGAAAGAAAATTTATAAATATTTTGACAAAATAAATATGACATTAAGAAAAATAAAAATACATAAATAAATTTCTTACATGTGCATATAGTTGGTCATCTACACTGTCCAAGTACCTCCTAAGAGTAGCATTTTCATCAGTCAACTCCTGGATCCTCTGGGCGTCCCGCGCAGACTCTGCAAGGCAAAGTCACCGCATACCATGAGTCAGGTGCCACAACTCCTCTACGTCATAGGAGGTAGACATCTATGGTAGGTCCCTTAAGCGGTGGATGGGGAGCATCTCACGCCTCCCTATCCACTCCATGTACCACCTCGGGTCTGGCTTCTCGGGCTCACCAGGTAAACTAAAATTCTGAGATAAGCTATGAACTGATGCTGACGTCACCACTACGGGTATAATACCATCCCTGAGTGCAGAGGGTCCGAATAGATCTATATTATCTATTCCTTTAGGAATCTGTCAACATGGGGCTTACCTCCGTAGTTTGGTTGGCCCAGTATGAAGTGTAAGTCTCTCGCTCCTCCCCTGTCACAAACTGCTTACAGGCAGAGAAGTCGGTCTGTCTCATCGCCTGTAAATTCGTTGGACTAAGATGCGACGACATGTTAAGAGGAGGATCCAAAGGAATACCCGCAGTGTCAGTCAACTGCCTCCAACATCTATCCTCCAAGTAATACTCGCAATTTCCATTTAAAACTTGAAGTGACATCCTCGTACGGAAGAGGAGCGACGCTCTCCGTACGTTATCTAACTCAGACATCGCAAATTCTAACCAAGGTCGCCAGGTGATCGTCTTAATAGTCCGGTGGTCAATGTGGTATCTGCCTAGCATAAACAAATTGCCTACCTATTAATTTGTTTTCTTCCTATTCCCCCTCTCCCATGTTCTGAGGCGCGGATAGGCCGAGAACTTAATATCTTCCTTGATAATAGGGTGACCAACCCTACAATACTCGTAGAACCAATACTGTATTTCATAATAACATAAAAAACAATTAGAAATTATATTTAAGACGTTAATTAAAAGATATTTAATTTGTAACTTGTAACTTGTAAGGAAAAAGATTTAATGTACCGTCAGAAGTTGGGCAAATCCAGTGATGGCACCCCAGGTCGTGACTACGGTATCCAAATTATAGTACAGGGAAGCTAGAATAGCAGAACCCCAATCATATTGGGCAGCTTCGTCCAAATCGGCCACGCCCGCGAGATATCCAAGCGGGACGGTGTCGTTGGCTGTTTGGAACCACAAATGTCCTATCATGAAGATGATAAAAACACGAGCAATAGTAATATCATCATCCTGATCAACTGCGATGGTCAAGTACGTCCTCAAATGTGAAATATTGACGTTCCCATTCTTTATATGGCTGAAATCAATGTTGGGGAGCAATTGCCTCGCATTAGATAAAATACTCAATGCGTCATCATACGACACCTGTGTCAGGTTTCGGGCGATTAACAATGATGTCAGTATTTGGAAATTGAGATGAGTAACCCTTATTTTTACACACGGGAACAGAAACGTGTGTGTAGCTGGCCACTGACGCTCTGCAAGCGCCTGAATTAGTCGATTATCGGAATTGCCCAAGCGTATATCCATAAACTGCCCGAATATATTCACCACGGCATCCCTTACAGGTGAAATTGTGGAAATCTCTTTTCACACTTTGATCACCATAGTGAATGTGCCGTGCACACGCATCGAATCTCGATTATTTTCATTAGAACATTTTTGTCAAACACTTGATTTTTGGAAATAACAAATTCACAATTACACTAAAACTTACCGTGAGTTCCTTGCCAGTGTAATAGATATGAGTGACGCCATATGGAAGTTGGGTAATAAACCTCTGCGGGTAGTTTACTTCGGGTGGGTTTGGTATAGGTTGTTGGACATCTTCAAATTCTACTCGCTTTTTCTTATTTCCGGACCTCGACCGATTTAAGGCTCGCTCTGGATCTCTTGTCACTCTAAACCCAGGTAATGTTCTGGGGTGTGGGTCTTCCTCTGGCATATACATTGTGTTTTGAAAGAAATTGGGAAATTTTTTAGGTATACCTTCGATTTGACAGAGAAAAAGAGGAGGAAAAACTGTTATAAACTCGAGTTGGGGTTGATTTGGGGTTAACAATGCAAACATCGATAAAAGGTACACCTTGCGGTGTTTAGAACTCTTCCAAATAAAAAAAAAAAAAAAATACACATCACCAACTGCAACTGGCTGCTGGGAGAGGCCGGGTGTGGGTTGGGTTTTTTGTGGGCCCTTGTCAGAGCCCACATCTAAACTGCAACTGGCTGCTAGAGATGCTCTAACAAGTTTAGCAGTTTGTGAGATTTTATTTTTCCCCAATTCTCCAGTCTTCCTCCCTCTCACACGATCCGATTGAAAAGAGAGATTTCTCGAATTATGTGTTTGAGAGAGAGAGAGAGAGAGAAGAAATCTAAAAGCTTGGTAATATCGAAATGGGGGATTTGAAACTCAACCAATCGAATCTCAACGGGTTTATAACTATTCTTCTGTTGTGGATTTCGATATTCTCACCAACCAAATCAAATGCAATCAGCAGCAGCAGTAGCAGTTCTTCTTCATCGACGATCGTGCACACTAACAACTGGGCTGTTCTCGTGTGTACCTCTCGTTTCTGGTAACCATGCACTTCTTTTAAATCAAATGAACCATACCCATGTTTTTGTTTCTAGTATAATTGGTTTCTTCGTGTCGAAATCTATATTTTGGTAGTTTTTTTGGGTATGTTAAAGGTTTCTTGAAGATAGGAGTAACTACATTATACTTGAATACTAAAAAGGGGACTAAGTAGTTGTTTAACAAAGTCTAGAAACATGGAAGGTGACAGTAATCAAGATGTTACAAGCAAGATAGTTAAGTGTGATTACAATCAATTTGATTTGAATACAGCACTCTAGCGGCGTTAGACTTAGTGCCCGGCAAGATTAACTCTAGCCATTTTGTCGCAATCCCCAACCTAGGTCGACTGTTTTATTCTCGCTATTCAATGGCGCTAAGTCGTAGTGGTAATGTATACAGGAGTTCTTGTTTTCAAGCTATTCTAAGGCATGCTTAGTAGAGTAACGCTAGGCTACTTCAGGCCCCTGCTCTAAGGTGTGATAGGTCGTTCTTTGGGGCGCCTTCGTATAACTGAGGTCGGTTGGTCTTTGGCCCCCCTTTGGGTACGTGAGTTTTTTAGGTCACCATGTCTAATATAAGTGGGTCTGCATGTGCACATATATTCAATCGTGCACCTGGTTTCCCTTAAGTGCACTAACTCACCCAATATCATCATATACATTCAGCTATAACTAATTGTATCTATATTCACCCTTTCTTATCCAATTTTCATTTAGTTTTACCCCCTAATTATACATTTTCAACCAATTTTATCACATTTCATTTATATTCACCAAATATATATCTATAGTAATCTGATTTTTATTCCATCTCATTTAGTTTTACCCATTTTTCGTCTAGTTTCACTCCCAACTGTTATTTATGGCCAAAAGTGTATCATATACATATGTATGTATTTTGAGTCGAATATCTGAATAGTGCGAAATGCAGCCCCTATCGAATTGTGTATCGCATTGTAAGCCAAAAACCTATGCATGTACTAGAAATGATTTGCAAATCAACATTTTTTTATTGTTTATGGGAATTATCTCAGGAGGGTTCATCTGAGTTACACTGCTCTCGCGGGCCCGTAGCTACAAGTATGTTTCTCAAACTTTGAATTACCAGAGAAACTAGCTCTAGCTAAGTCTCTTAATTTCTTTCGTTCACTCATTGAGTCTTACCTAGTTCCTTTTTGTTTATCCAAATCCACTGATCTCTTCCCCGTAGATGTTTGCGAACTAGTACTTGTTGCTTGAGCATTCATCACACCATCTTCGTATAAGGACTATAGTTGCGGTCATGGCACTTACTGAGTCTTGGCTCATTCCATGTTCTGTCTCTAGACTTTGAGGAAGGCCTGGAACTGAATCTGTCTAGGGCTGGATGATCCTAGTACAAATCTAGACCAATATTTTTTCGGGATGAAAAGCAAGATTAGTCATGAAATTTCAATCTGAGTTTGAAAGAAGGCTTTCTCGATTGTGACAGTCTGAATAGGCATCTTATTAGAGCGTCCCACTCATTCACAAGCTGAGAAACAAAGGTAATGAGTAAAAGAGAAAGCATTAAAAATCCGACTTTCTTCATCTCGTTAGGCAGATTTATATCATATCTAGATAGATAACACAAATATTGCAGCCTCGCAGAGTAGAGATACGCTTTCCATTGCATGGATCCCTCAATTAATGTGTGGTTTGAGTGTAAACAGATAGGACAACTGAATTTGAAATACTGCGATTACCATTGCTAAAATGCTTTGACTTGGTTTTGAGTAAATTTCGGAAATGATCTTTGAACAGACTCTTATTAGGGGATCGAGAATGGAATATGGCGATCTTACACACCCTAATTTTTTCTTGGACACGTCACACTAGTAATAAGTTTCTTGATTGCTGTCACTAAAGTTATATTTTTGAAAGGTAAGCTGCTTGTGATGGGAATCAATCCCAGGACTTCATGGTTTTCCAAGCACTAACCCTACCAACAGCTTTCATTCATCTAATCCCAATTTGTCCCTCTAATCACAGCTTTCATTCCTCTTTGAAAGTTCACAGTTTTCAACCCTCTAATCCCAGTTTGTCCACTTTCAATTCGCACAGTATGCTGTTTCGGTCATTATGATCTATTAGAATAAAAATGGGAGGATCTTTTTTATCCTCAAACAAGAAGCCGAACCCTGGTAGGAAAGATGACAGAAAACCTTCAATATAGAATCAGTTTTCTGTTGTAGCTCTTCCTGCTCAAAAACCACGTATCTTTGCATGAGTCGTGCTCTTGATCTGTTTGTAATGAACAAAACCTGCTGCGAAGTTTGCAATTATAAGGAACAAAAATACTGATAAGATAAGAGCTGTAGGAAAAGCTAATAACAAAGCATCTGTGATGATCCCTCGAGTTTTCCTACCCGTGTCCACATAATTTTAGCATATACTAGCAAATGGGCACGCGCGATGCCTACAATAAGCATGGATTAATCTTCAATGTAATAAAGCACATTGCTTTCTCTGTGGATGTTTTGTACATTGCTTTCTTCATTGTTAGAGCTCATCTCTTCTATATTGAAGCTAAAATATAGACGATTATTTTTTTGTTCTGCATTGTGAGAGGCTGAAAGCAATAAAGATATCTAAAGAAAGTAATTTCGACCTCAACGATGCATGCTTAGAACATGTTTAATGAACATATTCAATAGTTATCTAGCTTTGGGTGGAGGATTGGAGCTTTGTGAGATAGTTGGGAATTTTTAACCAAAAATACCCTCACACAAATCAACATATTACAAGTGATTAGAGTGAGTTGGTGTTTTAGTTTGGGGGTATTAGAGGGCATTATAAAATGTGAACATGTCTGA
This sequence comes from Kingdonia uniflora, assembly GCA_014058105.1. Lineage (NCBI taxonomy): Eukaryota > Viridiplantae > Streptophyta > Magnoliopsida > Ranunculales > Circaeasteraceae > Kingdonia > Kingdonia uniflora. Next base: position 3,190,578 of record JACGCM010001854.1, read on the forward strand.
AATTTTGTGATCCACAATTACCCTCAATTAATTGAAGTTTTTGAATATTTTTAGGGTGAAAAGAAGTGTTCAAGTAGGGGTAATAAAGGGAGCTGAAAAAAATGTGAAAAACAGCCATTTTGGGCGAAATAATCCTAGGGTCTACATTAAATTCTATTTTTGAGGTTATAACTATAGGCCTTCATTTATCCTGAACATGCGCAACGAATTGTGATCGAAACACAAAGTATGGCTCTTCTTTTAGTAGTATAGATGATTACAAAAAAGTTACAAATAGAAAAATCATCGATATTACCTATCATGACAAATGGCGAAGATCGAGAGATGCAAGGGAGCATGAGAACTAGAAGAAAATAATCAAATCTTGGAACCGAAAGAGTCCTGTGAACCGCCGTACCGGATGTCCCTCTCAGGAGCACTAAAGTTAGAAAGTGGGTAATAAGTAAACCACCACCACTAATTCCAAGCCAGAAAATATTCATCTCCAAGTTTTGCCACCTGTGAAGGAGTCAAAACTCAGTACTATTTATATGATTTTGAGGATAATTCATGGTACGAAACAAACTATACATGGACTGCAGTTTGGATGTAGCCAACAATGGTTGCTTATGTGTAAAAGTTGCTAAGTTTATGTGGGAAGGTCATTTTGTGCTAAAATTCCTTAAAAATATGGATACAGAGTGATTACCGAGTTTAGTTCTCCATTCTCTTGACAAAATTGATCGCAGACAACGGGTCTTCTCTCTGTGAAAGAACGTCAGTAACTATATTGCAACTTTCGAATATTCACACAAACAAATTGAAATAATGGGATGATGAAACACTTACCAAGATAGACATGTTCATTGGAATCAATGGGCAGTCCATAGGAATGTTTCTCGTGCTTATATTGTATTGCTCATGAAAGCTAGTAATCCCGTAGACGATTTCAGTTGATTTCATCAGAAGCTTATTATTATTTCCATTGGAGAGTCAGTTGTACCAGATAGACATGTTTTTTTTTCTTCCACAGAAGCTTTTCGCGAATAATAAGCCACCTGAGGCCTTTGATTGTCTCGGAATATTCTATTGGTAGATTTACCGTGATCCAATCTGTGAGAACAAATATTTGTCTGTCTCCTACTATGCCCTTCAATATAGAACTTGTATTGTACTACGCAGAGATGCATAATTCCCCGACGACATAGGAAGTTGAGATTTTAGAGTGAAGATGTACTTACTAGAATATTCATCGCTGGATCTAAAACAACATGGGTGATTCCACTAGTTAAGGCTCATATTGGTCCAAGATTTGTAGAGGAAAGTGAAAGAACAGCAGCTGCTAGTGACGTTGCTAATCTCTATAAACCTACATGAAGAGAAAAAACCTACTAGTTGGTACTTATGACACTTATTTTTCCTTGATATACAGTTCTGCTTTCTTTTGCCTTCGGGTTGTAATCTTTTCACCTTGGAAAGTTTTTGTTCGGTTCCCAATAAATTATGTTTATATTCTCAAACAAAATAATATAATTCTATCTTTTTACTGCATATAAATGATTGTGGTATAGTACAACTGTGCACAATTTTGAATTTCATCATATGCTCCTGCCTTGTAAATCGCCCCCCATTGAACCTCTATTACAAAGAAACCAGAACCATAGATTAGCTTCGGGAACTCAACTATCACATTGATGTTGGACTCTCTTGTGTCTCCAAAGGATCTTGTAGTTAACCTCACACCAGGTTTTGTAGAATCTGAAGCTGGAAATCAGTCCATCATCTCCCTCAGCTTGTGTTAAAATGAAATAGGAAATTATTTTGTGAAGGTACAACATAAGAACACAAAAGTTACATGAATGGACCATATAGGATCGTAATGGGAGTAGCATAGAAGACATGACTGCCTGATCTCCTAATTATAGAAGCAAATTGAAGTTTAGTTGTGATGATCTCAATGAATCAAGAGCGTATGTAAGGATCAGGTTTTGAGTTCTCCCTTAGAAGGTTAAAGTTGTTTGATGGTTGCTTATCTTGCAGTTCTCTAGAGGCTTTTTTTGAAGAAAAAAAAACCACATGAAGTTTGGAAAAGGAAATATCTCTTATAAAGCTAATGATTTTTATGAAGGATATTGTTTTTAGTTGAGCAAGGTATCCACTCTGCATTTACATGAGACACCTTTGTTTCTATGAAGGATGTCATTTTAATTGAGAAAGATGCTATTCTTAGATGAATTATCCCTTATTGCTCAGTTGTAGAAGATGTTGTTAGGATGATGGTGGATTCTTTTCTATTTTGTGTTCTCCATTTCTACTCCTTTTGATTCTTTATTTATTTTCTTCTTATCATTCATTAATCTATATTAATAGAAGCAGTTATGGCACCTGCACAAATATATGTATTCCATCAATGAATTTGAGTCTTCTTGTTTCTATGTATATTTTTATCATCAATCCTCATCCAGTTGAGTTATTGTTAACCATTTGTAATTTGAGTAGTTTCCTTCACTATTGTTTTTAGATGAACTATTAGTTATTACATCTTTGCCAGTATCTTTGATAGACTATTTGTTCTTGACCAGGTTTAATTATCGGCACATGGCCAATACTTTATCTTTGTACAGGTAGGCAGGTGGGTTTTATCTAAGTTCTTTTTTATGACACGCCCTAATGATTCTCTTTTCTGTTACCTTTCCTTTTCTTACACCTCTGTTACGAATATTCCATTTTCTAATCAGGACAGTAAAACGGCTTGGAATACCTGACGAGAGGATAATACTTATGTTGGCGGACGATATGGCTTGCAATGCCAGGAATAAATATTCTGCTCAAGTCTTTAACAATGAAAATCATCACCTCAACTTATATGGAGATAACGTCGAGGTGAAAATCTTATTTCTGCTTAGGTGCTTCTATTTGTGTTTTGACGACGAAAACAGTATTGGCAATTTAGTTATAAATGGTCATCAGGATTAAGTGTATTATTCATTCATTTTTTTAAAATCTTACCTTTTGCCGAATTGGAAACCAAGAAGAACGGTATGCTAGTGCTAGTATAATCCGGCAATTTGTAAAGTGAAAAGTACCTCTACTGATCCTTCTGTACTTCAATTCCCAGGTAGATTACCGAGGTTATGAAGTAACAGTTGAGAACTTCTTACGGGTTTTAACTGGGCGCCATGAAACATCTGTTCCAAGATCAAAGCGTCTTTTAAGCGATGAAGGAAGCCACATACTTCTGTACATGACTGGGCATGGTGGAGATGAGTTCTTAAAATTTCAGGATTCCGAAGAACTTCAGAGTCACGATTTAGCTGATGCAGTAAAGCAAATGAAAGAAAAGCATAGGTGAGAGGTAATTTTTTGATTTTTGGTGTCACCATTTAGCTGATACAAAAAGCAAATGAAATAAAACCATAGGTCTAGAGGTAATTCTTTGTTCTTTTGATGTCCTCCCTCTCAGGTCTCTTGTCTCTACTCCACTTTTTATCTCTTGAGCTTTTTATTAGATATTTGCTTTTGGTGTATAATTGAATGACCATATTATTTGTAGGGAAGTATGTACTTTTCGTTTTCGGAAGATAGTATCTATTCTTTTAGCTATCATATTAAACAAAAAGCTCATATATACTTGTTTTTTCATCATTTAGATTTAAGGAGCTGCTGATAATGGTGGATACCTGCCAAGCTTCCACTCTTTTCAATCAGGTTAATCTTTTATGCTTTTTCTTTTCAGCATGAAAAATGCAAAAATAGGACTAAAAATTCCTTATTGAGCATGACATGAAAAAATCAAGAATGAATTTTATGTCTTGTATATTGGGTTTAGTAGAAATATAAAGTTGATTAGAATGTCCAATGGCCCAACATAAGTTGGGGAACTCTGATACATTTGTTTTAATTGGGGTAAACACTATCTTATGATCCACACACATACGCACTAAGTAGCAAAATGTAGAGATCCACGCCCTTCATGAAGTTTACTCCTGTGCAAACTACTCAGGTCTTTCTTTAGAAACAGCCCAGCCATTGATGGTTCAAACATAATTTCTTATGTGTTACTCTCGACCTCAAACAATAGTATGATCTATAGGAGGTAGTACTAGTGGAAATGTGGAATGTTATGCCCTTCTTCAGAAATCATGCTTGCAAGTCTACTTCTATTAACTCTTCTTTACGTTAAGGTTGATGATATAGGTGATTGAAATTAGACTTTGCTCAGAAAGACCATGCCCCTAAAATAGTACCGAGGGTTAATGAATACAATTGTGCATCTGCATATGCATCTCATCCTCTGTCTAAGCTAGGTCATCATGTCAATCAAGTTCAAATTTTGCTTCACGAGTCCCTGCCTGGTCTTGTGGATTAGTGTCCCATTGAACCTTTGCATTCCTCTCTCTCTCTCACTCCCTCAATATACAAAGGAATGCCATTTAATGGAAGTGCATTAGAATGAGCAATGAACATGTGCCAGATTAACAGTTTTTCATAGAATCCCATTAACATTTTAGTGATTCTAGTCTCAGTTTTTCTAATACACTAGTAGTAATAAGCCCGTGCTTAGCACAGGCTAAAGTTGAATGCGAACATAGTACCAAGATTACCTCCCTAATATGATACTTTTAAGGCAATAAGCTATGTTTAAGTCTAGTGGGAGTAACTTATTAGTTATTTTAGATTTGATCAATCTATTCTTGACATAAGTATAAACATCATCAAAAGATTCATCCTTCCATTCAGCTTAAGTAAATAAAATAAACCAATCAAAAAGTTAGATGTAAACGAAATTATCAAATCAAATGGAATGATAGACTACATTTTGGACACATTATATCTATTTATTAGGTGCTACTTGCCAAACAAATTATAGTACTTTACCTTTTGATCTTATTAGAATTTTTCTGCAAGCTCTTGGTTTTTATACTACAACATCTATCACATTAAAATCAATTAACTAATGCATCTCTAGTGTTTTGCGCCCAAAAAATAATAGGCCACTCGAGATATATTCATAATAAATAACTGAAGATTGCGCTTAATAATTTAGCATGGGCTTATACTCATGGTAAAAGACAAACCATGGAGCTTATAATCAAAAAACATTGTTTAATCAATAATGCAACAACGTAATCTCCGAGTCTCGTATTAATGTAAGAGGATGATCCTGATTGGGTGTATTACACAATGTAGAAACTAACCTACCTCTCTTAATTACTATCATACTACCCGAGGCATACCATGCAACGTCTGAATACTTCAAAGATGCAGAACTTTAAAATAATTATACTCATAGGAAACTGAATATGTTGGAAACACTGTTTAGGACAAAAATAGCCATGGTTGTTAGATGCAGGGGGGAGAGAGATACTACGCAACCATGGTTGCAAAGCTAATGGTTCAGGTTTGTAAAAGAGCAGATGAGCAATTTGGAAAATTAGTATATAGAGAGTTTATATTAAAGTGCATGGAATGTATTTAGCACCAAAGATGAAGATATCAGCAAATAAATCCAGAAACTAATATAAAACAAAATTTACGAATGAAACTTCAGATCAAGTGCAAAATCCAAAGGGAACAAATTAGTACTTCAATAGGTATGGGCATATTTTCCTTCATATCTATCATTATTACTCCAATACACCAGCTTGCACATTGCTTTAGTGTATTTGATCGTGGTCAAATACAACCTTTTAAAGGGCATTGTTAGTTTAACTACTTCTAATCAATCACGCCGTGTGAAGCATTGGAGTATACATCTGGTTATTGTGACACATGGGGATCCTACTGCATGGTTTTTGTGGCATATTCCATCCCTCGATATACAGACAGTGTAAATGGGATTAAGTGACATAAAACTCACGCCTTTGTAGAATAGATTTTCGTAAGGCTCTTTTCATGACAATTAAAAGGTGAAACGGGGACATAAAACCCGTTCCGTAAGCGATAAACTGTGTCTTGAATCTTCCCTTTTCTAAAACAGTTTGTTTTGTTCAAACGTTTTTGATAACATATATGATTCTTCTAAAGAAACCTTTTCCCAAAACAACCTAATACCATGTAGATTCTTTTCAATACGATCCAAGAAGAGAAGCCTCTGCAATCTATTGTTGTGCTTTTGTATGAGTGGAACTTCAAACGCTCTCTTTCTCTCCCTCACAGATTTTTGTAATCTATTGTTGTGCTTTGGCATCTTTTGCTTTAGTTAGATATTGTGAAAGACAAAAGGTGTAAAAGCCTTGAATAGTTGTACTCTGAGTTCATCATTGGACCATGATGTGGAAGGAGATGGTTGAAGCAATGTTACTCTGAAGTAGCGAGTTTGAGTAACAAAACGTTAGGGGTTCCATGCCAAGGCTTGAATATCCTCACTAATGTTCAATTTAAGACGTGATTACATGGTTTGGAGAGGAAGACAGAATTGAACTTGATTCAAACTCACTAAAAAATCAAAACGATGTGATTGTACTATTAATAACCGCTAGAGTGGTTTGGACTCGTTGAAGACAGAATTGAACTTGATTCAAACTCACTAAAAAATCAAAACGATGTGATTGTACTATTAATAACCGCTAGAGTGGTTTGGACTCGTTGAAGTTGATTGATATAGAAGTATGATTTCCCAAAGATCAAGTTCAGAGACTTTGACTGAAAAGTTAAAGATCAAGTATGATTCCAACCACAATTCCGTCCCTTTATTCCAAATCAAATGATCGACAAATTAAATTATTTTAATACCTATGTAGTTCTAAAAATCTTCATATATCCAATAATCGAGTTTACTGCTTAATAAATAGCGAAGAATAAATAAGCGTTTGATGACAAATAAAAATGAAATATGATAATTTGATTTTAAAAAATAGATCTGCATATAAAGACTTGGAGAAAAAATGATTATGTTCATAGAGTGAGGGCTTATCATGTTTAGTCTCTGCAAGGATTGTTTTCAGAATCTGAAGCATCAAATCTGCTACATCAATGGTATTTAAGAATCAGATTTGAGTCATTTATCACCAATGGGATTTTGTTTTTAAATAGAGTAATCACATAGAGATTGTGTAAGAAAATAGAAATTGGAGGGGGAAAACCATATATCAACAACCTCTTTTGACCCTCAGAAATTCTATTAAAAGTAGTGTTTGAAGAAAGAAAATATTAAGACAATTAGGTATGCCGAGAATATGGTGTTATAGAGAAAGTGAAAGAGAGACATGAAACCTTAGATGGATGTCAAGGCCTTGAGGATAATAGAAATGTATTGCCATTCTCCAACACCACTGATCGACAGACAGTTTGAACTCCTACTCCTGCAATTGTTTCGTTAGAAAAAGTTTCTCGTTGGTTGGCCAAATGAGAGAAAACTGGTTCGTGAGATCTTTTTGAAAAGGAGAGGCATTGATGAAGAGTTGGAAAGTGGGAGTAGACGATTTTTTTCTCTCTTGTAAAGTTGTATCGATTGCATTGGCTTTCAGATGTTTATTGAGTCAAAACGTGGTTACGTGCCATCTTTTTAATATAAAAAAATAGCTTACGTGGCACTATAGAAATCTATTCTACAAAGGCGTGAGTTTTAAAATAGTAGAATAGATTTTGAAACCTAAAATTATGCACTTACTGATCTGAAATAAGTTAAATTGCTCTTCACTGTTATACTTTTTTTTGAACGGTATTCACTGTTATATGATCTTCTCAACTGTTTTATTTATTTATTTATGGAACATGACTGTCTTATGGCTTATATAATCCCCTAACGTATTTGAGTTTTTTTCCCTGCAGCTCCACTCACCTGGTGTTTTGGCTATTGGGAGTAGCATGAAAGGAGAAAATTCATATTCACATCATCTGGATTCTGATGTAAGGGCGGGTTTATTACCATTTAGTTATCATCCGAACCCTATTATTTCACCCTTCACTTATCAGTATATTTGTGTAGTAAGGGAATTTTGTACCTCTAAATGAGAGGTTTTGTCTATGATTTTTTTGTTATTTTTGACCACGGTCTTTATCATTATAAACTCTACCTAAATTTTTCTGTTTTTTTGGTCAATTTGTTTCTTTGCTTCAGGTTGGCGTCTCTGTTGTGGACCGTTTCACTTTCTATACCCTTGCTTTCTTTGAGAGGCTAAATACATACAGCAATGCATCTTTGAGCAGGTAATAGTAAACTCTTGGAGATCAAGAATGTCAGTGACTTTATTGCTTTTGTTTATGGAAAGCGATGGAAGTGAGGATTTGCTTACAGCATATATATTTCTATCCGCGTCCCTATTTATGACACTTGAGGTCCCCAGATGAAGATATACTTGTATTATGGTCAATACTTCGAAGGAAATCTTAGCCTAGAGTTATATCTCATTGAGCTGAAAAAACAAGATTTATCGGCCTAGACAATCTAAGACAGCAAGTTTTGAACCATGGCTTACTGGCTAATCATTGTTTTGGGTTAACATATGTTCTTGTGTAAATTGCAGTCTCTTTAATTCATATAATCCAAGTACGCTCATGTCAACTGCATATTATCGAACGAATTTATATCAAAGGCCTTTAGAGGAGGTGAGTAGATTGCCTTCTACTTATGCTGTTAATCTTTATAGAATGCATTTTTCAACCTCCACATTTGCGACTTTCAAATATTATCATGTTCTAAGCAGTTATTTAATTGTATTGGGTTGTCATTCTTTTTGTAGATCATTTTGAAAATCTCCCTATTCTCGTGAGTTCTGTAGTAGAAGTGAAGGACCTTTAGAGTATGGTTTATGGTGGCAAAAAACCACTTGTACATCTTCATTTTATTGTATGAATCAATTTCTTTCCCCCCATTTTATTCTTCCTCTGCTAAAACCTTAACTAAGAGAGAGAGAGCGTACCTGTCTTCTCTTTGATTTCTCTGAACCTCAACTTAGAGCTCGTCTTCTTTGTCTTATCTTTTTTCCACTGACTAACCCTAACTCCGCGAAAACTCTGGCATAACTTCAATCACCAGTCTCTTATAGGTTTACTCTAGTAGCTTACATATTATTATTTTTTTAAAGCTTTTTAAGTGACATGTATCACGACCTGATTGATGCTTTGGAATATTTCTTTCTATAGTAATTTGTTTAGTTTTAGATTACTATATGTTTATTTTGCCAACTATTACATAATTTATCAAATTAAGAATATCTCTTGATCACTTTCTCTCTGTGACATAGGTACCTGTAACAAATTTCTTCGGCTCTGTCATGGAAACAATTCACACAGATTCAGCTTATAGAGCTTTTTCAAGCAAAGTCAGAGCCGAAATGCCATTTGACAAAGCAGTTAGCAAAACTGAGAGAATAACGTTGACCAGTGCAACTACTGAGAACCATCTTAGTGACTCAAGAACAAAGGTGATTTTCATAGCTTTACATATTCTCTTAAGACATGATAATACACGACACTGCACGAAGGAAAGGCATAAGACGCTTGTGTTTTCACTTCTCTGGAGACGTTCATAAATCGACCACTCTATGATATTTCTCTTTGTTTTCAAAGTTTTTTTTTTGGCTTTATAAATAGGATTTAATAGGCGTTTGCTTTATATACTGTAACATTCAAGTGTCTGCCTATAGGAGGAATATTGTATTGTCCAACAAGGTACATCGAGGTTGTGCGACGTACTTAACAAATTAGAAGACGTCGACGAATTGGTCAACTACGGGTTGGCGTTCATGGTAGTGTTTGTGGCAGTTTCTACGTGGCTATCACAATGAAGTTCTGGATCAATGTAGTTATGACTTCTTTTGTTCTCTGGGACCGAATGTTTCTTGGCGTGTCAATAGATAAGGTACAATGCAGCTCCCAAAGAACCAAAGTCTTAGAGAAGGGATGATATTTTTGTGTGGGAACGCGTTTTGATTTTTGGAGTTAGAGTAGGCCCAAGAAACTTTACTGAACACGATCTTTCTTAACTAACTAAATCTAGTGTAACCAAGTATTTTGGGTGGGGATGCTGCAATTGTTCTGTGTTCGTATTTCCTGTCTTTATACTTTTCTGCTATTTGTTATGCCAGACCTGCCTTATTTGAGTGTTTTCTATTATAAAAGTTGTTAATTTCCCTGTTTCTTATCAAATTGTAATGCGGAGCTTATGTACAGGACAAGCTCTTGTTCTGTGTTATCGGTGGGGGTTAAGACATAAACCAAATAGCTTAAAACAAGGTCATCAGGGGAGATATCACTGAAAGGGTAAAGAACAAGGATCCGTTGTTCGATAAGAGAATGTCGTTACGTAAGACGAGGATAGATCATATATACACGTTAACTGAAAACCAATGGATAACTGTTGTAGAAATTCACTATCGGTTTATATTGAATCTCAGAGTAATATTCAACTGCTTTCCCTTACGAATGTGTATATGTTTCACTTGCAGGAGTTCTCTAGGAACGTGAATATGTTTTACTAGCAGGAACCCATGCTCAGAGGACATTTGTAAGAATTGATTGGTTGTATTTGGGGATCTGTCATGTTAAATCCACGAATTTCCGCACGTCTTAAACGAGGTTATTAGAACTAAACATTATCAGAGGAATAGATTTGCATTGCCTGCAGCCTGCAGCCTGCATCACCCAAAACAGGTAACATGCATACATGACTCCTAGATCACTAACTATCTCGAAAAGCGAACTAAATAACACTTAAAACTTGATCTGAATATAAACCTCACTAATCCTCCTAGTAAAGGTTGTATGTAGTCAGTTGAAAACGATGGGAAAGAAAACCCAATTTTCCACGAACCCGTTTTCCCACTTTTCAAGAATTTCTTGCAGCGCTCAATGTTGGACTCTGGGTGTATCAATCCATATTGTAACAGTTACAAATTCATCATTCAAGAAGATTTGGATTTTCAAACGATAATATGGAGTGTCTTACAGTTACAATAGGCTTAGTTAAAAGCTAAAGACATCCCAGAAAATATATCCATCCGTTTTGTCATCTCTGCCATCTTCTCTTTATCTCTCTTCTTTCTTCATTCCAACCTCTTTTCTCCATCTCCACCTCCTATTCTTTCTACTCTCTCCCCCAAATCTTTCTCTCCGATGTGGCACGTCCCCAATAGGACCATCTACCACCCGTTTGAATCTTTGATCTAATCTTCCGTGTTCGTAGAATTACATTAATCTCTTTTTGCAACTACCATTGCACATAGCTGTCAATGGATTAGATTCGGACCGGATCTGCTACAATCCGAATCCGATCCGAAAATTTTAAAGTAACATCCATATCCAATCTGAAACTTGTATGAGTAAATTTGAATCTGATCCAGTCCGAATTTGGGTTCGGGGATCTGAATTCGAATTCCGATCCGACAATAATTTTATTTGATGACTAAAAATGTTGATAGTGTTGGATATCAAACTATTCTAGGCTAAACAATTATATATGATAATACTTGAAACATCCATATTTGAAGTTTGTTTCATTCGTGTCTAGAATAAGTGTCAACACTTCCTCGTGGTTACTCGTCATCAGAGATTGCACATGGAGCGACTACAGCTGGACTGACACTGGACAAGTACGTGGGTTTGTATCTCTTCGCTCAAAAATATCAAGCCCTTAATATTTTACAAAAGGTCAAAAAAGAATTATATTTTTTTTTGAAGAAAATAGGTTTATGTTAGAATAAACTTTTTCTCTGTTCGAACAGGTTACTCAAAACTTTGTTTCTTCGAATAGGATCTTGGTTCTGTTCGAATAAAACATTGTCCGTTCGAACAGACTTCGGGTTTTCAGTTTTCTAATAAAAGACATCCTTTCTTATTTTATTTTTCAACTCTTTTAAAAACCTATTTTTCTAGGGCTTGAGATTTTAGAAAGAAAAAAGATTTAAACGAGAGATTCAATGCGAAGTAAAACTCAAATTGAATCAATCGAAGATTGAGAAACCTAAATCAAATTTAAGATTTTTGTGAGTTTGAGCGATTCAAGCTTTGAACCTTTAGTGCATTATCCGAGGCAAGGCGTTGCAAGAATGTAAAATTGATTACGATGAGTTCAATTAGAAGAGAGGTAACCATGGGATGTGCTTATCGAGTCTGTAAGTAATTGAATTATTATAATTTTGTTTAAATATTGGATTGTTTAGCTGTCGGGCGATTCGGCAGCGACCTGTGGGTTTTTCTCCTGAGAAAAGTTTCCTGCAGGGTTAAAATTGTTTGTTCTTGTACTTAATTTATCTTTGCTTGTTGTCACTAGAACATTGGACCAACTTGAATTAGGCTAGGGTTAGACTGTTGATTCAAAGTTTTTTGGACCTATTGATTTTGACTTAAATGAATCAAAATCGGTTAATCTCAAGTGATTATTTATTTAAATTGGTATCAGAGCGGTCATGCTTCGAGGATTAACAACCTGCGCGTGGATCATAGCTTGATTGCTTGAGAATAATAGATTTTTAGAAGTTTAGAGGTCCTGTAAATCGTCCTCCACTTTTTGATGGTAAAAATTATCCATACTGGAAAGTCCGAATAGTTGCATTCTTACAATCAATCGGGAAAGATGTATGGATTGCCATTGAGGATGGATGAAAGCAACCTACTGTGATGCAAGGTGCACCAGGTAGTACTATTGAGGTTCTTAAACCTAGAAACCAATGGTCAAAAGAAGAAAATGATGTTGCCTGTTATAACTCTAAAGGTTGCAATGCTATCTTTATGGTTGTGAGTCAATGTGAGTTTCAACATATTTATACTTGTACCACTTTAAAAGAAGCTTGGGACATTCTAGTTCGAACTCATGAAGACAATGATACAGTTAAAGAAAGTAAGCTAATGCTCGAATAAAACATTGTCTGTTTTAACAAACTATTTCTCCGTTTGAACAGACTTCAGGTTTTCAGTTTTATAATAAAATACATCTTTTCTTATTTTACTTTTCAACTCTTTCAAAAACTTATTTTTTTAAGGCTTGAGATTTTAGAGAGAAGATAAAATTCAACGAGCGATTCAATGTGAAGTAAAACTCAAATTGAATCAATTAAAGATTGAGAAACCTAAATCCAATTTCTGATTTTATGAGTTTGAGTGATTCAAGCTTTAAAGCTTTGGTGTATTATTCGAGGCGAGGCATTGCGAGAACGTAGAATTAATTGTGAGGAGTTCAATTAGAAGGGAGGTAACCACGGGATGTGCTTATTGAGTCTGTAAGTAATTAAATTCTTATAATTTTGTTTCAATATTTGATTATTTAACCGTCGAGCGATTCAGCAGCGACATGTGGGTTTTTCTCCTGAGAAAGGTTTCCCACATGGTTAAAATTGCTTGTTATTGTGCTTAATTTACCTTTGCTTGTTGTTACTAGAATATTGGACCAACTTGAATTAGGCTAAGGTTAGGCAGTTGATTTAAGGTTTTTTGGACCTATTAATTTTGACCTAAATTAATCTAAATCGGTTAATCTTAAGTGATTATTTATTTCAATACTAACTATATGAGAGAAAGAGAGAACTTGTTTTATTGATAAGTTATTCTGTGTTACAATACTGAACCCTTTTAGGTGTTAAATACTCTTTAAAACTCTCCCCATAAGCCCTAGCTTATATGGACTTATTAGGAGCCCAGGGTACCCCAACCCAGTTGGGTTCTCACCTTGGGCTGGAACTAACTCCTAACACTCCTTCTTGGGGTGTTCCATACCAGGACGACTTGCCTCATCAAAACCTCTGCCTAGCAAAGCCCCCTTGGGCAAAAAGTAATGTAAGGAAATAGTATAATTTTATACCCTGTATGGGCTATGGACGCGTATACGCTGCCTCATCAAAACCTCTAGTCAGTAAAAAACTTCTAGGATAAAAACTGTACTATAAGAAAAAAGAGTACAATATGTATATGACCATGTCAGGACGGGATTACTCCCCCTGATGTTGATCTCTCTGAGATAATAAATTATATAAATTTTGCATGCCAATTTTGTGTACCAATCCCTTGAACGTATGATGTGCAAGAGCCTTCGGAAATAGGTTAGTTAAGTTGTCTTCTGAACGGGCTTGAACGACGTTAATCTCATATTCGTCTTCTGCAACTCGTGTATGTGGAATAATTTGGGTAAAATGTGTTTCTTCATACAGAGTCGTCGGTTTATCTTGGATAGAACTCAGACCGCAACTTTTGTTGATGTGATTAATCATGTATCGCAACCAAAAACATTATTTGCCAACTTCACGAAGTGCAAGAATCTCCGTGTGGTTCGAGGATGTAGCATCCATCGTCTGCTTCACCGATCTCCATGGAATCTTTGTCTCTCCATACAAGAACACATAACCTGATTATGATCGACTTTTATTTGGATCTGACAAGAATCCTGCATTGGCGTATCCTATAATTTCTTGTTTGCCTTTTTTTGGATAGAACAGACCCAGTCTTTCGCACCAATCATATACCTTGGAATGTGCCTGATCCTATTCTAGTGACTTTGGGTAGGTACAAAACTATGGCGAGCCAAACAATTCACTATGGATGAGATGTCAAGTCGAGTACACCCTGCGAAGTATAGCAAAACACCGATAGCTCCTAGATATGACGTCTCAGGCCCTAAGAGTTTCTCCCCCTTGTCTGGAGGATGATAGAAGTCCTTGTTCACATCCAATAAATAGACATGCATAGGCGTCTTGGCATTGCGTGTTGTATCTATACCGCAACATTTTATGATCTTTTCGGTATACATCGCCTGATGTACGGTTATGCCACTTCCAAGATGTTTGATCTACAAACTGAGACAAAATTTGGTCTTCCCAAGGTCTTTCATTTCCAATTCCTTTCCAAGGTATTTGGAGGCTTTCGTGATTTCCCCTAGAGGTTTGATGATATTCAAATCGTTTTCGTTTACTGCTATGATGGAAAAACTAGCATTTGTTTTCTTGATGAAAACACATGGGCAAACAAGGCTATTTACAAAACCCTCAGCTTTCAAATATTCAGTAAGCCTGTTGTGCCACATGAGCCCTGATTGTTTCAAACCATACAATGACTTATCTAATTTTATTACGTAGGTATTGTCGCTTACAGAAGCTTAAACCTTTATGGTAGCTTCATATAAATCTCCATATCTAATTTCCTATATAGATACGCAGTAACTACATCTATAAGACGCATGCCAAGCTCGTTCTCAATGACTTACAGACTGATCAAGTAATGGAATGTTATAGCATCCATTACTGGAGAGTAGGTTTCATCGTAATCAATGCCAGGTCTTTGAGAAAAGCCCTGGGCAACTAGTCTTGCCTTGTACCTAACTATATTTTCCAGTTCATTACGTTTCCATATGAATACCTATTTATAACCATCAGGCTTGATGTCATCTTGCCTAAGGACTATTGGTCCAAATACTTTACGTTTAGCTAGTGAGCTGAGCTTCGCATTGATCACAGTCTCCCACTCTGGCCAATCTGTACGACTTCTACCTTCGTCTACAATGAGTGGCTCTAGATTATCATTCTCGATGGCGAGCGCAGTAGCGAAAGTAAATACTTCGTCGACTACTACATTTGAACGATCCCACATGGTGCCATTAAAAACAAAGTTAATTGAGATCTCTCTATTATCATGTACATGTGCCACATTGGGTTTATTTCCTAATGATTCGCGTGGATATGTAGTTACTATAGCTCTATCAATGGGAGGTTTTATCCCTGATGAACTGATTACACCATTAGTCTTTTCTTTTCCTGTGCACTATTTCTTAGCCCCAGACTCAGTGTCCTTTGGAGCGTGGTGTCCTCTTGTGAGGCGCAACTTGGATTTATTTGTGGATCGTACCCAAGTTCCCTGAACGTCATGCAGGTGCATTACTTATAGATACATGCACCTTGGTTACTTTAGCAGCATCGTTGAATGGATCCGGCAATTCATTAACGATCTGTTGTAAGTGTATAATCCGCTACTCTTCCTCGTCACCGTGGTTGGTTAAGGGATCTAGATAAGACAACAATATTATTTTTCAACTAATATTGGAAACTTCCTCAGCATTGACTGTCATATCTCCCCCCAATGCTGGGAAAATTATCTCATCAAAGTGACAATCTACAAATCTCACAATAAATATATCGCCGGTAGTGGGTTCCAAATATCGAATGATAGATGGTGAATCGTTACCCACATAGATACCGCACCGGCGATGGGGTCCCATTTTCGTATATTGTGGTGGTGCGATTGACACCTATACGGAACTTCCAAATGTTTGTAGATGGCGACACCGGGATCCGACCTAGTTACTAGTTGCAATGGGGAATATTAATTATTAGTTGTTGAACAAATTTTATTCAAGACGATTGCATGCAAAATTGTATGGTCCTACGCAATGGCCAGAAGCAGAGATCGTAACAGCAGTAGCGATTAACTGCAATCGCTTGATTAGATTCTCCATTATCCCATTTTAAGTATGGACATGGGGTACTGGATACTCAACATCTATCCCATTAGTAGTACAATAATCAACAAAAACATTTGAGATAAACTCGTCAGCGCCGTCATGCAGATTTGACTGGGTGATCCAGGAAATAAGCCCGCAATCGGATAATCTGGGCAAGTAACTGTGGAAATACCCTATTTATAGATGATAATAGGCAAACGTCTGATAATCTTGCAGATGCGTCAAGTAAGACCATATAATATTTAAACGGACCACAATGTAAATAGATAGGTCCACATATATCTCCATGAATATGTTGGAGAAAGGCTGGAGACTCCAACTTCACCTTGGTCTTACTAAGTTGGACTATAAACTTTCCCTGATAGCAGGTGTTACACGGGCAATCTTGCAAAACTCAAATTTTCTCTCCAGTAAGTGAATGCCCAGATGTACTATTGATAATTTTCCTCATCATCCATTGTCCAGGATGCCCCTAAACATTTTTTCTTATAACAGAGATAAATGAGTGATTGTATATGTTTCGACATGCCTGAAAGCAGTAAAATCCCTGAGGCATACATTTGACATCATTCCAATATAAGTTCTTGATCATTAGGCAAATAGGTGATGCATAGAATATGTTTCTCATCATTTCCTATCGCTTTTATTTGATAACCATTATCATGTATGTCCCTAAAACTTAGTAAATTCTCAGGAGATTTACTAGCAAACAATGCGGACTTGATACTCAGTATCGTACCGTTAGGGAGTAATAGCGTGGTGCTCCCCGAGCCCTCTATGTTACTGGCTGACCCGGTAACAACTTGAATGTTCCCGACATATACGGTCAAGTTTAATAAATATTGTATATCTCGAAGGATCGAGGATGTAGTACCACTGCTAATAGGACATGTGTCGCGACTCGTCCTATTATCAATTAGTGCTCTATGGGCAGGAAGATCCATGGGCTACCTATATATTTAGCAGATTAATGACTATTTATACAACAAATTAACTACTATCCCAAGCAATAATTTGAATAATCACAATTTAAACAAAAGTAAAATCTCATAAATGAATATTGAGTGTGTATCACGAGCACTTTATTAAACATAAATGATATGTTCCCAACATAATCAAAAAGGGTACTAGAAAAGTAAATCGAGTCTTTGCAACTAAAGAAAAGAAACTACTAGTGCTCTCTACTATGATATCATACATATACTGAGATATCGTTACTAATTACTTCGTACGTTGATCCATGTCGGTGTCAGTAGTGCCAAAGATGTTAGATGCTGTAAACTTCATAGTCATGGAAGTTATGTCAGTGGTGATGGGGTTTGCCTGGACTTTGTTGATATTGGGCACCCTTGGTGTCATGCAGTTTCGTACCCAATGTCTAGTTGCGCAATATCTAAAGCAAAGAGATTCGTGATCTGGCTTCTTGATTTTCTTTAATTTTTATGGGTTGCTAACCTTTTTAAACCTGTTACTCTTTTGAGGGCTCAAGAATCCACGATTCCCACCTTTAGTCGTATATCCACTTTCGGAACCATGTTCCTAGATGTCTTGGTCATTAGAAAAGATTTTTCGTACAACATATGTTCTCCTCCTAAGGGGATACCTCTTATTTTTCTTAAAAACAAATTTTCCCTCTTGCTTATCAGTGAGCAAGAGTTAGATTAGATCTGTATGACTCTTGAATTCCAATTTCGCATACATCTCTCCTTCAAAGACAGCTTGTGAATATGGAAATTTGGAAATATGGAGAGAGTCTTGTGGAACATCTCTCCTTCGAAGACATAATTATTACTGAGTCTCATCGTGGATAAGATTTTTTGGATTGTAGAGTTATAGTCAATCACAGTCTTAAAGTCATATAACCTCAAGTTGTTTTAGTGGTTGCGGCTCTTTAGCTTCCTTAGGATATGTTGGAGATCAAAGCGTAACTCTAAGCATCTCCATAACTCATATGGATCTCTGCAACATAGGTTCTCAAGCTTCTGCTCCAGCTGGTGGGTACGCATAACCAACATGGCCAATGCCTTGAGTAGTTCAGGGATGGTATTATCTGCAACAATCGACTGTGAGATGCTCATTATTTTTAGGTAGAGTTTGATGTTCGTACACCAAGAAAGGTAGTTATAACCATCTAGCCACAATGATTTGTAATCAATGTAACATGGTATCACAAACATCTATTATGCAAAATATAGATCATAATTAGTAACAATTCTTGGATATGCGTAAAATGACGATCTTAATCTTAGATATGCGTTTTAATAGAATCTTAGCCAAGATCGCTATTCAAAACCATTAGATGTGTACGTTCCTTATTCTGACAACTAGGGTATTATAATCCCTAAAGTTTTATAAGGTCTGTATATTCTAGCTAAATGACATTATATGCTATGAATATGAGGGGTATTAGATGTTTAGCAGACAAGTGGTCTCACCCCAAAGTCTGCTGAGTTCACAAGATAGGTAGATTAGTCTTGTCTTTGAACTAATATTCTAGGGTACTATAGGTTACTATTAGTGCCTATATACCCCTAAATGTTATCAAGTAACATCTAATTGCACCTAAATTCATAAAATTAGTTTCTCAGACACTAAGATTTTAGAAAATAAGACTAAGTCAATTCTTAATTAATTTCTAATTATTGTTCTTGACATTTAATCGTAATTTAGATATGACTCTCAGCCGTATTCTAAATTAGTCTGGGTTTTTGTATTATCTCTAATCCCGGGTCAGGATAATTAGTATCCTAGGGGAACACCATTAATATCATATAAACTATCATAAGATACTTAAGTAGGTATTAATTTATATTCTACCAAGCGCAATAATATGGTGAGAGAAAAAGGCTTTACCATTTTTCTCTTTCATGGAGAAACTTGTCACCACCCACCACCAGCACTACCAAGAAGATAACCCTGCTAGAGAGAGAGAGAGAGAGAGAGAGATAGAGTAATGGCTCATCCATGAACTACTTAATTTTTACATGATCTACTTAATTTTCTTCTTTGGTCTCAATCAGTTGCTTCTACTCCTTGCTCTTGATGCAACATTGTCTCTGACTATCTGTGACTATTTTTAGAACAAAAGTATAACTTTTATTGGATAATTTACCAAGGATTTATGGTGGCGGCCAAATGTAGATAATCCTCAGTTTTCTTTTTATCTTAATTGTTGATTTGGTGAGGTGAGGTTGGTTTATTTTGATCAAATTGCTCCGGGGTTTGCTTGATCTTGATTGGGAGACAAGCTAAATAGATGAATTAGTTTGTAGTAAAACTGAAATAACTTATTTATATTAAGAAAGATAAAAACTCAACTTAATGGTTGAGTTTTAGCCGTCCATCACTCGATGTTGAACTCGATGGTTTTTTCTACAGTCTAGATTATATTGAGTAGAACTCAAATTAGATCTTGTCTGTTGAATAAAGCAAGACAAATAATAAATATGGCCCCTACATTTAAGAAAAAAATGTTTTTCGAGAATTTATAGTAAACCTACTTAAACTTATCTCTCTCCCTCACCTCTCTAATGTGCTCGCCTTTTGGCTCCAGGTGAGCTAATTGGAGCTTAAGGGACTGTTTGGATACTTCAATTTTTGGGCCAACTAAGGATACACCTAGCTGGCCTTTTATGGATATGTGTAAATCTGAACTAGTTCAGTTTAATATGCTGTTTGATAATTTTTACCTATTATCTTGGTTTTGACTTGTATGTTGTTTGGATACTTGTATTGTAAACCAGTTCTTATAATTATTTTTAACTTTTTCCTTCTTGCTCATATCATAACTCATGTGTGTATATGATACCAACTTCAACCAGACGGTGCTAGTAAAGAGCATTAAAGTAATGCTAGCCAGAACAGCAGAATCAAACCCGAGAATCATAAACACTGGATACAAGATTGTAGAGGTGGTAATGAGTACATGCAGACAAACAACAACCATCTCATATATTAACTTAGTTCTCAAGAAACTCTTCTAAGATTAAATACAGATTTTACAAATCACATTTTCTCTTTTATTTATCTCAAATAATATAGAAGCAGAGATCAAAGAAACAATGGGTATTTGGAGAGAAAGTTCGATCAACACATTGTGGTCTTTCAACAAACAGTTGGTAGGCATTGGAGCATCACCTCAATCTCTCAGAGGAATAGCAACTCCATTACTCAATTCACCACTATCTTCTAGCACATCAGTTCGTGGTCTCCGAAGTGGTCGACATCAACCAGACGACATAAGTAGGTATGAGATAATATCTCCAACGAATTGGGGTATCCGGATTGTCCCAGAGAAGAAAGCTTTGGTGATTGAGCGATTTGGTAAGTATGTTAAAACGTTTGATTCTGGGATTCATCTTTTGGTTCTTTTAGTGGATAGAATCACTTATGTTCACTCTTTAAAGGAAGAAACTATTCCTATCTCGAATCAGTCTGCGATTACCAAGGATAATGTCAGCATAATGATTGATGGAGTCCTTTACATTAAGATTGAAATTCTTGGCAGTTCCTCATATTGATAAGAAACTACATGAACAAAACTTTAAACTTCATTATAACAATAAATTTAGCCAACCTAAAAAACAAGTAACAAAAATTCAGGAGCACAGCTGAAGAGATCATCTACTTCTTAGTCTTGTGAAGAACATTAAACATCTCATCTCTCTTCTTCTTGGACCTCTTGTGTGTGCCTGTCTTTTGCTTCGTCAATTTCAATGCACGCTTGTCCTTCCCAACCCTTAAGAGTTCAATACATCTCTTCTCATATGGTGCAAACCCAACAACTTCCCTGATGAGGTTCCTTACAAAGTGGACTCTTTTGCTAATTTTTCTCTTTCTAGCAGATGAGCACGGTGCCAATTCCTTCTTGGTCACAATTTGCCCTTTGTTAAGTCCAATAAAGAGGTCAGTATTTGGCTGTGGTGGAGCCATCGCCTGCTCCTGCAGAGTTGATCCAACCTTGAACTAGATCACTGAAGAGCAAAGCTGTTGTAGAAAACTCTTATTTCTCGTCAGGTGAGTCTGTTATCGCCATTAGAGAGATTTGAGAGAGGGAAAATGATTTAGGGGGGAGAGAGGGAGAGATTAATGAGAGGAGAGATGAACTGATTGAATGAGAAACCATTAATTGAGGAGAGAAAAAATACAGTTGATGTGAGAACATTAATGGTGGATGTGTATTAGTAGGAAAAATTAATGAATAAAAAAGAGGAAGTTCCAATTTACTTGTTGGGGAGCTTTATAAGCAAGGACAATGGCAAAAACATCAAAATACTGTTCAAATTTTGTGAATGCAAGGATGTGGGACCCATCAAGTAAAATATCTCTCAGTTTAAAACCTCTCTCTTTTATCTATGTATTATACTATTCTCTCTTCTCCCCCAAAATAGCAAAAACCTTAAACAAAATATGATTCTTTGTCCCCCAAGACATTTTAGATTGCAGAAATAGTAGAAGAAAAATGCCATTCTCCTTCTTCGGTCCTCGCCATGAAAGATGATCTTAAGAAACCATCTCTTTGGCTTTTGTTTTCTTTTGGCTATGTTGATCTCTGCTCTTACTGAAGACAGGGTAATTATTAGCTTCCTTTTCTTCTAAATTAGAAGAATTTATTAGAGCAACTTAGATCAAAGAGTCCAGGTCCAGCACCACAACCCCTTACTGTATGGACTTCATAGAAGTAAATAACACTAAGAATTATGGAAGAAAAGATTGGGGAAAATAAGTTTGAACTCTCACTTTCGTCTCAAGGGTTCCGGGTTGGGAACAAATTTGTTAAAAAACGAAATTGTGTATGTTATTAGGCGAGATCTGATGGTGGAGAAAGTAAAAAACATAGGAATTCATAATAACCCAATAAAGTTTTGAGATGAAGAAAATGATTTTTTCTTAGAGAGAAAATATTTTCCTTTTCACTTTTAAGAGTGATAGTTGCCCTTTCTATTTGGTTTGAGATTTTGGGATCTATGTTGTCATCGTCACTTAGTTCCTGGACGGGCCCACATCCTTGCCTCTATAAAATTTTGAAACAAGATTTTGATATCCTTGCCGTTCTGGGAATATAACCTTGCTCATAAATCTCTCCTTACTCGTTCTCTTTGTAGAGTTCTTTCTCTTCTTTTTGATAAACATGAACTCTCTATTATTTTATCATGATTTTAATAAGATTTTGAAACTCATTTTGTTGTGAAACAAGTATTATTCGTTCCAATAAAAAACCAGTTTTCCTCGAAATATGGAACAAACTCGTTCAAAAGGAAACCTGATTAGTAGGGCCTATAGTTTGCCAAACATGTATTTTTAACTTTAGTTATGTTCTGAACTAGACTAGACTGGTTTAACATAGTATCCAAACAACCCCTAAGATGATTCAATGTGACTAGGGAGCTTTAGTTTATGTTATTTACGTTGTTGTTTCTTAGTAATTTGATTGGTGTTGTAATGGGGTTAATGTTAAAATGTGGAGTTATCAAGGAATTGTGTTTAAACTTAATCTGGGAGCTTCGTCTGAAGTTTAACCAAATTGTAATATTTTAAGAGACCCTTTGGAGGTTTTCTCGAAAGAATGTCGATTTTCTTTCACCAACAATGATTACAGCAATAAAATTTGCTTTTGTGGAGGGTATGACAACGGGGTTCGGTATGATTTTGAGGTATTGCGGGGTAAAACATCTAGATTTTGTTCCTCAGAATTCATAAACCTGATTAAAAAATCAAAATTAAGTAACTTAATGCAAAAGAAGCTAAAAATTGTTAGACAAGGAGAGGTGGAACAAATAAAATATTGTACACCACATTATTTGTCTATAATTATTACATGATTGCTAAAAATTCGAATGGAGCGATCATATTGTAAGCCATGTGAGCTAAAAGGGTTTAACGGTGTGGTCCATATTTCATGCATATAGACCTAAAGGTTGTTTGTTTTTTAGCTTATTTAACTTAATTGTCTTATTTTGGCCATATTAAGTGAAATTTCACAATTAGTTGTGTTTGTTTTTTATTTTAAAAAAACTCTTTTTAGTAATGACACCACATTTTTCAGAACTTAAGATAAGTTAGAAAATCTAGCTTTTCTGAACTCTATTCTCCTTAACTTGACGGGATTGTTATAGAAACTTAAATGAAAATAGGTAAACCCCAATTTACCCTTTTTCTTCTATTCATTTTATATTTCTCTACGTTTCACCGCAAATTAAATAGAAATTGGCATACCATCAAAGCATCATCATCATACGAGATCAAGATCTAAGTTAAGGAAACTACTACCATCCGACATCGAGATTCAAGGTAAGAAACTATATGGTCAAATAAATTAGGGTTTATGAAAAGTTGATTGATATAAGTTGCAATTGTTTCTTCAACATGGTAAGTGTATGAGAGTATTAATTAGTCTATGGACTTGTGGTGATGTGTACTAATCTACTTTGATGCTCCCTTGAGTGGCTGTTGTATGGATCATTTGCTGTGATCATAGCTGCTGAAGTACTGCTTTAGTGGTAGTGCAGGCCTAACTCCTTGCTTAGGCTACTCTTTCTACCCACACCTCTAGCTCTAATGGCTTTGAAACCTCCTATTCTTCTTTAATGCTAACTCTGCCTAACTTCTTTAGCTCTTTAATCCGATGCCCTTCTCTTAACTCATGTAGCTCAATACAAGGGCAAGCTTAGTTGCTAGAAAATACCACAACATAGCCTAGTCGTCGGAAAATAGCCTAGGGATGTGTTTTTTTTGTTGTTTTTGTTTTAAAAACCCCTGTTGCTGCCTGATGGTTGCTCCGTTACCTCCCTACGCAAGTTTAAAAAGAAGGGCGTATAAGGGTTTTGCTTACTTTGGCCTATGAGTTGACTCGATGTACGCAAGTTTGCCACATTTTTTGATGGCTCTTTAAAAGGGGAAATCAACATTAGTGACTTTCGCCTATGGTCTGACTCCTGGGTCTCAAAAGTGCTTTTTCGACGTCGCTCAGAATATACATTATGGGAAAACGAGGTTAGTGGGTTTTAACCTATAGGTTGAATCAACTTTCTCGCTTTTCTGACCTAGCTACGACTTGCGTACGGGGAAAAGAGGTGAGTGAGTTTTAGCCTATAGGTTGATTAAACTTTTTCACTTTTTTTGATCGATCTAGGCATGGTAGTTTAGAGGCGAGTGAGTTTTTCCCTTTGGTTTGACTCCACTTTTTAGCTTTCTGACCTATTTTTTAAACCAGCGGAAATGAGTCGAGCGAGTTTTTCCCTATGGTTGGATGAATTATCAACTGCGTTTTTTATTTATTTCTTACCTAGCTTTTTAGTAGTTTAGCGGAGCAGCGTAGTTTTAGAGGCTAATGCCAAAAATCTGAGCCTCTTTTTAAAGCTAGCTTTTTCCACCTTAGCGCCAAGCTTTAGCTTTATGGAAAGCACCTCTGCGTTCAAGAACTCGAAGGCTACTCTTTTTAACTTCTATTTAAAGCCCAACACTAGAAACCCAACCATGCCCAACGTAGTTCAGAAAGCAGCTTCGTTAGCACCGGAAGTAGGCATTTCCCTTCTATAACGGGTATCCATTTTAATATTCCATGCACGGTATGATATGGACGGATTTAGCTGCCCCTGCACTCACCCATGGTGAAGAAAGTACATTTTGAAGAGATGACTATAGGTGAATATCCAACACGAGCCTCAGCCTTAATATAAAAATATGATTATAGGTGAATAATGAAGAACTATACAAGTCCTTTAGGAACCGAGATAATGTGCGTGAGTATGAGCATTCATCACTATTCCTCAAGAAATTTATCTTCCGTCTAAATGAACAAAAAGATTGAGAACTAATCATGATTCATACACATCAATGGACTAATAGGCAGAGCCTTTGTTTTCAGGCCAAAAACGTGACTCAGCAGTTATCCAACTGCAAGGACTTGCACATGTAAACGATATGCGCAGCTATCCCACCAAAATACATGACAACTGACTCTAAATCAATCACGAGATACTGAAAACTAATAAGCATTTCCACAGTTAATAGGTTATATACACAGCAATATAATTTTTAATCATCCTATCAAGAATTCTTTCTACTCCATTCTAAACATTGCATAATTCAAGTCTACCTACTATATATCAGATGCAACAAAACTCTGCTAAATGAGACATTGCGATCAAACCGTTAGCTATCTTCGGGTCTGTGTTGATGTATAATGGATTATGTTTCCTCTAAAGAGGGTATAACTGTAATGGCAGATCTCTGAGAAGAGATAGTAAACACTACCCTTATCTTCATCATTGGAATAAGAATGATCTGAGCATTTAATATCAAAAGATGTCATGTTAGGCCAATCACCTACTTGATTGTAAATGGCCAGTAAAGCTACCAGAAAAAATATCTCGTACCTTAAGTTAAATTACAGGATTGTTTCCTAAGCCTTGTACCTCTTCTCTGGGGCATTACGGCAGTTAATATTGTTATAAACAGGAATTAGGTTTCTATAAGCTTATGTTAGTCTCCATTAAATTTGTACATATGTAGGTTTTCTTTGTAGGGATCTCTTTTGTTTTCCTTGTACAAATTAAGTCTCTATAAGAACATAGTATGCCACATGCTAGTAATTTTTATTTTTGATAATTAAATAAATATATGTATATAATCTTAGATAATGGATATAGATGTAGTTGATGTAAATTTGATGTCTTTTATAGGATGGCCCAAAAAAAAAATAAGGTGGATGAAGGAAAAACTACAAAGAAGGCTAATAAAAGCAATGAGAATGAAATGATAACTCAAGAGAAGGCTAATTGGATGGATGCCCAAAGGAGGGTATTTATTGATCTTAGAATTGATCAAGTTAACAAAAATCAAAGGAAAATGTTGAGTCTAACAATTACAGCTTGACCTTTTATCATTGTTAACATGAAAAAATTAACGGGAAATGAGTATAAGACAAGTGAAGAACTTATGGGATAATTTGAGAATGAAGTATGGAGTATGGGTTAAACTCATAATAGTTACTGAACATGGATATGACGAAGCGACTGGACAAATTAATTGGCCAGAAGAGAGATGGGACGAGTACTTTAAGGCAAGCATTAAACACTAATTAATTTCATTTATTATCCTCTAAATAAAATGTATAAGTAATCTTATTGGTTTTTAATTATCACAGACTCACAAAAAAGTCAACGAATTCAAAACCAAACCATTGCAATGGGAAAATGATATGAAATCCTTGTTTGATGGGTTCATAGCAACTGGTAGACAAATTTGGTCTTCGTATCAGGTTGGGATGCCCCCTGAGTATGATGGATCTCCATATGATGAAAACGAAGTAGGACTTGATCAAAATGATGAAGCTGAACCACATAATCCAGTCAAAGGATCTCCTACAATAAATCTCGATAGTGACACTGAGACTTTACCATGCCAGAAGCATTAAAAGAAAGAAAAGAAAATGGATGCAAAAGAAAAATTAGATTATATTCTAAATGCTTTTACAAGGACTAATTAAGAAAAACCTACTGTCGCAGAATGCATTACAAAACTAGACAATATGAGCAAATTATTCAAAACAGATCCTTTATATGTCACTGCTCTTAACACTTTCTGCAAGAAAGAGGGAATATAAGGAAGTTTGGATGAGTATCGATAACGAGGAGGTGTTGATTGCTTGGTTAAAAAAAGTTGATTAGTTTTAATTTATTGTGATTTCTTATGGTTTTGTTATTAGATTTATGCTTGAACTTCTTTTATAGTTTTGTCAGTCAACTTATGTTAGATTTTTTGTTTGAGTTTGGTTAGTAAACTTATGTTGAATCTATGTTTAATATTATTTTAATAAATGATGTTGATTTTCCTTTGATTTGTATTTCTCTTATAAACTAACTTGCTTAATTTTTTATTGATAAATTGTATGCTTCAAACAGGATCAATAACGCATGAACAAAGGAAAAATATTTTAAGGCTTATTCTCTTTAGACGTGTATTAAAATATATACGTAAGTCTCAAATCACTAGAGAACTTGAAAATACATTAGATCTATCAGGGGCTGCTTATGCCCAAGAACTTTTAAATAGATCATCTACAGTATGCTATAAGATATTGAGGATGAAGAAGAATGTATTTATTGGATTATGCACACACATCCATTAAAGGGGATGGCTCGAAAATAGTAAACATTTATTGGTTCAAGAAAAGATGGCTATCTTTATGATAACTATTGGTCATAATTGTGATTTAAGGTTGATACAAAATCAATTCCAACGCTCTCTTCATACAATCCATAAGTACTTTCATGAGGTCCTATATGCCATGTGTAAATTTGCTAAAGAGGTTATCGTGACTCCTTCATTTGATAATAATGATGCAGAAATTCAGGGTCATCGAAATCTAAGGCAAAAGTTTAAGGTATAATTAGAATTTTATTATAATATTTTTGGTTTTATATATATTTTATCAATTAGTAACATAATTATTTCATGAAAGTACTTATGGGACTCTTATAAGTGCATATATTCTATTAAGGAAACAAGCAACATTTAGGGGATGAGGAAGAGGAGAGTGTTATCAAAATGTAATGGCTGTATGTGACTTTGATATGATATTTATGTATGTCATAGCTGGGTGGGAAGGAGTTGCACATGACTCAAAGGTTCTTTTGGAGACTGTACTTGATCCAGCAAAAAAATTTCCGATGCCCCCTCTTGGTATACTTTTTTTCCACTGAATTTTATGCATTATTATTGTGTTAGCTACTATTTTTCAATTATAGTTGATAATGTTTAAATAATATTTACAAAGCAATATTATTTGGTAAATGCGACTTATACACATACAAGTGGTTTTATGGCACCGTTCAAGAATGTCATATATTGGTTACCTAATTTTCAAAATGGCGAGAATGTTGTGGGAAAGGAAGAAAAATTTAACCATATTCATGCAAAGTTGAGAAATGTTACCTGTAATAGCCTATTTCCGGGATTAATAAGAACTAATACAACAATCTAGCGTGGAAAATCTTTGAATAGATTAAAAATCACGACCTCTCTTGAGGATTTTTGAAATAAAGATCTTATTGAGAATGCCGGTTATTATAATGAGTACTCTGGATCTATGGAGTTTTGGAGTAGGAATTCTTATGTATAAAATTGCCTGCCCCTAATCTGTAGTTCTCTGATTCTATATATAGGTCTTATAATATGATCGTTTGATGACCATTAAGATTCTTAATGATGGACGTTACAAAGTAGATATAAGATATTCTTTGACCAGATGATGTAACGTCCTGACCTCTGTTACTGTACAATGGCTCTATTGATGACTGTACTCCTGCGTAAATCGAACTATTACTACGGAGGTTAAAAGTGATGACTTGAGCTGAGGAATATCGAATATGTCTTTAGTAGTACTTCCATCAAGATGATGAGGTCGAGGATGAATCTTGAGTTCGAGGTACAAAATAAGCTATTACAAGACGACTCTCAACCAATAGCACGAGGGCCTCATGGACGAGTGGTGTCGGTTGAGAAATTTGTGTTGTGTTTGCTTCTTGACGTTGCTGTCTTGAATCTTTTTGTGCCTCGCACTCTGTCAGTGAGATCGAAAGTTCATATGTAGTTCAAAGATGAAACATAAGTTCGAAATGCGGAATATGTCACTACAACCGCCCCCTCTCAGCCAATAGTACGAGAAACATTGTAGGCGAGTGGTATTGGTTGAGAAGTGGCATTAATTATTGTAGTTAATATCTAAGACTCATTTCCAATGTAAATTCAGAAGTATCTTATTTGTGCCATTTGGGTTTCCCAGAACCATTGGTTGTAGTCAATGTTATTTTATGGGGAATTTGAAGAGTCGCCTTTAATGTTGATCGTTGTATAAAAAGGATCTTGACTTGTGCATGATGAACCAAGTCTTCTTCTTGGGTCTTCTTTTATATTATACTATGGCAAACTACCTTACTATAATTTAGTAATTTCTAAGTGTTGGAGAACATGGTGATGACAAGGACTCAAGCTCGGGAATCGAGGATTCGTAG
This sequence comes from Kingdonia uniflora, assembly GCA_014058105.1. NCBI lineage: Eukaryota > Viridiplantae > Streptophyta > Magnoliopsida > Ranunculales > Circaeasteraceae > Kingdonia > Kingdonia uniflora. Next base: position 3,219,957 of record JACGCM010001854.1, read on the forward strand.
GAAGATGAAAGAATTGTGCATCAGGTATTTTGGATACCAACCGTTGTATCTGTCAATGCCAATTCCTGTATCTCCCACCTACCATCATATTTCATATGAAGAAGTGATAGAGGTGGGGGATGATTATTATCAGATGGTACATTTCCACTATCTACTGACATCTGAGGCAGAGTACCGAAATGGCCTTCGGTTGCTAGCAGAGGAGGCTGTGACAACTAAGGATGAAGCAACAGGCGTTCGTCCGAGGGAGTCTCGTCGGTACCCTTCTAATGAGTGGGTTTTATTGAAGAAATGAGGCCTTCCATCTGTCTTTAGCATGCGAGGAGGTAGGGGTTCTGGTGGAAGAGGTGAGAGGATGCAGATGATCATTTTCTTCCATGGACCATAAATTTTGGCCATGAAGAAAATCTTTCTTCGTGATTTCTAGTTTTGACTGTTTCTCAGATCTTATAGCATAGGATCAGGGTTTGGAAATTGCTTCAATTTTTCATCATCTTCTCTACTGATTCCTAAAAAGAAATTCAAACTATAACTTTGTGATGTAATATGTTATAATTATTGGGGGCATTTTGTTATCTGTAAAGTATCCTGTAAAGAAAATTTTAAATTAATGAAGTAACTTCATCATGATTCATTATCACGAACTTGTCTGTGTAATTTGTTGTTTGTATCTGTGAACTCAAACTGGGGGACAGAGTTTCCCAAACTGTGGGAAAAGGTAGGCATGGATCTCTAGGTATTACTACTGGAACTGCGTGATCTTGTATGTTGCCTCTTTGTATATTTTCTTGTACCAAATTGGAGGAGATATTACATACTATGGAAAAAATGATTTGTCACAATATTCTGCATTTGATGTTGATATTCTGTTGTTCATGAACTTTCTTTGAACAGGATATCCTTTGGCTAAATTAGTGGGGTGAGATTTGCAAAGATCTTCCTGGTGGCTATATAATCATGACTTTAGGCTATTTTGTTTTGCATCTTCTGCAGGGCTAATTGTGATGTGGAGGTGGTAAGTTTAGCCATGGTGAGGACTCGTGCTCAGCGTGCTAATCAGGTAGTAGGTGGTCACTTTCATATCAAGGTTGCCGAACTATGTGAGCGGTATTTTTGCCGACTTCCCTATGATGCCGTGTTGCCAGAGTGGCCATCGAATCTAGCCGGACTAGACGAAGAAGGGAAGCGTGTAGAGCATGACCAATTTTTCTGGTGTGACTTATTTCGGAGGTCATTGTTGAGTGCCACGGTATGGGAACTGACTGCTCAACAACTCACCTGTGACAAGATCGTTGAAGAGGATGCCGGGCCAACAAGAGGGGAAATCATTCTATGTAGGGAGGCATATCACCGAGGCTGTTTTAGATGTGATTGGAGAGTTGGGAAAATAGAAGTGTTGACTGGGTAGAGGGTGGGGTTGGTGTTACTATTTGTAGTGTAGAGATAATGATAAAATATGTTTCTATATATGTAGATTCAGTATACATTCTATACCTAGTACCCCCACTAGTAAATTTATAGTATCGTCCAGTTCTGAGGAGATGTCGTCTTCAGGGAGGGGGGACGAGTGTAATGTTAAGGAAGAAACTATGAATAGTATGGGGTTGATCGTAGAGGTTGGGGCATCCAGTAGAACTGAGGTGGTGGTAGAGAAGGAGGATAGAAAAGAGAAAGATGAAATCCTTGTCATATACCCAGAGGGGGTAAACGTTGGGAAAGAATACTTGAAAAATAAAAAGAAATTGCAGGGAGATTGGGGAAGTTATGTGCAGGAACAAGGTCTCTGGTTTAAGGCCTTTATCCCTGGTAAAGGGGAGGAGGTTGTCTACTACCAAGCCCCATGCTTGGCGAAGTGGAAGAAGGATAGAGGGATTGGTAAGGAGGTTAGTCTCTCGTATTATAGTGGGCTTGGGCTATCAGGCCCGAGTGGTGGATTTTTGTATTTCTTGAATCAGGTCGTATATGGCCTTAAAATTGTTCTGACCTACTTTCAAAAAGGGGTTATGAATGTGTTACATTGCTATCCTACCCAGTTGAATGAGAATGTTTATGAAATGATGAGGGTATGTGAGGTACTGAATGAAAAATGAGAGAAAGAAGAGACTGCCGAGCAGTTCGAAGCTGAAGATGCGTTGAACTTTAATAAGTAGAAGTATATTGAAAGTCAAAGTAGTGGTCGCCTGTATAGTGATTCATTTAGGCCAAAATTCTTTGACTTTGAACCTGCGGGTAGACCATAGAATAACCACCTTGTGTGGGTAGAGGGTAACTGTATACAGGTTCCAGATGAACTGGCGCTCGAACTGAACCATAGATATTATAACCCGAGTAAGTAATGTTGGCCAATCTTTAATTAATCGACATCTTGTCTTCGATCTGTTACTTAATGCTATGTTCTTTATTTTGGCAGAGCCCAAACCCTTATCTACGCCGGACAAGACTAGCCTGTTCGACTGTGCTGCTCTAGATCCGGGTGAGCTAAAACAGGTACTCAGTGAGTTAGGTATCCGTAGAAAAAAAAGGGTTGATTCCATAGCGCCCAAGGTTCAGCGAGCTCAGGAGAAGCGAGTTATGGCTGAGGGAAGAACTACCGAAACAGTTCTGTGGTATCCTCTGGAGCAGACGTTGAAATATTCCTCTGAGGTAGACATTAACAAGAACCTTTAACCGTTATGTGGTATCCTATCTTATGTTTTGTAGCTCGCTTGATTTGGATATGAAGTACTCTGTATAATCGTACACTATTTTTATTTGGAGTGATATTTGAAATATGCTTTTCGAGAATGTGTGTATTATAACAATATATTTGTATTCTGTATAGGATATAGAACAACTGAGAAAAACAAACTCTGAACTGGAGAGGTCATTGAGTAGAGCTAGGGATTCCGTGGTTCGTATTCAATATGTACTTAATAAAACTGAATATGAGAGAAGGAATTTTAAGTTGAATTTAATGAAAATTTTAAAGGGCTATATGATCTTCAATGTAGATATGCTAAGATAAAAATATAAATGGATGAGGTGTTAAGGAAGGGAGAGGAAAATGGGTCATTAGTTCGAAAACCAAAAGAGTTGACCTATTTTAATAACCCGAGTGATAAGGCTAGGTGTCAAAGTATGTTAATAGCTCTGACATTGTATTTTGAGGTTGAAGTAGATAGTGAACAAGGGTTAAAGGAAGCTTATGTAGAGCTTTTGAAGGAGAAGGGCATAGTTCCAGACCCTGCTCGAGTTATGCTTTTAGCTCAAGAAGCACGTAATCGTCACAGTTTAGAGGTGAGAAAATATTCTGCTCGAGCTGGTGTATCTGTTGTATGGGGTGATGTAAAGCCTTTATCTAATGCGTTTGGCTTTATGTAGGATCGGAGGGCAATGAGAATTGTATTTTTCAGGATAAAGAAAGGTTCAGAATTGATTAGAGGTTGAATTAAAGGGGTTACAGGATGAGTTATTACAACATGAGGGTCAAAAAATGACTTTAGCAACGCGATTGTCTAAAGAAGTGGTTGTTCAAATAAAAGTAGAAGCGGATTTGTGGGCTTTTGGTATATTGCAGAAAAACACCCGTCAGCGGCTGCATAATGCGCAAATGACATTGAAGGATCATCTATATCCATCACGAGCAAAGGTCGCTGCTCGAACAGAACATGAGCGTCATATTGATAGTTTTATTGAATTTTATGGGGGAGAAATGTCTAGGGTAGAGAATAAATTTAGGAAGTTCGTGACGGGGTGAGGGAAGGATTTTGATGTAGAGAATACCAAGGCAGATAATATGTGGCTTACAAAAGGTGATAAGCCCATTCCGAGGTCGAGGGAACTGTCATCAGAAAAGGATGAGGAGGAGGTCGAAAGCCTAAACAACATCCACAGGAGGTGGTGACCTTTACAACTCCGAAAGATGTGCATGTGACGAACAAAAAGAGTTTGAGAGATAAAGGGCAGTCTTCTCATTCCTTGATGAATAAAAAATAGAGTACTCTGGGTTCTCTTTACTGTCCCTGCATATGTGTTAGATCTTTGTATACTGTTATTGATGATAAATGAAATTTGTTCTTTGTGATGATGAATAAAAGTGTATATCGATATTACTTAGATACTATGTTATTGTCGTAGATTTGTTAACTGTGAGATATAATCTATTGGTACAATCAAATTGTTTATGAATGTAAACTGTGATGTCAGGTGGAATTGGTAGCTGTTCAAAGTCAGTGTGACGCTTTACGTGCCCATAACGAACAACTAACCGCTGAGCTAAGTTCAAGTCAGGTCGTACTAAAAAGTGCTACTGAATTAGTAGAGAGAATGAAGGTGGAAGTGGTGAAAATGCGAGATGTTGGAGCTCGATTGTCCAAGGATCTACAAAAGAAAAAGGTGGATCTAGCCAACGGACTGAGAAAAATAGAGGAGCTAAGGGACATTATAAGAAAGAAAGAGGTAGAATTTACAGCTAGCTCGAGCCAGTGGAAAGCGGAGTTGACATCAGCTCGAGTTCGAATCTCTGAACTACTGGCAGGCTTAGAGGAGGAAGGTAAAAATGTGAAAGACTAATCCACAATACGACAGAGAAGCTTTAGTTTACAAAAAAATACGAAGAACACCAATTGGTTGGGAAAAATAAGAGATTCAATTGCAAAGAACAAAGTAATTACAATGATAATACTCTAAACCCTAAGTTTTTTCCAAGAATTTTTTGCAGATCTAACATCGATAGAAAAATAACCTAAGTTCCCTTTATATACTAGGGAACTCAAAAATAATAAAAGAATGGATCTCGAGGCAAAACTACGCCTAAAAATCACAAACTATGCCAAAGCCGTTCGAACGGCTTTTAAACTCGTTTGAACAACTTAATGCCTAATTGGTCTAAAACACTAGAAAGTTGACAGTTCGTTCGAACGATATGACAACTCGTTCAAACGAAAATTCTCTATGGGCCAAATTTCAGAGAGCATGAAAAAGGTCGTTCGAACGAAATTGGGACTCGTTCGAATGACTTGGGTTTCCTGGGCCAAATTCCAGAGAGGTAGAATTAGATCGTTCGAACGACTCTCAACCTCGTTCGAACGACTGTGGGTAATTTTCAAATTTCCCTAGAGCCTTCTGGATCGTGGCTCCCCCTATTAGGAGCCTTGAGCTTCTGCTCAAGCTAGAACTGGAGATGTGGGAATGCGGCCATGCCAAATTCCCTGCTGTACAACTTTGACTTACTAGGTAGCTGACCCTTCTTCCCAACGCGGAATAACTCAATACCACCCCGTCTTGTACTATAAACTTTCCTCTTTAGAATACCATCCTCCTGTAATGGATCTTCTCTTTCCATCCATAAGTCATCAACTGACGGTAGGCAAGTGTCGATTGTAGAGTCTTCATCTAACAGAGACGGCTCAAACAGCTTCAAATGCTCAGTATTAATAACCGAATACATTTTCATGAAAGGTGACATATCCAACTGGAATGCATTTTCATCAATCTTCTTGAGTATCAAAAATTGACCATAACGGATAGGTTGAAGCTTCTTGCCTTCCCTCTTTAGCCGTTCCTTGCCCAAATGCAACCAAACTAGGTCGCCCTCTTGAAAAGTACACCCAACCCAATGCTTGTCGTGGTGAGCCTTATACTTCGCTTGAGTCTTTTTTAACTGTGCTTCAACCACCTCATGAATCTTGCTTATCCTCTTAATGAAACGCTAAGCTTAAACCTTTTCCTCATCTTCCTTCCCTAACACCGTCTTGTCGCCAAGAATAAATGCCAAATCAAAAGGGTTTTGCGACAAGTACCCTAAACAAACTTCAAATGAAGACTTCAAAGTGAAACCATAAATCGCCTGGTTAAACGCAAACTAAAGATACGATAAACTCTCATCCCAAGTCTTAGGATGCTTAGAATGGAATCCCCGTAATAAATGTACCAAAGTGCGATTAACTACCTCTGTTTGCCCGTCAGTCTGGGGATGAAAAGTGGTACTTCTCTTCAACTTAGTGTCTATCATCCCCCATAACAATCTTCAGAATGCCCCAAAATGCGGCTATCCCTATCAGAAATAATAGAAGAAGGTGTCCCAAAATACCTCCAGACATCTCTGAAAAACAATTGCGCTGCTCCTTCCCTTGTGACCATTTTTTGGCATGGAAAAAGAACAATTATCTTACTGAATCGATCCACCACCACAAACAAATAGTCATTCTTACACCTGGTCATGGGCAAACTACCCATAAAATCTATCGAAATGCTCTCCCAAGGTGGACTAGGAAATGGCAATGGTAAGTATAGTCCTATCTTCATGTTGTAAGGCTTTGATGTGTTGCATTGCACGCAACCACGAACCACACAAGCAACATCCACCTGCATTTTTGGCCAATAGATATAACGCCGTAAATTCAAAAGAGTCTTCTCCATCCCGAAATGACCTGCCTCCTGGGAATAATGTGCCTCTCGAATCTAATGCAAACGGTCTCCACCCTCGGGAATACATAGTAGACTGCCCCTATAAATCAAACCATCCTTCAAAACATACTCACATGTCTTGCCTTGCAGCAACTTCTCGTGAATCACACAGAGCTCCTTATCGTCGTCATACTCTTAAACGTATTCAGAAGAAACAATTGGCTGTATCTGCATAACTACCAACAAAGCAGAAATAGTTGGTAATGGGGGTCGAGATAATATATCAGCCATTTTGTTGTCTACTCCTTTCTTATACTTGATCAATAAGGCAAAGTGCTGAAGGTACGATATCCACTTCATATGGTGAGCTTGCTGAAGCTTGGATTGCGTAGATATGATCTGTAATGGTTTGTGATTGGAATGTACCACAACCTCCTTCCCCAATAAGTAACTTCACCAATGTTTTACTGATTGATATAATGCATAGAACTCCTTATCGTAGGTAGGATAGTTGCGTACTGCTCCAGTAAACATCTTAGAATGGTAAGCAACCGGTTTCTCATCCTGGAAAAGGATGCCCCCAATGCATAGTCTGACACATCTGCCTCGACCTCAAAAGGCCGTTACAAATTGGGTAATGCTAACATTGGTGCATCCGTAATCTTGCACTTCAGTAACATAAAAGTCTTCTTATGGTGTTCTTCTCACACAGACTGCACCCCGGTTTTCGTCAAAGAATGTAACGGTATGGCGATTTATGAAAAATGCCAAATAAATTTCCATAAGTACTGACAAGAACCCTTAAAACTCCTTACTTCCATCACTGTACGGGGTCGAGGCCAATTAGCAATGACCGAGACCTTTTTTGGGTAGACCTTAAGCTCGCCACCACCAACAATAAATCCCAAATAGACTAGCCCCCTTTTCCCAAATTCACACTTCTTCCCGTTCAGAAAAAGTTATTGTGATCGTAAGACGCCCAATACTGTGCGTAAATGCCTAAGTGCTCCTCCCATCTACGACTATATGTTAAGATATCATCCAAATACATAATCACAAAATCATCAATAAACGCATGAAGTACCTCATTATTAGCTGCATAAACATCACCAGAGCATTGCATAACCCAAAAGGCATCACCAACCAGTTAAATAGTCCCTGTTTGGTCTTGAACGCTAACTTCCAAGTATCTTCTTCCCAAATTCTAATTTGATGGTAACCCGACTTAAAAACCAACTTAGTAAAAATCGAGTCGTCAGCAACTTATCCAAAAGCTTGTCAATCTGTAGAAGCGAATAACGATTCTTCACCTTGATCTTGTTTAACGCCCAATAATCTACACACATCCTCCAAGACCCATCCTTATTCGGCACCAGTAACACCGGTAAACCACAAGGTGAGCAACTTGGATTAATAACTCCTTGCTCTTGGAGTTCATGTACCTGTTTCTTGATCTCATCAGACTCTGTAACAGAAGTTCGATATAACCAAATATATGTAGAGGCTCGCTATTTACCAAAGTAATACCATGCTCAACATCCCTCTTATATGGCATCCCTTCTATGCCCATAAAAAATTCTTCATACTCCTCTTGCAACTCCCCCAAATCGGTTTGTTGCTTAGGAGACATTGCCAAAGTAGACAATACCATAGCCGACGGACCCTCTTGAACTAGTTGTACCAACAACAATACAAATTTTCCACTCGCATTAACCAACCTCTTCGCCTGAGTCGACATTACCAAATTACTGGTAGTGATATGTTCCTTGCACGTATTGATATAAAACTCCATCCCGTCCTTCACTAGCTGGCACTTGTGAGCTCGACGGTAAATGATTGTATCTCGTTCCCAAAGATAAGGGCTACCCAAGATAACTTGACACACGTCCAACGGAACCACCTCACATGTCACTTCGTCAATAAACTTCTCAGTAATCGCAAACTTGAATGTACACTACTTAGTGATCTTCAACTTTGCGTCTTTCTGAATCTGACCCAAACCGTACAGCTTACGATGAGCCACAGTAGCCAAACCCATCTCCTTTACTGCCACCTCAGAAATTAAATTCTTCTGACTACCCAGATCAATGATGACCTCGACTAAGCTCTACTTCACTTGAATGCTGACATAGAAAAGCTCTTCCCGACTCGCCTCATCGATAGTTAGAAGTTGCTTGAACATTAGAGTAAGCTTCGGATTTGGCTTATCCAAATCCGAAAGATCCACAATCACTGCGGCTAGTACACGTTTCTCTTTCTTGCCTTTCTCCTCCTTCGGCCGAAGCTTCGGGTGAAGTTTGTAATATCTATCTGAATTGTGCCCATTAGCCTTACAATCACTAGAAATAGTCCCTTTGAATGAAGACCCCTCCCTTTTAGACTCCCCTTTCTGATCAAACTTCAAAGTAGACTTGTACCCCGACTTGCTCTTATCGTCTTTCTTGTCACTCTTCAAGTACTTGCCTTCAATGGCAATTGCTTTAACGGTAGCGTCTTCAATATTTTCCACATTGAAGAGTTTTAATTTTCTTTGAATGGACTCCGACAAACCCCCTGCATACTTCATGAATACCTCATACTCATCCATATCAATATCTAAAACCACTGCTTGGTTACGAAACTCCGTAGTGAATTATTGTACGGACTGCCCAAACCTTTGGCATAAATTATACCATTTGTACCATCGCTCATGTTCATACCCAATTGGATAAAATTGTTTCCTCACCAAAACCTTAAATTTCTTCCAACTCAGACTTCCTACATCATGTCGTTTCCGATAGGATTTTTACCATGTTAGTGAGTGACTCGCGAATTTCAAAGTAGATAAGCAAATCTTTTGAGCATTGGAGTATTCAATGGAAAAATAGGTCTCTAACCTATCTAACCAATTATCCAACATCTCGGCATCGACGGAACCATCGAATACTAAAATTTTAATCTTAAAGTCAATACGAAGATTACGCATAGGATTCATTGACTTTCCAAAACCCGAACGCTCCTTGATGGATTCCGCATCACTAAAATTACTATCGATCTCTGCATTATTGCCATCTCTATCGACCTCTAGAACCTCTTTCTTCATCGAGCGGCCTCGCCATGTCGCCGAAGCGGAAGCGTTCGCGAGGTTCGTGAGACGCAATTGTTTAACTAACTCCCCTAAATTATAAGTTAGGTAAAAAACTATCGTTTCCAAAGTCATGAGTTGATCGTTGGTATCGTCCATCTCTAAATCATCCTTCTTCTTCGAATTAGGTTTGCGATGAATCATCAACGAACTCATTAGCTTCTCCTTCATTTTCTTGTAACGGTCACGTGTAGAGACCATAAACAGCAATCAACCCCCGATGATTATAACTAGATTTTGATACTAGTTAATCTACAATACGATAGAGATACTCTAGTTAGCAGAAAAATATGAAGAACACCAATTGGTTGGGAAAAATTAGAGATTCAATTGCAAAGAACAAAATAATTTTAATGATAATACTCTAAACCCTAAGTTCTTCCCTAGAACTTTTTTTAGATCTAGCATCGATAGAAAAATAACCCAAGTTCCCTTTATATACTAGGGAACTCAAAAATAATAGAAGAATGGATCTCGAGGCAAAACTATGCCCAAAAATCACAAACTATGCCAAAGTTGTTCGAACGACATCTAAACTCATTCGAACAACTTTACGCCTAATTGGTTTAAAACCTTAGAAAGTTGACAGTTCGTTCGAATGATTTGAACACTCGTTCGAACAAAATTTTTCTATGGGCCAAATTCCATAGAGCATGAAAATGGTCATTAAAACGAATTGGGAGTCGTTCGAACGACTTGGGTTTCCTGGGCCAAATTCTAAAGTGGTGGAATTGGGTCATTCGAATGACTCTCAACCTCGTTCGAATGACTGTGGGTAATTTTCCAATTTCCCTAGATCCTCCTGGATCAAAAACTTACAATTCCAAGTGAATATGCTCGAAGCGGAGGCAATTGAGGCGCGAACGTGAGCTTCTAAGTACGAAGTATTGTGGCTAGTTGCTGATGTTCTGATAAAGAAGATAGAGGAGGCCCATAATTGATAGAATGAAAATATAAATGCTGCTTGGAATGAAGTAGCCACGCAAGAGCATACCATACTGGGATTGAAGTTAAATGCCTTAGAGCACTTAGATGAAAATACGAATATGAGAAATACGAACACAAAGTTAGATGTAGATTTATTTTAGGCAGAGATACGTCTCGATGAAAGATGGGTAGAATGGGAGAATCGTAAAGTGGAACTTGAGGGATCACTGTCTCTGATCTATCATTTGGATGAGTTTATGACAGTATTGGAGTCTTAGAATGCTGATTTGTTATTAGAGAAGCGCAAGTAGAGGGGTGTTGCAAGCATTTGAAGACTTCGCTATAGGAAGCTCAAAATAAACTCAGCGGGCTCATTTTACCTAAGCAGGTAAAGACTGAGACAGGTATCGTGTATAAGAGAGATATGATAACAGTAATTTCATTCTTTGCGTCAGAGTTCCAGAGATTGGAAAAAGAGAGCGAACTGGTGCATGTCATTGCCATTGATAATATTGCAGAGTGCGACATGGAGGCGATACGGTGTGAGTATCTAGGTCTTATGCTAGCCAAAATTGGGGTTTTGAGAGAACATATGGTCAGAGATTGAAAGAAGATAGTGACTGGAAGGATGCTAGAGTTTATGCATCAACGCCTGTACGTATGTTGTACGCCTGACGTTGCAGGACCTTCCAACAGAAGTGACAGCTTGAGTGTTAGCTCTAACGAGGAGTAACGATTGAGGGGACACACTTATGTATACTAACGTGTATATTGTATAAGAATAGGAATGTCTAGAATGATGATTTATATTAACCTTTTGTTATATCAATGATGTTGTACTGGTTGAACACTTGTTGTATAGGATGGTTCCCAGCTGTTTATCAATCATAGAGGGACATAGGTGGCTGATCAGTCTGGCCTAAGAAAGAAACAATATGTAATGTAATAGATGATCAGTTCGGCCATAACAACAAATAATCTGTAATGTAATAGATGATCAGTTTGGCCAAAGCAACAAATGATCTATAACCTGTATATAAAAGTACTTAGTTGGATATATTTGAAAAGTACTATAGTATAGGGCAATCGAACATAAGTATTTCATTGGTGTAAGATTGATGTACAATGAATGTGTTAGACATAGTACTGTATGATATAGTAGAAAATACTCAGATGTATTTGGATCGAACATAAGTCTTTCATTGATATAAGATTGGCATACAAGATGATTGATTGATTTATAGAAAAGTACACTATGATGGATTTTTATCGGCGATACAATTTTAAACTCCTCGTGTTCCAAGGATTGGGGATTCGATTGCCATGTTCAGTGGCGAGATCGTAAGAACCAATGCTAATTTTTTCGATAATAACAAATGGACCTTTCCAATTTTTGGACAGTTTCTCAACGCTTGTTTTATTTCTATGTTTGGGAATTTCTCGTAGCACGAGGTCTTCAGTTTCAAACTCTCTGTGACGAGCGCGCTTGTTGTAAGATCGGGCTGGAGCTTGGTGGTTTCTTCCCAAATTCATGATTGCTCTGTCTCTAATTTCCTTGATCCAATTCATGTTGCATGCCAATTGGTACTCATTCTCTTTATCCGTCATGGTATGGTCACGTATTGGGTGGTGATATAGAGTGGGAATGATTACTTCTGTACCATATACTAGTAAGAATGGTGTGCATCCAGTTGATACCCAATTTCCGTCAACAGGACATGTGGTAGTTCCTGAACCCAATTTCCCTTTTTCTTTGTCAAGCTCTTTTTAATCCCATCCACTATAGTTCGATTATTGATTTCTGCCTGGTCATTTCCTGGAGGGTAATATGGATTTCAAGGGGAGTGGATGATGTTGTGCTAATTGAGGAACTTAACGACCCTGAAGCCAACAAACTGAGGTTCATTTTCGATTCTGATAAGATGGGGGCAACTAAACCAGATGATGATAGTTTCCCAGATGAATTTGATGACTTCGTCTTCGCGTGTGCGGTATAGAGGGACTGCTTCTACCCATTTTGTGAAGTAATCCGTTGCTACGAGGAGGCATTTCCTCTTTCCCGGTACCATGGAGAATTTTCCTATGAGGTTGAGGGCCCATCATTTAAGTGGGCAAACAACGTTGCTGTAATGGAGTTCCAAGGCTGGGACTCGAATTTGGGGGCCATGTCTTTGGCAGGCATCGCACTTGCTTGCGAGTTAGATGGCTTAAGCTTTCATCTTAGGCCAAAAGACTCCTTGAGTAAGAGCTCGATTTGTGAGAGATTGCCCCGCTGCATGGGAACCACAAGTCCCCTCATGGATTTCGTGTAAGAACTTCTGAGCTGCTTTGATCGACAAATATTCGAGGTACGGTCCTGTGACCAAAATTTTGTAAAGGAGACCGTTGTCCATGATGTATCAGTTAACATTATCAAGTACACGTCTCTTCGCTGTGGGGTCTGTAGGAAGTTTGTCATCAAATGTGTTTTTAGTCCCAATATACTTGAGGTAAGGTCGTCTCTAATCATCTTTGTCTTCTTCAACGCCCCCAGTATTGACAGAATTCGAGCTTAAGGTGTTAATGTTGGGGGTGGATGATACTTCAATCTTTAAATAACGTGTTTCTGTACCAAGTACTCCTGGCAAGTACGCGAGAGAGTCCGAATGTCAATTTTTTCTGCGCGGTAAATGTTCGATTGTATTTTTTTTGAATCTGCTCATTCTGTCGGCTATTGCTGCCACGTCGTCGACCATTTTTCTATTCTTCTAGTACTTTTTTGCGTAATGGTTCACAATGAGTAATGAGTCGGCGTAGACAGATAATTTGGAAACTCCGATCTCTAGAGCCATATCTAGACCATGAATTATTACTTCATACTCAGCCTCATTGTTGGTTGCTTCAAAATCGAGACAAACTTCTTTCTCGATCCTGTCATTAGAAGGTGTGATAAGTACGATTCCAATACCTGACCCTGTAGGTCCGAAAAATCCATCAGTTGAAAGACGCCACCCTTTTTAAGTTATCCAGTTTGACTTTTCCTTGAAGTATTCCTCATTGTTATCCCTACTGTCTTCTTCCCAATCAGGATCTTCTACTGGGAAATCTGTGAGGAAATCCACTACTGCTTGATCCTTTTCAAAATGTCGTGGTTCAAAGCGAATGTCGTGTTCGCCAAAAGTGACCGACCATGTTTGTATTCATCTGGATTTTTCCCGTTTGGATAAGATCTCTCGTAAAGGGTAATTTTTCACCACTCGAACCGAGTGTGCTTGAAAATACTATCTCAATTTTTGTGATGTGTATTCGAGGGCTAAGAGTAATTTCTCGATCTTGGTATACCGGTTCTCTGCAGGAGTGAGAGTCTTGCTGACGAAATAAACAGGTTTTTCTATTTTCCCGTCAAGTCGGATGAGGACAAAATTTAACGATTCATCTTTAACTGCAAGATATATTGTGAGTTCTTCCCCTTAGTGAGGTGTACTCATCACTGGAGGTGATCCCAAGTAAAGTTTGAGCTCCTGAAATGCTGCTTCACATTCTGTTGTCTATTCAATCTTGGGATTATTTTTAGATTTCTATTTTGTTGTCCCTTCACGTAAAAGGTTGAATAACCATTAACATCTATCTGAAGATTTTGAGACTGAACGATTTATCGCGGCGATCTTGCCCTTCAACTTTTGTACGCCTTTCTTTATTTTTGGCGAAGGCATAAATAGTAAAGCGCGAATACAATCTGGATTAACTTCTATACCTTTCTTACTGATTAAGTGTCCCAAGAATTTTCCTGACTGGACCCCGAATTGGTACTTGTCAGGGTTGAGCCTTATCTTGTAGGAATGGGGAATTTTGAAAGTAGTGCACAAGTTTGCAACATGGTTTTATTTTTTAAGGTTTTTACACAACATATAATCAATGTAGACCTCCATCATTTTTCCAAGTTGATCCTTGAACATTTGTGTCATCAACCGTTGATAAGTGGCTCCAGAATTCTTGAGACCGAAAGGCATGACCTTTTAACAATATAAGCAATGTTATATAATGAAAGCTGTTTTCTCATGGTCATCATGTAGCATAGGTATCTGATTGTATCCTGATGCGGCATCCATCATGGACATGAGTTTGTGTCCCGCAGTAGAATCGAGTTGATGGTTTATAATAGAAAGTAGAAAATTGTCCTTTGAAGTTTGTTTGTTGAGGTCCGTAAAATCTACGTACACCCTGATCTTCCCGTCCTTCTTTGGGACTACCGCAATGTTTGGGATCCATTCTAGGTAATTGGCATTTTTGATAAAGCCAACTTCGATAAGTTTGTCGATCTCTTTATTTACTTCTTCTCGAAGTCTCGGTGCTAAAGTCCTCTGCTTTTGTTCGACATCTTCGGCTTTATCCTTTATATTGAGTTTGTGGCAAGCTAGATTGGGATTGATACCTGACATTTCGTGAAATGTATAAGCGAATACGTCACTGCTATCTTTGAGGAACTAAATGGGGATATCTCGTTCTGCTGTTGGCAAAAGAGTGCCAATGTATGTACCTCTCTTTTTGCCACTGATTTTGATGTACTCTACTGTTTCTGCGGTTGGCAGATTGTTCTCTGTAGAGTACATTGTAAAGTTTTATGTAATTTTTACTGTGGTGCTCTGTAATTGCTATGCATGTAGTGGCTCTGGGGATTCTTGAATGATGACAATAACATTTTCACAATCTCGAGCGAGCTTCTGACTTCCTTTAATCTCGTATATGCCACCATTCCACTCAAATCGTAGTGTCAAATGATAGGTGGATAGGATAACTCTCATGTTGTGTAACCAAAATCGTCCCATTATACCCAAATAATGCGATTTTGTGTTGATAACATAAAATACAATGTCGAGTATCACAGGTCCTGCCGTGATAGGAAGTACAATTTTTTCCTGCACGCTCTTCTTTAGATCTGTTGAATCCATAAATATCAATGTCACTGGGCTAAACTTTGTCGGCCAGTCCCATCTGATCAATTGTGCTTTGAAAAATTAATTCGACAGTACTCCCAGTATCTACCATTATCGTGTGAAGCACCATATTTTGCATTTTTAGCATGATCACCAAAACATCATGGTGAAGATAGTTGATATGATGAACAACAGAGTCATCGAAAGAAATTTATGTTCGTTGAGAGCTGGTAACGGGAAGTAAACAAGCTTTTTTGTCTTTCATGGACAGGTCATGACATTGGTTGACCCGTCTTCTCTTAGTTATGTTCGATTTGTTGACGATCTGAGTCTCAACGAAGTGGCAGAGCGACATATGGTATAATTATTTCTCTCCTACCGGCTCTTTGGTTTGTACGATATCTATAGGAAGTTTGTAACCTCCGTTCTTGTAGCTTTCGACATCTATTATGTACTCATGTATCTATCCATCAGTGAAGATATACTCTAACAACCTCTGTAAAGCAAAATAGTATTCTGTTTCATGATATCTGACCTTGTGGTGGATGCAATATGGCTTGTTCTTAATGGGCTGGAGATATTGTGTGTTGCGGAAGAAACGATCCTTCTGAAATATAGGATAAATGCTGGTTATGGTCACATTCGTCTTGGGAAGGTAGGGCTTAGGCAAGTTATTCTCCTTTTGAGGTCGTTCGTCGTTAGATTTTGCCCGTTGCCTATATCTTCCCTGATCGGCAGTGCGATTAATGTCTTGGCTGGCTGATTAATCTCGAGCTGTTACTGTTGACTTCTGGGGTTTCTGTCTGTTAGGCACCATTCTTTCCAGGTCTTCCAGAGTAGTTGGTTTGTTGAGGACGAGGTATTCCTTCGCCCTTCCATCAACAAGTATCGCATTGGTAAAAGCCGAAATGGTAATCTTTTGGTCGAGTCGATCTACTTTTCAGGCTAACTCCATGAACTTCTTAGTGAATGTCTCGAGATTCTTGCCTGATACCTGTTTAAGGCTGAAGAGGGAGTAAAGATTCTTTTCCTTATCCCTGCTGTACGAGTAATTCTTGACGAAGTGTTCTGGTAGCTATTTGGAAGTTATGATGAATCCTTCAGGTAGCATGTGGAACCATCGCAGAGGTTCGTCGGACAGGCTGGTTGGGAAGAGTCGGCAGATAATGTGGTTGGATATGGAATGTAGGCCCAATGCATCCTAGAATTCCTGGACGTGCTACACTGGATCTGTTCCTTTGTATTTGCAGATCTTCGGGGTATGAAACCTGGTGGGGACCTCGCCATCCAATAGCTCATGTATGACCGGGCACTTCTATAATATGCTGTAGATTCCTTTGGTTGGGGTTTGTGCTTCGAGTATTTCTTTGATTCGTTTCTCGACATATTCTTGGGTCATGTATTATCAAGCTGCGGTGGTTTGGCTTGTGTCGCATCCGTCTCCAGGATTATGGTTGCCACTCCCTTTACTTAGGCAATCTTTGCCAGGAGTCGAACTCTTTGAGGTAGATTTTCAGTATGTCTGACTCCCATTGTGCCGCTATCTACTTCCTAGCGGGCCTCCAGAAATGGGATGGGTTCCATTTCCTATTGATGATGGTCAGACCGAAGTGCACTTCTGGCGTGATTCCCTTTCGGAGAGGGTCCTATTCTATTGTGAATGGAAATTTACGAGCCTTCAGGTTGCACGACTTTCTTTTTCTGGGTGGTGACTTGCTGACCCTGTAGAACCTTCAGTGCGTCCTGTACACTCGCCAGTTGTTACTCCAAAGCAGCACGCCTTTATATTTTAGAATTTAAGGTTATCTGCAGATCTGCTAGCGCAATATTTTCTTATGCCTAAACTATTGGCGTACTCTGACTTAGAGGCAACAGTCTGAAAGGAGATGATCAAAAGTTTTTGAGACTTTGGGTTTAAGAACTTTGGTTCCCACAGATGGGGCCAAATATAGTAGCCTAATTTTGGGATTCAGACTTAGCCTTTACACCAGATGTAATCGGAATGTTAATAAGAACTAACACAACAATCTAGCCTGAAAAACCTTTGAATAGGTTAAAAACCATGACCTCTCTTGAGGATTTTAGATAGAGAGATCTTATTGTGAATGCTAGTTATTACAATGAGTACTCTGGATCTATGGAGTTCTGAAGTAGGAATTCTTCTGCATAGAATTGCCTGCCCCTAATCTGTAGTTCTCTGGTCCTATATATAGGTCTTATAATATGACCGTTTGATGACCATTAAGATTCTTAATGATAGACGCTACAAACTAGATGTAAGATATTTTTTGACCAGATGATGTAACGTCCTGACCTCTGTTATTGTATAACGGCTCTATTGATGATTGTACTTTTGCGTAAATCGAACTGTTACTACGGAGGTCGAAAGTAATAACTTGAACTGAGGAATATCGAATATGTCTTTAGTAGTGTTTCCTGTATGCTGATGAGGTCGAGGATGAATCTTGAGTCTGAGGTACAAAATAAGCTATTGCATTATCGAACGAGCTTTTGGTATGCTGAAGGCGCATTTTCCAATTTTGAAAAGAATGCCACCATATACATTCTCAGCTCAAAGAAATATCGTTATTTCTTGTATAGCGGTGCATAATTATCTCAGGAAAACTTCTATGGATGATGCACTTTTTGAACTATACGATAATGATAATGTCAATAGGGCACCTCCTTTTGCTCAAATGAATAACGATGCACTACATGTTGATGGTGTATTTGGAGATTATGAACAAGCCTACATGTGGACCTTACGAGGGGAGATTGCAAACGGGATTAGTCAAGTACAAATTTGAGTTTTTTTATATTAGATAGAATACAAGAAATTTTGGTTTGAAGATTACTTTAATGGATATTATTTTAATTAACTGATGCTGGAAAAAATTTACTTAAATTTAAATACGATTATGGAAATGCATGTTCTTTAAAAAATAAAGAACGAGGTAATTTTGACAATTTGACAGTTTTCATACATTTTATACTTCAGATTCAGCAATAAAACAAACAGATTTTTTTACGTTTCAGCTTCAACATTCAGGCGCTTGATTCAGAAAGTAGAATAAGCAATCAAAAATTAGAGTATGAAGTTAGAAATCAGAAAAAGTAATCAAAATCAGAAGAAAAAAAATAAAAAATAAAATAAAAGGAGCCTCTAAGCCGTTAATCCCTTATTATTTATACAACAACCTAGTTATAAACACACAACTCATTAAATGAACCTTCAAACAATCTATGGATCTATCTCAGAGAGAACCCTCTATAAGTTTATTACAAAATTATTAGTTGGGAACACTACATTTCAATCTGATCTCTCCTTTAGTACCAGCGAGAACATCCAACTGACCCATCTTCACCATTGCTGCAGCAAATTTGCTTTTCCATCGATAAGGTTTAAAAGCATTACACTTCACTTGGTAGGCCGTGTTTGTTGTGGAATTGAGCATGAACAAGCCACGTATCTTTAGAATGTCTGTGTAGTAGCCATTGTCAAAGGTATTAGGACTTGACGGGTTCATTTGAACAACTAAGTCAGGATCGTTTCCTGGTGGATACTGTTTTTTTCAATATGGCTGCGTATGCTGGGTTTAGACTTGGGGGTGTTGTCAAACTGAAGTTGTATAATCTTTTGCTGAAAGCTGTGCAGTGCGACCTGCCTATAGAATATGAACCTGTATGTGAGAATCATCAACATAAATCACAGTTAATCGTTGCCGATTCATCTTTTTAACTTGAAGTTTCAATGGATGCATATATAATAGTTTGCAGTTGTTACCAGATAGTGCAATCATTTCTTCTTGTGTAAGTCTTTTGTTTTAAAATATTTTAGTAAGAGCGTCAAGGTTGGAAGCTGGAAAAGGCAAGTTTGTGGCAGTGTCAAGCACTAATGACACCCTTCCATCTCTTCTTCCAGTCTGAACTTTGTATCCAATCCCTCCCATCTGAGCAGAACCTGGAGAATAATGAACACTTAGGGGTTGTTTGGAAACTTGCTAAAACAAGGCCAGTTCAGTTCAGAACTGAAACAAAGCTAAAAACCCGTGTTGCAATTAGTGGGACCCGCATTTTTGGGGTTTTTTTGTAACCCAAGTTGGCCAAGAAAGTCCGGAAAACTAATTCTATTATGAAACAACTATTTGACGTTCCACGAAAGAACCAAGAAAATTCTTTCCCAAAATTAAACGGCAGAACCTTCTCCAAACCTCTATTTGATCTTCGTATATTATCTCCTTCCATCCATCCATCCACTCACACACACACTCTCTCTCTAGATTGAGGATGGTGATGAGTAAAGTTGAAAGTTGAAACCCATTATAATTAGGATTTAAGGGAGATCCAATCAATCTCTCTCTCTCTCTCTCTCTCATAAGTTATGAAATGAATTCATGAGAACATTTAAGACCGTTTAAATTATACTCTCTTCATCTCTTGATTCCTCTCTATTGAAATTCTACCAAAGATAGTGATTCGGTTTTGTTGAAGATATTTGAAGTTATCGTGATGTGATTCATGAAGCTTAAATTTGGAGAGCTCTAATCCAATTTACTGTAGATTTTTGTGGTAGTTGATATAAACCATTATTTTCTTTAATTACGCATTCGAGATTGTTTGAGCAAAATATTTTTCTATCGATAAAGAGTATCAACCAAACACTATAGAAAACTAAACCGGTTTGAGTTTGTCCTCAGTCAGAATAGGCCAGCCTAGTTCGTTCTTGGCTGGCCCTAGTTCAGAAATTCCCAAACAGGCCCTTAGTCATTATTGATCAAATATTCTCTATCTATAGCTAGAAATTTTAATTTACGAGGAGTTTTCTTTCCAAGACCACATTATCTCTAGCTGCAAATGCTACTATATCAGCATATGAGATAACTCCTTTACACGTGAATTTGAGTCTAGCCTTTGCATTGTAAATGATGTCAAACCCACGAAGATGGATTATTAGCTGGTGAGTCCTTCTCAGCAATGTTATTAGCTATTGAATCAATGAGCACGGAGCCATCACAACCCTAAATCAACATAAGTGCTAGAAACATTTTTAAAAATTCGGGATACAACGAGAAGTTAGATGACTGGAAAACACATAGAATATAAAACCTGCTAGGAGTTGGGTCCAAGCTCAAGCTAGGAACCCAATAGGGTTGGGGTATCCTATACAGACTACTAACAAGCCCATAGGCCTGATAGAGTTATGGGGAAAGTTTGAGTAGATTAAGTAACTTATATTGAAGGGTTATATATATATATATATATATATATATATATATATATATATATATATATCTGTATTATGTACAAAGAACACAACGATGATGAATCAATAAGTCTCTCTTTCTCTCTCTCCTTTTGTTCACAAGCTATAGTATTATATTGCTCTAGATTGATCATCTTCCAACACATTATCAGCACGCAAGCTTTAGGAAGGAGGAGAACAAATATTACCTTATAATAAGAGTTTTCACAGAAACCAAGTGATCAGTAGAAGAGGTATTTTATAATATTTTGAATACATATTTTTAGATCTATTCCATATGATAGAATATCATGATTTATAAACCTATTTTTACCTATTTTTTTCGGATTAAAAATTCGGGTATTTGGTAATTTTTACCCTTGATAAAGGGTTGTATTCAAAATTTTATATTTTTCTCTGTGGATATTAGATTAGAGGTGATACTACTTTGGTTGGATAGCCTACTCTGATAGCTTTCTAACGATATATAGCACATTTCTGGGAGATGTCCCAATCACCGGGAATAGCACGTTGAAACTGGGCAGTTTTACGGCCAAAAACGACATTTTTTGGTTGATGATGTCAGCAAGATATTAATTTTTTTTAATTTTAATTTTATTTTCTATAATTATCCTATATGACATCATCATTATCTACTGTGATGCCAGCAGTGACATGTGTCGAGGACACGCGATATGCTGACGTGGCATGACACGTATGACATGCCTGACACGCAGCAGTAGCCGGACTGTCACCGGGTGTACGTCGGAAGCTCGCCAAAATTTTGGTCGGACGGTCACCGAAATATTCCTCATCGGTCACTGGAGCAACGACGTGGCAGCCACGTGCGTGATACGTGTGCGAGGCACGTGTACAGTTCGTGTGTTTGGCACGTGTGTATCCTGTGCGTGTGGCACGTGTGACTATACGTGTATGACACGTGACAGACTTAACCCGGTCCAGGCCTTGACCCAGACCAAGTCAGGCATGTCCAGACACTATAATGGCCATAAATAGGCTAATTTTTTGTCAAATTGAGCCCAATTTTTTTTAAATTCCTATTGACTGGACCTACCCCGTGGGGGACCCATTTTGAATTTTTTTAATGAATTTTTTTGGGAATAGGTGCCTCTTATAGGAACACTGGCTCACTTATATGTGATATAAGTAAATAGTGTAATACCTATTTAAGTATCTTACGATAACTAATATGATATTACTGGTATGCCCCTAGGATACTGATTATCATGATCAGGGATCACAGATAATACAAACCATGACTAATTTAGTTTACGACTGTGAGTCATATCTAAATCACAGTTAACTATCAATGATAAATAACTAGAGCTCAATTGGGAATTGACTTAGTCTTATTTCTAAAAACTTGGTGTCTTAGGAACAATTTTTTTGTATTTAGGTACAATTAGATGTTACATAATAACATTTAGATGTATATAAGCATTAATATCAACCTATTGTACCCTAGAATATTAGTTCAAAAAGAGGCATAATTAACCTATCTTGTGAACCCAACTGACTTTGGGATGGGACCACTTGTCAGCTAAGCATCTAATACCCCTTATATTCGTAGTAAATAAGGTCATTTGGCTAGAATATACCTACCTTTATAGAACTTGAGGGCTTAAAACACCATAGTTCTCAAAATAAGGATAATACACATCTAGTGGTTTTGAATAATAATTTGGCTAAGATTCTATTAAAACAGACATCTAAGATTTAGATCGTCAATTTTACAGGGTAAAATTTGGGATTTAATTATTAAAAAAGAATTTCATGAGTTTTAAAATATGAACAGGGTTCAACTATAACATGATTGGGAATTAATTATTTATCTTTATTCTAAGTACTATTATCTATCTTAAATACAATTGATATGTTGATCAAGTACTACTACTGGTATTGATCTACATGTTTAATAGATGTTGGTAATACTCAGAACATTGAGTACTTCCCATATTACAATTTCTATTTCAGGTACCAATAAACTTGACCTGTATGGATACTGAAATCCATCTGCTAATACAGACCTGGACAAGACTATTGTTGAGAATAATAAGTCTCTAAAAAACAAAGTAGGAGCTTTGTTTGGCACCCTCGCCTCCATATTCAGGAAGGCCTGATAATGGATTAACTTATACTATGATAGTATTATATGACTGCGGTAGAATTTTTATTCGGCAGTGCAACTCCACTATAATCTCACATGGAGAAATATTTGTGGTAAATAGAGATAATGGGAATATTCTATTACAATTTTTACGATTCAAATATTGTACTTCCGAGGCAACATTTGATAGATTACTGTGCACGCAGACCCAATTCACATTTTCCTCATTTATGAGCAAAACAATGAACTACTGGTTACGAACCTCAAGCTTATGCCTACAAAAAGTAAGCATGCGACAAGGTCACACAATGTTGGGTCTAGTGACAGGTGAAGTTGCAGATAGGGTCACAACCGTGAATTAACGAGACGTGGTAATAATGACAAGATTTAATTCTAGCCATCAGTAACCTGAGGCAAGGGGAACAAGAAGTTTGCCAATGGACCAAAATGGAATAGGAAGAATTCTAAAATGGATACGAGATAGTTGGGTACGGGATTTCAAGGCATCCCAGATGATCCATAGAGATTAGCCCTGGACTTATCACGTGATTGTAGCTAGCACAGACCGCGCTACGGCAGAGTCTGCAGCTTTAGATTCCTCCTATGATACCAATATAGCATTCGATCATGTTCTAAGAATGAACAGTAGTAAATTCTCAATAGATGAATGATGTAACCTAGAGAGCATTTCCAATTAGTAATTTTACTTGTTGAAGTAGTAGTTTTGCTTTATTAGTTCTATCATTGACTGAGTTAGGAACTTTTCAGTGTTTAGTTTAATAGAATGCCCGTAACATGCACTGGCTTGGTATCCCATCTATGTGAGATTGTTCTTTGATTTTATTTTATGAATTTATTGCTTGGGAAGTAGTTAAATTCTATGTATGATAGTTGATCTACAACATACAACCTACCTCTGGACCTATCTGCTCATTGAGCATGACCGATAATCGGATGAGTGGCGACACATGTCTAAGCGACATTTGTACAACACACTCGATCCCTTTGAGATATGAATATATTTATTTTCTAACCTAGTGCATCGGGGATGGCACGAATATTATTGGCTCAGCCAACATGATAGAACGCATTGAGTACATCACACTATTACTCTCTAACGGTACGATGCAGGGTGTCTCGTCCACTTTATAAACTAATAAATCCAGCCGTATTTTACTGAGTTTAGGGAGATACATGGTATTGCTTATCACGTAATGACTATCAAAGAAAATGACAGACGGGGTTTTATGTATTCACTCCATGTCTAACGGTTAGAACACGCTATTGGAACAGTTTCTAATACACTCCTCAGGGCTCGGATAGTGAGG
The DNA here is from genome assembly GCA_014058105.1 of Kingdonia uniflora. Taxonomy (NCBI): domain Eukaryota; kingdom Viridiplantae; phylum Streptophyta; class Magnoliopsida; order Ranunculales; family Circaeasteraceae; genus Kingdonia; species Kingdonia uniflora. The sequence continues at coordinate 3,244,006 of JACGCM010001854.1, forward strand.
AGGATTATTGGGATTACATCTCAACTTTCTTTAAACGGAGAGAAGATCCAGAAAGTGTATGTGTAACGACTACTTTCAAAGAAAGTCTATTACTTCATCCTAGTATGACCATGGTGGAGTGAGATCTCCAGCCTTTGCTCCAAACGTATCCATGGAGACACATGTGGACCTTTTCATCCACATAGTGACCCACTTGAATATTTATGGTCATAAAAGACGTATCTATCAGATGGTCTTACGTTTGCCTACTCATACAATTTAGGAATGCAATGTTAGCACGACTTCTTACTTAGATCATTCGATCGCAGGCTCTGTTCTTGGATTAACCGATCAAAGTTGATCGATGCGACTTGGCGGGGGCTTGAGAGTTAGACTCACAAGCTTTTATTAATTATTTTACCGCTAAATAAGATAGATGATTGAGCATCATGAGTACCCCATATCATACCCAACTCGAGATTTGCGGAGAACCTAATCAAGAGATTTAGGATAATTGTTAGGCCATTGTTATTACGATTACAGCTTCTGGCTATTGTTTGGGTTATGCATTTTTGCTCCCATAATAGTGATTAGGGTTCGTCCCTTAACAAATCATTAAAATATTTTTTCCCAAAAGTGACTAGTAACTAGGTCAGAGGCCGGTGTCGCCCATCGATAAACATTTGGATATTTTGTACAAGTGCCAATCATACCACAATGTATGAAGATGTGACCCTCAACGTCGGCATGGTATTATATGGGTTTGGATTCATATTTATCACTGGATATTTGGACCCACTGCGACGTATATACTCCAGGGCAGATAATTGTTACTTTGATGAAATGATATTCCCAGCATTAGGGGGAGATATAACAGTCAATGCTGAGGATATTTCTAAGAGGTCTTGGAAAATACCATCGTTGTCTTATTTAGATCCTTATACATAAGTTAGGTGACAATAAGGTTTAACGGATTACAAACTTCTAATAGGTCACAATTGATTTGCTAGACGCATTCATAGGCACTATTGAAGTACCGTAAGTATATGTACCTACAAGTAATATACCTACACGGCAGAACATTCTGGGAGAACTAATACCACAGCAGAACGTTCCAGTGGAATTAGTACCGTAAATGAATATGAGGCTCACGCTTTATGCAGAGCACCTTTGGAATAAAGTATTATGAGCCGGAGAGCTGCAAAATAAGGGACAAATATGACTAATGGTGTAGTTGGTTCATCGAGGATAAAGCCACCTATTGACGAGGCAATAGTAGCTATGTAACCAGTTGATGTATTATGAGACTATCCCGGCGTGACACATACATGTATGATAATAATAAGATCTTGATTTATTAAAAGTCTGTAATAAGCACAACGTAGGATCATTCAGTAAAGATTTGTCGACAAGGTATTCATATTCACTGCTGTACTCGCCATCAAGGATGAAAATTCAGGGCCTCTTATTATAAATAAACCGTATGTTATTGTACATTAATAGAAGTAGGTATCTGGATTCTAAGCGGAGCTTAGCTTGCGCATAATGTGAAGTGATACAATTGAGCCTGCCGGTTATAAATGGGAAAGGTACGAAAACATAATTAACTTGCAGAGATAATTTGGTCAAGGCAAGACTAGTTGCTCAGGAAATATTTAAGAGATCTGGCATCGAGTGCAGTGTGACCTATTACCCAGTTATGAACGCTATAACATTTTGGTACTGATCAGTCTATCAAATTGTTGGGGATAGGCTAGACATGCGTCTGATGGAAATACCGCGTATCTATATGGGAAACGAGATGCGGATATCTACATGAAGCCACCTGGGAAGGTATAAGTTTTTGAAAGCAATTAAGCCTGACACACGAGGTGTGTACGTAATAAAACTAGATAAGTTATTGTTGAGTTGAAGTAATCATGGCCCATGAGACATAGTAAGTTAACTGAGTAGTTGATGGTCGGGGACTTTGCAAATATCCTTATCTGCCCATACGTTATTATTTATAACACAGATATTAGCTTCACTCATCATATAACAGTGTACTAAATGATTTGGATATCATTAGACATCCGGGGGAGATTGCGAGAGCCGCCGAATACCTTGGGAAGGAATTTGAAATACAAGACCTTGGGAAATCAAGAGTGTCTCGATTTATAGATCGAACATCTGGACAGTGGCACTCATACACCGAGCAATATGTATCGAAAGAGTTATCTAACACTTCGATATGGATGTAGCACACGGTGCTAAGTTGTTTGTTGTACATTCATCACCTGGGTCTGAACAACGACATCTTCTACCATCTTAATTGGGAGAAGCTCCTAAGGCCATGATGCCATAGCTAGGAGGTGCTTTGCTATACTTAGCAGGGTGTACTTGACCTGACCTCTTATTTGCGATGAACTGTTTGGCATGCCATAGTTCCGCACCTACCCAAAGGTACTGAAATAGGATCAATCACATTCTGAGATATTTTATCAGTACAAAAGACTGGGATCTGTTCTATCCACAACTTGGCAAATGAGAAATTATAGGATACACCGATGCAGGATATTTGTCAGATCCACATAGAGGTCGATCACAATCGGGTTATGTGTTCTTGTATGGAGATAATACGATATCATAGAGATCAGTGAAGCAGACAATGCTACTATATCCTTGAACCACGCAGAGATTCTTGTACTGCATGAAGCCGACAGAGAATACTTCTGGTTACAGTCTATGATTAACCACATCAATGGGAGTTACGGTTTGAGTTCTATTCAAGATAAACCAATGACACTTTATGAAGGCAACTCAACTTGTATCTTTTAAGTCAAGGGTGGATTTATTAAAGGTGACAAAATGAAGTATATTTCACCAAAGTTCTTTCATATACAAGAGTTGTAGAAGTCAAATGAGATCAACGTTATTCAAGTCTATTCAAAAGACAATCTGGCTGATCTATTCACGAAGGCTCTTGCATATCTTACGTTCAAGAGATTGGTTCGTGGAATCGGCATGCAAAGTTTTCATTATCTTAGGGAGTGATCTTTGGAAGATTAACGTCAGGGGGAGTAGTCCCAGCCTGACGTGGACACATGCGTGTTGTACTCTTTTTCCTGATAGCGCAGTTTTTATCCTAAGAGGTTTTACTGGCTGGAGGTTTTGATGAGGCAACGTATATGCATCCACCATCTATACAAGGCATATGATTGTACTCTTTCCCTGTACAGTTTTTTGCCCAAGGGGGTTTTGATAGGCAGAGGTTTTAATGAGGCAATTCGTCATAGTAAGGAACACCCCAAGGGGGAGTGTTAGGAGTTGGGCCCAAGCCTAAGCTAGGAGCCCGACATGGTTGGGGTGTTCTATACAGACTCCTAACGAGCCCATAGGCCCGGTAGGGTTATGGGGAGAGTTTGAGAAGATTATGTAACTTATGTTTTAGGGTTACCTATATATATATATCTGTATTATGTACAGAGAACACAATGATGATGAATCAACAAATCTCTCTTTCTCTCTCTCCTTTTGTTCATAAGCTATAGTATTATGTTGCTCTTGATTGATCATCTTCCAACAAAACCCATATATAGTTATAAATATGACATATAAGTGGAGGTATCTACCATCTAAATACCATTCCAGTCGTATACAAAAAATGAACCATACACAAAATTATTATTAGAAATGCAAAAACTAGGCCAGATGATTTAGTTTTTGCTTGCTCGAACAAAACAATCGTGAAAATGCAGCCTTAGAAGACCAACTACAATTTCCTTGTCTTTTAAAAAACCTTTTCATACTTCCTGATATACAATCAACTCTGCAGCTCTATATCCTAAGCCATAGAACCCTACTTGAAGATGTGCTTCCGATTTAATACTTAAACATGTTTTAACTACGATGAAACAAAGAAACATTATAAGTATCCCTTTGGAACTCATCTTTGCACTCTGTGTTTTACGTTTTATCAAAGATCAAGTGTATCTTTATCCAAATTAGTGCAAAGGCATACCCTTTTATAACCAGTGAATGTAAAAAATGTAGTATTTTAAGAGAAAATTAAAAACAATTTTGGGGGTAACTCAATCTTAGGAGAAACTGATTCAAATGTTGACCTCATTGATTTTTGATGATACTTATGCTAGAATGGGTGAAACACATGGGTATATGTGTAACGATAAAGTCAAGCTATCATATAGGAACAATAGTCATAGTAGGTAGCATAGTGAGGTAATGTTTGCATTTCGGCTTTACAAGCCAAGTTGGATTTGTGCTCTAATGCCTATATAAAGGCTTGCTATATGTTGTAATCATATCATCTCATCCCAATTTTGATCAATAAACATTTCTTTTTTAGAGTTTAGAACTTTGTTTTCAACAACTTAGCATACAAGTTTGTGTTTGTGTGAGAGACTTCAACTGGATACATATATATCAATGTAGCTTAGGATAATGAGTAATTGGGGGAATTACAATTTAATTGGGGAGTATCTAGTATCTTTAATACTTCCAAGAAAAGTCTTGTTCGAGATGTTTGAACTTTGAATTGTCTCATTTATCACTCGCAAGCTTAATTTAACTTAATCATTGCTCAATGAGTTAAGAGATTAATTTCTAGCACTCCAATTAATTAAAGGTTCTCAAGGGATTTGATAACTCATTAAGCTCCACTATCAAATTATATTATGGTTTTAACAAAATATTACAAAATATATTATTAGGTTTTGATTGTTGTACGGGTTTTGAATTTTAGTTGATATTGTTGTATATTGGTGTGTTCAGAACATATATTGGCTTCAGATTTCAACTATGGGATTTGAATTTTACTTGATATTGTTGTATATTAATGTGTTCTCAGGCGCGTTCAAAACCTATATTGGCTTCAGATCTTAAGTAAGATTCATAATGTTGTTGTTTTTAAAGTTTATTGCTGTTATTTATGTTAGATTTATAGTATATATTGCTTCTTTCTTAACGAAAAGTAGTATTTCTTTGAGCTTCAACTATTAAGTAGTATCTAGATTTACTTACTTTCACATATAAGAAATAATGGTGAAGAACAATTTCACAGGTTCTGTATGGGTCAAAGACAAATCTTGGTCTTGATCCTTATAAACTTTTTGTCATCATGTATAAACCTTTTAGGAAGGAGGTTTAAAATTCTTGAACTAGGCAAAGTTATGATATGATATTGGGTTGGATTTATTCTTAGATATAGTTATGAATCAAGTAAGTTTATCCATTTTCCTAACACCCCCTCATTAGGCGTTGATGATCTTGTTGTCCAACTAGACTTACGTTATTTCTGATTTATATAAATTTGTTGAGTTTTTATTGCGATACCTATTTAACTATAAGACATTCACCTTGAAAGTACTATTTTCTTATGCAAGCTATCGAAAAGCTTGACGAGGGTGTTAGATATTCTGAGATATATAGGAATTTTTTGAGAAGCAAACAAATATGTGAATTTTCTAGCTTCCTTTTCTATTTATAATGAGATTCCGATTCATCCTTGATCATTTCCCTCTAACCTATGAGTCAGATTAAAAGAGGATGCTAAGATTTAGCAGTTTCTTGGATTCTTTTATTTTTCCTGAGTATGCATAATTAATATCAGTATTTTGGTGGAATTCTGTAACGATTTCATAGATTAGTTTTACTTTTAATTGTATGGAGTACTAAAGTTCTAATTTTAGCATGGATAGTTATTGATTGCCCACTTTGGTGGGAAGTCCATATCAAGCCCTGTGCTTCCTAAATATATGGTATTTGGCTGTTACTCCAACATTTTCTTATTGCTTTGTTGCTTTAGTTAGGTCTGGAGGTCTCTTTATATTAAATATACTTTGGGTTTTAGGATTAAGTAGGCAACAATAATCTCTTTCCCTGTAAGGTTATTGAGGTATCATCTTGCTGGCTTGACATCATATTTTTTTTTTACAAAAGGATTGTTTTTTGTTGGATCATTTGGAAATGATGAACATGCATTAAATTAGAGAACTTTTGATGTTTATGGAAGTACCTTATTATCAAATTCATAAGCTACAGATGGCCCAACCAAAGCTTCCCTCAAATCAAACCTAAATATATTTAAACTGTAGACTTAATAAAAGCCTATTATTAGAAAATATTTTATACATAGTCTGTACACTCTTTTCACAAACGTTTAAGATAGCCATCATCTTGGATTAACAATTGTATTTTTAATATAAATTTCATTAACTTTTGTTTTGAAACCTATGATTATAGTATCAGACATCATCTTACAGATTAATACATACATAAACTTGCATATAGTTTTCTATATCTTTGCCTTTTGAAACCTATGATAATAAGATCTCTTTCTTACATTTTCCTATTTTACAGGAACATTTAACAATAGCGATTCTAACAATAATGTTGATAATTGGAAGATAGTACTTAAAGCTGTAGAAAATAACTTTGGTGTTTGTAATAGTGTGAAATGTATGAAATATATCTACGACTATATTTATCGAGGTCCCTCCATTATCCCCTGGTTATTCTAGGTACCTCTCTATCTTTTGCTTTTTAAAAATGTTTTATATAGTATTTATAAAGTTCATTATTCTAAGTAATTAATGCATGATTTGATTTATTTCTTTTATATTGTTATATTTATATGGCTATATTTTCCTATTTAACAAGCAAAATGTTTGAAAGCAATTAAGATCATTTAAATGTTTACACCAGTACAGGCAAAATGTTTGATAGAAATTGAGGTCCCTCAAATGTTTGCAGCAGTGCAAGCAAAATGTTTGTAAAAAATAAAGATCATAGAGATGTTTGTAGCAGTGTATATTCCGTGAAATACCTTTATGCTTATATCTTTTGAAATACTCCCCCAGTTAAGCCTAGACATGATTTTGGAAGAAGTTGTTGCACCTAATAGTTGTTGAGTACTAAAGAATACAGGTTTAAAGTTACAACTTATATGACTAAATATTCGCAGTGTATTATATGGAACATAATTATCCCGTATTTGGTGTTATTAAGGAAACTATGTTTTATGTTATGTCTTTATTAATAAATCCATGTTATTAAGCAGATTTTATGCATTTCTAGCCAAGGCAGTCTTGCATTTGGGTACTTAAATTTAATGAAACTGTTATAATACCCAAACTTGTCGTAATGGAAGAGGGTGAAATTAATGGTTCAAGGTCTTTCTTTTTAAAACAATATCATATACAAAATCTTTAATAGAGCCCCATCTTATACCCTTGAAAATATTGCAAATATCATTGCAAATAATGGTTTAATATAATTTCTGCTAATCCAAAGCCGGATTACTCATCACATGTACTGCCAATGTCTATGCATTGTATGCACAAAAATGTATACATATTATAATATTATAATATCTATCAATCAATATAGAACACATATAGAGAGATAGAGAGATTCCATTAAGGCTCCAAAAGGTTACTAGGTTCTATATATTATATAAAAGACTCCTCAAGCCTCTTTATCTAACTCAAACCCTAGGGATATAGTAGTTCGATGGGTGACTCAACCCAGTCCACATGGGGGCCGAACCTTGGGTGACGTGGACTATAACACTCTCTCTTTAGGTTATCCGCCATCAATGAGACGATTGTTTCTACAATCTAAACCCAGTTTGAAAAAGGTTGTGAGTAGAAGGCAAAACCAATACTAACAAGTCCCATATCAGTGTTTAACGCGCTGGTAATCGTCTGCCTCATTAAAACCTTGTCCGGTAAATCCAATGGGAGAAACCCGATGCTCAAGAAATAGTACAAAACGTATATGTCCGATCACTGAGAAGTGATAGTGGAGAGTTTCCCTCTGGAGAAAACTCTCCATTTGAAGTGAGTAAGCTAAAACTTCAACATTCTGAACTTGTAGATGAACTTCTTGAAAATTATCATTTTGGGAACGAGGCCGCTTCTACCGTTGGTACAAAGTTGTCGCCTAAGATCATTTACAATAAATAATAGGTACGTGAATGTTGGTCTTATGCGCAAACGTAGACAATACTCCCCTGTATATAATATATGAATATGTATTGATCTTATGCAAAATCGCATCCAAAACTACTATGCTTATAATAAAAGTTTAGCCAAACTGCTGGATGAGGTCACTTCGACGAGGAGCTTACTTCAGCAAGATCTGAAGTCATTTGAACCTGTAAATTCCTATTTGCCTTCTTGAGGAAGAATCAACTCAAGTATAAGGTTTTACAGTGGTAATATAACTCTGAGGTAGTACTACAGGACTAACGAGTCTTCACCTTCAACTGGAGGGTAGAATATGGCTAGATCCACCTTCAGATGAGATCATAACTGTAATGGCCTAATTCTGTAAGCTTGAAGTAGCTTGGAATTAGCTCTTACACCAAGGTACCTGTGACAAAATTTAATATAAGGCAAGAAATGACACAGGTGATTTAGCGTGGAAAACGTCTGAATAGGTAAAAAACCATGACCTCGAGTTAAGGGTTTTTGTAATAGTGAGTTGTATTGCTTGAGGCTGATATCTTATTACTAGCGATCTCTCAACTCAGAAATACTTGAATCTTGTAAATAAGAAGTTTTGGATGTTTTGAAAATCTAGAAAATGTAGTTTTCTTGGTGATTTCTTATTTTTTTTTGGTCATTGTCTCTTTTGGTACTTTTCTTTATATAGGCCTTCTCTGTAGTTCTTCTTCGTGCTGAAGTACGTTCTCTGAACAATGTGGTTAATGGCGGTTGACTGAGTAATTATTGAGTTCGTGAGAGACAAGTATCTTTAACTTCTTCAGGCTTCCCTGTTTTGAGCTCAACCCACATTTTTCATCAGTTTGTGAAGTACGTGGTAATGTTGACTCTTGAAGTCATGTGTAGAATGCATGAGTCTGACATGGAGGTAATTCAAACTAGAGACAGCTCGATTTAGGGTTAGATCAAAGGGTAGGCCCATACAATCACCCCCTTACAACTGAAGTCACGAGTGGCTTTAGTTGAGAAAGAATATGTGGATATATGGGTATACGGGTTTGAAGTTTGAAAATGAAAAAAAATAATGTGTATTTGACTGTATGGAAAATAGGTATGTTATGAGGGGACGTTTCTGCATTAAATGATGATGGGAATACTAATGTACACGTCGGTTAGGCTTTGTAAAGCTTTATATGTATTGAATAATGACGCTTGGGAAAATGTACCTGTACATTAAATGTAGGATTTTATAAATAGTACCTATACCGAGGTTTGTGACAAAGTACGCTTGTTTGTTGCTAAATTCTCTAAAAGTTTTGATGATGGTGAAGACCTGGAGAATAATTCTTGAAGAGAAAATTTCTATTGAGATGCAGAAGATGAAGTTGAAATATTTTAGTGATCAGTCCTTGGAGATGCCTACTCCCGTTCCTGCTCCTCCGACGTATCAAGGTATATCGGAAGATGAAGCGACTGAAGCTAAGGAAGATTTTTATTGTATGTAAATTTTTTACCATGTTGTCTTAACAGGCAAGTGACGTTGGGTTTGTCTCCGTATCCTTACGAAAAACAAGGTTGGGGGGGCAGATGTGGGGTTTGGTGTAACTGCGGGGTAGTTGGGCCGATGTCTTGCGTAGGACTGGATTCTAAGGCCGAGCCCTCTTCATCTCTACCAACTCTGCAGAGGTGGTGGTTATAGAAGAAGCGGCGATAGTAGTGGAGCAGGATGACAGAGAATGAAAATCTACTTCTGTACTTCCATCGTTTCTTGGCACTGAGAAGGCCTTCTGTTTGAAGAGTTGGTTCAAGTACTGAGTTCTTTTCTTTCATGCCTAGACTTTATCCAAACCAAGTTTCTGGTCAGAGTAAGATGGTGTAAAAGAAGAAGGACCAATGGTGACTTCCAAGGCCTGCTTTGCATTAGATGATTCTTGGAGTGAAATATCACTGAAGTCTGATGAACCGGAGGATTTGATGTTTTGGGGTACCAGAAGGACCTGTTATCTATAAAACTTTTTAGAACTTGTTATCTGTAAAGTACTCGTAATTTGTATTCAAGATGAATAAAATTTGTTATCCAAACTCTGTGTTGATATAGAATAGAACAACTCTAAAAATCGAGCTATGAATAATTTGAAGACTTTCAAATATAGGATGAAATGACATGTATGAGATTAAAACGTATAAATTTTTGTAATAATTGAGCTATAACATGAAATTTGTGCAATGTATGACGTTCGACCTAGGGCTGAAATTTTATTAGGGGGGAGAGAAAATGGTGGAAGTGTCAGAATGGAAATTCAATCTCAGGGAGGTCGTTCTAGAATACTATATTTGGAAAGAATAAGCTCGATATGGAATAGGATGAAATGACAAAGGTCGATAGGGAGAAATATGTTTAAATAACTCTTCTCAAGATACTAGGGTTTCTGTTATGAGATTATAGTATAATATCACAATCTGTGGGGAATTCGCAGCAAAGAAATGTATAAATGAGGGGAGACACGCTTAAATAGATGGAAGAGGATAAGAATGGTATGGACACGATCTTAGAGAATTTGTTATACCGCTTAGGGACAGTTGGCGATAAAGATAGTTAAAGTGCGGGAACCGATTTTTAAACTGTTAGATTATGATGCTGAACTGCCAGTAAGGGAGTGTCAACTTGAAGGTTTAGATTAGATGGGGAGTGAACTCGAGTGTGAACGTCATTTTTATGAGGAGCTGTTTTGGGAAATAATAGTGGATCCTGCAGCTTAGAAAGATGCTGTGAGATTAATTGCTGAAGGGGAGATCAAACTGAAAGATGTGAGGATTGCCAGAGGCTAACTGATTGGATGTGGCTCATCAGAGAATCAAGGAATCAGGGGTATTTTAGGTATAATTATATGTGAGATAAATAAAGTAAATGAAAAATAGGTACAGTATGAATGTATATAATTTTATGAGTTTGAATATGAGAATAAAGCTTGAATCGATCCTCTATTGTTGCGAATGTTGTTTGTAACTATTGTGAAAAATAGATTTGAATATTTTTGAAATTTTGAGAACTTTTGAAATGACGTCAGTACTTCTATAAGTAGAAGATGCATGAATGGAAAAAAGTAGGGAGCTTCTAATTTTGTCCTTTGTGTAGAAGCTATATAAACCCGATTACGTATAAGTGTGAGTCATCATGAGTGTGGGGAGGTCAAAGTGAGATTTGGAAAAGGGAGATGAAAATAGAATAACATATAGGGCAAAGGGTAATGATGGGAAAACATTTTCACCGAAAAGGTGCAAGACATCTGACATAGATAGTGGAAGGGATGCCTCGGTTCTAAAATCAAGGACGACTCGTGCGAGGCTTAATAACTTCTAGCAGTTAGAGAGAAAAAATGCAAATAATGCTTCATCTTCGTCATTGAAACGCATCTCAACTTCTGAAAGCTTGAATAGCAGTGAGAGAGGAAGGAGAAAAAATAGTAGAGAATCTCGTGAGGATTTAATCGAGATTGATCAACAGTCAAAGTGAGAGAGAGTTGTAGAGACTGCGTCATATTCTTATTATGATATAGAAGGTTAGTAGAGGATTTGTGATATATGAATGTGTTGTTTGTGTAAATTATTTTTTTGTGTTTAGGGAAATCTTAAAATTACCATTTATAGCAATCTAAAAATCACCTGTGTAATATATGATATATGAAAGATATATGTATGTGGTTGACGTATATGTAAAAGATAATGATCGAACTGTATGTAGGTCAATCGTGAGGAGTATTTGTGTAGGATCAAACCCTCATTTGCAGATCTGTAATTGATATGGAAACTTCGTCTGTTAATGAGGCATCGACCTCTGGTCGATCGGCAGAGTTCGAGATTGTAATGTCTGATAGTGAGGAAGAAGTAAGGGTTGATCAATTTCCAGATTTCTCTGGAAAATTGGTAACCTATCCTTCTTGCTCTGATGTGCTCAAAGAGTTTTGTATGCCAAGGCTTCTGTAGGGGGAAGATGGGGTAATTTTGTAGAACCTGGTGGTAGGCAATTTTGGAGTTGCATTGTAGCGATGGGAGAGGAATACTTTTTTTCTGTTGGAGAAGGAAAAATGAGATAGGCGTTTAGATGAATCAATCTCTATTGAGTATTTTGATGGAAACGTTTAGGGCGACCTGGCGGAAGGTTTTTTGTTTTACCTGTCTCAGTTGGAGTATGGGTTGAGTCTTCCCCTCAGTAATCTAGCGAAAGTGATTATGATTATTATCGGTGCATGTCCTATTCAGTGGAATGGGAACATGTAGGAGGTGATAAATGTTTGTAAATTTTTGAATAAGCTTTGTGAGGAGGCTGAGAGTGAGAGGAGGATATCCCCAGAGGATGTTCTACAGTTTTATGGGGTAAATTTTTTTTCTTCAAGTGGAGAGGAATACTTTTTTACAAGCTCGACTTGGCCTCGTTTCTTCGATCTGAATTTAACATGTCGACCATGGAATGATAATGTGATATGGGTGAAGGGTGAATGCCTCAGAGGGACGATGATGAACCCATGAAACTTATGTTTAGAACTGTAAAACAAAGTGAGCATAAAAATGTATAATGTATAAGATTGATATGTTGAAATTGTAGGTTGCTCTGCTGATGATAATGTGCTGTTATTGACAGGTCCTAAATCTGAGGTGACGAGGAAGGAGTCTTTGTTGGATATAGTTGCTCAGGAAGGGACAGAACTCGAGGCTGTGTTGAAAGAACTCGGTATTAGCAGAAAGGAACATGCTAACAACTGATCTAAGAAAGTTTAAAAGTCCCGATTGATGAGGCTAATGATGGGTGCTGATAGTAGCTAGAAGAAGGGAGCTGATAGGGAGAGGTAAGTGAACTTGCCCAAGGTCTCTAGAGTGGACTACACGGGGGTATCAGAGTCTACTACGTCGAGCAAGCTAGCGCAAACATTTCCCAAAAAGTAGATGCTAAAGCGTAGTACGACCTCTGGAACCATGGGAAGTGGTGAGATCATAGGAAAGGCAAAAAAGTGAAGTGCTGAACCTTTTGAAATGCTGAGGGTGGAGGTCGTAGAGGATCGACCTTTTGTAGAAGACGAGCTGAAAGAGGTAGAGGAAAGGGCTAGGCTGTCAGCTCTCCATGGGGAGGAGGAGATAAGCAAAATAGTAGGTTCATATGCTTAAATATTTGATAAATTTTTATATTGTGATTCGAGCTAACAATGAGATCGATTGTGCTTGATTTGTAGGTCGCTTGCCTGATGAAAGGGATATGCCTCGAGGAAAGTTGAGCTTGTGAAGAGCATAGCTTGATTGAAGGCTAACTTTGGAGGCACTGAAGGCTTCCCAAGTGGTAGAGATCAATAATCTGTTTGTGGAAGTGAGAGTGAATTTGAAGAAGGTGGTAACTGAACGAGATAGACTCGGGTGCAGACTTATATCGTAAGGGGTATTCTGAGGATGAGTTGAATAAGATTATGGTGGACACCTATGTTGAGGAGGAGGAAGATAATGAGGTGGAAGATGTTGATGTTGGAGTTGTGGATGGTCTTGACGGTGTTTCTTCTCAAACGGTATGAAACAACCAAGGGGATGACAATGAGCGTCCAGAGGGAGAAAATGAGAAGGTAGAGTAGAATGTTGATTATGAAATTGTACGAATGGTTTTTAGAATGTTGTAAACTGATGGGATATTGTCCGATAAAATTCTGTAGGCTAAGTTGCTCTTGTAAACCTTGTTCTAGGAACTTAAGGATATGCACCTCAGAATAAAAGATTTAGAGACTGAGCTCGCTAAAGAGAGAGGTGCCTCAGCATTCTTATTGTCTTCGCAAGTGGAGCTGTAGGTTAGAACAGAACAATAAATATTTGACTTGTATGCTTCATTAGTATAGAGCTACAAAGTAATAAATAGAGTGTAGAGATAGACCAAAAGCCCGTTATCAGTTTAGGGGCAATGGTACTAAAATGGTGCATAAGAAATATCAAAGTATTAACAAATTAAAATATAGAGAATGTGTACCTTAGACTTGGAAGTATGTGTTATTGATCATTTATCTGAGACTGTACTTCAACCTTAAGTTTAAAAGTAGTTTCACACAGTAGATGTCAATATATATATATATATATATTTCGTTAGAAATGAGATATATGTGTTGAATGAGTATTCTAAATCGAACTTGATATATTATATCTGTAATGTGCAGGCCGAATTGGAATCAGCTTGCTCTAGCGAAGATGAGGTACGCCAATGTAACCAAGAATTTCTGGAGGAGTTTGATTGGATGAGAGAGGCAAATATAGACCGAAAAGATCAACATATAAAGGTACACTTCAAATTTGTGGAGGTAACCCAAATTCCTGTCGACCTCACTCAAAAGATCGGGGAAAAGGATGCTGAAATTAATAAAGGGCAAAAAGAGCTCACAGAGATAAAAGGACACGCAACGAAGCTCAAAAGTCATAATGACGCACTGATGGTAAAGAGTAGGGATGCTAGCATGGCTCGATACCATATATAGGCGTTAGAAAAATTAGAAAAACGGTTAAGTCATTATGTGGCTAGTCTGAAGGACCAAATGATCAGTAAAATGAATGATCAGGAGTAAACTCGAGCTGATCTAGTGAATACCAGAAATAAACTAGAACGATTAAAAAAGAAAATGGTTGAGAAAGATAGCGAGCTGAAGAAAGCTCGTGATGATTTATCTACCTCTGAAGTTGTGGTTGAGCAGTTCTATACATCTTTACCTGCTAAAGATATGGAGTTTCAGACTGTACAACAGAAGTGGGATGAGTTGAATGAAAAGGTGGCACAATTAAAGGTTGAATTGGCACAGGCCAATTTGCGTGCTAGAAACACCGAGGCTGGGGAGCGCTTGAGGAAGAATAAAAGTGATTCCATGGTCTCCCTTTTTGAAGGGGATGTAGTCAACCTGTTAGCTCAAATAAGAGAGCTGGAGGGGGATGTAGATTGAACTCAAGGTCATGTGCGAAAAGGAGTTGAGCGGTTAAGGGAGTATGAAAGGAAGTTGGACACTACTCTTTCCAGGGAACAAGAATTAGAGCGGGTTATCCGTGGGAAGGATATTTTGATACAGAAGAAAGATGAACTGTTATAAAAAACTTCGGCTGGGGAAGATTTAAACAGGTAGATTGAGGTACTTCGAGCTCAGGTGGTGGAGTTAAGGGCAATTAATCAAGATAAATCAGATATAGATGATAAGAAGGCAGAAGAGAACATCGCATTCACAGCTCGAGTAAATAGTAAAATGGAATAGCAAAAAGAACGGTATAGAAGGTTGCATATATAATCGCCTTCAGACGACTATATCAAAATTTTATAATTTAGTTATAACAGAGGCATCGCGCTCAAAATTGGTAATGGCGGCGATCGCCTATTTTGTAGAGGAGGTAAAAAGGCTTGAGTTAAAAAGACATACCTTGTTTGACTGTTTGTCAGACAGGGGATGTATTTGCAGAGATGATATAGATCGAAGAAATTGTATGAACTCCATGGAAACGGATTTAGGCTCTCGGTCTGCTAAATTGATAATGCAGGGCAGGATTACTGTGATTGCTCGAGCTCGAGAATTTATGGCTGGTCGACCTCCTGCTGTAAGGGAAAGCGCAACTGACATCCCAACAGCAAAAAAAACTCAATTGTAGCGGTTGTATATGTAACCTAAAATAAAAGGTATTTCTCGCCGACATATTGAGAGATGAAAGCTATTTTTACCTTTGCGTTATCTTATGTCTGGTGGAGTCTTTAATTAAGAACTAGTATTAATCGTAGAGATTTAGTAGTGTCAGTCAAACAAAGTGTTATCCTTGTTTTAACTGGTATAATGTTACAGCCATATTAAGTGAGATAAAAGCTAGTTTTACCTTTGCTTTATCTTATGTCTGGTAGAGTCTTTGATTGAAAACTAGTATTACCTTTGTTTTAATCACAGAAATTTAGTAGTGTCAGTCAAACCAAGTGTTATCCCTATTTTAACTGGTATAATGTCGCAGCCATATTGAGTAAAATCAAAGATAGTTTTACCTTTGCTTTATCTTATGCTTGGTAGAGTCTTTGATTAAAAACTAGTATTACCTTCCTTTTAATCATAGAGATTTAGTAGAGTCAGTCAATCCAAGTGTTATCCTTGTTTAAACTGGTATAGAGGTCAATTGAAAGCTAGTATTACCTATATTTTATTCTATGTATTGTCTACAAAGTAGAAAAATGTGTGAGAGAAATAAAAAACTTGGAAGTTTCATTCAATAGAAAAGGATGTACATTGGATGGAGATGAAAATCTCACTATTGGAATGGAAAAAGCAAAAAATTGAAATGAAGTAGTGAGGGACTTAACGATAGTTAGTTTCAGTCACCAGTGTTCCAAGGATTTGAGATGTGAACTCCCTCTTCTATCATGAGATAATATGATCCCTGGCCCGAGAGACCTATGATAAGGAATGAACCCTCCCAATTTTCTTCTATTTTCCCAGTATGAGGCTTTTTCTATGTTGAGGGATTTTTCTGAGGACGAGATAGTCAATTTGGAAGGTACGACTTCTGACTCATTTGTTGTACGAACTGGTCAGCATATGGTAATATCGACCAAGGTTAGTGATGGTGCATTCCCTGGTTTTATCAATCCAATGCAGGCTGTAGGCCAATTCGAACTCATTTTCCTTATCAGTTAACTCGTGATCTCTGACTGGATGATGGTATTCTAAGGGAATGACGACATTGGTGCCATAGGCAAGGAGGAATGGAGTGTAGCCAACTGATTGACATGGAGTGGTACGATATGCCCATAAGACCTGGGGAAGTTCTCGAACCAAAATCCCTTTTTTCTATGAATGAAGCCTTTTCTTGAGCTTATCTACGATGATATTGTCGGTGATTTTGGCCTGGCCATTTCCTTGTGGGTAGTAGGGATTGGATAGTGAGTGGATGATATTGTGTTGGTTGAGGAAAGCTATGACTTTCTCTCCAACAAATTATGACCCATTATTGATACGAATTAGGTGGGGGCATCCAAATCGTGTAATGATGTGTTCCCAGATAAAAGAGATGACCTCTTCTTCTCTAATTCATTGAGTAGAGCTGCCTCTACCCATTTTGTTAAATAATCTGTAACTTCAAGTAGGTGTCGGCAGTTACCTGGAGAATTAGGAAATTTACCGACTAGATCGAGTGCCTATCTTTTAAATGCCTAAAACACCTTGCTTGCATGTAGCTTGAGTGCAGGGGCGCGTATCATTTGCCTATGACGTTGACATATGTACATTTGCATGAGTACTCATCCGCTTGCTTGCGTATGCTAGGCCAGAATACTCCTTTTGTAATGGCTCTATTTGTGAGTGATCGACCTGCGGCGTGGGAGCCATAAGTTCCTTCATATAAATCGCGAAGCATCTCGTTCGCTTTCTTTATGGAGAGGCACTTGAGATAAGGCCCCATGACTGAATGGTAGTATAAGGAGCCGTTTTGATTTGTGAAGTGATTTGAGTTATCGATTAGCTATCGGTACTCCTTTGGATCTGCTAGAAGTAGTCTGTTGCATTACTTATCGATACTGAGGTAGTCTAGGAAGGACTTTTGCCAATCTTTATCTTCCCCTTTATTGCCCCCAGTGTTGATCGTGCATACAGAAATACGATCAATATTGGGGGCTAAAACTACTTCGATCTGGAGATATCGAGCTTCTATTCCCAAGACCCCGGCTAGATACGCCAAGGAATCAGCGTGTTTGTTTTTACCTCGAGGAAGATAATCGAGAGTTGCTTGTCCGAACTTGCTCATCCTATCTGTAACGGGGGCTAGGTATTCGATCATCTTGCCATTTTTCTTATATTTCTCAGAGTTATGGTGGACGATTAGTAGTGAATCTGTGTAAACTAAAAGCTCTAGGACGCCGAGCTCAAGTGCGAGGTCGAGTCCATGAATGAGAGCTTCGTATTTGATGACATTATTGGAGGCTTCAAAATCCAAGCGGATTGAATTCTCTATTCTATCATTGGAAGGGGTAATCAGTACGATTCTGATTCCTGACCCTGTGGGTCCTGCTGATCCATCTGTGAAAAGTCTATACCCTTTCCTTGTAATCTATTCAGGTCGCTTGTCAAATGCTTTGGGGAGTGGATCTTCTGTAATTTCCTCTGCAAGGTCAGGATCGTGTTCTTTCCACTCGGGATCTTCTACTGGAAAATCTATGAGAAAATTGGTAGTAGCCTGTCCCTTTTCAGAATGACATTGTTCGAACTTGATATCATATTCTTCCAAGCTGACTGATCATTATTGCACTCTCCTTGATTTTTCTTTTTTGAATAAAACCTCTCAAAGTGGGCAGTTTGTCATGACTTTGACTGAATGAGCTTGAAACTAGTACTTGAGTTTCTGTGAAGTATAAACAAGAGTTAGAAGAAGTCTCTCAAATTTAAAATACCTCATTTTCGCTGGAGTAAGGGTTTTACTGATGAAGTAGACTGGTTTCTTGATTTTCCCTTCTAGTTAAATGAGAATCGAGCTGATTGAAGTATCTATAACTGCTAGGTAGATAATCAGTTCCTCATTATCTATTGGGGTGCTCATTATGGGAGACCTCCCCAAATAGGTTTTGAGATCCCGAAGAGCTGCTTTACATTCTGATGTCTATTGAACCTCTACATTTGGCTAAACTTTTACACGTTTGGTATAACTGTGGAGTAATAGGATCTGCCAATGATAATGGTCTAAAGATTTTGAAATGAGTCGGTTCATAGCGGCAATCTTACCTGCAAGTTTCTGTACATCTTTCGCCGATATTAGAGATAGCATGTTGAGGATAACCCGAACTTGATCAGGATCAGCCTCAATCCCTTTCTTGCTGATGAGATGCCTGAGAAATTAGCCTAAATGCACTCTAAATTGACACTTATCAGGATTGAGATACAACCTATAAGATCGAAGAATGTTGAATATTGTGTTGAGATCTGAAATGTGGTTGGTGGACTATAAGATGTTGCATAAGAGATTATCAATGTAGACTTCCACGACTTTCCCAAGATGTGCTTTGAACATAGTAGTTATCAACTGTTGTTAAGTCGCGCCTACATTTTTGTGCCCGAAGGGCATGACTTTGTAATAATAAATTCCTCTTTCAGTGATGAAAGTGGTCTTTTCTTGATCTTCTTCCAAGAGTGGAATTTAATTGTATACAGAAGTAGCGTCCATCATTGACAAGTGTTCATGACCCACTGTGGAATCAAGGATTTGATAAATGTTGGGAAGAGGGAAACTATCCTTTGGAGTATGTTTGTTTAAATCGGTAAAATCTACACAAACTCGAAAGTTTCCATTCTTCTTTAGGACAGCGACAATGTTAGATATATAATATGGATATTTGGCTTCTCAAATGAATCCCACTTTTATCAATTTCTTAATCTCCATGTTAACTTCATCTCGAAGTCGAGGTAATAGTTGTCGTTGTTTCTGTTTGACTACTGTAGCGTTGATGCTGATGGCCAATTTGTGACATGCCTTGGCCGGATCGACCCCAGGCATCTCTTTAAAAGTCAACACAAAAATATCTCGATTTAGTTGTAAGAACTGAATGAAAGCCTCCTTTTCGTGTTAAACCAGCTTAGTACCGATGAAGGTACCGTTAATAGGTCCATCAATATTGACGTATTCTGTGGGCTCCTCCGTGGAAGGCTGATCATCGAGGTGATCAGCTTTCTGCAATTTCTATATAACATATCTATCTGAGGTATCTAGAATTGCTAAGACGGTATTTTTGCAAGATCGAGAAAGCTTTTGACTACCTTTAATTTCATAGATACCATCGTTATGTTTGAATCAGAGTGTTTGATTATAGGTAGAAGCGATTGCTTCCATGGTATGAATCCAGCAGCGGCCCATAATCCCGAGATAATGAGATTTGGCGTTGATTACATAGAAGATGACATCGATGGTGGCTGGTTCTGTGGTAATAGGTAAGATGATCTTGCCTACTCGCTCTTCTTTAGAACCATTGAATTCACTGATATCAATGTCGCTCGGAATAACTTGATCAGCCAATCCCATTTGGTCGATAGTGCTCTAAAAGAGAATCTCAATACCGCAGCCAGTATCAATCATCATTGTATGCATAAAAAACTTCTTCACCTTGAGCATTATGACTAATGCATCATGATGTAGATACTTGACATGATTAGTGTCACAATCTTTGACTAAGATCCCAAGCCGGCGATTGCTCGACTCAGGCTGGAGCTTGGCTTCATTGTCGTAAGGTGTGAGATCGCAGTATTCTGGCAGTCTCCTGCACTAGATTCTACTAGAGTTGGTGATCTGGTGGGTTTTGATTATGTTTTTGTGGTGCATATGATAAATATACTTCTCCTCAGCTTGATCTTCGACCTGGATGACTTCAAGCTGCTTCTTATAGCTGTCAACCTTGTATGATTCTAGGTCGATAATATATTCGAACATCCGTCCCTCCTTAAAAATGTATTCCAACAACCTCATTAAAGTATATAAATTATCAGTAGAATGATGGTTTACCTTATGATGCATGCAATACAGGCGGTTCTCGATTGGTTCCAATGATTGAGAAAGACGGTAGAGCTTATCCTTAGAGAGGATTAGAAACATTATGGAGATTCAAACATAAATCTTTGGGTGGACTGGTTTGAGTTGTGAACTGCCTTTCCGGGGGTGCCAGTATTTCCATTGGAGCGCTTTTGGTCACCCTGATCCTCCTTTTGTTCAGTGCTTCAATCTGTGGATGGACCTTTCGTGATTAGGACGGATTTAGTAGATTTATGCCTTTTGGACATCATCCTTTCCAGGTCGACATAACTATTTACCTTGGTGATCATATCTTCCAAGGTCGCTGGTTTGTTGAGGAAGAGGTGTTTTTTGGCCTTGCAATCGAGCTGGAGCGCATTTGTAAAAGCAGTAACAACTATTTTTTGATCGAGATTACTACTTTATGAGCGAGCTCCAAAAACTTCTTTACAAAGGCTTCGAGCTTCTCTCCGTGTGACTGTTTAAGACTAATAAGAGAATATAAATTCTCTTCTTTATCTCTGTTGTGAGCATACGTCTCGATGAATTATTTTTGTAGCTGGTCGAATGTGTGTATGGAGTCTTCAGGTAAAGAATGGATCTACCTGAGGGGTTCTTCCTGCAGAGTTGTTACGAACAAGCAGCAGAGGATGTGGTTGAGTTTGGAATACAACCCCAATGAATAACGGTATTGTTGAATATGCTCTTTTGGATTGGTGCCCTTGTATTTACGAATTTTCAGAGTATGGAAACCTTTCGGTATTTCCATATCGAATAGTCTTTGGCAATTAAACTTCCTTGTAACTTGGTAAGATCGTCTGTAATTCCCAAAACTTATGCTTTGATCAACTCCTTAATACGTTGATCCATATGTTCCTGTGTGACATATTGACGTATCGTTTGAGTGGCTCGACGAGGAGGTAGAGGATGGTAAATACCGGTTCTCTCACTCAAACGATCATGTGCTGGAACTCAAGGATGAGGTCGTTATTCTTCCTCCTGACGTATAGAAAATTGGTGACATCGGTTGATCTCAGACTGAACTTCACCACCCAAATAAATAGATGGCTGAGGCTCGTGCTAGATATTTTTGGAAATAGCTTTGTTGGTGGCTCCTCGAAGTCCCAACCTTTCCCGCACAGAAACCCGGGAGGTTTCTGGCAATTGATCGCAATTTCTTGTTGGAAGAGCCCGTTGAGTATTTTGCAGAGCTTGCAAGGTAGTCTGTATTGTTGTTATCTGGTCTTTATGTCATTCGAATACTATCAAATGAGCTTGTCATTCGGCTTTGAGCTCCTTCTCACAAAGCTCTCAGTCAAGAGTTAATTACATTTATCTGTTTTGGTGCTGAGATTCCCCCATAACTCTGTAAGTTGTTCTGGCTCGACTGAAAGATCGAGCTGGATTCCAGTTGCTGGTCATCTGGAAGTGACCATGATTAAAATTTGTAGTAGTATAAAAGTATGCCTTTGAATATCGTGGAAATGTAATATTTCCTTCAGATGGCTCTAAATGTAATGGCCTAATTCCGTAAGTTCAAAGTGGCTTAGAATTAGCTCTTACACCAATGTACATGTGACAAAATCTAATATAAAGCAAGAAATGACACAGGTGATTTAGCGTGGAAAACTTTTGAATAGGTAGAAAACCATGACCTCGAGTTGAAGGTTTTTGTAATAGTAAATTATATTGCTTGAGGCTGATATCTTATTACAAGCGATCTCTCAACTTAAAAATACTTGAATCTTGTGAATAAGAAGTTTTGGATGTTTTGAGAATCTAGAAAATGTAGTTTTCTTGGTGATTTCTCATGTATTTTTCTAGTCCTTGTCTCTTCTGAATTTTTTTATATATATGCCTTCTCCGCAGTTCTTCATCGAGCTGAAGTACATTCTCTGAACAATGTGGTTAGTGGTGGTTGACTGAGTATCTACTGAGTTTGCGAGAGACAGGTGTCTTTGACTTGTTAAGGCTTTTCTGTTTTGAGCTCGACCCATGTTCTTCATCAGTTCATAGAGTAGGTGGCAATGTTGACTGTTAAAGTCATGTGTAAAATGCGTAAGTCTGACATGGAGGTAATTCGAACTGGAGACAACTCAATTTGAGGTTAGATCGAGGGGTAGACCCCTATAATAACCATTTGTGTACTCAATCATTGAGCTGCATGCATCCAAGTGGAGAATGTATTAACATTTTCCCTTGTATATGTATAAGCAAAGAAATGCTCAAGGCGTTCGATCTTCTGGTCGACTTAGAACTTTGAGGTTTCAGTATGAATTCCTTCTTCAGGTATTCATAAGTTCTTACTATCTCTACAGGAGACTTGATGAACTTCAGGTCATCGACATATATAGATATAGAGTATAATAAATCTAGCAGCTTTATTAGAATGAAGGCTCATAGCCAAATTATGTCATTTGTGAACACTACGTCCATCAAATACTTAGTCGACCAACTATATCACATAGAGTCCTGATTTGCTAAAATCCTTCAAGGATCTATCCAAATTGATTGCACACATATGCTCCATGCATATTAATGTTCCATGTATTAGGATTTCTATACTTCTTGCAAGTCCTCTAAGGAATTGCTTGTAGATGTTGGTATCTCATTTCCCATGAAGTTACATAATTGTAATGCAACTACATTTATATGACGTATATCTAATCCAACTAGGACTGACAATTAACTGAGATACTCAAAGATGATGATTGTCTATCTGAGGTATTGACAGAAAGCGATTGCATCGGTCACAGGGGATAAGATTCATCATAATCGATGAGTCCAATTTCTTCTGGAAACCATATGCAACTAGTCTCGCTTTCAATCTCCCCCAATTCCTACATTTTGTATGATCGCCATATCCAACAGGCTTGTGACACCATGTCACCGGACTTCAAGTCCGTAATCTCTACTTTAAGTTAGCTGTCAGCTCTACTACAACATTCCACATGGCCAGAGTGAAGAATCGTAAACTAGAGTGACTGCGAAGGTTTATTCTCGACAACTACTTGATAATGATCACTATTTCACTCTATGTACAAACATAATATTAAGAGTTCTAATTTCCATATACACATGTGCTACTTCCAATGTTGTCTGTAAAGAGGTAATGAATCACGTAACTACTACTGCCTTGTTGATAGGTGTGGCCACTTTATAAGTGTTGATTGCACCAAAAGTCACAAGTTCCCTTACGGTCCATTCTATGAGTACGAATTGTCATCCATTTTAGTGGTATGATATATGTGCCAATTGTATGTAACGCATTATGCGGGCTTAATTTATTAACTGGATCAGCTCGGGCTTTAATCCTTTAAGGATACCTCAAATTGTATTGGCATATTTACTAAGGTATATGCGACTTTGTCACTTATGTTGCGTCATTGAGTGCTTTAAGGAAAATAAAGAGCAATCCATGAAAGTAGAGTTGGTCTTCATCTGTCACCTTTGTATAAAGTAGGGAATTATATGAGACAATAATGTTGTTTAATATAAACTTTCTATCCATTATGTATTATATTCTTCCCATAACAGCGAGGACATCATCTCAATTAAGGGACAAGTTCTACGAGATAGATTCCAACTATCGCAGTAAGACATTGCTCAACATAGGTTCCAACTATCGTTAGATAAGTTGTGAATCATAACCTATTCCTTTCCCCAACAATGTTGAGGCTCCATCTCTGTACATATTTAAGTGCTCCAGACATATGTAATGCATGCTTCAGGGTACGTGGATAGGAGACATAGTTGGTTACATACTAGTACTAGTTACTAGGAAATAATTTGATGGTATGAAATTGGTCCCATCTAATCAACTCTAAGAAATTACCAAATATTTCTAGATTAGAGGCTATGTTAAACACTCCAGGGTTTGCATATGGGGATACTGGATATCCAACATCAATCCCTACCAATAATAAAAAATAAAAAATTGTTGAAGAAACAAGTTCACCCCATCCATTAAATCTACAAGACTTGTCGGGTAATCTGGGAACGTCGCCTAGTGTCTAATGATCAATGTGTAAGTGTAAACATACAACTGTATTGTTCCTAGTCGTTTGTAAGCAAACGTGAGACCATCATCAGGATACATCTAAAATGACCAAAAGCTATATTCTAGATGGATAAGTCCACAAGTGCTTTCCAATGATGCAAAGGAGAAATTAGTAGGAACCCAATCCTTACTTTGGTCTAACTAGGTCTCATATATAAGCTTTCAAACAAGCGATTCATGGATGTCTTTCATAATATGGATATCTTATTTTTACAAGGAGATGCACTATCGGGTTTTGATCACTCATGTTCGAGGGAGGCCAAAAGGGAGGCTTGGATACCATTCCAAGACTTCAATTGACCTACGTGGAAAGAAGTGATGTATAGGTATGACCTACCATCTGTTTCTGTGTGTCCAATGTGATAACCAATCCTATGGATATTCATAGAATTCAATAGGTAAACTCCGAGCCTTTCTGACTGTAGGGAAAATACGATACGTGCTAATGTGTCCATTTAGATGGAGTTCTGTGTCTCTGTTGGAGCCCTCCACTATATTTGAAAATATAAAAGTAGCATTGAACTCACTTAGGTCAGGTCGAGAAAAGCCATTTTTGGAAGATTGAATGGAGAACAACATAGTCTGCTTGATAAAAATCCATATCTATGAATGAATTAAAATACTCGATTTCCAGTAAGAACCATTTATGCAAAGATGTGGGTAATCATAACACAAGGTCGTGTAAATGACAGTTTCTAAGAGGCATATTATAAATTCTCTAGGAATGCTATAAGTACATGTGCTCTCAAAGAATGATGCAAATATCTCTAACTAAATCTAGTAATGATGTCATGCACACATACTCAAGCTAGCTTACTCCAGGATGCATAGTGTGTATAACGTACGAAATCAAGGTTGAAACGAACCAACCTCGGATAAAGCTAATAAGATATTAAAGGTTGATGTACTATGATGTAGTTGGAGCCTTGAAAGAGTGAAACATGAAAAAGATAGAGGGATTACAATCAATGATTGCTGAATTATAGGCTAATTCTAGTATGACTCCATGCACAACGATTTCCAATTACCGATTTGACCCTAGGCAAACTTTAAATTTTTTATGGGGGTATAGTAAACCACAATCAACCCCAAGTAACATTCAGATATAATGCCATGTGGAGTTGTCTTTCTTCCTTTTGTGGATTCCACAAAAGGTGGGAGCTAAACATACCTATAAAGTATGGGTGACTGCTTCATGCACAAGCATATATAGATTGCAGGCATGTGTACAAAACATATGTATATGCGTTTAGGCATAATAACGTATGCATTAGTCATAACGATGTGTACTAATGGCATAGTAAAGTATTACAGGTACTAAGTCATGCATCTATTTTAAGTGTACTAAGTACGATCGTAATTGTAATTCTTCCAAAGAATTGTAGTATTATGTTCTGCTTCTAGCAGACTCATTATTAGTTTGTAGGTCTAAGAACGGATTACACATTCAATGTTGCTACTGCAAGAGCGCCAATAGGAATATGGCGATCATTGAAGTTTAAAAAAATGGGAAGGTTAAGCTGAGGAGATACATAATGGGAAGGTTCAGGGTACAGAGATCGAATTGAGACGTAATATAAGGTTATGAATCTTGCCATCATTCCAATTCTTAATATAATATATGTAGGATATCGATGTTGTATCTTCTAGATCAAAACTTATGCTCGTGATGAGCGAGTTATTTAGGCATGGAGGTAAGGTGTACTATTAACCGAGGGTAAGGGTCTATGTGAAAAGATGAAAAAACACATATAATCCCTCCCCCTGTTTTGAGATTCAGCTCAAAAATATACATAAACTCACATAGCTAACAAGATAAATAATAAAAAATGTATTGCATTATATACCAATAACTGAGTTTATACAAAAATAGGAGTATAGTGTCTAATTTACTCCAGGAATTTCTAGGGCCAAACTATCCATCGACTATCTTCGGTCCAAATTTAGAATTTTTCCTAATACTAGAAGCATTTATGCAATTGTCTTATTGGAAAATGGCATCAATTTTCTAAGCAATCAAAAATATGAAATCCGTCTTCTAGGTGTCAAAACATGCATAAAGAGAGGCTTCATGATGGTTAGGTGATCCATGATAGCACTTAGAGAAGACCCTGAAGTCATGTGGGCTATATGTATCAAAATTCTTAATATGTAACAGAATTTAAACCACTAAAATCTTAATATGCTATAAGTTTCCAAAACATACTGGTGTTCAAACAAGCATATGCGGTTTTATTTATAAGCTAGATGCAATATGGACACAACTCTAGGTTTATACGACCAAAAACGCAAAAAAGTGGCTTTAGCAAAAATCGATGCTAAAAGAAGTAGCTACGATACTGTAGGGATCACGCATAATCAAACTCACACAGCTCGATTTACCTCCATCTCGGGCTCACGCATTTTTTAACACTTAACACTTCAGTCAAACATTCCAACCCACCCCATGAACTACTCAAGAGCGTGGGTTGAGCTAAACCTGGAAAACATTATTTAGTCAAAGACACCTCTCTCCCACAAACTTGTAAGTTATTTAGTCAACCGCCATTAACCACATTATTCAGAAAATGTGTTCTAGCACGATAAAGAGTTGTGGAGAAGCCTATATAAAGGAAAAGTTCCAGAAGAGACAGGGACCAGAAAATTCACTCAAACTTCTTATTTATGAGATCAAAAACATTTTTATATTCTAGAGATCGCTTGTAATAAAGATATCCACTCCAAGCAATAAAGATACTTTTACAAAAATCCTCCATACGAGGTCGTAGTTTTTTTTACCTGTTCAGAGGTTTTCCACGCTAAAAACACCTGTTTCCAATTCTTGCTTTATATTAGAGTATTGTTAGAGGTTCATTAGTATGATAGCTAATTCCTAATCATATCGAGCTATGGAATTTGGCCATTATATTTGGTACCGTCTGTGGGAAAGATTGTATTTCCACGATACCCTAAGGCAGTCTTTCATTGCAATTTTCAATTATGGTTTCTTCCAGGCGATAGGCCGCAGGAACTCAACTCAAAATTTCTGTGGATCCGGGGCAACTCACCGAGTTAGGAGAAAATATCCACGCAGAGGCAGAGAAACGTGCCAAACTTGAACTTCAATTGACAAAGGATTGTGAACTCTGAGAGAAAGAGCTTGATGTAGAACGACAAGCTCGTTTGACAGCTCTCAAACGGCACAAAGACTAGATAACAACGATGCAGACTGTATTCGAGGCTCTGAAAAATACTCAACAGGCTCCTCCAGCCAGGGGTCGCGATCAACTTCCAGAAACCTCCCGCATTTTAGCAAGGGAAAGATTTGGACGTCGGGGAGTCGCCAGTAAAGCCATTTCCATTAATCTACCACATGGACCGCAGCGCTCCATCTATTTGGCGGGAGAAGTTCAATAAGAAGTCAGTCAAGGTCACCCGCTTTCCATCCATCAGGAGGAAGATTAGTGACCTCTACATCAAATTCCAGAACGAGATTGCTTGAGTAAAAGTACGGGGACTCATCATCCCCTGCCAGCACGTCCAGCAATTCAACCAATACGTTATTACGTCACCAAAGAACACATGGACCAGCGAATTAAGGAGTTGATCGAGGCAAAAGTTTTGGGTACCACCGGCGATACCACAAAGTTATAAGGAAGTCCGATTGCCAAAAAACTATTTGATATTGAAGTACCGAAAGGTTTCCATACTCCCAAAATTTACAAATATAAGGGTATTGACCCGAAGGATCATATTCAGTAATACCGCGATTCATTGGGGTTGTACTCCAATCTCAGCCACATCCTCAGCCACCTGTTCGCCACAAGTTTACAAGAGGAGCTACTCAAATGGTTCCATTCACTTCCTGAGGAATCTACCTACACGTTTGATCAGCTGCAGAAATAGTTCATCAAGACATATGCTCACAACAGAGACAAAGAGGAGAACTTTTATTCTCTTATCGGTCTTAAGCAATCACATGGAGAAAAGCTTGAAGACTTCTCAAAGAAATTCCCAGAGCTCGCACAAAAGGTGAATAACCTGAACCAAAAAATAGCCGTTACCGCTTTCACCAATGCTCTTCAGCTCGATTGCAAGGCCAAAGAATACTTCTTCCTTAACAAGCCTGCGACGTTAGTGGAGATGATCACCGAAGTCAACGGCTATGTCCACTTAGAGGGGATGATGTCTTAGCGGTAAATATCTACTAAGTCTGTCCCCTCCACCAAATTCCTACCTGCAGAACGAACCAGTGAGCCTAAGGAGGAACAGGGGGATCAGAAACCTACCAAGGGAAATACTGGATACCCTCTGAGAAGCGGTCCGCAAAACAAACCCATCCTCCCAAAGCTGAACATCTGAATCTCTATAATTTTTCCACGGCCGTTGAAAGACACGCTCTACCGCGTCTCTCAACCACTGGAGCCCATCAAGAATCGGCCATTTTGCCTATACCATAAGGTAAATCATCATTCTACTGACAATTTCTATGCTCTACAGCGGATGCTCGAGCTCATTTTTAAGGAAGGACGGAGCTCGAATACATTGTTGACCTAAAGTCATACCAAGATGGCAACTATAAGAAACAACTCAAAGTTGTTCAGGTCAATGACAGAGCTGAGGAGAAGCATCTCTACTATATGCACCTCAGCGACATGATCGAAATCAACCAGATCACCAATTCCAACTGATCAAAGCGTCGGAGGCTCTCGGAATGCTGTGATCTTACATCTCTAGACATAAAAGCCAAACTTCTTCCCGAGTCGAGCAATCACCGACTCAGAATCTCTTTTGAGGATTGCAATACTAGCCATGTTAAATTTCTACATCATGATGCGTTAGTCATAAAGCTCAAGATGAAACAGTTTTTTATGCACACAATGATGATCGATACTGGAAGCGGTATTGAAATTCATTTTCAGAGTACGATCGACCAGATGGGTTTGGCCGGCCAAGTCATTCAGAGCGTCATAGACATCAGTAGGTTCAATGGCTCAAGGGAGAAACAAGTAGGCGAGATTATCTTAACTATAATCGCAGGACCAACCACTATCGACGTCGTTTTCTGCGTCATCAATGCCAAGTCTCGCTATCTTGGGATTATGGGCTGCTGCTGGATACACATTATGAAAGCAATCACTTCTACCTATCATCAAGCACTCCGATTCAAACAAGACAACGGTATTTATGATATCAGAGGTAGTCAGAACCTCTCTCGAGCTTGTAAAAATACTGTTTCTGCCATCCTAGATACTTCATACATATTGGCCGCATAGCAATTACAGAATATTGATCACCTCGATAATTAATCACCTACAGAGGAACCCGCAGAATATATAAACATTAATGGACCTAGCAGAGGTACGTTCATCGGAACAAAGCTGGTTCAGCGTGAGAAAGATGTTCTCATCCAATTTTTACAGCTCAATCGAGACATGTTTGCATGGTCTTTCGAAGAAATTCCCAGAGTCGATCCAGTCATGGCTTGGCACAAGTTAGCCATCAACATCAATGCCACAACGGTCAAATAGAAACAGCGATGACTTTCACCTCATCTTCGAGATGAAGTTTTCACCGAGATCGAGAAATTGATCAAAGTGGGATTCATTCGAGAAGCTAAACATCCAGACTGGATATACAACATTGTCGTTGTCCCAAAGAAGAACGGAAAAGTCCGCGTTTGCGTAGATTTCATAAATCTGAATAAACATACTCCAAAGGACAGTTTCCCTCTTTCCAACATTCATCAGATCTACGATTCCATAGCAGACCATCATCTCATATCTATGATGGACGCTGCTTCAAGGTATAATCAAATCCCACTTCTGGAAGAAGATCAAGAGAAGACAACGTTCATCACCGAAAGTGGCCTTAATTGTTACAAAGTCATGCCCTTTGGGCTCAAGAACGCAGGTGCCACATATCAACGATTGATGACTGCTATATTTAAAGTACACCTGGGAAAAATTGTTGAAGTCTACATCGATGATCTCTTGTGCAAAAGCGTACAGTCAGATAATCATATCTCAGATCTCAAAATAATATTCAACATCCATTGATCTTACAGAATGCGTCTCAACCCTGATAGGTGTTAATTTGGGGTACATTCTGGCCGCTTTATATGCCACCTCATCAGTAAGAAAGGGATTGAGGCCGATCCATATCAAATTTGGGCTCTTCCCGACATGCCTTCTCCAAAGACAACAAAAGGCGTTCAAAAACTCGCCGGCAAGATTCACGCGATCAACCCTTTCGTCTCTAAATCTTCAGACTGTTGCCGTTGGCTATTCCTATTACTCCACGGATTTACCTAAAAAGGAAAGGTTTATCCAACAACAGAAGCCACGTGGACACCAGAATGCGAAACAGCTTTTCAGGATCTCAAAATATTTTTGGGGAGGTCTCCCATCATGAACACCCCTGTAGGTAATGAAGAACTGATAATCTACCGAGCAGTCACAAATACTTCTCTCAGCTTGGTTCTTAGTCGTCTGGAAGGTAAAATAGAGAAACCAGTCTTATTCATCAATAAAATACTCACACCAGCAGAAATAAGGTACTCTTAAATTAAGAAACTTCTTCTCACCCTTGTTTACACTTCACAGAAACTCAAGCACTACTTCCAAGTACATTCCGTCAAAGTTATAACAAACTACCCACTTCAGGAAGTTTTATCCAAAAAAGACAAGTCACGAAGAGTACAACAATGGTCAGCCTGTTTGGGAGAACATGATATCAAGTTTGAGCAGCGTCATTCTGAAAAAGATCAGGCCATTGCCAATTTTCTCGCAGATTTTCCAGTGGAGGATCCCGAGTGGGAGGAATATGACCCAGACCTTACCGAAAATATGCCAGAGAATCCAATCCCCGGGCCATTCGGCGAAAAAGCTGACTGGATAACTACATCAGGGTGGAGGCTTCTCACAGATTGATCAGCAGGACCCACAGGGTCAGGGATCGAGATCATTTTAATTACCCCTTCAAATGACATAATTGAGAAATCAATCCACTTGGATTTTGAGGCTTTAAATAATGTCACCGAGTTTGAAGCGCTCATTCACGGACTCAACCTCGCACTTGAGCTTGATGTCCCCAAACTCTCAGTTTACACAGATTCATTACTCATCATTCATCATTATTCTGAGCAATACAAGAAGAATGGAAAGATAATCAAATATGCAGCCCTCGTTGCAGATAGGATGAGTAAGTTTGCGAAAGCAACTCTCGAATATCTCCCTCGGGGTGAAAACGAACATGTATATTCATTAGCATATATAGCCGGGGTCTTAGAAATAGAAGCTTGATATCTCCAGATCGAAATCATTTCAACCCCCAGCATTGATCGCATATCTGTATGCACGATCAACACTGGAAGCGATAGAGGGGGAGACGACGATTGCCGAAAGCCTTTCTTAGCCTACCTCGGTGTCGACAACAAGTGCAACGGACCACTCCCAGCAAATCCAAAAGGGCGCCGACAGCTAATCAACAACTCGAAGCATTATATTACTCAGAACGGTATGCTTTACCGCATCTCCGTTATAGGGCCTTACCTCAAGTGCCTCTCGAAGTCAAAAGCAGACGAACTTCTCTGCGAACTACACGAAGGAACTTGTGGCTCCCATGCCATAGGTAGGTCATTAGCGAACCGAGCTATAACTCAAGGAGTATTATGGCCCAGCATGCGTAAGAAAGCAGAAGAGTATTCCTACAGGTATGATACCAGCCAGAGAACTGGACATATGATGCGCGCCCCAGCGCTCGAACTCCATGCAAGCAAGGATTTATGGCCATTCAGCAGATGGGCACTAGACCTTGTCGGTGAATTCCCTAACTCTCCAGGTAATTGTCGTCGTCTACTCATAACTACCAATTACTTTACAAAATGGGTATAAGCAATTCCTTTATGTCTAACCAGAGAAGAGGAGGTCATCTCTTTTATCTGGAACTACATAATCACTCAATTCAGGTACCCTCACCTAATTCGTATCGATAACGGCCCTCAATTTGTGGGAAATAAGGTCATAACCTTCCTGAATTACCATAATATCATCCACTCACCATCAAATCCATACTATCCTTAAGGCAATGGCCAAGCCAAAATCACCAACAAAACCATTGTAGATCGACTCAAAAAATGGCTTCACTCACAGAAAAAAGGAAATTGGGTTCGCGAACAACCTCACGTCCTGTGGGCATATCGAACCAATCCCCGACAATCTACTGGGTGTCCCCCATTCCTCCTTGCTTATGGCACTGAGGTAGTCATTCCTTCTGAATATCATCATCCAGTTCGTGATCACGAACTAACTGACAAGGATAATGAGTTCGAATTTGCATGCAACCTCAATATGATAGATGGGACTAGGGAACGCGCCATCGCTAACCTAGGTTGATATCATCATATGCTTGCCAGGTCGTACAATAACCGAGTCAGGAGCAGTACTTTCCAAATCAGAGATCTCGTCCTCAGAGAAATTCCTCAACATCGCTAAGAGCCTCACGCTGGAAATTAGCCAACAATTGGGAGGGTCCATTCATTATCACAGGTCTCTCAGGCTTGGGATCATACTATCTCATGACAGAAGAGGGAATCCCCATTTCAAATCCTTGGAACACTAGACGACTGAAGCGGTACTATCGTTAGGCATCTCACTACTCCATTTCCATTATTCGCTCTTTGTTTTTCAATTTCAAAAGTGAGATTCCTATCTCCATCCATTGTAAATTCTGAACTTATCAATGAAAGTATTTTTGTACAATATCATTCCATCACAAATATTTGTCCAAATTTTACAGATTCAAACATAGATAATACTAGCTTACAATCAATCTTTTCCATGTTCAATCAAGGATATCACTTGATTGGCTTTTGTTACTACATCTCTGCAATTATAGCAAGTGTAAAAACTTGTCTCACATCAAAGACTCAGCCAAACATGAGATAAGGCAAAGGTAATAATAGTCTTCATCTTTTTTAACTTGTTTGGATCATTTCAGTAGGCCGGATCAAGGATAATACTTGGTTCAGCTAAATCTTTACATCTCTGCGATTGTATCAATTGTAAAAACTTGTTTCACATCAAAGATTAAGCCAAACAAGAGATAAGGAAAAAGTAATACTAGTCTTCATCTTTTTTAACTTGTTTGGATCATTTCAGTAGGCTGGATCAAGGATAACACTTGGTTCAGTTGAATCTTTACATCTCTGCAATTATTGCAAGTGTAAGAGCTTGTTTCATATGAAAGACTCAGCTAGGCATAAGATAAGAGAAATATCATACTAGTTTTCATCTCTTTCAATATGTCTGTGACATTTCTATAGTTCAAATCAAGTTTTAACTTAATTAACTCAATCGATTTCTGCAATTAAAACGAATGTAAATTAATTGTTTTATATCAAAGACCCCCCCCCCCAGACACAAGATAAGGCAATGGCCATACTAGCTTTCATCTATTTCAATGTGTCTACGACAGATACTATTTATTTTCATTCATATTA
This sequence comes from Kingdonia uniflora, assembly GCA_014058105.1. Taxonomy (NCBI): domain Eukaryota; kingdom Viridiplantae; phylum Streptophyta; class Magnoliopsida; order Ranunculales; family Circaeasteraceae; genus Kingdonia; species Kingdonia uniflora. The sequence goes on from JACGCM010001854.1 coordinate 3,277,991, forward strand.
CAAAGGATTTTTTTTCTGCTGAGGGAGTGTCAGCAGCGTTTCCCCACACATCAAGAGGTCTCTCTTTCAGTTCGCGGGCCACAATAGCTCTACCTTGTTCTATTGATTCAGTAGTTTGAGGGCCCAGTTGGGTCTCCATGATGCCCAGACAGTTCCCTCGATCTATCTTAGCTCCACAGATGCATCCCTTATCCGACAGAGTTTTGAACAAGGTATCCCATTCTTACTCAAGTCTTTTTACTTCCTCTATAAAATATGCAACGATCACCCTTAACAGGTCGGATTGAGATGCATCAGGTACTACCATTGTTGCAAATCTCGCCTTCAACCTTTTGAAGCATGACTTTAACCTATCGTAATCATTCTTCCATTCAATTACTTCTGCATCAACCTTATCATGATAGATTATATCTTCTTCCAACTTGGCAATATACTTCGCTGACTCAGCTAGGTTTATGGCTTCTAAGTCTACTACCCGAGCATGATGTCTCCCAATTTCTGTATTCAACTCTTCCCTAGCCGGCAGATCTTTTAATAATTCTTCTTTCCTCTTCACCAACGATTCTTTTGCTTTGATCTCTCTTTCCAGAACTTTCTCCCTGATAAGAGCAGCATCCAACTTATGCTGACATTCCCTCAAATTCGTATTCCCCTTCTGAACATTCCCCTGAATTTAAGATATGTCACTTTCTAGCTCTCTAATGTGACCTAAGAGACTAACTACATCCCCTCCAACTAAAGGAGCCTTAACCTCAATTCTACTTCCCCCTGAACGCTCTTTAGCCTCGACTTTCTTGGCATGAGCAGTGGCTTGCGCCAGTTCAGTTTTAAGTTGAGCAACCCTCTCGTTTAAGTCATCGCACCTTTGTTACTTTTCTCAGAATTCCATATCCTTAGCGAGGAGGGCTGTTTGCAAATGTTCGGCCGCGGCTTCCGAAGCCGATAGATCTTTTCGTGCTACCCTCAGCTCGTCGTCCTTTTGGATTAATTTTTGTCTCATTCGCTCCAGTTCATTCTTACATTTCTAAAGATCAGATCGAAATTGTTCCTCTGATTGTTCCAGTGCCTGAATGCAGTATTAAGCAATGTCGGCCTGCTTACCATTCACAGCCAACGCGTCAACTTGACGTTGAAACTTCTCAGCACGTTCTGTTGCCTCGGTTAGCTCTTTTAATCCCTTCTTTATCTCAGAATCATTCTCTTTGACCTGAAAAGTCAGGTCAGAAACGGCCTGGTTCAAATTCACAAGTCAGAAATGCACTTTTACGTATTGATCCTTTCTGTTCTCGTTCACCTCCTTCATCCTATCAAACTGCTCCACAAATTCCTGATTACACATAAGTACGTTGTCTTCACGTGCGTGAGATGAATCCAATTCGACTTGGGAAATATAGCAAGTTTTAGTACAGTATAATTCAGGAAAAACCTTTAAATATATACATACTACGTTTCTAATGGGACTATGTGGTTTTTAAACATCTGCTTCCAAATAATTTTAGACCAAAGGTTTGGAGTCCAATCCCAGATGAACACTTCATGAATCTTCTTTTCGCATATGACAAGGCTTTAAAGATCTCTCTTTCCCTGGCAAGTCCAGACTCTAGGTCACTTATTCTGAGACTCATCTCTCTAACAACCTATAAAAGGTTTATAAACAGAATCAACTTATAAAATTTTCTTCCTTACATCCAATTCAAAAACTTACACAATATTCAAACAAATACACGTTTCTACCCTATCTTCTCACTACCACCCTCCGGGAGTTCAACATCATCCCCATGGTTATCAAGCACTGTCTGGCGGGAGACACCATCCAGACCGTCCACGACCCCCACCACTTCCGCTTCCTCATCATCTCCTTCCTCAACATAGGTGTCAGCCTTAATGGCATCCACCTCCTCCTAGGAATAGCCCTTTAACATCAAGTGATGACCCAGTCTGTCACGCTCCTCAACCATCTCGTCAAGATTAGCCTTTGCCTCGACCTATAGCTGGCCAATCGCCACGGTATGAGAGGCCTTCAGCTCCTTAACTTCCTTCATGGCTTCAATCTTTGCTTGAGCTAGTTCTTTCTCCAGCTCGTTGTTCGCCTTCTTCAGCTCGGATTTTTCTTCTTCAATACCGAGCCAAATTTCCTTCACGAGACGGGCGACCTGCATAAAACAAATCAATCTTAGTGATTAGCTCGAAACACATAAAACAACTCTTTCCCAATCAATAAAACTTACCATCTTGCTCGTATCTTCTTCCCCATAGAGAGCCGCCAACCTGGCCCTTTCCTCGACCACCCTAAGGTCAACCAACGCAGCAGGTCGCACCTTAGCGACTTTCTCCCAAGAGGATTCGACCCTCCTCCTCTTCTCTTTTGTGACCTCACCACTTTCCGTGGCACTCGAGGCCAACAAAGAATTAAGCATCCATTTTTTTTGATATTTTTGAGCTATCTTGCACGTCTTAAGATTCGGCTGAGCCGAACTGCTCGATCCAGGAGTCTTAGACAAATTAACCTGAACCTCCTCACAACTTACTTGATTTTTTCCTTCATCAACTCCCGCCATCGACCTGGTAGACTGAGCCTTTCTAACCTTGTTCGACTTACTATCAACCCTCTTTTTTCTACTCAGGCCGAGTCCCTCCAACTTAAGATCGAGTTCAGCCTTCTCCTCTGCAACTTTGTCCAAAATGGATTCTTTCCTTTCCACTGTAAACTTCACACCTAAAATAACACATTTTTACTATCAACTACAGTTGTCAACAAAACGTAACAATTATTCTATCTATGCATGTCTATACTTACTTCATTTTACAACTATAAACCAAAGATCCAGAGGTTCTTCGTCATTTCTCTGAAGGCAATTACCCTTCACCTATATGACGTTATCATTCCAGGTTCGAACTGCCGAATTTAAATAAAAAAAACGAGGCCGAGTTGCACTCGCACAGAAATATGATCCCCCACTGGCTTTAAAATTCTTCACCTCGTAAAACCGCAAAACGTCCTCAGGGGTTATCCTCCTCACTTTTCCTCCCTTTCCCATTTTTCATTCAGATGGTCACACATGGTTATTACCTCTTACATGTTCCCGTTCAATTGAACAAGACATGCCTTAATTGTATTCATAATCCCCTTCGCCAAATTGGTGAGGGGAAGGCTCAACTCATACTCTAATTGAGATAGGTAACACAGAAAACCCTCTGAGAGATCACTCTGGACATCCCAATCAAAATATTTTAGCGAGATCGATTCATCTATACCCCTATCTCATTTTTTTACTTCTAAATCAGCCAACAGGTAAAAATATTCTTCCCGCACCGCTACCGTACAACTTCTAAACTGCCTACCGGCAAACTTTACACATTGCCCCACTTCCCTCCTGCAGCCGCCTTGGCCTTATAAAACTTTCTAAAGGCATCAGAACCAGGAGGATAAGATACCAATTGACCAGGGAAACCCAAATATTGCTCTAATCCTATTTCCCCTTCATTATCAGACTTATTCATCCGACCAGAGGTCGATTCCTCATTAACAGACAAACTACCCATCTAAAAATAATTTCTACAGGCACATTTTTGACCTACAGAGATGCCTTTCACGCTTGACCTACATACTGGTTAAGGTATTTATCATTATTCCATCTATGTATATATATATATTTATATTTATATACCTTTAACATATATCCCTAATCAGTCATTTACATATAACAATATATATCTTTAACATATACATGCGCTAACATATATTTGCGTACGTCTCTTCTAACCTTCAGTATCCGAATGAGAATCGGCTGTAGGGTCAAGCCTTCCCCTCACAACGTTGTTGTATTGCCACCTACGAGATCCGTAATCTTTTGCCCTCTTCAACCGTTTATCACTTTCGGATAACTCTTTATCAAATCCCCTGATCTTTTGTCTCTCTCTCTGAGTACTCTCCAAATTTTGTGAAGTCGTAAAAGGTTTGATTAGAGACGAAGAAGCACTATTTATCTTTTCTCTCTCCAGCGGCTGGCATTTATTGCTCCTCGTACGAACCGTCCTCGATTCCAGAACCGAGACGTCCATTCTACTCTCCAGTCAGATGTCATGTACCTTTTCAATAAAACTACCTTCCCATCATTACAACTCCCCTCATTTTTTGACATATTTTTTCTCCCTATTTCCATATCTTTTCCTGACCTTCCTGCACTCATGACGACTCACACTGTACGATGTCAGAGTTATATTTCCTTTTGCATACAAAACAAAACTAGAAGCTTTTGCATTTTCATATTTTTATTTATCTGTCCTTGTTTATCATACTTATAACGATTGACGTCATTTTCTAGACTGTACACATGTTCAAAATTATTCAAAATGTTTGCTAAAGCAGTCTCAAAATAGATTTGCCCTTATAGAGGATCCGATTGATTTATATTATTTATGTTACATTCAAAGTAATTATATTATTCATAACACACTTAACACAACATCCATCACGGCCTTGATATCCTAGACAAACATTGTCTAATCACATTATTCATTGGTCCACAGATCTTTGAATTCAATCTCAACTTGAGCAATCAAATTAGCCAACTTCTCTCGATCTACCTATTCCCTCACCAACACACCTCAAAGAAATTATGAGCATACTCCCTACTCCTTCTATCTGAACCTCGAGCTCACATTCCCTCCCCCGTAGCTCAGCATCATAACCAAACCAACCAAAGAGCCTCTCACGAACTTTGACAATCTTTATAGACAATCGTCCTTCCACGGCAAGATGACTCTTTTGAGATCGAGCCATACCATCCTAATCTCTCCTCCATTTTTCTTTTATCCTACCCATATTTATACGCTTCTCACTCACTTTTCGTCTCAAAATACGTGATTTTTATCTTTTATCTCATAACAGAAACCCCAAGATCTTAGAATAAATTATTTGAGCTTATCCCCTCACTAATACCCACATTAGTTACTATGCTCGACCTTACGCTACCACGGGTAGAACCCCTATCTACCTATAATAGTTTGAGTTTTTTTGATTCCATATTTTCTACAATTTCTATCCCTCACCTGTTAAACATAAATCATTTATATCAGCACAACATTGCCAACACATATTCATCTCAGTTTGAGCAACATTGCAACATTGTTTCATTACTTATAAGTAGTTATTCAACCAGCACCCAACACCCAACATAATTCAGTTTAATTCAAAGAAATGATTTTCTACATAGTTTAGTAAATATTAACTTTTATTCATGTCAAAGATATTACATACGATTTACAGATAACCTAGTTTTCACCACATCGACCTCAGGGGTACAACAAAACGTTATCCATCCAGTACCAAACTCCAAGTACTTTACAGATAACAAGTTTTCCCTATTTGTTAAAAGTCATAGGTCATTCAGGCACGCTAAGGAATCATGTATTCCAGTTCTTCTTAATTCAGTGATTCTTCACCCTGATACAAAGAAGACATTCGAACCAACAAAGATCTTCCATCACATGGCTCAGTTGAAGCCCAGTCAAACACCAAGAGAAAACTATGCAAGCAATAGACTCAGTGCTGGCCCCCACAAAACAAGATGAAGGTCTTCTGAACGCAAAAACACGATGGAAATGCGTCAGTAGATTTTCACCTCTCGTCCTCCTCCTCCACTGCCATCACCGCCTCTTCTATAACCACCACCACCGAAGAGTTGGTAGAGATGAATATGGCCCAACCTTTGAATCCATGGCGACACAAGAAATTAGTATATCTGCCCCACAAATATACCTATCCCTGCATATAAAGCCCTAACCCTGTCTTCCGCAAGGGTGCGGAGATAGGCCCAATGTTCCACGGCTGTTACGACGAACACATGAAATCTCGACTTATAGTAGAAATCTTACTCATCTTCAACAGGTTCCTCTCCCGATAAGTCTTGGTACGTCGGAGGAACAGGGGCTCAGATCGCCATTTCCAAGGAACGGTCACCAAAGTAATTTAACTTCAACCTCTGCGTTTCAGACACAATCTTCTCTTCAAGAACCATACTCTGAGTTTTCACCATCTCAAAAAAATTTACACATGCAGGAATTGTTCTAAAGATTTGCTACAGGTACTCTTTATATAACCCTAAATTTATTATGCAGGTACATTTTTTCAAGTGTCATCATTCATTATGGATGCTACTATTTAAATGCAACCCGTCACATACATTCGCATCATCATTTAATGCCCATCACTTCCCAATATCACGTAACTTCCACTCAGTCAAAGCACCATCATTACTCCATTTCAAATTTCAAACTTTTTACATAATTTTTCTCAACTAAAGCCACTCGTGACTTTGGTTGCGAGGGGGTAATTTTAGAGACTCATCCCTCGATCTCACTCATAATCGAACTCACCCAGCTCGATTTACCTCCATCTCAGGCTCACACATTTTTTTAACACTTAACACTTCAGTCAAGCATTCTAACTTACCCCACGAACTACTCAAGAACGTGGGTCGAGCTAAACCCAAAAAACATTGTCAAGTCAAAGACACCTGTCTCACACGAACTTGTCAGTTATTCAATCAACTGCCACAAACCATATTATTCAGAAAACATATTCTAGCACGATGAAGAGTTGTGAAGAAGCCTATATAAAGGAAAGGTTTTAGAAGAGACATATACCAGAAAAATTACTCAAACTTCTTATTTACGAGATCAAAAACATTTCTATATTCTAGAGATCACTTGTAATAAAGATATCTACTCCAAGCAATAAAGATACTTTTACAAAAATTCTCCATACGAGGTCATGGTTTTTTACCTGTTTAGAGGTTTTATACATTAAAAATACCTGTTTCCAATTCTTGCTTTATATTGGAGTATTGTGTTACAGGTTCATTGGTGTGATAGCTAATTCCTAATCATATCGTGCTATGGAATTTGAGCATTACAAATATGGCCCAAGAGCGCTCCGATGCATATCATGAAAAAAGGAGATGGGATGCACGCGCTGGAAGAGCCGGGTGCTAACAAAGATTGGCTGAGCTATTTGGGACGGGATCATATCCATATCCCACTATTCTCCTAAATGCAGAGAAGCTCATTGACTGGATCTAAGAGGGTAACGAGTCCTCAATTAGCTACCCAGATCGTCAGGTGAAAAATAAGCAAAGATACGCAGAATAACCAATTTCAACTAGATAAGTTATAGTCTATCTATCAGGGGTATAAGGTTAGAAATGTTCAAGCAAATCTGTTTTCAAGAGATGAAATCATATGCGTCAAATGCCTAATCACATGTTCGTTATCAGTTTTTAGACTGTGTAAACACAGGACCTTAGGGTAGGCTTAGAGAAAGCCTGGGTTGATGTTGCCTAAAATGTTGGGTCACGAAAGGGAGCAAATTTGATTAGAGACTTAAAGTGCGAAATAGGTAGAACCAAGAGATCTAAAAACTAAGGTGTGTGGAACGAGCTAGAGTTGACTTAGGCTACCGACCTGTAGTTAGGTTAACTCGGTCTAAACTAAGTTTAAGATATATCTCATTTTTGATCGGGGTACTCGGCTTAGGTTGAGGTCTACGACACTTAATCCCTAGCTCAATGTGTAATTTACGACAAAAAGTCAAACAGAAGTCGCTCAGGTATGCTCAGATGTGCCCCTTCAAGTTTGCTAGAACTCGGGTTTGAACTCCAGAGATCACGGGTTCAGGCCCTAGGCCTCGTACGCAGAAGCTCGAGTTAGACCATTGAGCTATAAGGCCCTAGGCAGCATGCTCTGGTCGGCCTTTGAGTTATATTAGGGCTACCCGCCCAAGAAATGTGCTCAGGGTCGTATTGGATCAAGTTAAACTAGATCAAGGTCGGACTAAAGGTCTAATCTGAATCGGGGTTAGACTCATCAAGACGTGTTGAACCTGGATTGGATTTGCAGCTACTGACTGGACGGGGAAGGGGTAGGGATAAGGTCGGCTTAGGCCTACCTAGAGTCTATAGGACTTGATAGGCTTGAGCTTGCCAAGTCTGCCTATACACAAGTGTTGTGGTGTAGTGCGTAAGCACACCAACACCCACCCACACACGCACTGTACAACATGTTTCAGTTACGCGGGTCACTCACGGCTGAGTCATGCGAGTCACACACACTGCTCACACGTGCGAAACATGTTCACCTCACTTGGGTTTTCTCAGGGGTCCACTGGTCCCACACATGTACACAATACGTGTGACGCTGAGGTTAGCTCTTGCCCATACATACACGATCTCGATAAGCGGGTAGTGGTCACGGGTTCCATACGTATGTACTGCACACACGTGCACAGTACGCGGGGACACCTCACATGATTCACACGCTTCACAAATCTTCACAACATATAGGTCGCACTTGCACGGTCCCATTACTACACATACTTGCTCGGTCATACGGGCTATTTATGCGGGTTGGGCCTAGAGCTTAAGTACTCTCCAGGCCTGACCTGCAATAATAGTTGGGCCTAAACCGAGAGTGGGAACTCAACCGGTTGACTTGGCTTGGAGCATTGCTGAACAAGATCGATACACATAGTATGGGCCGACCGGGAGTGAGAACTCGCCGGTGGCTTAGCTTGGAACATTTCTCATGTAAGGCCGATATACAAAAGAATGTGTGGACCCCCACTTAGGAGCCTGGCTCGACTAAGGTGTGGCAGGGTCAATGTTGCTATTGCAATGACTAACCAAAGTCCAAAAAACATTTGTGTGTACACCTCTCTACAAAAAAAGCATACGCATATGAGCCTACATGTGCATCTAGCCTAACTAGGTCTAGACCCGTGGGTCAATCCACGTAGAAGGCCCTATCAAGGAGTTTCCAAAAATATCGGGTCTCCTCAAAATAGGTGATAGATAGTAGAATTAGAAAGTTGCTTCTAAAAGACCTATCATATCTATACTTCCCAAAAATAAGAGATATTATCTCACCAAAAATTATCTTTTAAGAAAAAAAATATTAAGGTTTCTCAAAACACGTAAAAGCGCGATTTATAGGACAATTTTGGATCAAACCATTTGATCTATAATGAATATAGTGCTTAAAAACCATAGTAAACATGGAAAAAAAATTACATATTCAACATATTATAGGGTAAAAAAATAGTAAAACCCAATGACATACAATAATTAGATCTAACTTGCAAACCTAAATTGCACATAATAAGATCCAACATGTAGTAGCCCTAACATGTATCAAGATTTAACCAAATATAACCACATGCATATTAATCAAGGAATTAACATGAAAAATACTATTGAATAATAATAAACTTTACTATAACATACCAACTACTAGATCTAATTGTTTGATTTTCCATCTATACCGGCACTACTCTTTCAGTTCACGAGCACACATGTTAATAGGTCGTATAGGTGTTATTGGTTGTGCCCAATTGTTACACCAAGTTAAGGTAGGTGGGACCTAGTGTTACTCTTTATTAGGATTTGAGGGTATAATAGGAAGACCACTCTAACCCTATTAGGTTAAATAGAGAGGAAGTCCCTCTTGGAGGCTACTACACAGAAAACCATCCTATTAAGGTCTGCAACCAATCCAAGGGAAGACTCCACTCAAGAACAAGAGATTTTTAGAGAGCAGGAGAAGAGGTTAGTATTAATCTTCTTTACATGTTCATATATTGATCATAGTTAATTGCATGATTCCCCAACAATTGGTGTCAGAGCTAGGATACAAAATACTAGGATTAATTGATTATTAACGTTTTAAAAGAAAGAAACGATATTGTGGTCAAATTTGATTCTTTATAGTTTAATGGTTTATTTTTAGTACAATAGGGATATTTCTGTGCGAGGAGAGCAATTCTATTTTATTTTATTTCTTTGATTCACCGAGTCTCTCTCTGTTTCCTTGGCGACTTTTATCACTCCCCAAAATTTCTACAATTTTTTTTTCTCTATCTCATTATTAGTTGAAGTTCAAACATTAATAGTTCTTCCTCAGATCTACTACTACCATAGTTAATTCTTCTTAAGCCAATTCAACCAATTCAAATTCTTCATCCCTAATTCTCAGATCTAGTATTTCTCCTTGAAGTTTACCTATATTGAAGTTCAAATTCACAATTCACATTGTAGGGCTTGTGATTAAGCAGAGGAGAGACAAATATTAGGCTCGACTCCATGTATTGGCTAGATACTCGAAGGGAACCTGAGCTCAATGGCTCTTTGAATTGTTGTTCATGGCTTTTGAGATCGTAGTATCATCTGACTAAACCCATCCATATTTATGTTTTGTTTTTTGTTTATCGAATCTGATTCGTCGTTAGGTTCGACTATTGTTGCTATAAATTTGGATATGGAGCTCTATTGTGAATTTGTTTAAGATCAAGGGGTTTTTGGATTTATTGTGTTGTATTGTGTTAAACTTTGTCGGGGTTGAGCTAATGGAGGATCAGTTACCAAATTCTTGGGTGAGGAGAACTAAATTCTCTCATACTATTTGTCATAGACTAGTACCGTGAATTTTTTTTTCTTCGAGTTTTAGGGTATTGGCGAAGATAGTTGAGATGAATTTGGAGAGTAGGGTTTAAACCTATTGGCGTTATTGCTGAAAATTAAAATTGCTTGTTTGAATCTATAACAACTTTTCTTGGAGTTTTGGCCTATTCTTATTAATGGAGTTGTTGGTTGGCAGTAGGGAGATTTTTCACTCCGATCTTTAGAATGCCTTGGGTTATGTGGGGCTTTTAACTGTTTGGTTGGTTTAGAGAAGTTGGTATTCTATTTTTTTGATTTGGTATTAGCTTTTGCATACCACTAGTTACCTGTTTTTACACCAGAGCAATTGGCGGGGAAGAACACCAACATTGTCTCTCTTTTCTATGGGGTGATTTTGTAAAATCTTTGTCTAACATGCTGAGGTTGACGATACCCAGTTGTAACCAGTTGCATAAGTGGTTTACATACTCCATGTTCCTTTTTGGTCTTATATCGTGAAATATGCAATATTTGTATTGAGTTTGGCTCTTACTTACTATTATAAAATGATGAAACTTTATATATGCTTTGCTTATGATCATGTTGAATCTCTAGAATTATTGTTATATGTTAGCTAGCTAGACATTTTCATGAGTATTGGTTATCAAAAGAAACTCTAGTATAAGAATATCCAATGAATGTCGACCCTGTTAAGGGATTACAATAAATAATTAGTAATTTATTAAGCAATGAATCATTAATATTTTTTATTAATTGTATAATAATATCTGGCATAAGCTATAATATATTATTCATGATATAGAGGTTTAATGCCAAACAATCTACAATGGGGTTTAAGTGAAATCATGTAGTCGTTAGGTAGGCAAGATATAAAATGCGCAAATACACCCAAAGGGGTTTTGTCCATGGAGTTGAAGGTTTCTCCTAATTTTGAGACTATTTTGAAAAGTCTCATTAAGACTACATTGCACTAATTAAACTTAAAATAATTATAGCACCCAAAGGAGGCTAAGAAGCTTCTAATTAATTAGTGGGTTAAGATAGACTACACGGTATGGGGAGACGAGGATAACCCTCCGCCCAAAGGTGAGGAAGTATTTCGAGTCAAACTGTAAGTGACCTGTCTAGTCTTGAGCGTGAGTAATCACCAAATAGGGGGCAATGTATGTCTAATCACCACCCAAAGGAGGGATCCAATGATACATCGCTGTACCCGCAGAGTGAAAGTTTATACCTTAAATATTATATACACTCTGACTCGACCATCCTAACCCCAAGTAGGATCGATATTAAAGACAACAAGTTTAAGATCTTTTACAGATCAAGTTAAACGTGTATAAAATTAATTTTTACACGTTCTAATATAAGTCATTGGTTCATGGAGGTAAGGACCCTATGATCCATAACCAACTGACTAATATTGAAACCTTGACGGACTCTAACTACTCTAACTATTGCCCTTGGCTACCAAGATTTTGATTTTGTTCTCAATAGAAACTGTTAGATGTCATTAAGAAACAGTTCGAGGGTTCCGTCAAGGAAAGGCAGTACAATAACTTATCTAAGTTTTTGCCGTTAAAGTATGACGACAACATTAATGTGCGCTCACACATTTATGTCTGCTTTGAATCTAATTTTGTTAACGTTTCTACCAACTCTATGTGGTTAGATTTTGGGGTAACTATTCATATTTTAAATTCTCCACAAGGGTTCATCAGCAGGCGATCGGCAAGGCCTGAGGAGAAAGTTTTCTTAGAAGATGCGAGAAGCCTTTCCATTGAGTTTATTGACATTTTTTATGCTTAGTTTTAGGCACAGGTATTACTTTAGATTTGACAGGCACCTTTTATGTTCTTTTGATGAGACGATCTCTATTTTCAGTTTCTCGGTTATACTCTTTTCAGTTATTTTTTTCTTATCAATTATAGACATGGTGGTTTTGACATTAATCATCATGATTCTATTATTAGTTTTGGTATACTAGTTGATGAGTTATATCGTCTATCTTTTAACCATTCTTTTGAGACTTATCATATATGTTTATCTGCTAAGGCTAGTATTTCATATACTTTTAAACGTTCTAGAGTTTTTGAGCAATCTACTCGTAGGATAAACCTTTTACAGTTGATTCAAACAAGCATATGTGAACCTATTTCCTTTTCAGTTCCGAGGTGGTCATCGATATTTTATTACTTTCATTAACGATTTTTCTCATTATACCTATGTTTTTCTTATCCATCAGAAGTCTGAATCACTTAATATATTTAAGACTTTCTTGATAGAGGCTGAGAAATAGTTAGATCGAAAGATCAAGGTTGTCCAGTCAGATCGAGGAGGTGAGTATTATGGTAAGATCGATCAAGATGGTTAATATTTGGGACCATTCTATCAGTATTTAAAGAATCAGGGTATTGTAGCCCATTACACTATCTCTGGATCACCAGAGCAGAATGGTGTTTTATGAACGCCGCTCCCTATGAATTTATGGGGACTTTTTAGTCTATATTCAGAATCGAGTTCCTTCTCGTTCTATTCCAGTTAATCCTTATCATCCATAGACTGGGAGAAATCTTAGTCTTAATCACTTGGGTGTTTGAGGTTATCCTGCGAAGGCAAAACTGCTTAACCCAAATATTAGAAAGTTAAATTTGAGGACTGTCAGTTGTTTCTTCGTTAGTTTTCCAGAGAGATCGATAGGTTTAAGGTTTTATTGTCCTTCTCGCCCCATGGAGATTGTTAAGTGTGCTCAGGCTCATTTTATTGAGGAGAGAAATCACTTTACCAGTACTATTCATAGAAAGTTTATCTTTGAGGAGGGTTCTTTAACTCCGAGTCTAACTGCTATTCCGATCAGTGTTGCTATACTTCCGCATTTATATGATATTGACACTATGATAAGTACGATTCTAGACCCTGTCGTAGTACTAGTTCTCCCTTAGAGTTTTCCTCTACCCACTCCTATCCAGTTTCTTATCGTTCTACCTCTAGCCAAGCCTTTTCCTCTTACTTGGAGATCCTCTAGAGAGAGGTGTTTAGCCATTTCTTCATATTACCATCTTTATTTAGTTAAAGGGGATTTATTTGATTTGAAGATCCAGTATTTTTTTGTATGGCTATGGCTAGTAGTTTTGTACATCAGTGGTGTAATACCATGATGGGGAGATGGATTCTATGTCTCACAACTCTGTGTGAGAGTTAAGGCATTTACCTGAAGGATCTAAGGCATTTAGATACAAATGGATCTTTAAGGTCGAACATGATTATGTAGGGAAGGTTAAGCATTTCAAAGCGAGACTTGTTGCGAAGGGTTTTAAACAGCATCCAGGAATTGACTTTGATGAAACTTTCTCACCAGTTTCGAAGAAAGATTCATTACGGATAATTTCGGCTCTTACGACGCATTTTAACTTGGAACATCACCAGATGGACGTCAAGGCAATTTTTCTTTATGAACGTCTCAATGAGGAGATTGATATGCACCAACCTGAAGGTTTTGAGATTAAAGGGAAGGCTTGATTATTTAAAAATGACAAGAGATTACAGATTAGTTTATAGGAGATCGGACGAGTTTATGGTTTCGGGCTACTCTGACTCAGATTTTGTTAGAGTTTATTTGAGGATCTCTCTTTTATGTGGGAGTAGTTATTGGTTTATTTAATTTACTATTACTAGACTAGGATTCTTTATCCATGTGGAAGTTATTCCCTGTTATTATTTTAATCGACATTCAGAGTTGATTTTGATTATTTAGCTATTATTATATTTGAATATGTTATTATATGGGCATATATTAAATTTAAGTATACAATTGCAATTGCAATAAAGTTTTAGATATGAGTGATTTTATCACATGGCTGTTGTTTAAGTATCAAGTGCATATAGAGAATGCTAAAAGGTTTCTCAAGTTTGCTTGGGTTGAATATGGGTAGGCTCTACATCATTTGGCCTTCATTTCAGTATGAGCGATAATCTTTGCATGACGGTTTGTCTAAGTATTGAAATGAAACATATTCCAGGACACCAAAGGTAATGTACAAGCACATTATTAAGATGTACATTTGGCATTCACACGCTAAACTCCATTAGTAAAGAAATTATACTTAAAAGCTATTGAGGTTGCTAGCCTGATGTCCACGATATGAATTAGGCATGTGCTCAAAGGCCTGACCAAATTTTTTTCATGAACTGTGTTAGCCATCTTTGCCATCATAGAGTGACAGTCAAGTTTGATGTAACATTGCCTTCGACAAATTATCATGTGTGGTTTTAAAAAATGAAGGATGGCCATTCGTTTTTCATAAAAAACCGTAAATTAGGCTAAAAATATTTTTCTTAAAATCGAGTTAGCGCCAAGTGGGAAATTATTAGATTTTCCATCTATGCCGGCACTACTCTTCCGGTTCATGAGCCCACATGTTAATAGGTCGTATAGGTGTTATTGGTTGTTTCCAATTGTTACACCAAGTTAAGGTAGGTGGGACCTAATATTATTCTTTATTAGGATTTGAGGGTATAGTAGGAAGACCACTCTAACCCTATCAGGTTAAATAGAGAGGAAGTCTATCTTGGAGGCTACTACACAAAAAACCATCCCATTAAGGTCTGCAACCAATCCAAGGGAAGACTCTACTAAAGAACATGAGATTTTCAGAGGGCAGAAGAAGACGTTAGTATTAATCGTCTTTACATGTTCATATATTGATCATAGTTAATTGTATAATTGCCCAACACTAATCACATAGTCTATATCATGCATCAAGATTAACCAAATCTAGCCTATGCATCATATTCAAGACATTAGTATGTAAAAATTATAGAGATCAATATACCATGCATCAAGATTAACCAAATCTAGCCTATGCATCTTATTCAAGGCATTAGTATGTAAGAATTATAGAGATCAAAGACAGCTCTACTAAAAATGATACTAACATATTAGATCTAAGCATGGATATTCTTTAGAATTACTTTAAACATGCATATTATGAGATCTAAAATTATAAACCTTGAATTTAGAGGAGTTTCTAGGGTTACCTTAATCCAAAGCGAGGAATAGCAAGAGATTACTACCCAATATAAACTCTGATATCACCAATAATTTGTGCTCGAAGGAAGAACAAACGTGCTTGATAACGTATAATTGTCTAATATCTATCAACCAATATAGAACACATATAGAGAGATAAAGAGATTCCATTAAGGCTGCAAAAGGCTAATAGAGATGTAAAAAATCATGTAGTAAAGTAGGGAGTCTTTATATCTTATATAAGAGACTCCTCAAGCCCCTCTCTCTCTCACTCTCTATTCGAAACCCTCAAGCCTCCTCAAGCAAAAATTATGTAGCTCGGTAGGTAAACCAACCCATTCCTCATGGAGACCCCAACTTGGGTGACGTGGACTATAACATATACATATTATATCAACTTATAACAATTTAATTCTTATGTTCAGTAAAGCCTCATCCCCTACCACACTTAAAACACATAACTCTATATAATACAAATATGCCACTATGTGAAAAGGAGTAAAAAATGACTTGGCAAGTCACTCGTTTTATTATAGAAATGACTTGTTCTTAAGTAAAAAAAAATGTAGTAATTTTTACAGTTGTTTTTTTTTACAACTTAGTATGAAGTGGTAAATTTTAGTATGTAGCGCCCAAGGCGCGTCGACGCAATCATCGTGGCGAGCCACAGGTAGCACTAGTAGTTATTATTAAAGATAAGAACTGACAATTTGGGCAATTTGGACAATTTGTTAACTAAAACTGTCTCTAGCAACGATAGTAAAGAATCAGCCCAAAATAAACGTTCCTCCTTGTCGCGGCGCGCGCGCTTCCGATCATTTTTTATCTTTACAATTTTTATTTTATTTTCACAACCTTTTATTTATTTAATTATCATTTTTTAGTGTCCAAATTACATCTTGTTATTTGAGAATGGCTAGGTTCCTACCAACGTGCAATTAGACTCAAAAGATATACCACTCGTATCATTAACAAACTTACTCGAATAAAGGAATCCATTGATGGAGATCATACTACCTACAATGAATCTTTTAGTTCCACCAACTTCCTTTGGTTTCTTTCTAACCAAAATGCTTATTGATCTTTTTCTAAATACTTATTTTGATTTGACTTTCGACCAATTGGTGAATGGATAACAAGTACAAAAAAATACTCAAGTAAGCAAGTTGGTAACATCTTAAACATGCAAATGATAAAATTATAAATAATAATTTCATACAAAATAAAAGGAGAATACCTTTCAATCCCAGATAATTTGAATTTTAGGGAGCTTTGTACAGCCAAGCAATAATTTACTGATAGATCTTACAATTCTTGCATCAACTACTATTGGGGTTGTGGCCATTCAGATAATGAAGACATTTCATAAATAAATTATAAAGTCAAATCTAAGAACAAGATCAAGCTTAAAAACTAGAATAAACTCGCTTCATATCTAAAGTAATGCAATTAAAAAAATAGACATGGAGAGTATAAGTATGATTGGCTAAATATTTTTAATTAAAAAATATAACTTGCATTAGGAAATGAAGAGATGGTGCATCATAGTTGCATACCTCACATAATCAATCATCAAAGCAGCATTACCAAATTGATAGTAAGAACTTAAATCGACATAAAAAATACAATTTATGTTTTATAAAACAATTGTAATGTATCGATCGATAAAATGGTAGAGCGAGGACCAATACACCTTAAATTCATGAAAAAAAACCAAGGATACTGAAAAATTAGTTTGATACAACTTCTTCTTACTTTGAATTTGAGAAAATAGTACAAAATATGGTAAAATAGATAACCCCATTAATGGATTTATGCCAAAAAGTTAGAAATCGAAGAAATTAATTTACCTACTTCTACGCCTTTCGTGATTACTGCAAGATGGGCAGAACCATTCTGCATTCCTCGCAATATGAAAGAAAATATTCCCCGTAGTAGATCAGATGGCACAATAATCATTGTGCGTTTTGCTAAGTTATTGAAGAAATCAAGAGTTTGGGACCTGAATTATTCTCCTTTTAAGGGTTTATGGGGAAAGAGAATGAGATGAGATAGAGGTTATCATAGAGAGATGATAGACACCTGTAGAGAAGATAGGTATTGAGATAGTGGAGAGATTTATAGAAGAATTAGTATTTTTAAAAAACAATTATGGGTTGTATTCTGCATTAGCAGTTGTAATTGGGTGAAAAGCGACCGTGTCCACAGTTGATTCAATTACTATTGTCAAGCAAGTAGTTGGAAACATAAAGACACGGGCAAAGATTTTTAACCCTGTGGAAAACCTTTCTCAAGAGAATAATCCACAGGTCGCTGTCGAATTACTCGCCAGCTAAACAATCCACTATGAAAAAGAATTACAAGAGTTTGACTACTTACAGACTCGATAAATACATCCTGTGGTTATCTCTCTTCTAATCAAGCTCCTAGCAACCGATTCCTCATTCTCGCAATGCCTCGCCTCAGATAACGCACCAAGGCTTCAAAGCTTGAATAGCTCAGGTTCTTCAATCCGTAATTATGGTTTCTTGATCAATAATGATTGATTCAAGATATGAGTATTTTAATTCTCTCAAGAGTAATCTCTCCTCACTCTAAAAATCAAGCATTTAGAAAAATTGATTTTGAAGAAGTGAATTTAAAAAAAAAAAAAGTTGTTTTTTATCAGAAAACATAAATCACGATTTTTGTTCGAATAGAAATAAATTTATTCGAATAGAAATGTGACTGAGGCATTTTATTCAAATTGAAATAAATCTATTCAAATATAAATGTGACTGAGGCATTTTATTCAAATACAGATAAAATCTATTCGAATAGAAATGTGTCCAGTTCTATTTGAATAGAAAAAATTCTATTCTAATAGAAATTTTGTTCTCTTAAAAAAGACATACTTTTTACCTGGGCTTAATATTTATAAACAAAGAGTTAGAAACCCACTTACATGTTCAGTGCCAGTCCAGCTGTAGTCTCTCCACGTACATTCACTGACGTCGGATAACCACGAGATAGTGTTGACCCCTACTCTAGACAATAAATGAAATAAACTCTAAAATGGATGTTTCACTTCTAGGCACTTTAAAAATCAAAAAGTTTCTTCCGTACAACAAGTTTTTCAATCCATATAGACCAAGTATTATCAACTTCAATAGAAATATTAAAAGCGTTTCTCATAACAGCTGTCATGTTCCATATTTCAAGTTTCCCCAATCCAAGTCCTCCATTTTTCTTGTGAGTGCAGACCTTGTCCCAAGACATAGGTTTAAACTTTCTCCCATTTTCATGCCCTTGCCAAATGAACTTTGCACAAACAGCTTCTATCTGGTAAATGACCATTTCTGGAAAAATAAACAGGCCTGCCCTATAAACATGCAAGCTAGAGATGATTAACTTTAGCAGCTGCAACCTCCCAGCATAAGAAAGAAATTTTTTCTTCCAAGAAAAAATCCTAGCAGCCATTTTTTCCATCAACATACTACAATTTCTAGTATTCAGCCTTGCAGAAAAATAAGAGACACACCTAGGTATTTGAAGGGCAAGGAGTCTCCAACAAAATTGAGAATGTTGCAAATCTCAATTCGGATATTCTGATATTCTGATCCACACCAGAAAAATAGACAGTAGATAGTAGACTTACCATTATTCACCTAAAGGCCTGTCATAGCATTAAACACATTGAGACAATCATATATAGCATTAACAGACATTACATCCCCTCTACAAAATACAAGAATATTATCTACATATGCTAGGTACACCATCCTGGGGTCCCTACATTTATAGTGGAGGTTAAGGATGCCCCCATCTGCTTTAGATTCCAATAAAATCCCCAAATATCCCATAACTAAGACAAATAGATAGGGAGATAAAGTATCTCCTTGTTTTAGCCGTCTTTGGCCTCTAAAGAACCCCTCTAAAACACCATTCACCGCCACTAAATAAGTAGGAGAGCTGATACATTCTTCAATCTAATCAACAAACAATTTGGGGAAATTCAAAGCTTTAAGAGTATATATGATACTCTCCAACTGGACAAGGATATAGGCCTTTCTTCAATCAATTTTGGTTGAACACTTGGGGTTGGTAGAGTTTCTATGGTAATCTTTAACATGTTCATGAGCAATAAGAAGGTTATCTAAAATACTTCTACCCTCAGAGAAGGCAGACTGGCTAGAGCTGACAAGAGGGACTATGATACTTTTCATTCTGAAGGCCCAAGCATCTTCAGTAATCTTTTTATACTCCCCTTTCTCATACTAAAAGCTAAAATAATTAAAAGGCAATCTCCTTCTGCTCGGAGCTCTAAATATCTTCACAATCAATGCACTGTGATCAAGCACACTAGTATCATGAAACTCGACTTTAGACTCTGGGAAAAGAACCCCCCACTCCTCATTAACCAAAATTGTATCAATTTTGGTCATGGTTCTACATCTAATACTCTTATAAGACCAAATATACTTATGCCCAACAAATATCAAGTCAGACAGGTTAGTGTTCATGAAATATATTTTGTTCCTTAAAATAATATCATCCAACATAGACTTTCTGATCCAGGTGGATCTAGGGAAGTTTTGATAAAAAATTGACCAAGTCGTTCGAACGAGATTTGGAGTCGCTCGAATGACTTCTGGTCTATTCGAACAGACTTGTTTTCTATTCGAATGGATAAATTTTGGAGTGTTCTATTCAAACAGACTTTTAGTCTGTTCGAACAGAGGTGCGATTCAACCTATTATTAGGGCATTTAAGGGCATAATTATCCTATTTTGTAACTAGGAACTTGTAACCCTTATAAAAGGGGCAAGGCTAGGCAAGATCAAGGAGGTTAGATCAATTAAAGTTCTGAGAGAGAGACCTAGGGTTTGAGAGTAATTTGATTATAATTGATTTTAATTAAGCAATTAAAGCTCTCTAAATGAAGTTTTCCCAACCAATTGGTTTGTTCTTCGTATAATTATTCATTTTAGGGTTTCTCAATTCGTATTATGGATTAAGTGGTATCAGTTTTCCAGTTATGATTCACGGGGGTGATTAAGGTTTATGTTCTCTACACGTGATCGTCTCAAGTAAACGAAGGAGAAGCTAGTGAGTTTGTTGACGATTCACCAGAAACCTAACTCAAAGAAGAAGGTAAATTTGGAGATGGACGATTCCAAAGATTGACTCACGACTTTGGAAATAACAGTTTCTGACCTAACTACTACTGTTGGGGAGTTGGCAGAACAATTGCATCTCACAAACCTCGTGAAGGTTTCCGCTTTGGTGAAACGGCGAGGCCGATCTTAACGGCGAGACCGCTCGAAGAAGAAAAGGATTCAGGAGGTGGATGAAGACGAGGGTACTGCGGAGATAAATAGTGATTCTAGTAATGTCGAATCCATCAAGACGCACTCGGGTATTAGTAATTCAATGAATCCTATACGTAATCTTTGTATTGACTTTAAGATTAAAATTCTGATATTCGATGGTTCAATCGATGTCGAGAAGTTAGATAATTCGCTAGATAGGTTAAAGATCTATTTTTCTATTTATGAATATTCTAACGCTTAGAAAATTTGTTTCTCTATATTGAAATTCACAAGTCATGCACTCATGTAGCAGAAGTCCTATCGGAAACGCCACGAAGTAGGAAGTTTGAGTTGGAAAGAATTCAAGGTGTAAGTGAGAAAACAATTTTATCCAATTGGGTATGAACAAGAGCGATGGTACAAATGGCATAATTTACGCCAACAGTTTGAGCAATCCGTACAGGATTACACTATGGCATTTCATAACCAAGCTTTGGTTTTAGATATCGATATGGACGAGTATGAGGTGTTCATGAAGTACATGGGGGATTTGTCAGAGTCCATAAGAAGAGAGTTGAAGCTCTTTATTGTGGCTAATATCGAATATGCTACCGTAAAGGCAATTGTTATTAAAGGCAAGTACTTGAAAAGTGACAGAGAAGACGACAAAAACAAGTCGGGGTACAAGTCTGGTTGGAAAAGCGAGCATAAGGGAGGGTCCAAAGGAGAGGGGTCTTCGTCCAAGAAGAATTATTGTAATTATTGTAAGGCGAGTGGGCATATTTTAGATAAATGTTGGAAATTTTACCCGGAGCTTAGGCCGAAGGAGGAGAAGAGCAAGAAAGAAAGATATGCACTATCTGCAGAGGTTGTTGACCTCCCGGATTTAGATAAACCTAATCCTAAGCTTATACTTATGTTTCAGTCTTTAGCACTCTTTGGCTACTGAGGAGGAGAGTCAGGAAGAACTTTTTTATGTCAGTATTCAGGTGAAACAGAGCTTAGTCGAGGCCATTGTTGATCCGGGTAGTCAAAAAATTTTGATTTTTGAGGCGCTGGTAAATAAGATGGGTTTGATTACTATAGTTTATCCTAAGCCTTATGGTTTGTGGTAGATTTGAAAAGATACAGATTTGATTATCATGAAGCAGTGTAGATTCAAGTTAATGATCACTGAAAGATTTATTGACGAGGTGACGTGTGAGGTGGTTTCTTTAGATGTGTGTCAGGTCATCTTGGGTAGCCCTTATCTTTGGGACCAAGAAGCGATTCATTATCGTAGAACTCACAAGTATCATCTTATGAAGGAGGGAAAATAGTTCTATATCAATACTTGTAAGGAGCATGCCACCAACTATAATTTAGTAACTGCGACTCAGGTGAAGCGGTTGGTTAATGTGAGTGACAAGTTTGTGTTGTTGGTACGACTGGTTTAAGAGGGTATGTCGGCTAGCGTGTTGTCTACAATGACAACATCTTATAAGCAAAAAACTGATATGGTAAAGTTGCACGAGGAGGTTGTGGTGCATTCTGATCACAGACCATTCTAGTTTTTAGCCACACAGTCCAAGCTACAACAAGCTCGCCAGATGAAGGGGATGTCGTATCTCTAACATATTCTCTTGATTATTAAGTATAAGAATGGAGTGGACAACAAAATGGCTGATAGGTTATCTCGACCCTCATTACCAACTATTTCTGCTATGTTGGTAGCCATGTAGATACAACCTATTGTTCCGTTTGAGTATGCTGCAAGATATGATGATCCCAAGGGGGCGTAGTGTGTTTTTCCAGAAGTTGCTGTAAGGCAGGACATGTGAGTATGAATTGGATTTGCCGTCTTATATGCAGATGTATTTTGTGATTAATGTCGAGCATTTGAAGCTGTTTGAGCCGTCTCTTTTAGATGAAGACTTTACAATCGACACTCGCCTACCGTCAGTTAATGACTTATGGATGGAAAGAGAAGATCTGTTGCATGAGGATGAAATTCTAGGGAGGAACGTTCATGCTACAAGATGGGGTGGTATTGAGTCGTTCTGAGTTGGGAAGAAGGGTCTGCTACCTACTAAGTCGAAGTGGTACAACCACCATAACAAATATAGGCTATTACGTCATTAAAAAAATGACATAAAAGGGATTTAATGTCATTTGTACAAATGACGTTGAAGGCGATGATGTGGAAAGGTAGGGACTAATAACGTCATTAAATAAATGACGGGGAAAGGTAGGTATTAACGTCATTTAATAAGTGACGTATAAAAGGTTTTAAAAAATGGCGTTGTTGATACCCAATTCCAGTTGCCTGCCGCCTAGTGTATTCTATTGACGTCACTAAATAACATCATTAAAAAATGACATAGTTGAAATCTTTTAATGTCATATTTGAAGTGACGTGGTAGGGTTTTGATATATCAACAATAACATTTTTACAATGACGTCAATACCTTAATAAATTCAAAAAAAAATATATAAAATCAAGTATTGCCCTGCCATCCCCTCTACAAGACCACAACCAGATTATACATGAAGGTAAAATATTTGGCATGTGTTCGAACTCAATCACTTCATTAATTGGATTGTAGTGTATAATATTTGTACTGTGACTCTCATCCCAAGTTTGAGTACCAAGGATCTACAAGAAAAGCATCAATCCTCTTACTCCCCACTTCAGCATGTGATGTCTCCTCTTGGGAATGGTTTTGAGCGAATTTGAAGGCGACGACGAGTATTGAGTGTTTAAAAAAAGAAGTCTGGAGCATCCTCCCCTGAAAGAAAACAAAGCAAGTATATAATGATAGTAAGTTACAAACTATAACAACTTGGTTAAATACTTAACAGGTTTAAGTAATATTATTTAGTTATATATGCCTATCATAGAGAAGATGGAGTCATGTAATCCGGTACATCTGCGGCATTGATCATGCTGTGCTACAATGTCTCTTCTTTCTTGATTGGTTAAAAAACATAGGTTAATTAAAAGATACTTACCAAACTCCCATTTGAAATTGTGGGAATCTGGTACATCTCCTCATGATTCTTTTCCATAAGTATATGTACAATTATAAAAATAACAAGGAAACAAGTATTATTAATACAAGAAAATGCATAAGATGACTAATTCGAACCAAGTAGGAGACTCACTTGGCCACTTGTCATGACTTTATATATTCAGTTTTCAACTCATGTCCCATAGCTAAAAATTACTTCTGGTATGTGCCTTACTATTTGATAATATTGGCCTCTATCATGGATAAGCCTTGTCTCAATTTCCTTGGGTAAATCACTTAAGCTGAGTGATTTGAGGTTGGTAAGATATTGAATGCCCAAAGATAACAATGCAAAGTCTTTCATGATGAGGCATAGTTCGTACTAAAAAGCAATCCGAGATTCAGGAACACTAATTTAAATGCAGGGATCTGTAATAGCACAAAGAAAATCTAAATAACTTTCGAGCAAAAATAAATAAGGCAATATAAAATTAGAGAAAAATTACCTATAGGTCCAATGAAAATGCTAATTGCCTATATCGTGGAAAACCAAGAAGATATTAAATAGGTAAAGGTTTCCCAAATATTAGAAGGCAATAAAATCGTAGTAGAGAAAGAATAGAAGACTCCTTACTCTCTAGTAATATGATCTTAATATATAAGATTAGTGATGGGACTCCCACCATTATTACATGGCCTGTATTATACTCAACATGTATGAGAAAATTCTAGAATGGAACGGTGATTAATAAACATAAACCCAACAAATCATTATATAGCATAGACAAATGTAACCAATAATGAATCTTCGCATCTATTAGTTAAAAGGAAAAAAAAAAGAACTCATTAACTAGAATGAGTAACTGATCTCTAATACTTACCCAAGCCATTTGAAGATAATATCAGGTCTGCCTGTAAATATGGAACTACTCAATCCCTATGGCACAAAGTTGTTTATTTCAATGGCTTCTTTTAGATTCTGCTGAAATAGTTTAGAAATTCTTTAATTGAAGAGTTCATGACATTGACAGTGAAGAAACAGTATTGTTATCTTACATTCATGAATCCAGTACCTAAATTGGCGGGGGAGATCATCCAATAGCATATAAGAGTTATGCAGATCTTCTCAAGTGCATTAAAAAGTAAAGGGACTAGACCACATGAAATAAAATACATGCCTGAGATTTTATAATTTCGATTCCTTTATCAAAGTTTTCCCTTGATGCACGGATATGTAATGGCCCTAAAAGAGTACCCTTCTCTAAAGGATCCCCTATTATAACTTGTTTATAAACTTCAATAAGC
The DNA here is from genome assembly GCA_014058105.1 of Kingdonia uniflora. Lineage (NCBI taxonomy): Eukaryota > Viridiplantae > Streptophyta > Magnoliopsida > Ranunculales > Circaeasteraceae > Kingdonia > Kingdonia uniflora. Next base: position 3,303,057 of record JACGCM010001854.1, read on the forward strand.
TGATCCAGAACATTCTAATATATACATTCATGAACATGCTGCATAATCAAAAATAAACTTTGAAGAACTTTACTGCCATGCATGGTTCAAAATATTACTATATAGTGGTTTTAGAATCACTATCATAAGCTTCGCAAATAATTGTTTAGTTATACTCGACCAAAGATCGTGGTTTACAGGCTTTGAAAAAATTGAGCTGCTTTAAGGCCATGATCAGGATACTCTACACAGTGACCCAACTATTGGAATAACTTTTGTAAGTAGAAGTGCGAGAAAGAATATATTACCAGCCTACGACATGTTGTGGAGCACTGTCCAATAGTACCAACAGTAGCAAAGAAACAGGGCAAACACCATTCTCCTAAATCCTGAGTCAGTTAAACCAGATTTTTAAAGCTCAAACACCATTGTCCTAAATCCTAATCCTTTTAGGACGACAATTAAAAGATAAAAGAAAGACTTATTTCACAAATGCACTAAGTGCCTAAATCTAGTTAAGCGGCAGTTAAATTTCAGGATGTCGCACCATATCATAATTCCTTCTTTTAATTCGAACATGTTCCACTTTTTCGATTATATTATAAATAAATGACTATAAGTAGCAGATGTGAGTAGACATACCAACATGGTCCAATGAACTCTCCAACTTTGATCTTTCCCACGTTCTCTATAAATGAGAAACTAAGAAAGGTAAGAGAAAATAAATTAAAGTCAAGATAGGCATCAAAAGGGTACCTCAATCATGGGTTTCCAAGAATTTGAACGAGTGGTTTGCTCTCAAATCTTGAAGAAACGTATCAAGCAGGTATGATCCCGACTACACGGCTCCTAAACTTGCTAGATCGGAGAAATATGAAGAGAGCGTGAGCTCCAGCTACAACTACAATAGCAATATGCTAATAAAGGCCCAGGAAATACTACTAATACAGTAAAATTAATGCAGCACTAGCAAAATCCTAGAGAATCACAAATTTGTTAAGGTAAAATTATTCTTTTTACCTCTCTTAAAGCTGAGCTGATCAAATAAGGGGATTGTCTGCTTAACAAAATATGATAAAAGCTTGGGTACATCCAAAGGTGATACTTCCTGCACCAAATAGTAAAGAGAGTTAGGCCACATGAGAACAAGCAGTTCCAGATTCACACCACTCATCGAATTAAAATTTGCATATAATATAATTTGAAGTAGAAGAGAGAGTAACAGGTTCAAAATAAAGTTTTGGATTCCACCTTGGGCACTTAAAAAAAAAACTCTTCGCGCTTACATGTAAGTTAAGTGTCGACTTTTCTAATTAAGATGCAAAGCAATTGTTGTAAAAGGCAATCGTTCACTACTTTAAATGGATAAGTTGAATGAGAAAATAAAGATTTCCAGGGGTTCAAAAAAATATCAAGGGTTGTCAAATATGTAGAGGCACCTTATTAAGCAACAAAAACTACAATGGACCTACCTGAATAATGGTTAAACAATAATAGCTCAAAGTAGAGCAAAAAAATGTTAGTAAAATGTGAATAAACTTTTACCACTAATGATATGGTGGAATATACATTGTTACGTTTAAAGTATAATAGTTTTTTCTCTAAAGATTCTCGAAGGAAAATATGTATTAAGTTGATACTTTCAGGACCTTTAGAATGTTGTGTGCTAATGTCACAAATCCCTATTAAATCAATTATTGCATGGAGTAAACATAGGGCATGCCTATTTCTTTGTAAATAGAGGTACATTTTAAAAGTTGATGCAAATATACCAAATTGCTTGACATTCTATGGGTAGGCAATGCATTAGAATTGATGGGTCCAGACTATCTAAGAAGGTGTTAACGATCTAAAAATTGGTTGGGTATTGCAGCAAAAATAGATCCATCATTCCCCAACCGCGATCTTCAGGCCTTCGTTTTTCTTCTCATTGGAGTTAGGGGAACAAGCACACTAGGAAGATGAAAGCTAGGAACTATGAGTTTCTTCGGGTTTCCATATAACTTTGTACAAGTATGACACTGACATTGACAATCAGAAAGGAGAGAATAGCATTTAAAGTGAATCTCCAAGAAAGTTGTCCGAAAGATAACGGGTAAACTATTTTTGATTCATGATTTTACTATAACGTCAACAATACCTTCACGAGATTGATATTTTTCATCTTAATCTAAATTTTAATAAGTTCCTAAACAACAATGGACTAAACACATTAGTTACAAAATAGAAAGACCCCTTACCAACTTTTCTTGCACACTATGCTAGAGAGGTTGAACTCCCATACACCATTCCTTACTGTAAGAAATCAATGCTTTGCAAGTCTACATAATGTATGAAGTTGAATGCTTGGCCATCTTTTTCGGTGGAAGAACATCAAATTTTGGGTGAATTACTTTGAAAAATACCGTATGGCCCCCAGTTGGAGCATTTAATAAACCATATTCCAAAAGTATCCTTCAATTAGATTTTGCTCTCCATTCAGTCAGATACCATGATCTACGGGCACAATATCACTCCTAGTAATGGCCCTGAGTTGTCCAGGATAGTAAAAGCCTTGCCCAAACCCATACTCAACTTGGCAATAAAACCCTAACTTTGAGCTCAAAAGCTTAAAAAATGCTAATATATACCTTCAGCAAAACTAAATTGTTACACTTCACCTCAGCCTCGAATAAAACCATTGTGTTCCGATTGGATAAGGAATGGATTCAAAACATAAATAGTGGAGGGCTCAATGTAAGAATTATAGATCAAGTTCTTATTTAAGTATATTAAGCACATATCCAAATCTTTTCATGTTGTCTGATAAGCCATCCACCACGCCTAAAATAACATTCACTTTATCATTTGACATACCTTATGCTCCAAACCTGTAAACCTCATTCCTTAGTTCAATCCAACTATTCCCCGGATATGTTTTCAATCCTCTATCTTTTACAATCTTGCCTTGTCCTAACACCTTGCACTCGCATACAAATTTACAAGCTGTAAGAAGGTTGTAGCGTAGTTTGGTTCCAATAACAACAAGCTATCTGCAGCATGGACTCCAATGCGAACATTTCCATAAAGCCTAGAAGAAGAAAAGAGTGGGCCCCATATAACCGCATTGGGACTAATGGGCATCTTCTAGATGAACTCCAAGGTCTCGTTGAGTAGCCCACATCGGCCTAAAAAATCCATAATGCATGAGTAGTGAGCCATGGCAGGTTGCACCCCATGTTGAAACATTGAACTGAAGCAAACATGACCTTCTTGAACTAGACCAGGATGATGACATGATGAGAGGATGCCAAGGAAAGTGATTGCGTCCGGTTTAATTTTCCCTTTCTCCATTTCTTCAAATAGATTTATAGCTTGCTCGGTAAGTCCATGTTGAGCGTACCTGACAAGCATAGAGTTCCATGATATCAAATCCCTTCTAAAAATACATAGAAATAATTGCATTGGCAATATGAGTGTACAACTCAAAACCCATTCGAATAGTTTGACCATGAGCATTCTTCCCATGTCCAAGAACACCAGTACCTATACACGTACTAAATAAACTTATCAGCGTATAATCATTAGGTTTCAATGCTGAACATCTCATCCGATGGAAAATCTCCAAGCACATTTCAATCTCCTAATGTTGTGCAAAGCTTGCAATTATCACTATCTACGTCACAGCATTCCTCACAGACATTTTATCAAACACATTATAAGAACTATCCAAATATCCACATCTCGAATACAAACTAATCAACGAGCTCCCAACGTACACATACACATCAAACCCAGTTTTAAATGCTAAACAATGAAGCTGAACCCCAGCTTTTAAATCCCGCGAAAAGGCATACGAGCTCAAAACACGCGAAAGGGTACTCTCATGACATCTGCCTTAGTATCTTCTTTACTCATTGTACTACTAAAACTCTAGTCAAGAATTTCATCAAATACATTGTGGGGTTCATCATTTATGGATTTACGACCACCCTATTGCTCCGATTCCACTAAATCCTGCATATAAGCTTGTTTGAGGCGAAGATGGTTGTAAGGGCTTATAGAAAAAACATAACTTACCTTGAACCCAATCCAATGAGTTTCCCCAATCTGAAATTGGGATGATGATGATGGCAGAAAAAAATCGAAAAGGCAAAGATTGTAGAGATAAGTCTAGGAGATGAAGATTAGGGCTCGGGCTCGGTTCAACCTCCATGGTTGATGGCTCCTCCCTTTGTGTCTCCCTTAATTCCTTTAAGTTTAGGGTTCCTAATCCCATTGTAGTAAGATTTTACAATCTTCTCTCCTTTACGGTAAATATCCACAGGATCTCCTCAAAACTTTATTCCCATGAAAAATTATTTTGCGCTTCTCAAACTTTGGCCGGTCTCGTGGGGGGTTTTTTAACATTAAAGCAAAGAGAAATCATGTCAGTGAGGGAAATAGTAATGTGACTGAGATGAGAAAACTTTTAACATCAAAATAAAAGCGACCTTACTAGAATACATTCTATATCATCCTTAAAATGACGCCAATAGTATAAAAAAGATTGTATGATGCCACTTTGTGAAGAAATGACATCGTAAGTACTTGGGATATTAATGTTTTGCGGATGAAAAGTTAAAAATAGAGTTATAACATCATTTCTTAAAATAAATAACTTTATGTAGGCGATGTTAAAACCTTATTTTCTTGTAGTAAGCAGGAAAATGGGCATAGCCGCATTCCCACATCTCCAGTTCTAGCTTGAGCAGGAGCTCAAGGCTCCTAAAGGGAGGAGCCATGATCCATGAGGATCAAGGGAATTTTTTATGAAAAATTGACCAAGTCGTTCGAACAAGATTTGGAGTCGTTCGAACGACTTCTGGTCTATTCAAACAGACTTGTTTTCTATTCGAATAGATAAAGTTCGGAGTGTTCTGTTCCAACAAACTTTTAGTCGGTTCGAATATACTTTTTTCCTGTTTGAACAGAGACTTGTTTTGCTCAAACAGGGGTGCGATTCAGCCAATTATTAGGGCGTTTAAGGGCATAATTGTCCTATTTTGTAATTAGGAACTTGTAACCCTTATAAAAGGGGCAAGGCTAGACAAGATCAAGGAGGTTAGATCAATCAAAGTTCAGAAAGAGAGACTTAAGGCTTGAGAGTAATTTGATTGTAATTGATTTTGATTAAGCAATTAAAGCTCTAAAGGGATTTTTCCCAACCAATTGGTTTGTTCTTCCTACAATTATTTATTTTAGGGTTTCACAATTCGTATTGTGGATTACCTGCCCCCAACTTCTCTTCGTTAGACATAATAACATTAAAATCACCCAAGACCACCCAAGGTTTTTGGAAAATGTCATGAACCAAATTCAGGTCAGTCCACATATTAACTCTCTCAGCTTCACTGTTCAAGCCATATATGATAGAGATTATGAAGAACTTTCCAGCATAATTCACCACACAATGAATAGCTTGAGAAAAATAACCAACAACAGTCATATTGTACACACAATAATCCCAATAAATAAGGATTCTGCCTTTGTTAGTCCCCATTGTATTGCTAACACTACTCCAACTATTACACATAATATTAACAACTTTCATCTCATTCACCACCTTGAGCTTAGTTTCAACCAATCCTATAAATGATATTTTGTGGAGACTTATAAGCTTTTGGGCCTCTCTATGCTTGAAGTTGTCATTCAATCCTGTTGAATTCCATGATGTTATGATTATTATTAATAATACTTTTTATTTTTGGTGTTGTTTACGGATCCCTCTCCTTGAGCAGTCTTCTTCTGTGTACCATTCTCGCCTCTCTCATTTTAAATATTTATCTCTTGAATGCTTTGCTCTCCATTTTACCCCTGTTCAAGATACTTATCTCTTGAGAGTTTTAGTTTGTCAAAATTTTATTTATCCAACTTCTCTTGTGCCAGCTTCTTTCTTTTCAGCCTTCTATATCAAGATACTTACAGTAAAATCCTTGGACCTTGGTATAACTTTAGTTGTCTCCACCCTTTGTTCACCCTTGGATGTGCTAGCCCCTTGCCCACCTGCATCAGAAGTACTAGTGTTGTCTTGCATGCTCATATCCTTCAAGTTCCCATTCCCATCATAACTTTCAGATTAAATGTAGCCTACTCTAGGATCAGTAATCTCTATCTGCTTATCTCCCTTCTCAATAGGCCCCAACTGCTGTTTTACCCCAGCCCCCTTCCTATTTTGGTCTCCCACATACTCCTCCTCTTTGGTCAGATCTAGACAGTTAAAGTTTACATGCCCAAACACATTGCACTTCTTGCATCCAGCAGGGACCCAATTATATTCTATATCAAACTAAATAGTATATGATTCATCTACCTCAATTGGTACTTGGTTAGGCAATTCATCTTTAGTCTCAACTTTAATACACATCCTTACAAATGTTCTTTTCTTAGCCTCAGTTGCTTTGTCAAAATACAATGGTTTCCCTATCATGCTTGAGATCTGTCCAATCCCATCTTTATTCCAACACTAATAAGGTACTTTGTGAAACATCACCCAAATTCGTAGAGTTTTTGATTCAGTGGGCTCATATTCAATGAAAGGCCTCCACTCTCTCATAATAAACACTCTACTATCAATATGTTGGTGACTACATTCAAGAGCTCTATCCCTATCTTCATCATTAGAAAACTTGAAAAAGTAGTACCTATTCCCATGGATTGACATTTTGTAAATTACCTTTAAGCTCCCATACTCTAGCTAAGGTCTCTTTAAAATAGTTATATGCTAGTCTTCTCCCTATAAAATGCCCCACTAGCACATTCTTGTTTTTTTCAATATCTGAGTCAAAATCTCCAGAGTTGATTTTTAAGATTTTCTTTCCATTTACCACTAAAGGTAGGGTATAAGTGAAGTTCTCAAACCCTTTATGTTTTGATGGAGTAGATAAAAGAGATGCCCAATTACCTTGAACATTACAACCAAAAGATTCAATGTGAGTAGCAAAATCATTTACCTTATTTCCCTTGTCCTTGCAGTTCCATCTCTGTCCCTAATTACATCTTTGGTCCCTTCCATATCATTAATAGTTTGGCCATTCTTCTTGCTGCCACTCTACCCCTTGCCTTTGACTACATTAATATTATTAGCTTGGCCATTACTTCCTGTACTTTCATATGGAATGAAGGCTTTCAACTTATCCACACCATGACAACCTTTCAACCAGAACCCCCATCTCATAGTAGCATTAACGCATTATATTTTGCATGAGCTATAGTCACATTTTTCATTAGGACAACTCACAAGATCAACTGGTTTAAATTTTGCCCCTTCTGCCTTCTCCTCCAACTTAGAGTTAGTCTCACCTTCTATCTCTTATTCTTTTTCAAACTCACTGTCATAAATAAAAAAATTTGAGTCTCCCTCATAATCAGAATCACCAGAGTCATCAGAGATTGAGATATCATTGATAATAACAAGCTCACTGTCAGGTCCATTCGAATACCCCCCCCTCCACTGTTGATGGATTCTATCAGGGCACGATATCCCTTTTGGCCTCAATCAACATTTTAACTTTTGGTGACGTAATGGCGATAACAAGTGTCTCAATTTCTAGCAGGTAATTATCTTTGATTCCTTTTTGTTTAGGAACAGGAGTTTTAGTACGAGTAAACCTTCTCACCTTACCCTTAGCAATCTTGTTCTTATCTTTGGTTCTTGCCATCTTCACCCTTACCGGTGTTACATTTTTAGGGATTTAAGCAAGAGCCCCTGAGCTCTCAATTTCAGGGGTGGATTTTTTTTTTTGGGGGGGGGGGAGTCTGGGGGTGCAGGGCAACCCACTTTTTTTGGGATTTTTTTCCCTTGAGCAATTCCAAAGAAAAAAAAATGTATATGAACTTAAGGAATTTAACGCCCCTCAAAGCTGATTCTTAAGCCTAAAAATGATCCCCATTTTTCACTTTCTCTAACTTGTGTACAAAATTGCTAAAATACCTTATTAACTGCCCATAATTTTATTTTTTTGGCTAAAGGCCCTGAACCCCCAGTACCCCCTCATCAATATCTCTGGCTCCGCCCCTGCTCAATTTGATCAATAGTCATGCTCGAATTATCATATGTAGTGTTGCTTTTTCCCTTAGCCGGTACTTATAGAGGATAATATCCATGGCCTCTAGCCATGGCGAAGGTGGTGATAAACCAACGTTTCTATTTTTGTCCTCAAGATGAGAGTCTCAGTCAGATTAACGGTTAGAAAACTAAGATTAGAACCATAGACCGAAAACCCCCTGAGACCTAAAAATCGCTTAGACACGCTTCCCAAGTCACTCTAATAGTATTAGTACTTCTTAATTAGCCTTTTTCTTATTGTATATAATATATTTTAATTTTTTTAGAACATTAAAAGTAAAAATTTATTAATAAATCGATATATAACTTCGGATTGGATATTTATCGAATTGGACTAGGCACCATCTAAATCCAATCCGAAATTATTTTGGATGATCCTTTATTGGATTGGATCAGATTTAGATTGGGAAAAATGACATCATATCTTAAAATTGAATCAGATTATATCCAATCCATTGACAACGCTTGCATAGTTTACAAGTATTGGTTTGGGTTAAAGCCCAAAGCCTAACATGTGAAAGAAGCCCAACCAATAACATTAACACGTGGCATGTCCCCACCCAGCTTGATTATTAAAATTAGAAAATGCTAGAACTTGCGTCTCGACCAAGTTGGGAACCCAGCTGGGTTGGGGTGTCCTACTGGACTCCTAACAAGCCTATATACCATTAGGATTTATTGGGATAGTTTGAGTATTAGTATATAACCTAATAAAGGGCTAAGTATTGAAACCTCAGTGAAAAAAATCAATCAATAATATCTCTACTCTTCTCTCATGTCTATGTTATGATTATCTAGTAGAATAGAGTATTATCTAACACGTTATCAGCACTGCAAAGAGCAAGTGGATCAGAAGGGATAAAAAGGGCTCTCCAATAAGCATTTAAAAAAAAAACGTTGCGGAGAGGTAATTTTTATCAAATTTTGTTTTTATATATTAATTACTTAATCTATCATATAGAATATGTTAATCTATGTTTTAAAAATAATATGTATTTTTTTTTTGAAATTATTTGAGATATTTTAGTACTTTTATACCCTTGTGAAAGAGTTATTTTCAAACTAAAATAGAGATCGTTGTGGTTATTGGATTGATACACTCTTAATTTTATTGTGTAGCCTACTCTACAACGATCACATCCATATATTTCACGTCTTCATGAGATCTACCTGTCACCAAAAAAATTACCTGGAAACTGGGCAGTTCATGGCCAAAAATCAATTTTTAAACCGCGTATTAGGTCATGCTAACGTCAGTTAGGGTTTATTTATTTATTTTAAAAATAATTATTAAATAATAATGACTTCATCAGATCCAGATCCATGATCAGATCCATAAAATTAGACCAGATCTGAATGTTGGCGTGACAGGGACTAGGCCCATAGTGACATGTGTCAAGGATACGAGGCATGTGGAACCTACATGTACTTATATGACATGTGGCAGTGAGACCCAGACGTGCTGACATTACATGACACGTGGTACTAGAACCCGCACATGCTTAAATATTAAGAACGCGTGACAATAGGGACCGCACATGTACTATAACAGTTATACGTCTTACCACAGGGTGATGACACTTAACAGTACTTTGCAGTGACACATAGTATCATTATTCAGTGGCACGTGGCATCACTATACAGTGATGTGTGGTACTAGTTTGACTGAGTCAACTCGGTCCAAGTCTTGACCCAGACTGAGCCAGACCAGTTCAAACACTAAAGTGTCTTTTAAAAGCTATTTTGCTAAATTTAGTAAAAAAAATTTGAAATTTTTTAATTGACTGGGCCTACCCTCGGGGGACCCAATTTTAATTTTTTTATAAAAAAATTTTTATTTATTTTTTGGGAACGGGTGCCTTGTATAGGAAAACTGACTAACTTATATGTGATATACAAAAATGGATTAATACCTATTTAAGTATCTTACGATAGCTAATATGATATTAATAGTATGCCCATATAATACTAATTATCCTGACCAGGAATCAGAGATAATATAAAATCCAAGACTAATTTAGAATACGACTAGGAGTGGTATCTAAATCACGGTTAAATATCAAGGACAAACAATTATACATAAATTAGGAATTGACTTAGTCTTATTTTCCAAAAACTTGGTGTCTGATGAACTAATTTTACGTATCTGGGTGCAATTAGATATTACTTGATAATATTTAGAGGTATATAGGCATTAATAGCAACCTATAGTACCCTAGAATGTTTGTTCAAAGACATGAGTAATCTACCTATCTTTGGGGTGCGACCACTTGTCAACTAAACATCTAATACCCCTCATATTCATAGTAAATATGGTCATTTGGTTAGAATATACAAACCTTATTGAACTTTAAGGATTAGAATACCTTAGTTGTTCAAATAAGGATCACAACATCGAGCAGTTTTGAATAGCCGTCTTGGCTAAGACTCCATTAAAATACACTTTAAAGTTAAGATCACCATTTTACGAGGTAAAGTTGGGATTTGACGCTTAATAGAATCTCATAAGTATAAAGCCATGAACAGGGTTTACTTATAAGTAATGATTGGGAATCATGTACTTCATTGCGCTATATACTATGAACCGCAAGTAATAATTGGAAATTAGGTACTTAAATAGGATTTCATAACTAATAGGATATGAACAAGATTCACCTACAAGTAATGATTGAGAATCACCGACTTGAATACTATAAATTGACTTTATGCAAGGAATGTTTATCAATTACTACTACTGAATTGATCTACATGCACGCATAATAGATGTTGGCAATACTCAAAACATTGAGCACCTTCCATACTACAATTTTTATTTCGGTACTAATAAACTTGACCTGCATGCATACTGAAATCTATCTGTTATTACAAAATATAGAAAAGACAATTGTTGAGAATAATGAGTCTCTAAATAACAAAGTAGGAGCTTTATTTGCACCCTCACCTTTATATTTAGGAAACCTTAATAATTGATTACCTTATACTATTCTAGTATTATATAACTACGGTATGATTTTTATTCGGTAGTGCGATTCCACTATAATGTTACATGGATAAATAACTGAGGTAAATAAAGATATTGAAAATATTCTATTACAATTTTTATGCTTCAAATATTATGTTTTCAAGACAATATTCGATAGATCAATATGCACGTAGACCTGATTCAAGTTTTCCTCATTTTTGAGCAAAACAATGAGCTACTGGTTAAGAACCTCAAGCTTATTCCTATTAAGAGTAAAAAAGTATCAGGGCTGCACAATATTAGGTCTAGTGATAGGGGAAGTTGCCGACAGGGTCGCAACCATGGATAGACGAGAGGTGGTAATAATGACTGGATTAAAATTCCAGCCATTAGTAACATGAGGCAAAGGGAATAAGAAATTCACCAATTGACCAAAATAGAATAGGAAGAATTCTAAAATGGATACGAGATAGTCGAGCACTGGATTGCAAGGGACCCCAGACGATTTAAAGAGATCAACCCCAGACTTATCACATAATCATGCAGTATGCAAATTTAAGAGATTTTTGGCGAAAATTACGACTGACTTTTTAAGTCACATATTTGGGGAGACCAAAAAGTGTCAAAATAGGGTCGTTTTTCATACATAGACTAAGAGAGCTCGATCTTTTTGTTTTCATACATATTCTTTTATATCCTTTGATTTACTTGATTTTTCTCTCTCTCTATTTCTGTATATAATTTTTGCTGCCATGATTAAAATCTCCAAACCAAATTTTATAAATATTTAATAGAATTGCTGAAAAATAATGGATATCACAAAATAGTGATTATCCTTGTTGCTAGTATTGATAGTTGATAGTAACTCTATGCTTATGGTCATGTATCAAAGGGACTCGAGTGACGTTTAATACTCTTCTTGATCGGTTTGCAATACAAGGTCAATATACCGACGTAAGAGATGTTGTCTCCAAATTCGAGAGGATCAGACTTCAGCCTACAATCTTAACATATAACATGTTGATGAATACATATGCGAGGGGAGGTCAACACTCAAAGTTGCCGCAACTATACAAAGAGATGGCAACTCTTAATCTAAAATCTGATTCTGTTACATATTCCACAATGATATATGCTTAAGTTCGTGTCCATGATTTTAGTAGGGCATTTTATTATCACAAACAGATGGTACAAAAAACAAGCAAGTACCTGATTCGAAATCTTATGAAAAGTTTAGGGCCATTTTGGATGTGAAAGTTGCAACAAAAAATAGGAAGGATAAGAGTGCGATATTAGGTATAATCAATAGTAGTATGGGACTGTTAAAACCCAAGAAAAGAGGCAAGAAAGATGAGTTCTGGAAGAACAAGAAGAAATGTTCCAGGCCTAGTAGTTCTTTTAGTGGTTGGCGTGACTGATGTTGTGCTTCTATCGTTAATGGTAGGGATGACTATTTTTGATAACACAATATCAGTGATGACTTGAAAATGATCTCAATAACCTCACAGTGATCCATGCTTCAACTTTTTCCATCTTGCAATTATTTGAGGAGGTTTTTATATCTCTTAAGGAAAGAAGGTAAAACGCCTCGAGGTGTGAGTGTGAGTGATGGGGGGGGGGGGTGAACTGAATATTAATGGACAATGGAATATCAGGAGAGACACCCTTTTATATTTATCTTTGAATATATATCTTTATTTCGAGAGGCTTAGAACTGCTGAGAAGAAAAACGAAGAACAATGCTATCGTTTGTAGCAGTTATTGGCCAGTCTTCAGTTATCTTCATTTTCATCATAAGGCAGAAACATTCATTGTAGTGAACATTATCTCTCATGTCTATAATACATTCTGGCATCTTATTAAAGTTTTGAATATGAATTCAGCACAAATTTCATCTTTGCTTCATTGATTGTGAAATTTTGGTGGCATGTAATATCGAATAGACTATCTCTAAACCGCAGCTGCTGTTCAATAATAATATGTGCTTTATTTACAAAAATAACAAGTACGGACTTGTGCCAATCAACCGCACAAAAGCGAAGTGAATTAACACTTCGCAAATGTCAGGGCAGTCTGTTTTAGTTTTACAAGTTCAAAGTAAATATACAAGCAAATTGTTAAGTAAATATCAAAGGTAAAGGAGTACAACTATTATTCAAAAACAAAAAACATCTGGTATTTCTTTCTAGATAGTAAAGTACAATTCATTGGCAATAATACATCTTTAATCTCACAACCAATTTCTTCTTGGCATTAATCCCACAATATTTGAATTAAAGCCATATTACAATTAGATCCACGGAATTCTTAAACAAGTTCTGCGCAAAAGATTTATCTTTGGTAGGTTTATGTCCTCTGGTTTGCAGTGAATAACCTGCATTGGAGATGGGATTATAATTGTTTTCATTTTCGGCAAAAGGACAACTACAGTACAAATTTAATTGGTGAATCATGCAGAAACTAATACAAAGAATAAAAGATTCGATGAAGACTAACTTTATTATTATTCGATCATTACAATGGAAGAAGACCTTCACCTTATATAGTTACAATTACTTGGGCGCTAAGTAAGAATATTCTATATTTAGAGAATTCGATATTTAGTATATATCCTATATTAGGTATATTCTATATTCAACATATATTCTATATTCAACACTCCCCCTCAAGATGGAGCATAGATGTCAATCATGCCCAGCTTGTCAATCATGTCGTTAAATATTCGTCCACAAACACTTTTCGTAAGAATATCTGCAAGTTGATCTTCCGACTTCACGAATGGAAAAGATATACACCTTTTGTCAATATTTTCTCTAATAAAGAACTGATCCACATCAACATGTTTCATACGGTCATGTTGAATTGAATTATGTGCAATCATAATCATTGCTTTATTGTCACAGTGTAGATCCATTGCTTTTATGAGTTTAAATCCAAGATCCTTCAATATATTCCGTATCCATAGTAGTTTACATACTCCATGAGCCATACCCCGAAACTCAGATTCTGCACTTGATCTAGCAACAACCTTTTGCTTCTTAGCTCTAAATGTCACCAAATTCCCACATACAAACATAAACTAGCCTGAGGTTGACCTCCTATTCGTCATATATCCTACCCAATCTGTATCGATGTATCCCATTACTTCCATATTGCCACCTTTCTGGAATAAGAGACCTTTTCCCAGAGATTTCTTCAAGTACCTAAGTATTTGAAAGGCCGTCTTCATATGTTCCTCACTTAGATTATGCATGAATTGACTTACGACGCTAATGACATATGCAATATCCGGTCAAGTATGGGAGAGATAAATTAGTCTTCCCACTAAGCGTTGGTACCTTCCTTTGTTATATGGAACTAGGTCGGAAAACATTCCCAAGTGATGATTCGCTTGAATCGGTGTATCTACTGGTTTGCAATAGAGCATCCCAATTTCTGCAAGAAGGCCTAATATATACTTTCGTTGAGACATGAAAATACCTTAACTTGATCTTGCAACTTCAATGCCCAAGAAGTATTTTAACTATCCCAAATCCCTCATCTCAAATTCCTATGACAAATAGTTCTTTAGTGCCTCCATTTCAACTGAGTCATTTCCAGTAATAACCATATCATCAACATAAACAATAAGAGCGGTAAGCTTTCTGGACTTCCATTTTATAAATAAGGTATGATCAGAATTACTTTGTCTATATCCAAATGCATTTATGTTCTTCGAAAACTGTCCAAACCAAACTCGTGGCGACTGTTTTAACCCGTACAATGCCTTCTTTAATTTGCATACTCTTCCTCCTTCAGAATTTGTGACTCCAGGTGGTAACTCCATGTATACTTTGTCTTCAAAGTCTCCATTGAGAAATGTATTCTTCACCTTAAACTGTTATAATGGCCAACCTTGATTGGCTGCAAGAGAAATGAGTACACGAATAGTATTTATCTTTGCCACTGGGGAGAAGGTCTCCTCGTAATTCATACCATACATCTGCGTATACCTTTTGGCAGCTAGTCTGGCCTTATACCTATCAATACTTTCATCTAAATTCATCTTTACAGTAAAGATCCAACGATACCCGACAATACGATATCCGTAGGGTTTATCAACAAGTTCCCAAGTAGAATTCTTCTATAATGCATTCATCTCTTCATTCATGGCTTTCATCCATCGTGGATCTGATAGTACTTCCTGCAAATTACTAGGAATAAATACAGAGGATAATTGATTTATTGTGCATGTAAACGACTTAGCCAACCTATAGGTGGACACATAATTAGAAATTAGGTATTTGGCTTTAGAATTAATATCTGGTTCATAAGTAGATTTTGGAATACCTTTAGTAGGCCTTTTTGAACGTCTAGGCTGAATATCATTAACCGTGTTAGGATTAGGTAATACCTGAGGTTTGACATTTTGCGGCGGTGCATCGGTAGATGGTGTTAGAATGTTGGAGTCACGGGTAACTTTTACTACTTCAGCTTGATCTCCCCCTGTCGTCTGATCCTCTCCATTCATATAAAGTTCATCTTCAATACCCTGATCACCCCCTGTAATTTGTTCTGCTTCAATTTCCTTTTCATCATCAGTTAGGTTATTACTCCTGTTCAAATTACTCGTCAAATCCTCTAGCTCCTGAAACATATCCCTAATTATAGGGAACTTTCCTTCACCATCATTATGTTTCTCCCCATGAAGGGAAGATCCTACAAAATACGCCTCCAATTCTCAAAATGAAACATCCAAAGAGATATACACTTTCCCCTCCACAGGATCATAACAACGATAACCCTTTTTAAAATTAACATATCCAAGAAACACACATTTTTGAGCACAATGATCCAATTCTCCTCGCTGATGTTTAGGTATATGAACAAAGATAACACATCCAAAAACACTTGGTTCTAGGTTTGGCATTGCAGGGATGGTAATACGATCATGAAGTTTTTGGAAGAGGGCCTGAAATTCAATGACCCTAGATGGTGTGCGGTTTATCAAGTAAGCAACAAATTTTATCGTTTCTCCCCAATAATTCAATGGCATATTCATTCTAAAAAGAGATGCACGAACAACTTCTAACAGTTATCTATTCATTTGTTCAGCTAACCCATTTTGCTGTGGGGTATAAACATTAGAGGTTTGATGTCGAATGCCGTTATTTCTCAAGAACTCTGACATGCCATTACAAGTAAATTCTCTTCCATTATCAGATTGATAAACTTGTATCTTTCATTGGAATTGGGTCAAAACCATCTGATAATTTTTTTAAAATACTTTAAAGAATTTACTTTTATGGGTAATTAGGGATACCCACATCATACGAGTACACTCATCAATAAAAGTCACAAAATAACGAGCTCTAGACACTGAAGGAATACGTGCATGACCCCATACATCAAAATGAATAATACTAAAAGGTTCTGGACTTTTATTAAAACTTGGAGAGTATGTAATACGATGACTCTTATCGAGTTCGCAAATATCACACTTAAACTCTGAAATACTACAATTCAAAAATAATGACGAATTTAATTTCTGAAGATACCCGAAGGGGAGATGACCCAGTCACCGATGCCATAACCACACATTACCTTTTGCTTCTTCAATTCCTCTGACTTTATTCACCAAATAAATTCTCTGCTCTGCACTATTAGGCAAATCCAAATAGTAGAGATTACCTTTTCTAACACCATAACCAAGAACCTATCGAGTTATTATGCCCTGAAAAATACATAATTGAGGTCAAATCATCACAATACATGTAAGTGCAACAGTAATCCTACTGACAGACAAGATATTGTACTCTAGAGCAAAGACAATAAGGACAGAGTTTAATGTCAGGGATTCAGATATGTTAGTAGAACCTTCTCCAATTACAGGAGATGAACCACCATTTGTTGTGTATATAGAGGTTTGGGTTGAAGGTGTAATGGATGATAATATGCTAGAGTCATTTACCATGTGATCTGATGCACCAGTATCAATTAACCAAATACTATTCAAAGAATTTACAACTAAAACACTACCTTAAGTTTTTATACCTGATTGGGCAACATTCACTGAAGGAGGACTTTTAGTAGTATCCTTCTTCACAGTTATGTTCTTCTTTGGTCACTTTGTAAAATCCCACCATTCCAGATACCCAATGACTACATAACACTTCTATTTTGTGTGCCCCTTCTCTCCACATTGGGTACACTCAAGATCAAGGCTGAGAGGTCGAGTCTCTCTATGAGAATTCTAAGAACCTTGAGGTTGTCCCTTTTTATAGTTTGAGTTTGATGATACCATTGTTGTATCATCATTGGAACCCATTGATCAAACTGCTACAGTGATTTTCCGGTATCTTCTACAGTAACTTTGAAATGCTATAGTAACTTTGAACTGCTACAGTACTTCGAACACTACTGCAACATTGACCTTAAACTGTTACAGATACAGTAACTTTGAACTTCACAATAGAATTAAGCTTCGTGACAGCAATTCCTAGTGAAATTCAATTCAATTCAATTCGAAAGAATCAGGTTCAATTATCGAACCCGCTCTGATACCATGTAGAAACAAATACGAAGAATAAGAGATTTGTGAAGGGCTAACTTTATTATTATTCGATCATTATAATGGAAGAAGACCTTCTCCTTATATAGTTACATTTACTTGGGCGCTAAGTAAGAATATCCTATATTTAGGAAATTTTATATTTAGTATATATCCTATATTAGGTATATTCTATATTCAACATATATTTTATATTCAACAAATCAAATATTACAACAATAAATATGCATGCAATATCTTTATTTTATTTTGTAACTAACATGTTGTAGAACTAGCCATGAGTTTTTTGGCTATTCTTTTCCTCAATGCTGGACTTGAAGAATCTTTCTCTGAGAACTTGGAGAACATTTTCCATTTTGACATCCGTAACTGACAATAGCACCATGGCATGATAGAGCGGGTCTCCCATTTCCGAAGTAGTACGATATTTATCCACCTCTTCAAATCTTCAGCATAACTCATTTGCCTCTTCTGTGTAATCATGAGTTTGAGAATTCATGTAAGATATTAGTTGTTTTGATAATCTGGCTTTGACCTCCTCTATATTCCAAGAGTTTGTGCGTGTACTTAGTTTTAGGAACCTTCGTAAACTTGGGAGGTTAAAGTCAAATTTGGCATTTGGATAACATAGCGGAGGTCGTAGGCCCTAATGAAAAGGCCAAATCTAATGTAAGTGTATACAGTTTCATTACCTTATTTTAGAGCATAATAACTTTTCGTAAAGTAATAAAAATGTCCTCTCAAATCAGATATTGTAAATGTCATCTCATTAATTGTAATGAATTTGGTTAAACCTGCTCACAAGGGTTTGATGGAACTGTTTGAGAGATAAACAAATTATATAAATACTTTATGTAAATATTATATTCTTAGTAACTATCCTTAATTATTTTGTTGCCCGAAAGGGTTAAATAGTAGAAAGCAAGGAGCTTGAAAATGGGTATTTGAAGCTTGGGCCTAAACACAATTCTATAGGGTATACGGTATGGTTTTGAGGGATTTGCTAGTGCATGATTTGAAGAGGCCTACAGTCCAATTTGAGGGATTGTTTAAAATTTATTTCAAGGGGATTCAACATGGTTATTATAGGATTTCAATTTTGATAGGGTTGTATTTTGATCACTGCAAGTGTAAGTAGCATAAATGGATTCTAATTAGATTACTAGAGGGTTATTCTTAACTTTTTTATCTACTAGAACTTGGATATGTAAGGCCTTAGGGACAACCATTATAATATTAATCCAATGAGGTAAAACCTTTTGGAATCACTAGTGATGGGTAAAGTACGGGTTAATCACTATCATATGTTTGTTTATGTACTTTTTATAACCTTTGAAATCATCGTAGGCTACAAATTGGTTGGGGGTTTGTGATAAAAATCCACAATACAATGAAAAAGTTCTAGTTAGCTGAAAAGCCTGAAGAACACCAATTGATTGGGAAAACAAAACTTCAATTGCTTAAAAAAATTGAAGTAATTACAAGAAAATCACTCCCAAAACCCTTGGCCTCTTTCAGAACTCTTTCTAGATCTAACCTAAGAAAACAATGCCTAGCCTTGCATCTTTTTATAAGGGTTACAAATTTTTAGTTCCAATAGAATTGGGTTACAAGTTCTAGTCCTAATAGAACTTGCCTAGTCTTGCCCCTTTTATAAGCGTTACAAGTTCCTAGTCCCAATAGGACTTGCCTAGATCCTCCTGGATTAGATAATAAGGTCTTTGACTCATCCGGGTAAAGAATGGATGGATGAAAATAGGAAATTGAAGCAGTATAGCGATGGTGTTAATTTATTTATTCAATTTGCGAAGAACAATTATGGAGACCCCTCATTTTGCCCTTGTAAAAAATACCGCAATGTGAATGGGATTAAATCACTTAAAGACATACGATACTATTTATTTCTTAATGGCATAGACCATTCATACATGACTTGGTGCTTCCACGGAGAGTTCAACGATGAAATCAACAATACCGACATTGATGATCTTGGCATTTCTTCAAGTATTCTACTCAATGATGTCGAGCAGACAAGAATGTTTGATTTAGTAAATGATGCATTAGATTGTGTACCACTTGAAGGGTTGAACGATTACACCGATAATGTTAGATTCAATAGTGAAGTTCCTGAAGAAGATACGACGTACAAGAACCTGAGGGATGATGCTTCAAGATTAATATATCCCATGTTTTTACCACAAGATACAAAATTATCAGTGATAATTGAGCTGATGAGTTTAAAGATAGATAGTCAATGGTCTAATAGTTGTTTCACATTACTGCTTAGTTTGCTTAAAAGGGTTCTTCCTAAAGGTAGCACTTTGTCAGAGAGTGTGTATGCGGCAAAGAAGATCGTCACATCGTTGGGTATGGATTACGAGAACATTCATGCATGCCGCAATAATTACATATTATATTGGAAAGAACTTGAGACTCGTGATAAATGTCCTAAATGCAATGAAAGTAGATGGCAATATGATTACTTTGTAAGAAAAAGGTTAAGAAAGATACCCAAAAAGGTACTCAGATACTTCCCTTTGGCGCCAAGATTGAAAAGGCTTTATAGCATTTTATTGATTGCAGAAAGCATTACATGGCATCACAAGGGAGCCTCTAAAGATGGCGTAATGCGTCATCCTGCAGATGCTTCACATTAGAAAGGAGTAGATATTAGGTACCCTGATTTTGCAAATGAATCGTGACATATTGGTTTTGGGCTTGCTATAGATGGGTTCAATCCATTTGGGAATAAGAATAATTCATATAATTGTTGGTCTGTAATGGTCATCCCCTACAATCTTCCGTCTCTTTATTCATGCGAATGGAGTTCACCATGCTTACACAACTTATTCCAGGAAAGAGCGTTCTGGGAAAAGATATTGACGCATACTTGCAGCCATTGATCTATAAGCTAAAAGATTTATGGTATAACAGTGTATTAACATATGACTCATTTAATAAGACCATGCTAACATTGAAAGTACTCTTTTTATGGATTATCCATGATTTCAATGCCTATGGTCATGTATCGGGTTGCACAACTGGAGGAACATATGCTTGCCCCGTTTGCAGCGAAGGCATATGCTCAATGAGGTTACAACATGGAATGAAGCATGTGTACATGGGAACCAAAAGATTCTTACCAAAAAATCATCCTTTTAGGAAGCAAAGATCATAATTTAATGGTTCTAAGGAACATGATAGTACGCCAAAATGCTTAAGTGGCTCTGAAGTATTGAATAGGGTAAAAAATTTATAGACTAAATGGGGGAAAACACGGGGAAAGAAGAGAAAAAGATATGGAAATAATGATGATGGCCCAACTCCTTGGTCAAAGAGATCAATCTTATTCGACTTGCCATACTGGAAGGTAATTATTATTTGTATCAATTAAACTTCATTTTATTTACTTACAATTAATTACATCTAATATTTGTATGTTGTAAATATAATAGTTTTTGTTGGCTCCTCACAACCTAGACGTCATGTATGTTGAAAGTAATTTCGCTAGTAATATCATTGCGACGATAATGAACACAAAGGAAAAGACTAAAGATAATCTTAAAACTCGCTTGGACCTGAAAAAGATAAAAATAAGAAAAAAGTTATGGCCTCAAGAGAATGGGACAAAGTTGTTTTTGCCAAAGGCTTCTTTTACTTTAAATCAAGCTAAAAAGGAATCATTTTGTCGTATCATGCATGAGTTCCAACTAGAAACATAATGTAAACATGGAAGGGTTACAGTTAAAAGGCCTGAAGTCTCACGTCTATCGCATTCAAATAAAACATCTATTACCAGTACTTTTAATGCACGTTTTCAAAAAAATGAAGCCACTGCTTATTGTATTGCGACAAGTCTCCTTATTATTTAACGTCCTTTGTTCCAAGACTATTCAACGAGACGAGCTTAAGGTTATGGGTGATCGTCTAGTAGAAGCTTTATGTGTGCTTGAGAAATATTTCCCACCTTCGTTTTTTTGTTTCCATGATTTACCTTGTTCTCCATTTGGTTGAGGAGGCAACAAAATGTGAACCTGCAGGATATTGTTGGATGTATAACTTTGAGAGGTACGCATTCAATTTAAACATAAACTTAATTTTAATAGATTTATCTATGTAGTTTATGTTTAAAAAAAATTAAAGGAAAATGAGAACATTCAAAGAGTCAGTAAGAAGTCCAAGACACGTGGAAGCATGTATTGTGAATAGCTACATTTTAGATAAAGTTATATTGTATTGCATAGAGTACATACCTAATAGTAGGCGGGGAAGTTATAAACAAGGAAATTCATTATTTATGAATGTTGATGCTAACGATGAGCAACCCATGGATAAAAGGGGCAAAAATATAACTCTTTAGAACCTCAAATTTAAACAAGTTCGTAAATGGGTTTTAAGTTGCTTTGATGGAGTTAAGGAATGGGAGGAGTAAGTATATTTTCCTATTTGTATTTGAATTTTAAGAGATATTTATTAGTGACATACTATGCATAATATTATAAACTATATATAAGAAACACAAGAAATATCTCGATGATCAGTTAAGAGCTTCTAGAGGAAGGGGTGCCAGATCAATAGTGAAACGAATGGGTTTCATACCATGGTTAAGGCAACATGTAAATAACTTATTATATATTTAACATTTATAAAGTAGTTTGTGCCAAGTACAATAGTTCTGATATTTACTTTTGTATACCAGTTAGAAAAGGATAAAATGTCCACATTAAAAAGGTTAGCTGATGGCCCAAGCTTTAAAGCAATATCATATAAAGGATATCGAGTTAATGGGTATATATTTTATACAAAAGGTTCAGAGAGTTGTAAGACAACTTAGAACAGCGGGGTCAAAATGAAAGTAATGACTAATTATAGATCTAGTAGTAGAGATCAAAATCTCATTCAAGAAGAAGCCATGTATTATGGAGTAGTCAGAGAGATAATTGAACTAGATTATTATAACTTTAAGCAAACTGTATTCTATTGTGA
Source organism: Kingdonia uniflora (assembly GCA_014058105.1). Taxonomy (NCBI): domain Eukaryota; kingdom Viridiplantae; phylum Streptophyta; class Magnoliopsida; order Ranunculales; family Circaeasteraceae; genus Kingdonia; species Kingdonia uniflora. The sequence continues at coordinate 3,325,620 of JACGCM010001854.1, forward strand.
TTGGGTGAGGATTGAAGACAAAGTTAACGGATGTAAAATTGATCCAGAGACAAATTTAACGTTTGTGAATTTGGTAAGACTAAAAAGCAATTCAAATCAACAAGATAAACCATTTTGTCTCGCATCTCGAGCTTCACAGGTCTTCTATTGCAAAAATCCAAGTAAGGATGATTGGTATGTCTTTATCGATGCTCCACAAAGATTAACTAAGGACATTGACACTTACGAAGACCCACTGGTTGTTGAGGCAAGAACCACAGCTTATACGGTAATGTCAACGTTATTAAATGATCTCGTAGATGAAGATGAAGAAATTGCTGAAGGAACATGGGTGTAATATAAAATTGGCTTTCTCTTTTATTATTATGATGTATTTGATTTTATGGAATAAGATGATATTTCCTTTGATTCACACATTCTTCTTATTAAATGCAATGTTTTACAGAATGAGATTATTCATTTTATTATATTGTTGACTTTGTTATATAACAAATGTAAGGTATGTACAATTCTTCAAATGACACTTTTCTAAGTTAATTTTATTATTTCTTTACATTCTGAATCAAAAAGTTGTATTTTATACTTATTAATATAATCTTTAAGAAAATTCCATGTATCAGGAAGTCAATATCATCAAGAAGACGTTCCATGTCATCAGACCAAATATAAGACTCTTCTAATCTTACGCCTCAAAGGGCATCCACATCACCAGGTATCAATTGCATATTTTTTGACGTTTTAGTAGTTAAATTAATAATCATTATACGCCTTCTTGAGTATATTGTAGGTTTGTTACAAAAGAGGAAGGCTTTCACGTTAAACGAGGTTAGACAAGCTGGCGGTGATAAATCAACAAAGTTCTCTACTCATATTTGGGAGATAGCAAGGAGACATATTCCGATATAAATCCCAACCAGGAAATGTGTTTCAAATGATACGAAAATGTTAATTTGGAACAACCTTAGTGTAAGTTGTTATTATTAATGTCATGGTACGTCTCGTTCTTATTGCAATTACTTTTTTAAGCTTTATTTATTTTTAACATTACAAAACGAGCATGAACTCCCGCTAGCAGCAAAGGATCAAGTCTTGATAGGTGATAATATAGCCTGGAAAAATAAAAAAATATGAGTTGAGGAAAGTTTACGATAAGTATCCTACAGACGATACAAGAAAAAGATATTGCCCAACGACAACAATTCAGGAAGATTGGGAACGGTTTGTTGATTTGAGTTCTGATCCAAAGGTTGTAGCTTTGCGAGCTAGAAATAAAGTAAATAGACGTAAAATGCAAAACCCACACACAATAGGGAGAATGAGAATATATAGACTAGCTCATTATATGGTATGTTTTTTTTTTCAACTGTTTAATTATGAATAAATCATCTTAGTTAACTTTTGAAATTTTTTTAACACAGAAGCGAAGATCCCGAGACCGCTAGAACATATTATTTTCTTGCTGGTCACACGTGCTTTGATGAATCTTTTCTTATGCCATTTCTTGAGGCTAAAGTGGTAAGATTATAATTGAAAATTTACATAATTAGATTTTCTTATTATATAAATATTTTCATACAAACTAATAAACTTCATTTCATTTCTAATTCGTGTTTCCCAAAGATAATACTTTGATATAAATATACATGTTACAACTACATCCACATTTCATATTTGCAGGCCAAAATCAAATCAAATGTTGAGAAGAATCCTGAGTCTAGACATTACGATGTGAACGATAACCCGGTAGGACAAGCATATGGCCCTGAAAAAAAGGGTCATGTACGTGGAGAGGGTATTCGTGTATCAAAATCTATGCTAAAACACATGAAACATGCAAAGACATTCATTGAGGGGATCGCTAACATATAAATAAATAAATAATAAGCTTAATGTCATTCTTGATGAGGTCAAAACCCTTAAAGAGAATGCAACTAGAGAAGGTCAGAGAACGCAAAATGCAAGTCCATATCACACCTCAGAGGAAAGCATTTGCACGAAATATCTCTTTTAACTACTTTTTCTTCTTATAATTTTTAAATTAATAAGGTACATTAACGGGAGGTTGGTATTCATCTTTTTAACTTTCACGGGCACGAAGTAGTTGTCGTGGGTAGGGTAATATTTCCTCGTAATCAAACAAATAATCCCAATGAGTATGATGTTTTGGTGGACCTTGTTATTGATGAAGATGCGAAGGTTTTTGGTAGGCGAAGAATGTTCTTTCGTGATATTCCAGTGGGCGAGTGGTTTAAGTACCCCTCTTTCCTCTTGAAAATCATTAATGAGATACAAATTCTATTCGTCTTTACTTTTACTTTTATTTTAAGAAAATTAGAGTTTCAAAGTAGTCATTTGTTCATTATTTCTTTTGTAGGATTGACTTGCTTATTCAAATTTACTTTCCGAAACAATTGACATTTTAGACTGCGTTAGTTTATTCTCATTTTTTTATTTTGAAGATGCACTTTGTGCGATTCTTCTATGCATGGAATTCTTCTATATTGTTTGATTAGGTCAATATGGAACTAATTGCACTATAAAGTGCGTCTTTTGGATATGGATTCTTATGTTAGTTTATTATTATTTATTTATTGTTTGAATTGGTTTGTGTTCTATGTATATGGAGTACATGTATTAGGTTCCCCCCTATATTGGAGTGCGTAGATTTTTTCATTTTAAGGTGTGTGTGTGTGTGTGTGTGCGTGTGTATAGCATTTGATTTGATTGGGACATGTTTTGATGAGCTTGAGGAAGATTGTCAGGATGTTAGGGTAAGCACTGCCCACATTTTCCCTTTAAAATATACACATGTCTCTCTTACCTGTCATATATATTATGTTATACTCTTGTTTTCCATTTAACTTGATTTCCAGGATGTAATAAATAGATTTAATGAGATCCTATATTGCATAAGTGAACATAGCAGCAAGGGATGTACAAGTGAAAGAAACCTACATGCAAATCCAGAGGTTTCAAAAAATAGATGGAAAATATGCTTTTAGACCAGGGTAATCCAGACCAACTCAGTTCAAAAATTGAAAGGATGATACTTTAATTATCTCAATGCAAGGTATGGACTGTGCACTAGCCTGTCTTTGAGGATGCTTTATTTTGCTTTTCTTTTATTCTGTAGATTTTTTATCTCTTCTTTGTTTCACTGTTGTTCTTTGTGTTAAGGCTCTTCTTGTTATCATACTTTGCCTATGAGAACTTAGCAGCTAATAAGGTTCATTTAGCTATAAATTTGGCATCAAAGAAGGCTAGTCAGACATCATACTTTGCCTATGAGAATATAGGGGAAGTTACAAATATGGAGAAGGTGCAAAACAGAAGGTGGACGATGCATACACTTCTGCCAAGGACACCATGAGCGGTAAGGTAGAAACCAATTATGAGGCACCGAAGGTAACAATTCTATGGTATTTTGGAATGTCCATACTATTCTGTAGTTTATTATTATCCACTGCTTTTAAAAAGACTTGTTCATGTTTTTTTCACTCATCTATGGCTTGAGCTACTCTTCCTCTGTTGCTTCTTTGTTGCTTAACAAAGGCCTTAATGTCCCTTGGAAGTTTAGTATCAGATGGATTAACTGCTTGCATTATCTCAGTTCTATAAACTAAGTGAAACATATCTTTAGAGAAAGGAATAATGTTACTGATAAGCTGGCTAATATGTGTGTTTACATTGCCTCCACCCTCTATACGTGGACTGAAAAGCTTGTTTACCTTTTTCTGATCTTTTTTGTGATTTTTATAATTTCCCTTATTTTCAGGTTTAGGTGAACACCCCACTAGGAATTGTTAGAGGATATACGGGATCTTATAACCATGTCCATCCTCGTTCCTAAGGTTTGGCACTCTCTTGAGCTCTATTTTGTATTTATGTTTTCTCCTATTGAATATTTCTATTTTTGTATTTATGTTTTCTCCTATTAAATATATTTTCTTAAACAGGTCTAGAAGGGTTCTAAATTTGATTACTTCATATTGTTCAATGCACTCTTTCAAAGGTATCCCTTATCTATCATGGTTAGGAAGTAACTCTAGTCTTCAGCCTATCAAATGAAACTTTCATACTCGTGGCATTATTTTTAGGTGCTGAAAAGTTGCATGGGAAGCTAGATACAGTTTTTAAATGTTAGTTCAAGTTTAAAATATATTTGTAAAAGTTCATACCGCATTTATTCAAGCTTAGACCATATTTGTGTGAGTTCACCGCTTACTTACAAAGGCAATATATAGTAGAGATCATGAAGCAAGCGAAAGGTGGAAGGTAGTTTTTGGGCATAAATTTGCAAATGAACCAAATATAAATTTGATTTTCCCTTGTGATTGGGTATTTAAAGAAATAATTTTGTAGTCTGACCATATGCTTCATCAAATCACTAAAACCTCGTTGCAAATAATCATACCACATCCATTTCACTATTATATGCGACAATCCTCGAAAGAGAGATTTGCTAATACAACTTATAAGGATTGGAACTATATACCATTGGAACTCAGAGTCCGACGAGCGCTCGATGTCCTTTTTTAGGTCATATATAGTCTTGTGCTATCTTATACTTACAAGCTTGGCTATTGGGATTTAGAGACTGATTAAAAGAGACAAATTTACTTATGAGGTGTATGAAAGATATCAGAGTCCATGAATCGTAGGATATCTACTATCTAACTAACTAAGATATTTAAGTATCTTTGGAATCTTGAAATCTCAAGGTTGTTAAGAATCTTACAAATTAGATACGAAAAATTAGATATACAGAGAGTGGTAAAGAGAAAAGGGAAATAAATTTTGATGCCCTCGCGGCAAAGTAAGGCCTAAAGCAGCTACTTTAGTAGTCTTACCCTAGCACCGGCCCTGTTTGGTGGAACTATATACAAAATTTTGAATGAATATGTTGTATATACTTCATCATTTTTATAATAAAATGGAATTCATTTTCTTTCATATGGTGTTTCCTTTTTATGTTATTCATCTTTATACAATGCAATTGTCACAAATCAAGGACAATGAATACGACGAATTTATTTCAGTTGTTTCATAAATAGACTTTCCAGGAGAATTAGTCGCAAATAAAAAATACAATTTCCAACCAACCAAAGACATCGTAATAGATATTTTGAGATACTACATTTAAGCAAGTTTGCAACGGTTCTGAACTGACACAAATTATTGACGGGGAGAGACTGTCATAAATCAAAATATATAAAAGATGGCTCGTAAGCAACGGGAATCGCGACGGTCTAAAACCGTCACAAAGGAGCGTTAACGACGGTTTTGGCCCATCATAAAATTGAGTTATTCGTATAGTGACAGCTGGCGCAGACCTCACCATGGAAGAGTCTATGGCCTTATATAGATCCTCTTATATAAGTTAAGTAATAATAAGGTTCAACGGATTACAAACTTGCAATAGGTCACAAATGAATTGCCAGACATATTTATAAGCATTGTTGAAGTATCATATGTGTATGTACCTGCAAGTAATGTACCTACACAGCTAAACATTTCAGGAGAATTCGTACCGTAAACGAATCTGTGGCTCATACTTAGTATGGAGCACCGTTAGAAGAAAGTATTATGAGTTGGGGAGCTGCATAATAAGAGACAAATATGACTAATGGTATAGTCTGTTCATCAATGATAGAATTACCCATCAACAAGGTAATAGTAACAGCGCGACTAGTTGATGTGCTATGAGACAAGCCTAGGGTGGCACATACGTATGATAATAAGAAGATATCGATCTATTAAAAATCTGTAATAGCACAACGTAAGATCATTCAGTAGAGATTTGTCAACAAGGTATTCATATTCGTTACTGTGCTCACCATCAAGGATGAGGATTCAAAACCACATATTGTAAACGACTGTGTATTGCTACACATTGGCCAAAATGGGTATTTAGAATCCAAACGGTGCATAACTTGCTAGCATAATGTAAAATGATGTCATAGTGCCCATCGGTTATAAATAAGAATGATACAGAAACATGATTAACTCGGAGAGATAATTAGGTCAAGGCAAGACTAGTTGCCTAAGAATTCTTTAAGAGATCTGGAATCGATTACAATGAAGCCTATCATCCGATTATGGACACTATAATGTTTCGGTACTGATTAGTTTATCGCGTTAAGTTGTTAAAGATAAGCTAGACATGCATCTTATGTAATTACCACGTATCTATATGAGAAACTAGATACGAATATCTACATGCAGCCACCCGGGGAGGTATAAGCTTCTAGAAGCAATTAAGCCCGACACACGAGGTGTGTACGTAATATAACTGGAAAAGTTATTGTCGATTTGAAGCAATTATGACCCATGTGACATAGTAAGATTAACTGAGTATTTGAAGGTCGGTGGTTTTGCAAATATTCTTATATGTCCATGCGTTTTTATTTAGAATATAAATATTAGCTTAAGTCATCATAACAGTGTACTAAATGATTTGGATATCATTAGAACTCCGAGGGAGATCGCGAGAGCCGCCAAATACCTTAGGAATGAATTCGAAATAAAAGACCTTGGGAAATTAAGTAGTGTCTCAATTTACTAATCAAACATCTTGGTAGTGGCATACTCATACACCAAGGATGTAGTATAGTATACAGTGCTAAGTTGTTTATTGCACGTCCATTACTTGGATGTGGACAATGACATCTTCCACTGGCCACCATCCTAATAGGGGGAAAAACTCTTAAGGGTCATGGCGCCATAGCTAGAAGGTGCTTTGCTATAGTTAGCTGGGTATACTAGATCCGATGACTCATTCCTAGTAAACTGTTTGGTTTACCATAGTTTTGTTCTTACCCAAAAGCATTGGAATGAGATCAAACACATTCTGAGGTATCTGATGGGCATGAAAGACTGGGACCTGTTATACTCGAAATAGCAAACGTAAAATTATAGGGTACGTCGATACATAATACTTGCCAGATCCACATAGAGGTCATTGCCAGATGGATTATATGTTTATATAAGGGGATACAACAAACTCTTGGATATCGATAAAGCAGACGGCGTTAGTTACATCTTTGAACCACGAGGAGATTCTTGCACTTCATGAAGCTGGCAGAGAATGGTGATTGCGCTTTAAGATACATCACATCAACTAAAGTTGTGACATGCTCTATCCAAGATAAATCATCGACTCTGTATGAAGTCAACTCGGTTTTCATCATTCAAGTCAATGACAATTTTATCAATGACGAAAAAACAAAGTACATTTCAAAGAAGTCATTCCATACTTATGAATTACAGAAGGCGAATGAGATTGACGTTATTCAAGATATTTCAAAAGACAAATTCGTAAACCTGTTCATAAAGACTCTTGCACCACTTACGTTCAAGAAATTGGTACATGGAATCGGCATGTAAAAGTTTTTATTCACCATTATCTCGGGGGAGATCAATGTCAGGGGAAGTAGTTCTGACCTGACGTGGACACATGCGTATCGTACTCTTTTTTCTGATAGTACAGTTTTTATCTTATGAGGTTTTACTGACTAGAGGTTTTGATGAGTCAACGTATACACGTCCATAACCCATACGGGGGATAAGATTGTACTCTTTTCTTGCACAACTTTTTGCCTAAAGGGGTTTTGCTAGACAGAGGTTTTGATGAGGTAAGTCATCCTGGTATGGAACACCCCAAGAGAGAGTGTTAAGAGTTGGGTCCGGCCCAATGTAGGACCCCAAGTGGGTTGGGGTGTCGCAGTGGACTCTTAACAAGCACATATACTATTAGGGGTTTATAGGGAAAGTTTGAGTATTAATATATAATCTAATAAAGGGTTAAGTTTTAAAACCTGAGAAACAAATCAATCAATAATATATCTCTGTTCTTTTGTCTATATTATGATTATATACTAGAATAGAGTATTATCCAATAAATTTCAAGGAAAATTCAATCCATCCACCTAGTTTCTACAGCAGTCAAGGTAAATTCATTGTGCGCAGTTCTGAACCGCGCGGCGTCACTACACGCAGTTCTGAACTGCGCGGCATAATAAAAAAAATTGATCTTGCCACGTGGCTTAATCTGGATCGTCCATTACCCAATGCGCGGTTCAGAAGGGCGCCGCATGAATTTACCCCAAATCCACCCCCACACCCTCAGGTAAATTTTGTGTATGCCACGTCAGGTATTCACCTAGCTGCTGGGAGACGATTTAGGTAAAAAAGATAGTGGATTTCAAAATCCACCCGCTACGTCAGGGTGTACCTAGTTGTTGTAGGCGCTCTAAGAGCATCTACAACAGTCAAGACGGTGGATTGGATGAATTTGAAGGTGAATCCAATCCACCTTAATCCACCCCACAGCAGTTTGAAATCCACCCAAGGTGAATTTACCCTGCGCACTTCTGAACAACGCGCATAAAATGGATTTCCCAGATCCACCCATGTCTTACAATCTCAGCCATCAATTCCCAGTGTAGTTCTAAACCGCGCGTAGAGTTAAACCAATAGGAAAATGCCACATTTAAAAAAAAAAAAATTAGCCGCGCGGCTCTGAACCGCGCGGCATCACCTTGAGTTTTTTAGGCTTATTTTGGTTTCAAGTCTTTTAGGCTTATTTTTGGCATTGACATTAAAGCATATCCAAAATATTAGCATATCCAAGGCATTAACTTGGCATACCCAACCCTACTCCACAAGTTTCCCAACCCATTTCCTCTGTTAATCACTTCAAAATGTCGGGTTCTTCTAGTTCGCGACCAAGGAAAAAAGCTTCCAAAACTACACGTAATTCTAACGCGGAAGTAAAACAAAGGGGGAACGCCGACATCACAAATAATTGGCCGTTACAATTGACGTCGGACAACGATCCTACCCCATCGTACAATGAGTTAAACCGAGTAGATATCCTCCCGGACGGCTGGGTCCATATTTTTGCTGGATCGGAGGAAATAGCGGTAAGTTTTATGCAAATTTCATGTGTTATTAACGAATATTGCAATGTGAAATGCCCGAATGAACTTCTAACGTGTTAATGTGTTTTTTTTGTCAGAAGCGAGATGAATTACAATGTTGGGGATTATTGGATAAGGTACTGAAGTAGTACCGATGGATTGCCGTGTACCCGACGTTGAAGAAGTTGGTCGACGGTATGGGTTTTGTGGACTTTTGCTCGATTAATGCGAGAAACTCGGATAACCATCTCATTCATGCTCTTGTGGAGCAGTGGTGGCCTTTCACCCATACATTTCACTTCCTTTGCGGGGAACTGGGTTTTCCACCGTTAGACTTTATCATGCTAACGAACATATCTTTTGGGAGGGGTCGCGAACTCCCGTACAGCGAGAGGTACTCAAAGTTAGAGGAAGCAGAAAATATGTTCCCGGGAATCACAAGCTCTGATATAAGGTACGGTAACATCACTCTCACCTATTTAAAAAGTGGCAAGAGCCATTGAATCCAAATCTCCACAATTACGACTCATAAATGGATATCGTGCATGCACAAGCATTTATTGCCTATATGATGGGCAATCTTTTCTTCTCAAATGGTACCACATCCTTCGGGCGGGTTATTTGGCAGCCTTGACAGACTACGATATTCTTGGTATGTCGGGTTTTAACTGGGGTACGCTGATTATGGCAGCTTTGTATCGGAGGCTTGATGAAGTTTCAGTTCTGAGGCCCGGGAAGGTGAAAAAATCGATCACCGGATTCTATGTGGTGTTGGAGTACTGGTTCTTCGAGTACTGTTGGGTTGGAATGTATCTAGTTAAGGTACCAAACTTTAACCATATTTATCCTCATATTTCTAGGTGGAGAGATGAAAGGGCGAGTACCGGGGCTGAAATCCATCACTATTTTGCTGTGGTCAGAGATATGATAGAATGGAAGGACAAAACCAACATAGATTGACAACCATGACGCAGGTCTACGAAATTAAGACGTCCAGAGGTAAGAGTTGCTTCAACGCTAAGCACCCAGAGGGTTCCATTGGTGTCAGTCCCATACGGCCATGGTACGCTCTGGTATTTAGGAGACCGGTGTATGCGTCAGATGATCGGGCTTGATAGTGTTCCCTATGACCCCCCTCAGGAGATTGTGGAATTCCCAAGGTACGATCGAGAGTTATATCAGAGTCTGAAGGATGTGGACTTCTACGATGGTCACGATTATCTTGTTCCTGACATAGATTACATGACATATTGGAGTCTCGTTCATCCAAATCCCAAGATCGGTTGCACTTTAGTAAAGTAGACGGGAAATATTTGGTCGATCGGGCGTGATCTAGTGGGGCCCGATATAATCTTGCTACCTACGTCGAGTTTAGCTATGTCTTCACAGGTGCAAGACTATGGTGTTCAGGTGACTGGCGATCCATGCGATATGGGATGGTTCATGGATGTGGTGGGACCGAACGATCAACGTAGACGGATACCAATCCCGGTGGTGCAGGTACCATACCCGTGTCTACCTACGTATAGTACGGATGAGTTGTGGCATCAAAACCAAGGATTACGGTATGCGGCATATGAAGACTCGAGGTAACTAACTGACAGCAATACTGAGTTTAGGAGGGAGTTGAGCCGGGCACAAGAGGTCATTCGAGAGACGTCCGATAGACTAGCAGAGATATGCATTTCCTACCAGACAAAGTCGGTTATGCAATGTACCTATAACGAGAGTCTCGCACGTGGTAGACGCGCCCGCCAAACGAAGAGAGGTTGTCTAAGTTAGGCTATGTTTTATTTAGAACTTTTATTTATGTTTTGTTTAAATTATGTTGTGTATTAATATTGTTTAAACTATGTTTTATTCGGAGTATTAATATAATTTTTATTTTAAAAATTATATTTTTGGAAACTTGTTGTACAAGTTACTCAATAGACATATTAACGGGTTATATTCGAAGAATAGAAACTTGCTGTACAAGTTACTTAACGGTTTTTTTTTGAAACTTGTTGTACAAGTTACTCAACGGCTATAATAACGGCTATATTTTTTTGGACACTTATTAACGGCTATAATGGCTAGTTTTTTTCATCTAAAAATGTCATTCATCTTCTACACTCTCCTCCCTTCTAATCTTCTATATTATCCTCCCTCCTTACCCCTCTCTTCAAAACCACTATGTCTTCCTCAAGCTCCCAATCTAATTCTCAAAACCACTCTCAATCCTCCAATACGAACCAACAAGGAAACGTCTTTCCTCATCAAATCGGCACATTTGATCTGTCGCAAATGCCAAACACCTCCCAAGGTCAGAATCACCATGTTCGCCAACTATTCCCGCCACCCGGCAATCAATCTTAATCTCAAACCCATGGATATTACCCAAACCAAGGATATTACCCTCAATTTGATGGGTATACGGGCTCGTACCCTCAACCGGGAAATCCATATTATTCATCTCAAACTTGTTTTGCCGGTAGAAGTTCGAGTACCACGCCGATGCAAGGTACATAGGGTTTAAATTATTTAAATCTTAATACATCGTCGATTGCATCTCCGGTCATCTCCAAGGAACTCAATCCGGTTTTTACGAGAAGTAATACGTGGACTCATGGGAATGCAAAGTCTACAAGAAAAATGACATCGACACCTATTATAGTTGAGGATGTAGCTCAGGCTGAGGAACTCAATCCGGTTCTCACGAGAAGTAATATGGGCGGGAAGGCAAAGTCTAAAAGAAAGATGACATAGACACCTATTATAGTTGAAGATGTACTTGAGGCTTCAAAGGATATTCATGACGACAAAGAACAATACTCCAACTCCAGGAATTAGTCGTCCGATGACTTCGTGAATCTTGCATGCGCTTGGTCCCAAGTATCTCAAAACCTCGCTACCACGAACAACCAAAAAGCCTATATATTTTGGTTCAAGGTGCATGATCAATTTAACTTCTTCAATGCTGACCAATCGATGTGGCGATCTTACAACGGTGCCAATTGTGTGTATAAGGGGCGGCTCAATAAGGAATATTCAATTTTTAGAGGTATCATTCAAGACCTTGAGAGCCGATATCATACCGGTATTGAAACGGACGACTTCGTAAGTATTTCATTTATTTTTCTCATTTCATTAATGTTCAAAGGTGAATCATATTCTAAAATATTTTCTAACTTGATTTCTAGGAACGTATGGCAAACAATACATTTTATCGAACCCAAGGCAAACCATTTAAACTTGGGGAAACGTACAAAGTTTTGGAAACTTGCCCAAAATGGTCACAAATTCATCACATCGGCCATCCCGCTTGTAATTTTATTAGGAAGTCAAATTTTAACGATAGCCCGGGTAACTCCACCAATACCGATCCTGAAACACCTACATCCGGTACTTCAAATATCGTAATTCTGGATGATACTATCGACGTGGATGCACCACTATATTCTTGTAAGGATGTACGGCCAGACGGCCAAAAAAAAAAATGCAAGGCAAAAGAAGCGACAAAGTTAAGTTCAGTTTTTTGGGGGAAAAGGATGCTTAAGACAACGTCCAACATGCATGGAATCTGAGAGACGAGCAAAAGAAAGAGGAAAAGGAAGCTAAAGCTAGACGTCGAGAGGAACTAAAGCTGATGAAAGAGGCTGAGTTTCAAAGGAGGCGTGAAGCGGAGCTAACTCAGAAAAAAAAACTTTGACGACTCGCATATGTTAAAGGTGATGACAACGGACCTTGGAAACCTACAACCAACACAAAGGCATTGGATGAAGAAACAGATTAAAGAATATTTGAAGAAGTTGAAGGAGCAGTGTCCAAGTGATGACGACGTTTCTAGTGATGAAGAATGATATAATCCTTAACATTAATAGTAGTTATTAAGATATATGTAATTTCATTATTTTAATAAAATTATTATTAATGGTTCGTAATCCATAAATTTGATACAAAATCAAAAAGCTGAAGCAATAAACTATGTTTCATTAAAGTGTTACAATGATGAAGACTTGGAAACAAAAAACATTACAACTTCAACATTAAACTTGAAAAGAAAATACATTACTTTAGAAAATAAACAAGCAATGATGAAGACTACAATTACTCTGCCCCTTTTCGACTCCACAAATACGCGACAAGTTCATCTCGTAATTGGAAATGAGCTCTTTCATTTCTAATTTCACGAACCTTCTGGATGTACTCTGCCATAGTGTTGATCGCGTGTCTTGGATTTAAGTCCTCCTTCCAATTATCCATGGCTTTTCTAAACTCAGGATCAATGTCCATTTGTTGGATGTAAGTATGACGTTTATCTTCCACGATCATATTGTGCAAGATTATACATGCGCACATAACATTTCCTATATTACTAGGTTTCCAAAATCGTGCACCGTTTGCCAATATTTAAAACCTAGCTTGTAATACCCCAAAAGCATGTTCTACGTCTTTTTGGCATGATTCTTGCATCTTCAAAAAATGTCTTTCGGCATCGTTAGACAAATTTCTTATGGTTTGAACAAGTGTTTGCCATCTTGGATAGACTCTGTCCGCTAAGTAATACCCTACAGTGTGCGATACCGTGCCTATATTATAATTGCATGGCAGCGCAACTCCATTAAACAAGTTGTTGAAAAACTACCCTTGATGCAAAACGTTCACGTCGTTATTAGAACCGGGCACCCCAAAGAATGCGTGCTATATCCAAAGATCTTGGGATGCAACTGCTTCTAAAATCACTGCCGGGATTTTCTTATACCCGGTATATTGTCCTGCCTACCCGGTGGACAATTCTTCCATTTTCAATGCATACAATCTAAGCTACCTAACATTCACGGGAAGCCTCGCAATCCATTCACTTCTAACAAGTGTAATGTATCGTTTTCGTTAGGAGATCTAAGGTATTGAGCTTTGAATTGTGTTATAATAGTTTTACAAAAAAAAATTCAAGCACAAAATAGCCGTAGACTCCCAAATCCGAAGGTATTCTTCTTGGGCGTCTGCGCTAGTACCGTAACATAACATGCGAAGTGCGCACGTTATCTTTTGGTACGAGGATAAGCCCATAGTCTTGGCGACATTTTCTCTTTGAATAAAATAGGGGTTCGAAGAAAGTATTTGATGATAAATACGTTGATACACACCTTCGCTCAAACGGAATCGACGACGAAATGAGATACCTTTGAATCTTAGGTTGTCACCGAAGTAATCCCGGTTAAGGCTATCCTCCCCCAATTTATGCTCACTGCTTTTCCGTTAATCCCTCCCCTTTTACTACCTCCCCGCCTCCGTGATGATGTCGCATCTTGCTCTTTTTCTTCTGTTTCTCCCATCTCAATCATCATCTTGCCATACTCGTGCAACAACTCAACTTGACGTCGGAATAGTTCTTCATCACTAGACGATGATTCCGAAGATGAGAGGGATGTCTCAGGCTTGAACAGGTCAGCAATGATTTTGTCAGACATGATTCAACGCAATTGATAAGAAATGACGAAGGTTGAGTTTTGAGATATAAGATGAATGAGTTGATTGTAGAAGAGAGTAGGAGATGAATGGGGGTTATAAATAGAGAAAAAACTAGCCGTTAAGCATCTTGTTAAAGAAGTTTGATCAGAGAAAAACTCAGGTGAAATAATGGGGAACCAAAGATATTTTTTATGCAGGCTTATGCCGCGCACTTCTGAACCGCGCGGCAAAAACTAGCCGTTTAGAAATCTTTAAATCTCAGACGTCCACGTGGTTCAATCCTAGACGTTGAAGTTACGCGCACTTCAGAACTATGCTTAATAGGAACCATTGATGGGAGGACACGTGTTATCATCTTAGAGGGAGAAGTGTTGCCGCGCACTTCTGAACTGCGCGCTATGGCTACACGCACTTCAGAACCACGCGGTGTGAATTCACCCTCAATCCACCCAAATCCACCTTTGGATGAATTTGTGAGATGCCACGTCGTATTCACCTAGTTGTTGGGAGCCGAATTAGGTGGAAAAGAGGGTGAATTTGGAATTCACCCTGCCACGTCTGGGTGCACCTAGCTGCTGTGGGTGCTCTAATGCCGTCTTCCTCCCCCCCTCTCTCCTTCAGTAAAACTCAGTACTTCTTTACTCTTTGTTTCCGAAATTTGAGCTAAATAAGTAATCTTAGAAGTCTTCAAAGTCTCTGGTACGTCTCTTTACATTTTAATTCACAGCCCCAATCTCCGGGTGGTTTTTTTTTTTTTTAATGAATGAAGTTTTGTTTCTCTCTCAAACATGAGTTTCATCTGATTTCAATCCAGACTTCTTTTTTTGTTATCCAATCATTGAATTTAGTATTTTTTTAGTGATAATTGGAATTGGGTTTTGTTTTTCTCCTATAATCATGAAAAAACCAGTTTTTTCATCAAAGATTGGATTTTTATCTCATGAAATCATCTAAAGAGATTGCATTTTAGAAAAGAGTTAATGTTATGATTACAGTTTGGTTAGAAGTGATGATTGAGTGAAGAGGAGAGAGATATAAACTTGTTTGATGGGTATTTATGAAGTTTAGTTTTTTGTAGATTGGAGTACTGAGGATAAATGAGACTGGCTTTGCTTCCGAAACATGTAACTACAGTCGTAAGATATCAAAAAGATCCTCTCAAGGCTTTAGAAATGTTTAAATCTGCTACGAAGGAAGAGGGTTACAAGCATACATTATTCACTTACAAGTGTATGGTTGAGAAGCTTGGTTCTCATGGGGAGTTCGAAGCAATGGAGGGCGTTCTTGAGGATATGAGGAGGAATATCGACAATAATTTAGTAGAAGGAGTTTATATTGGAGCTATGAGAAATTATGGAAGAAGTGGGAAGATCAAAGAAGCGATTGATGTTTTTGAGCGGATGGATTTCTTCAAATGTGAGCCATCTGTTCTTTCTTATAACACGATCATTAACATCTTGGTTGAGTATAAGAATTATGATCAAGCCCATGCGCTTTATATGAGAATGCTAGACAAAGGGATTGTTCCTGATGTATACACTTTCACCATTAGGATAAAATCCTTTTGTAGAACAAGTAGGCCCCATGTTGCGTTGAGGCTACTTAATAACATGACTTCCCAAGGGTGTGAAGTCAATGCAGTTGCATATTGTACAGTGATTGGAGGGTTTTATGAAGAGGATTATCGAATTGAAGCGTATGAGTTGTTTAATGAGATGCTTGAGGTAGGTATTTGTCCTGATGTAACTACATATAATAAGCTCATACACACACTTTGTAAGAAGGGGGATGTTCGGGAAGCTAGAAAGCTTCTTAACAAGGTTTTTAAGAAGGGAGTTTCTCCGAATTTGTTTACATATAATTTGTTCATCCAAGGGTTTTGTAAAGAGAGTAAAATAAATGAGGCTGTTCGATTGTTTGATTGTATATATAGAGAGGGACTTATGCCGGATGTTGTATCATATAATACACTTATACATGGCTTCTGTAAGATACTTAAGGTTGCTGAAGCTAAGAGCTATCTGCATAAAATGGTGAGTGAAGGGTATGAACCCGATGATTTCACCTACAATACTATTATAGACGGTTACTGTAAGTTGGGTATGGTACAAAATGCATTTCAAATTCTAAAAGATGCAGTTTTCAAAGAGTTTATACCCGATCGTATCACATACTGTTCCCTGATTAATGGGTTATGCAACGAAGGTGACATAGATAGGGCCATGGAAGTATTTAACGATGCTCTTGAAAAAGGGTTGGAGCCTGATATTATCATCTACAACTCTTTAGTCAAAGGGCTATCTCAGAAGGGACTAATCTTAGAAGCATTGGAGCTAATGAATGAGATGACAGAGAAAGGTTGCACTCCCAATACATGGACTTATAATATAGTTATAAACGTGCTGTGTAAGATGGGTTACGTGTCGGATGCTGATAACCTTATCAATGATGCCATAGGTAATGGGTATCTTCCTGATATCTTTACCTTTAATACATTGATCGATGGCTATTGTAAAAAAGTGAAGTTTGATAATGCAATAGAGATATTAGGTAGGATGCAGGTTCATGGTGTTACTCCAGATGGCATCACTTATAACACCTTGTTGAACGGTCTCTGCAAGGCTGGGAAGGGTAAAGATGTGGAGGAGACATTTGAAGAGATGGTGTCAGTAGGATGTGTTCCTAATGTTGTCACATATAACATACTTATAGAGAGTCTATGCAATGGACGCGAAATGAAAGAAGCTCTAGATTTGATTGCGAAGATGGAAAAGGACGGATTGACTCCGGATTCTATTACTTTTGGCACATTAATTCATGGGTATTGTGAGGATGGTAATATCGAGGGAGCCTACAAACTATTCAGAAAGATGGAGCGACAACTCCATTTCCCGCATACAAGTGCTACATACAACATCATGATCAATGCGTTTGCGAAGAAGCTCAACATTATCATGGCTCAAAAGCTTTTCAAGGAGATGGGTGAGAGAAACTGTTTTCCTGATAATTTTAGCTATCATGTCCTAATTGAGGCTTATCTCAAAACTGGGGATGCTGATAAAGGATATATATTTCTCATGGAAATGATCAATGTGGGTTTTACTCCGTCTTTGACGACTTTTGGGCGTGTAATTAATAGTCTCTGCTTCAACAGTAGAGTAAGTGATGCGGTTGCTGTAGTTCACCTCATGGTGGCAAAGGGTATAGTCCCTGACACGGTGAATGCAATATTTGATGCTTCTAAAAGGTTTGTCGCAGCACCTAAGATTGTTGTGGAAAACTTGTTAAAAAAAGGTCACATAACTTATCCTGCATACGAACTCCTGTATGACGGTATTAGAGATAAGAAGCTAATAAAGAAAAAGCGTCGCAGAAATTGTCCTTAAGATTTTGATGTCAGTTCGGTGTTTGAAAAACCAAGCTTCCAGTATGGAGATTCAGCAAGAGCATTAAAAGAAGATATTGAGAATTAATCCATGGTACTTATGGGTGACAATTTGATTTCTTAAATGTAACACCATAGTCCGTCGTTATGCTGAGCCAATATGCATTGTGCTTCTTTTGCATTTCAGTAATAAACGGAGTAAGTAGAAACGTCAGCTGAAAAATAGTGGAGTGTTGGTCGTTTTGTGGTATGTGTTGTTGTTTTATGAAAGTCTTCTTCTTGTTAAGGACAGCCTATTCCAAGCCTATGATTGGGTTGAAAATGCTCCAATTCCAGTCATGGTTCAAGACATGGACCGATATGATTTATCAAAAAATAAGGGGACCAATACACTGTTTTGGTGGATATACTGTATTAGAATATAGTTATTTATTTATTTTTTAAATCAGACGGTAAATAATTGTGACATATCAGTTAAAAAATATTTTATTGTTATCTTGGATGATCTATTTATTATATTTGTATGCATGCTTTAGCACATGTAACTGCACAAATCTATCTATTTGTGAGTTGAACATAAACCCCTGTAAAGCTTTTATCATATAGGTCCCTAAGTTGCCTAAGAATTACATGTAAGACTTTAAAGTTTAAAAACTTCCTTTGGGTCTTAATATTGAAGATTACTTTCAATTAGGATCCTGAGGCATCTTAATTGTTGTTAAATTAGAAGGGGAAATTTGCATGAGCAAATCCGAGTTCATATTTGATGACAACCTAGACTTCAAGAATTCTGGAAAGTTTTTTGAGTACCGCACTTAAATCTGTTAAGTTCTTTATCTTTTGTATATGGCTAACTACAAATATTCTATGTGGCAGCTGTATATGAGAGACGGTGAAAAAGATAAATCAAGGAAGACAGAGGGTATTGGTAACTCATATTGGCCAAGCTCCAGAGTAGTCAAGCCATATACAGAGGAGATTTTCTCTTTTTGCTGGTAATCCTGATCTTATCTGAACAACTACATAACTAATTTACATAAATCATATTGCTCATAGATTCATATTTACTTATCTGCTACTACTTTTCCCTATGAAGTCTACATAGAGTTTATCTAAAGTGAAATGTTGTCAGTATTCTTTCCAGCAATGATATCTATTTGTGTTGGTGTGGGTGTGAACTTGGGCTTATCTGTAGATGCATACTTGATGTGTACATGGGTCTTTAGTTTCTAGCAGTGCAGTCGATTTCCCGTGGGACCATACCATCTTAGGCCCCAGCAAGAAATTAAATACCAAAGTTTTCGCGCTAGGAGCTATTGTTTGCAGCTAACGAAGCGCTAGTGAAACGCCTCCCGAAGACCGACCTACCTCACTAAGCTGGAAAACAATAGCTCCTTGAATGAAGCCTGAGAATTCGCCTGTATGTGAAAGTTATGGATACCATCTTCAATATTAAATTTGATACCCAAATGGGACTCAAGCTTGGTCCTGTTCAGATTAATCCATTCAACATCACCACTGACGAGTTTTCTCGAGTCACTTTCAAGGTTCAACATTACCACTGACGAGTTCTTAACAAATTGGAGTTTGTCCTAAAATGTCAAGGTAAAGAATTCAAGCTTAATTCCATTCGGGCAGACAAACTATAACCATAATTGCCGAGGGGTATGAGGAAGAAAAGTGCTCTGCAGCTTCCTACAGCTTCCTACTTGTTGGTACAATTTGAGTGCTTCAGAATTAGTTATTTTATCAGCCCAGCGGTGTTGATAGATTATTGGAGAAACATTTCCATAGGAAAAGTTCAGTTCTCGGGATGATGGATAATTAAGAAATTTTCATTTAAGGGAGGGGGGCTATTCTGCCATTTGATTCGTGATTGCTATCTCATGGATCTTCATGTGTATATCACGGGGGAGAATCACTAATATCTTTGTATGATAGGCGGCTTAGCCTCTCTGATCCACTAAAGCCAGTAGTAAATTAGGTAAACATGCAAAATAGAAAATGAAAAGTACTTTAGCTGGTAACAGAAGATTCCAGTTTCAGATAAGCCAGATTAGCTGTAATCAATGTGCAAGGGCGTTTGTGGAGTTTGTAGGACCTCATTTGCTGTTTTAGGCTTGATAGAGTTCTGGATAGTGTTTTGGCCAAAGTCATGGTGGTTTTTCTGATGAGCTCACTAGGGAATCTCCAATTATTGTGGAGGGAATTTCATGCTGGTTAAGGAAGGTTGATGTTTTCAATATCCATTTATCTTTGAATTTTTTGGTATTCTTCTAAATTTTGTGTCTTTTATAGTACCATTTTACTGTTTACAGTATTCAGTATATTTGTTTTGAAAGGCCATAACCATTGATTTTGACTCTTGCTGTAAGCAAGTGGTGGTATGGAAAATTGTTTTATCTGAAGGAAGTTGCCCAAAGGGACACAAATCTGAAATTAGTTTCCATATGATCTTGTTCTTAGCAAACAATGGTTTGTTTACACTTTGTTAATCCCTCACTCCATGTGCTCCTTGTTATTTGGTTATTGCGGCAAAGCTCCCAAAAAAGGAGAAGAATCTTAACCCTAAATTAAGAACATAAAGCCGTTTAAGATATAGAAACTTATTTGAATGTCTCCTCAGAGGAGAAAAAAAGAGAGAAGAATCTTAACCCTATTTCTCTTTCGAAATACTTTCTTATGGTAATTTAACAATAAAAAAATAAAAAAATAATCTTACCCTACTTCCTCTTCTTATTGTTTGATAGGAATTTCATTAAAATCCCTTAACCCTTAATTAATTTCTACATATCTATTATCTTCTCCTAATACAAATTACTTTCTTGTGAAGTTAGCAACTCCAGAAGAAAATATTACCCTGTACCAATCTCCTTGGTTTTATTAGGAATTCATCCCTAAGCCGTTCATTTCTTCAATTCTCTATCTTCACCTATTATTCTTTTCTCCTCTTTTTGATGTTTTCCTCCACTTCAATTCAAACACTAAGTTGAAGGATGAGAGGTGTGAATCTGTAAACGAGAACCTCAATTCATAAGAAAACAATGGGATCACGGGATCTAGATTGAAACCACATTTTTCTGTTGAACCTCCCAATAGAGCTAAATGTGCAAGGTTAAGGTGAAATCTCATAGAATTTTGAGGATTTGTTGGAAAGATCAATGGAGGAGAAAGAAGAGAAAAAGAACATAACAAAGAGAAAGAGAAGAAATCGATAAAACAAGAATGGGGGTGGTAGTGCTAATAATAAGTGGCTTATTGGGAGGAAAAACTGAGGCAAAGTGCCCTTTGTATTGTATTCATCCAGCTGATAGTTGAAACTAATATGATTTTACTAATGTGTAGCAGGGATTTAACAAGGGTCTCTCTAATTTCTTGCAGGATCGAATACATGAGAATTAGCATTATATATTAGGTTCATATACCAACACATACATATTTTAACTTATATACTTAAACGGATCATAAAATAGTGCATTGTGGTTGGTCGTGTTCACATCCCAATGCATAGATCTACCTAAAACATGTATGGAAAATGTAATATGAATCTCTATAATGTCTTAATAATTATCATATCTCATTTTCCTAAAACATGTATAGAAAATGTAATATGAATCTCTAGTGTATAACAAAATTCCTCAAAAGTTTGAACTTTTCCAGGTATTAGCAAAGGATGGCGGCCTCCTGCTCGCTGGAGAAACAAAATGCACCAGCAACATCTGCAGCTACTCTTGGATTTATGCAGCTTGCGATACAACAGGCAAAGCTTGCAATAGATAGCCTCGAAGTTCCTGTTGGATGTGTGATTGTTGAGGATGACAAAGTCATTGCTTCGGGAAGAAACCGGACAACTGAGACCCGAAATGCAACAAGACATGCTGAGATGGAAGCCATTGATGTCCTACTTGAAGAATGGCAGAAGGTTGGGCTTTCAGAGATGGACGCTGGACAGAAATTTTCGAAATGCGACCTTTATGTCACATGTGAACCATGTATCATGTGTGCTTTTGCATTATCGATTATCGGTATAAGGGCCGTATATTATGGGTGTGCTAATGAAAAATTTGGAGGTTGTGGATCAATTTTGTCATTACATTCTGAGCAGCTCTCTAGCGATGAAATTTCACAAGGAAAAGGTTTTAAAAGTACTGGAGGAATAATGGCAGAAGAAGCTGTTTCTCTCTTACGAAGTTTCTATGAACAGGGGAACCCTAATGCACCAAAGCCTCACAGGCCTCTTCAAGTATAACAGTGAGTGAATATGCAGCCAATTTCAGCATTGGAAAAATAGGATCTTTATGGGGGCTTATTAGAGCATTGAAAGTGAAAAAGAAATTATTATCTGTTTTGCAAGAAAAGTTTGTAATGTTTATTTGGCAGAGGTATTTCGGATTGCCAACTCCGTGTTAGTCAATCTTTCAAATGCAGTCTACAAGAGTATGTCGCTTACAGTGTACATTTGAGACATATACCTGTTATGTTTTTTTTTCCAGAAACTTAATTGTATCCGGGGAACTTGTGATCCAATAAAGTACTTTGTTTCACCAAAATTTGAGTTTTAAGGTAGAACTGAATGGTCTTGTTTTGTAGGCTTTGTTGCTAAGTTTCTCACAGTGCAAATAGATACCAACACGTCAACAGGTGGGCGTGATGAAAGTTAATCGCCTCCCAGGCTTATGTGGATGCAACTCTATGTCACTAACTAGCCTAGTGATCCGGCTTTAAACCCCAGAATCTCACAGTGCAATTTATTGCGTACCACTTTCATTAGTTCGTTGATCGCTAGCGTCCACGGCCAAGTTTAACCCCCAGGGTACCAAGGCCGATCATCGCCTGTTAGAATCAAGGCAAATCTGACGATTTTTATTTGAAAAATAAGTGCAACTCAGATGCTGTCGGAGCAAAAAGGTGTTCTAGTTCCCCCAAACTCAGACGAACCTCCACCGTGCTCGAGATAACTCTTATGTGACAGCAAAGAAGTATCAACTATGCCGACGTGGCCAAATTCTAAGTTAAGGAGTAGATGTTTTTCCCCTACTCCACACTATCCTTATCCTCAACCAACCTCTGTCTCTCTCTCTCTCTCTCTCTCCAAAACGAAATCTAAACATTTGAAGCTTTTGGCGCCAAATTTAAACTCAACAATGGCGACTTCAATCACAACCTCACAAATTCAATCTTCGATCCTCACTTTCTCTTCTTCTCTCAATCCCAATGGAAACCACGTGTTTCTTCTCAGAAGAACAAACCCTTCTTCTCTATCACTTCGTTCCTCGAAGATTCACCAATCGAATCAACTTCTAGGGTTTCGAAACCCAATCGAGTATCTAAGATTTGAAAGGGAGCTCTGTTCAATCAGTTGTAACAGCTCAAAGGAGGATGGTATTCAACCAAAGGTAAGATTCACTGCTTCAGTTCTTGTTTTGAATTGAAAGATTATGATATGTTTACTTATTAGAACCCTCGTTAATTGAACTTGTTTTGATTCAATTCAAGTAAAATGCCCTAATATATGTGATTTGAAGTAAATCAAGTAATGGGTATGCCCCTGTGATGGTATTTGTGTGGTCACAAGTTGCTCTAATTCACCCTTGTTTTTTGTATTTACAAATTTTTTTTACTATAGACATTCTTTGTGCTTACAATGAAATGTGGCATTAATATTCTTGTAAAAATCACCAAATTTCAAATTTATGAAAACGTTTTAATATGTTATGTTCAAATGAATGCATTCAAAGGATATTTACATATTGTTATGTTCTGCTTAGGGAAATGGACCGGATTGGCCCATTCTCAAGCGATGGGTTGTGCTATGGAAATGGCAAACAGTTATCCTCACCATGATTGCATGTGGATTAAGGTGCCTTTCCTTCTTCTTGTTTAACTTCCTCTTTAGCCGAAAGTTACTTCTATGGGTAGCTAAGTAGTGATTCAAGATACTTGTTAACTTCAAAGATTTATCGTGTATGAGATAAAATTCATCTGATGTTGAGAGGCTCTATGACGCCAGAAGAACATGAAAATGTCTTCATGCTCGAAACAGTTTTATGCATTCAACAGTCTTTGAGAAACAGAAAACTGGCATTTTTTCCTTAGAAATAAATATGTTTCCCCCCCTTAAATCAAGTGCCAATTACCTATAATATTTATAAATCATTGGAAATTTTTATTAGCTACAAAGTGCTCAGATAAAGCAGATAATTTTTTTCTAAGTGGCATAATATTAAACAACTAGAGTCCTAGTAAGCTTAAAAAAAAGAGAGAATAAAAGTCTATATTCATCAAGATTTTCTCGGTACTACATAATAAAAGAGACGTTAATGAAGAATGTGTCAACATATTAGGATTATAGCAATCCTATAAATCTACCTATTTTCACAGTTTTGTACGGAACCCTGTTTAATTTATCCACAGATTTTTGTTATTTTTTATATGAGATTAACATCATTTTAAAGTGAAACTAATGTTTATTGAAGCAGTTTTGTTTTGACAGGATTGGTAGAGACCGCAAGTTTGCCATATCTTGGAGTGCAGATTGGAGAACTGACTTTAAATGAGAAGGCAGAAATACTGTTTGTGGATCAGGCGTATGTATTTCTTACTACCATTCTTTCACTTTCAGATATGTTTTCTTCTTTTGAAGAAATATAGGGTACATGCGAATTGACTTTATGTCAGCCCACTCACAGTATACCCATATACTTGCAGTCATGCGATTGTAATTGCCTAGTTGAGAATGAGTGACGTGAGTTGATTTTTCCTTAGCAGTGGTTGGTCTATTAGTACTTTAGTAGTAAACAACAGAATATAATTGTACTAGACTGCACCACTATATGATGCTCAGGACCATATCCTCTCATGCTAATAAATACGGAACCCTGTACGAACTGTCAAAACTTGGATTACTGCGAAAGAAGACACCAGAAATACAAAATTTATTAGGTCTCCATACCTGATAAATATGGATACTTCCACTCATAAATCCAAATTGAAAGCTTTTTGGGCTGTTTATAGGCATAATATGACTCCTAAAATAATTGCATGATTGTAAGCCTAGACTACAATCTTATCTAACGGTGCTATAATAAGATATGTTGCTCTGGACTGTGTCCCCCTCAAGCTGATAACGCTTAACATGTGAAATTGGATTAAAGTAAAGAAAAGAAAGAATATGACCCCTTAACTAATAAATAAAAGTACTTTTCACTCATGAAGTTCCACTATGTACCTTAGACGGATAATAACTCTCCTGACTCTCCTGATCATTCTCTTGTAACCGGAACTCTTCAAAGCCCCACAAGTTCATTGTAAAACCGGCATCAAAATTTTCCAATTTGCCATTTTTTCTCTCAAAAAAGAACACAAGTTTTATAAGCTACAGTTGTGAAATTTGTGGCAGCTTCTGCCTATTTTTTCTCAGGGGATATATAGGAATGATGTGGAGCTTGTATAGGAATAATAAACCACCACATGTCTCGTAGAGATTCAGCACACTGAAATTCCAAAACATTGCTAAGCAGCGAAAAGGTTACATTGGTAGCAAAAAAGCTCGAGTGATTGAATAGTTGCGAAAAACACAGTACCAAAAAATTAAGTGGATAGGTTTTCTGCAGGAAAGATGAGTGTTGCCATTTTTGTTGGAATAAACTAATCATAGTGGGGATTTCGGTCCAGTGGAATGTGGCGGCATAGGTTGTCTTAAAGGGGATTTGAATTTGAAATGGATAAATGGTGTGGAGCGTTCACTGGTTTGAACTAGAATGAAGGCAAGCAGAAAAGGCATAACGAAAAAATAAATAAGTGGAATAAGTAGCTCCATGACTGAAATTAATTGTGACCATCCGGTTTGGACCCAGTGCACCAGAAGTGCGCCCTAAACTTGTTTCGCTGGAGCTAATCCTGGGCCTTATCTTTTTGATCGGACAATTAAGGCTTTCTTTTTCAGTTTGGATCAAAAAGATTATGGTTTGAAACCTAAATGTTGTAAAACAAAAAGAAAAACTCCATCCACTGCCCCTGCCCTTCTGCTAATTTCTTTTTCCTCTTTCGGCATGTTTTCTTCCCTAGTGAAAAGCACAGCTGTTTTCGACGGCCCATTATTAAGTGAGAAATTGGCATTCACAAATTTGACTGGCTTTGGAAATTTCAGTTCTGTGGAAAGTAAATCATATAACATAGGGGAATCACGATACTCTTAAAAGTAGTGCAAATCTAAGCTATAGTTGTTTGTGGCATTTAACAAAGGAAACTTCTTCTATGAACAGATGAAATTTTTTATATCTGAAAGGAAATTACATAAGAGAATAGATTGATCGTCAGATATTTATTTTGACGGAACCCAATAACTGAACAAGAGACTTTGCAGATCTTTTTGGTTTTTATCGTATGCTGAAAACTAAAAAAGAACGACTAGGCACACCAAACTCAATGGAAGATGAGTACGGGAGGGAGGAGAGAATTGTTGAGTAAGTTTTGATGTTTGCTTCTAAAAATAGTTGGCCTATTCATAGGCATAATAAACTTAAACATCAGTTGCACACTTACTCATGTAGACTACTGGGTTGATCCGCTCCATAAGTTAACAGGCCAATTGATTTTCTTTGAGTCTGTCTCTAGAATGACCAAAGCCATACTATTAATCAGACGATTTGGTTTATAAATGCAGTACCACTTACTAGTTCCTGATCATTAAGTATACTTCATCCTTGTCAAAAGATAAAAACAGTAATGTAAATATAATGCATCTCACACCTTTAGAAAAGTGTACTTCTATGTGATTGATGAATTGCCCTTACAGTTAGATTGCTTACCAAATCTTTTTCTTGCTTATATGTTTTTCTTTTTTTTTAAATTTCTTCAATTGGGTCTCTTCAAGTAATAATTTTTTTATAAAATCATTGACCTTTTGCTCTTTTTTGGCAGCATTGCCAGTGCAGCTACATTAGGCGTCCTATATAGTCTTACCAACAGTTTTCAGCCTCTTCCGGATGATGCTTTCCACTTTGGTACATTTTTCTATCAATGCAGTTTAATTTCTTACGCACTTGTTCTTAATTGGTCATGTTTCCATGTTAATGCATTTTTAACTGTAAATGGAAAAGCAGTGTTAATCACAAATGGGATTGTATTTTTTTCTTTCAGAACTGAGGGAACCTTTCAATCTACAAAATGGGTGGCTTTTGTGGGCAGGAATTGGTCTTATCGCTGCCCTCTCTGCTATTGCATTACTTGGAGTTTCCATGTCCTTGCTTGGCGGCGAGAACCCACAAAGAGAGGTTAGATAAGATAAGGATGTTTACATTTTAGGTGCTTGATAATGACCCATCTTGTGTTTTTTATAAAGGAAAAATGAAGAGGTGCTTAATAAACGACTGATCTTGATTATAAGATGGTACTGGGGGTACTCTACATTTGCGTATTAAATCATGTAACAGAGTTTTATCCCTATGACCTAGTTCCATCAATATGCCAGTGTAGTCAAAGCTTAATTGGGCATGTGAGTAGCGTGAGTTTTTTTTTTTTTTTGAATTTTAGGCTGTATGATTCTTATGCGACATGAGTTTGATTGGTACATGAAAGGGAATTTGAATTATGATTATTTTTTTAAGCACATTATGTGGTCTGCTTAAATAGTTTATGTGTAAGGATATGACAATATATAGAATAAATATACTAAAGCAGATCTTCCAAAAACACAAAAGCGAATTGCCAGATCCTAAAACTAGGTTTACCTCAGTGTGAAATAAGTGCAGTTCAAGTCTAGCAACCCTAATGGTTTCTTTATATTTTATTCACTTTAAAACTTCATTGGAAAGTCATTATTTGTAAGTTGGGCTCCCCAAAAAATCTTTTCTATCGAAGTTCACTGCAACCTCTACTCAACATATTTTTCTAGGGCCGACGAATTCTATAATCAGCATTCTAATGAGGCTGTGTGGCGAATGCATACACTGACTGGACAACCCGAGTAACCCAACTGCAAGCATAATATTCTACCTAGTCAGGGGTAGATAAATTAGATTCCCATCTAAACAACAATAGCCGCTTGGATCTTTATACCACATCCCCCTGCTCGAAGCACAACTTTACTCTTGGATCTTTAGGTGTATCAACAGGCTTGCATGACAATATACTTTCCTTTTAAGAGACTCCTGCCTTACTTGGAATAAGCAAGTTTGACAGAGACTAATCGGAAGCAATGATTATGAAAGTCTTTTCAATTTCAGATAAAATCAAACTAGGGTTTGCAGTTTTCCCCCAAGCTCAACATAAGAATCCTCTCCCAATACTAACTAGAACAATGATAACTCCTCCCTATTTATAATTATAGAGAGATGGAAAATTATAAATAAATGAAAAAATAAATTAGAATGGTGACGGTATGACACCTTTCCTCAAGACTAGCTTTAATCATTGCAGTACCCATTATATCACTACCGCTATAAATCAAAATCCTTCCAGCGAGTCAAAATCTTCAAACCTCAGCCCTCGTATGCACGAATGATGATGACCAATACAAAATTGTCACCTAAATGTGAAACATGATTGTTTCCATGATCTTAATTTTCCCTTCAAAATGCCTATCATACCACAAGAAAATCATTCAATCGCATACAAAGTAAGGTCCCACAAAACTTTACCAATCTTCTTTTTAAATAATTAACACCACCACGCTTTTAAAGTTGTAGTAAAACCCCGATCGAATAACCGTGAGATACCAAAAAGGTTAAGGAAGTGGTTTCAAACCCCGTCGCAATTCGGCAGTGTAAGAGTAAGTGGTCAATGGACTCACTCGTCAAGCCACAAATTAGGCACAACGGATTCGTCTCCATACCTCTAAGCTTGTTTTACTCGATGTTCGCCCCCAAGCCACTCTAATAAAGGAAGATTACTTTAGATTGGAATCTCCTTCTTACAAGCTAAGCGTCTCAGGAAATTCACACTTCGGTGCCCACCTCTATTGGGGCGCAATCCTGTAACCCAACATTTTATGTAAAGGGCTCGGTCTCCTATACAACCTCACTCCTTGTGATACGAGCACACCCTTTTATCCCCACATGGAAAGCCATGTGAGAAGTGGGGACTAGGCTAGCTTGTGAGAGGGTCGTACATGAATCCCACGAGCCTTATGTCGCAGTTGAACGTATTTATTTGGTCCTACATCGCAGGTCATAGAAAGAAGCCCTAACGGGATAGTTCCGTCATAAATGGGGCCATGCAAGGCACCTTCTAAGTTTCATTCCCATAGAGATTATAAATAAGAGCCGAGGGTAACCCTAGAGGCAGCGTTTTAAAAAATGCATTGAGGCTATGCCTCAAGGCGCGCCTCACATTGTTTTCTTTAAAAACGCACTGAGGTTATAGCTTTGCATTGAATCTGAGGCTTAATGAGGCTATAGCCTCACATCATGAAGGCGTATTGGAGGCGCATTGAAGGCATAGTTGAAGGCATAATTGGAGGCGGCATAGGCGAAAGAACTATAAGTTTCCTACAAAAAAATAATTTTCATCTTTTCTCATATCTTTTTTTTCTTCAAAAAAGACCTCATATATTTATGCTAATACCCAAAACAATCCTAGGGGTCTTGTTATTAGGTCTCTCTCTTATTTCCTCTTGCAGAGAAGTAGTCGCTTATAAGTTTGTTTCAATTTTTACTATTTCTATTAGAATTTTGTTCCTTATTTTAATTGGTCTGAAATTGATTTTATTTCCTTTTTTAAATTTATTCTCTTTTCTAATTTATATGTTATTCTAATTGGCTTTCACTTTAGAATTTGCTTCTTTTTCCTAATTGATTCCTTCTCTAATTCTCCTTGATTTATGAAAGATTTATAGCTAAATGACATTTTTAATAGTTTTTTTGTTGAAAAACTGAGGCTTACGCCTCACATTGCCTCCGCCTCACTAAGCCTTGGATGCCTTCACCTCCGCCTTTTTAAACACTGCCTGGAGGCGATCCTATTTTCAGCAACATGTTCCCTCCTCTGTTCTCCTAAGTCCTAGCCGCCTAGGAATAGGAAGCAACAACAGAGGAGCTGTGTAACAAAGTTTAGGGTCGGCGCCTGTTCGGCGAGGGATCAACTCGGATCAATTCAGGGAAATCGGGAAGTTTGGGGGAAAAATACTACCTAGTATATATGCAAAATTTTATAAGGCACTCATTTAAATTTCTCTCATGAAGTTCACAATAACAACAACGTAACACAACATATGAAAAATTTGCATGTCTTCGAGGTTATTTTAACTTGAAGACTTGAGCATTGGGTTCTAGTCTTCTACAAATTAAAAATCTGAAAGGGAGAGAAAATGATAAGGAAGAGGGTGAGAAATACATATGTATCATTTTCGAGTAAGGGATAGTAGTAAGGGTTAAGGTTAATATTTATTCCTATAAAACCTCCTACAAAGCCTCCTTAAAAGCTTCCATAACGTTAAAAAAGTCGAGGTTTTTTTCTACTTTCGATCTGAGAAAATCTTGAATAATCGGTGAAACTTCAAAGATTGATTTGTTCGCCGAACATGAGGTTATTCGCCAAGATATTCAACTACTAACCAAATCTTAGAATTTCAACGACTTTTGAAAAAATCACCGAGCTTTTGACCAGCTAGTACCCTTCTCTGGTGACTTAGACAAACCACAAACCATTACGCAAGTATTGTAATCCTCTGATATCAAAATCTCTCGAGTACTAAGAGGCTACAATTGGCGTTGTCTATGTTTCTCCATTTTATTCTACAAAGCAACAATTGTCTCCACCAGTTTCCAAGTTGCATACCATAAATAACCTCTTTCCCTATACTTCTTCACAAGTTTCTTAGAATTAGTATAACCTAGTTTCTCTTAGACACCTCTTCTTGTACTTCATGCAAAAGACATTTTTAGTATCCAACTTGTATGCTGCCCAACCCAAATAGACAACAAACGGTAACATCAGACGAACCTATGTAACATGGACACTCCATATTCCTAAAAAAATCCGTGTCCAAACGTGTCGGACACACTGACACTCGTGTAGACACTCCAATGGACATTTCATGCTTAGATGATAAACTTTTTTACCTAACTTTTAGAAAGTTTCCAATTCTTATACATGTTATTCAACCCTACTAACTATTATCATCGTTTGTGTTTGTTATTAGTTGTAAATTAACCCATAAGTTACTACCATAATTATATATTCATTATGCATTCACATATAATAAGACACAGTCCAAGAAACATGAAGAATGATAATATCTTTTTTAGTTATAAGGCAGTGTCCGCGCTTTCGCTTATTTTGAAACTGTCGTGTCCAACACCTTGTACCCGTGTCGATGTTACATAGAGACGGACTAAGTTGAGATGGCATACTGGAGAGAACATCTCAACTAAATTAAAACTAGAGGTTTGTATATAATCCTTAGCTACCAATGACACCAATTAGGTATTGAGGTGTACTGTACTGAAGGTACTTCACCGTATAAACTATACCACCCATCCGCAACCAACTTCCTTGATCCAGAAGGATCTATGAAGTATTACTAATTTAGTGTCTTACTTCTATTTAGAGTATTACTTTAATTTAACAGTAAGAGTCCTATTGTAACTAGGAACTTGTAACCCTTATAAAAGGGGCAAGGCTAGGTAAGTCCTATTTGGACTTGGAACTTGTATCTAACCCTTATAACCCTTATAAAAGAGGTAAGGCTAGGCAAGTCCTATTGTAATTAGGAACTTGTAATCTTTATAAATGGGGCAAGGCTAGGCAAGTCCTATTGTAACTAGAAAATTGTAACCCTTATAAAAGGAGCAAGGCTAGGCAAGTCCTATTTGGGCCCTATAAAAGGGGCAAGGCTAGGCATTATTAGATGAGGTTAAATCAATGGAAATTCTAAGAGAGAGACTTAGGGCTTGAGAGGAATTCGATTGTAATTGATTTCTATTAAGCAATTGAAGCTCTAAAGGGATTTTTCCCAACCAATTGGTTTGTTTTTCGTACTTTTCTGCTAATTAGGGTTTCTCTATTCGTATTGTGGATTAAGTGGTATCAGTTTTCCAGTTACGATTCTCGGGGGTGATTTTGGTTTATGGTCTCTACACGTGACAGTCTCAAGCAAACGAAGGAGAAGCTAGTGAGTCCGTTGACGATTCACCGGAACCCTAACTCGAAGGTCAATTTGAAGATGGACGATTCCGACGATCGACTCACGACTTTGGAAACGACAGTTTCCGACCTAACTACTACTGTAGGCGAGTTAGTAGAACAATTACGTCTCGCGAACCTTGCGAAGGCTTCCGCTTCGGTGAAACGGCGAGGCCGCTCGAGGAAAAAAGGGGTTCTGGAAGTGGATGGAGACGAGGGTACTGTGGAGATAGATAAGGATTCTAGTGATGCCGAACCAGGGAGTTTGAGTCACGAAGTAGGAAGTTTGAGTTGGAAAGAATTCAAGGTGTTAGTGAGGAACCAATTTTATCCAATTGGGTATGAACAAGAGCGATGGTACAAATGCCACAATTTGCGCCAAAAGTTTGGGCAATCCGTGCAACAATTCACTACGGAGTTTCATAACCAAGCGTTGGTTTTGGATATTGATGTGGATGAGTATAAGGTGTTCATGAAATATACGGAAGGTTTGTCGGAGTCCATTAGAAGAGAATTAAAGCTCTTTAATGTGGAAAATATTGAAGATGTTATTGTTAAAGCAATTGCTATTGAAGGCAAGTACTTGAAGAGTGACAAGAAAGACGACAAGAGCAAGTCGGGGTACAAGTCTAATTGGAAGTACGATCAGAAATGGGAGTCCAAAGGAGAGGGGTCTTCATCCAAGGGGAATTACTGTAGTCATTGTAAGGCTAATGGGCACATTTCAGTTAAATGTTGAAAACTTTACCCAGAGCTTCGGCTGAAGGAGGAGAGGTGCAAGAAAGAGAAACGTGCACTAACCGCAGCGATTATGGATCTTCCGGATTTAGAAAAGCCAAATCTTAAGCTTACTCTAATATTCAAGCAACCTATAGCTATCGACGAGGCGGCCGGGAAGAACTTTTTCATGTCAACATTCAAGTGAAGCAGAGCTTGGTCGAGGCCATCATTGATCCGGGTAGTCAGAAGAATTTAATTTTTGAAGCGGTGGTGAAGAAGATGGGTTTGGCTACTGTGGCTCATCCTAAGCCGTATGGTTTAGGTTGGATTAAAAAAGACGCGGAGTTGAAGATCACTAACCACTGTACGTTCAAATTTGCGATTACTGAGAAGTTTATTGACGAAGTGACATGTAAGGTGGTTCCGTTGGACGTGTGTCAAGTCATCTTGGGTAACCCTTATCTTTGGGACCGAGATACAATCCTTTACCGTAGAGCTCGCAAGTATCGTCTTGTGAAGGAGGGGACGGAGTTTAATATCAATGCGTGCAAGGAACATATCACTACTAATAATTTAGTAACGACGACTCAGGCGAAGAGGTTGGTTAATGCGAGTGGCAAATTTGTATTGTTGTTGGTGCGACCGGTTCAAGAGGGTCCGTCGGCTAAGGTGTTGTCTACTTTGGCAATGTCTCCTAAGCAACAAACCGATATGGGGAAGTTGCAAGAGGAGTATGAAGACTTGTTTCTGGGCATAGAAGGGATGTCGCGTAAGAGGGATATGGAGCATGATATCACCTTGGTGAATGGTGAGCCACTACCCAATATTGGGTTGTATCGAACTTCTGTTACGGAGTCTAATGAGATCAAGAAACAGGTACAGGAACTCCTGGAGCAAGGAGTTATTAATCCAAGTTTCTTACTTTGTGGTTCACCGGTGTTATTGGTGCCGAAGAAGGATGGGTCTTGGGGGATGTGTGTGGATTATCGGGCGCTGAACAATATTACTGTGAAGAATCGTTATCCGCTTCCACGGATTGACTAGCTTTTAGATTAGTTGTAGACGGCTCGGTTTTTCACCAAGTTGGATTTTAAGTCGGGTTACCATCAGGTTTGAATCCGGGAAGAAGATACTTGGAAGACAGCGTTCAAGACTAAGCAAAGACTATTTGAGTTGTTGGTGATGCCTTTTGGGTTATGCAATGCTCCGGCGACGTTTATGCAGTTAATGAATGAGGTACTTTGTGCTTTTATTGATGATTTTGTTATTGTGTATTTGAATGATATCTTAATATATAGTCAAACATGGGAGGAGCACCTTGGGTATTTATGTAAAGTGTTGGGCGTTTTGCGGTCACAACAACTTTTTCTAAATGGGAAGAAGTGCGAGTTTGGAAGAAAGAGCTAGTATACTTGGGATTTATTGTTGGTGGCGGCAAGCTTAAGGTCGATCCAGAGAAGG
The DNA here is from genome assembly GCA_014058105.1 of Kingdonia uniflora. Lineage (NCBI taxonomy): Eukaryota > Viridiplantae > Streptophyta > Magnoliopsida > Ranunculales > Circaeasteraceae > Kingdonia > Kingdonia uniflora. The sequence continues at coordinate 3,359,685 of JACGCM010001854.1, forward strand.
TCTCGGTCATTACCAATTGGCATAGACCCCGTACAGTGACGGAAGTGAGGAGTTTTATGGGTTCTTGTCATTACTTACAGAAGTTTATTCGACATTTTTCACAAATAGCCGTACTGTTACATTCCTTGACAAAGACCGAGGTACAGTTTGTGTGGAAAGAGCACCATGAGAAGACTTTTCTGTTACTGAAGCGCAAAATTACAGATGCACCAGTGTTAACGCTGCCCCAATTTGCAACAGCCTTTTGAGGTCGAGATAGATGCGTTAGACTATGCATTGGGGGCGATTCTTTTGCAGGATGGGAAGCCGGTTGCTTACCATTCTGAGATGTTTACAAAAGCAGTACGCAACTATCCTACCTACGATAACGAGTTCTACGCATTATATCAATCAGTGAAATATTGGTGGAGTTACTTACAGGGGAAGGAGGTTGTGGTACATTCCGATCACAAATCATTATAGTTCTTATCTACGCAGTCCAAGTTACAACAAGCTCGCCATATGAAGTAGATGTCGTACCTACAACAATTTACCTTATTGATCTAGTATAAGAAAGGAGTAGACAACAAAATGGCTGATATGTTATCTCGACCCCCATCACCAACTATTTCCACTTTGTTGGTAGCTATGCAGATACAACCTATTGTTTCTTCTGAGTACGTTACAGGGTTTGACGACGACAAGGAGCTCAATGCGATTCACGAGAAGTTGTTGTAAGGCAAGACATGCGAGTATGTATTGAAGGATGGTTTGATTTGCAGGGGCAGTCTACTTTGCATTCCAGAGGGTGGTGACCGTTTGCATTGGATTCAAGAGGCACATTGTTCCTGGGTGGCAGGTCATTTCAGGGTTAAGAAGACTTTTTTGAATTTGCGACATTATGTCTATTGGCCGAAAATGCAGGTGGATGTTGCTCGTGTGGTTCGTGGTTGCGTGATATGCAACACATCGAAGCCTTCCAATCGGAAGATTGAATTGTACTTACCATTACCAGTTCCTAGCCGACCTTGGGAGAGCATTTCGATGGATTTTATGGGTGGTTTGCCCATGACCAAGTGTAAGAATGACTATTTGTTTGTGGTGGTGTATCGATTCAACAAGATGATTATTCTTATTCCATGCCAGAAGACAGTCACCGGGGAAGGAGTAGCACGATTATTTTTCAGAGACGTCTGGAGGTATTTTTGGCTCCCTTCTATTATTTTTGATAGGGATAGCCATTTTTTGGGGCATTTCTGAAGATCGTTATGGGGTATGATGGACACTAAGTTGACGAGAAGTACCACTTTTCATCCGCAGACGGACGGGCAAACAGAGGTAGTTAATCGCACTTCGGTACATTTATTACGGGGATTCCATTCTAAGCATCCTAAGACTTGGGATGAGAGTTTACCGTATCTTCAGTTTGCGTTTAACCGGGCGATTCATGGTTCCACTTTGAAGTCTCCATTTGAAGTTTGTTTGGGGTACTTGCCTTAAAGACCTTTTGATTTGGCTTTTAGTCTTGGAGATAAGACGGTGTCAGGGAAGGAGGAAGAGGAACAAATTAAAGCTCAGCGTTTCATTGAGAGGATAAGCAAGGTTCATGAGGCGGTTGAAGCACAATTGAAGAAGACTCAAGCGAAGTATAAGGCTCGACCCGACAAGCATCGGGTTGAGTGTACTTTTCAAGAGGGCGACCTAGTTTGGTTGCATTTGGGTAAGGAACGGCTTAAGGGGGAAGGTAAGAAGCTCAAACCTATATGTTATGGTCCGTTTATGATACTCAAGAAGATTGGTGACAATGTATTCCAATTGGATTTGCCACATTTCATGAAGATGTATTCGGTGATTAATGCCGAGCATTTGAAGCTGTTTGAGCCGTCTCTTTTAGATGAAGACTTTACAATCGACACTCGCCTACTGTCAGTTAATGACTTATGGATAGAATGAGAAGATCCGTTGCAGGAGGATGGTATTCTGGAGAGGAAAGTTCATGCTACAAGACAGGGTGGTATTAAGTCGTTCTGAGTTGGGAAGAAGGGTCAGCTACCTAGTAAGTTGAAGTGGTACAGCAGGGAAATGGGCATAGCCGCATTCCCACATCTCCAGTTCTAGCTTGAGCAGGAGCTCAAGGCTCCTAAAGGGGTGAGCCATGATCCAGGAGGATCTATGAAGTATCACTAATTTAGTGTCCTACTTCTATTTAGAGTATTACTCTAATTTAGCAGTACGAGTCCTATTGTAACTAGGAACTTGTAACCCTTATAAAAATGGTAAGGCTAGGCAAGTCCTATTGTAACTAGGAACTTGTAACCCTTATAAAAGGGGCAAGGCTAGGCAAGTCCTATTTGGACTAAGAACTTGTAACCCTATAAAAGGGGCAAGAAAATTATATGAGGTTAGATCAATGGAAATTCTATGAGAGAGACTTAGGGTTTGATAGGAATTCAATTGTAATTGATTTTCGATTAAGCAATTGAAGCTCTAAAGGGATTTTTCCCAACCAATTGGTTTGTTCTTCGTACTTTTCTGCTAATTAGGGTTTCTCTATTCGTATTGTGGATTATTGTCTTCTTCCCTGCAGGAAAATTAGTAAGATCTTAGGACTGATTGATCTTGAGTGAACCTATTTTTTCACCTATTGCTAATTATTAACAGAGTAATATCATTAACTGTGCATACACAGTAGGAAAATACAAATACGACATATAGACATGGTGAAATTTTGATGTGGCTGTGAGAACCGATGAAGTGAAACATAATCGGCATGATAACAGGTTGTACATAAGAAAGTACCTATCTTCGAAGCAATATGCAATGCGGAAGATGAAAATTCAGTACGAGGTGCATCTTCATGAGAAGTTGATGATTGGTAGTTTTGTATTGGACCTCTATTCTCAAAATTATGAGAGGTGAGGTTTAATGAGACAGCTAGCCTTGTTGAACCCCATTTGATTGTTTGTGTGCCTCCTGCGTAAAGCTTTACTTTGTATATTCTCATCTTTGGGTTGTATCACTTTCCATTGCGGAGTGATCTTTCTGAGGTATCTGATAAACTTTACCTTTTCAAAAATGAAGTCGAAAATGCTATTTGTCATCATAAAGATGTAGTTTAAATTAAGTAATGATAGTCTAGGCATTGGGCACCTAGGGAACTCTTGTAAGCCTGTAGCTTGCCTTATCCATTAGCATCTTTGACTAAACTGGTATTGTTGGGTGTAATCTTTGTGCAAAACTATTAATAAGCAATATCTGCTCAGTTGAGTAGATATTATTAGGTTCCGACAATACATAATTAACTTTGATCCCTTTGCTAACTTTTGTTGTTGTTTCTTTCAGACTGATGCCCTAGTCCGCTTGCTACCATTGATTGGCTATTCAGGTGCAAGGTAAAAGACCTTGCTTTTATTGCGGCCGTTAAATTGCATTTCCTTTGAGAAACTTCGCTTAATCCTTTTAGAGCTCAAAAATAATTATTCCTATTCTAGTTTTACCATTTTATGATGTCATAGTTTGTAGAACTTTGGGAAAAAATAGTGATATCTCCAGTAACTTTTGTTGGACAGCACTTTTTATCTTGTAGGTATCACCGGTGTGTTGGCGCCAGTGCTTGAAGAGACCGTCTTTCGAGGGTTTCTGATGATGTCCCTCACTAAGTGGTAAAATTCATTTCTACGTACTGAGTATGTTGTTTAAATTTTATGCTAAATGTAGAAATATTGATTGAAATTCAAATATCCATTTATCGTCTCGTAGCAATTCTTTTGTAAGTGATAAATCATAGCATCTGGTCTATTAGGAGAAAAGGAACTTTTAAGATTGGCTAATAAGAGTTGAACTTGAGTCAGAGTGAGATCAATTAGGGGTAGCTTACATGTCTATTTCGTCTCTGAATTTCACTTGCTGGTGCCTGTGTCATTGAGGCTTGATGAAAGGAGTGTTTGGAGTTGGGTGCTCTGTTGTTAAAAGCGGCTGCTTTAAACATTAAGCGACACGAAGTGCATGAAAACGCAATGCATGCTTTGAACCCATAGAAGATTAAAAAGCGAGATAAAGTGGCCGCTTATAAAAAAAATCTATGCTGGTTAATGCGGAAAAAGCGAATGCTTAATTCATTATTTAACCAAAGGTCATTTTTCAAGGGTAGTTTTGACATTTAATTAATTTTATCGAATAAAAGATTTCTGCTAATTAGGTTTTCCTCTCTTTTCTATTATCTTCCATATCCTTTCGACCGCTCGACCTTAAATTAAAAAACTTCAATAAAATCAATCAATGGACCTCATAATTAACATCCGGGGACAATAGAACCAATCGTTTACAATAGTTTTGAACTTCGTATTTCGTGAACGAAGTTAGGGTTCATTGAAAATCAGCTACATTATTTTTATCTTTCTTTATGTGTTTCCAACTTTTTTTGGTTCTTCTTGACTACTATTTCTTCTGCTTTCGATTTCAATCTTTCTTTGTTCTTCAGAATTGAAATTTGTTCTTCTTTCATTTTCAACCTCTATCTTTGTTGTTCTTCGAGTCTTCTACACTTCTCCTTTCCTTCCCATTACAATATGTACGACTACAATTCTTGAAGATATGTTGAGGATGATTTCTAAAGACAAGGAGCTGATCTCGTCATTTTATATTTTTTTGGTATGAAGTTTAATGTGATATTAGTGCATTATGGTTTAGAGTGAATATGTATTTTTCAACCATTCGATGTTCTTAACATCTGTAATGATAATAAAAACAATGATCATTAAGCGGCCACTTCGCTTTTCGTTTAACGCTTTAAATAATTTGGAAGAAAATGCTTATGGTATTGCTTTCGCCTTTGACAACACAGGTTGGGTGGGAGAAGGTGATGACGTAAAAAGGGAAACGTCACTAGTTGATTTGGGAGTTGGTTTGAGGGTCTTAGTTTAAGTTTACTCCAGGATATGAACTCGGCTCTTCTACTACTGAATGCTGTGGAGAAATGGATATCTTTTGGATTTATCATTCTTTATTAATCATTATTAATTGTTATTGGTTTGCATATGGACTGGGACTATGGAGACTAGAGACCTATCTCTCACACATTGAACCTGTTAGGGTTGCTAGAAACAGGGAGGCCATATTCTTTGGCGTGATGTATGGTGCGCCCCCGAGGATGTTAGCCGAAGTGCACACATCACTCTATAATGACTGTCAGAGTCTTTGGGAGGGGAGTAAGGCATAATAAGCGATGTTTGCACTTTGGCTATGAAAATTTGTATGAAAACTCTATAATGCTTGCTATGAAAATTGGTAAAACTGCATTTTTCATTTTTACAAGTCTTTGGAAGGGGAGTAAAGAGTCTTAGGCTGAAAAGACAACCTCGGAAAGTTTGTCATGAGATATTCAATAAAATATTTTTGCCTTCTAAAAAAAGGCTGCAAAGACAACCTTGGTCGTGACATGCGAGAGGGAGAGTATGGGTGGAAGTGAAATTGAATCAAAGAAGGGATGTTCAAAGTTAGATCAGTGGGCAGGCATTTCTTGAAGGCTAAAACTGGTAGGTAGAATGATCGGGTTTCAGGGTTCCCAGTTAAATCCCTATAGATTATTTTATGCCCTAACTACAACCATGTCAGTGTCAAAGATTCAAAGTCTGTCAAATTGCAATGAAACTGTAATAAGCCAAGCATGATGCCTTCTCTAAAAGAAAGTCGACTGTCTCTTAGTTCATCATAACTTGTGCACTAGGTGCTACTGGAAAACTATATACATAAATCTAGAAGTTTAGGTGACTAATTTTAGGCATGCATAATATTTTTGTAGGTCATTTGTTTCTATACCATAATGATGGTCTTAAATCTCTTGATGGAGCACTTTTAGCAACCGATTCATAATCTTTTTCTGAACCAATAGATTGTATAGAATGTCCAACGTTGACTTTAGTATACCTAGAACATTTGTTACGTAGGGAGAAAAAAAGGAAGTTCACAACCTGTATACCTGAAGTCAACATAATACCTAATTTGGAATTTTTTTTTTTTTTTTTTTTTTTTTTTTCCTTTTTGGTGGCTGATTTGCTTCTGTATACCTAAAACTGCTGCTACATTGACTTCAGTAACCGGTTCGTAACTAGATGATGCGAGTTAGATGGCGTGCACTCTCTTCCTTTATGTATGTTAGTGTAATAATTTTGCTTTGGTAGTTGGGGGACGAGACTAAAACCATTTGACATGATTTTGGCTGGTTTGGCTTGAATAATTGCTCACAGTTTGTTCTTAACCTTAATTATGTTCTCTCTATTTTTTCTTCAGGTTTTCTACCCCAGTTTCTGTTCTTGTAAGTGCTGTCGCATTTTCTCTTGCTCACTTCACTCCTGGAGAGTTTCCCCAATTGTTTGTGCTAGGTAAGTTTTCTGCAAATTTGGTTTGGCTATCTAAGAAATAAGGTAGTTAATGTGTGTATGCGAGCAATCACGAGCGAAAAATGTTATTGTGAATACAACGAATATCGCAACGCTATTGCGAATATTGCGACACAGTAGGCAAAAACTGCATTTAATCATGATATATGTGCATATAAATCTACATATGCAGTGTATTCATTAATAAAAACATATAAAAGTATAATATAACAAAACTTGCAAACTTCGGTAATCATAATATTACATAACTAACAACTAACAAGCATAACTTGGAAATCTAATCCTCGTTGTCTAGTAAAAGCTAACAAGCCATAACTAGGAAATTCAAATATGCCAAGTAGCAAACTAGTAGGTCGGTGGCTTTAGGGGAGTTCTTGGAATTTAGGTGTTTCATATGTTAGGTTTTGCTTTGAAGAAGGTAATTGAGATTGAGGTATGTTACATTTATAATTTAAGTATAAATGTGTTTTATTTTATACTATTAAGTAATTTATATAACATAATTAGACTATCGTTCTCCTAAGCTTTGGAAACACACAACCTTTATAAATGCACATTTTTAAGTGGTTCTAAGAGTGCATTTAGATAGGTTTTACTGTACTCATTCCTTTTTTGTGTTTTCTGACGTGTTTCAGTTGGTTCTCGCATTTGCGGTTGCATTAGAAAATGCAATAATATGCGACACAAATCGACAAAATGTGACAAAATACAATGCATATGCAACTGATCACATTTAAGGGGATGTAATGGAGATGCGATTTTAGGTTGCATTAATCGTATCTATCGCATATGCGGTCTCATCTGACTACCCTGTAGGAAGCAAACTCAACAGCTATTGCATTTTTACTTTCTTATTTCTAAGAACAACTTGCCAGTTTCCAAGTATTAATCTTAATAAACTAAGCAACTAGAGGAATATAACTATTTCTACAACAAATGCTATGAACATAAAGTTAAGGCGCGAATAAGATGAATTAATTTTATAGTCCTTGAAGCTGGAACATAAAGCTTACACCTAGATGCATTTGGGATATCATGATATTTCTAAGAGAGAATAGAGAAAAGAAATGAGTTTGTGAGAATGAAGTATTCTTTAGTATAATCACCGTGTTGCTCGGTTTAACCACTCCAAACCTAGTTGTATACAGGGCATTCCACAAGTGGGAGGTCCTATGCAAAAGCCCAACTAATCCAACACATACCACACAAATAGGTTAGACCTATGTAATCCAAAACACATGACACACAAGTAGGTTAAGGTTTGGTGGTTGTAAGAATGTAGGAGCTGAGGGTAAACTTAACATTCGTTACCCTTTTGGGATCCATAAATGAGGAAACTCTCTTTTAAAGGAGATATGGATTATTTCCCCTATCTCTTGGAGCTCTCTATCTCATCGCAGCTCGAGCCTTTGCCTTTTCTTTGTTGTGTCAGTCCCTGCAAAAATAAAAGTAACCCAGTGATATTTTGGCGACTTCTAGGACTAAATCTTCAAAGAGAAAATGCAAGGCAAATTTCCTTCGGAGTGAAGGTAGAACATATGAGCGTTAGGAGAAGAAATTACCACTTCGATTCGCACTTCGTGTTCATCGGCTATACGTTCCACCACCTCCGTTCCCTCACTTTCTAACCATTGGTCTAGCAATCTATCACCAAAAGAAAGAAGACTGGGTGTTTAGGGTCGGTGATGAAAGGATTCACACGCTAGACTAGAGTCAAACCCCTTCCAATGACCAAGCATTTTATGAGACTTACATGTGAACATCTCATAGCTAAGTACCCTCTACCTTACAATTTTCTTCTTTTGACTTTTTTTTTAACTTTTAATGTCATAACATTCATGTGCAAAGCAAAAAAAATCATCTCTCTCTCCATATTGAATTGGCAATGTCCATACTATTCATAAAGTGGTCAGATTCAAAGCTAGTAAAAGAACAATAAATTTGCAATATTAAAAGTTGTCTCTCTCACATGTCCCAACTCTATATTATTACACCTCATTCGTATTTATGTTCATAATTGTAATAACATGATTGTCACAAAACCCAACTTGCAAAAATAGTGGTTACGGAACCCACGGTGGTCTCATATTCATATCTCATCTCGACTTGATTTTTAGCCCTCAAGTCAATTTATGTCCCAGTGACATTTATTACTTGTGGTCAATGTGTCACGAAGCCCAATTCGCCACCAACCTATGAAGCCCAACTCGCCCAACAACCATAAAAATCAACTCGCCACCAAACCCACGAAACTTAACTCGCCAACAACTACAATGGCTGCGAAATCAACTAACCCAAAATGCCCAACTCGCCATGGCAATATATCTTCAATGGAAGGCTATTAGATTTGATAATAATTTCGTGACTACAACTCAATGTATTGTTATTTTAAAGGACTGGATTTTATGCTAATATCTTCTCCAAGGATACTATGGTTGCCGATGACGAGCCTATATTAAATTCTTTTGGTGTTCAGGGAAGACATCTGAGTGCCTCTTCTATTCAAAAAGTTGTTTAAACTTCTCCAACTCTGCCTTATCTAGCTAACTCTGCTTTACACCAAGCTTAACATAGATGATGCCTCTGAAGGCAACCCATGCAGCAGGGGTATATTAAGAGGCTTTGGGGATCATCAAGGCATGAATTTGGTGTAGGTGTAATTTAAGAGTTTTGGACTCCAAACATCACTGCTTAAACACATAAAATTATTAAAGCAAAATCAACAAAATTAATCGAATCCTTTTCGAATTTTACCCTAATTTGCCGCAGTGAACCTTTGAAATCACTGAAAAGTTCACAAATCAGAAGTAAGTTAAAAAGATTTAAGGAAATGAACTTGAAAATGATTCAAACATACCTCCAACTTTCATTAATGCCTCCTACAAGCTTTCTTATGGATCTAATACTGATTTTGGTAACATAATCATTCGAAACAGCGAGTTTTCTCGCAAACAAACTTCTGCTTTTTGTGAATCGCCTTGCAATAGCATTTGACAACTTTCTTGCTAGTAAAGACAGCGTTGCAGACTTTGTATGTACAAGCGCCCATTAATACTGGCATCGAGATTTAGAAAGAAATGGATTGTTCGTGGAATGGACACTCATACGTGTAAAATCTTCAACACTGTCTTCATCAACAGAAAAGTTGTTAAATGCCATTGCAAGGATTCACAAGAAGTACAAGTTTGTTTGCAGGATAACTCATTGTTTCGAACGATTCTGTCGCCAAAATTAGTATCAGGTCCATAAGAAAGCTTGTAGGAGGCATTGAGGAGAGTTAGAGGTATGTTTGTGTAGAAGGGGCATTTGAAAGTCTTCCTTGATTACTAAAATAATTTAATATAAGCTCGTCACCGGTAACCATAATACCCTTGGAGAGGATATTAACATCAACTAGCGATGCTTTGAGGTGCAGTCACAAAATTATTATCTAATTCACCCTGGCAATATATCTTCTTCTACCTTCTTTTTTTAATATGTTAAGTGTTATGGCAACAAAAAGAAGAGAGCTTTTCTCAAGGACAGGTAAGAGGTAACAATAAAGGTTTGACTAGCTTTAGTGAAAATGACTCACATCTTATTACTTTAATGTTTGGTAGTTTGCACGCATGGTTCTAGCATGATCACTGCGGCTTATGGTGAGCTGGGTTTCGTGGCTATTGTGGTTGTTGGCGAGTTGGGTTCCGTGACATAGTGGTGTTGTGCAATAAATGCAAGTGAAACATATTTTAACTTGAGAGCGGAAAACCAAGTTGGGACGAAGCATGAATACGCGACCACCGTGGGCTTCGTGACCACTATTTTGGCGAGTTAGGTTTCGTGGGAATCATGTTATTACAAGTATGAAGAAAATGACGAATGAGGTGTAATAACATAGAGCTCTAAAATGTATGAGGGATTTTTTTTTATATTGCAACTTTCTTGTTCTTTTACTAGCTTTGTACCTAATCACTTTAAGTATAGTAGGGACACTACCAATTCAAGAGGGAGAGGGAGGGTGGAGAAAGACATTTTTATTTTTATTTTTTTTATTTTCACATGAAAAAGTTTTGACATTAAAAGTTCAAAAAAATTAGAAGATGATCGTTGTAAGGTACTAAGTTATGGATGTTTACATGTGGGTCTCATGAAATAGTATGGATAAACAAACATGTAATCCAGTTACACTAGTATTTTTCAATCTGGTACCATTTGCCAAAGTTAGGAAGCAAGCCTTCGTACAGAAAGGAAATAATCTGGCTACTTTGCATATGATCTTATATTCTTTTGTGATGATCCGTGGGCTAAGCAAGCGTCTATACATATGTGCTCAAAACTAAGATTGCAGAAGCTACTAACGAATAACGATCTATTTTATTTAATCAAAATACGACTACTAGATCTCCTAGGGTTCTTCCCTTTTTCTCAATACTCAACCTCCCTACCTTATACCCTAGGATCTCCTATATATAGGAGAGATCTCCACCACTTTCTCTACACTCCTAAAACAGGAAACTACTAGAGTAATTCTTTTTTAGAGGATTCTCTAGAACAAAATATAATATCCTAAAACAAACTAATATAGAAAACAAAAATAGAGACCGGTCACAAAACCGTGTACCTAGGTTGTGGGTGTGACGATCCACGACCGATCAACTCCCCCCCCCCCCCCCCCCCCCCCCCGAAGAATTCGTCCACGAATTTAAGGGAACGGAAGATCAACTGCTGTCACTTCGGCGTACTCATACTCCTGACTAAATAATTGCTCCGGGGCCCCATCGACGTGATCAAATAACTGTTGGGAAATAAACGTCATTGCTTTCCGTGGGCTAGGACACTCACGTCTCATATGACCTGTCTTCCCGCAGTTGTAACAAATGGTTGTCCTGATAATCCCTGCTGGTTTGCCCCCAATTGCGGGCGTTGTAGAAGTTGGTGTCAGGGTCACTGCAATTGGTGCTGAAAAAGACAGTTATCCTAATGGCTTTATTTTATTCTCAACTCTACGAGCCATTTCTATGTCTTTGATAAGGATTGTGGAGAGAATAAGATCATCTCGTTCTGAATGCGTTTTGTAAGACCCAAACGAAAACGACTAACCTGTTGTGCCTAAGACTCAGATAAAACAACACGTGACGATAGCATGTAAAAGTCACTAGCATAATCATCCACAGACTAACTCCGCCCCTGACGTAAGGTCTAAAGTTTAGCAAACTCTCTTCCTCGTAGGTGCTCGGGATAAAACGAGCCATCATCTCGCCCCTCATAACCAATCTGTGATGTAATCATGATCGCTAGATACCTGTAACTGCTGAATGTTTTCCCACCAATTTAGTGTTTACCTTGTCAACTTTGTCTCGACTAGTGTCACTGCCCTCTGTCCAATGCACTTCTTGAAGGCAAGCATCTTATCGACCCTATTTAACCAATCAATAAAACCATCTGCATCGGATTTCCCATCAAAATCTGGTACGTTAATCTTCACGTTCAAATTCAGGTTCTGGAACGAAAAAATGATGGCGTTCGCGACCTGACTCTCTGGATTTCCATGGTGGCCATATCCCTGAGTACCATGTTGTGGTTGTTGTCCGTACCTAGTATCTCCAATGCCCCTATTTGGTTGATAATTGTTCGTACGAGAATGAGTTCCGAAGTTATTTGGTATGTTACTGCGACCTCGTTCTCTTATGTCGTAGAAATCGTACCTGTCTCTGTGTCATCTGTGGTCATAGTCATCCCAATACCGATTCTTAGTTGAAAACTCATTTCTCGACGCTTCGTGTCTTTGCTGATTACCTGGCCTGCATACTGTGGTCCTTGAGGAGGTGTAGGGGACCTCTGTGGTCGAGGAGGTACATATGGTGGTGCCCCTCTGTTCAGCTGCCTTTTTGACTGTTGCTCATTATCTCGCCAGTTCCTGCTAACATTCCCCGCAGATCCGTTAGTACCTCTATCCGTGTTACCAAACTTAACTCTCGAATCCCTCTGCTGAACTTGCAAAACAAACCCACGCTGTTGTACATGCCCTTGAACTGTGGCATCTGCTTGCTCGACCCTCATATTAGGCAATGTTGGTCCTGTCAAGAGAGATAATAGAGGAGTTGTCAAACCCGTGGGTGCTGCGTGTATGGAGAGAGTAGCCGACGTTGCTGTTGGCATCCCTATCAGTCCCTGTACTTGTGATAACGCTGTTTGGGAGGTGATGACGGCCAGAAGTGAGGTCAGGTGTGCGACTGTGACCACTGTCATTGTTCGTCCCGTCGTTGTTGCTGCCTCGAGGGCCAACGATTCCATTGACGTGATCAGAGTCGTAGGGTTTATCGATGTCGTCGTTGTGGGTAAAGTATGTTGGATCGTTGTAGTTTTTCTTTCCCAGTTCATCTCCATGACCACAGTTGTCCTCGGTTGGGGAAGAAGGAGCTAGCCTAAACTCGACCCTGCAGGAGAAGTCCCCACGTGCTCCCCGTGTGTTGTTTGATGCGGCAGGCTATCCTTCTGTGGCATGCCTTATCTTGTGCCCTCGGTGCCCTGCCCATATCATGGCATGCCCTGCACTCTACTATGCGTACCTGCTGACATGCCTGCACCATGCCCTCCTGTTGACATGCCCATTTATACACCAACTGCTAGGTTCCTCTCGTTCGAACGACCTAAAAATTTGTTCGAACGACCCCCTAAATTTTGTCTATTTTCGACGAAATGTTGGCTTGGCTGTTTCCTGACTCGTTCGAATGGTAACTCCTCGTTCAAACAACTCACGAATTTCTTCGTCAATCTGGTTAAATCCCCGATTCCTTTATTCCCCGATTCAATTTCTGGTGACTACGGTGGCCTCTCTATGTGCACTGTCGATCAACGGAGGTATATTCGACCCATCTCCAAATGCCGTTTCGTTTTCCGAATTCGACTAGGCATGTCGGCGACTTCCCGACTCGTCGGATTCCTCTTGACGCGAATTCGTGAATTTGTCAATGTTTTTAACATCCACGGTCAGACCTGCAAACGAATTATATATATAGGTCCTCTCCCCAACGTGGTCATGGGGGAACATCAATTCCTTTTTACGCCCTACGACTTGCAACAGCGGTGGATTCATAGGATCGATTCCCGCTAGTCGCCCGTCACGCATAAGGGACCCCATTAGATGACCTTTCCCTCTCCCCTTACTTGACCCTTCCTCGCTATTGTCAATTTCGTCTCTCACTACTTCCGACGAGGTTATTCTTGCCAGATTTGGCATCACCGCTAACAATATTGCCTCAATTTGTGTCTTCACAACCTTGTTGGATGTTAATTCTGCGATAGCATCTTCTACCGATTTCAAACGCTCTCCTTGTGTTTGTTTGATCAGTTTCTTCGGTGTTTTCTTACCCATCTTCGTAAAAGAAATTTGCAAAGTTCGATCTGACTCTGGTACCAATTTGTTAAAAACTAAGATTGCAGAAGCTACTAAGAGCATCTCCAACAACATGGTGTTGTTACGTTTTTTACATACTTTTGCAAAAACCCCTTCCAACAGGGGTATGGTATTCATCATACTCATCCCCATACCCCTCCAAAGTATGCAAATCTGGAACTTGGAGAGTGGTATGTGCGTACTACTTTTGTGGGTCCCCTATAAATATTTCTTCTCTTCTTTTCTTTTCTCTCTCTAATAAAGGAATATTGTGGGTCCCAATTTTTAATAAAAATCTTCTCTCTCACATAAAATAATATTGTGGATCCCAATTTTAATAAAAAGCTGAATTTGGAGAGAAATCTGTTGGAGCAAAGTGGTATGCTATTCCGGATACTAGTATTCAAAATTGGAATAGCATACCTTTTCTATTGGAGATGCTCTAACGAATAACAATCTCTTTTATTTAATCAAAATACGACTACAAGATCTCTCTATGATCTCTAGATCTCCTAAGGTTCTTCCCTTTCTTTAAATACTTAACATTCCTACCTCATACCCTACGATCTCCTATATATAGGAGAGATCTCCACCACTTTCTCTACACTCCTAAAACAGGAAACTACTAGAGTAATTCCTTTTTATAGGATTCTCTAGAACAAAATATAATATCCTAAAGCAAACTAATATATGAAACAAAAATAGAGACTGGTCACAAAACTGTGTACCTAGTTCGTGGGTGGTCACACCCACGACCTATCAATATGCCACATGAATCTATGAGAGTAGCAGTGGAAGATGATTGAAGTGATATTGCCTATATAATTTTCATCAGTTTATTCTTATCCTCTTATGAATGCTTTACCCTGTCTTCTTACCTCTTTAGTCAAAGCATGATTTTCTCCGACTTGATATTAGTAGGTTTTTTTTGGAATCTCCTCAAATCTCTAGAACTTTTAGAATAAACTGCAGTTTAGAATACTGATTGGAACCCTTTAGTCCTGACACGATTGGCGAGCTCACTACTAGTCTGTTACACGAGATAATCATGAAAGTGCTTCAGCCAAATTAGGTATCCCTATAACGATCTCCAGAAATGTCCCAAAAAGCGGCTATCCCTATAAGAAATAATAGAATAAGGGAGCCCAAAATACCTCCAAACGTCTCTGAAAAACAATCGCGCTACTCCTTCCCCGATAATTGTCTTCTGGCGTGGAATAAGAACAATCATCTTGCTGAATCGATCTACCACAACAAACAAATAGTCATTTTTACACTTGGTCATGGGCAAACCACCCATAAAATCTATCAAAATGCTCTCCCAAGGTCGGCTAGGAACTGGTAATGGTAAGTACAATCCTAACTTACGATTGGAAAACTTCGATGTATTGCATAGATTGCAACCATGAACTACACGAGCAACATCCCCTTGTATCTTCAGCCAATAGATATAACGCTGCAAATTCAAAATAGTCTTCTCAACCCCGAAATGTCCAGCCACCTGGGAATAATGTGCCTCTCTAATCTAATACAAACAATTTTCACCCTCTGGAATACATAATAGACTGCCCTGTAAATCAAACCATCCTTCGATACATACTCGCAGGTCGTGCCTTGCAGTAACTTCTGGTGAATCACACTGAGCTCCTTATCGTTGTCATATCCTGTAACATATTCAGAATGAACAATAGACTGTATCTGCATAGCTACCAACAAAGCGTAAATAGTTGGTAATGGGGGTCGAGATAACATATCAGCCATTTTGTTGTCCACTTCTTCCTTATACTTGATTATCAAGGTGAATTGTTGTAGGTACGACATCCACTTCATATGGTGAGCTTGTTCTAGCTTGGACTGCGTAGATAAGAACTATAATGGTTTGTGATCGGAATGTACCACAACCTCCTTCCTCAATAAGTAACTCCGCCAATGCTTCACTGATTAAGACAATGCGTAGAACTCCTTATCGTAGGTAGGATAGTTGCGTATTGCTCCTGTAAACATCTCATGTAAACATCTCAGAATGATAGGCAACCCGGCTTCCCATCCTGCAATAGAATTGTTCCTAATGCATAGTCAGACGCATTTGTTTCGACCTCAAAAGGCCGCTGCAAATTGGGCAACGGTAACACTGGTGTATCTATAATTTTTTTCTTCAGTAACAGAAGTCTTCTTATGCTGATCTTCCCATACAAACTGTACCCCATCCTTTGTCAAGGAATGCAACGGTGCGGCTATTTGTGAAAAATGTCGAATAAACTTCTGTAGATACTGACAAGAACCCATAAAATTTCTCACTTCTGTCATTGTACGGGGTCTAGACCAATTAGTAATGACTGAGACCTTTTCTGGATCGACCTTAAGTTCACCGCCACCAACGATAATCCCAAGTATATTAGTTCCTTCCCAAACTCGTATTTCTTCCCATTTAGAAAAAGTTGTTGTGATCGTAATGCGCCCAACACTTTGCGTATATGCACAAGGTGCTCTTCTCATGTTTGACTATATATTAAGATGTCATTTAAATACACAATCACGAAATCATCAATAAAAGCACGAAGTACCTTATTCATTAACCGTATAAATGTCGCTGGAGCGTTGCACAACCCAAAAGGCATCACCAACCGCTCAAAGAGTCCTTGTTTAGTCTTGAAAGCCATCTTCCATGTATCTTCTTCCCGGATTCTAACTTGATAGTAACCCGACTCAAAATCCAGCTTGGTGAAAAATCGAGCCTTCTGCAACTCATCTAAAAGCTCGTCTATCCGTGGAAGCGGATAACGTTTCTTCACAGTAATCTTGTTCAGCACTCGATAATCCACACATATTATTCAAGACCCATCCATCTTCGGTATGAATAACACCGGTGAACCACAAGGTGAGTAATTCGGATCAATAACCCCTTGCTCTAGGAGTTCTTATACCGATTTCTTGTACATAAGTCCGATACAACCCAATGTTGGGTAGTGGCTTACCATTCACCAAGGTGATATTATGTTCCACATCCTCTTGCGCGGCATCCCTTCTATGCCCAAAAACACGTCTTTATACTCTTGCAACTTCCCCATTTCGGTTTGTTTTTTAGGAGACTGCCGAATTAGACAATATCTTAGCCGACGGACCCTCTTGAACCGGTCGCACCAACAATAGAACAAACTTGTCACTCGCATTAACCAATCTCTTCGCCTGAGTCGCCGTTACTAAATTATTGGTGGTGACATGTTCCTTACAAGCATTTATATTAAACTCCTTCCCCTCCTTCACAAGACGGTACTTGCGAGCTTTACGGTAAAGAATCGCATCTCGGTCCCAAAGATAAGGGCTACCGAAGATGACTTGACACACATCTAAATGAACCACCTCACACGTCACTTCGTCAATAAACTTTTCAGTAATCTCAAACTTGAATGTACACTGCTTCGTGATCTGCAACTCCACGTCTTTCTAAATCCTACCTAAACCATACGGCTTAGGATGAGCTGTAGTAGCCAAACCCATTTTCTTCACCGCCCGCCTCAAAGATTAAATTATTATGACTATCCGGATCAATGATGGCCTCTACCATGCTTTGCTTTACTTGAATGCTAACATGAAAAAGTTATTCCCGACTCGCCTCCTCGGTAGCTATAGTTTGCTTGAACATTAGAGTAAGCTTAGGGTTTGGCTTATCTAAATCTGGAAGATCAACAATCGTTGCGGCTAGTGCACGTTTCTCTTTCTTCCTCTTCTCCTTTGGCCTAAGCTCCGAGTGAAGTTTTTAACATTTATCTGAAATGTGCCTATTTGCCTTACAATGACTGCAATAATTTCCCTTGGATGGTGACCCTTCTCCTTTGGACTCCCCTTTGTGTTTATTCTTCCAACTGGACTTGTACCCCGACTTACTCTTGTCATCTTTCTTGTCACTCTTCAAGTACTTGCCTTCAATAACAATTGTTTTTACGGTAGCATCTTTGATATTTTCCACAATAAAGAGCTTCAGCTCCATTCTAATGGACTCTGACAAACCCCCCGTATACTTCATGAACACCTCATACTCGTCTACATCAATGTCCAAAACCAAAGCTTTGTTATGAAACTCCATAGTGAACTCTTGTACAGATTGCCCATACTTTTGGCGCAAATTATGCTATTTAAACCATCTCTCTTGCCCATACCCAATTGGTTAAAATTGATTCTTCACTAACACCTTGAACTCATTCCAACTCAAGCTTCCTACTTCGTGACGTTTCCGATAGGACTTTCACCACGTGAGTGCATGACTTGTGAATTTCAATGTAGAAAAGCATATTTTCTGAGCATTGGAGTATTCGTAAACGGAAAAATAGGTCTCTAACCTATCTAACCAATTATCCAACTTTTCGGCATCGATTTAACTGTCGAATATCGAAATTTTGATTTTAAAATCAATATGAAGATTACGCATAGGATTCATTGACTTACCAATAACCGATTGCTCCTCGACGAATTCGGCTTCACTAGAATCACTATCTACCTCCTCGGTACCCCCGTCTCTATCCTCCTCCATAACCACTTTCTTCTTCGAGCGCTCTCGATATTTCGTAGAAGCGGAAACTTTCGAGAGGTTCGTGAGACGTAATTGTTCTACCAACTCCCCTAGAGTAGTAGTTAGGTCAGAAACTTTCGTTTCCAACTTCGTGAGTCGATCTTCAGAATCGCTTATCACCAAAGTTGTTTTCTTCTTCGAGCTAGGTTTTCGATGAATCTTCAATGGACTCATTAAGTTCTCATTTGTTTGCTTGAGTCGGTCGCGTGTAGTGACCATAAACCACAATCCCCCCGAGAATCGTTACTGGAAAATTGATATCACTTAATCCACAATTGAATCGAGAGTAACCTAATTTGAAGAATAATAGAAAAAACAAACAATTTGGCGAGAGAATTTCCCCTTTTAGAGCTTTAATTGCTCAATTACTTGATTTCAATTGAATTCCACTCAAACCCTAAGTCTCTCTTTTACAAAAACTTGGATTGATCTAACATAATTCATCTTGCCTAGCCTTGCCCCTTTATGAGGGTTCCGAGTTTCTAGTTACAAAACGGACCAAAATGCCTTTTCCACGACCTAACTTTAAGCTAAATCGCGCCTCTGTTCGAACAGAAACTGAGTGTATTCGAACAGACTAAAAGTTTGTTTGAACAATTTACTCAGACAGGTGTTTATTCGAACAAACATAAAAGTTTGTTTGAATAGACTTAATTTATTCGAACAGACTAAAAGTCTATTCGAATAAATTACTCAGACAAGTGTTTTTCTTTGAACAAACATAAAAGTCTTTTCGAACAGACTTTAAAGAAAATTAAAAAAAAAAACACCTCAGATCTTCCTGGATCAGAACCAGAGATAAAACCATGTGTGTTCTGGAATCTGAGTTACATATTTTCACCTGTTGAAGTGCCAATTAACTGAAACTTTTGCTTCCACATTACTGAATATTATCTTGAAAACTTTAGCCTAAAAATTGCTTACTATATGTGATAGCCATCTGAACATTATCTACCCCATCCTAACGACATTATCGGTATGAGTTACCACATTAACTATAAAGGATCTTAGAGGCTTGATCTATAAAATTGACATTTGCGTAAAACTTCAAGTCTTTGATAGGCAGGTATTTGTTTATAAGTCATGACTTAAGCGAATCACTTAAAGTTGTTCTCCTCATATCTCATATTGCATTAGAAAAGATTGTACTTCTCACTATGTTGTTTTATATTTGAAGTCCTAGCATAATCTAATGTTTCATACAGGGACTGCACTGGGGTTCTCATATGCTCAAACACGTAATCTGTTAACCCCCATTACGATACACGCACTTTGGAACTCAGGGGTTATCTTGCTTCTCACCTTTCTCCAGGTAAAACAACCACAGCTTTTTCCTGTTCAAATTTGTCAGAGGTTGGTAGTGAAAGTGAAACATTAGCATTTTCTTATGACTAATATGCTTCCCATCAGTTGAGCTTGGATCGTCTGTAAAAGAATTACTAGATGCAATCCAGTAACATTAGCATTTCCTTATGTCCTTGCCAATTTGGGATTGGCTAGAGTTCTGAAATGTCGTTTTCGGCCGTTATATTGGTTTGGCCAAATATATTTTGGACATAATATCAATCAGTAGAATTCTAATTCAGGTCTATACCAATGTATCATTATTTAAGGACTATATATTGACTGGTGGTTTGCCTAAACAAGTCTTTTGTGTATGCAGCTCCAAGGATACGATATCAAGGAATTATTGCAGCAGTAGAAGAGAAATGTTTGCATGATATTTACATACCATTGGGCTCTTGGCCCAGTGGTGGTTGTACCTCTCCACCTAGAGAGAGGTCGTGAGTTCGAAACCTCATAGGGTCTGAAACTCATATTTACGGATCCCTATATAAAATCGGCTTGCCTTGCAATCATTAGTGAACGTAATAAGTTCTGAAACATAGTTCTATGTTTTCTAGCAACCCTATCTATAAAATTTCCCCTTGTATATGCCCAAGACATCCTAACAAAATTTGTCTGCAATATGAAATCGGTGTGAAGGGAAACCAAAAGAAGATTTTCTCTGTGCAAGTAAAAAGTAAAAAATAAATAGCTGAATTGCAATCATTAGTGAACGTAATAAGTTCTGAAACATAATTCTATGTTTTCTAGCAACCTCCCTATCTATAAAATTTCCCCTTGTGCCCAAGACATCCTAACAAAATTTGTCTGCAATATGAAATCGGTGTGAAGGGAAACCAAAAGAAGATTTCTCTGCTTGGAAAGATCAGATGCAAGTAAAAATAAATAGCTGAAATGGCCTTTTCGATCACTCGTCACAATGGGTTTCTCACGAAATCTTCGAACCAAATAGTAGCCATGAAATTTTTTGAGATAGTGTAACTCGTCATTTCTTTATTTCTTAATGGTGAGCATTCATAATGTTGCCTGACAAGATATGGCAGCCAAATTACAAGACATTCTGAAATTCCAACATCAAAATGCATTGGAATTTCACACAGAAGGATTTCACAAAGAAAGGATAGATTGTTCATCGTCCGTGACCCCTTCAAAATTAATTGAAACACAGGAAGTTCTGTAACATAAAATTGAAAAAAAAAAAAGTACTCAGACCCTGCTGCAGCAAACAAGTGTTTGAGCCCGCTGGTCAATCTCCTATGTAGCAAAAAACAATGCCATCATGGCAAAATTCTTAGAGGTAGACGTTATTTCCTTGCTCCCTAGTTGATAGAATCATAGCTCCATGGTTTTAAATAAAGTGTTATAACGGTAACGCCTTGAGCTCGTTCGTTATACCCATGTTATGTTCTAAAAAATAACACTCGTCATTTGATGTTACAAACCGTTATTTTATACTATAACAGCTGTTGTTACTGTTATAACAATACGTTATTTTCAATATTTTTCTTCACTTTTAACGAACATTATACACTGTTATATACCGTTATAACACTGTTATATGTCGTTATATGATTATTGAGGAAAATCATTTCTTGTGATATGATATGAAATAACTATTAAGGTGATGAAAATTATTTCTTATGATATGATATGAAATAACCACTAAGGTGATATGAAAGAACTATTAAAGTGGTAGGTCACTACCATTATGATATGAAAGAACAATTAATGTGGCAAACCACTAACATAGTAATAATAATAAAAAAAACTAAAGAATAAATAAAAATAACCGAAAGTGATAGTTATGATTGTAGAAGATGGGAAAAAATGGTAGACCACTACCGTTATGATACGAATATGATATTAAAGAACAACTAAAGTGGCAAACCAATAGAATTGTGATATGAAAGAAATACTAAAGTGATAAACTACTAACATGTAAAAATAATTGTAGTAGAGTAGAGGCATCTTCTATAAAAAGTTGGCATCGTGGCTTACTCAAGTATGTATCTATTTCACTACCACTCTTAATAATTATTTAAAATCAAGAAATGTATTCATAATTTTAATTTGTTCAAAATTAGCTTAAAATTAAACATGTATTCATCTTCTTTGGTATTTATTGTCTTATCGTACTAATTTATAATATTTTATTGGTAAACCTATAGGATGTCGAGAAATACAAGGGATTTCTATGATCATTACGTTAAGGTTGGACCAAAAGCTGTTCAATGCAATTATTACAACAAGATCATAAATACTGGTATTACCCGCTTTAAAAAGCATTTGTCAACTCAACGTGGATCTGTTATTGAGTGCCCTAATGCACCAACCGATTTAAGAAAGCTTGTTATTCAGGCTCTTAAAGAAATGAGGCAAAACAAGCGTTCTTGCCGACAACTGCGGGATTGGGAACCTTAAGGATCGTCGCATGACGACAGTGACGAAGTTGAAGATATCACTGACAGTTTTGGAGATGCCAGTGAAACCAATTATCATCCCGATGAGGGAAGTGGATATGAATCTCAACCTACGAGGACTAGAAGTACGGGGCTACTTGGTAAGTTATTTCGTTATGGTAGAGGCTCAAACGAAGGGTCAACATCGCGACGTTCCATGTTACAGGATCATCGTCATCATTAAGAGTTTCAGCTCGACACTCTATTGATTTATACTCACGAAATTCATGACGAGAAAATTAACAAACCATTCTGAACATGATGGGTGGAGGGTCGAGTTCTAGGGAGTACGCATGTGACAAAATAACATCGATGTTCTACGAAAATGTTATCCCTTTCAATGTTGCTTCGTCGCAATCGTACTATTAAACTTTTAACTCGGTTGCAAATTATGGTAAAACTTTTCGACCTCCAACGGCTTATGAAATTGCTAACCCATTTCTACAGAAGGAAAAACGGAGAATAGAAGAAACAGTGATTCAAATACAAAGATTTTATTGGAAGGACTATGGTTGCACCCTAATGGCAGATAGTTGGAAAGACAAGGCAAAGCATACACTTGTCAATTTTATTGTTTATTGCCCATCAGGTATTTACTTAAAGTTAAAGAATAATAAATACTTGCAATTTGAAAATTTTAGTGGTTTATATAGCAATACTAACATAAAAATGTCATTGTTGGACAGGTATCACTTTTTTGAAGAGCGTTGATATTGGTAGCAATCGTTTAACTACTGCTTACTTGATAACCTTTGTTTAAAAAGATGATCGATTATGTTAGAGCTGAAAATATCGTCCAAATAGTGACAGACTAGGGATCGAATTTTAAAACTGCTGGTAGGAGATTAGCTATCGAGTATCGTCATATATATTGGACTGCTTGTGCAGCCCATGTAATTGACCTTGTGCTAGAAGATTTAGAGTCATTCAGTTGGTTAAAAGATACCATTGGAGATGCAAGGAAAATATTGAAGTTTGTTTATGCTCATGCATGGGTCCTTGCCAAGTTTAAAGGGCACTCAAACCGTCATGACCTTATTCGCCCTTCTTTAACTCAGTTTGCAACAAGTTTCATCGCAATTTTGTAGTATTATGGAAAATCAAGTTCATCGTCAACAACTTTTTGTGGACACTATGTATAGAGAATCAAGCTATGCAAAACTATCGACTAGTAAAGTTGTCCAAAAAATTGTTATGTCTGATGATTTTTGGAAAAAAAAACCAGGAGTATTGTTGTTATGGTAGAACCATTATTAAAAGTCTTGCGATTAGTGGACTCTGATAAACCAACGATGGGGTATCTTTTCGATGCTTTGTGCACATCAAGAGCGGTGATAACAACTTTCCTTCGTCCACGACGAAGTGCTAATGTTTGTAAGATATTCGATCATAGGTGGAAAGAACAACTTCATTCAGATTTGCATGTTGTTGGTTATAACAACTTAACCCATATAACATGTTCTTTCCTTCCACTTTCTCAAATGAAAGTGTCATGTGTCACCTGACTTTAGCATTGAACAATTTGATTGCAAAGACGATATCAACCCCACTTGAGCAGGCATAAATAATGTTAGAGGTATTTAAACTCCATTACACAAAATTATATGTGCATGTTATTACCATTTAATTAATATAATATAAGATTTCTTATTTGACACTGATAGGAAAACATCCTTTCAAACCAGGTTGTATGGGGTCAGAAGCTGCACGCATAACAGCTCAACAAGGAAGTCCTAATGAGTTCTTAAATTATTTACCATAAGATTATGTTATTTACTTATCATTCATTTTCTATATGAACTTTGAGCCATTTTCTTAGTTGATTGGTGGAATTCATATGGAGTGGAGTTGCCTCAACTTCGAAAGTTGGTTGTAAGAATTTTAAGTCAAACATCTACTTAGTTCGGATGTGAAAGGAACTGGAGTACCTTTGATAGGATTCACACAAAGATTAGAAATCGATTACTTTCAAAGAAACTCAATGATCTTGCCTTTGTTTAATACAATGTTCGGCTTGAAAGAAGAAGGGAAGATAGATGTCGACGTTATCATATAGACCCCATAAGTGTGTCTGCTATTTTATTGGAAGATCTATTATGTGAATGGATTGTTGGAGATGATGATGAGCCTTTGTTGTCAACACATGAAGAATGGCTAAAAGAGCTTGAAAGAGAATTATCTGTTGAAGACCCGGAGGTCAATGAGCAAAGGAGGTACTCTACTTCTGTTATTGACACATATTTCCTAGAAAATTGGTCACAATACCTATGTATCAAACATCAATGGAGCCGTTACCTGAGGCGTATTTTGATTTTGATTTCAGCCAAATCAATCTGGGGAATGACCAACCTTCGAACTACTCTGAATTTGATACTAATCAGTTCGAATCTGTTTACCAGTGAATGCAATGTCGCATTCTAGAATAATCATTTTATATTTGATATTTATGTGATTTTTAATGCTCTGGTGTGATGTTTAATGCTTTGGTGTGATGTTTAATTTGTCGGTGTAGTGTGGTTTGCTGTTTCAATGTTATAATAAGTAATAACTTCAATAATAAAGACTTCGATTTTTCTATTATTATCCTTTTAAATATAAAAAATAACGTGTGTAAAATAATACAGCTGTTATAATTGAAAATTAATATTTATATATAGAGAAAACAAAAGCACTACGTTATTTTAATGGGAGAGGCTTTAGAGACTCACAAACCAAACACTAAAGTCTCACTCAATTGGAACCACTCATCTCTATTAGATGAGTGGCTCTTATAATAGAGGAGGTGGCAAATTGAGAAACAAAAATATTAGGCAGAAATGATGTGTCATATACCTCTCCCTATCTTTTTTCTCACCAAAAATCTTTTCAAAACAGATCTGACTCTCTCTTTCTCATTCTTTCTTCTCACTAAAAAACTCTCACTCTCTCTCTCTCTCTCTCTCTCATAGTGAAGAACATTAGTGAAAATTAAAAAATTGAAGAGTCTCTCTCTCTCTCTCACTATCTCAGTCAAGACGGGACAAATTTTATCTCAGTCCCGTTAGATCTCACTCAAGAAGTAGCAATTTTCAGTTCAAATGGGTTGGTTTTGTGGCTAATTTTACCCTCAATCAAGTTAGATATGCCCCTCTGTTCTTTCTATATCTCTCTCATTGAAGATCGGTCGTTGGTTATGAATTCTCTTGAATTTTAGTGGTGAAATCAGATTTGAAGATGGAGTGTTTTCAAACTATCGTCTTCTTCGAGCAGTCTTTGATTTGTTGTTAGTCACACTCCAATCAATGGCGTTAGATTGTTGTTGATCGAATAATCAAATTGTTGTTGTTGGTCCCCTCTTTTTAATGTTTTTTTGGTGCCAAAATAGTTATCGATCAATAGTGTTTGGACAATTGTATGTGTCGAAATTATCGAATGTATATGGAACGAGAATATGATACAATCAAAGAGGGATGATTATTATCGATTAACTCTATGATTATTATCGAGTACCATGTCTTGTTGATAAGAAGATTATCATCCAAAACATCTATTGTCGACAATTATTGTCAGGTACAGTTTAGATTATACAAGTTTCATATACTCGAAATTGTCGGGTTTAACAATTATTGTCGGGTGCAGTTCAAATTATGTAAGTTTCGCATACTCGAAATTGTCGGGTTCGATAATTTTTGTCGGGTACAGTTCATATTATGCAAGTTTCGCTTACTCAAAATTGTCGGGTTCGATAATTTTTGTTGGGGACAGTTTAGATAATGCAAGTTTCACATACTCAAAATTGTCGGGTTCGACAATTTTTGTCGGGTACAGTTCAGATTATGCAAGTTTTGCATACTCAAAATTGTCGGGTTCGATAATTTTTGTCGGGTACAGTTCTGATTATGCAAGTTTCGCATACTCGAAATTGTCAGGTTCGATAATTTTTGTCGGGTACAATTCATATTATTCAAGTTTCACATAGTCGAAATTATCGGGTGCAGTCTGAACTATACAAGTTTCACATACTCAAAAATTATGTCGTACCAGTACATTGGAGAATGAGGGAAATGATAGCAAGCCCAAATTATGTTCTACACAAAAATGCACAATGGATCAAAGATTTTTGAGATAAACACTTCAAAACTAAGGATTTCTTCTTGAGTATATATATATATAGAGTTCAAAAGATTCACAAAACGCTAGCAATGATTCTTTGAGAGTGAAACTCCAAACGACATCGATGATCCACAAACCCTAATTTCAAAGATGGCGATGCTTTTCAAAACCCTAAAATTGTCTCAATCTTCATAAAATCTCTCAAACAACTTCAATCAAAAGCCCAAAATTGTTCCCAATTGCTATTGATGAGAAGATTAAACATGGAGTGTGATATTGAAAGACAAATCTGAGTAGGGTTTGAAAGAGAGAGAAAGAAAGTTTTTTTTCAAATTAAAGTTGTGTGTAGATAGAGAGAGATTAACGTTAAGAGATAGTATGTGAAACCCAATATCCACCTCCTCTATTATAAGAACCACTCATCTAAGGGAGAGGATTTAGAGACACTAAAAAACGAGACACTCAAGTCTCACTCAATACCAACCACTCATCTAATACATATGAGTAGCTCTTATAATAGGGAGTTCATATATAAGAAATGAGGTGGAAAATCTAGTATTATGTGGAAATGAGGTGGTTTCTCTCCTCAAATATCTCTCTCTAATAAGTACGTGTTTCAATTTGAATTTCAATTCTCTCATCTCTTACATCACCACCCCCTCTCTTTCTCTCTCTCCCTCTCTTTCCTCTCTCTCTCTTGCTGTGACTCAAGAACAAAGCAAATCCAAGAACCTGTGGGAAGTTGATTTCAGACCAAACCTCTCTCTTTCTCACAAATCCGTCTCTTTCTCATAATTTGGTCAGATTTGAATCTCTATTTGGTCAACAATGGTGTAGTTGATTAATGGGTTTTTAGGGTTTTTGGACATCATGATATGCTCGAAAGCTGCAGCTGTGGTTGATTTATGGGTTTTTGACTCTTACTATAACGATTATTTCTATGTACCCACAAACCCTTAAAAAAATGTTAATGTTTGGGGTTTTGGTTTTCTTCCCCTCTTTGTGATGGTTTTCCTTCTCTCTTTTTGTTATGATTATGTGTTGATGTTGTTGATGGTATTCTCTTCTTTTCTTAGATGAATTGAATGTGTATTGGTATTTGAATTCGCCTAAATTTCGTATGTGGATGAGGTTTAGACATGAACTATGTAGACATTGGAATTATCGATACTCTTTGGTCGACAATTTCCTTTGTTTAGATATTGTCGACTCATGTTTTACTTGACAATTAGTGATATATGATTTGGGACAATATGTATATTATTGTCGACATAAAGAAAAATCGACAATTTAATCGTTTATGTATGTACTTCTTTTGTTGACAATCGACAATTAAATCTTGGACCCTATGCATAATCTGAACTATACCCAACAGAAAATTGTCGAACCCGACATTTTCGAGAATGCAAAACTTGCATTATCTAAACTGTACCCGACAAAAATTGTCAAACCCGACAATTTTGCGTATGCGAAACTTGCATTATCTAAACTGTACCCAACAAAAATTGTCGAACCCAACAATTTTGAGTATGAGAAACTAGCATAATCGGCAATAATTGTATGCGTCAAACCCAATAATAATTGTCGGGTTCGACAATAATTGCATGCGTCGACAATATATCATGACAAGGGATGTCAATATCATATGCATCCTTATTGAATGAATGCCATAATTATCAAGTGGTGGGATTATCGACAATTATTTTTGCATCTAAAATGCAATAATGACATCCAAGACATTAAAGAATATTAGAGGCTATCAAAATTAGGTGACATTAATGACTTATAAGTTATAGATAACCAACAATTCATGATGATTTATAGCTCTCCATCCAATTCCACCAGTTCATTAGTGACATTGTGTGTAAATGTAAAAGGGCGTATATTGGCCCTTTATGTGTAATCGACAATATATTGTCGAGAAATACTGTAATCGACTGGTAAGCTCCAATCATCTCCTTCTAAGTATATTTTTTGTTAGATCTGTAACATTTATTTACGAATATGAACCACAAAATTAACTGCATAAACAATACAAATGATTGATTCTCGACAGCCCCTTTTCGTCGTTGATCATGGGTTCGTCGAGTCTTTCACTAAGCAACATCAACAACATGGGGAGAAGAAAAAAAACTTGTTGTGATATGAAGCTAATGTGTAGGTGTAGATGGAGACCGGACCATTATTTTTGCTCTCCAGCGTTTCTCTTCTCTTTCTTATCGATCATCATCTTTGGTTTCATCGCCACCCTTTACTTTGGAGAGCTCCAAAGCAATAATCAAACATCAGAGGGAGTGAGTGAGAGAAAAAGTGAGTAAAAAAAAACTAGATTTGAGATTCAAAATTGAAACTGGAGAGAGAGAGAAGAGAAAAAGAAATATTACCCACGTGAGAGAGAGGCCAACTCATTTCCACCTAATATCATTTGGGCTTCTTTTTTCCACCTAATCTATTATCAGGACTACTCATCTCTAGAGATGTGTGATTCTTATTGAGTGAGACTTGAGTGTCTCATTTTTTAGTATCTCAAAATCCTTCCCCCTCATCTAAATCATCTCCCTATTTAGTGTTTGGTTTATGAGTGTCTCTAAATCCTCTCCCTATTTTAATATGGGAGAGGATTTAGAGATACTCAAGTCTCAAACACTAAAGTCTTACTCAACCACAACCACTCATCTAATAGATATGAGTGGCTCTCAAAATTTGGTGATTTCTTATAAGGGAAATGAGGTGGAAAAATACTAGGACTTACCTGCCCCACTCTCTTTAGCTGGCAGACATTTCCCTCTCTCAGTCTCAGAAATTTCAAATTCGATCAGAAATTGAAAATTGGAGCAACCCATCACTCATATCACTCAAGTCTCTCTATCTCTCTCATATCACACTTTTATTTTTCTCACTCTCTCTCTCCCTCTTGCTTGCGATTTTTGCCATTAGAGGTGAAATTTCAGTCTCGAAAGGGAAGCGATTCTGCCATTGGAGGTAAAATTGATCTCTTCACAGAATTTCGACACCCTTGCTGGCAGTACACTTACTCGACAAGTAATTTATGACACTTACTCGACAGTAGTACACTTGGATGTTGTCAAATTTGTTAGAAGAATGTAATCTCTTGTGTAATTTATCTTTGATTGATTACCTGTAGGTGGGTCCTATGAGAATTTGATAATTTAGTAATTTTATTTGCATAACACTGAACTGAGACTAAATAATTATCGGATTCGACGATATCAGTAGTGCGATCCTCACATACACTACTAAAATTATTGAATTCGATAATATTATATATGACTGTTGGAGATACACTAGCTGAATTGTCGAACTCGACAATATTACATGTGAATGTTTGAGGCACAATAACTAAATTGTCGAACTCGACAATATTATTGTGCAGAGTGAGCGGCGATGGTGATGATGAGGTCTCAAAGTCGTCAAGAGGCTGCTTAATACGCCGTATTAAACAGTTGTATGACGAACTAGTACAGCGTTATTTTGGTTTGGTTAATTTGAACGGTCCACCATTGCCGCCGCGTGAGGCAAGCTACGAAAGAATGGGCGAGGTTGAGGCGGCGGTTAATTTGTAAAGTTTGTTGCAGTCGGTCATCCTGCATCCAATGGCGTAGAACGCAACTCTTGTGGTCCAAGCAAGGGAATTGGTTAGGAAGGAAGGTTCCGATTATGTCAGTGGCGGTTGAGGATTTGTTGTTTAGATATTCTGGTTGTAATATTGTTGGCAGGTACATGTAATGAAGTAGTTGTAGTATTCGCCAAGTAACGAATAAATTTTGTGTGGTACAACGAGCTTTTGTAAGTGATTGTTTACATTTTGTATTCTGTCTTTTGTAGCATATGATATAATGAAGAATTATGAAATGAACATGCGTTGAACTTGAATTGTGTCTGGTTTGTAATATTTTGTTCAATTAATTTACTTACAACTCATAATCATTTCTTTTATGTGTGAACTTCTCAGCCAGATCTTCAATGGAAGACTCCGTCGATGAAAATTGGTCGAAAGTTATTCGTGAGGAGTCCCCAAAAAGGTTAGAAAATAAACGTATTGCATGCAGACCCATTTTCGGCGGAAGCCCCATACGAGGGTCAACATTTTGATATAGTAGAGGATGCACGTCTGTGGTATGGACGATATGGAATAGGGTAGGGTTTCTCTACTAAGATACCCAATTCTACTAAGCATCCGAGATCGGATGATATAGGAAGTGCCCACTTTTCTTGTATGAGCAATGGTTTTTCAAAGAAAAACCTTGGGAATCCAGACAGTAGTGACGTAGCAGGCAATAGAAGATCATCTGATAAGTATGGATGTAAAACAACAATAAACATAAATTGGAATACCAAAATAGGCAATTATGTGGTCACAAGTTTCACGGATATTCATAACCATAAACTCGTATCTCCACAGAATCAGTATCGGATGAAGGTTAACAGATTCT
This sequence comes from Kingdonia uniflora, assembly GCA_014058105.1. Lineage (NCBI taxonomy): Eukaryota > Viridiplantae > Streptophyta > Magnoliopsida > Ranunculales > Circaeasteraceae > Kingdonia > Kingdonia uniflora. The sequence continues at coordinate 3,390,356 of JACGCM010001854.1, forward strand.
TTCCTGAAGCAGCAATAAACCTTACAGCGGCATTTGAGCTCCATAATATTACGGTCAGCAAGGTCCCAGTATTATTCTCAAATAGAACCTTTAGCAAACGGGATTGTTACAACCACAACGTCAAAGTAAATAAAGAACGACTAGTCAGAGAAGATGCACAAAGCGCGTTGGAGTAGTTTAAGAAGAAACAAACTACAGATCCGATATTTTATTTTGACATAGAATTAGATGAGGAAGACCGAGTACTGATTTTTTTTAGATCGATGGACGTTCAAGGTGTGCATATGGGGCATTTAGAAATGTCATCACCTTCGATACTACGTACTGAACGAATGTGTGCAAGATGTCATTTGCTCCGTTTGCAGGGAACAACAACCACTACCAAACAATTTAATACGGATGTGCTCTACTAAGAAATGAGCAAGAAAACACATTTCTATGGCTGTTCCATACTTGGCTAAAGGCAATGAACTACAAACAGCCTGTGTCAATTATTACCGATCAAGATGTATCTATGGCCACGGCTATTCCCAAGGTAAAGAAGTACTTTGACACTTATTACTCGAGTTACAGTTGTTAACTGAAGTATATTGTCGATTTTACATTACCAATATTGTCGAATCTGACAATATTCGACATTTGTTGCTCCAGTTACAGTTGTTAACTGGATTATATTGTCAGTTTTACATTACCAATATTGTCGAACACTTGTTACTCAAGTTATAATTATTAAATTATCGAATTCGACAATAATTGCTAGCATAACTCCAATCCAATTACACTACTAAATTGTCAAATTCGACAATATCATATAATATTCATAGACACTTTCATTCTAAGTTCTAGCTTATTTCCAGGTCTTCCCCAACACCAGAGATCGATTTTGTCTGTGGCACATCACAAACAAATTTCCTGAGAAAATCGGCCATGTTTATCGGGAACCATTTACATTTAAAGAAGATATTGATTCGATAGTGCACAATACATATGAGGCTGTAGAGTTTGAAACCAAGTGGATGGACCTAATGAAGAAACATAAATTGGATGATAACGTTTAGATGCAAGGAATCTTCAATATTAGACAAAGATGGATACCGTTATGGAATAGGTCAACCTTCTTCGCAGGGATGAGTAGTACAGGACGGAGTGAGTCCACAAACAACTTCTTTAATGGTTGGTTGCCAATAACAACTAGGTTGTACAGTTTTGTGACCAAGTACGAGGCTACCCTTTTAGAAGTATACGAGCGAGAAAGTGTAGAAGACTTTAAATCAGAACACAAATATCGTCAAGTTGGTCCTCATCAAGCTCTACTGAAAGATGTTGTAAATATTTACACCAGAATAATACTCTACAAACTTCAGGATCGGTTTGACCAGGTTGTTCGCTTCATTGCAATAGAAAGACCCGTAGAAGGCAACGTTAGGCAACTTACGGTGAAGTCCCATAGTGGTCATACCGATTCATTTGAGCTAGAAATAGACTTAGAGAAGCTAACTGGTAATTGTGTATGTTGGACTCCCATGTTGTCACCTCCTAAAGGTTTTCTCGAAATACGACATTCTCAAAATACCAAAGGCTTTCATTATGACAAGGTAAATGATTGGTGCAAACATGTTTTCAAGGTCGTATGATGAAAGTCAGTTAGAAGGAGATAACTTATGACATGCCTTACACCATAGCTACCTATCCATTCGTGCATCAAACTTATACGATAGGGCCTCGAAGATGAAAAAAAGTTTTGATTTTGTGATTTTGAAGCTAGACGAGCTTGAGTCTTACCTTCAAAACTACGATGACCCTTTAACACAGATAGATGCATCGCAACAAAACATCTCAACTTCTATCACAGATTTTCTAGTGTCTCGAACTATGATTTCAAACCCTCTCATTGTTTAAACAAAAGGCCGAGCAAAGATTTATCACAAGAAAGGGGGAAAATGAAAATGGGGGATGGAAGAGGTTGTTATGAAGAAGAAGAGAACATGCTAAAGTTGTAGAGTACTCGGAAACTATGACAAACGGACATGCCGACTTCTCATAAGCGATTATAGCAAAATCAAGTAAGTACATATTCGACACTATGCATAAACGGCATATTCTCCGTGATTTTTCTATAATGTGATCCATTCTATATTTATGCCATATTTACAATAATGTGTTCCATGTAGGAGACAACAATAGGGAATCTGTTCATCCCTTGTACTCAAATTCTGACAACCACAACATCTAGGAAAACAGAAGGAGTTCGCATGTATTGACTAATAAATATGTATTTGATTATTATTGAGAGATTAGTGTGTTGATTCAACATTATATTTGGTTTGTAATTGGAATTTAGGACAATAGCAATGTCGTATTTCACGGAGACAATAACAATGAATTATTTTCAGTTTAGGGATTGTGCTGCTTTATGCACCCTCTATGAATTTGTATATTGTCAAAAATGTTGCATTAAATTGTCGGGTTATGTAATAGATCCTCTATAATTTAACTAAATTGTCGATTTTGACAATATTATATACCCATAACTCTAATTGCACTTTGTAATATTGCTGAGTTCGACAATATTACAAATGCATAATTCAAAATACACTACCAAAATTGTTGAAATCGACAATATTATACATTGCAAGTAACCATATACACTAAAAGTATTTTTGAAATCGACAATATCTCATTTTTTAGATCCAAGTGCACTGTTAAAATATTTTTCAGAGCCAATATGTACATTTTGAAGAGGGGGGAGTCAGAAATGAGATTCATATGACATAGCAAAAATGTATATACTACAAAAATAAATCAACAATAGAGTGTTCTACAAAAAATTATATATTGTGATAAACATTGAACTAAATGAACTGTCATATACAAAAAGGGAAAAATGGAAAACCATGTAGGGATACTATCAATAAACATTGAGGTAACATAACTGTAATATACAAAGATTTGGTCAACAACCCTATTTGATTGTCGACAAACTAATATCAACCATGTCATTAACTCTATACCCCTTTACATTGTGCTCACTAAGTAATGCCTTGAAGTTCCTTACCCTCAAATCAAAATACCTAGTCATTTGTTATTTTAGAAAAGTTAGAGTAATTTCCAGATTTACATGACTGTAAAAAATAGTATAAACTTGAGGTATTGGTGTATCGAACCTTGGAAACAAGCGAACGTAATGGTTGTTCACCCCCAAAGCAAACCAACAATACTTACTAGTATCCATAAGAAGGTTTTGGAACCTCTCCTCATTTGAAGTAGTATTTCTTTTATGTGCCCAAAAGAGGGGTAAAAATGTATATGCTTTAGTGTAGCTATTGAAGACCACAACCTTCTCATAGTAAGTGAATAGTAAATGCGTCATATGCCTATACTCGACATGTTGATGACCATAAGAGCACGTCTGCAACAAAATTTGATACGCGTTCTCACCGTCTGAAGTGAATTGTATACCCAATGTTTGGCTGAAGATACTCTTCTAGAATGCGGGGTCCTTATAGAGAAAGGTCTTCAATGATTTCATTACATCTAGGAATCTATGTTGGCTCTGGTGCTGAATCGTAGGGAAACCCTAAAACCATAATTGTTATCACTAATTTTGACACCACGAACATCTACACGATACTTCGTCCACAGTTGGAATAAAAGTTCTTGTATCTTCTTCTTCCATTTTCTTCCTCCTAGCAATGATAACATTTTCAAGGGTTACCACCGTGGAAACCAAGTCTTCTTGATAATCTCCCTTGGGTCCTTGTTGTACTATTGTGAAGAATCTTTCGTTCTGCTCAAAAAGTTCTTCAAAGGCTGGGTCCCCCATGTCCCCCATCCCTTCAGTTGCGAGTACCTTCTCAATGTTTGACGCCAAACCTCCTGCAACAAGAACTAATATTAGAACAGACAGTAATATTAGAGCAATATTGTCGATTTCGACAATATTATATATGCATAATTCTAATTACAGTGCCATAATTGTCGAACTCGACAATAATATATTGTGCAAGTGTACATATATATTAACAATATTGTCGAATTCGACAATATGCAGTTGGTAATCGTCGAATTCGACAACTATGATTTCAAACCATGCATTAAGCAGATCAATCTCAAATAGGTACAAGAGTTAGGAATATATCATACCCATTCACTGTTATCTACTTCCAAAGTCTTCTTCTTCTTTTCAGAATTAACTAGTTTGTTATGTTGGAAATAGAACTCCAACATTAGGATAAAGACACTTGGTACATGTACATGTACATTACCTATATTGTTGAATTCAAAAATATTGTTCATGCACAACTCCAAATATACTTCTTAATTGTCAAATTCGATAATATTCCCTACAAGAATGATATAAATGGAACAATTAGGGGATTCTTTTCCAGCTGTAGGGGTGTGAGGCAGGGGGACACATTATCACCATATCTGTTTACAATTGCCATGCAACCTCTATCACAGATGTTTAATCAAGCTACTATTGCTGGAGAGTTGAAGGTTTTTCCAAGTTGTCAAAATTTGCACATATCTCATATGCTTTTCGCAGATGACCTTCTGTTTTGTCTCAAGCCTAATAAAATAGAGGTAGCTGATAAGAGTATTCAGATATTAGAGAAGTTTGACCTTTTATCAGGGTTGAGAAGTAATGTTGCCAAAATTTATGTATTTTTAACTTGTTCTACAACAATGGAGACTAGAGATACAATTTGTAGGATCCTTTAATTCAGAGAGGAAAACTTTACCAGTTAAAGTAGTTTGGACTTTCTTTGTTGGCATTTAAACTATCAGACAAGGAGTATGCTTCTCTAATAAACAAGATCTAGAAAAGAATCCTAAACTGGAGGCATATATTCCATTTTTTGGAGGCTGAGTTGAACTCATAAGGAGTGTTGCGATCCTTCTCAGTTAACTAGTTAACTGGAGGGGTGTTTTGGCCTTCCAAAATCTTTAACCATTCAAGGGCCTTGGCAGTTTAACTACATCATGTCTCAAGCCAATTTCAGAAACCAACCTGCTAACATAATACATCGCACCATATACTGCTATCAACCCCCAAAATTGGTGTTCAAATATTGAAGTGGTGAACAAACAAACAAACTAACTTTAGCCATGAATAATGTTTTTTTCCCTGATGCTCATTATACATAAGAAAATCTCCCCTTGTCTCCAATAAAAAAATTTGCCAACATAAATGGTTCAGGCATAACAACAAACACTTCCTACCCACAAATGCATATCTAAGCTTTACTTCCAATTCTCCATTAAAGCACTAAATCCATCCTACTTTAGTTAACCTATCAGCTCTAAGTTTAATTCCTCCATCAAAAACCCACTCCGCAGAAAAGCCTAATCATATCTCCTAATTAAGGTTTACTCAACACACAAAAATCCAAAATCACAAAAAATCCCAGAAAAACTTTAAAGTGTGGACTAAGGTTTTCCTTAACAAGAACCGATGCGCGAAGACTTGGTAACGACCTTCATCTTGTCCTTGTTTGTAGCTATACTTTTCCCTACCAATAGACCCTTCCCTCCTTTCCCTGCAATTGATTCTCACTTCAAACGAAAACCCACAACTCAAAATCGATCTTCGAAACCTTAACTACAAGAGAGAGAGAGAGAGAGAGAGGGGGTACCCTAGAGCAGTTGATTGATTTTGACTTTAAACAAAAACCCACAAATCAAAATCGATCTTTGAAACCTTAACTACAAAAGAGAGAGAGGTACCTAGGGCAGTTGATTGATTCAAAGGAGAAAGGAGAAGTTGAAAAAAAGAGGGAAAAAAGGAGTAAGATTTTTGTTTTAAAAAATTAAACAAAAACTATATCGCGTACATGACTGCGAAAATATGTGCTACCATAGCGTTTATTTTAGGAAAGCTATTGATGCATGTTTATAATTGCATACGATAAAAATGTTATAATTTTTGTGCTATTGTAGGTAGTTTCTTGTAGTGATTCGATTTCAGTAACATGATTTTGAAGCCATATTGTCGAATTAGACAATTATCACTTCAAACCATGCATTATGCAGGGCAATCTCAAATAGGTACAAGAGTTAGGAATAAGACATACCCATTCACTATTATTTTATTCTAAAGACTTCATCCTCTCTTCAGCATTAACCAACTTTTGTCGCTAAAAAAATAGCCAACATTAGAATAAACAGTAAAATCAGCATTCCATAAAATTAAGAAGGATGAGGGGGGAGGAGTTTATGAGATGGTTAGTTTCCTCCGTATATCTCGCTGCTTCTTTCTTATACTTGGATGTCCAGTTCATTATCTGTTCCAAATACATAAAGAAGATGAACTATATAACTCTAGTTCATTTAAATGTAATTTTGGGTACTACATTTGATTTTGAGCAGGGGTTAACCGATATTGAGCATGAAATCCAAAATGAATACTACATCTGATTTTGGTTAATTAAACGCAAACTCCAATCCACTAACTAAAAAATTCGTACACAAAATTAAACTTAAATTCACTATTATCAAACACAAACTCCAATTCACTAACTAATAAAGTCATGCACAAAATTAAACTTAAATTCACTCAAACATAAACTCCAATTCACTAACTACAATTAATTTCATTCATTTCGAATGATTTAAAAAATTTTCTTTCGCAATCAACTTCTTTTTAACATCCTCATGTGCACCCAACAAGTCATCATACTTCTTTGTTAGGGTTATGTCTGGCGCAGGCTGATGTGATTGTAGCACAATAAGTTGTTCAAAACATGAGTACAAGAACAATGTTACCAGACTAACAAATAATTCAACCACAAACTAATAGTGAATTTTGGTAAACTTACAGGTGTAGCTGGAGGAAGTTGCAAGTCCATTGCTCCATTAAAACTGCATTGACCACTTTTAGTGACTCGTTCTCTTTATATTGTACACATTGGGGATAAAATAATCATGCCAAATACAAGAATGATTAATGGAAGACTATAAGTAATTAGTATTAAAATCAATACTATTACCTTTTTATTAAACTCATTACCTTTTAATTCAACTCAACAGATAAGCTTTGATTATAGTCTTCGAGGCAAAAAATTTGCCTTAGCTCTGCCTCCAAACTTGTATTTTTTTCCTCTAAATTTTTGTACTCCAATATCTACAAACAGAAATTTGATAAGGAAAATCAGGATTTTGAAAAAAACAAATAATGGATGCGATAAAGACTCTGCCTAAGACCTTACCTTCGCATCTAACTGCCTTGGAAGACTATAAGTAATTAGTATTAAAATCAATACTATTACCTTTTTATTAAACTCATTACCTTTTTATTCAACTCAACAGATAAGCTTTGATTATAGTCTTCGAGGCCAAATTTTTGCCTTAGCTCTGCCTCCAAACTTGTATTTTTTTTCTCTAAATTTTTGTACTCCAATATCTACAAACAAAAATTTGACAAGGAAAATCAGAATTTTGAAAAAAAACAAATAATGGATGCTATAAAGACTCTGCCTAAGACCTTACCTTCGCATCTAACTGCCTTGGCAGATCTGCAAACTCTAGTGCACATTGCTCGTCAACTACACGCTTAAGTTCAATCTCCTCCTTCATTTGTTCAATGGTTTCTTTCAGCATATCACATTCACTTGTCTGAGTTTAAATTGACATGAAACATTTAGATTACTTTATATGTTTTTGTCGATCTCGACAATAATACTATGTAATTGTCGAGTTCGACAATAATACATATAGATGATTTTAGAAATCACTGAAAAAATTATCGAATTCGATAATTTACATGTTTCCACCTTCACATACACTGTAATAATTGTCGAACTCGACAATTACTTATACTAATAACTATACATAAAAACTAACATTATGCACAACTAAAGATAGGTATAACTGACCTTCTCCTTGAGGGCCTCTCTAAGGTTTATATTGGCTTCAGATTCCTTCTTTTTATCTTCCTTGAGATTTTGAAGCTGGTCATTTTGTATTTTGATTTGCTGATCGAAGCCGCCAGATCCACCCCTTGTTTGCATGGTACCATGGATATTTGGAGACAGACTAACATGCTCATGATGCTACATAAGTGGTAATTCAAGTGAACAAAATATTAGAGACTAGAAAGTTTGAAGTGAATATAATATAAGGGAAGTGAGATAAAAATAGTGTTAACATGTACTAACTGATGCATCATATTGTTGAATAATTTTTTCCAGTAGGCCTGAGAAGGATTTAGCAACATTGTCAAATTCAACAATATTGCAGTGGACTGGAAGTTATTAAGATAGAGTATTGTCGATTTTGATAATTTACCATATTCATTTTGACAAATTTCCATATGCACAACTAAAGAAAATTGAATAATTGTTGAATTTGATAATTTTATTTGTACAATAGTAGATGTACGTAGTCAATATTGTCGAATTCAACAATTATTCAATTTTCTTTAGTTGTGAATATGCAGCATTGTCGAAATTGAGTGCAATCTACTAACTCCAAGCACAATATGATACATTGTAGTAGGGTAATGAATTTATATCCCCCAATTTGTAGTTGTCTAATGCCACCCTAAAATTGAGCGAAGTTGAACCACCGTATCTATCCGTAACAGATACGTCCCATTTCTAACAAGTACAGTGCTCGTATGCGTTAGAGTCTATCTCCTTGGGAATCCTAGCAAGCTTTGGGAAATGTGAAAATATCCACGACTACATGTATATAGATAAACAAAATAAAATTAATAGAGGTTGAACCCATATGTAAAAAAATTTACATAAATGAGTTCAAAATCACCTTGAGTAGCGTTGTACAGCATGCAAATTGCCTCCCATCATCTCGAGATGTTGTACCCAGATTATAATACATGTATGCCAAAATTGTTGATCCCCATGACCACTTCTTTGCCACTTTGTCCTTGGCAAACAGGAAAAGGTAGCGTGCGCTGACATCTACTCTCTTTTTCATGGGAAATAGAAAGGACCCAAGGACATACAACATATAAGCACGAGCAACAGACCTCGTTGTTAACCCCTTCATCTTCTTGGCAGCTGCAGCGGTACCATCACTAAGAATATTCTCCAACTTGTATGCATAATGTTCTTTTAGTTTCCTCAGTGACAATGTATTCCTAGCACCCCTAGCTTTCAAATACTTGAATGCATTTAAATTCTGCAGGAGGTTATTCTCGAAAACCTCCAGAATCGCAAGGAATCCCCAAGTACCACCAATGACCGTGGCATCACCATCTACATGCAACCCAACCAATTGTTCCACATCATCCAGAGTTGGAGTCATCTCGCCCCATTTGAAGTAGAAACTATTAATTTCCGTTTGCCAACATTCTGTAAAAGCAGAAATGAGGGCAGAGTTGTAATAATTATAGGATATGGCCTCAATCCTATATAAACCCTTTAACTTTACAAAATCTTAGACCACTTGTAGTTCCTTAATAAGGTTCTACGTAGACTGGTGATGGTGAACACAAATGGGAAGCTTCTCCTGAACAATAATAGTGATTATGTCAATAAAATGTAACTTCAATAATAGGAATAACAAAACATAATTAAACAAGGGATTCTATTAAACAATATACCTGCCCTAGCACGATCGACATCGCTCTATAGAACCTGAAGCTCCTCAATAAGCTTTTATCACTAAGGCCTACGTCGTCGTTGCTTGTAGCCCCCTCGCCTTCAGGATACCCCCCAACAATAGGAATATTCACATCAGAATCAGGAGAAACATTTGGGAGTGGTGGTTGAGCTCCCAAAGTAGCTTAGGCAGACTCAGTATCAAATTCAAAACCCTGGGGAATATTTATAGCTTGCGCAGACTCAGCTTGAGCTCCCAAAGAAGCTTGGGCAGACTTAGTTGGAGGTAGTGGTTTACTAACACCCTCATTGGCATTGTCAGCAGTATTTAGAGGAACGACTGTACTTGGGTCAATAGTCTTTATCTTTTTCTTATATGTAACTAGATCTCCTGCTCTGACCAACTCTCTTTTTCTTTAATTGGAAGCGGTTGGAGGCACTTTCTCATTCATTGTGTACATGTATACAATTTATTACTTAAATGATCAGTATAATTGTACTTGGTAATTGTCAAGTTCGACAATATTATGTAAACATAAGTCCAATTCCAATTGGTAAATTGTTAAATTCGACAATACTCCATTTCAATAACTACAAGTTAAATATAATTATTCTCGAATTTGACAATTTAGACTTATAAACAATGATAATAAAAAAGTGAGACGAACCAGGAGAATTCCATAATTATCGAATTCGACAATATTATGTAACCATAACAACAATTGTACTACTAAATTGTCGAATTCGACAATCCTAAATGTAAATTACTCAATTTTACTTCAATATTGTCGAATTTGAAAATTCTTCAATGTAGTTTGAGTTATTTAAGTCAAATATTTACGAATTCCACAATCCTAAATATTAATAACTCAATTTTTCAGTGTAATTTAAGTTATTTAGGTCAAATATTGACGAATTTGATAATATCAAACAGTTTCAATACCAAATTGCATTACACAAAGGGGGAGACGAAGAATAGACAGCAATTTCTAATGATAATGGGATTTACTTTAAAGTAGACAGCAACCTCCACTATCAATTCCCAAGCTCTGCTCCAAAAGGAATGGACAATGTCTTTAAATTCAATTCTTTCTCTGAACCACTAAATGGAATAACACAAATCCCAACAAAGAAAAATGCAGTTTCTAATGATGAGACAGTGAGAGAGAAAAAAAAACTAAAAAAAACTAAAACTATTCGCGAGAGTGAGAGAGACAGAGTGAGTGAGAGATATATTTAGAGGGAAATTTAGTTTGTTTGGAGAGCGAGAGAGAGAGTGGGAGAGACACAACATTAAATGTGAGTGACGAATGGTTTAAAAAGAGAGAGGGAAATGTCTGCCAGCTAGAGAGAGTGGGGAATGTAAGGCACAATATTTTTGTACCTCATTTCCCTTAAAGGAAATCACCAAATTTTGAGAGCTGACTTGTGTATTTGAGACTTGAGTGTCTCTAAATCCTTTCTTTTTTAATATAGGGAGAGGATTTCGAGAATCTCAAGTCTCAAACACTCAAGTCTCACTCAACCACAACCACTCATCTCTATTAGATAAGTGGTTCTCAAAATTTGAGATTTCCTATAAGGGAAATGAGGTAGAAAATTACTAGGTCCTACCTGTCCCACCACTCTTTCTAGCTGGCAAACATTTCCCTCTCTCACTCTTAAGAAATTTTAATTTCAAATTCGATCAAAAATTCGAAATTCGAGCAACCCATCACTTAAGTCTCTCTCTCACTTATATTACTCTCTTTCTCTCTCTCTCATATCACTCTCTCTCTCTATCTCATATCACACACTCTTGCTTGCAATTTCTGCCATTAGATGTAAAATTTCAGTCTCGAAAGGGAAGCAATTCTGCCATTAGAGGTGAAATTGATCTCTCCAAAGAACTCTGACACCCTTGCTGGCAGTAAACTTACTCGACAGGTACTTTATGACACTTACTCGACAGTAGTTGACTTACATGTTATGAAATTTGTTAGAAGAATGTAATCCCCTATGTAATTTCTCTTTGATTGATTACATGCAGGTGGGTCCCATGAGAATTCAATAATTTAATAGCATAACACTGAACAGAGACTAAATAATTGTCGGATTCGACAATTATTAGTAGTGTCATAATCAGATACACTACTATTATTGTCGAATTTGACAATATTATATATGACTGTTGGAAACACACTAGTTAAATTGTCGAACTCGACAATATTACATGTGAATGTTTAATGCACAATAACTAAATTATCAAACTCGACAACATTACATATGAATGTTTCAGGCACAGTAACTAAATTGTCGAGCTCGATAATATTACTGTGCAGAGTAAGCGGAGATGGTGAAGACGAGGTCTCAAAGTCGTCGAAAGGCTACTTCTCGCCGTATTAAGCAGTTGTATGATGAACTGGTGCTGCGTTATTTCGGTTCAGATAATTTGAATGGTCCACCAATGCCACCGCGTGAGGCAAGCTACAAAGGAATGTCTGAGGCTGAGGCGGCGTTGTGGAGGGAGGATTTCTATTTGCATTATCAGTTACAGACAGTTATCCTGCATCCAATGGTGCGGAGCGCAGCTCTTGTTGCCCGGGCCAGGGAATTGGTTATGAAGGAAGGCTCCAGTTCTGTCGGTGCGGTTTAGGATTTACTGTTTAGGTATTTCTGGTTATAATGTTGTTGGCAGGTACATGTAATGAAGTAGTTGTAGTATTCAGATAGTAACGAATAAATTTTGGCATTGTGGTTGCTGTGTATGATTGTTTACATTTTACATTCTGTCTTTTGTAGTATGTGATGTAATGAAGAATTATGAAATTAACATACATTGGACTTGAATTATGTTTGCAAAGTGGTATTTTGTTCCCTTTGTTCAATTACTTTACTTACAACTCACAATCGTTTCTTTTATGTGTGAACTTCTCAGTCAGATCGACAATGGAAGACTCCGTCGATGAAAATTGGTCGAAAGTTATTGGTGAGGAGTCCCCGGAAAGGTGTGAAAATAAACGTATTATAGACCCATTTTCGGCGGAAGCCCCATACTAGGGCCAACATTTTGATATTGTAGAGGATGCACGTTTGTGGTATGAATGATATGGAAGAGGGCAGGTTTTCTCTACCAAGATACGCAATTCTACTAAGCGTTCGAGATCGGATGATATAGGCAGAGCCCACTTTTATTGTATGAGCAATGACTTTTCAAAGAAAAACCTTAGGAATCCAGATAGTAGTGAAGTAGTTGGCAACAGAAGATCATCTGATAAGTATGGGTGTAAGGCAGCAATGAACATAAATTAGAATACCAAAATAGGCAAATATGCGGTCACAAGTTTCACGGATATCCATAACCATAAACTCGTATCTCCACAGAATAAGCATCGGATGAAGGTTAACAGATTCTTTCCTGAAGCAGCAAAAAACCTTACAACGGCATTTGAACTCCACAATATTCCAGTTAGCAAGGTCCCGACATTATTCCCAGATAGAACCTTTAGCAAACAGGATTGTTATAACCACAACGTAAAAGTAAATAAAGAACGACTAGTCAGAGGAGATGCACAAACGACGTTAGAGTAGTTTATGAAGAAACAAACTGTAGATCTGATGTTTTATTTTGACATAGAATTAGATGAGGAGGACCGAGCACTCAATTTATTTTAGATCGAAGGACGTTCAAGGTGCGCATATGTGACATTTGGAGATGTCGTCACCTTCGATACTACGTACCAGACAAATATGTTCAAGATGCCCTTTGCTCCATTTGCAGGGATCAACAACCACTACCAAATAATTTAATACGGATGTGTTCTGTTAAGAAATGAGCAAGAAAACACATTTCTATGGTTGTTCCATACATGGCTGAAGGCAATGAACTACAAACACCCTGTGTCAATTATCACCAAACAAGATGCAGCTATGGCCGCGACAATTCTCAAGGTAAAGAAGTACTTGGACACTTATTGCTTGAGTTACAGTTGTTAAATAGAGTATATTGTCGACTTTACATTATGAATATTGTCGAATTCGACAATATTCGACACCTGTTACTCCAGTTACAATTTTAAAATTGTCGAATTCGACAATAATTGCTAGCATAACTCTAATCCAATTACACTACTAAATTGTCGAATTTGATAATATCATATAATATTCAAAGATACTGTCATTTTAACTTCTAGTTTATTTTTATGTCTTTCCCAACATCAAACATCAATTTTGCCTATGACACATCGCAAGCAAATTTCCTGAGAAAATTGGCCATGTTTATCGGGAACCATCTACATTCTTATGAGATATCGATTCGACAATGCACAACACATATGAAGCTGTAAAGTTTGAAACCAAGTGGATGAACCTAATGAAGAAACATAAATTGGATAATAACGTTTGGATGTAAGGAATCTTCAATATTAGACAAAGATGGATACCGTTATAGAATAGGTCAACTTTCTTTGCAGGGATGAGCAGTACAGGACAGAGTGAGTCCACAAACAACTTCTTTAATAGTTGGTTGCCAATAACAACTGGGTTGTACAGTTTTGTGACTAAGTACGAGGCTGCCCTTTTAGAGGTATACGAGCGAGAAAGTGCATAAGACTTTGCATCAGAACACAGATATCGTCAAGTTGGACCTCATCAAGCTCTACTGAAAGATGCTGCAAAGATTTACACCAGAACAATGTTCCACAAACTTCAGGATCAGTTTGACCAGGTTGTTCGCTTCGCTGCAATAGAAAGACACGTAGAAGATAACGTTCGGCAACTTACGGTGTAGTCCCAAAGTGGTCGTACCGAGTCATTTGAGGTTCCAATAGACTTAAAGAAGCTAACTGGTAATTGTGGATAGAAGTTGTTTAAGTATACTAGACTCCCATGTTGTCACCTCCTGAAGGTTTTCTCGAAATACGACATTCTCAAAATACCAGAGGCTTTTATTCTGACAAGGTGGACGATTGGTGTAAACAAGTTTTCAAGGTCGTATGATAAAAGTCAGTTAGAAGAGAATAACTTACGACATGCCTTACGCCATAGCTAACTATCCCTTCGTGCATCAAACTTATTCGAGAGGGCCTCGAAGATGAAAGAAAGTTTTGATTTTGCAGTTTTGAAGCTCGACGAGCTTTAGTCTTACCTTCAAAACTACGATGGCCTTTTAACACAGATAGAGGCATCACAACAAAACATCTCAACTTCTGTCGTAGATTCTCTGGTGTTTGGAACTATGACTTCAAACCCTCTCGTGGTTCTAACAAAAGGTCGGGCGAAGATTGATCACAAGAAAGGGGCAAGATGGAAGGGGGGAATGGAAGAGGCTGTTATGAAGTAGAAAGTTGTGGAATACTCGGTAACCATGACAAATAGACATGCCCACTTCTCAAAATGATGATAGTAGAATCAAGTAAGTATATATTCGACACTATGCATAAACGGCATATTTTCCATAATTTTTCTATAATGAGTTCCATTCTATATTTATGCCATATTTTCAATAATGTGTTCCACGTAGGAGATAACAATAATGAGGAATCTGTTCAGCCGTTGCACTCAAATTCTGACAACCACAATATATAGGAAAACATAAGGAGTTAACATACATTGACTAATAGATATGTATTTTTTTATTATTGAGAAATTAGTGTGTTCATTCAACATTATATTTTATTTGTAATTGGAATTTAGGACAATAGCAATGCCGTATTTCACCAAGAATATATTTGATTTGTAATTGGAATATAATGTTGCTTTATGCACCCTCTATAATTTTGTATATTGTCAAAAATACTGTATTAAATTGTCGAGTTATGTAATAGATCCTTTATAATTAAACTAAATTGTCGATTTCGACAATATTATATATCCATAACTCTAATTACACTTTGTAATATTGCCGGGTTCGACAATATTACAAATGTATAATTCGAAATACACTGCCAAAATTGTCGAAACCAATAATATTATACATTGCAAGTAACCATATACACTAAAGTATTGTCAAAATTGACAAAATTTTATTTTTTTTAGACACTCAAGTGCATTGTTAAAATATTCTTTGGAGGCAATATGTACATTTTGAAGAGGGGAGAGTCAGAAATGAGATTCATATGACATAACAAAAATGTATATACTACAAAAATAAATCAACCATGGAGTGTTCTACCAAAAATTATATACTGCTAAAAAACATGAACCCTAGGGAATATTCACACCTTCGGCAAACTCAGTTGGAGGTAGTGCTTCACTAACACCCTCATTTGCACTGTCAATAGTGTTTGGAGGAACAACTGTGCTTGGGTCAATAGTTTTTCTCTTATATGTAACTAAATCTCCTTCTCTGGCCAACTCTCTTTTCCTTCTATTGGAAGCCGTCAGAGGCACTTTCTCATTCATTATGTACCTATATACAATTTATTACTCAAAGGATTAGTATAATTGCACTTGGTAATTGTCGAGTTCGACAATATTATGTAAACATAAGTCCAATTGTATTTGGTAAATTGTAGAATTCGACAATACTCTATTTCAATAGCTACAAGTTAAATGTAACTATTATCGAATTTGACAATAATCCATTTCAATAACTACAAGTTAAATGTAACTATTCTCGAATTCGACAATTTAGACTTATAAACAAGTATAATAAAAAAATGAAATGAACCAGGGGAATTCCATAATTGTCGAATTCGACAATATTATGTAACCATAACAACATTTATACTGCTAAATTGTCGAATTCGACAATCCTAAATGTTAATTACTCAATGTCACTTCAATATTCTCAATTTCAACAATTCTTCAATGTAGTTTGAGTTATCTAGGTCAAATATTTACAAATTCGACAATCCTAGATGTTAATAACTCAAATTTGAAGTCTAATTTTAGTTATTTATGTCAAATATTGACAAATTCGACAATATTTGACATATTCAATACCAAATTATATTACGCAAAGGGGTAGACGAAGAATAGACAACAATTTCACATGATAATTGGATTTACCTTGAAGTTGTCAAATTCTACTATCAATCCGCTCCTAAGCTCTACTGCTCCAAAAGGAATGAACATATCTTCGAAGGGTTGAATTTAATGGGTACTTTCTCTGAAACTGCTAAATAGAATACAATCTCAGTCTCTAATGATGAGAGAGAGAGAAAAAAAAAAAGTAAGGGAGGGAGAGTAAGAGAGATACTTGAACTGTTCACGAGAGTGAGAGGGACAGAGTGATAGAGGTGTTTGGAGAGAAATATAGTTTGTTTGGAGAGAGATAGCGATAGTAGGAGAGAGAGAGTTAGAGCAAACGCAACAGGGTGTGGGTTGGCAACCCACACCCAAACGTCTCCCAGCAGGCACTGCTTGAGTGTGAGTTCGATGACCTGGCGCTACAGGAACTCAACTGAGTGTGGGGAACTCACAATATATATTTTTTTGAGTTTGTCGTGTTCAGATCACCGCACGGTGCTCTTTTTAGCACGCGGTAAAAGGAACACCGCGCGGTGATCTAAACTTCTCCAAACTCAATTATTTCTCAAGAACACTCCCTGGCTCCTTCTCACCCAATACCAAAAAATCTTAGTATAGAGGGGAACCTCTACGCTCTCCCCAAATGGCAAACTCCGGCACTAGTAGTAATAACTCTACACAGTCAACCCCATCCTCCCACAACCCACCTTCAACACCGTGGGGTCAACACCCATCATTACAATTCACTCCATACCTCTACCAAAACCCATCGCAATTTCAACCTTAATTTTAATCACAAACCCCACCTCTGTTTACTATGTCGCAAGGGGATCCCAGTTATGGACAATATCGAAGTCCATTTATACTATCTCAATCGCAACCTCAGGCGTTTAGCCCGTACTATCAACCATATCCGCTCACTCAACCTCAAGGTTTTCAACCACCAAATTACTTTCAGAACAATCTATTCCATGGTGAATCTACTCAGCATAGTCAAAGTGACGCAAATGCGTCAATACCTGTTAAAGCGGTGGCTCCCCAGAAAGAAAAAGGAAAATGAAGAAAGAAAAGAGCACCCGCAAAATAAAGACCAAGCGTGCAAGTACCAGAAGATGCTGAGTTTTTGGACGAGACAGATGATGCTGGAATGCATTAGACGGACGCAGACTTTACGTATCTTACAAGGGCGTGGGCAACAACTTCTGTCAAAACAAATGGCCGCACAAAGGGTTTTACTTTCTATCAAAAGGTCAATATTGCCTTTAACAGAGACCTTGAGTGCCCCACACAACGATCATGTGGGTCGACCAAATCTCAGTGGTATCCCCTTAATGAACAATGTGTGGCGTACAAGGGGATAGTTGCTCAAGAACGATTTAGGAATAACAACAGAAAAACAGAAGAAGATCGGGTACGTTATAGTTTCCTTTAACTCAATTTCAATTATTTCTCGTGGATATACACGTTATTTATTTGTATTGGGTAATTTTGTGAATTGTAGGAAAACGATGCACACAAAATCTATAAAAGCTTGAATGGCGGCAATGACTTCAAACACCGTGAAGCTTATAGGATTTTGGCGTGAGAACCGCGATGGGCCAACCTAAGGGATAATGGGTTGAACCATGATGTGAATATACTAAGAAATGTGGCCAGGAGAACATCAGACAATTCTTCTCCGGGGAACTTGGTCTGATCAAAAAATCTATCGGAGGACCCCGATGGCCCACCTACACCTCAATCCGCCGGCCCAAATTCAGACTTAGATGGTTCGTTGTATGAGGGTAGAAGTAGGCCCATTGGCCAAAAACTCTATAGAAATAATATTGCATCACAAAAGGCAATGGAGGGTGTTACTGTATCTGGTAGCGGTATCCATGCTCTGCTGGATGAACTACGGTTGGAGAAGATACAAGCGAAAGAAGAAAAGGAAAGAAGAAGAGTAGAAGCAATGCAACACTGGCAAGCCAAAATGGATTTGGAGCAAACAAAGGAAGATCGTAAAATAATGGAAAAAGACTTGAGTGCTCTTTTTGGACATCAATTGCAATACTATCTATAAAGGCAAGCTGAGATAATGGAACGTCTTGCCAATAGGGGCGGACCAGGTACTTGAAGTGGTGATGAAATATAATTTAACTTTGTTGTATATTTGAGTTTTATTTTCAATAATGTAGTTTACTTTCTAATAATGTAATCGTCTGAATAATGTACTTTGCTATTGAAGAATGCAATCTTGTTTTTGAAATGTTTATTTCGGATAATATTGCGTTAAAAGAAATACAAGATTAATGTAATATCAAAAACTTGTTTAATAAATTTGTACGACAAAAAACATTAAATTACATGAATAACAATCAGATAATACAAGAAATAGAGTACTAGGCTTGAAGATTTCCCTTCACATCCCACAAATGCTCGATTAGATCATCCTTTAGATCAAAGTGAAGTTCTCAACTTTGAATCCAGTTTATTTTCGATATAAAAGATTTTATTGTTCCGCGTTCGTGTACAATATCGAACCGTTCGCCTTCGATATTTGAGGGCTCAGCCGGATCGTATTCAAAGTATGATGGGAATGCACCTCGTTCCTCTTCGATGATCATATTATGCATTATCACGCATGCCTTCATGATATTGCTAAAAACCTGGAGGTCCCACA
This sequence comes from Kingdonia uniflora, assembly GCA_014058105.1. NCBI lineage: Eukaryota > Viridiplantae > Streptophyta > Magnoliopsida > Ranunculales > Circaeasteraceae > Kingdonia > Kingdonia uniflora. The sequence continues at coordinate 3,409,532 of JACGCM010001854.1, forward strand.
ATTTCACCGGATTTTTTACAACATTGACCCTAGAATGTAAAACCCCAAACGCCCGTTCTACATCTTTTCGGCAACTTTCTTGTCGTTGAGCAAATAATTTTTGTTTCGCTGTAACCGGATTGGATATGGTTTAGACAAGTGTTCCCCATTTAGGGTATATGCCATCCGCTATGTAATACCCCATATCATAAGCTTTCCCAACAATTATATAATTGCAAGGCGGGGCGATACCATCGGCCAGGTCGGTAAAAAGATGTGATTGTTACAGGACCCTGGTAACCCAAAAAAAGTATGCCAAATCAAAAGGTCGTGTAAAGCTATTACTTCAAGAATCAGTGTCGCCTTGGGGTAATGGCCAGTAAGTTGACCGTGTCAAGCTTTGGGACAATTTTTCCATATCCAATGCATACAATCAAGGCTTCCTAACATGTCGGGAAATCCCTAGGACACTCCGATCGCTTTTAACTTTTTGACGTCGGCCGCGTTTGGTGCTCGAAGATATTCCTCGCCAAAAATTTGTATAACCGCAACACAAAACCTTTTCACACATAATAAGGTTGTACTTTCTCCTATTCGGATATATTCGTCAAAAAGATTTGCCGCAACACCGTAGCTTAAGAAACGTAGTGCTGCGACTACCTTCTGGTACGGTAATAACCTTATAGTACCAGCGTTGTTGGGTTTCTGGACAAAATAATGATCATGTGCAACGACTGGATCGAATAGACCCATAAACATGTCTCAACTCATGCGAAAACATTGTCAAAATTCCCATGGCTCATATGTGTAATTCGGCTAGAAGTAGTCTCGTATAATATTGTAATGCCCCAATGGGTGATCTCGCTTCTTTCTCTTATCCTTACGGCCCATGATACTCCCGCCGTAACTCGAAGTTGTATCCTCAACTACTATGTTCACTGCAGCTTAGTCCAGAACGCAAATTGTCGTCGCACAATTAAAGATAAGATCATCATCGGAGGACGACGACGACGATAAACCTGGAGGATCGGGAATGGATGAATCGGATGATGAAGAAGACATTTGAGGCTGTAAAGTTGAGAAAATGGTATAATACCAGATGGTGAACAAGTTTCCAATGGAAGAGAGAAGTGTAAAAATTGAGAAATATAAAAGATGAAGAAGTTATAGGTCTTTTCCCTAGATTTGGTGGTGATATGAACACCGCGCGGTATTCCTTTTACCGCGCGGTGTTCATTTCACCGCCAAATTTATGTTTGTATTCCTCAGTGGCAATTTTGATCGAATAGAATTAGATTATATTCGAATAAAACTACTCAATGCCAAATTGTTAAAATTTATTTGAGCAGACAAATAGTCTATTCGAATAGACATTGAAAAAACTCTACCAAAAACCTAAAAACATCACCAAATAGTCTGTAGAAATGTAAAACACCTCAGTGCAAATTTATTCGAACAGAGAAATAGTCAATTTTAACAAAAACTTCAGTCAATTTTAACATTAGATAATAATGGCTAATGAACATTAAAAACATCTAAAAAATTGTTTACAAATATATCGTCTACTCATAATCATCTACATAATCAAAACACAACTTCTACATCGTTTAAAATAACATAAAAAATACATATATCTACTCAGAATCATCTCCAGTACCCCGCCCCTTGCGGCTAGTACTGCCTCCCCTGTTTCGCGGACTAGATCCACGCTGCATCGTCCTCGCGCCTCCTCTAGGTGGTAGCGGCACCACCCGTACGTCACGCCCCCTCCTCAGCTGCAGGTCCTGAACGAGACAAAAAAACTTTATAAATATTTTGACAAAATAAATATGACATTAAGAAAAAACACAGCAATAAATACATAAATAAAATACTTACATGGGCATATAGCAGATAATTTATACTGTCAATTTGCCTGCGAGCAATAGCAAGCTCATCCTCCACCTCCTAGAGCCTCTGTGCGTCCCTCGCAGACTCTGCAAGGATGACTTGCCGCATACCATGGGTCAGGTGCCCAACTCTTCTGCGCCGTAGGATGAAGACATGGGTGGTGGGTCCCTCAAGCGGGCGATGGGGAACCTCTCACGCTGCCTTGTCCACTCTATGTGCCACCCCAGGTCTGGCCCCTCCGCCTCGTCAGGCAAACTGAAGTCCTGGGACAAGCTATGAACCGACGCTGACGTAACCACCACGGGTGTAATACCAGCTCTGAATACACTCGGTCTGAACAGATCTAGATTCCCCATCTTCTGGGAATCTGTTAACATGTGGCCTACCTCTGAAGTACTTTCAGCCCAGTATGAGGCGTAAGTCTCTCGCTCCTCCCCTACCATAAACTGCTCACAGTCAACGAACCCGGCCTATCTCATCTCATGTAAAGCCGCTGGACTAATATGTGGCAACATGTTAAGCAGAGGATCCAAAGGAATACACACCTCACCAGTCACCTGCCTCCAACATCTATCCCCCAAGTAATATTCACAGTTTCCGTTTGATACTTGAAATGGTATCCTTTTACAGGATAGAAGTTTTGCATTCAGTAGGTCCTCTGCCTCAGACACTGCAGAATCAAACCAAGGTTCCCATGTGATTGTCTCAACAGTGCGGTAATCAATATGGTATCTGCCTATAATAAACAGATTGACCGCCTGATCATTTATTTTCCTCCTGTTCCCCCTCTCTTATGCTCTGAGACGCGGATAGGCCGGGTAGTTTACCTCTTCCTTGACTATAGGGTGACCAACCCCACAATACTTGTAGAACCAATACTACATTTTGGAATAACATAAAAAAAATTATAATTTATATTTAAGACGTTTATTGGAAGATATTTGATTTGTAAAAGGAAAAAGTGTAAGTGTACAGGAAGAAGTTGCACAAATCTAGTGATAGCACCCCCGGTCATGACTACGGTATCCAAACCATGGTACAGGGAAGCAAAAATAGCAGAACCCCAGTCATATTGGGCAGTCGAGTCCAAATCATTCACTGCCGCGAGATATCCAAGCGGGACGGTGTCGTTGGCCGTTTAGAACCACAAATGTCCCATCATAAAGAGGATAAAAACACGAGCAATAGCAATATCATCCTCTCGATCATCTGCGATGGTCAAGTACGTCCTCAAATGTACAATGCTGGCGTTCCCACTCTTTATATGGCAGGAATCAATGTTGGGGAGTAATTACTTTGCATTGGATAAAATAGACCAAGTGTCATCATATGGCACCTGTGTCAGATATCGGCAGATGGACAATGATGCCAGCATAGTGAAATTGGGAGGAGTGACCTCTATCTCTGCACAAGGGAACAAAAACGTGTGTGTGGTCGGCCACCAATGCTCTATAAGCGCATGAATTAGCCGATTATCTAAAATGCCTAAGTGTATTTCCATAAACTGCCTGAAAATATTCATCACGGCATCCCTTACAGCTGGAATTGTGGCAATATTCTTCCATACTTTAAACACCGTAGTGAATGTGTTGTGCACACGCATCGAATCCTGATTCTGTTCATTGAGGCATTTTGTCAAATACTTGATTTATGGAAAAAAAAAATTCACAATTACACTAACACTTACCGTGAGTTCCTTTCTCGTGTAATAGATGTGACTGACTCCGTCTGGGAGTTGGGTAATACACCTCCGCGGGAAGTTTTCTTGGGTTGGGTTAGGTATAGATTGGGGTTGGACATTTTCAAATTCCACCCCCTTTTTCTTCTTTCTGGACCTCGAGCGAGTTACGGAACGCTCTGGATCTCTTGTTCCTCTAAACCCAGGCAGAGTACTAGGGTGTTGGTCTCCCTCTGACATATGTATTTTGATTATGTTGGAATTCTAAGATTTTTTTACCAAGGGATTTTTGAGAGAGAGATAGATGTAAAAATTATGAAAATAGTCAAATTGGATGTGAGTTTTTAGTTATAGTTGATGCGGTGGTATTTGGAACCCCGCGCGGTAAAAGGAACACCGCACGGTGTTTTAATCTCCTCTAAAAAAATACGTAGGAAACTTACACTGGCTGCTGGGAGAGGTCAGGTGTGAGTTGTGGGTTTGGTGGGCCAGGGTGTTAGAACTCACACCCAAACCCACACTCGCTGCTAGAGATGCTCTGAGAGACACAGCATTAAATATGAGTGACAGATGGGGTTGAAAAGAGAGAGAGAAAAATGTCTGCCAGCTAGAGAGAGTGGGGCAGGTAGGACCCAGTAATTTTCCACCTCAATTCCCTTATAGGAAATCCCAAATTTTGAAAACCACTCATCTAATAGAGATGAGTGGTTGTGGTTGAGTCAAACTTAAGTGTTTGAGACTTGAGTGTCTCTAATTCCGCTCCCTTTTATATAACACAATTACTTGACACAGTTATAACATTTTTTTGATTGCAATATAAGCCAAATTGCATACCTCATCTTCAATCTCTCTCTCTCTCCAAAATGAAATCTAAACATTTGAAGCTTTTGGCGCCAAATTCAAACTCAACAATGGCGACTTCAATCACAACCTCACAAATTCAATCTTTGATCCTCACTTTCTTTTCTTCTCTCAATCCCAATCGAAACCTCGCGTTTCTTCTCAGAAGAACAAACCCTTCTTCTCTATCACTTAGTTCCTCAAAGATTCACCAATCGAACCAACTTCTAGGGTTTTGAATCCCAAAACCAATTGGGTATTCAAGATTTGAGAGAGAGTTGTGTTCAATCTTCTTTAACAACTCAAAGGAGGATACTCAACCAATGGTAATATTTACTTATTAAAACCCTGATTTAATAGCTATAGAGATCTTTTAAAGGCGCAACAAACTTTCTTTGGTTTAAATCAAGTAAAATGCTCTAATATGTGTGATTTGAACTAATAGGTATGTTTGTCTAGTGGTATTTGTGTATGCGCGTGATTTTTGTATGTCGGGGTGTTCTTACGCACTGTAATTGTCACTAGAAACAAGTTTCCTATATGTTTTTATAGTTAAATTAGTATGTAATTTTAACTGAATGTGAGCTTTTTTTATTATTTTTTATTTTTATTTTTATTTTTATTTTTTAATTCAACTGATATTAGTAAGAGTGGTAATCGACGTTTCCCTTGAGTCATAACATACGGTGAGCTTCACTGTGGAAAAAAATATAACTCTTCACGGTATGATAAATATTAAATGAAAATTGATGTTTAGTAGAATCGTAGATATATTTTCATATGAGCATCCTTTATAGCAGGCTAAGAGCATCTTTTAGTGCCTAGTTAAAGGTACAAAATTGTCAAAGTTTTGTTAAGGTTGCAGTAAGAAGCATCTCTAGCAAGCTTGTCACATTAATAAACATACGCACATTTTTTTTATTTAGTATGATTATGTTGTTTCAATCACTTTATAGGGTCTCAGCCAGAGAATTCCTAAACGTACCATGACTGCTTCTCTACTTATGTTCGTTTCTCTAAGTATGTATCCAACTGCGGCGATTAGTTTCTTGAAGTCGTTTATTCAGTATTGGACCATCAATAGTGGTGATTTCCATTATACTATCCGAGGCTAGTAATTGATCCAGTGAATTTTAATTTGAATGGTTTCTTCATTGCCGTCAACTTATCATTTGAATAAATGAATTGTCTATCGCTCTTACTTTGATACTAATGGCAAGTGGGAGCCAAAAATTTGGACAAAAGTACCTAAAGTGATAAATAAACTGCTAAGCCTATTTTTTTTATAAATGATATATTTTCTTATTAGAACTGATTTGAAAGCTATAAAATTCCATTACAAGAGTAATAGTATAACTAATTGAACTCTGATTTGATAGTTATAATCTGTATCTACAAGAATTGTATACTCGTGATCAGATGGGCATGTTCCTTATACTTAATGCCTTGCACTCTCTATTTGGCATTAGAAACACGTATAGACATCACATATGTTAGCACAAATGCTACTTAATCTTTAATTTTAAACATTGGGAGAAAGTTTTTTTATTCAACTTTTTTGTAGTTAGATATTGATATCAAAATGCCCAAAACTTACCACGATTTTCCCTGTGGAAAAAATTTAACTCTACACAGAGTATTACATAAAGCATGACATTTAGAAGAGTTCTTACTTTCTAGAGTGATAAGAGTATCTTTAAGTGGTTAGTTAAAGGTTGAACGCCAATTAAAGTTGCACAAACTGTTTTAAAAAATAACTTTAGTTGGCTCGTTGCACTAAAAAAATGCGCATGTCATTTTTATTTGCTCCATGTGGCAAGCAAAGTAGCTAGCTACAGTCGTCTTATTCAAAATACCAAATAGGACATTCCTTCTCTCCCACTTCATGCCTCGGAAGGCACTGTTTTAATAGAGAGAACACGCTTTTCCATCTTATTGAATCATTGATGTTTTTGTATGAATCTGAGGTTTCAATTAGCTTATAGGGCCGCAACAAGAGAGTTCCAAGATGTACCATGACTACTTCTCTACTGATGTTAGTTTTCCTAAGTATATGTCCACTTGTGGCTATTAGTTTCTTCTTCTAAAAGTTGTATTCGACGCTAGCAATTACTCCTGTGATATAATGGTTTGTCGAAACCTGTCACCTTTAAGTTGGACGGTTTCTTCATTACAAGCCAATTTCTCATTTTAATAAAAGAACTTGTTCTACATGGTATGGTACTTAAGGCAAGTAGGAGCCAAAAGTTTAAGCAAAAGTACTATAGTGATGAATAAACTGCTTAACTTAAAAAAAACACTTTAATTATAATGTTATTAACTTCTATTTATGTTATACTCAAATTGGCTTGTTGTGGGGATTGGGAAGATCTTCTTACCCTACTATTGAATTATGATTAGGAAAATGGACCGGACTAGTCAATTCTCAAGCGCTGGGTTTTACCTTAGAAATGACCAACAATTATCCTCACCATGATTGCGTTGAAATTAAGGTGTCTTTCCTTCTTCTTGCTAACGTTCCTCTTCAACCAATAGTTTTTTTTTTGGAAAGGCAAGCTAGTTTTATATAGGGATCCGTAACCCTGAGTTTCCAACCCCATGGGGTTTCGAACCCATGACTCCTCTCTTGGTGGAGGGTCACAACCACCACTGGGCCAAGAGCCCAATGGTTCTTTAACCAATAGTTATTTCTATGGTTAGTTAACGAATAACTCATACTACTCGTTAACATAACAATCATCATCTATGAGACGAATTTCATCAGAGATACCAAAAAACTCTATGATGACAAAAGAACATGAAAGTGTCGGTGTTCGACGCAGTCCTATGCGTTAAATAGTTTTTTAAAAGAGAAAAGCCTGGCATTTTCCTCAAATAGATTTTCTATGTTTTTGTCCAACGCCACATTAGATTAAAATATCTTTAAAAACAAACTAACACATATTTCCATATACCACAATCAAAGAGTAAAATCAAAGTCTTTAAACGACTGTATATATATTTATGTATATAATAGCTTGTGTGTTGGTGGACAACATTAATTCATGTTCAAAATTTGTTCTCATAAGAACTTGTAAAAAGTACCAAGACCGTATTCTCTGTATGTCCATATGAATCTTTGTTTGCAGAACAAGAATTTTGAGGATATATTATATGGTAATTCAGTACCCACTAGTATATCGGGTGCCAGTGGGATCGACCGCGCAATCTTTGTGTGCAATTTTTCTAGATATTTTTATTTCCCATGCAATTATCAAAGTCCAGCAACAATAATAACTTCAGCGTAGAGAACATGCTTCAAGCAACATCCATCTTAAAACATAAGACATTTAACAACTAAATATTCGATGTGAAGATTCCGTGAATTGAGCATTCTATAAATAACGAAGGCGAAGTAAAATGTAAAGAAAAGACTTCAAACATATTGTAAGGTTAATATATGTGCTCCTGGTTTTTGCTGCTCCTAAGAATTGCACATCTAACGATATGGGGGGAAAAATTCAAAAACATAAAGAAACAAATTATGAAACTTTAAAGCGAGTAAAAGGAACATTTTAAGCTAATGTGCTTTGTTTGAAAATTAAACGCACCTGGTTGTTGAAGAGCCATTAGTCCTAAGTGTCCTTCCTCGAGTAGTCGTAGTCCGAGGCTCGTTCACTTACCAATTTTTTGTAGTCTCTCAAAGGTAAACATAGGGTTAAAAGCTAGATCATATAATTTTCTTGTACGTGATAATGCTACAAATGTCAAACCCAGGCTTTCTCTATCACTAATATCAACAATAGCTCGATCTAATGTATGACCTTGATTTCTATGTACTGTTATTGCCCAACATAAAAGTAGAGGCAGTTAAGTTTGATGACACGAGATACCAGAAGAAGTTTTCCAGTTCACAGTCTGCAGAGGAATAAGAATTACATTTGATCCTTCGCGAAATGGGGTACCACAATAAATATCAAATTCTACCATGACAGTAAGTGGTAAACCGCTTGGTGGTTTTTGTCACGCCCCAAAATCCGTTTTCTGATAGTGAATCATAAAGCAAATCCTAAAACTTAACAAGTCGGGCATCCCACAGATGAACCCCACAAATGTAATATATTTCTAAAAAATAAACTACATCTATTTACATCAATACAATGCAGCGGAAATATCTCAACTATGGAATAAAATGAATAAAATTCTCAACAAAATCTAAGTACGAGGAAAAGAATACGACAATAAAATATTATAAATACCCTAACTCAGCTCAGCGATCCAATAGAACTTCAAAGAATCCCGAAATGTCACCTAAGCCTCACTAACCAAAATCTACTATGCTCGACCTCCTGTGAAAAATATAACGCACAGGCGTCAGCAAGCACAATTATTACCGGTCACTGAACATGAAAAACCGATATAATTAATAGATACTAATGCCATATAATATTTTACCTATATGTATAAATGATGCAATATTTACTGATGAGATGAGGTACAACTTTTAATGTTGTTTTTAACCGTCAACACCAATCGGTATTATAAGTATTTATTGAGTGTTATTAGGTGTGGGGGATAACTAACAGGTGATGTACACAGGGCCACTTTTAATCTAGTGGGACCACTCTCTCGTACCCTTTTGTCCTCAACAGAAACATATCCCTTATTGTCGAGCTAGGGATTGGCGGATTCTTTTTTAATGAGCTAGGAATTAACGGGGGAAAGCACTGGATCAAGGTGTTCAAGGAGTTTCAACCTATAAGTCTAAAGCCTGATTTATTTTTACTTTTAGGGATTTATGCCCAGGGGGAGTATTCGCAAAGAATATTAAGGCCAATAGGTAATTGAGGAGGAATTTAAGGAGCTTGTAACCCTGGAACACTGATAAACAGTTACCGAATCTTTTGTTTATGGAATTGAACCCAAGGACCCTGACAACATAGCCCTACTGTGTACAAGACTCTAAGTTCTCTTATGCATGAATGGTTTAAGAGACCGCCACTCAATCAATATGACCTATCTGTCCTTGCTCTATAGGCAATGAGACTATATCATATGATTGGCGATCTTATGCTCAGCGACCTTTCTACCCTCACAAGTATAGGAGTGGGGACTCTGTCGATGATATTTTACTCTGACTATCAGTGATCTCTCTACCCTTAGTTAATAAAGGTTATATTAACTGAAGTCCTTAATCATGGCTAAGCTAAGCCTATTACAATTTATTTCTCAATGCCTAGCTATTTTAGATAGTAATCATAACAATGTAGATGCACATGTTTCCAATAAATATTATGAACATACGCTCCTGAGACGCATAACTACATTTGGTTTTTATATACACGGTACCTAGATCTTGTCAAAGTAAATTAGTTTGTAACCTAATAAGCAAATTATAAAAGTCTGAGTTAGTTATAATACAAGTTATAATATGTGAAAAGGAAAGGAAACATCCTGCCCTAATAACCACAACTAAAGCATACCTGCTCATATTTTATTTAAACTTTAAAAGCTTAGTTTAATTCCCTCCAAATAGTTGAACTCATGAAGAGATGCTTCACCACTCTTAAATCCTACAGTACTTAGTATTTAAGTATTCTCGACCAAGTATAAGAGATTGTAGATTCCAACAGGTTGTATGCTTCACAACTCTTAAATCCTACCACACTTAGTAATTAAGTGTTCTCGACCAAATACATCATAAGAGATTGTAGATTCCAACAGGTTGTAATTACATAAGATATGGAGGGAAAATTATCCATCACAGCTAATGATAAAATAACTTAACATGGCATGATGCAAATACCCTATATCGTATCTTAAACATTATAACGACGAATCATATAATGCTCGGAAATAATAGTACTTGCCTGATGTAGTAATTTAGTATAAAATCGAGGAGCAAAGAACGACCTCGTAGTGTTCAACGAAATCAATGCCCAATCCACGATGGTACGGTTCAAAATTTGACTTGAAGAGTGACGAAATGTCTCTCAAATTTAGCATCATTCCCCTCTAAATCTTATGAAGAGCAACTCAAAGATCCCTCCCTTTACAATAACAATTGAGAACTTGAAGGTAAAAGAGTTTAGGGTCATTAATTCTTACACAAAGAGTCTCTAATGGCTATGGATTGATGGAGGAGAAAAACGGAGAGATGGAGTAGAATTAGGGGAAGTTACGGTGGTGGGTTTTGACTAGGTATTCTACAAAATTCAAAAACCCAAGAACATATAGGGTACTACAATGTGCAAGTTAATAAATAGCATCTATAAAAGATCACACAAGGAAAAAAAATAACGGGGTGCCATAGTTTTGATGAAGATGGATAGACAATTTCCACAACATTGTATTGCTAAGTTGGACCATAACATTGCACGAGCACCAATAGATAAATACAAAATATTTTCAAGGCCTTTACCATCGTCCGATGAAGCAGTAGATGTAGTATCACATTTATTTATTGAAGCAATTCGTGTTATCTATTTTCTAAATTTAATCAAAATCAAACGGTCCCAATTGTGATCATTTGCTGCCATCTTTGTTAGAAATAAACGGAGAACATGTCTAAAGTTTTCCTTCTCTCCAGTGGGTAAGAACGACCAATTTTGGGTACGAAATAATTCTCAGTCTTTCATAGTGGAAGTCCCATCACTTAGTCTTCCTAACGCATCTCTAAAACGTGCTTGATTGTCGCCATATTGCCTATAAATATGTGCCAATCGAACATATTTCTGAAAACCATTCTATGCAGTTGAACTGCACTGTTGCATATTATTCCCATTTTTCACATACAAAGGGATATTGAACACTGGAGGCAAATGACGCATATCACCTACAAATACGAATAAAGCTGATACATTTCCAAAGGGTTTGTCAATAGCAAATATATCTCGATAACGGAGGTCTACATTCGTTAACATCGATCGGCCAAACATGTTATACTCATTAATTAGTAGTAATTGGGTATCCTTGAAGTCTAATTGCATTTGATGACATTGTTCACCCCGTAATATGTATATATGGTTGGGATGGCCTTCGTTCAGCCGCAATTGAAAGTTTATGGTGAATGGTAGCTTCTCCGATATTGAAAACAACAATTCCAGTTGGAGCCATAGTGCAAAATGACTTACTAGTTCCAAAATTTTGAACAACTGAATGGACAATAACACTAATTAGAGTTGATTTACCAGTCCCTGCGCCTCCACATACAATTACTCGAATGGTCCTTCAAGCTTGAATTTCATTTTGTACTAAATAATGTACCAGCCAATTCGTAATTTCTGCACAAATTATTGGGGATGAATTTTCTTTCTACATCAATATTTGGATATCGATCTAGGTCTTTTCCCTAGTTGTGCTAGGTATTAAAATATCTTAAACCCAATTCTATATCTGCACCAGGGACAAAAAGTGGACCCATTGCTGCGGCCATCATCCATTCTTCATGTTGATTTTCTACCATTGCAGGATTTATGTTAGGTTCATCCTCGAGATCATCCTCAATTAGATTAGGAAGTGTCGAAGGTTGTGCTAACTGCAGGTTTCTATACCGTTCTTCCCAAGTTCCAACATCGCCTTTTAACCCTTCTATACTTCTGTAATGGTGTTTAAGTACACTTGTTGTCTACAAAATGCTTCTTAATTTTCACCGTTATGGGGAATATCACCCTGAAGATGTGGGTATATTCTCAAAACTGCTACCACCCGAGGTGTGACCTAAGTACCACAGATGTAGTTGTGTCTCTTGGCCATATTAAGTAGTGAAAGTCCCTCATATTAAATTAGTCGATTCATATACCTTGGTACAAAGTTTGGGTCTGTTCCACTGGTATCTTCATCATCGTTAGATTGCCTTCGTATAATTGTCGTATACAACAAGCTTTTATCACTCATAGGTAAAACAACTATCTTTCTTGATGATCATTCAAGAGAGTAACTCATCAACAAATGACAAACCTCTTGTGCTGATGTCTCTCTCCAATACGATTTTCATTAATAATCTTTTGATTGCTGATCAAATAGTTTGACATGGGTGGCGAATATCCTCGACTATTTCTCATTGAGTATCCATAAAGTTCTTTAAAGCTGGTTCCGATTTAACAACGTATTTTCCAATATAATTCACAACGACTTGTAGAGATAGTACAGGGGACCAATCAATATTAGCGAGCGATGATTGTAAAATACTTCGATTATGTGAGCATACTATTTATACGTCGTACAAAGCGGAACATATTACTGCTTGAAGGCTCGTCAACGATTTAGGATTGTAGAAGCACATCGAATGGATATCTGGAACGACAAACCAATTGTTTGGTGGTTTTATGAAGACGTTAATATTTCCATATGCCACATTAGATTAGAATATCTCTAAAAAAACAAACACATATTTCCATATACCACAATCGAAGAATAAAACCAGAGTCTTTAATCGATTGTATATATATATTTAGAGAAATTTTGACTACAGTCCCACCTACAAATTGAATATTTGCATTTAGTCCCCAAGTTGTTTAAATATGTAGTTTTGGTCCCAAAATTGCCTCTTACCACAGGTCAATCTCTGTTGAACTCAAATATTGACATAAACTGACTAAACTACCCTAACGTGAGTTACACATTTTATCATAACAGGTAACAAGTTGTCTTCAGGTCATCTCTTCACCAAAACAATCCCCAACGGTCATCTCCTTCCCAAATCCCTTTAATTTTTCTAAGTTTTGGTGTTGGTCATCTCCTTCCCAAATACCTTCATTAAAGCTCTCTTTCTCTCACTCTCTCTCTCATTTATAAGTTTTGGTGTTGGTTTGTCTCTGTGTCTATGGAAGGTGGTGGTGGTGGTGGTGATGATATGAAGATAAAATTACTTTATATTTCTCTGTCTCTTTAATTAATCAGGTATTTTATGTAAATTTTGAGAAATCACCATTAAAGCTTAAATGTAAGAAATGACTAAAGACAAATTGCAATGACATAAATTAGGACTAAATACTAATTTATTTATGATTTGTGATTTTTGTTATAGGAGGATTTGTGTCCTATCTGTGATCAAGCCTTTCATGGTATTGGGGATTGTTCATGGCTATATAGTATGTTCAAGAAGCCAAATTACAGTAAAATAATGTAATTCCATGTTTCTAAATCAATAGAGAACCCTGGTAGAAAGTACTTGAAATGCCAATTCTCTACCTGTGGTGTTTTCCAATGGTTGAGTAAGGCCATTGGGCAATCTTCAAATTCAACAAGTATGAGTAGCTCCTCTTTTAAAGATGGTTTCTTTGGTTGTGAGGAAACTGGGTAGTGGTAGAGAGAATGTCATTGGAGGACTGTAGTTTTCCCTAAAGGTGGTTGTGGATTCGTAAAATTGTGTAAATCTATTGCCTAGAGAAGCAAGGGTAAGAAATTTTTAGTTTGGGAAAATGTTGAATGTAAGCACTTTATGTGGCTAAAGGACTATATGCATGAAGAAAGAAAGAAAAATACAGAATTTGAGACTATGACTAATTTGAATGTCAAGGTGAGTGTGACTATGGGATTGGATGAATTTTACAAAGAGTTTAAAGGAAAATTCTCAATGGGGTGAGATTGGGTGTTTCTTGTTATACAAGTTAGGGATATGTGCAATTCTCCTTATACAAGTTTATTATGTCAATAATCCATTAGTGATCCTATGTGCACACTTTACACATACTTAATATAACCCCAAACCTTCCCCCTTTCCATTATCCCCCCAACTACCAACATTGGGAAACCAGAATTTTATAAAACCCTTTAAATGCCTTTTCTTTATAAAGCCAAAACTTTCCCTATAACTTCTTCAAAATACAAATGTTTCTTCTCTTCTCTTTTCTTCTTTTCAAAACCTCAAAAATGCATCTTTTCTTTGCAACTGAGAGTGACTCTTCTTCTAAAGAAGAGTACATTTGATTTGCTGCATGCTATGATTCATCCTCCAACAGTGAGGCTAGCTAGACGGAGGAGGAGGAGAGTGAGTATGGGTAAGCATAAGAAGAGGAAGAAGAAACATATAAGGAAGAAGAAGAGACATGAGGAAGACGAAGAAGGGATAGATGAGGATGAAGAAGAAGAAACAGATGAGGAAGAAGAAGAGATTGAAGAAAATGGAGCAGAAGAGAAAGATGAAGGTTTTGTTTGTGTCTGTGGGTATTGCTTTGTTTTCTAGGTTCTCTTTTGAGACCCCTTCTTTTTTTGGTATGTGGTGATGTTTTTGTTTTTTGTTTGGGATCCCAGAAAGTGTTTTTGTTTTTGTTTTTGTTTAGGTTCTCTTTAAGTTTTTGTATTGTGGTGGTGGCAATTGTTTTGTGAATCAATAGAACTGTAATTTCCTTTCTATCTAACATCTTATATCAAACCAGTTGGAACTGTAATTTATTTGGAGCTGTCTTTTTTGTATTGTGGAACTGCCATTTTTTTCCCTTTTCCCTTTTTTGTATTGTGGAAATTTCAGACCAGTTTGAGTTCCTGCACATTTCAGACCACTGACTACCTGCACACCTGTACATTTCAGACTACTGTGACCTTCTGCACATTTCAGACCAGTCAGACCACTGTGAGTACCTTATGCACATTTCAGACCAGTTAGACCATTGTGAGTACCTTTTACACATTTTAGGCCAGTATGACCACTGTGAGTACCTTCTGCACATTTCAAACCAGTATGACTGTGTGAGTACCTGTAAATTTTTAGAGATGTAATAGACAAACAACAACAAACAAACACAGACATGTAATAGAGTAACTGTTAAGTTACAAAATAGACAAATAATAAACATTCATAAAAAACTGTAAAAACAAATAGACAAACAATAAACATTTTCAATCTAACAAAAAAAAAGATAGTACTTGCTAACATTTTCAGTCTAACAAATAACAAACATTTTCAGTCTACATAGCCAAACATATGTACTTTTTTACATGCAGCTAAATGTTTCCAAATTAAGTCACACTGTCACACTTTCTAATTCCTGCTAGGAGATTGATAGCCTTTCTTGTAAGGGTTAGAGCTTGGGGCTTGAGCTTGCTGTGTTGATGCTCTAGTTTGCCTTGGGACTTGAGCTTGCCATGTTGATGCCCTAGTTTTCCTTTGAGTTTGAGTTGCTTGAGACTGCCTTTGGGCTTGACTTGCTTAACTCTTCCTTGGGGCTTGAATAGCTTAAGACTGGCTTTGGCTTGACTTGCCCTTGTTTGCCTTGGAGCTGCAGTATCTTGAGACTGCCATTAGGCTTGACTTGCTCTAGTTTGCCTTGGGGCATCAATAGCTTGAGACTGCCACTGGACTTGACTTGTTCTAGTTTGTCTTGTGGCATCAGTAGCTTGAGACTGCCATTGGGCTTGACTTGCTCTAGTTTTCCTTGGGGCATCAGTAGCTTGAGTTTGCCTTTAAGTTTGCCTTGATTGACTTTGCCTTAGGCCTTGAGTAGCTTGAGTTTACCTTGATTGTGTTTGCCTTACGGCTTAAACTTGCTGTGTTGATCCCCTATTTTTCCTGGGGATTGACTTGCTTAAGTTGGCCTTGGGGTTTCAGTATCTTGAGTTTGCCTTACACCCCTAAAAGATCTCCCACCACCACCTATACCACCACTTCCCCTCCCTCTTAAATTTGGTGTTATAGGTGGTAAGCCAATACTGCTCATATGTCTTGCCATGCTAACATTTGTATCTACCCTCTTAGGTACTCCTGCCACTCTTGGCTTTGGTGTTGCTGGTATACCCTTACAAGTTTTCTTGTTGTGACCATAGCCACCACATTTTCCACATCTCTTCTGCATCTTTTCTTCATCTAGATTAAGGATTCTTTGTTTCCTAGGTCTCCCAGCTCCTCTTACCAATGGGAGGGGTAGAAAATGGTTTTCTTGGTTTGTAGGTTGCATATAATATAAAAATAAGCATACATATGAAATATCAACGCAGATACACTTGTGTTCAAATACAAACATTTTCCCATTATGATCCATCAACTACAGGATATATGACATTTTTATATGTTTGGACATATGAAGCAACTTTGTGAAAACAAGAAACATAGCTATTAGCCATCCATAAAAAAATTAACTTTTAAAAAATTGGAGACACAACTTTGTAAACATTTAGATTATTAACCAAAAAATACTGTACTTAATCCATGGCCACCCATAAGGGAGTTAAGCACTAACAGCATACACACGTGGTAGTCCAGAAAGTTGCCATTCATGGCAGTCACATTCATGTGTGCTGGTGTTCACTCTCTATTTTTGGCCATTTATCCCAATTGTAAGAAAAGATCCTGATATGATCCCTTGCACCTGATATTGACCATAGTATTTGATCATCTTATCAATGTAAGTTTGTGTTCTAGGGACCAACACCAAACCTGCAAAAAAGATATACATATAGTCATATATTAGTTCATAAAAAGAAGAAGAGATCTTAAATAATAAAAAAGGTCTTGTTTAGCTTACCTGCTTCTTCTCACTCTTTTGCCTTGAGCCTCTTATTATACATGAGTTTCATCAACATTATATTTAGATTTTCTAGTAACTTGTGGATTGGCCTGTCCTTAATCTTTAAAATTCACATGTTAAAAGACTCACTGAAGTTGTTTGTGATGCGTTCATACTTGGCAGTAAAATCAAGTGGGACTTAGCCCAGTGTTTAAATGGCTCCTTAAGTAACCAGTCATGAGCAACTGGGTTTTCCAGCTTGAGTTGGTCCATGTGCTTGTTTTTTTTCAGATTACTTAAATATATTTGCCGTACTCCACACTAACCACTCTATTTGGGTTTCCCTATGAAACTTCTTCATATTCTTGTACATATGTTTAAAGCAAAATCTGTGATTTGCACGAGGTAAAAGGGTAGCCACAACATCAATGAGTCCCTTCTGTCTATTTGATATGAATGTTAGTTTTTGATTATGTAGAATGAGATAGGGCTGAAGAACCTCAAGGAAGTTGGTCCAAGTGTTTTTACATTCTGATCTGCATAAGTAAACTACAATAGGGAATAGGCCATTGTTGCCATCCAAGGAAATCACAGATAGACAGACCCCCCCCCCCCCCCCCCCATATTTACCCTTTAGAAAATAGCCATCCAAACCAAGTACAGGTCTAGACCTACTTAATCATCTATCAAAACTTACTTAAACATCACCAATGAACTTTTCCACTGGTTACTTTGAAGATCTTTACTACATTTGACCAAACTGTCAGGGTTAGCCAATAAGACTTGTCTCATAAATTTAGGTTGTAGAATATAACCCTCATTATATGATCCAACTATCCTCTCCATGCATATAGTCCAAGCATTTCATGAAGTATAATATAAAATATCAACACCATACCTTCTTGAAATTAGCTCCTTCACACCTGTTGGTCTAGTGGTTCTTACTGTCCTAATTGTTTCTTCAACTTCCTTTGCCACCCACTGGGCATTTGTATTTTTGTTAGATTGTCCACTCCTACCAGGACATGTATGAATGATATTACTATTGGCCCTCATACTGAAAGTGGTACCATCTGGGTTAACCCTAGCATAGAACATCCATTGACAGTTGAATGTTTCAGCCTCTGTACAAATGTATCTTACCCTCATATAGTCATTTTTTTTGTTGGAATTGGTGCTTGTTCACAATGGCCCATTGCCTTAAAAAAGCTCTACAAACATCAACTGTGGGCCACTCCATGCCAATAACCATCTTTAACTCCGGATTATGCACAGGTAATGTAGTATAATACACTTCAGCTTCTTGTGTTGCAAAAATGTTATCATATTCTTTGGCCAAATCTTTGAACTCATCATCACATCTGTCTATATCAGCTTGGGTTGGACCATCATCACCATCAACTGATAAGTGATTTGAGTAATACCCTTCCTCTGCATCTAGGCTATCTAGGTTAGTTTCTGCCCATCTATTTTAAGCATCAACTGGAGCATCTCCCCCCAATCTAACTCTACCCTCAGATTCAATAATAGGTTCATCATCATTGAAGTCCATATGTGGCAATTCATCAAGTTCTTCCTCAGATACTTCGTTTGCCCTTGGTTTCTTAACTCTTTTAGTGTTCTCTTCACCACTTTGTAAACTATTATATTTTCTCTTTAGCTTTAATACAACTCTTTTTTGTTTGAGTCACAACTACCTTTTATTTACCCCTGGCAATAGCCTCATGTAGAAGTGGATCAAACTGTGTACTCTCATGCTGCAGTAAATCAAACTGTGTACTCTCAACCTCAACCTCAACTTGAGAAGTAGGACATATTGGTGGTCCTTCATCTGGTTTCATCATAACTACATCTAGCTGTTTAATTAAAGGTGGGGGCACAACTTCTATAGGTACTGCATATACATAGAAATATACATCCCACGTATTATCCACATCACTACAATTCCACATCTTATACAAACTTGTATCATCACAAACATCAACTATCTCACCTATACACAGTGTCTTCACCACTATCCCAGAAATAGGTGAGATAACTTTATTTATCCCAACAACATTAGACATAATATACTCTAACAGACCTTGATAGTAAAACTGATCCCCATCTATATTTTCAAATATATGCATGTCCCCATCAATGTACATACGATGTGTGTACCCTGTCTCCCCAAGTTCAGACCATCTACCTCCTCAATGAATAATGACATTTTTAGGTCATTCTTGTCATTGTAGCATACCGCAAACATTATATAATTAAGACAAATATCATGGTAACATACCCAAAACACCTAATTTAAAAACACCCAATTTTTTTAATATACCCTAATAACAAAAAACCAAAACATTAATTTTCTAATCCAAACTACTTTTAAAATGCCCTAATTTTGTAATCCAAACTTTAATTCTTAACACAAATCTTCTAACTTTCAAAATGGGAAAACCAAAGGAACAGATATTAAAGAGAGATTTACAAATTTTGCCTATTCAGAAAGAAAGAAAGAGAAAGAGGGAGAGAGAGAGAGACTTACATTGTGATTAGGAGAAAGATAAGATATTCAAAGGCTTGATAAGATCAGGTATTAGATTGCTAGAAGAAGATTTGTGTTAGATTGCTGACAAGAGATTCAAATTTTTCCAAATTTTCTCTCCAAGAATATTTTTTTTGTTAGACAGAGTTTTGGTGAAGAGATGATCGGAAGACAACTTGTTTACCTGTTAGAAGAAATCACGTGTAACTTGCGTGAGGGTATTTTAGTCAGTTCATGTCAAAATTTGAGTTCAAAGGAGGTTGACCTATGGTCAGAGGCAATTTGGGGACCAAAACTGCATATTTAAACAACTTGGGGACTAAAGACAAATATTTAATTTGTAGGTGGGAGTGTAGTCAAAATTTATCATATATTTACGTATATAATAGCTTGTGTGTTTGTAGACAACATTAATTCATGTTCAAAAGTTGTTCTCGTAGGAACTTGTAAAAGTACCAAGACTGTATTCTCTGCATGTCCATATGAATCTTTGTCTGCAAAACATGAATTTTGAGGAAATATTAAGATTCTTCGAGTTCGGTATTGATAAGTGTAGGTGCAAGTTATTTAGAAGGAAGATTTCCAAAGTCTTGTGGGACCTCTATGTGATTGGATGGGTTTTGTGGAAGGAAAGGAATGATAGACATTTCGAAGGAAAGACTATGACCGTGGAAGCTATCATCTTTGACATAGTCATGCATGTTATTTTCCTACTTGATGTCTCACGACTATAGTCCTGTATGTTCTTTTCCTTCTTTTGCCTTCAAGTTATGCTCTTTCTATCTCAAAAAGTTTCTCTTGAGTTAATCAATGAATTACTTTTACCTTCTATCTATTTTGCACGAGTAACAATTATACTTCTTTCATGGTTAATTTGAGTACTAAAAAGCAATGACCTAAAATACATTTAAACTGTTAGAGATTGTTTTAAATATGCCTATTAACTACATAGTGCACAGATAAAGTTGGTAAAACATTTCTAAGATATATTAAGCAACCAAAGAGCTATAGTATGCTAAACAGCTGTGAATAAAAATGAATGTACATTGAGAATCTCTAAGTACTACATGATCAAAGGGACATTTGATTAAGAATGTGCCAGTGGGTTAGGATTATAGGATCAGATCATAGTGATCCTATTGATTTTTTTAACTTATTTCTAATCTTTGTACTTAACTCTGTATTTTTGCCCACAGTTTTCTTCATGTATTATAGAAGGATACCATTATATTTAATGTGAAACTGATGTCTGTTAAGACATTTCGTTTTGACAGGATCGGTGACCGCAAGTTTATCCTATGTAGGAGTGTTGATTGGAGGACTGTTGTTAATCGAGAAGGCAAACTTACTGTTTATGGATCAGGCGTATGTATGCCTTACCACACTTCTTTCACTTTCAACTTTATCTTCTTCTTTTTAGTTAATCTAACTTACATGCTAGATGGCCTTGCCTCAGTTCACTCACAGCATGCTATACACATGATATTGCGAGATGGTAGGTGCATAGTTGGAAATAAGCGAGAGAGAGAAGTGAGAGAATTTTTATAAGCAATAATTTGACTATTATTAGTAAGTATAGACTGTGATTATGCTAGATTGTACCATAGTATGGTACTTAGGACCATATTTCCCTCGTGCGGATAGGTATGCACCAACTTGGATCATAGAAAAAGAAGAAGGCCAAAAATCTTATCTAATAAATACAGATACTCCCACTCATGGCATTCTACTTCAGAGCTTGAACTATTTATGATATGACTCCAATAAAACCTAAAATAACCTGCCGCAGTCTCTCTCGAGACTACGATAATATATAACTGTACCATAATATGTTGATTCAAACTATATTACCCTCAAGCTGATATATATACACCTGACATATGAACTTTGATTAAACTAAAGAAGAATAAAATTCCTTAAGTAATAAAGAAAAGTACTTTTCTTGCATGAAATCCCCGTATGTCCCATAGATGGATACTAGTTTTACTGATTCATTCTTTTGCAGCTCGTCAAAGCTTCACATGTCTCTTGTGGAACTGGCGACTCAAAATTTCGACTTGTCCTTTTTCTCTCACAGAAGCGATAACCAACTTTATAAGTTGCAATTAAGAAATTGGTGGCAGCTTCTACATATATTTTCTCAAGAAAAATTCTGGGGATGATACGGACCTTGTAAAGAACTAATAAACCATAGTTGTCTCATTACACAAGCAGGAACCAGTGCATAAGCACCGACAAGGTTGCACATGAACGAAAAAAAATTACTGGTTGAATAATTGCGAGAGAACGATGCCAACAACCTAAGTGGGTAGGCTGTGTGTAGGAATGATGAGAGTGACCAGCTTCTGTAAGGAGAAAAGTGATCACAGTGGCGGATGTTGATTTCAGGAAGGTGGAGACTCATGGTTGTCTTAATAAATAGGGGGTCTGAAATGGACATATAGAAGGCATGTGACAAAAAATATATATTAGTGGATCTACCTGTCACTGGAACGATACCCGAGTATCTGGTTTAAACCTAGGGCACTAGAAGTGTGCAATGCCCTGAACTTGTTTTGCCGGATATAGTCCTGAAAACTTCCCTTTTGACTGAACAATAAGGGCTTTCTTTTTGACTTTGGACGCGAATCCAATTTGCTTTGAAGATCTCAGATCCAGTGGAAAGAAATTCAAAATAAGACGGAAATCCCATGTGTTAGAAGTAGTGCAAATCTAGGCTATAGTGGTTTGGGGTATCTAACAAAAGAAACTTTTTCCAAGAACACAACATGAAAATAGTGATATCTGAGAGGAAATTTAAAGAGAAGAGATTGATAGTCCAATATTTATTTTGACAGATTCATACAAACCAATACGAGACTTTGCGGTTTTGTTTTTACACATATCAAAAAACCTAATACAATCGAGGATATTTACATCATTATTACAATACATTTTGATGTAAACTACCAGCGGAAGCTCTCAAATTGAATTGAAATCACTCTCTCTCTAGGGTTTCATGAGTTTTCCCCAAAACTCATAAATCACTCTCACTAACAATCACAATACACACTACTGGGGACCAACCTCCTACTTAAGCTAAAAAATAGAAATAGAATTAGAAGTTCCCTGCGGCGTAGTAGACACGACATAGTCGAACAACCCCACGAATCCACCACATTTTCAGTTTACGTGGAAAGTCTCGATGAAAGATAATTGGATCTTGGTTTATGTCTATCTTTGAAGCAACGCAATGAGCTATCTTGTTTCCATCTCTATAAATGAATATGTAAAGAAATTCTCCGGTCATATTAGTCTCGTAAGATTTACAATACAAAGAAGGGCAAACTTTTAGGCTTTGTTTGGGGTTTGTGGCCAAGTTATGGGGAGGCAACACTCTAGCCCGTTACTGGTTTATCTTTCCATCTTCCCCACTGTTGACCTAATTCCCCTCGTCTCAGTTGGGTTT
Organism: Kingdonia uniflora; assembly: GCA_014058105.1. Classification (NCBI taxonomy): domain Eukaryota; kingdom Viridiplantae; phylum Streptophyta; class Magnoliopsida; order Ranunculales; family Circaeasteraceae; genus Kingdonia; species Kingdonia uniflora. The sequence continues at coordinate 3,432,319 of JACGCM010001854.1, forward strand.
TTATGGATCAATATGGGAGGAGGAAGTTCGAAGAAACGAATCCCTACCCAAGTGTTCTCTCCTTGCTATTTATGCATGGGCTTCTTTTGCTTGGGCCGTTGGATCTGAATGTGCTAAGTTGTCAACAGATTTTGCTACCTTGGGGTGTGTGCTTTGCTGGCTCGACTTGGTCACGTGGTCTATTGCCTTGACCGTGTCGTTCAGGCTGGTCTATGCTATGTTTAGGCATGTCTATTTTATTAGTTCTAGGTCTGCACGAGGTAGATCTCACCGAGGTTTTCGATATGCTGGTTTACCTACCTTGTCCTCTGGGCATGTACCTACTCTGATGAGGTGGGCATGCATCGGTGTTTCTGACTTTTTCAGATGCCTTGCCACTCCTCACCAGCGCTTCGTCGCCTGCTATCCCTGGTGCCTAACGAGTTGCGCTAGAATAGGTTTGGGTATGCTCCTCGAGATTGATCAATGCTTACCTCGAGAATCTCCTTAGGTGGTCTCCACTTGGCCGCTAGGGCACCCGGTTTGTTGCACACATTATTTGGACATGCTTAGCTAGTGTCCATTTATCGTGGGCAAATAACCTTGTCCTTATTCTTCAGTTTTATGGAATTTTTATACTGGTGAAAGCACTTCATTGGAGGTTTTCAGAATCTGTTCATGACATTTATGGCATAGGTTGAGTCAGTCATTATCTCATATCTCTTGATCTCCAGTTTAGAAGCAATTTTCATACCTTCATAAACAGCAATTAACTATATTTCCCCAATATTTTTGGAGTGATCTGCTCTGCCATCGAATGAACGTAAGGAGGCCTCTCATAATGCCTCTATCTGCTGATCTTGTTGTGGACAGACACCCATCAGTATTAACCACAACATCAAGAGTAGGCTCCCATGTCGCCCATCTAATTTTTTTGAATCTTCTAGGAATCAATGTTATCTTCCAGGTGCTTACTACAGCACTGACTTGGGAGAAGAGTGGAAAGTATGAGAAGAGACATTCTATCACCTCAACTTCAAATTTTGAGATTTTTTTAAACTGTATTTTTTTCCTCCCTGCCAAAATGCGGTAGACTGTTGCTGGAGATGCCACTTTGATCATTTTTGAGATGCTAGTATCTGTGGTGTAATTGTTATTCCCTACTAGCTCCTCTTCCCAGCTCTAAACAACTCTGATAATGTTTAGAGATTCAAGAATCGCTGTCCATTGAGTAGGGGAAATTGAAGAATAGATGTTATCTATTCTCTTCATTAGCATTACAAAAGGAATAATAAGCTTTGTCAATCTTCCTTATTTTCACCAGAAAGTTTCTTGTTTTAAGCCTATTTTTCAGTGCAAGCCAAAAGATACAAGAATGCCTAGGGATGGCATTTTTACCCCAACCAATAATAGCCCTGTTTAGAGGGCCGTAATGTGTTCTTAATGCATTCCATGAAGACTTTGTTCTGAAGTTTCCATTTGATGTGTAAATTCAGACCATTCTGTCTTGTTTAAGCACATAAGGTTTTGGCCCATCTTTTATGTTTCTCCATACATCTATCAACTCTTCAGATCTTTATCCTCCCTTGTGGTACTACCCATTCACTATTTTTGAGATCAAATCTTTGACTTTGGAGTTGTTCAAATGGCCAGAGAGCCTGCAACATTTGTCAGGGCCCAGCCCGGGACCGCCACTACATTTCCCGGAGTGCAGTGGAATAAGGGACCGTGCGGCGTACACGGACGCGCGGTCGGCGTGTACCAGCCATCTTCACGGGCGTGGCGCGCCAGTGGTATACAACCCACGGATGCTGGAGCGACATCCGGATAATCCTGGATACTCGTGAGGGGTCATCGAATATGTATTCGGTATAGGCAACAACGCTGAAGGCTCCCTCAATAATCCCTACAGCGTAATCTCTCTCGACGCGCGCGAGGTACGGAAAGCACACCTGTCCTGTAGCGGATCAGGATAGCTCAATATGCCGGTTTCCACATAAGGGACTCATATCTCAAGGGCGCGACTAGCCTGGACTATTTATATTGTCCATCTATAAGGGGCGGTGCGTCTCGGATAGCCCGTGGGGCATAGCGGCGCCATATGAAGCCCTTTATTGAAAACCGGCCCACATTGCGAGGCAATGTCCCCTGGCCTTCCCTAGGCCTAGGAGAAAACTCATAATTATCCCTTGTAGATAGTCCATGAGCGGGGGTCCTTGATGACCAAGCATTAAAGCTCTTTTAGTCATAGGGAGGATCGGACCAAGGTTCCTCCTTAATATAGCTACTAGGTATATAGTCAACTTCCAAAAGGAAACGTTAAAACATGAGACGAAGCGTACTGGACCTTTTCGCCCCCTTAACTGAATCCGATTGTGACAAAACTTGGCGTGCTGCTATATTAGGATATAGATAACAAATACATTCGGACAGAACTCAAAACGCTCGGGTGGATTTGGCCGGCGTTCGGTAGGTCGTCACAACATTGCTACTTAAGATCAAGTATAAGACTCCACCTGTCATCCAAGGATTATGCCAGATATATGTGTTTACTGTTTACCCTATTCTGTCTTGTTCAAGCACATAAAGTTTTAACCCATCTTTTATGTTTCTCTATACATCTATCAACTCTTCACATCTTATCCTCCCTTGTGGTACTATCCATTCACTATTTTAGAGATCAAATCTTTGACTTGGAGTTGTTCAAATGGCCAGAGAGCCTACAACATTGCTACTTAAAGATCAAGTATAAGACTCCTCCTGTCATCCAAGGATTATGCCAAATATATGTGTTTACCCCTATTCCATAATGACTCTGCACTAGTTTAGAGTTATTTTTCTTTTCTTGAGTAAGTATCTCCGTGTTCAGAAGTAGTTTGTAGGTATTTCAACGGTCCAAAATGTGTTTTTTTTTTTTATCCATCTAGTCCATTGTCACAGAGACCAAGTTCCATAGAGTCCTCATCGTAATGGAGTCATTAATTATGTAAATCCAACCCTCTCTCTCTTTGGGATGCATATATCTTTTGAGGCAACAAAAGATATGCCCCATTTTACTGAATCGAAGGCTTTATGTAGATCTATCTCTATCAACATCTTTGAAGTACTTCCTATCAAAGCTTCTTGAGAATTTATGTGTCAACACCCAACAATATATTTTCTTGAATAAATCTGCCCCTGATAAAGTCTGGTTGACATCAATCAATTAATTGCTTCATTGTTGTATCCCTCATTCTCAATGCCATGAGCTTTGATATAAATTTGTAAATGACATTCCAGGAAGATAGGTCTATACTTAGCAAAGGAGCTGGGATTTTTGCTTTTTGGTAAAAGCTTGATGATGGTTAGATTAGTCTCCTTGAGGATTTTGGATGATCTAAAGAAAGCTTTTATAGCTCTGATTACATCCATGCCAACAATCTCCCAACTGTGTTTGTAGAAGCTCACATTAAATCCATCTCTGCCTGGAGCTTGTATTCTTTCTCCCTGAAGATCATGCTTTGTATTTCTGAAGATGTAAATTTCTTTCAAGATCCTCAATATGTTCCTATGTCAATCTATTCTTGCAGTCTTCTATTTGAATGTTGTGATCTTCATTTCCATTCAAAATCATACTATAGAAGTCAACTGCCTCTTATCTTCAATCCCAGTAAGTAAAGTACCATCTTCTTTTTTAGTAGTACTGATAAAGTTTCTTCCTTTTCTCTTTTTGATGCAGTCGTGAAAGTAATGGGTATTTGAGTCCCCTAAGGTAAGACGGCCACATCTAGATTGTTGTTTGGCATGTATTTCCTCATGATATTAAAGGGAACTCAATGAACTTCTTCATTCTTTTTCTTCGGCTTCTACTTCTCCACAGCCAAGGTTATTAGTCATATGTTCTTGTAGCATTTGAAGTTTATTTGTAGTCTCATTTATCTTTTCCCTAATGTCCCCAATGACATTTTTTTCCATGTTTTAATATCTGCCTTCATAATTTTGAGCTTTTTGAGTAAGATCGAGCATAGGTGGCCCCATTACTCTTGTACTCCAAGAATTTGTTACCATGTCTTTAATTATAGGGTGAATTAGCTGGAATTTTGAGAATATGAATGGGGAACTGCTTCTTGCATGCTCTGTGGCTCTAGTATTGTACAGTAGAGTGTGATTAGATAGTCCATAGTTATCTTCTGAATCAACAAAATCCTGCATCCAGTGGTGGTTTACTAAGATCCTATCAAGCTTAGTGTGTGTTCTGTTGTCACCGGCTTGATAGTTGGTCCAAGTAAACTCAAGGCCCTTCCATTTTTTATCAGTCAAGCCATAATATAGTTTCTCAAAGGTAGCATTTCGGATTCCAAAGGTTGTTCTCTGCCACTTTTTTCACTAGAGTAAGCGACAGAATTAAAATCCCCAGTTAATCCAAATCATTGATGAAGTCCCAGAAGACTATTCTGTAAACAGCTACATTTGGGGCATACATGCAATAGAGTAGAAGTTCTTTGTTTTTATCAATGATTAAAACTTTGAAAGTCAATACCTGAGCATTGATGGTAATATTGTATCTTTCAGGATCCCAGAGAATCAGAATCCTGCCTCCAGATGCATTAGCATAGCAACACAAAAAGCTCCAGTTGGGAGTTGTATCATTTCTAATCTTTTTAAACTTATTCTCTTTGATCCTTGTTTTAATCAACCCAACAGCCCCAAGTTGTTAGTCTTTATTGTATTCTTCACCTCTAGTTGCATTTGGAGCCTGTTTAACCCCCAGATATTCCACACCAAGATTTTAGACTTCAATAATATTTGGTGGTTTCTTCACTCTACTACTTATCCTCTATCTTTCCTTCTCCACTTTCTTCATTTTCCTTTTAGCACTTTTTCTTTGATGTCTGGTAAGAGTAGTATCTCCTGCATCAGCTCTTAATTTGTCCATATTCAACCTTGATTTCTGCATATTTTGGCTATGAACATTAAAAGAGCTTAGAAGATAAAGAGAAAGAAGAGAAAACTGAAGAACACAAAAAGACTACATTGGATTGAATTGGGTAGGTTACAATTTAAACAACTTGACTACTTATAGGCTACAATAGAAAAGAAAAATACTATACTATTATACTAATACTAAATCTATCTCTAACACCACCCCCCTTCAAACTCTAGATGATACAACAAGTAACATCGAGAGTTTGCAAGTAGAAAACAGAATTACTAAACCATATCCAAAGCTCAATTCCGAAGCAATGCCAGAACTTGGATGCGAAGCAGATGTTATCCACTAATGCCCACCAGAATAGAACCAAAGCCCAAAAATACTCGGATATTACCAACAGGAAGATATAGCATAACTGCACATAAGCCATATCAATCGCCAAACCAAATGCTACCAAACCAAATCGGAATAACTCAGAGCGAACTAACCACCAAATCCTAATCATATGCCAACTAACTACCAAATGCTAATTAGATGTGAACTATCCGCCAAATGCTAATTAGATACGATCTAATTGTCAAATGCTAATCAGATGCGAACTATCTGCCATGAGCTAAACAGACGCGTATTAACGCTAGATCCTAAACAGATGCCTAGTAACGCCATATCCCCCAAACAGATGCAAACTAATGTCAGATAATAACTTAATGGAACTCTAACCGCCAACTACTAACCAAATGTAAACTAAACACCACCAAATATTAACCAGAAGCATACTAACCGCTGAACGCGTTAGTAATTTCTTCAATTCCTAACTTACTTGAAATATCCATATTATAAGTAATCCAACTCGATTTGGGACCTTCGCTAATTTCATCAACCACTATCAAAACTTTGAGACCCCAATCACAAGCTTGACATCATATTCAAATCAACACCTAAAAGTTTATGACAGCAGCCCCAGATCCACTGCAACCTAGAAATCAGTAAACGACACTTTCAGAAATCAGTAAATAGCACTCCAGAAGCAATATTCGATCTCGAGAAGTTGGTTTAACAACCTAAAAATTGGATTTAGCATCCCACACTCTGCTATCAGACTTCATTTCTCTCCTCCATCTTCTCCTATCGAAACAATGCGCTATTGTTATACTCCGAAACCCAAAACTAACACAAATTACCTAAGAACTCCAAACTATTTTAATCCCTAATCAGATTTGCATATAGTAAATAACAAATCCCTACATCAGATTTTGCTTCCAGATTCTTAACAGTCTAAGATAAGGAGTGACGGTGTACTAAAAGTTGCGGCTGTACCTTATTATCACCAAAGCATCTCTCCAAATACCTTGTTTGTTGCTACTGTATTGTATCAGACCTAAACAGAAGAGAAACCGTATGTTGTGTGCATCACAAAGCACATGTAGTTGATTCTTCTCCCACAAAAGCGAGCAATAAATTTATATACAAACCCCCGAATAAGATGCAAATCAGTTGTCAAATCATATGCAAGACGTACCCATAGCTCAAGATTAGAATGATGATTGACCAAATTAGAACAACAGGTACATAATCATTTTATATTTCGAACCAGTAGATCATTCCAATAGCAAACATAACAACAAACTAAAATTTTGATTCGGGTTCAGAACCAAATCAGAGAGACCTTAACCAATTTTCTGAAGAACTGAATTAGTTGTAGACTCCAAGTTTTAGAAATTAGATTGAATTTTTAGAACGAATCGCATACAAATCGAATCTCGCTTGAAGCCAAACGAATAACTTAGAGTTCACCAGTAACACCAATTAAAACTCCCATGAAGAACCCCACAATCAGCTTCATGGTTCATGTTAACCATAATCAATTTTTCTAAATCAAATCTCAATCATGAAATCATAAATCAGATTTGAAGCAACAAATCCCTAAAATCAAATCCCCAAATCAGATTAGAAACCAAGCCATAACCAATAAATCAATCAGTGACATTACAGATTCGTCTTCATTGCAGCGGTAAACCTAGAAATCGTTGTTGCAACTCGGCTATGATACCATAATAGATCTTAGAAGATAAAGAGAAATGAGAGAAAATTGAAGAACACAAAAGACTACATTGGATTGAATTGGGTGGGTTACAATCTAAGCAACTTGACTACTTATAGGCTACAATAGAAAAATAAAATACTATACCCTTAGCATTATACTAATACTAAATCTATCTCTAGCAAATACTTTAACCTTGTGGGGTGGGAAAGATTTTCAAAGTTTCAGGTGTCCATGGTATACTTTGCTGCTCCTTAGCTATTGTAGCTTCAGCTTTCTTCCCGCTTCATTATGTGCTTCTGTACTCCCCTATAATCCTGATTCAACATCCTTCAAACTAAGTGCTTCCAAATTGATAGGTACTGGTGGTATTGGAGATGCTACTCCATGATCCTTTCCCCTTCTTCTAGTATTCTTGGATTTAACTGTTGCCCATTCTTCTTCTACATTTGCAGTCTCTTCTTGAGAGCTTGCTTTCTCATTTAAAGTCTCTTTCGTCTCCTCTTGCACTTCCTTCTTCCAATAAGGCGTGGTATTCTTCTGCTCTTTTTTTTTTTCCCTTTATCACATTGATAAGAGTAATGGCTAAATAGGTTGCATATTTGACATGTAGGGGGTTTCCATGAAAATTCAACAGTTACAATACTACATCTCCCCTGTTAACTTGGATCGAGGAAGGTAGACTGTGTTCAGGAGTTATTTCAAAATAGACCTTGGCATATACCATTCTAGATTGGTTTCTGGTGGCTTTATCAAGACAGATAGACTTGCCAATTGCACTAGCAGTGTACCTCAGAGTCTTAGGGGGTCCAATAATGTTTGGCTAGATTGAAGAACTCCACCCATGTAAGGATTTCAGAATTTCACTTTCATCAACATTGTTTTATGGGCTCCACTTATATACCATAAAAAACTTCCCTGCAATGTGCCATTGACCCCCTTAAGGACCTTAACCCTCTGCTCCAGATCACCAAAAGTGAAGTTATACACAGAATTATGCATAGTCGTGCTTAGAGGTCCTTTTGCTTCCCATAAACTTCTTATTCTGTCTATTACCATGTGAAATGGGATACCTGCTTCAACAAAGTGACTGTATCTTTCCACTGTATGATTCCCTCTTCAATTACATCTTAAGGGCATTTAACCACTAACTTCCCCTTCTCCATTCTGAAAGATGGTTCATGGTATTCCAATCTGTAGATCCCTTTGGAGGAATAATTTCCACTAACAATTTAGGTGTAATTGACATTTCCTTGAACATTTGTCACCCCGCTCAAATTGGGATTATCATCTTGCTTGATTACATCAGTTTCATTGGGGGTTCTCTTTATTGATTTGCTGATGACTTCTTGAAAACTGAAACATAATTTAAATCAGTACGAACACTTTCAGGCTTTGTTGAATGGTCTTGTTACCTTGATCAATGGTACTTCCTCGAACACTTCCAGATTCAGTTAAATTGGTTTTATCTGCCGTTGTTCCTGAACTAGATATTCCTTCAGTTCCGGAACCATATGTTCGTTCAAATTGACTCTTCTTCGAGTTCTCAATGATCATGCCAACTAATTTTGTTTGGGACTGCCTAAAAGGATAGATTTAGTCATACGATTTGGTTAAGGAATGCAGTTAAGTATTGGCCGCTGATTATAAAATGCACCTCATCCTTCTCAAAAAGTAATAGTCATAATAAAAATAGAATATAATATACACTTTACAAAAAAGTACTTCTATGCGGTTGATGAACTGTCCTCATGCTGTCAGAGTGTTTACCTCAGATTTCTTATATGCTTCTTTAATTTTTTCTATAGGGAAAATTCTTAAAATTGGTATAAAATTCACCTTGCTCTTTTTTCAGCATTGCCAATGCAGCTACATTGGAAAACCTCAATAGTGTCATCAACATTTTTCAGCCTCTTTCGGATGATGCTTTCCTCCTCGGTACATTTTTTCTATCAGTGCAGTTGAATTTCTTACGTACTTGTTCTTTGTAGGTCTTGATATTTTCTGCTTTTGTACATTTAATGTATGAAGTTTAATTTATGATCTACACACTTGTTATTGATCATTCTTCCAAACTAATGCCTTTTAAACTCTAGAAGGGAAAAACAGTGTTATCTCACATGGGATTTTTTTATTTTAATTTTTTTTTCAGAATTGAAGGGGCCTTTCAATCTACCGAATGGGTGGCTTTTGTGGGCAGGAATTGGTCTTTTTGTTGCTCTCTCTGTTATTGTATTACTAAAGGTTTCCATGTCCTTGCTTGGCATCGAGGACCCGCAAAGAAAGGTTAGATAAGAGTGTTCAACTTTTCTGGTCTTAATAGATGATCATCAAGATTTTAAGAACTGAGGTTACTCTTCATTTGCCTGCTAAATCAATTAACAAACTTCCCCTATGACTTAATTGCATCAATTGCATCGACATGAGTTTTAGGTTGTATGATACTTATTCGATATGAGTTTGTTTTCTCAATGAAAAGGAATCTTCAATTAGGATATATCTTTGATCTGAATCACTTCAAGTAGTCTACTTAAATAGTTCATATGAATAAGGACATGAAAATACTTATATACAAAGATATACAAAAAAGAGATTCTAAAAGACTAAAACCCAATTTAGCTCAATAAAAAATTAGTGTAGCGTAAACCTAGCAACCCAGTAACAAATTCAACGTGTCCTGTCCACTTCTAAATAGCTTGGAAAGTCATTATGTGCAAGTTGAGCCTGTTTTTTTGCTTTTTTGCCTTTTGCAAACCAAGGATCCAGGCTCATAATTTATCACCATTTGCCTGACTAACCCTTGTGGCACGTGAGAATCGCGCCAACCATGACGCGCATGTTCTATCCTGGCGAGAGTGGCCCCTATTAATGGTGAATCGATGTTAGGACCTCTGCTTCTTGAGGCATGGTCCCAAACCGCTACACCAACTCCTGTTGGATAGTTGAGTTCCCCAACGGTCGTTTTGTTTGCAAGCAGCAGTAAACCTTTACACTAGAAATTCTTGAAGTTCCAAAGAATTCTGCCAACATCCCAATAAGGTTATATGGCGAATACGTAAACTGACAGACCAACCCAACTGCAAATGTAATATCTTGTGTAGTTAGAGGGAGATAAATAAGATTCTCAACTAAAGGATAATAGTGCCTTGGATCTTCTCACATTACCCCCTGCTGGGCCGCATAGCTTTACTGTTGGTTGATCCCTAGGCCTACGACAGGCTTGCATAACAACATACTTTTTTTGAGAGAGACTCCTGCCTTTCTTGGAGTGAGCAACTTCTCTAGGGAATAAGTATGGCTTTCCCTTTCTTACTCGCTCACAGTTTCACCTTTACCTCAGAACTCACAGGCCATGGCTAATTTTTCTGTTGAAAGGTGTTCGGTTCTAGTCAGGATGGTCCAGACACTGGCACCTGCAAGGTGTGGGTGGTGGCCAAAGAAAGTTGTAGCTAAGAGAATAACAAGCACCCTCGCTACTCGCAAGGGTCAAAAGTTGTACACAAACTAGGATACCAATGCTTTCGTTATACCTACCAAGAACTTCTAGGGATTCAGCGCTAAGATAAATGGTTATTATCAGCCTTTGGATATCATTTCCTCGTTTGAATTAGTTTTTTATTTAATTTTCGAGAAGATCTTTTAACAAGCAAAATTTAAAAATTATTATCCTAAATCACCTCTTCCTAGAGCCATCTTAGAGCCATCTTCGCCAGGGCAAGTTACCGGACAAATTTTAACCCTCTCTCCACGATTTTGTACCTCATCTCTCGATAATTTTCAGCTCCTCGTTTTACAAGTTTGTACCTCCCCTCTCCATGTTTTTTACCTCCACGATTTTTATATCCTCCTTGATTTTTTTTCTTTGAAAAATAGTTTGAGGAATCATTTTAAACAACTAGTATCTCCAAATTTCTATTATAATTTTTAGATCAAAACATTAGGACTTGGAAGGATTTTAAGGGTTTCAAACATTTCAAGAACACAATTTTTTCCTCGAAAACCATGGAAACCCAATTGTCAAATGCAAATCTAAACATAGATTCACGAAATTTATTTCATAGGAAGATGGAAATTCAAAAAGTTCACTAGGGACTGGTTAGACAAGGCCTTTTAAAAAAAACTTTACAGAGAACATGTTGATGTCGTTAGCATAAGCTAACCAGATTCCTCCTGTCATCTTCCCCTGAATGTTGATGAATAGTAGACATCTTTTCCAAAATAGAGGCTACAAGATCTAATTCCCAATCATTCAACTTTCGACGTAAGCCAAGATTCCAAGAAACTCCTGTAATATCCATAGTGAACACATCTTGCCAAAGCTCTCCTTAATTTTCATCACACCTCTCCAAACCCCATAATCATAGGTATCAAGTATCAACCACTTCTGCACTACTCCAACCAAAGTCTTACACACCAAACCTAGATACAATGACTCTTCTCCACAACCTATAGTCCCCCTGCCCAAACCTCCACAACCACTTACCTAACAACGCCGTATTCATCACAAATAGCTTCTTAATCCCTAACCCCCCTTCATCTTTATCCTTACACACTTGATTCCATTCAACTTGATGAATTTTTTGGTTCTCTATATCATTCTAAAGGAAATTCTTCATAATGGCTTCATGGATCTTTTTTACACCCTTAGGCATCATAAACAAAGACATGTAATAAATGGGAGCTTAGAAAAGGTTATTTTTAGTAGAGTAACTATCCCATCTTCAGAAAGATACTTAGCTTTCCATCCGCTAATATAAATCCGAATAATAATCCACCACTTCTTTTCGAATGTTCTCCTCTCCTTCAAGCAAATCGCCAAACACCTCCACCTTGGTCATTTTATAATACGATTCCTAGCGTTAACCTTTTTATGAAAATATTTGGTATTATTATTGCCTTCTATCAACTACTGTAAAGAAAATTTGGATAACTAAGCTCCTTTCGAAGGTCGCTTTATTTGCCTGGACCTTAGCTCTTTACTATTGACAACCTTCGAAAATGTAGAGTCATCGTGGTCAATTTTTGTTCTGTGTAAAAGTGGCAGGGAGTCTATTAATCATCTTTTCCTTCATTGTGTGTTTGCTAAGAGTATTTGAATTGATTTGTTTACTGAAACAGACATTCATTGGTCTCATTTTAGGAATATTAAGGATCTTTTTATCGAATTGTAACATGTAAAATCTTGTCAGGCTAGGTAACATGAGGTGGCATTTCCTTCCTTTTGTTGTGATGTGGGCAAGTTGGCTTGAACGTTATGCTAGGAAGTTTGAAGGAAAGGAGAAGACAAGAGAGTTTGTCATTCTATCAATTAAATCATATGAGGGTGTGATCTCGGGATCCATTTAAGCAGGGGCGGATTTAGAGGGGGGCGCGGGGGGGGGGGGGGGGGGGGGGGGGGCCCCCCGAAGAATTTTGTAAAAAAATGCCTATATAGGTATATATATAAAATAAAATAAAAAGTATGTACATTTTTCTTTCTTCTAATGACATCAAGGAAAGTTAGCTCAAGTGGTAAATGGCAGAGCTTCTAATCTAAGAGCCTAAGGTTCAATTCTTGATGTCATCAAATAAGAACCTTATTTTAATTTATTTTTTTCCACCTTAAGTTGGCCATGTCATTGTCGCAAAAAGCGTAAAAAAAAAAATTACGAGAGGAGAAGTGAATCTGGATAATTTTTTAGTTAAATATAATGTTATATTTGATTGATTTTTAAGCTTAAAACATTGTTAAATGGCCAAAAAAATTTGGGGGCAGAGCCCTCAAACCCCCGATATCCTAATATAATTCATCGCACTACCTTCGCCCCCCCCCCCCCAAACATGAAATCCTGGCTCCGCCCCTGCATTTGAGGGTGTATGGCTTGGTTTTTTAGTTTGTTTTTATTCTTTAGTGGCTTCGATCCTTTTTATAGGAGGGAAGCGGGGTGTGTGTATGTGTTTTTAATTCGTTGGCCTTTGGAGCCTTTTATCAATAAATTTTACACTTTTCGGAAAAAAGAAATTCAAAAAGTAAACTATCCTTGCCTGTTTTAAGACAATCAAAGATGAAATAATCATGCTTGAGGGGCAGCAACAATGGCGGAAATCAGAACTGTTTCTCTCTCACTAAACCCTAGAATAAATGAGATGAAGATAAGACCCACTTTTATATTGAATAAAGTCTGCCACGTGTCAAACTTATTCCCACATAATTAAGCCGACACCAAGCACGTACTAGCTCTGCTCGACCCTTAGCACAAACGTGCTATAGCTTCTGCTTGTCAAACACATGCTTGTTATGCTCTACCATCTAACACACACGTACTTGATCGTACTCATTCTTCTGCACACAGGTGCTTGACTCAAACTCTTTCCTGGCCTTTTTTTTTTTTTTTGATGAATGTAAAATTTATTGATGAAAGAAACAATGCAAACTCTTTCCAAACCTAAATTATCTAAAATATTTCTTAGCGTCTACTCAATTTAATCAAATAGCCATCGAGAGGGGGTGATTATAGGAGCCTAACTTTGCATTACTCTTTTCTCACCCTGGCTCACATTGTCCACAACTTTGATTGGACTACGCCTAGACCTCTTCAAGCTAGAGCATGTCAGGCCCTTCTAGTACCAATATAAGCTAAATTCCATTAACCGTCCTAGATGATACAGACAAATAACATCTGACGAGATAATTGACTGGGTCGTAACTAAGTACCAAACTTCTAGCAGCATATTTCCATAAAATCTTATAGTACGTAGTGCTTAAAAATGATAAGAATAAATGCATGTTAATTCCTAGCCAGTACGTGGACTTTCTGACCCTCCTTTTCATAGGAGAGTAGAAAGTCATAATTGTGGACCAGATTCCAACCTTTCTCTCTGCAACTTAAACAAAGAGGAAAAATGATAAGAAGAAGAGGTGGTGCGTTCTGTATCTTTCCAATCATGCCCAAAACCTCTTAAATTCTTTATAGTTTATTTTTTAAGGCAAAATATGATGTTGACTTCGATACTCTTAAACCATTTTTAAGTCGTTGCCTTCTAGACTCGACGGGAACAATCTACACTAAATAGAATTCGGGTGATTGCGCCTGTATCATGTTCTTAAATCGAGTTAGATACACCTCGAAGTCTTCAGTCTCTTCTTACAGTAAAATTGAGGTTTGTGAACCCCTGAAGCAGACGACCGGCTAAGATTTTCTATGTAAACGGACGCCTTAGATCTTTCTTAATGACGCTTCTGCTAGGCAAGCAAAGGTATCGCCCATAATTCTGTTCCACTGTGTCATCCTTGCCTCTAACTCATTTCGTGTAACCGGTCCATCCGTGTGTTGCTCTGGTTCGTAAAAAATATAGATGAATTTAGGCTTCCTCGGGTCTGGTTGGACATCATGATGATGAGCATACCAATGTTGTGGAGGTTGTACAAAAAGTGGTTTGCTGAATGCCGGTGGTCCGGGGTTGTAAGGGTTATGTGGACGAGCTAATCCGTTTTTGCCTGGGTGATCGTGAAATCTATTAGGGAATCTTGGAAACTGAAGATTATGTTCCCCAAAGGGCGATGAGGGGTAGCAAGCCCGGGGATTTTCGCGAAGTGGGAGCATACATATTTAAAGAGGGTTGGCGAGGGTAGTGATTTGATGGTGGGTTACGGCATCTTCCATGTACTGGGTTTAAAGAGTTGGTTTAAGGATGGCATGAGAATGAGTGTCTCCTCCCAGAACGAGGAGTGTGCTGAGGTACTTGTGCTGACCGCAGGTGGTATGAAAGAGTGTGTACTTTCTTACGACATGTGGTTATTGCCTTTGTGGCTTTGGCTGTTCGGGCGAGGGGAACAAGCAGACTTGCAAATAAGCAATCACGGGATGTCATTGCCAGAACGACGAGAGACCGAGTACATCGACGACAGGGAGATGTCCTATTTTCCGGAGAGTATATGTCCCCGATCTTCTTTTAGCTTCATTTTGAAGTCTGACAACCGTCACCATTCGGGCTTAAAACTTAGCTTTTTGTACCATCTCAGAAATAGGAAATATGTGGGTGGTAAGAAGGTTTTGATAGGTCAGACGACGCCAATTGTAGTCTTAAAAACAAATTACAAAGAGTTTCCGAAGTTTTGGGCTTGATTGGCAAGATATAAAGGGCATTACTCTTCCCTGTATCGTTTCTCTTCTATAGTCCTACTTATAGGAGGGTTAGAACGTCCAAGTTAAGATGGATTCCTAGATTCTGGTTAGAAAACTACATATACATTCTTATCATTTCTTAGCACTATGTACTAACACATTTTTTGGAGATATGCTGACTGAAGTTTGCTAATTAGTTGCGACCCAGTCAACTATCTCTTTAGACCATTTTATTTTTTTGGTAAGTGAACAGGGGTTGGGCAAAACCGCCTGATTTATTAAAATAATTATTTGTTCCTATTATCTAGGATGGTTATTGGGATTTAGTGTATATTGGCTCGACGAGTTCCTTTGGCCGAGGAGGGCATGCGTGCTCTAGCTCAAAGAGATTTGCCGTGCTCGAGCTCGAAGAGGGTCTAGCATGTTCTAGTTCGAAGAGGACCTGATATGCTCTTGCTCGAGCAGGGCCTAGCCTTCTACTTCGAAGAGAACCTGGCATGCTCTAGCTCAAGGAGGTCTAGATGTAGTCCCATAAGAAGCATGCATAATCTCCAGAGTTGGTAATGATTAATGCGAAGTTAGAATCCTGCAATTACATTGTTGCCTCTTGTCTTTGAGTTGTATCACTTGCCATTTCTGAAACGACGTTTTCAGATATCTGAAAAAACACATTCTCATCGAAGATTGATGATAACAATTAAATTTAAATGATGATAGCTCTTGGCACGAGGCTCTAGCATGTAGACTTGTAGCTTGACTTATCCCTAGGCACCTTTGACTACACTGGTATTGCTAGATGTAAGCTTTGGGCAAAACTATTAATGAGCAATATCTGCGCAGTTGTTCTACAAAATAAATAAGTTTGATCCATTTACTGACTTTTCTGTAGTTTCTTTCATATTGGTGCTCTACTTCGATTGTTACCATTGATTGGCCATTCAGGTGTCAGGTATAATACATTTGTCATGTTTTAGACTTGTACAAGGTTGTCGCTGCTAAATTGCATTTACTTACTCATAGATACTTTCTTTAATCTTTGTAGAGCCGAACTATATAAATTCTCGTTCACTTTTACCATTTTATGATGTCATAGTTTGTACAATATTTTGGTACAAATTAGTGATATCTTCAGTGATTTTTGTTGAACATAGCACTTTCTATCTTGTAGGTATCACAGGTCTGTTAGCGCCAGTGCTTGAAGAGATTATCTATCGAGGGTTTCTGATGATGTCCCTCACTAAATGGTAAAACTCCTTTCTAAGTACTGAATATGCTAAATTGCTAGTAAATAATTACTGATTCAGATTAAAATATCTAATAATCGGCTCCTAGCACTACTTCTGTAATTGGTAAATGATACATATCTAATAGTTTTTCCCTTTCACGTCATTTAATATTGTGTCCTATTTCATCCATGCATATTATCATATTAATTTTTTGTTAAAAAATGTTACAAATACGTAAGTCTAATAAATGCAGGTTGGTTTACAACTAATAGTAAACTTAGAAACAATGGTAGAAGTTTGTAGAAGAAAGTAAAGTGTAAAGAAGTGAATTTTTTTGAATATATGTCACAAAGCTTATGATCTTCGCAAGGAGTACCATTAGTGTGTCCACACGAGTGTTTGCGTGTGACAGTGTCCGACACGTTAGGACACCGACTTTTTTTTCCTAAATATGGATTGCCCATGTTACATAGCTTAAGCGTGAAAAATACAAAAATAATCCAATGTATAATGATCTTCTCGATGGCCTGGCAAGTTAAGTAGCAGTTTCAAGAAGGTTTACTGCCATCTTTAGACTAGACCATCATCATTTATGAATCAGTGGTAACATTAATTCTAGTGTGCCTATTTTGAACAGTGAGGAGAAGACCTCTATCTATTGCCTGCATCTCATGTAACAACAATTCAATAACATTGCCCAAAGCATATTTAATGAGTTCACCAAACTTCCAAATGTCATATGTAAGTGATCCATCCAGTGTTGTCAAAGGTGAATGCGGTACCCTAAATCGATAAAAGCGAGAAGTGCTAAATGGCAAAATAAATCATTTTAAATATTAAAAACATCAAATGGTTGAAATATAAATGTTCCCTAAATTATTATGCACTATTATCACATTAAACTTCATAATTATTAAATCAAACATTCTCTTAAATCAAGAAGTTGTGAAAATCGTTAATTATTTTCTTGAAGCTTATTGTTTAAGGTTTAAACGTCGAAGTCTACATTTTTGGGTTATGGGAGAGACGGTGTAAGTAGAATAGAGACACAAACCTAATAAGAGTATCTCCAACATGGCGTAGGTTTACCCGAACCTTGCAAAACCTACACCCAACACCCTCCCAGCAGACGTTCTTTATTATACGTGGAGTATAAGTAACCCAAACAATGTGTTGGGTGTAGGTTGGTGTCAGTCGGTAAGTGAAAGTCGCGATGCTCTCTAACTGACGTTTATTTTTCCTACTTTATTTGGTCCACTCTCTCCTACCCACCCAACCACTTTCCCATATAGTATTCTGCAAGGGACTCGTGACTTTTAGTTAGCCGCATAATATCTTTGTGAAATATTCTCTGCTAAACTGCTAGATGAAACAGAGTAGGTTTTTTTTTTGGGATATGTAGCGCTTATACTGCCTACTACTACTACTACTGATGTTGCTCTAACTAGTGGAGACCTTTTGCTTGATAAAATCAATGAAATGCCAAAATTACCCTTCAAATATGTTCGTTGATCAAAATCATGAATTAAGCAATCGGTTTTTTTCGTTTTGACCAACATGGTTTTGTTTACTAAGAGACCGCTTTATCTCGCTTTTAAATCTACTACTCTTTTTATTAGAACGGGAGGTTCCATCTCAAAACTAATTGGCAATGAGAGGAGTAGCCCCAGGATCTTATATTATTGAAGTGTATGACTTGAATTCCCGATGTGGGACTATATATCTCAACACGCCCTCTCATGTATGGTGTAATTTTTTAGCTCAACACGTGGACACATATTTGGGTGACGCGGAGGAGCACGTGGGCCGTTGAGCTCGATACATGGAAGAAATGCCCGCTTTGATACCATATTAGAATTGGTGGTTCCATCTCAAAACCAATTGGCAATGAGAGGAGTAGCCCTAAGATCTCATATTATTGAGGTACAAGGCTTGAATACCCGATGTGGGACTATATATCTCAATACTTTTAAAGCGTGTGATGTGATTTCCTTTGCTTCGCTTAGCGTTTAAAGAGAAATAAGCGGTCGCTTTTGACAGCGGAGGATCCATCAGCACTTAAGAAAACAGTCTTTAGGAGGTATCCAACAACAATAAGTTGGGTGGGGGAGTTCAAACTATGGGGTTGTATTCTTGAAGATGCAGTATCGGCAACCTGCTTAAATGAGCTCCTTAGTTTCTGTGTAACGTTTAAGTATAGAAGCTTAAAAGTGATGTTCAAAGACAAGCGTCCTTCAATATGAAGTTGTTGTTGCACTTCTAGACATGCTAAATGTAAGAGAAGAAAGTTAACATCAAAAGCATAGAAGCCTAAAAGTAATGTTCATAGGGCAAGTTTTCTTGAATATAAAGTAGTTAACAAAAAAAATATCTCCAGCTATTACTCTCCTCAGGCGGTCCCCAAACATGGTTTACATTGAGGAGATTGATGAAATATTGCTTAGCTACTCATGACTACCTAATGCAGAGAAGAGTTATTCAAAACTCAGCATGTATCTTTTATAATGCAGTTGAAGAAATTAGTGGTTTGCTCACATTCTAAACAATGTCAGCATCTTTTTGATAAGAGTATCTACACTGGGAGTGCTCAGATGTAGAGCAAGAGATATAATGGATATGCAGTCTTAATATCTCCACATTCAATTTGTTAAATACTACGTGCGCGGAAGCGATTAAACAAACACAATTTAATAAACGATCTCTTATTGCATAAAAACTACTACAAGTTCTCTCTAGTGTTCTTCCCTTTCTCCAAAAACTCAACACTACTCTTCTACTACCCTAGGATCTCCCATATATAGGAGATCTCCACCTTTCTCTCTACACTCCCAATCAAAAAGAAAACTACTAAAATAAAAAATGACTAGAGATCGGTTACTGAAATGTGCGCATAACAACTTCCCCCCCTCTTTTGAGGGATTTGTCCACGAATTCAAGGAGAAGGAAGATCAACTGTTATCACCCACCTCCGCGTCTCCATACTCTGGACTAAGTAACTGCTCAAGTGCCTCATCCACATGATCATGTAGCTGCTGAGAAATGAGTGTCATTGCTTTACATGGGCTGGGACACTCACGTCTCATATGTCCCGTCTTCCCGCAATTGTAACAAATGGTTGAACTGACAGTCCGTGCTAGTTTGCCCCCGACTACTGGTGTTGTAGAAGTAGGTGTCATAGTCACCGTAGCTGGTGTTGTAAAAGACGACTATCCTGATGATTTGAGCTTAGCCTCATCCCTACGAGCCATTTCTACTATCTCGAATAAGGACTGTGGGGAAAACAAGATCATCATCCTGAATGCGCTTCGTAAGACCCAAACAAAAGTGACTAACCCGTTGCGCCTCTTACTCTGATAAGATAACACGTGATGACAACATATAAAAGTCACTAGCGTAATCATCTACAAACTGACTTCGAGCCTGACGTAAGGTTTGAAGCTTAGCAAAACTATCCTCGTCATAAGTGCTCAGGATAAAACGAGCCATCATCTCACCCCGCATAACCTCCCAATCAGTGATATAATCATGCCATCTGGATACCTGTAGTTGCTGAATGTTTTCCCACCAATTTCATGCGTACCCAACCATTTTTATCTCTACCAATGCCACCGCCCTCTGTCCAATGCACTTCTTGAATGCAAGCATCTTATCAACTCGATTTAGCCAATCTATAAAACCATCCACATTTGATTTCCTACCAAAATTTGGTACGTTAATCTTCACGTCAGAGTTCAGATTCTGGAATGCATAAATAATGGCGTTCGCGACCTGACTCTTTGGGTTGCCCTGGTAGCCATACCCCTGAGTGTCGTACTATGGTTATTGTCCGTACCTAGTAGCTTCAATGCCTTGATTCGGTTTATAGTTGCCAGTACGAGAACGAATACCAAAATTATTAGGAGTATTACTGCGACCTCCGACCTCTCCTGTCACGGAAATCGTATCCATCTCTGTATCCCCTCTGATCAGAGTCATCCCATTGCCGGTTATCAACAGAAAACCTATTTCCACTAGTCCACTGTCTCTGCGGTATACCCTATCCTGAATACTTAGCTCCATGTGGTGGTGTCGGTGGGCGTTGTGGTCGAGACGGTACATACGGGGGTGCCCCTCTGCTCAGTTATCCTTTTGAATGTTGTTCATTACCTCGCCAATCCCTGTTAGCATTTCCTGTAGACCCATTATTACCTCTATCAACGCTACCAAACCCATTCCTCGAATCCCTTTGCTGAACCTGTGAAACAAACCCTTGATATTGTGCGGGCCCGCAAACTATGACACCCGCTTGCGCTATCCGAATATTAGGCGTTGTCGGCCCTTTAGAGAGAGATAACGGAGGTGTTGTTGTTGGTAAGCCCGTGGGCGCTGCCAGACAGGAGAAAGAACCCTCTCGAGTGCAATACGATTGGAGGCACTGTTTGAGTCACCGCGAGATCGCAGCGTGGTGGTACCAGTGTATGGGGGTTAAGTGGTCGGAGTATCTCTCTCTCCGTTGACCTCGATCGTGGATGATTGAGGATACTTTGGTAGTTCCCATGTCAGAGTCGTTGTCGGGGTATCTCTTTCTCGGTCCTTCATTAACGTTGTTGAGCTTGAGTGTTGAAGATGGGGATGTGCCAAATGTACTCCAGCAATAGACATACCCATGTGCTCCACCCGTTGGCACGCCCTGCTGTGGCATGCCTTGCCCTACACCCCCTATGCCTTGTCCCGTGCCTGTCATATCCTGACCTCGTCTTGTGTGCCTTCTCCCATACCCTCGGTGCCTATCCCATCCAGAGGCATGCCCATGCGTGTGCCCCTCGTGCCTTGTCCTAGTGAATGCGTGCCGGTGCCATGCCTTGTCGTTGACATGCCGCGCCTCCCTCTCTGATTCCCTGGTTTGAATCGCAAAATTTTTCGCTCCTCACGCGATCTCTGGCGATGTTATGGGTCTCTCTCCCTTGTTCGTTGGTCGCCAAAATCATTGGGGACCTCTCTCTCTTCTTGTTGCACCTCTAAACCATCGCCAATCGCAATGTCGTCGCTCGGATTTGGCGATATACGCCGGCGTTGTTGGGTATTGTCGTACCCCCCCCCCCCCCCCCCACAAACTTCTCGCGTATCCACGAATTTGTCGATGCTTTTGACATCCATGGTCAAACCTACAAACGAATTTTAAAGACGGGTCATTTCCCCTTCCGCCCAACTACTCGCAACGGCGTTAGTTTTATGGGATTGATGCCTACTATTCTTCTATCGCACATAAAGATGCCCATTGGAATTCCTCTCCCTCTTCCCCTACTTGAACCTCCATCGCTACCGTCAACTTCGTCACCCACAACTTGGGATGACGTTACTCTTGTCGGAATTGCCATCACCGATACCAACATCGTTTCAATTTGTTTCGACATAAGCTTGTTAGAAGCCGTTAACTCCTTATCGGATTCCATTAACATCGTCGTAAATTCCTCACTCGATTTCAAACGCTCTCCTTGTATGAGTTTGATCAGTTTCTTCGGTGCTCTCTTACCCATCTTCGTAAAAAAAAAATCCGCCAAGTTTGATCTAGCTCTGGTACCAATTTTTTATATACTATATGCCCGGAAGCGATTAAACATACACAATTTAATAAACGATCTCTTATTGCATAAAAACTACTACAAGTTCTCTCTAGTGCTCTTCCCTTTCTCCAAAAACTCAACACTACTCTTCTACTACCCTAGGATCTCCCATATATAGGAGATCTCCACCTTTCTCTCTACACTCCCAATCAAAAAGGAAAGTACTTGAGTAATCCTATTTTTAGAAGATTCTCTAGGACAAAATAAAATAAGCTAAAATAGGAAATGACTAGAGATCGGTCACTGAAATGTGCACATAGGTCGTGGTTGTGACGACCCACGACCTATCAGAATTATTACAAGACCATGCAAAAAACCAAATTGGAGGTAATAGTTCTATTACTGATGATATTAAAGGAAAAAAAAAACATTATTGAACAACCTATCCAATGCCAGTGGAAGTAGCCCAAAATAGGTGTGCTACATTGAATAGAGATGATGCCTGTGGAATCAGGCAAGAACTATCTTGGGGTATCTTAATTTCCCAAAAGTTCATCTCCTTTACCAAGTTAGCTTCCAACCATTTCCCATTTATCAAGTCATAATGAAATCAATTTGGTGTAGCTTACATATCTCTTTCGTATCTTTATTTCACTCTCAGGCAGTGCCACGGCCCGATTAGAGGCTTTTTAGGAGTTTCCCTCGAGAAGGTGTTGGACGAAAGGGGTAGCGACACTAATTGACTAGGAGTCGGTCTGCATGGAAAATAAAGTGGAGGTTGTGGGTGGTGGTGCCACTTTAAGTTTTCTCAAGGATATGAACTCGGGTCTATTAGTGAATGTTGTGGAGGTTTGGAAGAAAGGGGCTGCAAATGGATTGAGGTGGTGAATACGTAGTATAAGATGTAAATTGGATCTCCCATTCCTAGTTAATCCTTATACTTAGTTATTGGATTACGTATGAACTTGGACTATAGAGACTGGAGACCTGCCTTTAACACGTGGAACCTAGGATTGTTAGAAACAGGTGGTCATAAGCTTTGGCATGCTGTAGTATGACCTGAAGACGTTACCGATGTGCAGACTTCACTCCAAATGCTTTCTAGCTTAAATGTCAGAGTTCTATGGCTTGGAGGGGAATTCGTCAAAAATCTTTTCTAAAGGCCTTTGGGTGATCCAGACTATGGCTGAAAAGACAACCTTGGTCATGACTTGCGGGACAGGTGGAAACGAAGTTGGACCACAGACGGGAAATTCAGTGCAGGCACTTTTTACAGGCTGGAAGTAGTAGGTGGAAATATCTTCCGGGATTCCTGGGGGAATTTTGCGTGCTATGCTATGCTCTAACTAGAGATATAACAATGGCGTTTTTCTGTCAACACTCAATGAAGCTGGAGTAAGTCAAACATGAGGTCTTACTACTTTTGGTCTAACATAATTTTTTTTTTGTAATTCATATTGTTTATATTCCATAATTTATAGTCTTGATTAACGTCTAGTAAACGGTTCATAATATATTTTTTAAAAACCATAAGATTGTATAGATCGTTTACATCAATTTGTGTAAAAAAATCATTGGGTAGGGGGAAATGCACAAAATGTTTTAGACAAGCCTTAGCTCAACAGATTGTACACCCTTCTCTTAGGGGAGATTGTGAGCCCAAAATACTGCGGTGTGTTTGAGGAAGATTATCATGCAATTCAGCAGCGGCTTCAAGATCTTTTCCTTTGGGCTCAAGATGTAAGCCTTAGGGCTCGAGAGGTAGCCATCGAACTACACTAGTACTTGAGAGGTATGTAGGCAGCACTTGTTGAACAGACAAAAGGTTCAGTACCAACAAAAAGTGCACAAAATGCTATTGATTTGATACTTTCATTTCCCCTTTTGATTGGTTATTTGCTTGACTAGATAAGCTGGGCTATTCCTTTGTTGTTGTTTGTGTAATTTGAAAATTGTGTTGGTTGAGCGGGACGGAGCAAATAATATTTAACTTGTGATTTTGGCTAGTTTGATTAATTCCTGGTAGTTTGTTCATAACTTTAAATATATGTCATCATGTTTTCTCTGTTGTTTCTTCAGGTTCCCTACTCCAGTTTCTGTTCTTATAAATGCTGCAGCATTTTCCTTAACTCACTACAATCCTGGAGCGTTTCCACAACTGTTTGTGCTGGGTAACTCTTCTGCATAGTTGGTGTGGCTATTTTTGGAAACAATCTATATTGCTTATTTTGGATATGCTAAGATTAAGGAATGCATCTAGCGGCCAAAACATAAGTCGAGAAGAACATGATTTTCTAGTCATTGAAACTTGAACTTAAAGTTTATTCCTAGATGCATTTAGAATAGCATGTTAATTATAAGAGAGAACTTTGATTACAAAAAAATGAGAGAGAGAGTTGTTATTCAGTATGAACCATGAGTTGCTCAGTTTAGTGATTCCAAACCTCGTACTTTTCAGTTAATGGCCCTATGGTTAAACAAACCTGCGTACATAATCCACAATCGAATTGAGATTAACCTAAATTGAAGAATTAATGCGAAGAACAAACAATTAGCAGGAAAATTTCCGAGCTTCAATTGCTCAATGATTTGATTTCAATTGAATTCTTCTACAAACCCTAAGTCTCTCTTACAAGAATTTCCCTTTTAGAGTTTCAATTGCTCAATGATTTGATTTCAATTGAATTCCTCTACAAACCCTAAGTCTCTCTTACACAACTTGGATCTTACCAAAAGGTTCCTAAGAAATACTCTAAGTCTCCTTTATATTCTTGGGAGACTTATTACATCAAAACGGATCAAGAGGCAAAACCAATGGTTGAAACGACCTCTAAGTATTTCCATCCGGATGCAAATCCGAATCATAAGGCCATCCGGATTACATTCGGATCTTACTGGTCTGTTTTCAATAAGGTTAGGATGGAAATTCGGATCATAAGCTTATCACCCGCCTTCCATCCGGATTCTTCATTTTCTTGACGCGATAAACTTCCACCAACTTTTGAAGGGGTTCGATCTTCAGATCCTCCTGGATCATTACATATGCTATATGAGTTTGCAGAGTAGTCGTAGAAGATGACTGAAGTGGCATGGCTTGTACATTCTTCATCAGTGAAACAAACGGAGCCTTAGTTTAACATGCTTGGACTTCCCGGAAACAATAAACTACATATTATATAATTGTAAATGTTAGAAAATAACAAAAAAGAAAAACACTAAGGATTTAAATATTTGAATAAAGAAACCTAATAATCTTCTAAACAACAAATATGAAAAAAAAAACCTACAATAATATATTGCATAATCTAGACACATAGTGGATCATTCAATAAGATAAAAAAAAAAAAAAAAAGTTGAGCGCACAGCCATATTGCAAACCATATAAAAAAAAACAAAAAAAAAACATGCAATTAATCATGGGTGACATGCTACATATTAGACATGGTAATGAAGGAGAGAGAGAGGAGAATAGGTATAACTAAGTGAAGATGATATGAAGTAGGTTTAACAAAAGGACGGGTTAGGAGTTATAAATATAGAACAGATGGTGTGAAATATAGAACTAATAAATGTAAAGAGGAGGTGGGAGTGCGCAAAATTAAATGGCATTGTATGTGAGGAGAGAGAAGCCCAGCGATTGCAAAGAGGGAGGGTGCGAGAATGCCAAATTAAATGGCAATTTAGGTGAGTTTGTGAGTAGAAATTAGAGGATGGTATTTCTAGTAATATCTAGAGTACTAAAGGGTGAGGTGCAAAGGGGTAGTGTGTGAATATGCCATGTTAAATGGCAATTTAGGAGAGTTGTGAGATGATTCGCAAGGTAACTAACTGTTGGAGATGCTTGATGGCATTTCTTGTAGTAAAGGGCTGGGAAAAAGGGGGTGGACAGTGGATATTACGCATACAACCTCACTAGTTCTACTTGACTTCAAATATGTTAAGGGGTAAATATGTAATAACCGAGACTAGAAGAGTAATAACATTTTATCAATGTGAGATATTATACAAACACCCATTAACTTGTGGTGGTTCATGAAGTAAAGAGGGGCAACGAAGTAATATCCACCAAAACACTGCTTGAACAACTGAGATCAATTCTTTCGCTAAAATTATCGAAGAATAGAATTGAGGCCGCACAAACCTTGCCTCGAGGTTGTGATTTTCACGATTGAAGGTTGCGATTCAAGCAAAATAGTCACCTCTTTTCTTATTAGTATAGATGAATGTTTTGCCTTATATTCTTTACCCTTTCTGTGGAAACATGATTTTGCCTGACTAGATATAAGAGGGCTCTCTAAAAGAACTGACCCATATTTCGAAAGCTTATTTATATCGCAGGAGTTAGAATATTCTTTGAAGTCTAGAAGCCGGACAAATACTTAATCCCCACACAATCTGTGAGCTCACTGCTACCTAAGATAATCATTAAAGTGCTTAAAGCCAAGGTAGTAGCTGCTCTCTCGAATAACCATATAGAAGATAAACACATGAACCGGTGAAGTGCCAAAGATGGAAGGCGCTACCGCTGTAGTAGGCTGGTTCTATGACAACTACTACTGATCCACTTGGATTTGTCTCCTGACAAATTAGTACGATAGAAATTTTTAGACTTGTAACTTGTGAATGCTTCCTCCTAATCAACAACTCATTTTGTGAGGTATGCATACATTTCGTTCGTCTCCCATTTCTCTTAAAGCATTATAAGAAAAAATTGCTAGACTAACTGGGATTATGTACTGGACCATTTAGATATTAAAAAAATGAAAATTTACATCCTAATGCATTTTTTCCCCCCATAGCATCCTGGATAATACAATTAAGGCAGCTACATGGCCACCGCACCTGTTTGGTTGTTGCCTAAAGGATTCATACTCAGGCCTTAGTCCCCACAAAAGTCTTGAGACACAACTTGTCAGGCTGCTTCCTCCTACTCATTAAACTCATTGTGTGAGATTTTTCATATATTAAGTTTGTTCCATTTCCTCTTAAAACATTACAAGTAGTTATGTAACACCCCTGAGCGGGTACTAGAGAGGCACCTAGCCCGATAGCGGTGATGGTTGCACTAGTGGTTTAGTCCCACATTGCTTAAGATCATGCCACGTGTATGGTCCTTAAGTTAAGATCTCACTCTACATGTCACCGAGGCCTTTTCTTAAGAAGAAAAATCCCACACTGTTCGAGATCCGCATTGGTTAAGTGGGGACAATATCGGTGCCCGTAAAGTAGGATCATGACAAGTTACTTTTTGCTAGGCAGTTAGGTACCGCGTAGGACATGTATAAATTAGCAAAATGAGAACTTGCATCCTAATGTATTCTTTTCCCCTAGCATCCTCTTCCTGTAAAGACTTGCAGTTTAGAGTCAAAGGAGATAAGGGGTTAATACAATTAAGGCAGCTAGATGGTCACCACACCTATTTGTCACCTTCTTGCAGGTTGAATATTTGTTCATACAACTCGTAGATAAGGGAAGGGTTCTTCTGCACAACACACACCCTTGATAAGGCTCCAAATAGCTTTTGGTGTTTGAGAAAGACAAACTATTACCATTTGCCGTATACATACTATTCCACATCCAAATCTTAATTTGTGCATCCTCTTTGATCTACCGTTCACACTCCTTCGCAATATTTAATGGTTTTTATGGGCTAATATATACTAATATTTTCCACAAGCCGCCAGGAAATTCTTTATTGACTCAGATCATTGAAGATAATGTCGTCCATTAAACTTGATTCTAGTCATATCCATAAGACAAAAACTTGGTCTAGAAAATGGTTAGGTTACATTTACTACCACTTGATTAACTTCACAACAATTTGGCAGTATAGGTATGAAAGCACTAACAAAAGGTTTGATTGGAGCCTAGGATCAACAAACATACTCTTCTTATGGATAAATACACGCCCCTCCTTTATAAAATGCATTTAACATCAAACTCTTGAAAGTGGAGCAAATCATAGGTCTAGTGGTTAGTACTGATTTCTAGCCGTTTTTGGTGAATACGATTCCTGACCTTTGGTCGAGTTCTAACAAAATACTGATTTTGATGAATATTGACACTTGTTGGGCTCTGATACCATGTTGTATTATTCCTAGATGTGTCTAGAATACCACAGTGAATTCCTGTGGGAAATTCAGAAGAGCTGGTAAATAGAGAGTGAAAGACGGAAGGAGGGAGGGAGGGTCTAATTTGGTTTAGTTAGACATCCTATTTTTATTTTACACCTTTATATAAACGCCTTTGAGCTTCCGACCTGTGAAAGATGACCAGGAAACAAGCTAAACCCCTGCACATTTTTAGGATTCTGAGTTCCATGTTTTTAACCAGTTGAAGTGCGCCACTTCACTGGTACTTCGAGTGGAGCATATTATCTGCTTTGACAGTATCAGTCATTAGCCCTTGACTAAAAGTCACTAACTATACATGATTGCCATATGACCACAATCTACCTTCTTGTTAGCAACACTCATTATGGACTAAACACACTAATCATGAAGATTTACAGAGACTTGATATATAAACTCGCTATTTGTGTACAATATGCAGGTCTTTGTTTATAAATCGTGACAAGCAGCCCACTTAGTCGTTTCCTCTTATCTCATATTTTACTAAAAAAAAAATTGTTACTTATTACTATGTTGTGGACTATTAATGAACCCAACATAATATACTGATTCATGCAGGGGCTGTACTGGGGTTCTCATATGCTCAAACACGCAATCTTTTGACCCCCATCACAATACATGCACTCTGGAACTCGGGGGTTATCTTGCTTCTCACCTTTGTTCAGGTAAAATGCTTAAATTTTTTCCTGTTTAAATTTGTCAGAGGTTGGTATTGCCCATTGGCATTACTATATTGCTTATATTATATATATGTTAAGAGGTTGGTATTGCACATTGCCATTACCATTATCATATTGCTTATATGTTTATCATCAGTTTAGCTCAGATCTTCTGTATAATAATCATTATACGCAATCCAGTAACTTATGAGTTATAATTGAAGTTTCTGTCCTTTCCAATCTGGATTTTGCTTGAGTTCTGAACTGTGTTCATATCAAGGATCATATTGTTGGTTTCGGCTTGTATATGGTGTGGTTAAATATAATTAGGACAATGATATCAATCAGCAGAACTGCTATATGATCCATGCCAATAGATCATACTTCAAGAACCATATTTTGATCAATGATTTGTATAAACTGGTCTTTTGTGGTTTTTTTGTCCATGCAGCTCCAAGTATACAATATCAAGTAATTGTTGCAACAGGAGAGAGGAGGTTGTAGGATTTGGATATACAAATTTGTAACTTTCTTTGAGAAAGGAAAACTAGAAAAGTAATTAGTGGAAGTCAACGTATAATATGTGAATCTGTTTATAAGAGAAGTTATCAGTAATGCAAGTAAGAAGTTTCGAAATGTGGCTATACCATATACCATTTGTATTGGAAATTCTTTACCCATATACAGTGGGATCATCCAAAATCTGATGTATTAAAAATTAAACTCAATTGGCTCCAACAAGGTCTTGGTGCAAAGGATTTGTCAAGATTTGCAAGTAAAAAAATGGACAAATTGATTTACTGTAACCAACCTTGATTAATGATCAAGGTCACTTGACTTGGGTGTCTATGGCAATTAAGGTCTGTAAATCTTTGCAATTTACTGTCTGCCAGTGTCTAACAGACCCCTTCATGTGGCGCATGTTCTGTTCTCTTTTAAACAACAATGGTTGCATCTTATGTTATTCCAATTGGGGATGATTCAGAATTTGAACGTGATTCAGTGCTTCATACTTGTTTTTGTTAGTAATATAATTATTATTTTCCACACCCAAGGTGAGAGAACCCTCCTCACCCTTCTATATCATGATATCCAAAGCATACTAGATTTATTCAATCTTCTGAATGTTGAAAAACTATTCATATGGAGATAAGAACGTCGGTGGTATTAAGATTTTGATGGAATATTCGTTTGTCCATAAACATTCTGATATTTGCACGCGGTGTTCTCCTGTGTGAAAAATACACATCTATATGGTAGGATCCCCGAAAAATTGAGAATAACTTGTGGAGAGTGATGTTGAACCGAGTGGGTGAGGGAAGTATTGTGGTTTAGATATCTCAAGATGCCATTAGCTGCAATAATATCTTTATAATAATATAAAAACAACAATAGAAAAGAATTTACATAGATATTTATAGATAGTTAAATTAGATCATCAAAATAAATAGATAAAGGTTATTGGTTGGAGTTTATGGTTCAATTAACAGATACGACATTTGCATAAATCTATTATATTGATAGAGCGCGATATTTCCTTGTTCGTGCATTAATAATGCTAAAATGTCTCTATATTGTCCCTAATCTTTGCTTGTAAGCCTCAACCACGATAATAATCTGAAATTTCGCAATCAAACTGATACTAAATAGTCCTAGTAAAATGATATTAGTCTCTGTCTCTATCCAAGTAGTTATTGAGATGGAGATTTGGGGTTTCTCTTGTGGATTTATATGGTGACTCAATAGAGATATGTTCTAAATAGTAGCTTATCATAGAAGTGAGAGCAAAGTTTGGTTTAAAATAAAACCTTAAGATGTTAATGTCAATGAAGGTAGCTTTCAAAGATTACTCTCAAAGTCTCAATCTATTTAACAAACTGATGTTTGAGTGAATACAAAGCTTAATGTGTTGGCCTTTTTGGGGAAACTCTTGGGCATTTGAAATATGTTATTGTTATTAGAAATTTCAGCCAAAACAAATTGGTACCAGAATTTATGAATTTACAGTATTTCCCCAATGCATGCAGACTTTCATCCATATTTGTTGAGGTATATGTAATCTCAAATGGGAAATTTGTAGTCTTTCTAAAATTTAAATCTTAGTGGTATTGAGTCGAAATTTCACTGGAAATACATGTTTTTATCGTTTGGAGCATTTGTGTTCCAGTCTACATATCAATAACTTTGTCCTGGAAACTCAAAAACTGAAATATCGTAGAATTAAAAACCAGGTTCCATACTCCACGAACCATGGTTCTGAACTATGATTTTATAGAAGGCTATGAGCCAAGTCTCTGAAACCAACCTCGAAATGTTAGTAAACTCAAAAATTTAGGGTATTAACACCTTATGTTATAAGGGATGCATTTTTAATATTTTATAAATCTTAAGCCATATAAGTGGGATCAATGTGGTCTTGTTAGAAGAGCAAAGACATAATGATTTCGAGGGGTTGATGAATGTAATGACATAGAAAGAGTAAATGGAAGCTTAAACTTGAAGCATCTGACCAAATGCATTAACTTTGTTAGCAAACCCTAGGTCAAGAAGCAACAGACAAGAAGGGTTTAAAACGAGGACGACATTTGCAAAATTTCATTAATTTTGAGGTTTCCAAGTTACCTTAACTAGTAAAGAGGGATTTGACCTACAACAATTTCACTTGTTCTTCATCTAGCAGACATGGTTAGCAAACTTAAGTCATGGAAAATAGTATAAATATCATTAGGGCTCCAAAAGAAATGTGGCTTTAACTGTTCCCTTTAGAATAACCTTATTTGACAAGAAAATGAGACCAAGAAGGTTGAGTAATTTTCCAAAGTCCCTTAAACTTAGGATTATGTACTAATAATATTTTTTACTACATTTCTTAGCTGTGAACAAATGAGAGGTGGTGAGAGTTTGAGTCCGGTTCCAAACTCTGGAGACTGCCCGATTCGTCACGTTTAAAGTCATAATTCAGACAACATGATCTGCGTACCGCATTTCAGGGGAAAACATAATCCGCTAATGTATACTGAAGCTATGGACAATATGGATATCTTAAGAATTATAGTCATGGACAATATCGATACTGAAGCTAATTCACGACCATGTGAATGTGACTGGATTGTAAGTTCAGATGTGAAGTAGGAGTTGAAGTTCCCCTGAAGCATGGAACAGATCTTGTGGTCTTACCGTATTTTCCAAATTATTATTTCTTCTAGTTTCTTTTGTAGATAAAAGAAATTTTAGCATTATGCACAGGTGGACTACTAAAATCTCTGAAGTCTGAAGCATATCAAAGATTGGATGATTCAGAGGTCGATCGAGCAAGTTGGGCTGATTCGATCCTAGTTTCCAAACCATCTGGGCAGTAAAAATTTATGTGCCCTCAGACTGTGGGTGTCCAAGAAGTGAGAATGGCTGAATTTGTTGTGCGCCTATGAGGTGAGTGGATCCCACCACACCCTTTATATACTAGAAATCCACAGAAGATCCAAAAAGCCCCCCTCTGACAGGCAGATATAGATATCTAATTGGAAAGAATGAAGAATAGAAGCTCTGAGAAAGAATATGGTATTTTTGGATCCTAAGGAAACTAAAAACAATATCTTAAAACTTTGAAATAGATTGAAAGGGTCCGAAAAGAATTTGCACAGAATCTTTGGGATTAAATATGATTTAGAGCTCTTGTATTGTAATTTGCTTATTGGCTAACCCCAAATTTAAATATAATAAATTCACAAAAATACTAATAAACTGTTTGATTAGAAGCTTGATTTGGCATTATGTGCTGAAGATAGAGGAGAAGGTTCATGAGAAGTGTGAAAACAATTTGATTTGAAAATCCCCATAACTGCTGAATTTGTAGTCTCTTGAGATTCTTAACTTTGGATTTAAACCACTCCTGTAATGAGTTCAAGAAGAAGTGAAGAAGTAAGAGTCTACATTGAAAACCCACTCCTTTGACTTGGATTTCTTGGTAGTTGTTCTTAAGAGATGGATTAAGCTTCTGTTTCCACTCACCACAGACCTCGCAAAAGATAGCCTGAAAGAGCGGCCGAAAAGCTTGATATAATTACTTCGAACTAAGTGAATTTTGGAGTGTGAACTCTGTTTACCTAATTCATTTATTTGAGTTTATGTTACTGTCTTTCTTCTTAGCTTGAGCTGTTCTTAAAATTTATCTTGCGGATTTTGTTTAGTTTTTGAAAAGCTTCTCCTCTGATATAAGAAGTTACAAGCTTGAATAGGTGTAGTTCAGTTCATCACTCTACCTATCTTAGATTAAGTTGAGAGTTAGAAGAAGGACAGAGATATGGATGAGAAGAATGATTTTGATAAGGTAGATGAAGTCATGCTCCCCGGGTTCAGATTTCATCCAACTGACGAGGAGCTTGTAGGATTCTATTTGAAGAGGAAACTTCATCAACGATCTCTTCCTATCGAGCTTATAAAGCAACTGGATATATACAAATTTGATCCATGGGATCTTCCAAGTAAGCTATCCATCTTAACTTTAATGAGTTTATCTTCATTTAGTTCAATCGATTCTCCTGGTTGTTTTGAACTGCTCCTAAAGTTGTTAAGTTAATAAAAGTAAATACTAAATGGAAGAGGAGGTTTAGAGGCTTGGTTGCCCAAAAATATACTTCAGCATATTTTCTATTATATTTGTTTGTGTTCAGGCTGAGTCTTTAAAGGGTATTTTAAGGAACAGAAAGGAAGAAAATGTTTTTGATGATTAAAACTTAACTTCTGTTTTTAGTACCTCATTTTCTTTATTTACATAATTTAAAACTTCATAAGCTATTTTCGCCTTTTACCATTTTTGATCCTTCTGACAAGTTTTTCCTCATTTTTGCAAATAGAGTTGGCAACTACGGGAGAGAAAGAATGGTACTTTTACTGTCCAAGGGACCGGAAGTATAGGAACAGTTCGAGGCCTAACAGAGTAACTGGAGCTGGGTTCTGGAAAGCCACTGGAACTGACCGTCCCATCTACTCCTCCGAAGGTAGTAAGTGCATCGGCTTGAAGAAATCACTTGTATTCTACAAAGGCAGAGCAGCCAAAGGTATCAAAACTGACTGGATGATGCACGAGTTTAGACTTCCTTCACTCGTAGATGCGGCCTCACACAAGAGGCCCACATTGGTCCCTCAGGATTCATGGGCCATTTGCAGGATCTTCAAGAAAACCAATTCAATGGCACAGAGAGCTCTCTCGCACTCTTGGGTCTCCCCATTACCTGAAACTCTTGGACATGTGCAGATTATTGAACCCCAACACCCAAATCAGTTCCACTATAACAATGACTTACAACACTCCTCTACTGCC
The DNA here is from genome assembly GCA_014058105.1 of Kingdonia uniflora. Classification (NCBI taxonomy): domain Eukaryota; kingdom Viridiplantae; phylum Streptophyta; class Magnoliopsida; order Ranunculales; family Circaeasteraceae; genus Kingdonia; species Kingdonia uniflora. Next base: position 3,466,235 of record JACGCM010001854.1, read on the forward strand.
CCAAGTTATTCTCCTCTAGATGTTCTTCCTTACAAACCAATTGGTGGAGACCTTCCTAATGGGTGCATGTTCTCATCCCCTGACATAGCAGGACCAACAAAGTGTACATTAGATTTTGCTTCCTTGCTCGCAAACTTCTCTCCTGCATTTCTCGGGGAAATTGGGAAAGTTCCTGAGAGCCTAGATTTTTCTGGAGTTCAACAGCAAAGTAACAACAGTTTCTCAATCACTGCACTAGAGGAGATAGAGGGGAACGCTGGAGTTGTTCGATCAGTTGGCTTTCCTTTCAATCTTCCGACAGATTTGCCTAATGCATGGAAGGTCAATATACCATGGGATTCTCTCCCGAGTCCTAGTGAGATGTCGGCAAGTTACTCCACGAACACGACTTATACTTGATACAGAGTAGTACTCTTCTACATAGCCTTTCGTTAGAAAGTTGAAGATCATTACAGTACTATCTGTACAGTTTCTTTAGTTCAACTATACATGTTTAGTGAGACAAGTCTTTTAGTAACTTTGTTTTCTCTTTACTTTTTTTCTTTGTTCTTAATTCCTTACAAATTTGACAAGTTGAAACTAAAACTAAACATAATCAAATGCATGACAAAAGTAGACATTTTTTATAACTAAACAAAATGATCAAACAGCATTTTCCCCAAATTTACTGATGAAGTGAATACGGAGGTTTTGGAAGGATTCTTGGACATTTTACATGTGAAAAGATCGATGCAATCAAACAAATTGTAAATCCAAAAAATATATATTCTACGAGCAATTACGCAGGCGCTATCACACGTGCAAACGCGTTACCTTTGGGAATAAAGTTGGTGTTGAGCTTAATTTTATGACATCTTACTTAATTTTTATTATATAAATATGTTGATGATATCCTTTAGAATTCCTATTATTTATAATATAACTTAACTTTTAATTAGATTACGTTAATGATTTTCTTTATGTCTATACCTTGAATTTGATTTTTTGTTGTATTTAAATATTTCATTCGATCTATGGTCTGCAACCAATGTACACAATTTTGATGGATCTCCGTCAGGCTCGGCAGGTTGTATTTGGGGTAATTTTAGAGACAACAATTATATGTTCTTAGTGTTTACAGAGGTAAATATCCTCGTATTACAGTCCCTTTACTTTATACAATACTTCAAGAGATATACTCACGAAATTGGAGTCTACACTTTCAATGAAGCGAAGAAGATTGCGCGTCTTCATGATGTTGTGAACAACACAATGATAATGATATGTCAATATGGATTAAACAGAGTTGAGAATAAAGGCAGTATAAAAGTAATAATTAGAGAATAAGATTGAGTGCCTTCATGATATTGTGAACATCACGATGATGATCATATGTCAATATGGATTAAACCAAGTTGATTTTGAAGGCAGTACAAAAGTAATTACTCAATGGATATTGAGTCTACAAAACAAAAGAGGTACATATAACCCCAAAATTTTGTTAAACCGGCCATTAAAAAACCTAAATTAAACCTGAATATCAATACGTTGAAGAGGGAGGAACGTTTGATGTGTTGGAGAGGGACTAAACCAGAAGAGGGTTTCAACGGACCAGATGAATTCAAAGTGAGAAAACCCACCTAAACTCCATCAAAACCATCCCAACTCGCCTCATTACTCGCGTTGGTGAAATCAAACGGCTACTACCCAACCAATATGTTGGGTCTCTTTTTTCTTATTATAGATAATGTGAGCCACTAAAAGATGCTAGTCATACAAAAAAAGACAAAATTTCATTGTTCTATGGTAATTGAGTTTTGGTGAGTAAAATCATGAGAACCTTAAATAGAATAATTCAAAAGATGAGAAAAATCTACCAACCTTCTTAGATGTATCAATCAGCATAAATTTTACGTCATATAGAACTCCAACCTGTTTCTTTTGTAACCTCAGCATCTGTCATCGAACTTCTGACATTCAAAACTTCTTCCCACTGTTCCTCATTGGCCAAAATGTTCGAGAGTGAAACATAAGTCCCAGAATCAGAAGGCTCCAACTCATGAACCCTTTTCGCTGCCAGCTTGCCAAGCTCAACATTCCCGTGTACTTTACAAGCAGCAAGAAGAGTTCCCCACACCAAAGCATCGGGTTGGATAGGCATATTATTAATAAATGTCTTAGCCTCTTTTAATCTCCCTGACCGCCCAAGTAGATCAACCATACAAGCATAATGACGTAAGCCTGGGTTGATTCCATAATCTTGGGTCATTGAGTTCAGATGAAAATAGCCTTCCTCCACCATACCATTGTGACTACAAGCAGATAGAACCCCAACAAAAGCCACTAAATCAGGTTTGATTCCTTTTTCTCTCATAAGGTCATAAACTCGTAAAGCTTCTGAACCTTTTCCATGTTGAGCATAGCCTACAATCATCGATGTCCAGGTGACCAAGTCCGGTTGTTCGATCGTATCAAATACTTCTTGAGATTCTTCGACATTCCCACACTTGGAGTACATTTCGACAAGTGGACTGCCCACAGAAGGGTCTGAATCTAAGCCCACTTTTACAATACGGGCGTGCAATTGCTTACCGATTTTTAATTTTGTCAATTTTGCAGTCATACCGAGAAGTGAAGAAATCACGAAGGCGTCTGTCTCCAAACCAACAAATATCATCTTGTGAAATAACATTAATGAATCTTCAACATACTCATTTTTGGAATAGCCAGAAATCAGAGAAGACCATGTGACCAGATCTTTTCTAGGCATTGATTCGAAAATTCTTCTTGCGTAAGTGAGGAATCTGCACTTGGAGTACATATTCACAAGTGCACCACTAACAACTGTATCTTTCGCAATTCCAACACGAAGAGCATACCCATGAACCTCCTTACCTTTCCATAAAGATGGGAGAGAAGAACATGCAGTGAGTATTGCAGCTATAGTCACTTGATCAGGTCTATATTTGGCATCCATCATATCCTGGAGTAAGTTAAGAGCTCGATTTGGATAACCATGATCAGCAAAACCAGTAATCATTGACGTCCATGAAACTTCATCTTTTTCATGGATTTGTTTAAAAATTTTATAAGCTTCCGCCAAACTACCGCATTTGGAATACATGGTAAAAAGTGCACTCCCAACGGCAACATCAAAAACTAAAGCATCTTTAAATATGTAGCCGTGGATTTGTCTTCCCATATCTATGGACTCTATAATACTAAGAACACTAGAGCTACAAAACTTTTCGGGCCTCAGACCTTCCCGGCACATCTTACAAAACATCTCGATAGTTCTTTCAGAGTTATGATTTTGTGCAAAACCAGATATAATAACTGCCCAAGAATCCACGTTCTTTGGACCATCGTTCTCCCAGAACAGCATTTCAGATAAATCAATTTCTCCTCCTTTTGAGTACATATTAATCAAAGAATCTCTCACTGTGGGATCGGAATAGAACCCAAATTTTAGAATCCAGCAATGAATCTGGGAAGCCTCTTTCTTCATTTCTGGTTTAGCACACGCCGTAAGTATACTTGTAACAGTGTACTTATTAATTTCAATACCAACTACTTTCATTTTCTTAAGAAACTCGAGAGCCGAAACGGAATCTTCCATTTGAACGAAACCAGAGATGATTGCAGTCCAAGAAACGACATTGTGAATCTTCATTCGTGAGAACACCTTGAGAGCATCATCAACAATACCACATTTGACGTAGAGATCGACAATAGCAGTTCCTATAAAGTTATCTTCATCAAAACCAAATTTAACCACCCACCCATGAAGTCCTCTACCAAACTGCAACTCTCCAAGTGCTGCACAAGCTGTTAAAACGCTTGGAAACGTGTAACTATTTGGCATCAACACCCCACATAACATCTCATGAAAAATATCTAAAGCAAGCCAATTCTCCCCACTTCTAACTGCACCTGCAATGATAGCATTCCAACAAACCACATTTTTACACCAAACATCTCGAAAAACTCTCAACGCTTCCTCCAAACAAAAACTCTTCAAAAACACATCTATCATTCCGGACCTCACATACCCATTCAAAAAGAATCCATTTTTAACCACAAGACCATAAACTTGTTCACCACCGTGAACATTCCTTGAAGCAGCACAAGCTGAAAGAACACTCCCATAAGTGAACCTATCAGGTTCAAAACCCAAATCCTGCATTTTACGAAACAAACCCCATGAACCCTCATATCTCAAGCTCTGATTATAACCCGATATCATAAGGTTCCAAGAAACAACATTTGGGTGAGGAATTTCTTCGAAAAGGCAAAGGGCATCGCCCATTGACCCCGACTTACAATAAAGATCCGCAAGAGAATTAGCAACGAAGATGTCAGATTGGGTAAACCCCACTTTGAAGCACTGGGTATGTGTAATTTTGATTTCTTTAATAGTGGGTTTTGGTTTTTGGTTGAGGTGATTGATGAGTTGAAATGGGTTGCAAGAATTACTGAAATCGTCATCTCTGCTTCGAAAAACTCCGGGGTTTTTGAAACTTGAGAAAGAAGATATGAATCTGAGAGAGGAGAGTGAAGTTTCAGATTTTGAGACTTGATAGAAGAGAGTGATCATTTGATTTGGAAGAAGAAGGGAGTTTTCATAATAATATAGCCGTTGTGTTTAAAGAAGGGCGGGAGATACATATAGGCTCAGGGCGTCCCTTGTACAGACCATGTGCTTCAATAGTTTCTTTGGTAAATATATATTCCATCTCCAACATCGGGAAAGCTTTCACAAGCATCGGGCTGCAGACGATGGAAGCCGGTACTAGCTCTTGCTATGAATCGTCCCCTTCGGAGTGTCCAACATTATATTGGTGTGTACAAAATTTAGTTAAGAATTATTGGATCTCAAAACTAATTAGCGATGAGAGGAGTAGCCCAGGATCTGTTATATGTGGGACTAAATATTTCAACAGAAGAACCCCAAAGGTGAACAACAGCTTTTCTGCCAAATACTTTGCCTAAATCCCACATAAAAAATGCATTATTTTCCATTATCGCTATCCATAAATCATGATGCCATGGTGGAACATATAATCAACCCAAATGGAGATAATAAATGTTAGAATCCTTGAAAGGGTCGTAAAGTTATAAAGTGGACGGACGAACTTCTGGGAAAAAAATAAGAGAAAATTTGTTCTTGCCCCCTATTATTCCACACGAAATTGCACTTGCCCCCCACTGTTGGTCTAAATTCCACTGTTGGTCTAAATTTGAGGATGGACCCCAAAACACGCTTGACCTGCGTTGACTGCTCTTTGATTGGTCTTATTTAGGTGAAGTTTCAACTTTGCCCTCGCGTGCAAAGCACGTAAGACAACAACTCAGGTTACCGGTTACTCACTCTCTTTGAACAACACATCACATCCAAAAATATAACCGTTGGTCATCTTCTCCAAACAGTCTCTCTCACTCCAAACTTCATCTTCCTCATATAATCTCTCTCTCTCTCTCTCTCTCTCTCTCTTAACCAATATATGTCTCTTTTTCTTTCTCAATTAGCCTTTCTCTCTATCTATCTATCTATATTTTTGTGAATTGCGATGGGAGGTGGATCAGGAACTAATGTAAGTAGATTTTTTCTTATCTTGTTTGGTTATTTAAGTTAAAATGAATTTTTTCTTTGCAACTATAGTTTTCTGCCATTAAAGTTGTTTTGAAGGTTTGGGGTCCAAAGACAAATTGCAGGAACTTTTATAGGGGATTAAGTCTAACAACATGCATATTCACAGGTTGAGAATTGTGTAATTTATGGTGAAGGCCATCAACCTTTTTTGAAGTGTCCATGGATATATAGTAGATGCAAGAAACAGGGATGCAATGGGATTATGATTCTGAAGGTATCAAACTTTGGAGCAAATCCCAATAGGTTGTTTCTAACCTGTCAATACTCTAAGTGTGATGCCTTCAAGTGGCTATTTGATGCCATCAAGGAGTCAAAATGTGAGCCTGGGCCATCATTCAATGGGGGATGTTTTGGTTGTGCCTCCTTTGATCACTGGTGGAAGGAATGTCCATGGAGAACAACAAATTGTGGTTGTGGTGCCCCAAGGAACTTGTGCACTTCTAAAACAGAAGCAACAAAAAGTCAAAAGTTTCTTAAATGTGTCAACTCCCAATGTTTGAAGTTTGTTTGGCTGAAAGAGGCAATGCAAGCTGAAGAGAATAATTCAGATGAGGAAAAAAACAAGAATGGACAACTCAATGTTAAGATGACTGTGAGCGTGGACTTAAATAATTTTTGTAGGGGATTTAAAGGGAAGACTATACTTGGTTGAATTTTCCCTTTTTTGATTGTAAAATGTCTATTGTAGGGGACTTAAATGTCTGTTGTTTAGGTTTTCAATCTTAATTAATGAAGTTGGTTGTCCCTTTTCTGAATCCAAGTGTATTTGTTTCTATCTTATGGTTTTCATGCAAAACATGCATTTCATTAACAAGGAGAGATATCAAAAACTGAACAACTAAAACAGCCTTTACAATTATATATATAAAAATAGGCAAAACACAGGCAAACCATAGGCAAAACATAGGCAAAACACAATCATTTCATTAATCAAAACCGGCAAAAAATGGTCTTTGCAATTAGATCCCCATCCCCACAAGTATAATACTTAACTAAACAACTAAAAGCCTAAACATAACTAGATTCCCTACCTGCATCCCCACCTACAACTCCACCACCATCCCACCTGCTACCCCACCACCACCACCATCCCCACCTGCAACCCCTCCATCATCCCCATTATCATCATTGCCATCCTCTTCAATTTTAGTCTCCTCCTCAGACTCACCATCATCACTGTCATCCTCTTACTTCTCATCTTTATCATCTTCCTTCTCTTCTTCACTTTCATCATCTTCCTTCTCTTCTTCACTTTCATCGTCTTCCTTCTCTTCTTCACTTTCATCATCTTCCTTCTCCTCTTCACTTTCATCATCATCCCTATTATCATCACTTTCATTATTATCTGATGAATCATCACCCCACCTATACTGCCACTCATTCTCCTCTTCTTCATCACTAGTTATGTACCTAGTTCCCCTTGGAGAATTGTACCCCTCACCATACATCCACTCATTATCTGAATCCATGCCTAGTTTATTTTTCTTTGATATGAGAGATTGATAGAAGAGGTCATTTATAGACTAATTTGACCTAACTTGCACTAAACTAAAAGATAAGGGGCATTTAAACCTGAGTATTCCCCAAAACAAAAAACAGCCAAGAGTAATGTGGTTAGGGGTTATAGTACCTGTAATGATTCCATGTATCAACACCATATTCACTACATTACTTCCCACCCTGCATAAAAAAGGATTTGAGAATCTGCAATACTGCACAAAAATTATAGTACCTGTAAATGGTTGGGGATTATAGTACCTGTAATGGTTGGGGGTTATAGTACCTGTTATGGTTGGGGGTTATGGTACCTGGAATACTGCACAAAAATAACACTAGTTCTGCACTACTGCACAAGAGAACAATAGGTTGGAAAATACTTACAATACTGCACAAAAATAACACTAGTTCTGCAATACTGCACAAGAGAACAATAGGCTGGAAAATACCTGCAATACTGCACAAAAATAATACTAGTTCTGCAATACTGCACAAGAGAACAATAGGCTGGAAAATATTGGATATACCAAAAATTGAGAATCTCCAAAATGTGTTACAAAACTAGTACTGCATGCATAATGTGTTACAAAATACAAGTGCATACATAATGTGTCAATACACTAGTTTTGCACATATAATGTGTTACAAAATAGAAATGCATACATAATGTGTCAATACACTAGTACTGCATACATAATGTGTTATACAAATAGAAGTGGATAATCCAAAATTACATTATATTCTTGCTTATGGTCTCCAAATCCTGCTTGGTGGTTGAAAACTCTTTTTGTAAGGGTTTGAAGTTGAAGCCTGAGACTGTTGTGCTGGAGCCTGAGGGTTAAAGTTTCTAGTTGCACCACCTCTAGTTGTACCACCTCTATTTGTATTGGGTCCTGCATTTCCACCAATATTGGGACCTCTATTTACACCACCTCTAGCCCCATTCCTTGCAACTCCCCTTGTTGTTCTACCTCTACCACCCCTTGTATCACCTCTAGTTAAACCTTCTCCAAACAGGTCAATCCCAATCCCTATTGCCCCTTCAAAGCTGTTCATATGAGTAAATATACCTCCACTTCTCCCACCCCTTGTGCTGCTTGATCTACCCCTCCCTCTGGTCTCACCTCTACCTCCCACATCTGGTGTTGCAGATGGTTGATTGGTGTTCCTCCTGTGCTCAGCTCTACTTGAGTGTGCATCAACCCTTTGCCTCTGTCTTGTGATCTTTGGCTTTGGTGGAGCAGGATCACCTTTACAAGTTTTTTGTTGTGTCCAAACCCCCCACACTTACCACATTTCTTTTGTGGGCCAAGTGCTTCATCCGGATCTGGTATCCTTACTTTCCTTGGTCTGCCAGATCCCCTCACCAATGGTGAGGGCAAGAAGTCATCAATAGGCTGGAAAAATGGCATTTTTAGAGTCAAGTACATTATCATTAAATATAACAAGAAAATAATGAACCTTGCCTTGTCCCAATCAGATGGATCAACTATTGGATAAATGGCTTTTTTGTATGTTTCAACATATGATGAAACTCTGTGATAAAGACTGCAATACCTGTAAAAAACATCATGGTCCACCATCAATATACTCAAGCAAACCAAGATTTAGAAGTTAAAAAAAACTAGTTGGTAAATGCATCAAGTACTTACTCAATCCAAGATACTCTGAATTTTATCAATATACTCATTGCATGCACACATAGCAAACCAGTCACTTGCCACTGATGACAATCACATTCATGTTTTTTTATGTTAACTCTTCACCTTTTACCATTGGCCCCAATTGCAACATGACAACCATCACCAGCACCTTCTGGGTGATATTGTCCATAGAATGTCTCCATTTTGGCAATGTGTTCCTCAGCTCTAGGCACTAAACCTGATAAAATGTACAACATCCATACACATTTCAAAATATATATACTAAAAGCATTAAAAAATATATATGACAAGTTGTCAAGATCATACCATTTTGGTCCCACTCAGCAGCCTTATTTCTTCTGTCATACATCAGCTTCATCATTATCAAATTTAATTTCTCTAAGGCTCTATGTAGTGGCCTATCTCTGATCTTCAATATCCAGTTATTGAATGATTATGAGAAGTTATTTGTTATGTGCTCACATTTGGTAGTGAAGTCAAAATATGACCTTGCCCAGTGTTCAAATGGTTCCTTTACCAACCGATCATGTGCTTCAGGGTTGTCAACTTTAAGTTTGTCCAACTTCTCTTGTTTTTCAGTTTGCTTCCAAGCCTTTGCTGCCCCCCATACTAGGCTCTCCAAATGTGTCCCTCTGTAGTATTTTTTCATATTCTTGTACATATGTCTAAAACAAAATTTGTGGTTTGCATTAGGAAATACTTTTGCAACATCACCTATAAAACCCTTCTGCCTATCACTGATAAATGTTAACTTACTTTTATGCTGATTCAGATAAGGTTCTACCTTTTGCAGAAAATTAGACCATGTCTCATAACATTCAGATCTACATAGGTACACTGCTATTGGGAATAATCCATTATTAGCATCTAGTCCAATTATAGATAGGCACACTCCACCTTACTTCCCCTTCAAAAAACAACCATCCAGACCAAGGATTGGTCTGTAACCATTCACAAACCCATCAAAAGAGGCCTTGTAAGCAACACAAGTTCCCATCCACATATTGGTTTCAACATCCTTACTACTCCTAGCTAAACTTCCAGGGCTTGCACTCAATATCTGTCTACATAACTCAGGCTGCACCACATACCCATCATCAAATGAACCTACAATTATTTCCATGCAAATAGTCCATACATTCCATGCTATATAGTATGAGATGTCTAACCCAAATTTTACAAGTATCAGTTTTATCACATCAACAGGCCTGGTGGACCTAATTGTTCTCATTGTGTGTTTAGCTTCATTTGCCACCCAACCAGCATGAGCCAACTTGTTTGATGTCTTACCCTTTCCTTTACAAATATGCTTCAAAACACTACTTTTTATCAGCTTGAATGTGTTACCATCAGGGGTAATTATGGCATAAAATAGCCAATTACATGTTTTTGGCTCAACACAGATGAATCTAAGCCTATAACCTTCATTCTTAATTTGATGGTACTCAACCTTATTCACTATAGACCACCTCCTAATATATGCCCTTGCAGCATGCACTATAGGCCACTCCATCTCAGGTACCAAATCTTCAACCAATTGATGAGGATTCCCAATATTCACATCATTCTCTTCATTTGCAAAAATATCTTCAGTTTCTTGTACAAAATTTACAAAATCCACATTAACCTTGTCTATATCTTCTTGAGTAGGTCCTTCATCACCATCTAATGAGGTGTTAGTAGAGTAATAGTCTTCTTCAGCATTTAAGTTATCAGGGTCAATTTCAGCCCAGTTATTCACACCTGTTTGATTGTTCCCACCTCCACCACCAACTCCATCATTCACACCTGCATTCTTACCCACATCTTCATCCAATATTATGGCATCATCCTCACTATCATGCAACATAGGTGTATCATCTAGAGTTTCCTCTAGTAATTCACTTTCTGTACCTCTTTTTCTTTTAAATGTACCACTTGAACTACCTTTTCTCTTAGGTTTTGTTTGAGTTTTTTCCTTGGGTTCCACTGATGTTTTATTCTTTGGTGTAGGAGTAGGCTTCTTTGGTGCAGGTGTAGGCTTCTTTGCCCTCCTCTTAGGTGTAGCAACTTTGGGTTTATCAGTAGGCTGAACATTGTTAACATTCTCACCAAATTGGGTATCAAAAATAGGTACAAGAGTATAATCAAAAATTGGTGTTGTACACTCAGGTTGAGTTGGTGGAGCAGGTCCATCTTCAATTGTTATTACCTCAGGGTATTGTTGACTAGACTCACCTGATCCTAAGTTAACTTAGGATTGAGTGAGTTAAAGGTTGTGCAGGTCCATTGTTATTTAAGTAGAAGTGTATGTCCATCACCACCTCTACATCACTATACCTCCACAAATACAATAGATCTGAATCACCCTTCACATCAACAATTTTACCATGATATATTGTACTCAAATCAAACACAGTCCCAGGGGGTATAGACGAGTTCAAATCAGCCATGGTAGAAAAACTATAGTTTGTCAAACATATGTAAGAGAACCTATCCCCATCCATTGTGTCAAATTTCTCTACCTTTCCTCCAACACACAAGTCATGTGTGAACCCTAAACCACCCCTAGGTTCTGTCCAATTACCCCCCCCCCCCCCCAATGAAGTATCACATTTTTCACATTGTCATCCCTGTAGCAAATAACATATATAAACACATTCACATTCAAAAATGCCCCCAATTTCACATACAACTAAAAGGGAATATTTTGGTTTCATAATCTCATCTCATAAGCAAACACCACAATACAAATTAAATAAAAACCATGTAAATTGGAGAATAAAAAAGTTTCAAAAAAAACCTTAATTTATTTAATAAACATAATATTTTGAAACCCCCAATCCCCAAATAGTAAAATATAAAGAGACAATTAGGGTTTCAAATAAAGCCAATACATCTAATCATGTGCAAAATAAAGATAAAGAGAGTGAGATTATAGTACTCACATTGCAGAAGCACAAGGGAGAGTGATCGAGATATATATTAATGAAGAAATTTACAGACAAAAATTAATGAGAAAGAGAGGTTGTAATGACAGAGAGAGTTGTAATGAGGGAGAGAGAAAGAGAGAGAGGTTGTAACAACAGATAGAGTTGTAATAAGATAGAGAGGGGTTGTAATGAAAGAGGGAAAGAAGTTGGAGTTCCTGCCCAGAGTGAGTAACCGGTAACCTGGGTTGTTGTCTCACGCGCCTTGCACGCGAGGGCAAAGTTGAAACCTCACCTAAATAAGACCAGTCAAAGAGCATTCAACGCAGGTCAAGCGTGTTTTGGGGTCCATCCTCAAATTTAGACCAACAGTGGGGGGGGGGGGGGGGGGGGCAAGTGCAATTTTGTGTGGAATAATGGGGAAAGAACAAATTTTCTCAAAAAAAAAATCATGAAGTCGAGTATTTTATTGTAAATTTCATTCAAACGTTTGAACAAAATTTAATCATTCATTGAGACAATTTACTTAAACCTCAAGAAATCACTCTACAAGTACCATGAGTTCTTCATGAAAGCCTCAAGAAAGTAAAAAGTTTTCAGAGGATGGGAGATGCAAATGAAGAAGTGATTTTGTTTGGAGTATGGGCTGGCTCACCAATAAAGAGGGTAGAATTAGCTCTTAAACTTAAGAGCACCCACAACAGCTAGGTACACCCTGACGTGGCGGGTAGATTTTGAAATCCATCATCTTTTCTACCCAAATTGTCTCCTATCAGCTAGGTGAATACCTGACGTGACACAAGCAAAATTCACCCAAGGGTGGATTGGAGGTGAATTCACGCCGCACGGTTCTGAAGTGCGCGTAGCCATTGTGCGCGGTTCAGAAGTGCGCGTATACACTTCTCCGTTAAGATTAAAACACGTGTCATCTCATCCAATGGCTCCCATTAAGCGCACTTTAGAATTGCGTGTAGTCTCAAGGTACAAGATTCACCCACGTGGACGGCTGAGATTGCAAGATTTTCAAACGGCTAGTTTTTGCCGCACGGTTCAGAAGTGCACGGCATAAGCCTGTATAAAAAATATCCTTGGTTCCCAATTATTTCACCTTAGTTTTTTCCTGATTAAACTTCTTCAACAAGATGCCCAACTACTATAAACGGTTAGTTTTTTTTCTCTATTTATAACCCCCATTCATCTTCTATTCTCTTCTACAATCAACTCATTCATCTTATATCTCAAAACTCAACCTTCTTTATTTCTTATCAATTACGCTGAATCATGTCTGACGAAATCATTGCTGACCTACTTAGGCCTGACACATTACTCTTATCTTGGGAGTTATCATCTTCATCATCGTCTAGTGGCGAAGAGTTATTCCGACGTCAAATTGAGCTGTTGCACAAGTATAGCAAGATTATGATTGAGATGGGAGAAACAGAAGAAAAAGAGCAAGAAGCGACATCATCACGGAGGCGGGGAGGTAGTAAAAGGGGACGAATTGACAAGCGGAAAAGCCGTGAGCATAAATTGGGGGAGGATAGCATTAACCGGGATTACTTCGATGACAACCCAAGATTCAAAGGTATCCCATTTCGTCGTCGATTCCGTATAAACGAAGGTGTGTATCAACGTATTTATGATTAAATACTTTCTTCGAACCCCTATTTTATTCAAAGAGAAAATGCCGTTAAGACTATGGGCTTATCCTCACACCAAAAGAAAACGTGCGCACTTCACATGTTATGTTACGGCACGAACGCAGATGCCCAAGAAGAATACCTTTGGATTGGTGAGTCTACGGCTATTTTGTGCTTGAATTTTTTTTGTAAAACTATTATAACACAATTCAAAGCTCAATACCTTAGATCTCCCAATGAAGACGATACATTACACTTGTTAGAAGTGAATGGATCGCGAGGCTTCTCGGGGATATTAGGTAGTTTAGATTGTATGCATTGGAAATAGAAGAATTGTCCTACCGGGTGGGCAAGACAATATATCGGGTATAAGAAAATCCTGACGGTGATTTTAGAAGCGGTGCGGTTGCATCCTAAGATCTTTGGATATGGCACACATTCTTTGGGGTACCCAGTTCTAACAACGATATGAACGTCTTGCATCAAGGGTGGCTTTTTAACAACTTGCCTAATGGAGTTGCACCGCCATGCAATTATAATATAGGCACGGTACCGCACACTATGGGGTATTACTTAGCGGATGGAGTCTATCCAAGATGGCAAACACTTGTTCAAATCATAAGAAATCTGTCCAATGATGCTGAAAGAGATTTTTTAAAGATGCAAGAAGCATGCCGGAAAGACGTAGAGCGTGTTTTTAGGATATTATAAGCCAGGTTTCAAATATTGGCACACGGTGCTCGATTTTGGAAACCTAGTAATCTATGAAATATTATGTACGCATGTATAATCTTGCACAATATGATCGTCGAAGATGAACATCATACTTACATCCGACAAATGGACATTGATCCCGAGTTTAGAAAATCCGTGGATACTTGGAAGGAGGACATAAATTCAAGACATGCGATTAACAATATCACATAGTACATCCAGAAGGTTTGTGAAATTATAAATGTAGGAGCTCATTTCCAATTACGAGATGAACTTGTCGCACATTTGTGCAGTCAAAATGGGGTAGAGTAATTGTAGTCTTCGTCATTGTTTGTTTATTTTCTTAAGTAAAGTATTTTGTTTCCAAGTTTAATGTTGAAGTTGTAATGTATTTTGCTTCCAAGTCTTCATCATTGTAACACTTTAAGGAAACATAGTTTACTACTTCTGCTTTTTGATTTTGTAATAATTTTAAGGATTACGAACCATTAATAACAATTTTATTAAAATAATAAAATTACATAGAACTCAATAACTACTATTAACGTTAAGGATTATATTAATCTTCATCACTAAAAATGTCGTCATCACTTGGACACTGCTCCTTCAACTTCTTCGAATATTCTTTAATCTACTTCTTCATCCAACGCTTTTGTGCCGGTTGTAGGTTACTTGGGTCCGTTGTCATCACCTTAAACATATGCGCGTCGTCGAAGGCTTTTATTCGAGTTAGCTCTGCTTTACGCCTCCTTTTAATCTTAGCCTCTCTAGCCAACTTTAGTTCCTCTCGTGCTCTAGCTTTAGCTTCCTTTTCCTCTTTCTTCTGCTCGTCTCTCTGATTCAATGACTTTATCATGTTGGGCGTTGTCTCAAGCATCCTGTTCCTCCAAAAACCTTTACTTGACTTTGTCGCTTCTTTTGCCCTATATTTTTTTTGGTCGTCCAGTCGTACATCCCCACAAGAATATAGTGGTGCATCCACGTCGATAGAATCATCCGGAATTACGATATTTGGAGTGCCGAATGTAGGTGTTTCAGGATCGGTATTGGTGGAGTTACCCGGGCTATCGTTAAAATTTGACTTCCTAGCGACGTTGCGGCCGGGATGGCCGATGTGATGAATTTGTAATTTGGGCAAGTTTCCAAAACTTTGTACGCTTCC
This sequence comes from Kingdonia uniflora, assembly GCA_014058105.1. Lineage (NCBI taxonomy): Eukaryota > Viridiplantae > Streptophyta > Magnoliopsida > Ranunculales > Circaeasteraceae > Kingdonia > Kingdonia uniflora. The sequence goes on from JACGCM010001854.1 coordinate 3,481,453, forward strand.
CCAAGTACAAATGGTTTGCGTTGTAGTTGAAAAAATGTATTGTATGCCATACGTTCCTATAAATCAAGTTAGAAAAAAATTTAGAGTATGATTCACCTTTAAACATTAATGAAATGAGAAAAATAAATGAAATACTTACGAAGTCATCCGTTCCAATACCTGTATGATGCCGGCTCTCAAGGTCTTGAATGATACCTCTAAAAATTGAACATTCCTTATTGAGCCGCCCTTTATACACACAATTGACACCGTTGTACAATCGCCACATCGATTGGTCAACATAGAAGGAATTGAATTGATCACGCACCTTAAACCAAAATGTAGCGGTTTTTTGGTTGTTCGTGGTAGCGAGGTTTTGAGACACTTGGGACCAAGCGCATGCAAGATTCACGAAATTATCGGACGACCAATTTTTGGAGTTGGAGTATTCTTCTTTGTCGTCATGAACTTCCTCCGAAGCCTCAAGTACATCCTCAACTATAATAGGTGTCGATGCCGTCTTTCTTTTAGACTTTGCCTTCCCGCGCGTATTACTTCTTGTGAGAACCAGATTGAGTTCCTTGGAGATGACCGGAGAGACAACCGGAGATGCAACCGGCGATGTATTAAGATTTAAATTATTTAAACCCCATGTACCGTGCATCAGCGTGGTACTCAAACTTCCACCGGCGAAACCGGTTTTAGATAAATAATATGGATTTCCCGATTGAGGGTACGAGCCCGTATACCCATCAAATTGAGGGTAATATCTTTGGTTTAGGTAATAAGGGTAATATCCATGGGTTTGAGATTGAAATTGATTGTCGTGTGGCGAGAATAGTTGGCGAACATGGTGATTCTGACCTTGGGAAGTGTTAGGCATTTGCGACGGATCAATTGTGCCAAATTGATGAGGAAAGACGTTTCCTTGTTGGTTCGTATTTAAGGATTGAGAGTGGTTTTGAGAATTAGATTGGGAGCTTGAGGAAGACATAATGGTTTTGTTTGTAAGGTAAGGAGGGAGGAGAGTGTAGAAGATCAGAAGGGAGGAGAGTGTAGGAGATGAATGACATTTATATATGAAAAAAACTAGCCGTTAGCAAGTGTCCAAAAAAAACTAGCTGTTAACAAGTGTCAAAAAAAATATATAGCCGTTAATATGGTCGCTGAGTACATAGACAAAACTGGCCGTTGAGTAACTTGTACAAAAAGTTTCTAAAAAAAAATAGCCGTTGAGTAACTTGTACAACAAGTTTCCATAAACAAAACTAACCGCTGATGATTGAGTAACTTGGACAACAAATTTCCAAAACATAAATCTTAAAAAAGAAAATAATATTAAAACTCCGAATAAAACATAATTTAAACAATATTAATACACAACATAGTTTAAACAAAACATAAATAAAAGTTCTAAATAAAATATAGCCTAACTGGGACGACCTCTATTCGTTTGGTGGGCGCGTCTGCCATGTGTGAGACTCTCATCATAGGTACATTGCACAACCGGCTCTGTCTGGTAGGAAATGGACATCTTAGCTAGTCTATCGGACGTCTCTCGGATGACCTCATGTGCCCGGCTCAGCTCCCTCCTCAACTCAGTATTGCTGTCAGCAAGTTGCCTCGAGTCTTCATATGCCGCATACCGTAATCCTTGGTTTTGATGCCACAACTCATCCGTACTATACGTAGGTGGACACGGGTATGGTACCTGCATCACCAGGATCGGTATCCGTCTACGTTGATCGTTCGGTCCCGCCACATCCATGAACCATCCCATATCATGTGGATCGCCGGTCGCATGAACACCATAGTCTTGCACCTGTGAAGACTTAGCTAAGCTCGACGTAAGTGGCAAGTGTATATCGGGCCTCACTAGATCACGCCCGACCGACCAAATATTTCCCGTCCTATTTGCTAAACTGCAACCGATCTTGGGATTTGGATGAACGAGACGCCAATATGTCATGTAATCTACGTCGGGAACAAGATAATCGCGACCATCGTAGAAGTCTACATCCTTCAGACTCTGATATAACTCTCGATCGTACCTTGGGAATTCTATAATCTCCTGAGGGGGGGTCATAAGGCACACTATCAACCCTGGTCATCTGACGCATACACCGGTCTCCTAAATACCAAAGCGTACCTTGGCCGTATGGGACTGACACCAACGGAACCCTCTGGGTGCTCAGCGTTGAAGCAACTCTTACCTCTGGACGTCTCAATTGCCTAGACCTGTGCAATGGTTGCCAATCTATGTTGGTTTTGTCCTTCTATTCTATCATATCTCTGATCACAGCAAAAGAATGATGGATTTCAGACCCCTTACTCGCCCTTTCATCTCTTCACCCAGAAATATGAGGATAAATATGGTTAAAGTTTTGTACCTTAACTAGATGCATTCCAACTCGACAGTACTCGAAGAACCAGTACTCCAACACCGCATAAAATTCGGTGATCGATTTCTTTACCTTTCCGGGCCTCAGAACTGAGACTTCATCAAGCCCCCGATACAAAGCCGCCATAATCGGCGTACCCTAGTCAAAACCCAACGCACCAAGAAAATCGTAGTCTGTCATGGCTGCCAGATAACCCGCCCGAAGGGATGTGGCACCATTTGAGAAGAAGAGATTACCCATCATATAGGCAATAAATTCCCGTGTATACACGATATCCATTTCTGAGTCGTAATTATGGAGACGTAGATTCAAAGGTTCTTGCCACTTTTTTAAATAGGAGAGAGTGATGTTACCGTACCTCATGTCAGAGAGCTTGTGATTCCCGGGAACATCTTTTCTGATTCCTCTAACTTGAAGTACCTCTCGTTGTACGGGAGTTCGCGACCCCTCCCAAAAGATATGCCCGTTAGCATGACGAAGTCTAACGGTGTGAAACCCAGTTTCCCGCAAGAGAAGTGAAATGTATGGGTGGAAGGCCACCACCGCTCCACAAGAGCATGAATGAGACGGTTATCTGAGTTTCCCGCATTAATCAGCAAAACTCCGCAAAACCCATGCTGTCGACCAACTTCTTCAACGTCAGGTACACGACAATCCATCGGTACCACTTCAGTACCTTATCCAATGATCCTCTACACTGTAATTCATCTCGGTTCTGACAAAAAAAACACATTAACAAGTTAGAAGTTCATTCGGGCATTTTATCGAACACATTGCAATATACGTTAATAACACATCAAATTTATATAAAACTTACCGGTATTTCCTCTGATCCAACGGAAATATGGACTCAGCCCTCTGGGAGGATATCTACTCGGTTCAACTCATCGTACGATGGGGTGGGATCGACGTAATCCGTCAATTGATTCGACCAAACATTTGTTATATCGGCATTCCCCCTTCGTTTTACTTCCGCTTTAGAGTTACGTGTAGTTTTGGAATCATTTTTCCTCGGTCCCGAACTACTCTCCCGACATTTTAAAATGATTAACGGTGGAAATGAGTTGGGTTGGGAAACTTGTGGAGTAAGGTTGGGTATGCCAAGCTTAATGCTTAATGCCTAATGCCTAAGATATGCACTTGCTAATGCACTTGTAATGCCTATGATATGCATGCACTTGTGGAGTAAGTTGTTCAAATACACTTGGAAGGAAATGCCAAAAATTAAGCCTAAAAGATGCAGGGAGAAGTCGCGCGATTCTGAATAGCGTGGTATAAAAAAAATTCAAATGAATGACGTGTCTGATTCTTATTGGCCAAACTTGCCGTGCGGTTTAGAAGTGCGCTGGGACTTTGATGGCTCAAATTGAAACACGTGAATTCATCTGGGACGTCCATTTCAAGCGTGCGGTTCAGAAGTGTGCGTGGAAAATTCACCTTGGGGTGGATTCACAACTACTGTCGGGTGGATTGGATTCACCCTGCTTTTGGGCGAATCCATCCACCCAACTGCTGTGGACGCTCTAAGGGTATACCCAGCAAGTATGTAGAAGAAGATCTTAGCAACAAGAGTGAGTTGCTCCTCCAATACAACCCTATTCACAAGAAGGTCCTTGTACTTGTACACAACGGTAGGGCCATCGCTGAGTCGCTTGTCATCATTGAATACATCGATGAACAATGGAAGAACGCTTGGTTGCTCCCTGATGATCCTTACTAGAGCCAAGCTCCGTTTCTGGGCCGGCTTTTATGAGCAAAAGGTCGGTCTTTCACAGAATCAAAATTCATAACTTTTATATTTTAGGGTCTATTTTTTGTACAAACTCCTAATACTTGAATTTCTTTATTGTAATTTTCAGTTCCATGTTAGTATCATTTTCAAGACAAAAGAGGAAGACAAAGAAAAACTCATCGGAGAGCTCTACAAGAACATAACAGTGTTCGAAGAAGGTCTTGAGAGAGACTTTTCATTTACAGGGGAGAAACCCTTTGTTCATGGCGAGACTCCGGGATATCTGGACATTATATGCTCGAGCTTGTGCAACTACAAAGCCATAGAAGAGATTGTAGGCATCAAATAAGTTGATCCACAGAGGCACCCACTGTTCTTGGTATGGGTGACTGCTCTCAAGGAAAATCGAATAGTGAAGGAAATTATTCCACCTCGTGAGAAGTTGGTTGCATATATTCGAATGCGGATGGAGAAGCCAATATATTACAAGTAATGACTACAATAGACAGATGAAAATAATGGGCACAACTAATGTATAATAGAAGATGTGTGTTGTATGGATTGTGAAGATCTCAGTGGTTTAACTGATTTATTTGGGAGAAGCAATTTCAAAATAAATATAGAAAACGAATTCATAGCAATAGTGATAATGTCAACAAATACCGCTAAGAACCAACACTCGAGTAAAAAAGTGGGTAAAGTATTCTCCCAAATGAAACATAACTCACAAACATACCAACCATTTCTCTCCTCAATATCAAAATTTCAAGTTTGTGTTTCCTTTGTTTCAGGCCTTTGAGGCTTTCTCCTTGGTCTTCTGGATCTTCAAAACCTTCTTAACAATCTTCTGTTCTTCTACCAAGAAGGCCCTGATGATCCTACAAAGGAAGGATGTATAAGGCTTTGGTTGAAGCTTTTATTTTTCTTTCAAAAAAGACTGTTATAGAGATGACAATACCTTTCCCTGACTGCACCTCCAGACAAAACACCACCATAAGCACGATTAACAGTCCTTCGGTTTCTAGATAATCTAGACCTCTTGTATTCAGCAGGTCTCAAGTGAGGAATCTGAATAAGTTTATTAACCATTGTATAAGGATCAAGACAAGAACGAAAAAGGACTCAAGACATAACTCATACAGAATAAAAAGGTTGCAACATCAACATTTCGCAACCACGAGATTAACAAGTAGGAATCTAAAAGTTGCTTGATTCTAGCATGAGAAAATTACTAACTCAACATCAATAATCAAGCATATCAATAATCAAAATAATCGCAGACCAAAAATGGACCATGAAATATTCTAATCCGCATAAACATATCAACAGTAAGGTTATCTGCAATATTAGAAATGACCTTGTGGACTCGTCAACAAACAAATTGTTCAGATACTGATAAAGTAAATGTACTATTTCAATAGTGCATCTAGAGAGTATAATTTAACTTGGATGGCCTAAACAAATTGATCACACTAATAAAGTAAATGCACTACTTCAATAGTGCATCTAGAGAGTATAATTTCACTTCGATGTATGTACCCAAATTAATATACAAGACAATCAAGACAATAGATTGCTTTCTTGTTATCTCAAATTTAATATGATCTCTGCTAGAGTACTAACAGTCTTATAAGCATCAAAACAGTACTCCATTCCCTTTATGTCAGCTCCTTCACGCTCCCAGTGGGTTATAGATAGATTTATGTTACAAGAAAATCTTGAACAAAGTATGCCACAGCTCTTACAATATTAAAAGTCTCTTAGGATAGGTTTGATGGGGGAAAATGGGCAATAGAGAGAAAGATTGATTATTTTATTAGAAAAAAACATGTTCTATATAACTTCTAAAATTACTCAATCCATCATCTGGAATTGAGGAGAGAACTCGCAGTCATTTAATTTTTTTATGTACAAATAAAATCCTGAAAATCACTTGAAGATTTTCAAGAACTATGTGCGATAGACATAGAAGACAGCAATAGAAGAATAGTGGACAACCAAGATAAAGAAGACAACGGTGTATCAATTCCAAGATGGGAAGAAGAGTGGATTACAAGCATATGCCAAAGCCTTGCTATAATAAATTGCCCATTCAGATTCAATTCATTAATAATTAACTATACACTAAGTAAATAAAAACTGGGGGTAGTCGGAAAAAAAAATGCCAAGACATAATATGAAATTGTGAACCGTCAACATTGGAGCACATCTCCATTAAAGTTCAGAAGAAGACTCAAGCAGAGAGGATCTGTTGATTTATTTATGCACAATTAAAATCCTGAAAATCACTTAACAAAGTATTCTCAAGAAGATCGATGTGCATTGCACGTCAATATGGGGAGACACCAAAAGAAGAACAAACAGATAGCTGTCAAGATGAAGATAAATTTAGATCAATTGCTAGCTGCCTAGCTATATATTGACCAAGAGAAAAAAAAACGTTTGACAAGCGCCAAAACTTATATTCCTTTATTAGATTACAACTTATAATATACAGTCAAGGTTTAAAAAAGTGGAGGCGGGTGGTGAGGCGGAAGCGGTGTGAGGCACGTTTTTTTTTTCTTAAAATAACTCTCAAAACAATCTAGATTTAATACAAAATTTACAAATAAGTAAGCACATCCTATTTTTGTATGCAAATTAAGTAAATGAATGTATATAAATGTGAAAACCTAACTTTTTCTCCAAAATCCCAAATTTAAAGAAGACACAATGAATTGAGTCTTTAAACAAGACCCTCAAGGGTCGTTTTTGTAATTACAAGATACCCAAAGGGGCAATTTGGAAAAAAGAAGAATAAAGAGGTCAAAAAGTAAATTTTGACCTCTTATTTTCGTAAAATGGGAGGCAGCGCCTTCTTATACGCCTCATGTCTCAACCGCCTTCCACACCTCACCAGCGCCTTACACAACGCCTCCCATCAAGACCCTCTGGGTCGGTTTTGTAAGTACATACCCCAAGGGGCAATTTGAAAAAAGAAGAATAAAGAGATCAAAAAGTAAATTTTGACCTCTTATTTTCGTAAAATGGGAGGTGGCACCTTCGTATACGCGCCTCACATACGCCTCAAATGCCTTCCACACCTCACCAACGCTTCACACAACGCCTCCCATTTTGCTTGGAAGGTGGCCACCTAGGCATTTTTTGATGAAAAGCGGAAGGCGCACACTGAGGCATACGCTTTAGTGCATTTCTTTAAAACCATGTATACAATCCATTCACATCCCATTAGTTCATAACAAGGGGGGCACAATAAGACAAACAGGGAATAATTAGGAAAATGAAGATGAATGCATAATTTGAAATGTAGAATTAATGTGAAGGTGTGAGCCATCATCATTGGAGCACATCTCCCTTGCAATTTAGGAGAAGACTCAAGCAGAGAGGATCCATTAGTTTATATATGCACAAATAAAATCCTGAGAATCACTTATTTAAAGATTCACAAGAAGAACTATGTGCGATTAACATCATTACTAACAAAGAAAACCATCACAAATTCAAAATAACAAACAGGGGGACTCTCAAGAGAAAGGAGATAAATGTAAAGGAATTTCAAATGGCAGACTCAAAAGAGACTGCCAGAAATGAGGAAATTAAGGCACGATACAGAAATCTTTTTCACCCTAAGAATATATACATGGATCTTCAGTCCAATTAACCTAGAAAGAATAACTGTTTTTTCTCCCTAATCCCCTAACATGGCATTTCAGTCTAATTATGCACCACTCAAAATGTATCTAGACTATTTGTCACCATTGAGGACTGTGGTAAAGGCAGCTGATTTATTGCCTCAAATGTGTATCATGGTCAATCTCTTTCCATAGGGAGCTACTCCATTTGTTAAGAGTACCTCAAAACAACACAAAATTCCTAAGCAACATTACTCTTTTTCATTAATTTCCATAACAAATCTATAAACTACTCATACCCTCCTACTATTACATAACCCAATCTTAAAAGCAACACATTACAGTATATTCCCAAACAAAAACAGACCCCAATCCCAAATCCCACTAACACTAACACAAAATTCCAATATCACTCTACAAAACATAAACACATTCCATAATAAAAACTAAACCCCATTACTTACAGATCTAATGGATATCTAAATCATTCATCAAACATAGATAATTAAGAAAGCTTAGAAACCCATACCCCTTGGATTCTCTTCCCAGTAACAGGGCACTTAGGACCACTTGCTCTCTTCTTGGTTCTCTGGTACACAAGCTTCCCACCTAATCACCATTACAGACCAATACACCACCAAAACCCACAAATTAAACATCAGAACTTAGGGTTTTTATTAGGGTTTTAGATTACGATAAACAGAAGATTGAATCAGGGATTGTTACCTGGGGTTTTGACAACCCTGTTTTGATTCGATTTGGTTGCATAACTATGTCTAGATCTGTATGTAAGACGTTGAACCATTTTTGCTTCGATTAGGTTTTCGGCGCTTCTGGTTTGAGAGATCAACGCAGAGCAAAAGAAATGGTTTTGTTTGGGAGGGGAGATATATAGATAGGGCTTTTTGGTGAAGAAAATAACCTAGATCCGACGGTTCTCAATCTCCAAATGATCCTCGATATATGCATGCTGTCTACCCAACCTCTCCTAACATCTCCAAGGGTGCCTTGGTTGAGGCTTGTTTTTTGGCAGTTTTTTTATTGTTTTTTTATTTAGCTGGTTTTTTATAGGGATCTGCAACCCTGAGTTTCCAACCCCATGAGGTTTCGAACCCACAACCTCTCACTAGGTGGAGAGGTACTACCACCACTGGACCAAGAGCCCAATGGTCGCTATAGAAAACCTCATTGTTGAAGGATCAACCTGACGTGTTTATCGGACTCAATTAAATAACAATAACGTTCTCCATGTGAAAAAAGTGGTTTCGCTTGCCCTATCAAACCATTCTTCAAACAATTTTATGGAGGCAATGTCAAACATATCCCCCTTGCATCACCCAAAAATTATGATTCAATTAACGATTATGACAACTCGTTATATGCACTGAAATTTATGTTTTAATAAATTATCGTTACTGTTGTACTACGTCAATACGCGGGGCTGAACTACGTTAGGGATTGATGTTGGTTCTTCGGTTTGTAGATGGGGGTTTTTGGTTGTTCACTGGTTGGAGATTATTTTGAGAGAAGAGAAAAAATTTAGTAGAAAAACTATGTCTTTAGGATTTACGTCCCCTACTTGAGCCTTTTTTATCTCGATATATATGTGGGGTTGCCTTCCCAAGCGCTCTTTGAGTACCTCTCTAAGGGACCACTACTCGCAATTGTCCTGAGTTGGGACCCTCCTTATTCATGATAGAATTCAGACCTTCCCTTTTAGGGGCAATGCCTCACTATCAATATTTGGTCTAGAGATATAAGGGACAACTCAGTTATAAGCTTATTAAGCTTTAGGACCTTGTTGTTCCCTAGTGAGTGTGGTCACAGTCCTACCACTTTTAAGGTTTAGACCCTTCTTACAACTCACTTGGGTCCTCGATGTGATCCTTATAAGTACTCACACCTGGACCCTTCTTAGCTCTTCAACTAAGAGCTTGCTTTTGAATTTTATTTTTCAAAGAGATGAAGATTACAATTGAGGGGATGTTTCTTTTAAAGCTGAAGGAACCAATGCCCTTTTATTACATAAGCAATGTAGGACTAAACAAAACTAAGTTTTTCTACTTTTCTTCTGCATTCAACGTACAAAGGGTACAAGAGTTATTCTGTTAAACCTTGGGGACCAAGCAACACTGTCAACTCGCGAATTCTAGTCTTCCAAAGCCTCTTCGGTCGTAATCGTGGGTCTATAACGACATATGGATCTCAATTTTTGTTAAGCTTTATTTGGGTTTCTTTTAGATAAAGGAATCAGATAGAATCCGGCCTTGTCGTACTAGAATATGAAAAAATGTATTTGGCCATTCCTTAAAGACTAAGGAACTATCCGAACTGCTGGAGCTTATCTCTGATACTTGGTGCAGCTTCAGGCTGGACCTATTGTACTTCAACAGTGCTTTGGCTCCTCAGATTGCCCATGAAATAAAGAATGCATATAGAAGGTTTCTTAAGGCCTTTAACTTTTTTTTTGCACCAAGTTCTTTTAGAAGGGTCTAGAATTCTGAAAATAGAGAGCACATGTCTTAGTCATACTAATTAGTAACTCAGAACGGCCAAAATAACTTGGTTTAGGTACCTCAAAATGTAAGAATTCAGTATTTATCACCATTAACATTGAATATCCACATCAAGATCTCGGGTTTTTTTTCTCTCTCTCAAACCAAGAAATTTATTTTTCCCACCTCACAAAGTTTGACACGTTTCTGAAAAAAAGAAAAGAACTAGCGGGCCTGAATGACTACGTTTAAAATTAGACATGGATTAAAATATTGAACCAGGCGTATTTATCAACCCTTGACATTCATAATTTTATCATGGTATTTTAATTTTATCACAATATTTTGGTCACTCAATATTTTAATCCTTAAAGGAAAAACCAGTTTATACCAAATAATCAATATTTATCGATGATATTTTTAGTATTTTGATGTTTAAAACTATAAAATATAATGTTTATTATAAGTTGTGAAAGAAATTTTAAAAAGTATTTAGAATTATGTCCAAGATAAAGTGTAGGAATCCCCAAACATATGTGAGCTTTGAAATAAATTATGGAAACAAAATGTAAACGAATATTATTAGAACTGGAGGTTCCATTTCAAAACCAATTGGCATGAGAGGAGTAGCCCCAGGATCTTATGTTTTGATGTGCAAGGCTCTATGTGTCTGATGTGGGACTATATATCTCAACACCCCCCCTTCACGTGTGACGTATTTTATGAGCTCAACACGTGAACGAATATCTAGGTGTCACGGAATAGCACGTTGGCTGCTAGGCTCGACACGAGAAAGAAAATCTCGCTCTGGTACTATATTATAACTGAAGGGTCCATCTCAAAACCAATTGGCAATAAGAGGAGTAGTCTCAAGATCTTATATTTTGAGATACGCTCTATGTCTAATGTGGGACTATATATCTCAACAAATATTATAATAATATGAGCATTAAAATCTTTATTAAAACAAAATGTAAAAGAATTAAAATATAAAAAAATTTGATAAACCATAAAATTGAGGAGAATTGCAACGAGAGGGAGAGGAGGCCATACATTGCACTTTCAGATAGGAGATCATCTCTTTACAAGTCTTATAAATAGGGTGGGTCATACTCTTTTTGGCTTTTGGGAAATAAACGGTAAAATCAATTATCTCTTAATACCACAAAATATCGTGATATTTTGGTGATAAATTGATAAAATTGTGATTAATTGGCAGTTTTTTGCCACAAAACTTGTGATGGGTAAACCACTGATAATATCATCAAAGTACCAAACTGGCACAAAATATTCTTGATATTTATCATGATATAATGAATTTATCATGGTATTTTAATCCATAGAATTAGATAACAATTTTGAGAAGATATAAATCTTTATGAAATCTCTCGCTTAAGTATCTAATAGACTATAACAGCAACTTTTTATCTCTCCCCAAAATCAAGTACTAACTCTAAATCCAAATTAAAGCACACAAAAAACTTTTTGATATGTATTAATCTCACTAATCGACTAAAGTATAGCTGAGTTGGTTCACATCAAAATACCGAGTGGAACTCTTTCTAATTTTTTGCCCTTGTTAGTTCCATTCCCAATCTGCAATTTCTATTAATTACAAATATTCGTTTACATCAAAATAAATATAGAGTGTTAAATCATGAGATGATGGTAACAAAATCACAATTTCATTTAGTTATAAATTTTTAAGTCATAAATCAAATTATCATCTCAATTATCAGTACCATTATCTTCTTTAAAATATTAATGAAAAATTAAAACTTGTTTTCGAATGAAAGTTTAAGGAAGGCTTTAAGAAAGAGAAAGATGGGTTAAGATATGATATATTTACATAAGTTTTTGGTAGAGAAGATGGAAAAAAAAGAGAATTGGTGATAACGGAACCATGTATTTGTTAACTAGGGATATTTCCTCTTCATTAAACATTTAGGGTATTTATCATCACTTTTCTGACACAAAGGGCTCTACCCTCCTAAATTCATTTCTACGTTTGCTAATGTGGTAGTTCTATGTATCCAGTCAGAGCAAGAGTTCTGACCACCCATGTTAGAAGTAGTCCAAGCTTTGGTTTGTTTAGTACAACATACAAAAATGAGTAAGAGGACAACATGGGGAGACACCAATGGCGAAAATCAACGTGCAAGTGGATTAACATAAAACATATGATTATATGTTTGAAGTTGCAATGCAGTATAGTAGTTGCGAGTTTTTTGTTGCTATATATTTACCGTAAATGATGAAAAGAGGTTGGCGCCTATTTTCCGTACCAGATGGTTTCTAAAATGATTTATAGTCATTAGTATCTTTTGTAACATGAAATCTAACAAGCATGGTTTTATCTCAATAACATAGGCTATCAAAAGAGTCAACATGTAAGTGCAACGGGTTACTCTCCATCGGCAGCATAGGCTGTAAAAAGTACTCTGCCTCGGCATTATAGGTTGTCAACAAAATCAGTTTGTAAGAGCAAAAAGGTACTCTATCTCGATAACATAGGATGTCAAAAGAGCCAGCTTTATAGGGGTAATTAACATGAACTCTGCATGGGCAACATTGACTGCCAAAAGAGATGGCTTGTAGTGGTAACGGAGCACTCTGCCTTGGCAGCATATGTTTTCAAAAGAGATGGCCTGAAGGGCAGCGAGGTATGCTGCCTCAATTACATTGGTTGCCAAAAGTGTAATGGCCTAATTCTGGGATTCAGACTTAGCCTTTACATCAAATATGTCTAGAATACTCAAGAACAGTAAACAATAATTAACAAGATAATTTAGCTTGAAAAACCTTTGAATAGGTTAAAAACCATGACCTCTCTCGAGGATTTTAAGAAAGAGAAGATGATCTTATTAAAGTTGCTAACTTATTATAATGAGTATTCTTAGTAGAATTTTGGAGTAAGGATTCTTCTGTATAGAATTGCCTGTTCATAATTTGTAGTTCTCTGGTCTTATTTATAGGTCTTATAATATGACCGTTTGATGACCATTAAGATTCTTAATCGTAGACGTTATAAAGTAGATGTAAGATATTCTTTGACCAGATGATGTAACGTCCTAATCTCTGTTGCTGTACAATGACACTATTGATGACTGTACACTTACGTAAATCGAATTGTTGTTGTAGAAGTTGAAAGCGATGACTTGAACTGAGGAATATTGAATATGTCTTTAGTAGTACTTCCTGTATGCTGATGTGGTTGAGGATAAATCTTGAGTATGAGATACAAAATAATCTATTACAAGACGGCTCTCAACCAAGAGTACGAGAAGCCTCATGGACGAGTGGTGTTGGTTAAGAAATTTGTGTTGTATTTGCTTCCTGATGTTGTTGTCTTGATTATTTATGTACCACGTGCTCTATTGGTGAGATCGAAAGTTCGTATGTGGTTCGAAGATGAAGCATAAGTTAAAGATGCGGAATAAGGCACTATAACCGCCCCCTCTCAGCCAACAGTACGAGAAACCTTGCGGGCGAGTGGTGTTGGTTGAGAAGTACCATTAATGCTGCATTTAAAATTTGGGAATCATTTCCAATGTATTTTCATGAGTATTTATTGTTGTCTATTGGGTTTCCTAAAACCAATGGTTTTAGTCAATATTGTTAACAGGGGAAATCCTTTTGACATTGAGAATTTGAAGAGTCTACTTTAAATGCTCATCATAGTATAATAAATATTTAGAAGTGAGAGTGATGAACCAAGTCTTCGTCTTGGATTCTCTTCTTCCTCTATATTCTTGACTATTGAGAAGAACTTTACTGTTAAGAGTATGGTGACTACCAGGAACCGATCTCGGGAGTCTAGGACTCGTAGAAAAATAGAAGAATTATATATTTGGTACTTTGGATACCAACCTCTACATTTGCCGACACCGATTTCCGTATTACCTACCTATAACCGCATGTCATATGAAGAAGTGATGAAAGTGGGGGATGATTATTATCAGATGGCACTGCTTTACTATCTGTTGGCATCTGAGGCAAAGCACTAGAATGGGCTTCGTTTACTGGTAGATGAGGTTATTACAATTGAAGATGAAGTAGTAGGCATTCGTCCGAGGGAGTCTCGCTGGTATCCTGCTAGTGAATGGTCTTTTAAAAAAAATAGGACCTTCCGTCTGTCTCTACCATGCGAGGTGGGGGTTATGGTGGAAGAGGTGGCGATAATGGAGGAATCATTTTTTTCCATGGACCATAGATATTGGCCATGAAGTAGATCTTCCATTTGTGATTTCTAGTTCTAACTGTTTCCTAGACCTTGCAGCATTGGATCAGAGTTTGGAAGATACTTCAGTTTTTTATTATCTTCCCTGTGAACTGCTATAAGCAATTCGAACTGTAACTTTGTAAAGTAATATGTTCGAATTATTTGGAACATTTTGTTATCTATAAAGTATTCTATAAGAAAAATCTTTAAACTAATGAAATGTTGACGTTCTGGTATTTTGTTTCCTTGTATTGAATTTGTTTGTGTAGTTTCCTGGTATAAAATCGGGGTCTGTACTCGAATTGGTAATGATAGGTGAGTTTTGAAAACTTAGAGGAGTTAAAAAATGTGACTTGGTGGAAGCAATTATATACCATTTTCTACGATCTTTGTACTCGAACTGTATGATAGAGTGTTTCGAACTGTGAGACAGGGTTGATGTCGATCTGTAGGTACTACTGCTGGATTCGTTTAATCTTTGTATGTTACCAACTTTATATTTGCTCGTATACAATCTGATGAGATATTTCATACTATGAAAAGAATGACTTGTCACAATATTCTGAATTTGATGTTGATATTTTGCTGTCCGAAAATGTTCTCAAAAATATTTCTCTCAGCAAAATCTATGGGGTGATCTGGATTTGTGAAGATCTTCATCGGGGCTATAAATAATGATTCCTTGCTGTTATGATTTGCATCGTTTATAGGGATAATTTTGTTATGAAGGTTGTGTGTTTAAGCATGGCGATGACCCATTCTCAGCATACTCAGCAGGCAGCAGATGGTCATTTCCATTTCAAGGTTGCTGAACTTTGTGAGTAATATTTTCATCGATTACCTTATAATGTTGTACTTCCAGAGTGGCCATTGAATTTGGTCAGATTTGATGATGAAGGTAAGCGTGTAGAGTATGATCACTTTTTCTGGTGCGATGTTTTTTGGAGGTTGTTGCTGAGTGCCACGGTGCGAGAACTGACTGCTCGACAGCTCGCGTGTGACAAGATCGCTGAAGAGGATTCAAGGGCAGCCAATAGATAGATAATTCTGTGTGGGGAGGCATATTATCGAGGTTGATTTAGATGTAACTGGTGAGCTCGGTAGGCTTGAAGTATGAGAGCTCGTACGAAGTATTCTGTATAGTAATTCAGCTAGGCCAAAATTCTTTGATTTTGAATTCGTAGGTAGACCATTAAACGACTACCTTTTGTGGGTATAGGGTAACTATATGCAGGTTCCAGATGAACCGACGCTCAAACTGAACTATAGATATTATAATCCGAGTAAGTAATGTTGATCAATCTATAAATAACCAATAACTTGTCTTCGATCTGCTACTTAATGTTGTGTTCCTTGTTTTGGCATAACCCAAGCCTTTATCTACGCCTGATAAGGCGAGTCTGTTTGACTGCATTGCTCGAGATCAGAACGAGCTAAAGTAGGTACTTGGTGAGCTCAGTATCTGTAGGGATAAAAGGGTAGATTCTGTAGTACCCAAAGTTCAACGAGCTCACGAGAAATGAGCTATGGCTAAAGGGAAAGTTTACCTGATTGTAGATGATGTTCTTAATCTTCCACCTCCTGTACCTCAAACTACCAAATGAAATACTCGGAGGTCCAGGAGGCCAGCTCGGTAGAGTACCTCTGTCACTGGGGTGGCGGCCACGATATAAGAGATTGTAAAGCCTGTTTTGGACGATGTGGAGAAGAAACTTGAAGTAAGTGCGGTTGCTCCTGCTAAAGTTAAGAAGAGCTTTATGAAAAGAAAAAGGCATGAAAAAAAGGGTAGTTCTGAAACTAATCCTCATGCCGCAACTAAGATGAAAGAGTTGGAGTTGAAATATTGTCTGATGATTGGGACAAATTTGGAGTAGCTTGATGAAGAGTATTATGAATATACTTTTGCAGTACGTTTTTAGAATCCTTAATTGTCTTTGTATTTGGATTGAAAACTGTTGTGCTGACTTTGTCTTTGTATGTTTTTATTGGCAGCTCTCAATGCTGCTGAAGGGAGCAAAAAAGTGTCTAGAAAAGAGGAGCCAAGAGTTAGGGGCTCTTACAGTGAAGATTAAAGTTCAATCTGCTCGTATCAAGGAGTTTGAAGATTAATCCGCTCGTGTAAAGGAGCTCGAAGCTGGGCTCAAGCTGGAGAAGGAGAAGAGAGCTGAGGAAGCTAAAACGGCTGTAGAGCTAACAGAAAAGCATTCAGATTTGGTAGAGCATGATGATGTGATGCCGAAGTCGGTTGGGGCCCTTAAAGTGGAACGAGATCACTTCGTCCAATCCTATTATGATTTTAGATTGAGTCCAGCTGATGTGGAGCTAGGCCAGGCTGGAAGGTACAAGGAAATAGTTTTCCCTTTAGAGGTTTCGAAGGATGTGATAGCTGACACTGGTATTTCTCCTGTAAAAATGATGGAGCTTCCACCATAAAGTGCTGAGCCGGTCCAAGTAGTTGAAAAAATATTGGATCCTCCTTCTGAACGTGTTGATCCAGGTCATCCGGCTGGGCAAACATTGGATCCTCCATCTGAGGTAAAAATTAACAAGAATCTCTAAACCTTCTATGGTATTGTATTTTTGATTTGATGCATTTCGTGTGATATCAATGTGACAGTACTCTGTATTTGCTAAAGTTGGAGTAATGATTTGAAATATGTTTCTTTTGGATGTCTGTATTATAAAAAAAATATTTAAACTCTGTGTAGGAGATAAAGCGACTGAGAAAAACTAATTCTAAACTGGAGAGGTCGTTGAGTAGAGCGAGGGATTTCGTGGCTCGTATTTAACATATACTTAATAAAACTGAATATGAAAGAATGAAATTGAAAGGTTTTATTTGTTCCATTTCGTGTCTGTGAAGTCTCGAGGTTGTTTCAGTCGAAGACACTGACAAAATAGAGATCTCTGGACAGAAGGTAAGTATAACTCAATGATAAAGGATTAAGCTTTCTATTTAATTGTCGTTCGAACGAGTTTTATTGTCATTCGAACGAGTTGACATATCCCCTTGTTTTTGGCCCATAACCAATGTTTCACTCGAACGATACTTATTGTCGTTCGAACGACTCTCAGGAGAAATAGGGTTACTATTTAAGCAAACCTTGTTTTCCTTTTCTCCTCTGGTCTTTTTGTTTCAAAAACAATTTATTTTTTAGAAGGCTAAAAACTATTTTATCAGGGAGTGAATTCAATATCAATTAATTCTCTTTTAATCCAGAGATTGATGTTAAATTAGTTTGACAATACTTTTTACATATCGTTGAAGAAGGTTCCTGGTGGGAGATCAATAAGGGTTGTTGAGAGAATAAAATAAGATTTGGTGGGAGTTCATGAAAGGTTGTTGCGAGAACAGAAGAACAATTCTTGGCGTGAAGCTTTGGTCAGAAGAGAGATAATCTTGAGACTAGATTATCAAGTTTGTAAGTATAGTTCAGATTAAACTCTTTTTGATTAATAGATTTTTAGTTGTTGATTTCATCAATAACGACCTATGGTTTTTCTCATGTGTAAGGAGTTTCTACAGGGTAAACAATTGCTTGTGTATATTAATTTCTTGTCTTTACTTTTGATTGTTTCTGTTCAATTCTAGATCATTGATTGATAGGAATAGTTCTGACCTAATCTATCAAAACACAGTAAATGCGAGCACATAGAAATTTAATTGGTATCAGAGCAGAATCGCTTATAGGCTTTATATCCTGAGCGGTGATCCTGTTTACGTGCTTGCTTAATTTAATGGATTCTAAAATATTTGGAGGTCCTATAAATCGTCCACCACTCTTTGATGACACAAACCTTCCTTACTAGAAGGTTCGAATGATTGCTTTCTTGCAATCCATGGGAGAAGATGTCTGGATTGCCATTGAAGATGGATGGGTGCCTTCGACTGTTATGCGGGGTGAACCAACAATTGCTGTAGAAGTTCCTAAACCTAAAAATCAATGGTCCAAGGAAGAAAAAGAAATATCTGGGTATAATTCTAAAGGTTTTAATGTTATCTTTAATTCGCTGGGCCAAAGTGAGCATAGGCATATATCTGCGTGTACCACTTCGAAAGAAGCTTAAGACATCTTGATGCGCACTTACGAAGGTGATGATACGGTTAAAGAAAGTAAATTGCAAATGCTCACATCTCAATTTGAAAACATCAGGATGAGTGAGGATGAGTCATTTAGTGAGTTTTATGCCAGACTTAGCGACATTGTCAATAACAGTTCTTCTTTAGGAGCTGGATACACTGATGTTCAAATAGTACGTAAAATTCTAAGATCTCTTCCTTAGAGTTTTAGATCCAGATGTGATGCCATAGAGGAAGCACACAATCTTAAAACCATAAAACCTGACACACTTGCTGGAAAATTACGTACGTTTGAAATTGAAATGGAAATGGAAAACCCTAAGAAGAATAAGAGTATGACATTTAAGTCTTCCTCCAACTCTTCGTCTTCTCAGGGAACCAAAGATGTTAACAACTACTGTGTCTCTGACAATGATGAGGAACTTGACTTTGACTCTTAGATTGCTCTTATAAGCCAACAATTTAGAAAACTTTTAAAAACGAGGCAATTTGAGAAACAAGGGCAAAATATGAATTACAAGTCTTGTCCTCATGACCGTGTTAAGTCTTATGGAAAACAAACTAACTCAAGTACTCGCCCTCACAACGACTCTGATCATGATCTTAATAAGGTTAAATACTATAGATGTCACAAGTATAGTCACTATGCTCACAACTGTTGCACTAAGAGCTCTAATAGTAACCATAAGACCATGAATATTAAAGTAACTTGGGATGATGATAATGATGAATTTGATGATCATCCCCAAGAATATGAAAATGGTAACTATTGTGCATTTCTTAGTATAATAAACTCTAGTAATAATTATTCTGACTTGTTTGAGCTAGAAAAATTTATTGAAGGTCAGCATGATTATGAAAGTAATAATAGTGAAGAACCCAAGATTGAGGAATTGTATTCTCAACTTATTTCTTAGCTTGAGAAACTTAAGAAAGAGAAAGATACTCTTATTGTCAAACTTGATATGTGTGAAAAAGAATAACATACTGCTGCGGGGAAATTAAAAATGACTGAAACTGAACTTGAGAAGCTCAAACTTGACTTGATTTTCACTAAGCAGAAACTTGAAGTTTTTCTCCATGGAGCAAAAAATATTGACAAAATGCTAAGTATGAGCAAAAATGGTACTAACAAAAGGGGACTTGGATTTGATGAACAAAATACTAAGTCTACACCTCAAATCACCTAGTTTGTCAAAGCTACTCCAGCGCCATCTTTGCCCATACACAGTGTTAATAATGTTCTTCATAGTCAGACTAAACAGCCTTTTATCTTTCATGTATTTTATTGTAAGGCTTGTGGTCGAAAGAGTCATCTTGCTCCCTATTGTAGATATATTCCTCAATTTTGTTGTAGGAATAATCTACATTTGAAAAGAGGAAAACCCTAACGATCATATGCCCAATCATTTGCTAACTCATTTTTTGCCCAAAGGTCTTTTAATGATTTCAGGAATATGACTCAAACGACAGATGAACGGAAGAAAGTGAGATCTGTTTGGGTCCAAAAGAAGGACCTTCTACCATAATTACGGTCCTATGTTGCAGTAATGGCTCTAAATCTATTTTACTCTACACAGTGGTATGTAGATAGTGGATGCTCTCGGCACATGACAGGGGATACCACACGTCTGAATAATATCACAAATATTCAAGGAGGTGATGTCACTTTTAGAGGAAGAATGAGTGGAAAGATTATGGGAAAGGGGAGTTTAGAAGGAATTGGGTTCCCGACAATCGATAATGTACTTTATGTCAAAGGACTCACTACAAATCTTCTGAGTGTGAGTCACTTATGTGATGCAGACAATACAGTAACATTCGACAAGAAAAAATGTAATGTCTTTGATAATATCGGGAAATGCATTGTGACCGCTGATAGAACTTCAGACAACTGCTATGCTATATCACAAAAGGAGATATCATGTTAAGTTGCTAAGATAAGTGATGTAGAACTTTGGCACCAACGGTTAGGACATGTGAACTTCAGTGATCTTGCAAAGATTACTAGTAAGAAAATTATTTGGGGGGTTCCGAAATTAAACAAGCTAACCGATGCAGTGTGTGAACCATGTCAAATTGGAAAGCAAACCATGAGTCTGCACAAAAAATCTACCAACATTGCCACTACGCGAGTTCTAGAGTTAATTCATATGGACTTGATGGGTCTTATGAGGGTGAGTACTTTGGGTGGAAAGAATTATATTTTGGTTATGGTTGATGATTTCTCACGGTTCACCTGGATTACACTATTAAAGCAGAAGTCGGACACATTTGAAGAATTTCATGCTATAGCTCTGCGAATACAGAATGAGAAAAATTGCTCTATTGACTGAATTCGAAGTGATCATGGAGAGAGTTTAAGGACAATGATGTGATTGAGTACTGTAAAGAAACTGGAATCAAGCATGAATTTTCAGCACCAATCACACCATAACAAAACGGAGTCCCAGAATGAAAGAACCGAGTTTTACAGGAAATGGGGCAGGCATTACTTCATGAAAAGATTGTTCGTAATCACTTTTAGGGAGAAGCTATTCATACCTCGTGTCACATTATCAACAGAGTTTATCTGCGTCTTATTACATTTAACACACCGTATGTTGAATTAGTTTGACAATACTTCCTACATATCGTTGAAGAAGGTTATTGTTGGGAGATCAAGAAGGGCTATTGAGAGAATAGAAGAAGATTTGGTGGGTGATCAAGACAGGTTGTTGCGAGAACAGAAGAGTAATTATTGGCGTGAAGCTTTGGTCAGAAGAGAGATATTCTTGAGACTAGGTTATCAAGTCTATAAGTGTAGTTCAGATTAAACTCTTTTTGATTAGTGGATTTTTAGTTGTTGATTTCGTCAACAACGACCTATGGTTTTTCTCCTGTATAAGGAGTTTCCACAGGGTGTACAATTGCTTGTGTCTTTTAATTCATTGTCTTTACTTTTGATTGTTTCTGTTCAATCTTAGATCATTGATTGATAGGAATAGTTCTGACCTAATCTATTAAAATACATTAAATACGAGCACATAGAATTTCAGAAATTTAAGTTGGATTCAGATAATTTTTTTTATAGAGTTATATTTTCTCCAGTGTAGATATGCTAAGATAAAAATAGAAAGGGATGAGGTGCTAAGAAAGGAAGAGGAAAGGGGGGCATTAATACAAAAACCAAAAGAGTTTATATGTTTTAACGACCCAAGTGATAAGGCTAGGTGTTAAAGTATGTTAATAGCTCTGCCATTGAATTTTGTGGTCGAAGTAGATAGTGAACGAGGGCTAAAAAAAGCTTATGTAGAGCTTTTGAAGGAGAGAGATGTAGTTCCGGACCCAGCTCGAGTTATGTTTTTAGCTCAAGAAGTACGTAATCGTCATAATTTAGAGGCGAGAAAGTGTTATGCTCGAGCTGGTGTGTCTGTTGTATAGGGTGATCTAGAACCTTTATCTGATACTTTTGGCTTTATGTAGGATCGGAGGGCCATGAGAATTATATTTTTCAGGACAAGAAAAGAGCAAATAGAAGTCCAAAAGTGATTAGAGGGTGAATTATAGGGGTTACAGGATGAGATATTGCAACAAATGGAGCAAAAAATGTCTTTAGCAATGCGATTGTCGAAAGAAGTGATTGTTCGAATGAAGGTAGGAGCTGATTTGAGGGCATTAGGTATATTATGGAAAGAAATGCATCAACGGCTGCACAAAGTGTATATAACATTGAAGGAGCATCTATATTCGTCGCGAGCAAAAGTTCCTGCTTGAACAGAGCATGAGCGCCATATAAACAGTGTTATTGATTTTTATGAGGGAGAACTAGCTAGGGTAGAAATCAAATTTAGGAAGTTTGTGACGAAATATTAGAAGGATTTTAATGTAGAGAACACCAATGCTAAGAATATGTGGTTCACCAAAGGTGATGGAGAAATTATTGGTGAAAAACCCATTCCGAGGCTGAGGGAACTGTCATCAGAAGAGGGTGAGGAGGAGGTCAAAAGTTTGATACTCCGATTGCGGCGCAATCGACGTCAGCAAGAGGTGGTGACCTTTACCACTCTGATAGATGTGCAAGTAACGAATAGGAAGAGTTTGAGGGATAAAGGGCATCTTCCCATATCTCAAAGAATCAAAAATAGGGTATTCTCGTTTTCCTTTTACCGGCCCTGCAGATGTGTTAAATCTTTATATACTATTGTTGATGATAAATGAAATTTGTTCTTTGTGATGATGAATAGAACAATGTATTGATATTACTCAGATACCATGTTCTTGATTTAAACTTATTAACTGTGGTATGTAATCTGTTGGTATAATCAAACTATTATAAATGTAAACTGTTATGAAAGGTGGAACTGATAGCTATCCAAAGTCAGTGTGATGCGTTACGCGTCCATAATGGATAATTGAACGCTAAGCTTAGTTGGTGTAAGGGGGCACTAAAGAGCATTATTGGATTGGAAAAAAACATATAGGTGGAGATAGCTTGAGAACGAAGCGTAGGAGCTCGATTATCTGAGGAGCTACAAAAGAAAATGGCCGATCTAGCCAGTGAATTGAGAAAAATTAAGCAGTTAAAAGAAATTATAAGCAAGAAAGAGGTTGGCTTTAGGTAGTTTGAGGCAAGCGAGCCAGCAGGGGGCGGAGTTGACATCTGCTCGACCTAGAATTACAAAACTGTTGGTAGAGTTAGAGGAGGAAGGTAAAACTGTGAAAGACTTACAATTTCAAGTAAATATGCTTGAAGCGAAGATGGCTGATATGCGAGATCGCGTTTCTAAGTATAAAGTGTTGTGGCTAGTGTTGATGTAGTGATAAAGATGATGGAAGAGGCCCGTAATAAACAGAGCATAAACACAAGCGCGGCCTGGAACAAAGTGGTGACTCTAGATCATACCATACAGGTGTTGATGTTAAATACCATAGAGCACCTGGAAGAGAACATAAAATTGTGTGATGCAAATACGAAGTTAGATGCTAACCTATTATAGGCAGAGATACGTCTTGATGAGGGGAGGGTAGAATGGGAGAATCGTGAAGTAGGAATTGATGGGTCAATATCTTTGATTTATCAGATGCAAGAGTTTATGACAGTGTTGGAGTCTCAGAATTCTGATGTGTTGGATGAGAAACCACAAGTAAAGAAGTGCTTCAATCATTTAGAAGCTTCGTTAAAGGAAGCTCAAAGTAAACTAAGCAAGCTTATTCTGTCTAAATAGGTGAAGATTGATGCAGGTGACGTGTATGAGAGAGATATGACAACAGTGATTTCATTCTTTGCATTAGAGTTCAAGAGATTAAAAGTAAAAAGTAAACTTGTGTATGATGGTTTAGTTGGCAAAAGTGCGCGGTATGACATGGAGGCAATACGGTCTGAGTATCTAGGTCCCATGGTAGCCAAAATTGGAGTTCTGAAACAGAGTATGGTTAGGTATGGAAAGAAAATTGTAATGGGGAAAATGCCACAGAGTTTATGCGTCAACGGCTATATAAGGGTTATGCACGTGACGTTGTGGGACCTTCTAAAATAGGTGATGATTTGAGTGATAGTTCTTGTAAGGAGGCGCTATGTATACTAATGCATATAGTATATAAAGTGTATAAAAATAGGACTGTCTAGAATAGTAATTTATACTAACCTTTTGATAAACCAATGATACTGTATGAGTTGAATATCTGTTGTTTAGGATGATCTCGAAGGATATCATATAGTAGATGATTGCTGAGGCAATGAACATAGATGAGTATAGATGTCAGACCGGTTTGGCCAAAGCAATAAGGGATCTGTAACATATAGGTGATCGGTTTGGCCAAAGCAGCAAACGATCTATAATGTAAATAAATAATTAGTTTGGCCACAGTAACAAACGATCTGTAATGTATAGATGATCAGTTTTGCCAAAACAATAAACGATCTATGATGTATAGATGATCAGTTTGGCCAAAGCAACAAATGATTTGTAATGTATAAATGATCAGTTTGGCTGAAACAACAAATGATTTATAATGTATAGATGATTAGTTTGGCTAAAGCAACAAATGATTTGTAATGTATAGATGATCGGTTTGGCTGAAGCAACAAACGATCTGTAATCTGTATATAGAAGTACTTGTTGGATATATTAGAAAAGCACTATAGGGTAGGGCAATCGATCACAAGTATTTCATTGGTATAAGATTGACGTTCGATGAATGTGTTAAATAGAGTATTGTATGAAATAGTAGAAAGTACTCAGACGTATGAGGATCAAACATAAATCTATCATTGATGTAAGACCGTCATACAAGATGATAGATTGATTTGTGGAAAAATACACTATAATAGATTTTTATCTGCGATACAACTTTAATCTCCTCGTATTCCAAGGATTAGGGATTCGATCTTCATGTTTACTGGCGAGATCGTAAGAACCAAGGCTACTTTTTCCAACAATAACAAAAGAACCTTCCCAATTTTTGGACAGTTTCCCAGCATTTACTTCTTTTATGTGTTTGGGAATTTCCCTTAAGACGAGATCTTTGATTTCAAACTCTCTATGACGAACGCGCTTATTGTAAGATCAGGCGAGAGCTTGGTGGTATCTTTCTAAATTCATGATTGCTCTGTCTATAGTCTCCTCTATCCAATTCATGTTACATGCCAATTAAAATTCATTTTCTTCATCTTTCATGGTATGGTCGCGTATTGGGTGATGATACTGAGTAAGGATGATTGCTTCTATACCATAAGCCAAGAGGAACGGCGTACATCCAGTTGACACTCGAGGTATTGTGCGATATACCCATAACACGTGTGGTAATTTTTGGACCCAAATTCTCTTTTTCTCTGTCAAATATTTTTTGATTCCGTCCATGATAGTACGATTAGTGATTTCAGCCTGATCATTTCCTTGTGGGTAATTTGGATTTGAAAGAGAGTATATGATGTTGTGTTGATTAATAAATTCAACGACTCTGGTGCCAACGAACTGAGGTCTATTGTCAATTCAGATGAGATGGGGGCACCCAAAGCGGATGATGATAGTTTCCCATATAAATTTGATGACTTTGTCTTCCTGTGTGTGACACAGTGGGACTGCTTCCACCCATTTAGTAAAGTAATCTGTTGCTACTAAGAGGTGCTTCCTTTTGCTTAGCGCAGTGAGGAATTCTTCTACGAGATCGAGTGCCCATCTCTTAAATGGCCAGACAATGTTGCTAAAATGGATTTCCAAGGTTGGAGCTTAAATTTGGGGGCCATGTCGTTGACAGGCATCACACTTGCTTGCAAGTTCAATAGCTTAAGCTTTCATTTTAGGCCAAAAGACCCCTTGAGTAAGAGCTCGATTGGTTAGAGATCATCATGCTGTATGGGAACCACAAGTGCCTTTGTGGAGTTCGTGTAGGAATTTTTGAGCTTCTTTGCTAGATAAGCATTCAAGATACGGCCCTGTGGCCAGAATTTTGTATAAAAGATTGCTTTCCACGATGTAGCACTTAGCATATCAAGCACGTGTCTCTTTTCAGTGGGATCTGTTGAGAGTTCGCTGTCAAATATGTTTTTAGTCCCAATATACTTAAGGAAAGGTCGTCTCCAATTGTCCTCGTCCTCTTCAACGCCCCTTGTATTGACAGAATTTGAGCTTATGATGTTAACGTTGGGGGTGGATAATACTTCGATCTTCAGATAACGAGCTTCCGTACCAAGGATTTCTACCTGATAAGCGGGAGAGTCCTAATGTCTATTTTCTCTGCACGATAAATGTTCGATAGTAATTCTTTTGAATATGCTCATTCTGCCGGCTACTGCGGCTGCGTAGTCAATCATCTTTCCGTTCTTCTTGAATTTTTCTGTGTAATGGTTCACGATGAGTAAAGAGTCTGTGTACACAGACAACTCAGAGACTCCAAACTTAAGAGCCATATCTAGACCATGAATCATTACTTCATACTCGGCTACATTGTTGGTAGCTTCGAAATTGAGCCTGACTGCTTTCTCGATCCTATCATATGAAGGTATGATAAGCACGATTCTAATTCTGGATCCTGCAAGTCTGGAAGACCCATCAGTTAAAAGACGCCACCACTTTCGAGTTATCCAGTCTGACTTTTCTTCGAACTTTTCTTTGAATTGTTCCTCATTGGTATCCGTGCTGTTTTCTTCCCAGTCAAGATCTTCTACTGGGAAGTCCGCAAGGAAGTTTACTACTGCTTGACCTTTTTTTGAATGTCGTGGCTCAAAACGGATGTCATGTTCGTTAAGAGTGACCGACCATTGTTGTACTCGTCTAGATTTTTCCCGTTTGGATAAGATCTCTCACAAAGAGTAATTTATCACCACTCATTCTGAGTGTGCTTGAAAATTCTGTCTCAATTTTTGTGATGTGTACACGAGAGCTAAGAGAAATTTTTAGATTTTGGTATACTAGGATTCTGCTGGAATTAGAGTTTTGCTGATGAAGTAGACAGGTATTTCCATCTTCCCATCAAGTCGAATGAGAGCGTAACTCAATGATTCGTTGGTAACTGCAAGATATATTGTGAGTTCTTCCCCCTCATTAGGTATACTCATCACTAGTGGTGATCCCAAGTAAAGTTTGAGTTCCTGAAATGCTGCTTCAAACTCTATTGTCCTTTCGATCTCAAGATCCTTTTTTGACTTCTATTTTGTTGTCCCTTCATGTAATAGGTTGAACAACCATCGACATCGATCCGAAGACTTTAAAACAAAATAATTTATTGCGGCAATCTTGTCTACTAACTTCTATACGTCTTTCTTTGTTTTTGGAGAAGGCATAGACAATAGTGCGCGAATACGATCTGGATCAGCTTCTATACCTTTCTTACTGATCAAATGTCCCAAGAATTTTCCTGACTGGACTCCAAACTGGCATTTTTCAGGGTTGAATCTCATCTTGTAGAAACGGAGAATTTGGAAATTAGTGCGTAAGTCTGTAATATGGTTCTCCTTTTTGAGACTTTTACATAACATATCATCAATGTAGACTTCCATCATTTTTCTGAGGTGATCTTTGAACATCTGTGTCATCAAAAGTTGATAAGTGGCTCTAGAATTCTTGTGACCGAAAGGCATGACCTTATAGCAGTATAAGCCATGTTCTGCAATGAAAACTATCTTCTCTTGGTCATCAGGTAACATAAGTATCTGATTTTATCCTGATGCGGCATCCATCATGGACAGGAGTTCGTGTCCCGTAATAGAATTGAGCAGATGGTTTATGATTGGAAGTGGAAAATTATCCTTTGGAGTATGTTTGTTGAGGTTCGTAAAATCCACGTACATCCAAATCTTTCTATTCTTTTTTGGGACTGCCACAATGTTTGAGATCCATTATTGGTAATTTGCCTTTCTGATGAAGCCAACTTTGATGAGTTTGTTGATATCTCTATTGAGTTCTTCTCAGAGTCTTGGTGTTAATTCTATTGTTTATGCGCTTGGCAGATGGTTTTCTGTAGAGTTTACTGTATAGTTTTCTATAGTGTGTCCTGTTACTTTCTGTAATTGCTATACGAGCTGCGGCTCCGAAGATTCTGGAACGATGACGACAAAATTTTTACATGCTCGAGCTAGTTTCTGACTTCCTTTGATTTCATATATACCGCCATTCTATTCAAATCGTAGCGCCAAATGATAGGTGGATGAAATAGCTCGCATATTGTGTAACCAGCAACGTCCCATTATCCCCAAATAACATGATTTTATATTGATAACATGAAAGAGCACATCGAATGTCACGGGTTCTGCCGTGATTGGAAGTATAATCTTTCCTACACATTCTTTTCTAGATCCGTTGAATCCGTAGATATCAATGTCACTGGGCTGTACCTTGTCGGCTAGTCCCATCTGATCAATCGTGCTTTGAAAAAGTAGTTCGATAGTACTGCCAATATCTATCATTATCGTGTAAAGTACCATATTCCTGTTCGCTGAGAGATGGACACAGGAAGTAAACAAGCTTTTTTATCTTTCATGGACGGATCATGACATTGGCCGACACGTTTTTTTTTACTTCTGATCGATTGGTTGTCGATCTGATTCTCAACGAAGTGGCAGAGTGACATATGGTATACGTGTTTCTCTCTAGCCAGCTCTTCGGTTTTTATGGCTTCTGCAGGAAGTTTTTAACTCCCGTTCTTGTAATTTTCGACATCTACAATGTACTTATGCATTTGTCCATCAGTGAAGATATACTCCAGCAACCACTGTAAGGCAAAGTAGTGTTCTATTTCATGATGTCTGACCTTGTGGCAAATACAATATGGTTTGTTCTCAATGGGTTGAAGATACTATACATTGCAGAAAAGCCTATCTTTCTAAAGTATAAGATAAATGCTGACTATGGTCACATTCATCTCTGGAAGATAGGGCTTTGGCAAGTTACTCCCCTTTCGAGGTCGCTCGTCATTAGGTTTTGTCCATTTACTGTCTCTTCCCTGATCGACAGTACGATTAAAATCCTGACTGGCTGACTGATCTTGAGCTATTAATGTTGACTTATGAGGTTTCTGCCTCTCAGACATCATTCTTTCCAGGTCGATATACCCGTTGACCTTTTCGATCATGCCTTCCAGAGTTGTTGGCTTGTTTAGGACGAGGTATTCTTTTGCCCTTCCATCAAAAAGTAAAGCATTGGTGGAAGCTGAAATAGTAATCTTCTAGTCGAGTCCATCTATCTTTTGAGCTAACTCTAAAAAGTTCTTTGTGAATGTCTCGAGCTTTTCTCCAGGCATCTGCTTAAGGCTAAAAAGATAGTAAAGATTCTCCTCTTTATCTCTGTTGCGTGAGTAATTCTTGACGAAGAGTTCGCACAGCCATTTAAAAGTCGTGATGGATCCTTCAAGTAGTGTGTCGAACCATTATAGGGGATCGCCTGATAAGCTGGTTGGAAGGAGCTGGCATAAAATATGGTTGGACGTTGAATATAGGCCTAAAGCGTCTTGAAATTCTTGGACGTGTTCCACTGGATCAGTTTCTTTTTATTTTTGGATCTTTGAAGTATAGAACCCGGTGGGGACCTCGCCATTTAATAGCTTCTGCGCGATCGAGATTTTTTGTAATCTGCTGTAGATTCCTTTAGTCAGTGTCTGAGCTTTGAGTAATTTTTTTATTCGCCTATCAACATGTTCCTGAGTCATATTTTGTCAAGCTGCGGTGGTCGGGCGTGTGACGCGTCCTTCTCCAGGATTATGGTCCCCACTCCCTTCACTTAGACATTCTTTTGCTAAGACTCATACTCTTCGAGGTAGATTTTTAGCCTGTCTAACTCCTGTTGGGCCGCCATCTACCTCTTGGTGGGCCTCCTTGATTGGGATAGGCTCTATTTCCTGTTGATGATGGTTAGATCGAAGCACACCTCTGACTGGATTACCTTTTAGAGGAGGCCCTATTCTGTCATGAACGGAGATTTGAGAGCCTTTAGGTTGAGCGACTTTGTTCTTTTGGGCGGCGACCTGCTGACCCTGTAGAACCTTTAGTGTGTCATGTACACTCGCTAGCTATTGTTCCAAAGCAGTACATCTTTCTGTTTCTAAATTTAAAGTGGCCCGCAGATCTGTTAGTGCGACATTTTCTTCTGCTTGAACTATTGGCCTACTTTAACCTGGAGGTGACATTCTAAAAGAAGATGATTAGCAGTTTTTGAGACAATGGGTTTGATAACTTTATTTCCCATAAACGGTGCCAAATGTAATGGCCTAATTCTAGGATTCAGACTTAGCCTTTACACCAAATGTGTCTAGAACGCTAAAAAATACTAAACTAAAATTAGCAAGATAATTTAGCGTGGAAAATCTTTGAATAGGTTAAAAACTATGGCCTCTCTTGAGGATTTTAAGAAAGAGAAGATGATCTTATTGAAGTTGCTAACTTATTGCAATGGGTGCTCTGAGTAGAATTTCAGAGTAAGGGTTCTTCTGCATAAAATTGTCTGTCTGTAATCTATAGTTCTCTGGTCCTATTTATAGGTCTTATAATATGACCGTTTGATAGCCATTAAGATTCTTAATGGTGGACGTTACATAGTAGATATACGTTATTCTTTGACCAGATGATGTAACATCCTGACCTCTATTGTTGTACAACAGCTCTATTAAAGACTGTACATTTGCGTAAATCGAACTATTGTTTTGGAGGTCAAAAGCGATGTCTCGAATTGAGAAATATTAAATATGTCTTTAGTAGTACTTCATGTATCCTGATGAGGTCGAGGATGAATCTTGAGTCTGAGATACAAAATAAGCTATTACAAGACGATTCTCATCCAAGAGCACGAGGAACCTTATGGACGAGTGGTGTTGGTTGAGAAATTCGTATTGTATTTGCTTCCTGATGTTGCTGTCTTGATTCTTTATGTGCCACGTGCTCTATTGGTGAGATCAAAAGTACATATGTGGTTCGAAGATGAAACATGAGTTTGAGACGCAGATTAAGCCACTGCAAAAAGAGTCGGCCATCTATGACTCAGATGCCTTATATATGGTAGGTAACATATGAAAGGATGCCTTGTTATCTCAGCGTGCCTTAATCGATGTCTCAGGGTGTGATATTAATAACTCATTAAAATACTATGGGGATAGATATATTTCGGGGCGGATTGCCGATATGGGCAAACTTAGGGGTCTTTGTAAGGTTATAATGCAAAGATATGTATATGAATGGAAAATAGTATTTTGTTGGCCTTTTGAGAATAACTTAAGGGTCTTCTCTTTTGAAATTTGAGATACATTTCACATAATTTTACCTTTTCATCTCATCATTTAGGGCCCATTTGACGACGTTTATGACAAATATTATTATAATTATGAAAACAATTTTGATAAGAAAAATTAGGATAAACAATTATCTAAGAATGGTTAACAAACATCCTAATTTGAATTATACTTAATTAAAAAAACTACTGCTCATCATATTTTATTGGTTGCTCATGGGAAAAAAAAGCTTGTTGTACAAACATATACATCCCTACAAAATTATCCCCATAGAGAGGCACAGAGAAATCAAGTCAACACTCAATACCCATTGATGACCCTGCAAGCTATCATCTCTTATTTGAAGAAAACTCGGCAGATCTAAGAAAAAACTCCATTGATGACCTCTCTCCAGCATCAAAACAATACCCATATCCACAAATTTATCTCAAAGGATCAAACAAAATATACCCATAAAAGAAAAACTGCTTTAATCTTTGGCTTTATGAAACAAATCAATGGTAAGAATGAAACTGATTAAATTCACCTTGATGAAAGAGATAGATCTAATTTGAGTAGATCCAATAATGACAAACCAACCCTTGTAACAAAAAAATTAAATTTGGGTGAGAGCCTGAAGAACTCTAATTTAGGTGAAAGTTTTGGGGAAAATTTCTCTTTGGGTGAAAAGTATAAAAGTTTTTAATTT
Organism: Kingdonia uniflora; assembly: GCA_014058105.1. Taxonomy (NCBI): domain Eukaryota; kingdom Viridiplantae; phylum Streptophyta; class Magnoliopsida; order Ranunculales; family Circaeasteraceae; genus Kingdonia; species Kingdonia uniflora. The sequence goes on from JACGCM010001854.1 coordinate 3,513,380, forward strand.
GTGAAACCTGAAAAAACATCAAAGCAGTTTTCAACTTAAATAAACTGGTGGTTTCTGTTTCTCCAAAAAATAGATTATCTGATTATCATTTTGGAAAATCAATTATTATAAGTGTTGTCAAACACCTCATTAAGTACTCATAATCATTTATGACAAGAGTAATTATCCAATTTCAATGGCATAATCACTTCTAATAATGGTTGTCAAATTTCCCCTTATAGATTTTGATATAGCATGATCATGACTTCTTCTTTTTTGAATCGCTTCCTTTTCCACTTTATGGTTATCCTTGTGATATAACTTTAAATTGGAGAATTTGTTTGGCTTACTAATTCTTGCTTTTCCATCTCCCTTTTTTTCTTCTTCTAAATGTAACGACCATTTTATTAACTACTTCATCCCTTGTATTCTCAGAACAAATGGGTAGCATGTAAACGGCGGCTTATTTAGGCTCTAAGGTTGACAAATGGATATTATTACTAGGGGAGAAAATTGAAGGACGAAGGGAATAAAATTGTGCCACAGATTAAGATTGCAGCAAATGCACCCAGTGGTAGTTAGATCTTTGGATTTAGAAAGAAAAATAGTTTTTAGGAATACCATAGTTTTATTCAAGTGTGGGGGATGCGAACATATAAATGAATTACTTTTGTTTTGAGTACCCCGATGTTGGACCAAATACGTGGATTCTGTCTCTAAAATTTTAGCCTTGAAGCGTAGCCCATATCTCAACTGTTGGAGAAGCTCTAGTCATCTCTACTACTTTAATTTAGCTAAAGGAACCTACAATAACGACTCACTCTGGCTGAAACACACTTTGTTCAATTTCTTCCAAAATTCTAGAACTACCCTCCATTCTTTCATCATTCTTGTACATGTTTTTAAAAGTTATCCCTTCCTCTAATTAAACGTGCGTGTAGAGTAAATATATATAATGGGTCTCACTTTTACTTTAGTGTGGGCTGGGTTTTTATTTAACCAACACTTAAACCCTCCCAACAACTTAAATTTTGAGTATGGGGTGCTTAGCCGACGTTGTAAGAACTCAACTAGGTGTGAGTTCTTCCCACTAAAAAAATGAGTAACGCGGCGTTTGAAATACCATGGTCATCTACTGACTGCTCCGCTTCCCAAACTTTGGATTCCTCTTTTTCTCCCTTCCTATTATGTTTCTTGACTCATCTCGATTGATAACTAGATACGATTTTAGATAGACATTAGACCAACCCAGACCTTTCTCTGCCTCTCTCTTTCTCTCTTATCTCATCTCGGTCATTGATGGGCATATAAAATGACCATTTTGCTCCTAAGATTTAAGGCTTATAGTTATTATTTTTATTATTCATATGACTCATAATTTTTATTTTTTTGCATTTGAGGTTACACGGGAGCTATTTACCAAAAATGTAGGAATACTAGAATTTAAAGCTCAAAAGATAAACTATTGGAAAAAGAATATAGATTCGTAAGATAATAAGCCCTACATGGAGAGGTTACACTTAAGATGATAACTCTTCTTGATAGGTTGTACTTTATGCATTAATGTCAAAGGTTATAATCAACATTAAATGTAAACAAATCTCTCCTTCATCTATAAAAAGAGATATGATGAGCTCATGGAAGACATCCAAGTTTGAGATAATTTTTGTAGTAGAGTGTAAAAGAGCATTGTTGGAAAAGTTGGAGCAAGGTTTTGAGCATTTGAAGAATTTTGTAAGTCACTTTTTTAGTTATAAAATTTGTCTTTTTTTTGTTCTTAATTATGTTTCTCTTGCTCTCATCATATTATTTAGATTGTATGAATATTACAATGGCCAGCTAAGTTTTCGCTAGGAGTAAGGATAGATTGCCATTAGAGTATGACATCTGATAGGCCATCGTTTGTCTAATCATAATCCTACTTACTAAATAATATAGTAAAAGGGCAAGTAGGGTGTCAATCCGCTGGGAGGTAGGCTATTTTATGGTAAACAAAAATCTAGGGGAAATATGGTTTTATTTTGTCGGAAACCACACTTAAACTAGGTTTTGAAAACGATTATTAAAAATAACTAGACCTTTGGATTACACTCTATATTAGTATATTAAAGTTTAATTTAATAGGTTTTTGGCCATCTCCTCAAATTTTCTCTTTACAATCGAATTCGTGGGGTTTAGAGTTTTTTTTTCTGACTTCTCCATTAATAACAAATCAGAGAACCTAATCCGCTAGGATCTATATTTAAAGTCTAGGTTGTTAACCTAGGATTTACTCTCTCTTTTTGGAAACAAGAGTAATCCCTAGGTCTAGAGGTTACTAAGTGGTCTAAAAAATCAATCTCTTATTCAGAACAACGATTCCTCACCATATTAGAAGTGTTCTCATCCTCCCCCAACTTGCCGAGTTCAAAAGAGTTGAAGAACAACTTTAAAGAGTGAACATAGATCTATTGATCCGACCTATTACCTGTAAGAAAATCCTAATATAAACCTATAAAGCCTCATCCCTGTAACATCTTGCGAAACAAAAGTAATGAAAGATAAGAAACTAAATTTCATTAAACTTAAACTTAGAGTATTGAGATACAAACTCAGCTCTTCAGCTATCCAAAACCCTACAAAAATAAAAAGTAGGTTTGGAGAGGGAAAGTTGATCCATAAACAGAAAAACCCTGAGGTTTGAAGTATCTTAACTACTCCTAATCTTCACCAGCAGTGATAGACAGGCATTCAACAAAGTTTTGCTCTCTTTAGATCACCTCAGGAAGTGTACCAAAAATTTATGACTTTCGACCACCGATAGCTGGCGATCGCTATTGGTAGGCCTTGTGTCGATGGCGATCGTTAGTGGGTGGTAACCGGAGTTGCTTAATTTTTTTGGTTATGTTTTGCATGATTACAAATGTATGAATTGACATTTATCCTCCTGTTCCCTTGTCTCAGTGATGATCTTGATTTTTATGTAGCCCAACTAGGCCAATTTTGATAGAAATTACTTTGTTGAACCGCTGGAACTTCTTAGTGTGGTTCTTGTACCATTTTAACTCTGATTTGGCTCCCTTTTTTACCAAATTGACTTTAATAGAGTAAAAAGCTAGAAAATGAGGTAACTAGGCAATGATTAGAGATAAGGGTCTCAGAACGGCCAAAAACACCTGTAAAAAAGGTTTAAATTCTACACAAAAATGTGTTTATCAAATACCCCCAAGCTTGTCTTTTTGTTCATCCAGAGTAAAATAGAATAAAGAAGGAAATTTATGCTACGTTCGCAAGTCTCGCAATTGCATTTAGCGTATACAACAAGCCGTTAAACCCCCAGGTATCTCTAGTAGGCGAGTTTTGGCTCGTGAAGGTTTTTAGTATTTTTACCCATAAAAATTGTACAACTCAGCAATTCCAGTATTTCGAACTAATTATTTTGTTATCTCAAAAACTCTTATTAACCTTAAATATATCATAAATTGTTCCCCAAAAAAACTTAGTTTATTTATCAGTGTAAGAGGGTTTACCCCCAAACTTAAACTAAAAATTATCCTCAATGTGAACAGATATATGATAAGAAAAATAAAAGAAATGTAAGGGTGAGAGTAAACGTTACCCGTATGAAATATGTCGCAAATAAGATATACTGAACATGTAACTGAATTAAAAGTTTTGTATTGACTGAAAACACACACACACACACACACACACACACACACACATATATATAGGAATGGATTTAGGTACCGCCCATTATAGACACGGTCCATACACTGAAGAGGATCGATGCTTCCATTTGGCCAAAAGGAAGGTCTAGATGAGAGGTGCTGGCAAGCTTTGCCAACAAGGCAGATGATGTGGTGAGTGTGATGTGGCATTTTAATATTCGAAAGGTACAAATTTGCATTATTTTCTACTAGTTCTCTCTCTCTCTCTCTCTCTCTCTCTCTCTCTCTCATTCTCTTCCTTACCAGATGAATCATCCTTATATACAACTTTTTTTCCCTTTCTCTCTCTCCTTATCTTCCTCACCCAGATGAATCATCTTTATCTACTACTTTCTCTCTCTCTCTCTCTTCGCAATAAATTTGTTTGTGTTGCTCTTCCTGAACGACATGATTCATCTTGTTCTTCGTCACCTGTATAATCTGTTTATGTTTGCTCTCTTTGAATGACACAAAGCAACGAATCTATTTATGATTGTTTGTTTGTTTTTTAGGAATTTTGTTTTTATAATGTTTTGTAAGATTGTTGTTTAAAATACGGCTAGTATTACCAGTCTAAAATACGACTACAATCATCTAGAGTAGCAATTTATTATTTTGAATTTATTTTTTGGGTGAGAGAGTTGTTTCCTTAAGGGAAGAATCAAACCTATGATTTCATTTATAGTTTTGGAAAAGTTAATTCGAAACAACAGGGATTTGGGGTAACTTGTAACTGTAGTTGTTGTTTGTAATGACTATTTTAAGAAACCTAGAATATGATTTGCATTTTGTAGTTTCAAAAACATGTTATTTAAAGTAGTTTATGGTTAAATACATTATTGTTTTTTTGTTGTTGTAATTTCTAGAAAGACTATGATGTAAATAAGTACTTTACAATTTTGATGATACCACTGGTTATAAGTTTTAGTTATTGATCATCCTCAATTTTTTGTATTATTTAGTGTGTACAGTTTACGTGCAATGGCCCTTTCGACTTATTTTTTCAGAAACCAATGATTTTTGGAATACTCTTCCGAAACTGGATAGTTTCGAAAAAGATTTCTGAAACTTGGTTTCCACAAGCTCAATGTCAACTTTCGTTGATGTGGAGGAAGGTGTAAGTGTTGTTGCTTTTAGAAGTGCTGCATTTGGTTATTTAGGACGAACACCCACAATTACCGTAAGTTGTTTTCTTTTTTGGAGAAGTTTTGAATCATATATTTTATTTTCTTTATGCTGAGCTGTATGTTTGACTTTTGAAAGTGTAATAGCTTAGTTCCGAGATTCGGACTTAGCCTTTACATCAATTGTATTCAGAACGTTTGAGAATAATAGAGAATAGGCAACAAGACGATTTAGCGCTCGTGAAAAACCTTTGAATAGGTTAAAAACCACGACCTCTCTTGAGGATTTCAAAAAATTGATGATCTTATTGAGATTGCTAGTTTATTACAATAAACGATATGAGAATATTGGATGATAGAGTAGGAACTTTTTTATGGTCTATTTTCCTTCCCTCATCTGCAGTTCTCCAGGTCCCTTTATATGTCTTCTAATATGACCCCTTGACGACCATAAAGTCCCTTGATAATGAACGTTACAAATTAAGTGTGAAATATTCCTTAACCAGGTTATCTAACATTTCAATCTTTGTTATTGTACAATGGCCCTATTGCAGATTGTACGCTTTGCACAGATCGAGCTGTTAGTGTAGAGGTTAAAAGTAATGTCCCGAACTGAGGAGAGTTAGTCATGTCTTTAGTAATACTTCCTGTATACTGATGAGATCGAGGATGAAGCTTGAGTTCGAGATACGAAATAAACTATTACAAGACGGCTCTCAACCAATAGCATGAGTGTTGTCAGGGTTGAATGGTCTTGGTTGAGAAAATCGTGTAGTATATGTTTATGACTGTGCCACATGCTCTGTTGTTGAGTCTGAGAGTTTATTTGTAGTTCAAAGATGAGGCATGAGCTCGAGATGCGGAATAAGCCACTACAACCGCCCCCTCTCAGCCAATAGTACGAGAATGATTGTAGGCGAGTGGTGTTGGTTGAGAAATATCATTAAATGCTATAGTTATATCTGAGGTTCATTTCTAATGTAAATTCATGAATCTCTGTTGGTGTCTGTTGGGTTTCCTAGAACCAATGACTGTTGTCAAATATCGTTGCATGGGGAATCCATTTGACGTTGAGAATTTGGAGAGTCTGCTTTGAATACTGATTCACTTATAAAAAGTACTCTAAGTTGAGTAGTAGGAGCAAATACTTTGTCTCTGATCTCTACCCTCTTTGTTTGCTGTGGTAACAATAGTGACGACTAGGACTCAGGCTCGAGAGTCTAAGATCAGGAGGAAGATAGAGGAATTACGTATCAGGTATTTTGGTTATCAACCGTTGCATCTGCCTACTACAATTCCTATTTCTCCCACTTTTCATCATATGTCTTATGAAAAAGTGTTGGAGGCAGAGGATGACTACTTCCAAATGGTATGTTTCCATTACCTATTGACATCTGAGGCGGAATATCATAACGGTCTTCGTCTACTGGCGGAGGAGGCTGTTACTCTGAAGATGAAGCGGTATGCATTCGACTGAGGGAGTCTCATCGATATCCTGCTAATGAGTGGGTCTTATTAATAAAATGAGGCCTTCCGTCTGTCTCAAGCATGTAGGGAGGTGAGGAGGATGCAGATGATCATTTTTTCTTCCATGGACCATAGTTCTTTGGCCATGAAGATCTTTCATTTGTGATGCCTATTTCTGACTTTTCTGTATCTTGCAGCATAGGATCAAAGTTTGGAATCTACTTCTTCTGGGATTGGTCGTGCTAAGAAAATAATTTTGAGCTGATACTTGATGTAAATTAAAGTAATCTATAAAATCTCTATACTCTGTTGTAAAGTATTTTCTAAGGGAAACTTTGGGACTGAATGAAATATATGTTTTCTGTTATGATGATACTTTGTCTTGAGCTTGTTTGTTTCATTTTTTGTTTGTACCGTAGGCGTTGGTAACATAGATATTTAGGTGTCATGGGTATGAAGGGAAAAAATTGTAATGAGAGTTAAGGTAAAATTTAGAGGAGGTCGTGTTGTTGATGCAAACTTGAAGACACATTTATGCGAGCTGTGGGACAAGGTTGATGTGGAGCTATATGTGCCACTACTGAGCTTAGCCATCGTCTTGTTTGTTGCTATGTACAACATTTTTATGCTATGAGAATAATGATCTATCACGATATTCTGTATATATATTCTACTGCCCCAGAAATGTTCGCAAAAATATTTCTCTGAGGAAAATTTGTGGGGTGACTGATTCTGTGAAGATCTTCTTTTGTCTATAAGTTGGGATTCCTTGTTGTTGTTATTTGTATTGTTTTGGAGTTGTGTTCGAGCATGGTGAGGACTCATTCTCAGCGTACGCAGCAGGCGGGGGATGGTCGGTTTCATATGAAGTTTGCTGAACTCTGTGAACGCTATTTTTATCAATTACTGTATGATGCTATTCTTCCAAAATGGCCATTGAATATGGTTAGGATGGAAGATGAAGGCAAGCGCGTCGAGCATGATCACTTCGTTTGGTGCAACATTTTTTGTAAGTCTATATTGGATCCTCGGGTACGAGAACTGACTATTTGACAGTTTGCATGTGATAAGATCTTGGAAGAGGATGCAATGGCAGCGAATGGGGAGTTAATTCTATGTGGGGAACCAAACCATCAGGGTTGCTTTAGATGTAATTGGGGAGCTCGGTAAGCTGGACGTTTTAAAACTTGCTAAAAGTTATCTGTTGTGGGAATGTTCTGTGGTTGAGTTTGAATAAATGTAATATGAGAGATTGTGAGGGAATAAAGTATGTGATGTTTTGATCTGGTTGAATAAAGTATTCTATTATATTGATTGTGTATTGATACTGTGTATGACAGCTGCAGGATTTTAACAACTATCTGGATATCTTTAAATTTTATGAAAATTGAGCTATTTTAGAAATGTTTGTACGATCTTGGTAGAGTATAAATAAGATGATTGGTCATTTTGGTACTGGACTAAGAAGAGGTGTAGGATTGGTAATGGTAGATAACAGAGATAAACGTGATAATGCCAAACATTATTATAGAAGTCATGATGATATTATAAAATAAAAAGACGTGCCTGTAGCAACAGTGGGGATGACTAACACATATCAGAAGGAGCCGTCATTTCATAAACTAAGAGGAAGTATAAAGACTTGTCTTTCTCTCCCTCATAAATTGTCTACAATTTCAGAGAGGGAAAAAGTGGTACGCATATCATTGTCAAGGAGAGGAAGCGTTTGAGTGCTGATTATGTTTTGAGAAAGACATCTTCATCGAGTGATAGAAGATTATCAAAGGGACGACGGGAATGCTTGTATTCGAAGAGACGTCTGGATAAAGTAGAGGATTGCTGTTCGGCAAGTATAGGTTGGTGATGAAAAACTTTTGTCTATTTGATTTTGTAAGTAATCTGTGTTATGTAGTAATCTGTAAACTTTAGTAATCTGTATAGTTAGTTTTTAGAATCTGGGGTTTTAGAGGATTTTGAAAATAAATATGAGAGAAGGCCTGTAATGTAGGATTTGTGGTATATGTTTTAATCCTGTTTAGAGAGAGAAAATACGTTTGTTGGAGAAAAAGATAGAAATTTGAAATGATTTGATTTTGGTTTTTTTATTTTAGGAATTAGGGAAATGACGTGTTGACTAGGTAGAAGGTGGGTCTGTTTATTCTGTTTGTAATGTAGCGATAATGATAAAATATGTTTCTGTATCTGTAGGTTCAGTATGCGTTCTAAACCTAGTATTCCTGCTAGTAAATTTGTAGTCTCGTTTGATTATGAGAAAACATAGTCTTCAGGGAGGAGGGACGAGTGTAGCATAATGGAGGAAATTGTTAATAGTATGGGGGCAGCGATAAAGGAGGTAGGGCCCAGTAAATCTAAAGGCATAAAGGAGAGGGAGGATGAAAGGGAGAAAGAGAGACTCCTTGTCATATACCTAGAGGGGGTGGATGTAGGGAAAGAGTACTTGAGAAATAAAAAGAAATGTCTAGGAGAATGGGGGAGGTATGTGGAGGACCAAGGTCTCTGGTTTAGAGCCTATGTTTCCGAAAAAGGGGATGAAGCAATGTACTATCAAGTTCCCTGCTTGGAAATGTGGAAGAAGGATAGAGGTATTAGTGAGGGGGTTAACCTCTAGTATTACAATGGGCTTAGGTTCTCAGGCCCAAGTGGGGGGATTTTATGCTTCTTGAATCAAGTCGTATACGGCCTTAGAATTCTGCTGAACTACTTTCAGAAAGGGGTTATGAATGCGTTACAGTGCTTCCCTGCCCAGTTAAATGGGAATGTGTATGAGATAATAAGGATATGGGAGGCACTGAACGAAAAATAGAGGAAGGAAAGAACTGCAAAGCAGTTCGTTGCTGAAGATATTTTGAAGTTTTGCAAGTTTAAGTATATGGAGGGTCGAAATAGTGGTTACTAATATAATGACTCGGTTAGGCTAAAATTCTTTGATTTTGAATATGCGGGTAGACCATGGAATGACCACCTTGTGTGGGTTGAGGGTAACTATTTGCAAGTTCCAGATGAACCAACACTCGAGCTGAATCATAAATATTATAATCTGAGTAAGTAATGTTGACCAACCTTCTAATAGTCGATAACTATGTCTGCATGTTGTTTTACTGATATTCTATTCCTTTTTATTATCAGAGTCTAAACCGTTATCTACTCCAGATAAGACCAGTCTGCTTGATTGCGTTACTTGCGATCAAGATGAGCTAACGGAGGTACTCTGTGAATTTGGTATCCAAAGACACAAAAGAGTTGATTCGGTAGTGCTAAAAGTTTAGCGAGCTCAATAAAAATGTGCAATGACCGAGGGAAAAGCTATAAAGACCGTTGTTGACTTGCTTAGTCCTCTACATTTTGTACCTCAGACTATCAAACGACTTACTCGTAAAGTCTGAAAGTAAGTGCAACAGAGTACCTCAACTACTGGGCTTGTGCGCACAGAACAAGAGATCGCAAAGCCTGTTGGTGGTGGTGTGGAGGAAAGACCCAAAGTGAGCGTGCCTACTCTTGGGAAGTCTAAGAAAAGTTTGCTGAAGAGAAAATGGTGGTTGGAGGAGGGCAGTCACCGAATTCACCCTCTTGTTGTGGCCAAGATGAAAAAGTTAAAGCGGAAATACTGTCATATGGCCAGGACAAACTCGCAACAGCTCGAGGATGAGTATCTCGAGCATATGTTCACGGTATGTGGTTGAAAACTGTTACTTGATGTTGTCTTTAAACTGAATGAAGCTGTTGAACTGATTCTTCTTTTTTGTTGTATTTGGCAGCTGTCAACAATACTGAAGGGGGCCAGACAGTATCTGGATAAGAGAGGCCAAAATTTGATGCCCTGACGGTGAAATTCGAGGCTCAATCAGCTCGTGTAAAAGAGCTCGAGGTTGAGCTTAGGTTGGTGAGAGAAAAGAGGGCAGCAGATGCTACTATAGCCGTAGAAAAATTCAATGAGTTGTCGAAGCATGACAAGCTCATGACTGATGCAGTTGCAGCAGCCTTGTTGGAAAGAGACCACTTTATCAAATCGTACTATGGTTTTGGATTGAGTATTGATGATGTGGAGCTGACCTGGAATGGTAGATACGCAGAGGTTTAGTTCCCTGCTGAGGAGGAAGAGATGGCTGGTGATGCTACTAGTATACCTGAGAATGCGTCAGACCTTCCTCCTGGTAGTGCGGAGCCAGTCCATAATATGGAGCAAACAGTGGACCCTCTGTTGGAACGTACTGAAACAGTTCCCTCTCCGTGGAAGACGCTAAAATCTCCTTCCGAGGAAGACATTAACAAGCTTCTTTAAACGTTATGTGGTATCCTGTTTTCTATTTTTCAGCTCGCTTGATTTGGATGTGATAGTACTCTGTATAATCATGCATTATTTTCCTTTCGAGTGATGTTTTTGAAATATGTTTTTTGTGAATGTTTGTATTGAAATAAGATATCTGTAATCTGTATAGGAGATAGAGCGTTTGAGAAAAATGAACTCTGAATTGGAGAAGTCACTGAGTAGATCGAGGGACTCTGTGGCCCGTATTCAATAGGTACTTAACAAAACTGAATGCGAGAGAAGACAATTTTAGTTAAATTCAGAGAAATTTTTTAAAGAGTTATATGATCTGCAATATAAATATGCTAAGATAAAAGTAAAGAGAGATGAGGTGTTAAGAAAGGATGAGGAAATGGGGGTATTAGTTAGAAAGCCAAAAGTGTTGAGTTGTTTTAACGACCCAAGTAATAAGGCGGGGTGTCAGAGTATGATATTAGCTCTAACTTTGTATTTTGAGGTCGAAGTAGATAGCGAATGAGGGTTAAAGGAGGCTTATATAGAGCCTTTAAGGGAGAGAGGTATAGCTCCAGACCCAGCTCGAGTTATGTTTTTGCTCAAGAAGCATGCAATCGTCATAGTTTAGAGGCAAAAAAGTATTCTGCTCGAGCTGGTGTATTTGTTGTATGGGGTGATATAAAACCTTTATATGATGCATTTGGCTTTATGTAGGATCGGAGGGCCATGAGAATTGTATTTTTCGGGGTAAGAAAAGAGCAAATAGAGGTCCAAAAACAATTAGGGGGTAAATTAAGGGGATTACTGGACGAGTTATCGCAACACGTAGAACAAAAAATATCTTTAGCAATGCAGCTGTCGAAAGAAGTGGTTGTTCAAATGAAGGTAGAGGCGAATGTGAGGGCTATAGGTGTGCTACTGAAAAACACGCACCAGCTGTTGTACAAAACGTAAATAATATTGAAGGAGCACCTATACCCATCGCGAGAAAAAGTTTCTGCTCGAACGAAACATGAGCGTCAGATAGATAGTGTGACTGAGTTTTATGGAAGAGAACTGTCTAGGGTAGAGAAGGTATTTAGGAAGTTCGTAAAGGAATGTGGGAAGGATTTTGAAGTGGAAAATGCCAAAGTAGAAAATATCTAGTTTATCCGAGGTGAAGGAGAAATTGTTGGTGACTACCCCCTCCTTAGGTCGTGGGAGGAGTCATCTGAAGAGGAAGAGGTCGAGAGTCTGATATCCTGAACGTGGCGTAAATAACGTCAATAGGAGGTATTGACCTTTACCACACCGGTAGATGTGTAGGTGTCGAATAGAAAGGTCGTAAGTGACAAGTTGCGGTTGTCTCCTGTCTGGAAGAGTCGTAAATAGAGTAATCTTGTTCTCTTCTGACTAGTCTTCATACTGTTTGATGATAAATATAATCTGTTTTTTGTAAGAACAGAATGATTTATCTAACTTACTCAGATACCAAATTCTTGATGTAGTCTTGTCAACTGTTACATGTGCTATGCTGTTATAAAAAACTATTACAAATGTAATCTGCTATGAATAGGTAGAACTAACTTCTATACAAGGTCAGTGTGACGCGTTACTTGTCGAGAATGAACAAATGCATGCTGAGCTAAGATCGAGTCAAGGTGCTCAAAAAATTTCTATCGAAGCAGAAGAAAAATTGAGGGCAGAGATGTCGAAAGAATGAAATGCTGTAACCCTCCTGACTGATAATCTATGAGAGAAAGAGGTAGTAATGGCTGCAATTTGAGAAAGATAGAGAGTTTAGAAGAAAGGATAAATCAAAAGGGTGTTGAAGTTGGGAGTGGCTCAGGACAAACTAGTCAACAAGATGCTGAGTTGCAATCTGCGCGAACGCAAATTACAGAACTAATGGTCACGTTAGCGGGGAAAGGAAATCATGTGTAAGAGTTGCAGTTCCAAGTTAATAAGGTCGAGGCGGAGATAAGCGATGTTCAAATTCGAGCGCGTAAGTATGTGGTAAGGTCGTCGAAACAAAATAAAGTCATAAAAAAGGATTGGAACAAAATATGTGAGCTAGAGCTGACTTTACAGTCACAGCATCTGGACATCTTGGAATACCAGTCCGAAAATGATAAACTTTGAAGTGCGAATACGAAGCTAGATGAGAATCTATTGCGATTAGAGATAAGTTACGACTCGAAGAGGGTAGAGTATGCAGGTTATGAAAATATCTTTGATTTATCATATGGACGAATTTATGATAGTGTTGGAAGCTCAGAATTCGGATGTATGCCATGCAAAATGACGAGTGGACAATCGTTGTAGGCAGCTAGAAAATGTACTGAAGAAAGCACAACATAAGCTGAGCGACCTTCTTCTCAGTAAACAGGTTAAAAGTGAGGTGGGTGAAAGTTACGAGGGGAGATGGTTACAGTCAGGGGTGGAGCCAAGATTTTATGTTTGGGGGGGGGGGGGGCGAAGGTAGTACGATGAATTATACTAGGGTATCGGGGGTTTGGGGACGGGGCCCCCAAATTTTTTTTTGGCCATTTAACGGTACTTTAAGCTTAAAAATTAATCAAATATGACATTATATTTGATTAGCAAATTATACGGACTCACTTCTCCTCTCGTAATTTTTTTTTGAAGCTTTTTGTGGCAATTACATGATCAGCTTAAAGGTAAAAAAATTATCAAAATAAGTTTTTTATTTTGATGACATCAAGAATTGAACTTTAGGCTCTTGGATTATGAGCTCCTTACTTTACCAGTTAAACTAACTTTCCTTTATGTCATTAGAACAAAGAAAAATGTATATATATATATATATTTTAATTTTTATATACCTATATAGGTACTTTTTAACAAAATTCTTGGGGGGGGGGGGGGGCGACCGCCCCCCCCTAAATCTGCCCTTGGTTACAGTAATATTGTTCTTTGCGACTGAATTGAAGAGATTGGAAGTTGAAAGTCAGAGGGTATACGATGGTTTGACTTCCCATGGTGCAGAATATAAGATAAAGGTAATCCGATCTGAATATTTAGAATCCATGATTTCTAGAATTGGATCGTTTAAACTGAGAATGGTTAAAGATGGAAAGAAGATTGTTGTGGGGAGAATGCCAGAATTCATGCGTCAGAAGTTATATGGAAGTGTTGTACTGCACGTGGCTGGACCTTCTAATATGGGTAACGAGTTAAGTGATAGCTCTAGTGAAGAATGAGGAATGTGATTATGTTGTATGTATACGAACAAGGATAAAAAATATGGATGTATGAAGAAATAGTTAAGGACGAATAGTGAACTGTACTAACCGTGTGAGGTATCAACGATAATGTATGCAAAGTAGTGTGAATGCGATCGGTTCAACCAAAGTGGTAAACGATCTGCGATGTATGAGATTATTAGTTTGGCCGAAGCAACAAACGGTCTGTAATGTAGTTTAGATGATTGATTTGGCCAAAGAAACAAATGATTTGTAATGTATTTAGATGATCAGTTTGGCCGAAGTAACAAACAATCTGTAATGTATTTAGATAATCAATTTGGCTGAAGCAATAAATGATCTATAATGTATTTAGATGATCAGTTTGGCCAAAGCAACAAATAATCTGTAATCTGTGTATAAAAGTACTTGTTGGATATATTAGAAGAAGTACTGTAGTGTAGGGCAATCGTATACAAGTATTTCATTGGTGTAAGATTGACGTATAACGAATTCGTTAGATAGACCAGTTTGGCCGAAGCAATAAACTATCTGTAATGTATTTAGATGATCGATTTGGCCAAAGCAACAAACAATCTATAATGTATTTAGATGATCAATTTGGCCGAAGTAACAAACGATCTATAATCTGTGTATAAAAGTACTTGTTAGATATATTAGAAGAAGTATTGTAATGTAGGGTAATCGAACACAAGCGTTTCATTGATGTGAGATTGATTGAAGGAAAGTACACTGTGATAGATTTGCTTTTTGTGATACAACTTCAGTCTCCTTGTGTTCAGAGGATTAAGTATGTATTTGCTATGCTCAGTGACGAGGTCGTAAGAGTCGAGGCCACTTTTCCCGATGACGACAAAATGACCTTCCCAGTTTTCAGATAATTTCCCTGCGTTGTGCTCTTTGCGACGTTTGGGAATCTCTCGGAGGACTAGATCCTTGATTTCGAACTCTCTATGGCGAATGTGTTTGTTATAAGATAGGGTTAAAATTTGGTGATACCTTCCTAAATTCATGATTGCTCTGTCCTGAGTTTCCTCAATCTAAATCACATTACATGCCAACTGGAATTTGTTTTCTTCATCGGTCATGTTATGGTCGCGAATAAGGTGATGATACTGAGTAGGGATGATTTCATCTGTATCATAAGCTAAGAGGAACGGCGTGCATCCAGTTGAAACTCAGGGTGCAGTTCGATAAGCCCATAACACGTGTGGTAACTCTATGACCCAATTTCCCTTAATTTCTATTAGGCACTTTTTGATCCTATCCACGATAGTGCGATTAGTAATCTCAGCCTGACCATTCCCTTACGGGTAATACGAATTTGAAGGAGAATGTATGATATTGTGGTGATTGAGGAATTCGATGACTTTGGAACCAATGAACTGTGGTCCATTGTCGATTTTGATGAGATGGGGGCAGCCAAAACGGATGATGATGCTTTCCCAGATGAACTGTGGTCCATTGTCGATTTTGATGAGATGGGGGCAGCCAAAACGGATGTGTGGCACAGAGGAACTGCTTCCACCCATTTAGTGAAGTAATCTGCTGTGACTAAAAGATGTTTATATTTTCTTGGTACAGTAGAAAATTTGTTGACAAGATCAAGGGCCCATATTTTAAATGGCCATACAACGTTGATGGAATGGAGTTCTAAAGCTAGAGCTCGAATTTAGGGACTATGACATTGACAGGCATTACATTTGTCTGCTAGTTCAATTGCATGAGCTTTTATTTTAGGCCAGAAGACACCTTGGGTGAGAGCTCGGTTGGCTAGGGATCTTCCTGCTGCGTGGGAACCACAAGTACCTTCATGTAGTTTGTGCAAAAACTTTTGAGCTTCTTTGTTGGATAAGCATTCGAAATACGGCCTTGTAACCGAAATCTTATATAAGAGACCGTTTTTGACGATGTAGCATTTAGCATTATCAAGTACACATCTTCTTTCAGTGGGTCCTGAGGGAGTTCGCCATCGAATGTGTTGTTGGTTCCAAGATACTTGAGGAAAAGTTGTCTCCAATCGTGCTCATCTTCTTCAATGCCCCCAGTATTAACAAAATTTGAGCTTATGATGTTAATGTTGGGGGTTGATAATACTTTGATCTTGAGATATCGAGCTTATGAGCAAAAGACTCCTGCGAGATATGCAAGAAAATCAAAATGTCTATTTTCTCTGTACGACAAATGTTTAATAGAAATTCTCTTGAATCTGCTCATTCTGTCGGCTACTGCGGCCGCGTAATCGATCATTTTTCCATTCTTCTGGAATTTTTTTGTATAGTGGTTTATGATGAGTAAAGAATCTGTGTATACGGACAGCTCGGATATTCCAACCTCGAGAGCTATATCTAGATCGTGAATCATCGCCTCGTACTCGGCTGCATTGTTGGTGGCTTCAAAATTTAATCGGATTGCTTTTATGATTCCATCATTAGAAGGTGTGATCAATACGATTCCGATACCTGATCTTGTGGTTCCAGAGGGTCTATTATTCGATCTGGATCAGCTTCAATTCCGCGCTTGCTGATTAAGTGGACCAAGAATTTCCCTGATGGAACTCCGAACTGATATTTGTCGGGGTTGAGCCTCATCTTGTAGAGACGGAGAATATCAAAAGCCATGTGTAAATCTATTATATGGTTTTCCTTCTTAAGATTTTTACATAGCATATCGTCTATATAAACCTCTATTGTTTTGCCAAGGTGATCTTTAAACATCAAGGCCATCAATCGCTGATAAGTAGCTCTAGCGTTCTTGAGACCAAATGACATAACTTTGTTGTAGTATAGGCCGTGCTCTGTAATGAAGGCTATTTTCTCTTAATCATCAGGTAACATAGGTATTTGGTTGTATCCTAATGCGATATCCATCATTGATAGGAGCTCGTATCCTGATATATAATCGAGTAGGTTATTTATGACAAGGAGTGGAAAACTATTTTTTGGAGTATGTCTGTTCAAGTTGGTGAAATCCATGTACACTTTGATCTTCCCATTCTTCTTTGGTACTGCTACAATATATGATATCCATTCTGGATAATTGGCCTTTCGGATAAAACCAACTTCGATGAGTTTTTCAATCTCCTTATTGACTTCGTCTCAAAGTATTGGTATTAATGTCCTCTGTCTTTATTTAATAGCTACGACTGTTTCCTTCAAGTTGAGTTTGTGACATGCCAGGTTTGGATGGATACCCGACATCTCGTAAAACGTCTAAGCGAAGACATAACTATTTTCCATGAGGAACTAAATGAGAGCGTCGTGCTCTGTTATGGGCAGATGAGTACCAATATATGTTCCACACTTGGGTTCACTGATTTCAACGTACTCTATGATTTCTGCGCTGGGTAGATATTTCCCTGCAGAGTTGACTATGTAGTTCTCTGTAATGTTTCATGTCATTTTTTGTAATTTCTATGCGAGCTGATGTTCAGAAGTTTCCGGTCCAATAACGACAAAATTTTTGCATGCTCATGCTAATTTCTGACTTCCTTTGATCTCGTATACGCCACCTTCCCATTCAAAACGTAGCGCCAAGTGATAGGTTGATGGAATGGCGCACATACTGTATAACCAACAACGTCCCATTATCCCCAAGTAACGGGATTTCGTATTGACAACATAAAAGACAACGTCGAGTGTTACTGGTCCTGCGGTGATAGGAAGTATAATCTTCCCTATACCTTCATCCTTAGATCAACGTCGCTGGGTTGGTCCTGATCGGCTAGAGCCATCTGATCGATCGTACTTTGAAAAAGGAGTTCGATAGTGCTACCGGTATCTACCATCATCGTATGAAGCACCATGTTTCGCATTTTTAACATGATCACCAAAGCATCATGATGAGGATAGTTGACATGCCGAATATCGCAATCATTGAAAGAAATCCCAGTTCGCTGTGAGCTGGATAGTGGAATTAGATAAGCTTCTTTATCTTGCATGGATAAGTCATGATATTGAGCAACACATCTTCGTTTGCTCCTGTTTGATTCTTTGATGATCTAAGTTTCCATGAAATGGCAAAGCGAGATATGGTACAAATGCTTCTCGGCTACTGGTTCCTCGACTTGTACAGTTTATGTGGTGTTTTTATAAGTCTCATTCTTATAACTCTCCACGTCTACTGTGTATTCGTGCATCTGTCCATCTGCAAAGATGTATTCTTGCAGTTGTTGTAAGGCAAAATATTGATCTGCCTTATGATGTCGAACCTTGTGGTAGATGCAGTAGGGTTTGTTCTCGAATGGTTGGAGGTACTGTGCATTGCGGAAGAATCTGTCTTTCTATAATATAGGATAGAGGTTGGCGATGGTTATATTCATCTTTGGGAGATAAGGTTTCGGCAAGTTACTCCCCTTTTGAGGTCGCTCATCGTTGGGTTTGGCTTGTTTCCTGTCTCCTCCCTGATATGTTGTCTGATTAAAATTAGAATAGGTTGATTGGTTTCGAGCTACCAGTGTTGATTTATGAGGTTTTTGCCTGTCAGACACCATTCATTCTAGGTCGATGTATCCGTTGGCCTTTTCAATCATGTTTTCTAATATTGTTGGTTTGTTGAGGATGAGGTATTCCTTTGCCCGACCATCGACGAGTAAAACGCTGGTGAAAGTAAAAGTAGTGATCTTCTGGTCAAGTCGATCTACTTTTCGAGCCAACTCCAATAACTTTTTAGTAAACGTCTTGAGCTTCTCTTCCGACATCTATTTAATGCTGAAAAGAGAATATAGGTTCTTCTCTTTATCGCTGTTGTATGAGTAATTCTTGACTAAGAGTTCGCGTAACTGTTCAAAAGTTGTGATGGATCCTTCAGGCAGTGTGTGAAACCATCGTAAGGGTTCGCTTGATAAGCTGGTAGGAAAAGTCAGTATAGTATGTGGTTGGACGTGGAATACAGGCCTAGAGTGTCCTAGAATTCTTGAACGTGTTCCAATGGATCAGTTCCTTTGTACTTTCGGATCTTCGGAGTGTGAAACCCGGTGGGCACCTTACCATCCAATAGCTCCTGGGTGATCAGGATCTTCTATAATCTGTTGTGGATCCCTTAAGTCGGCGCATGGGCTTGGAGCAATTCTTTGATTCGCTTTTCAGCATATTCCTGAGTGACATATTGTCAAGCTACCGTGGTTGGTCGTGTGACACACCCTTCTCCAGGGTTGTGGTTACCGCTTCCTTCACTTAAACGTTCCTTTGTCGGGACTCAAACTCTTTGAGGTAGATTTTCAGTCTGTCTCACTCCCACCAGGCCGCCATCTACTCCTATTGGATCTCCTGGATCGAGATGGGCCCCATGTCCTGTTGTTAATGGTTAGATCAAAGTGCACCTCCTGCGTTAACGCCCTTCAGAGGAGGTCCTATTATATCATGAATAAAAATCCGCAAGCCCTTAGGTTGTACGACTTTGTTCTTCTGGGCGGCGTCCTGCTGACCCTATAAAACCTTCAGCGCGTCCTGTATACTCATGAGTTATTGTTCCAGGGCTGTATGCCTTTATGTTTCTGAGTTCAGAGTGGCCTTCAGGTTTGCTAAAGCTGCGCTTTCTTCCACCTGGACGATCGACATGCTTTGACCTGGAGGCGACATTATAAGAAAAGGTGATCAGCGGCGTTTGAGACAATGGGTTTGATAATTTTAGTTCCCACAGACGGTACCAAATATAATAGCCTAATTTCGGGATCTAAACTTAGCTTTTACACCAAATGTATTCAGAATGTTTGAGAATAATAGACAATAAGCAGCAAGATGATTTAGCGTGGAAAACCTTAGAATAGGTTAAAAACTACGACCTCTCCTGAGAATTTCGAGAAAGTGATGATCTTATTGAGATTGCTAGTTTATTGCAATGAACGATCTGAGAATATAGGGTGATTGAGTGGGAACTTTTCTATGGTATATTTTTTCTCCCTCATCTGCAGTTCTCCAGGTCCCTTTATAAGTCCTCTAATATGACCGTTTGACGATCATAAAGTCCCTTGATGATGGACGTTACAAAGTAAGTGTAAGATATTCTTTAATCAGGTTATATAATGTTTTGATCTTTGCTGTTACACAGTGGCTTTATTGCTGACTGTACACTTTGCGCAGATCGAGCTGTTAGTGTAGAGGTCGAAAGTGATGTCTCGAACTGAGGAAAGTTGGTCATGTCTTTAGTAATACTTCTTGTATTCTGATGAGATGGAAGACGAAGCTTAAGTCCGAGATACGAAATAAGCTATTATAAGATAGCTCTCAACAAATAGCATGAGTATTATCAGGGATGAATGGTGTTGGTTGAGAAAATTGTATTGTATATGTTTATGACTGTGCCACATGCCCTATTGTTGAGGTCAAGAGTTCGTCTGTAGTTCAGAGATGAGGCATGAGCTCGAGATGCGGAATAAGCCACTACAGATAGCGTCTGAACTGAAACAAGTGAATGACAGGAGTTTCAAATTTATCAATTCAATACTATTCAATTTCAAAAACTATAAAACAATATTGTAGTTTATTTATAAGTTATGTCCTAACTGTAAATTTAAATTCATGATATAAGGGTAGTGAGATATCAGAGACATGACAATTTTAATAGATTGCGCTATTGTAGTGGTTATTGCCTTTATTAAGTTATTCTGTCGCTTTGTCCATAGATCGTGTACGGCAGTGATTGAAGCCCCGCTCCAAACTAACTTTGATACAGATTGGGAGTATGAAATGTTTTTCATAATTTCTGAAGAAGACATACAATATGACTTGGAAGAGGAAGGCCGACTAACTCTTTTGGAGGAAAACATTATATGGCGCTCGAGGTGACCCAATTATAATGATTATAATAGTTATGAGGATTACGAATCAGCCGATTTGTATGACATCTCTTGATATGACTAGGGACATTAGGCTCTTTATATAGTTGTAATAATATCTTTGAACTATTGTAGAATTTTCCAACCTGCTTATGAATAAATTTGTTTGGTTGTGCATACCTATCTTATTTTAATTATGGGATTTTCTTTTATTACATTCAGCCATTTATTCCTATTTAAAGATACTACAACCACTTTGATTGAGTATCGATTCACTTTGAATAAAACTATGTTGTTTCATTTTGGTATAGCGAAAGTAATTCTCTTTCGAAACTTCCATACCGAAACTTGTTTAGAAAATGTATTCCTCATATTTTTTTTAGTTGTTTAGCATTAAAAAAAATCATGGGAGATTGACTTGAATTAATCATGCTGCATATTGTCTTTTAGGATGGGACATTCAGATGTAGACATGTGCTCCCCTGTTATTGGGGAAGGCTCGTCCGTCCTAAACTTTTAAGGCACGCCTGTCAAAGACGGCGATGAGAAAACTACTGAAGGTGTTAAAGTTACTCCTGAAGCTTCGATTGACCCTCTCGAAGTGACGGTTCATTATGTTGGGAAACAATTTAAATCCATTATCGTTGTCGAGTCATATTATGTATGTTATGGGCGAAACATGAGTTTCTCGATAAAGAAGATAACTTCAGAAAAGTTGCCTTGTTCGAATTTTGTTGGTGGGGTGTGTTTCACTTGTATGAATCAAGGTGTTTTGAAGAAGAATAAGGGCGAGGAAATTGATACTAATTAGGAATTGGGGAACAAACAATCGTCTAAGAGAAGTAGCTGTAGGGCGGGAATGAATATAAATTGGCAGAAAATGTATGAGATGTACGAGGTCACTACTTTTTTGGACATGCATAACCATTCCCTTGTGTTCCCTCATAATCAGCACAAGATGAAAGTAAACTGTAATTTCTCGGAGGCGGCGAAATGTCTTACCGATTTATTTTAGCTCCACAATATTCTGGTGGGTAATGTGTCAGCATTGATCCCTGAACATACTTATGACAAGAGGGCTTGTTATAACTATACACGTAACAACAACCGGAGGCAGCTTAAGGTTAAGGACACCCAATTAGTTTTGGACTTCTTCAAGAGAAAACAGACGCATAACCCCATATTTTACTTTGACATGCAATTGAAAGAGAACAACTGTGTATTGAACTTCTTCTGGATAGATGCCCGTTCCAGGATGATGTATGAACAATTCAGTGAGGTTGTGATGTTTGACATGACATACAAGGCAAACAAGTACAAGATTCCCATTGTACCTTTCACAGGGGTCAACCATCACTAACAAACCATTCAGTTTAGATGTGCCCTCCTCTGGGATGAGACTGGACTGTCTTTTACTTGGCTAATCAACATGTGGCTTCCTACAGTTGGTAATAAGCACCGTCATGATTATCACAGACCAAGACTTGGCTATGGGTGCAGTAATTCCGAAAGTACTATTAACCTGTTATATTTTTAAATTAAACTTTATTGTTTAGAGAGAAACTTGTTTTTTTTTCTTTTTATTAATTTTGTTTCCTTATATTTTCCCATTTAAGGTGAAATGGACAAAAGTAGCAGCATGGGATGATATTGTTTCAGAATGATCATGTCCGAAACTGTAAGAGTTTTGAAATATGAGATGCCAAAGCAGTCATGTTTCAATTTACTTTTGCAAAACTATGGCCCAACTTCTAAAAGTTATGTGTGCTGATAATGTTTTAGATGTACAATTTCGAAACTAGCATTGTTTCGGAAAAGAGATATCGATATTATAATGTTTCAGAATTTTTATTCTGAAATCATGAATCCAAGAGTTTTCTACTCAGCTCAATTGAATATATTACAAAAGTCTTACTTGTTTCCACCTTTAAAGATCAGAACACTAAACTATGATTAAATTTGTTTGATAGGTATTCCCGGATACAAAGCATAGGCTTTGTTTGTGGTACATCTTGCACAAGTTTGCTGATAAATTGAATCATATGTACAAAGAAGATTTGAATTTCAAGAAAGACTTGCACTATATCATCTACGACACTTTTCACCCGGATCAATTTGTTACCAAGTAACACTCTTAGATGGTGGAGCACAAATTGGAGAACAACTCTTGGTTGAATACATTGTTCGAGATTAGGGAAAGGTGGGTGCTACTGTGGAGTAGGGTGCACTTCTTTGTAGGCTAGAGTACGACTAGCTGTTCCGAGGGCACGAACAACATGTTCAACAATTGGCTGAACGAGAAGACAAATTTGTACACATTTGTCACGAGGTACGAAGCTTCCTTGGAAGAAGCGTACAAGAAGAAGAGTGATAAAGATTTTTAATCTATGCACGAGTTTCGCCAAGTAAACCCACATAATGTTTTTCTCTCGGAGGCGACAAAGTTGTACGCCCGGACAATGTTCAGGAAGTTGAAGTTTGAGCGGAATCAGATTATTCGCTTCATAACATCAGATGTGACGATTGTGGGAAATGTTGTTACATTAATTGTAACATCTCATGTAGGTAGGGTTGAGAAGCACGAAGTTCAATTCCACACCGAACTGAATACGACAAGATGTGGGTGCCAATTGACAGAGTACTTAGGCATCCCTTGTGGTCACATTATGAAGGTGTTCTAGCTATACAATATTATCAAGATTCCCCAACATTTTATTCTAAAAAGATGGAAGGTCGGGGTAAACGACTACCCATTGGTGCTGGAGAGGGGGGGGGGTACATTTGCGGGGGAGCCATTAAAGGAGCAGCTGCAGCATAGTCACATGTTGATCAAGGCTTCAAAATTGGTTAGGGCAGCGTCGAAGGATGTGGGAAAATTCAAATATTCCCTTTCAAAGCTAAAAGAGATTGAAAACTATTTGCACGAATGCGAGATTGTGAAGGAGTTGCAGCCTAAACCTGAACCACAATAAAATCAAACTGATGTTGATGAAGAATGGCAACCTGATGTTGGTGAATAATCCTACCCCGCGTTGGCAAAATAGTCACAACCTATTTTTGGGCAGCACTCACAACCCCATGTTGTTGAACAATCACTTTTGAATATTATGGATCAATTGCCTATCTTGGACCCCAAGGTGGCATAAACAAAAGGTCGTAACAAGGAGGATCATACAAAGAAAAGTGGGAGGCTGATGGGTGTTTTAGAAAGAAGCAAGAGGAAGATGAGACTAATGTGTAAAGGGTGCCACACCATGCAATACCATGATAAATGCAATTGTCCTACTACGAAGATACCTAAGTCGAGAAGCAAGCTGTAGAAATTATGGTTTTTTTCCTTTTCCTTCTTGTGTATATCCTATACTCTGATCCAGTATCTAGTTGGTAGGCATTTATCATCAACTACTTCTTTAGTTTTGAATTTTTGTATCCGAAACTCTATCAAGTTTGGCAGCACGTATTTCAAAACTTATTGATTTCTTTAACTTGCTGCTCCAAATGAATATGTTTCCATCTTCTTTTGTGCTAGGTGAAGAGGAACATGAGGAAGAAGAAGAATCAGAGGAAGAACAGGTAGAGGAGCAAGAGAATGTGGTGAGTGATAAAGATAGCAATGATCCGTAGAAAGAAACGGAGTAGACATTTTGGGCTTCGACAGTAGCCGTGGACTTTTTGTTTTACATGTTTCATGTATTTTTGCATTTATTTCATTTGGGATATATTTTATATTCAGCTTTATCTACTAGATTTTATCAAGAACCTTATTGATCCAATACAGTGTTGTATATCCGTGATTTCGCAATAATAGAATTGGACATCATGTTATGTCTTATGCACTTTCATGTTTGTTGTTTGGGATATACTTATATTGGCTTGAATTTATTAAACTAGAACGACCTTATTGTTATAATTTTGTGTTATATGTCAGTCAATGTTAGAGAAGTGAAGTTAGATATCCAAAAGATAATACTTTTGGAAAAGCAATGCCGAAAATGTATACTTTTGGTAATAATATATCGTAACAGCAATAATTGAGGAAACTGTGGTTCAATGGTTAATGTTTTCCTTAAAGCCCATAAATAATTTATCCAGTGATAACATCCCAATGTCAAAACATACAAAATTTTGCCCACTTATACATATGTACATCACAATCATGAGGTTATAGAATGTGTCAAAATATCATAAATAATAGTTAATGTTTTACCTTAAGCCAAAAAATTAGTTACTCTATGATTAGTCTTGAATGACGTCGTTCAATATGTAGCTGTCACCCCTACCTGTATCCAAAACAAACTTCTTAAGCTTTCCCATCATTGCCAGCCAGTCCTTTGGTCACATTTCATTAATGTCTCCAACCTCAATTTTTTGGTCGACCCTTCATACAACTAAAATGTGAGGCAACGACACATCTCGTTTGAGGAGCAACCTCACGTAGCGTGAGCGTCCCCATCTCCTAAAGAGGACATCCTAATAACGATATGGTTGTCCTTCTCCAAAATGTCTATGGCTTTAACACGACTTTCCTCTGTAACCTTCTTGATTGATGCTATCTGTGGGGGTTTCCTTACTGTTAGCTTATCCATAGTTTTCTTCTCTCAAGTGGTTTGTTCAATCTACTTCATGTAAAGCGAGAAACACCAACTGCCTTTTACCATAGTAGTTTCAACTTTTTAATGGGTTTGGGGATAGGTGTATCCACCATAACATCTTTCCCCTTCCATAAAACCTTAAGGGTCTTTTCAACAACTGGGGGTTCCTCCATCACATCATCCTTCCCCTTGCCTTTCAGCTTTAGTTTTTTTTAATTGGGGCTTCCACCATCACATCTTTTATTTTATCTATCTTCAGTTATTCTTGTGGAGGATGATCGCTTCCTTTGGTCTTCTGCTTGCCTCCCCTCATCTTCACCATTTTCTTTGCCACAAATATACATGAAGATCATTACATAAAAGAAATACAGCTCAAACCAGTAAGTGTGAAAATGGGGCAACATTTCATTATTCCGAAAAAAAAATACTGAAACTCAGAAGTTTCATTATAGATTTTCAAAACTACATTTCATTATAAATTTTTTAGTAACCATATACCAAAACTTTCAGTTTTGGAAGCACTGCAACGAAATACCATTTTTCCATCCCAATCATCCATTTACTACTGTAAAGACTACTTATTCCCAATGGCACTAAGGTATTTGAAAAGTGCACATCAATAGAAGAGTTTTGATAAGATTTTAAATCGAAACTAGTTTAGATATAAAATTTACCTAAACTATCAAATCAAGAAAATAATTTCAGATTGTGGTTTCTGACTAACGTACATTACACAACTAGAAAAAAATATATGAAGTTTGTGCTTCAAAATATGGCTACAATTACTAGTTTCCTCCCAAACTCTTATGCTTTCGAAATACCCTAATTGAAACTGCAAATGAAATCCTAGGTTCGAATCTGCCCATAACGAAACTTCTCTTTAACCCAGAAAACAAATTCCAAACAACAAATTACTACTCTAGATGATCATCCATTTTAAATATGGGGAATGGTTGATTGATTTCTATTTTAGGGTTAGGTTTTCCCCAAATTTCAAAACACCAACAAACCCATTCCCACACAAACTAAATTTTTGCAATATTCAGTGAAAAAATGGTGTACAAATAACTACTCATTCAACAATACAAACAAACCTATGAATTTAGCAAACCAAAAACCTAAGAAATAGTATAAACATTGAAGGAATGGAATTGACCTTTCATGAAACCACACCCAGCGTTTGAAACCAGAAAATTATGTCGCTGAGGGAGACCGGACACAAGCAAATTCGCAGGGGATGATGAAGATAAATCATCTGGTTCAGGGAGATAGAGAGAGAGAGAGAGAGAGAGAGAGAGTGAGTGAGTGGGAATGAGGTAATAATTTTAATGCCATGTCACACTTACCACATCATGCTTCCTTAGCCACATCATCTACCTTGTTGGAAAAGCTTGCCAACACCTCTCATCTAGATCATCCATTTGGTCAAATGGAAGCATCCTCTTCAATGTATGTATATATATATAGGGAATGGATCCAGGTATACACCTCCTTAAGACACAGTCCAAGTACTTAAGAGGATCACTCCCTTATATGAGATGAGTGGTTATACTACAACAAATAAGGGCTACCACGTCATTTTCTCAGTGATGTTAAAAGCCAATAACATCATTTTAGCGACTGACATAGAAAGTAGTGACGTAGAAGTCATCAGATTATCAACGTTATTTTCATTAATGACATTATATGGTTATATAAAGTGACGTCGTTGCGCACAATATAACGTGACTGTGAAGCATTTATGTCATTACAATAACGTCACTTTCAAATGACATAGATGCTATGTTTCCATGTTATTTAATAAGTGACATGAATGTTAATGCCGATGAAACAGTGTCACTTTTTCAATGACATCATTGAAGTTGGAAAAAAAAAAACCCCGCCTTACCTTACCTAATGCCCCCTATGCTCCTACTGAATAAACATTTTGCTTATCACAATGATTTCACCAATCAAGAATACATTAATAGAAGCCTTTGTTCTTCTACCCCTTTCCACCCCAGGCTTTAAACTAAATTACACAAGAAAATGTAAGAGATATGAAGTAAACAATAATACAATATCTATAAAAATAAACAATATACTGTTGATAAAATCATGGTTACACTTAAAGTTTAAGCTGGTTCAATAAACAATTACAAGGAGGGATCACAACAAATTCTGAAATAGTTCCCTTTGCATCCATTAGCGTTGCAAACCTATAAGGATAAATAAATAATTATTTATTAGTTTAATCTACAAAATTCTCAAATTCCAACTTAGTCGACCTTCATGTATTCATGGCTTATGCATGTGTAACTTAGTCATAACCCAATCTAGCATAAAACGTTGACAAACCTTTATATTGAGGTGAATTTGATGCATATACATAGTATCAGGGAGATGAAAATACCTAAAATAAAAGGGAAGCATCAAATACAACATAAGTGTGAGCTCTTGGTACCATACTAAAATTATAGCTCTTGAGGTCCAGGATTTCATGTCATATGCTCGCCATGCATCGTTGTAGACCTCCGAGAATAGAATCACAAATAGCTCTGCAGTTAAACCCCACAATTTAATATTACTCAGTATTCAAATATGCATTGTTGAATGGTCATTCTTGTATCCATCTTAGTTGTAGCTAGTTTTTGATTAACTGGAAAAGATATTAAAAAGGGAACAATGAAAATAACTCACCTTGGTACAGAAACGCTAGTACCAAATCCAGAAACAATGTAATTTGATGGAGTATGGGACTTAGTGTCCAATTGGATAATCCGTGTTTGAGTCGCAAGTTTTATGGTGAACTCAAGAATCTTATAGTTTCGTAAAACCTTATAGTAAGCATTTTCTCCATTATTTTTTGTGAAACAAGGTAACTAAAACAAATACGTTGCCCTTATCAAAACGGCACTAAAAGTCATCAAGAGAGCATTTCTCCTACCACTATTATAAAGGCAAACCATTAAACCCCACATTGCTTGAAAACCATGAATGAGAATCTGCAAGTAACGTTGAAGAAGAAAGTCAGTAAACAAGCCAAAATCACAGTACAAACAAACCAATAGGACGGCAAAAAGGCTGAAAGAATGGCAAGATATTCAAAAAGCATAAAAGTAAACAAGTACATGACCCAAGCAACAAACTCCACAACCATGTAAGAAGTGTTAATAAGAAGAAAAAGTACAATCTTCTGAGATTTCCTGTCACTGAGAACATGACAAACATGTTTCATAACCATTGACGAGAATAAATCAGAAGATTCAATAGCAAATTTAGGATAGTTCAATGAGACGATCCAATTCTCAAACCAAAAAGTGTATCAAAAAAAGATATAAAAGAAGCCCGAAAAGTGAAAGCTCAGGGATATAAAAGAGCTTTAATACAAGAGTATACTCCAACGTCACAATGAACTCCCTCTGTAAATCTTTTGAGCTTGCTAAATTCTCATCACCGTAACTTTTACTCAAAAGCATCCCAAAAACTACAACACTAACTAAATGCCACCCCAAGTTACCAAAGATGCCCCATCACTACATTGTTCAATCCAGAAAAAACTAATAATCGCATGAACAGCGAGCACAATCATCATGAAAATCAACGAAACCCGTTACACTCGTTTCCTCCCCAACTGCCTAATCGATCACCAATTCATCAGAACATGATCATAACACCCTAAGAACCTACTAAGAAATGGTAACAACATTGACACCCTTAAACAATTCATACTAGGAACAAATCTAAATCCTATACTACCCACATTTAATGAAGATAAAGGAAATCATTTTAATCTATCCTAACTAATCGATAAAAGAAATAATCCAACACATAATGCAACAAATCAACGAACCTTACTGGCATAACTTAAACCCCTAGCATTCTGATTACTCCCACCCTTCGCGACAAACCTCGCTGCCATATTACAACACATCTCCGCCATCGCCGCAATCCCACAGTATCAAATCGCCTAAAACTACAACAAAACACATTTGCCAAAAAATGGACTTAATCACCAAAAGCCAATGTTGGGGTTTACTAATTGTACATAATAAGAAGAGGGGTTGTCTCAAAATCATATCTTTTGAACTAGATGAATAGAAGGATGAGATAAGAGAGAAAGATAGAGTTAGAAGAAATAAGAAGAACTAGTTTGCCTCTAAGCAACAACAAAAACTTACAAATTCAAGGTAAATTATTGAACATAATTCAATCCAATTGGCAGAAAAAAATCAGGATTTGCTTCATTACTTGCAATTACGATTCCCCAATGGTAAAATTTTAAGAGACTTCAAGTTCTCAAAACTCAAAAATTGTAGGAGATGGGAATTGAAGGGAGTTGAGATTCTGTATTGAGGGATTACCAGGTATGCAGAAGAACAAAGATTCATCAT
The DNA here is from genome assembly GCA_014058105.1 of Kingdonia uniflora. NCBI lineage: Eukaryota > Viridiplantae > Streptophyta > Magnoliopsida > Ranunculales > Circaeasteraceae > Kingdonia > Kingdonia uniflora. The sequence continues at coordinate 3,542,867 of JACGCM010001854.1, forward strand.
TTTTATCGACTGAGTCTTCGAGAGTGGAGACATCGATCCACTTGGAGGCATTGATGTCGTCTTCGATGTTTGTTGGCTATATTTAAGAAATTAAAGAGAGTGAGGTAACCAGTTTTAGAGGGAGAATTGCAACCAAGGATTTAGGATTAGAAATTTCACTTCAACCGGTTGAAGATTCCGGGAGCAAATTAGGGTTCTAATCTTAGAGAGGGAGATAAAGAACAAAGAATTTTTTTTCTTGAAGGGCTTGAAATACTCTGGTTTATATTCTCCATTGTGAAAATGCGTGTTATGTGAGATAACCAACGTCAATTGAAACAAAAACAACATAAATGCCATCACTTTACGTCTCCAACAAAAGTAACGTTAAAAAAGGATATAAAACATAAATAAAGTCATTATTTGGGGGAATGACATTGTAGCTTACCCAAATACGTCAACTTACGAAAGAAACAAAATATTGCATTTATTATATAATTTTTCATATAAATGACGTTATTTAAGTGACATAAAAATCTATTTTTATCGTAGTTAATCTGTTGATAGATGTAATCTTGCCAGTTAGTTTTTGCACATCTTTTTTAGTCTTTGGCGATAACATGGATATTAGGGCTCATATCCGTTATGTGCTGAGAATCGAGGTAGCAACTCTCTCTTCTACGCTAAGAATGATACGCAGAATACGCTGAATCAAGAAAATAGACAGAACATAAAACAATAAAGGAGACAAGTATTTTCTCGAAGAAGGGAAGTGGAAAACCACTCCCCGCGAACAATCCACTATGATCAAATAGGTTACAGACGATCTCTCCAAAATTCTCAAGCTCTGTAATGGAGTCTCTAAAATCCTAGCTCTCTAGAATTAAACTCATCAAAAGATAGGCTAACAAATAACCTAAGTCCTCTTTATATACTATAGGACTAATTACAAGCAAAACGAATCTTGAGGAGAACTCAACGTCCAAGATGAACTTCTAAAACAAGCCTATGCCAATTTTGTTTGAATGACTCTAAGCTCATTCGGACGATTTTGATGATAAAAGGTTTCCAACCCTAGAAAACCACAACTCGCTCGAACTCCATCCAAGCTCGTTCGAATGACTTCTTTGTCACAAGTTTCTAATCCGAAAACTATAATTTCGCTCGAGCGAAATTCATACTCGTTCGAATGACTTCGAAAATTCTAGTTCTTTGATAATTCGAGTTTACCCTTAACAATCTCCCACTTGAAATCGAATCCTGTAACCCATCTTCAGATCTCCAAATAAATTATTCGTACTACCCGGACCATCAATCTTAAAGACCCACAGAAGTTGTATATGTCGCCAACTTCTGAAAAGTCACCACCTTCATAAACATATCGGCCGAATTCATATTAGTATGAATCTTTATAAGCTTTAACACACCGTCCTCGGGATGCGAGCGAATATAATGATACCGAATATCAATATGCTTAGTCCTAGAGTGAAAAGCCAAATTCTTTGCTAAGTGTATAACGCTTTGACTATCATTATACAACTTAGGAGAAAGTTGTTCTCTACCAAGTCTTTTATCAACCCTTTAAGACAAACCATATCCTTGCATGCTTCCGTAGCCGCAACATATTCCGCCTCTGTCGTAGACAAATCTGCAATCTTTTGTAGCCTAGAAACCCATATAACCGCACTGCTTCCCAATATAAATGTGAAACCATTAGTGTTCTTCTTCCTATCAATGTCACCCGCCATATCAGAATCGGCGAAACCCTGTAAGCATATCTGCGAACCCCCATAACATAATAACATATCCTAAGTTCCCTTTAAATACCTTAGTATCCATTTCACAGCTCTCTAATGCTCCTTGCCTGGATTACTCATATACCTACTAACAACTCCCACTACTTGGAAAATATTCGGTATCGTACAAATCATAGCGTACATTAGGCTATCAACCGCTGATTGATACGGAACCTTCCACATCTCATCGCTATCCTTCTGTGTCTTCGAAAAATAATTCTTTGATAATTTAAAGTGACCTCCCATTGGTGTACTAACAACTTTAAAACCATTCATATTAAACCTCTTAAGAACTTTGCCGATGAACTCAGCTTGAGATAACTTTAATTCTTGCCATTTTTTGTCTATTGTAGCATGCATACCAAGAACTTGTTTTGCAGCACCCAAGTCCTTCATAGAAAACTCTCGGGACAATTGTTCCTTCTACTTAACAATCTTTCCCATGTCGGCACTTGCTACCAACAAATAATCTACATAGAGAAATAGAATAATATATGAGTTCCTCGTATTTTTGATAAAACAACAATGATCGGCATTGCTCTTCGAGTAACTATTTCTGAACATGAATTATTCGAAATTCAAATACTACTGTCTCGACGCTTGTTTTAAACCATATAAGCTCTTCGTGAGCCTACACACAAGATCTTCTTTCCCTTTAACTAAATACCTTTCTAGCTTCTTCATATAAATTTCTTCATCAAGGTTGCCATGAAGAAATGTTGTCTTGACATCAAGCTGCTCAAGATGCAAATCTTCAATTGTAACTATATTCATCACAACCCGAATAGTAGACATCTTCACAATAGGGGAAAAGATCTTACCAAAATTAATACCTTCTTTCTATTGAAAGCCCTTCACCACAAGTCTAGCCTAGAATCTCCTGAACTGTCAGATTCTTGCTTTAGTCTGTTTGCTCACTTGTTGTGCAATGCTCTCTTCCCTTTCGATAACCGAATTAAATCCCAAGTTAAATTTACTGATAATCACTGCATCTCATCATCCATAGCAAGCTCCCACTTTCTCTTGGCTTTTACATCTATAGCCTCCTTATAACTTTTCGGCTCACTACCATTCGTAAGTAACAATTGATTTAGGGAGTTAACGTACCTAACTGGAACTCTTACAATTTTTAGCCCTTTTCGAAGTGCTATTAGAATGTCTAGATCATTAGGTTCCTCACCTTGACCTGGTGCATTGGACTTAACCATGACTTCTTCATTAGCCTCTTGAGAGGGTTCAAATTTAATGTCGATACTTCCGCTGCTTCACTTTGATTCCTTTTTGTAGGTACTATGAAGTCTTTATACAAAACTTCCTCATTGAATGTAATATTACGTCTCCGAATAATTTTCTGATTCTTCGCATCCCAAAATTATGACCCAAATTCATCACTTCAGTTTCAAACCGGTTTCATTTTCAACTAGAGCCCTCCACCTCTTAAATTTATTGAACACGTCTGATTTGTTCTTCACAAAGTAGACCTACAGTTTATGAGTAACATCATCGATAAAAGTTGTGTAATAATGAGAACCTCTAAGAGAAGATACCTTGGTTAGCCTCCAAACATCTGTGTGAGCAAGATCTAGCTTTCCAGGTCTCCTTGATCTTCCAGTTATTTTGAAACTGACATTCTTTTGCTGCACAATAATACTCTCTTCACAAAACTTAAGATCAACCTCATCAAGATTCTTTAGCTTTCCCTTTGTTACCATCATCTTCATCCCCTTTTCACTCATGTAACCGAACCGTTTGTGCCATGTACTTGTATCGATCCCTAGAGTAGCCGCACAAATAGCATAAATTGTGCTTTGCATTATATGCAATGTTCCTTGTCTTAAGCCTCGAGTTACTGCCATAGCTCCTTTTATAACCTTCCAGAAGGTTACGCCCAAGGTGCTTACATATCCTCCATCATCCACCAATTTGCTAACCGATATAAGGTTACGCCTCAATTTGGGTACAAGTCGCACATTCTATAAAACCAACGTCTCCCCGAAGGCAACATTAACCTAGCGTTTCCCTTTCTAGTAATATTGCATGCACTCTTATCTGTAAGAAAGACCATACCAAAGTCGCATTTAACAATATTGGCTAAAAAAACCTACGTAGCATAGAAAGAGGCACCTGAATCAACTATCCAAAATTCATTAACATCATCACACGAAAGTAGTAGAGCCTCATTAGAACTAACCTCCTCAGTAAGGTTCATTATTTCTTTCTCCTCATCATCAACTTTCTTAGAAGAAGAGTTATAATCTCGCATGAAGTGGCCCTTTTTTCCACAAGTCCAACACGCATCGGGCGGCTTAGACTTTCCTCTTGACTCTGAACGACCCCTTCCATATTTTGGACCCTTTTTGTAAGACCTCCCTTTTTCCTCGACGTTCAACGCACTGCCAGTTGAACTCAAAGGAGGTTAAGATGTTTTACGCCTATTCTCTTCAGTCATAATCAAAGAGACTATAGTATCAAATTTAATGTCTTCCTTCCCTGATGAGTTGCTCATAGCTACAATAAACCATTCCCAGCTCTCTGGCATCTATTCTAGAAGAGTCCACACTCTCACCTCTTCGATAAAAGAGATTTTCACAGATTCAAGCTAAGCATGAATAGTATTGAGCTCACTGATATGAACTTTCACACTACCATTCTTCTTCATCTTCAAAGTAAACAAGTACCATAAAAGATATACCTTATTTACCCCAGACAGTTTCAAGTACATAGAGGACAAAGTCTCCATCAAACTTTTTGTTGTTACAACTTTGGAGATCATATGAAAGATTTGAGATGATAGCACTAACCTAACAGTTCCAAGTACCTTACGATACAATCGTGCCCACTTAGCAACATCATAATCTGTAGGCTTTATCTCAACTTCACCCAATGGTAAATCAAGATCTTTATAATAGAGGTAATATTCTATCTACATCTTCAACACTTAAAATTTTAAACCATTGAACTTTATGATCTTTAATTTCTCCTGATCAGCCATTATTCTTTACCACACAAGCCCTATAACAAGCGCTCTAATACCAATTATTGATAATTGAGGTAGCTACTCTCTCTTCTGCGCCAAGAACGATATACGGAATACATCGAATCGAGAAAATAGATTGAATACAGAACAATAAAGGAGACGAGTATTTTCCCAGAGGAAGGAAGTGGAAAACCCTTCCAGATGAAAAACCACTCCCCGTAAACAATCCACTATGATCAAATAGGTTTCAAATGATCTCTCTAATCTTTTCAAGCTCTGTAATGGAGTATCTCAAATCCTACCTCTCTAGAATTAAACTCACCAAAAGATAGGCTAACAAATAACCTAAGTCCCCTTTATATAATAGAAGACTAATTACAAGCAGAACGGATCTCGAGGCAACCTCAACATCCAAGAAGAACTTCTAAAACAAGCCTACATTAATCTCGTTTGAACGACTCTAAGATTTTTGAACGACTCTGAAGATAAAAGGTTTCCAACCCTAGAAAGTAGGTCGTTCAAACGACTTTGACGATAAAAGGTTTCCAACTCTAGAAAATAGCAACTTGTTCGAATGACTTCTTCGGTCTCAAGTTTCCAATGTGAAAACTACTATCCCGTTCGAACGATACCCATTTTTGTTCAAACGACTTCGACAATTCCTGTTTACCCTTAACATTATGGGTCTACCTCTATCCCTTTCTTATTAATCAGATGTCCAAAGAATTTTCTAGAATAAACTCTGAATTGAGATTGAGCTTCATTTTGTACAATCAAAAAATGTTGAAGATAGTTCCAAGGTCTGAAACATGATATTCTTTCTTTAAACTTTTGTAGATCATATCATCAATATATACTTCTACGGTCTTCCCCAAATGGTCTTTTAACATACTCATTACAAACCGTTGGTAAGTTGCTCCAGCGTTCCTCACCCCGAATGGCATGACTCTATAATAATATAAGCCTCTCTTAGTGATGAATGTTGTTTTCCCTGGTCTTTATCCAAAAGCGGTATTCGATTGCCTCCCGATGCGGCTTCCATCATGGAAAGTAGTTTATCCCTGGTAGTTAAATCTAATATTTGATGGATAATTGGAAGAAGGAAGCTTTTCTTTGGCGTGTGTTTATTTAGATCAGTAAAATCTATATATACTCAAACTTTCCCATTCTACTTTGGGACTGCTATGATGTTCGAGATCCAGTCCAGATAATTGGCTTCTTTGATGAACCCTACTCCAATTAGTTTGTTGACCTCATTGTTGACCTCCTCTCTGAGTTAAGATGATAGCCTCATTGCTTCTGTTTGACTATTATGACTTTGTCCCTTACGCTTAGCTTGTGACAAGCTAACTCTGGGTCGACTCCGGACATTTCATTGAATTTCCATATGAATACATTTTTATTAGCTCGAAGGAACTGTACTACGACTTCTTTCCCCTTTTGGTCGAGCATGGTGCCAATAAATGTTCATTTGCCTTATCTGTCGATTTCAGCATACTTTTTAGGTTTGACTACATGAAGTTGATCCTCGATGGGATCAACTTTATGTAATTACTATAAAGTAAATTCTTCTGATATGTCAACTATGTTTGATATTGTATTATCATAAGCACTAGCGAGTTTATGACTTCCTTTGATTTTATAGATTCCTTTATTTCATTTGAAATAAAGTGTTTGGTGGTACGTGGAAGGTATTGTTTTCATATTGTGCAGCCAAACAACTTGTCATGATACCTAACTATCGAGACTTTGCGTTGATTACATAAAATGTAACGTCGGGAGTTATGGATCAATCTATCATAGGTAGAATGATTCTTCCCGCCATTTCTCCTTTGGATCCATTGAATCCACTAATATCCATGTTACTTATTTCCACCTTATCTGTAAGTCCCATATGTTCGATTGTACTCTGAAAAAAGTCTTTTATAGCGCTGCCCGTATCCACCATCATCGTGTACAAGACAAAGTTCTTCATCTTTAGCTTGATGACCAGTACTTTGTGATAATGGAACTTTATATATCATGTGTCGCAATCTTCATACGAAGTTCTAGTTCGCCTCTGGCTTGATTCCGGCAACAACTTAGCTTCTTTCTCCATTACTGTGAGATCATGGTATTGTATCAACCTTCTTCTCTTAAATCTGGTGGAATTATTGATTTAATGTATCTCGATCATGTCGTTAATGTATAGGTGATACAAGTACCTTTCTTCATATTCTCCTTCAACTTGAATGACATCGACTTGCTTCTTGTAACTTCAATTCTTATATCTTTCTAGGTCAACAATGTATTCGTGCATCCTTCCATCTTTCAAGATGTACTCCGCCAGTCTTTGTACGACGTAACATTTGTCGACATCATGATGTTTTATGGTACTTGCAGTATGGTTTGTTTTTAATTGGTTCAAGAGGTTCAGCATTGCAGAAGAACTTGTCTTTCATCAGTATCGAGTAGATTTATGAGAATTTCACATTTAATTTTGAAAGGATGGGATTCGGGAACAAGTTTCCCTTTTGAAATTTTTCTTCATATGTTCTGACTCGCTTCTTATCGCCTCGTTTATTACTACTTCGATATGTGTCTCTTTTTGTGTTAGGACCCTTTATGGCCATGACATTTTTAGTAGATTTATACATTTCAAACATCATCCTTTCGAGGTCGATATACTCGCTTACCTTCTTAATTATTCCTTCTAGAGTGGTGGGCTTATTAAAAAACAAATACTCTCTAGTTCTATATTCGATCAGTAAAGCATTGGTTGTAGGGGCCTATATATTGATCTAACCCAATTCAAGCTATTTCCAGCTTAAACTACATCCATATCAGACTTACGCATTCCATATGTGACATAAACAGTCAGTATTGACACCTACGCCACGAACTAATGAAAAATGTGGGTCAAGCTTAATAGAAAAACATGAACAAGTCGAAGACACTTATCACTCACAAACTAAACAGTTGCTCAGCCAATCATCACTTACCACATTATTTGGAGAACGTGCTTCAGTACGATAAAGAACCATGGAGATGGCCTATATAAAGAAAAAGTTCTAGAAGAGACAGGGACCAGAAAAATATATGAGAAATCACCAAGAAAACTATATTTTCTAGATTATCAAAAGACAAAACTTCTTATTTACTAGATCAAGTATTTCTAGTTCGAGAGATCGATTGTAATAAGATATCAGCCTCAAGCAATAAAAGTAACTATTACTAAAGCCCTCAATTCGAGGTTGTAGTTTTTTTACCTATTCAGAGGTTTTCTACGCTAAATCACATATGCCATTTCTTATTTCGTATTAGTTTTTATCGTAGGAACATTGGTGTAAAAGCTAATTTTGAGGCATCTCAAGATTATAGAATTAGGCCATTACATTTGGCGCTATCTGTGGGAAAGAAAACATTTCTACGATATCCTAAGGTATATAATCACACTACTATACATTTTAATCATGGCCACTTCCAGACGACCAACAACCAGAATCCAGCTCGATCTTTCAGTTAAACCGGAATAACTTATAGAGTTACAGCCGAATCTCTACATCAAAATAGAGAAACGCAATGAGCTCGAACGTCAGTTAACTCTTGACCGAGAGCTCTGTGAGAAGGAGCTTAATGCCGAACGATAAGCTTGTTTGACAGCTGTAATGGCCAAATTCCGTAAGCTCGAAATAGCTTGGAATTCACTATCACACCAATTAACCTGTAACAATATTTTAATGGAAAGTATGAAATGAAACAGGTGATTTTAGCGTGGAAAACCTCTGAATAGATAAAAAACCACGACCTCGTGTAGAAGATTTTTGTAAAAGTATCTTTATTGGTTGAGGCGGATATCTTTATTATAAGTGATCTCTAAATATAGAAATGTTTTTAACCTTGCAACTAAGAAGTTTGTAATGTTTGCTGAGAATCTCTAATCGATAGTTTGTTAATGATCTTTTGTGTAATTTTTCTGGTCCCTGTCTCTCCTAGAACTTTTTTTTATATAGGCCTTCTCCGCAGCTTTTCATCGTGCTAGAGCATATTTTCTGAACAATGTGGTTAGTGACGGTTGACTGAATAACTGACGAGTTCATTAGAGACAGGTGTCTTTGACTGGATAAGGTTTTTTTGTTTAAGTTTGGCCTACGTTCTTAACCAGTTCGTGGGGTAGGTTGGAATGTTGACTGGGGAAATGTGTTAAAAATGTGTGAGTCGGAGATGGAGGTAATTCAAACTAGGTGAGCTTGACTTTGGGTGAGATCGAGGGATAGAACTTTACAATCTCCCCCTCGCAACCGAAGTCAGGAGTAGCTTTGGTTGAGAAATGATCAACTTGTAATCTGAGTTAAAAAAATTTATAATTGAAATTGAATAATGATTGTTTTAACCGTGTAGAGTTACTCGGGCTATTGGGAAATGACGTGTATTTAATATGGATGTAGATGCTGATGTATATGACGGTTATGACTCGAAAAGTTGTGTCTGTAATGAATGATGATGCTTGATAAAATGTACCTGCACATTAAATGTAAGGTTATATAAATAATACCTGTATCGGATTTTGGAAGTAGACTACGCTTGTTCATTGTGAAATTCTCTGAAATATTATCAATGGTGAAGACTCGTAGTATGGTCCTTGAAGAGAGGATTGCGTCTGAAATACAGAGGTTGAACTTGAAATACTTCGGTGACCAATCCTTGGAGATGTTGATACCCGCTCCTGCTCCTCCGGCGTATTAAGGCATGTAGGAAGATGAAGTGACTAAAGTTGAGGAGGAATTCCACTGTAAGTAGAGGTTTCATGTCGTCATCTTGACAGGCGAGGAACGGTGGGCCTATCTTCGTACTCTTGCAAAAGATAGGTTTGGGGCTTCATATGCAGGGATAGTAGAGATGGCAGTTTCAGAGGAGGAGGTGATGGAAGTAGAGGAGGGAGATAACAAGTGGGAGTCTGGTTCCGTATTTCCATCACATTTTAGTGCTCAGAAGACCTTCAGTTTGAGAATTTGGTTCTAGCACTGAGTCTACTGCTTGCGTAGTTTCCATTTGAAGTTTGACTAGACTTCAACCAAACTCATGCGAGGGAAGCTTTTTGTTGGTTCTAATTTCTTCTTTGTATTAGGGTGAAAGATCACTGAAGTAAGAAGAATTGGAGGAGTTGATGTGTCGGCGTACTTGAATGACCTGTGACTTTTAAAAATAATGAAAAACTGGTTATCTGTAAAGTACCTGGAGTTCGGTGTTGGACGGATAATGTTTTTGTTGTATACATGAGATCGATGTACTGAAAAACTTGTTATTTGTAAAATCATATGTATTGTTTTTGACATGAATAAAAATTGGTCATCCAATTACTTGTGTCATGTAGATAGAAAATGTCTCTTAGAATCTAACTGAATCGTGTAGGATGTATGAAATGAATTGGAGTTTATAAGTATTGAAAACATTGCTATTGCGATGTTCGAACTGAGATAAATACGTGCTGATATTGACGTTGTGATGTAAATATGATATTGTTGTACGTTTAAACATGTGGGGGAGAAAAATTGTAGGAAATATGTAACGCAAAAATTCAAGCTACTACAGGTCGATAGAAGAATAACTCTCGATAGATTAAGCTCAGCTAGAAGAAATAATGTAATGTAGGTACTGGAGTGAAGGGATAAGTTCAAATAGTCAATCTCAAGATTTTGGTTTTCTGTTACGAGATAAAAGGTCAAAATTACATTTTGAGCGGAAAGTGCTGTATAAATGTATAAATAAGGGAAATAATTATTTCCTGACTAAGGAGAAGTGATTGTGATGGTGCGGATTAGATCTCAGAAGATTTTTCATGTCGTTGAAGGATGACTGACCATTAAGATCGCTGAAGTACGAAAAATATTTTTGGATCGTTTGGTTATAATGTTAAGTTATCAGTGAGGGAATGTCAGCTTGAAGGATTAGATGTGAGGGATAAGGAACTTGAATATGCCAGGTATTTCTATGAGGTATGCTTTCGTGACTTGGTGTTGGATTTTGTAGATCGAGAAGAGATGATCGGATTGATCGCTGAAGTGGAGGTCAAATTTGAAGATGGGATGATTGAGTAAGGAGATTTGAGCAGATGTGGTTGATCAGGTCACCAAGGCTGTTTTTAAATGTAATTACATATAAAATGTTATCCTAAATAAATATAAAGGTTGTGGAGTTTAACAGAAAAGTTAGAAGTTAATGTGATCCTCTATAATTATAAATGCCGTTTGAGACTATTTTGATAAACAAATTTTGAATAAGTTTGAAAATCTTGTTAGCTTTGAAAATGACGTCACTAGTACTATAAGTATAAGAAACAAGAACAGAAAAAATACAGGAGCTCCTAGGTTTGTCTTTTATGTAAAGCTGCAAAAAATATGATTTCGTGGAGTGTGAGTCATCATGAGTGTGGGAAGATCATAGAAAGTTATGGTAACAAGAGATAAAAATAGATTAAAATATGAGGGCAAGGGTAATGATGGAAAGACGGTTTTATTGAAAAAGAACATGACGTCTGACATAGATAGTGGAAAGAACGCCTTGGTTCCAATACCTAGGACGGGTCGTGTGAGGGGTAATAACTGCCAGCCGTTAGAGAGAGAAAGAATAAATAGGGGTTCGTCTTCATCATTCAAACATTTTTCAACTTCTAAAAATTTGGAGAACACTGTGAGAGAAGCGCGCCAAAATTGCAGAGGATTTGGCAAGGATTTATCAGAGGGTGACCAACAATCGAAGAGAGTTGTGGGCATAGCATCACGTAGGTGGCAGTATAACAACGTTGTTAGGGAAGGACTCGGCGCTACTGCAGAATCTCATTCTGACACTGAAGGTTAGTAGAGATGTGTGTTGTGTTTATTTTTGCAAATCGTAAACTGTTTAAGCAAATCGAAATAAATTACTATTTATAGCAATCTATGATATTTGACGTATAGATAAAATATTTGAATGATATGTTGCATATGAATGACCGATGTGCATAAAAATAATGATAGATACCTAAATGTGTATATAGGTCGATCGTGTGAGGTATTTGGGTAGAATTAATTTTTGCCTGTAAAATTGTAGTTTGAGATGGATAGTTCGTCCATTAACAAGATTTCAACCTCCGATCATATGGTAGAGTCTGATGGGGAGGTAGAAGTTGGTTTGGAGCAATTTCTAGGTTTTCCTGGCAAATTGGTGGCCTATCCCCCTGGCGCAGATGTATTAGAGAATTTTGTAAAGCCAAGGCTGCTATAGGTAGAAAATAGGGTAACTGCATGGAATACATTGGTAGGATGTTTAGGGGGTTTACAGTAGCGATGGGGGAAAAGTATTTTTATTTGTTGGCCAATTTGGAGGAGGAAAAATAAGATAGGGGTATAGATGAATCGATCTCGTTAGAATATTTTGATAGGGATATTTAGAATGACCTATCAGAGAGTTTCTTGTGTTACCTGTCTCAATTAGAGTGCGGGTTGAGTCTTCCCCTTACCAATTTGGCGAAAGGGATTATGAATACGATTGGGGCATGTCCTGTTCAATTGAACAAGAATATGTGGGAGGTAATAACTGTTTGTGATCATCTAAATAAAAAATAGGAAAATAAGGGAAAAGTGAGGAGGATAACCCCTAAGGACATATTGCAGTTTTAAGGGGTGAAGAGTTATAAGGCCAATGGTAGGGCATATTTCTGTGCGAGTGCAACTCGGCGTCGCTTCTTCGATCTTAATTCCACAGGTCTAGCCTGGAATGACAATGTAATATGGGTTAAGGGTAATTGCCTTCAGAGAGATGATGAAGAACTTGTGGATCTTCTGTTTATAAATATAAAACAAAGTAAGTATAACAGAGCATAAAGTATAATATTGATACGTATAAACTGATGATCTTTTGGTGAAAATAATAAATGTTGTGCATAGCAAGCCCGAAGTCCTGAGTGGAGAGGAAAGATTCATTGTTGGACAAAGTTGTTGAGGAAGAGGTTGAGCTTGAATTTGTGTTGGAAGGACTCGGCCTTATCAGGAAGAAAAGGATTGGGAGTAAATCGAAAAATGTTCAAAAATCTCAATCGACCAGGCTTATGGTGGGAGTTGATGATAGGAAGAAGATTGAAACTTGTGGGGAAGGCTGAACCAATGTGGCCAAGATCCCTAAAATAAACAGTTCGGTTCACCTAGAGTCTATTAAGTTGAGCAAATTAGCTCGAACGTTTCTAAAGAAACAAATGTTGAAGCATCCGTTGACTTCTGGTATCACTAGAAGTGGTGAAGGTGACAGAAAAGATAAAAGGAGAAGGATCAAACCTCCAGGAGGTTGAGGGAAAGAGTCATTGAAGAGCGATCTGTTACTGAGGACAATCTCAAAGTAGTGGAGGAAAGGGCTAAGCTGGCCGCTCTTCACGATGAAGAGGATGTGAGCAAGATGGTAAGTCGTTATGCTCTACTATGTAAAATATTTTTATGTTTTGCGTTCCGAGCTCACGCTGAGGTTGAATTATGTTTTGCAGGTTGCTCGTTTGATGAGGGGAGTTTGGCTCGGAGTTGAAGAAGAAAAATCTGAGCTGAAAAAGGGGAAAATCAAGCTTGAACAAACGTTAGCTCGATCGAAGGCGGATGATCTCAAGGAAACAAAGTAGTTGGAGGCCTTGAAGGCTTCTCATATAGCAGCGATTGGCCATCTTCAAACAGAGGCCAGGGTGACTCTAAAGGAGGTGGAAGCAGAGCACGAAAGGTTGGGGCGCCACCTGATGTCAGAGAGGTATTTTGAGGATGAGGTAGATGTCATTAAGGCAGACACCTATGCCAAGGAGTGAGATGACAAAGAATTAGAGGAGGTAGCGGTGGAGGTCGTTGATGGTCTGGACGGTGTCTCCCATCAGATGGTGCTTGACAATCAAGTGGATGATACTGAACTCCCTGAGGGTGATAATGAGAAGGTAGGGTAGAAATGTGTTTTTGTATAAATATTTGTAAACTGTTGGATTGTGTGTATGGAAAAAACTTCTGTAGGTTTATCTTTTTTATAAACCTCTTGTAGGCACTTAGAGAAATGAGTCTCATAATAAAAGATCAAGAGATCGGGATTGCCAGGGAAAGAGAGACCTCTACAGCCTTGTTGTCTTCACAAGCAGAGCTGCAGGTTAGATCGGAATAAGGTCTTTTGACTTGAATGTTATATCGACATAAAGCTACCAAGTAAATAAGATGTAGATGCATACCAAAATTTTTGCTATTAACTTTAGGAAAATAACACTAATATAGTGCATAGAAAAATTCAACGCTCTTTATATAAAAAGTAGCATATCGAAAGCATGTACCTTAGACTTCGCAATATACCTCATGGAATGTTTATCTGATAATGTACCCTGACTTTTTAGTCTAAAAGTATTTGCACACCGCAGATGTTAGAAATCATATATAATTTTAGAAATGAATATATATATATATATATATATATATATATATATATATATATATATATATATTGATGGTGTTCTGAATCGAACTGTATTAATATCTTTATACTGTACAAGTCGAATTGGATTCAGCTCGCTCGCGTGAGGACGTTGTACTCCAATGTAACCTAGAATTTTCAGAGGAGTTGGATAGGATGAGGGAGGCGAATGAGAACAGAGAAGATTAACACATAAATGTGCATTTCAAACTTGTGGAGGCAACCCAGGCTGTTTTCAACCTCACTCATAAGGTCGAAGAGAAAGATGCCGAAATAGGCAAGGGGGTAAAAGAGCTAGCAGAGATTACATAATACACCGCAAAGCTTCAAAATTGGGTTGACACGTTGATGGTTAAGGGTAAGCAGGCTGAAATGACTCAATACCGTATTCAGGCACTAGAAAGATCGGAGGGACAATTTTGATCTAATCTTAAGAATTGTAAAATTGAGCTGGAGCGACTGAAACAAAAAATGGTTGAAAAAGATAATGAGCTTAGGGTAGCTTGAGAAAATCTATCAGCTTCAAAAGCCGCGGCTGAACATTTGCATATAGCCCTACCTGCCAAGGATATGGAGTTTCGGGGAATGCAGCGAAGGTGTAACAAATTAATTAAGAGGGTGGCACGATTGAAGACCGAACTGGTACAAGCCAATGCGCGTGCCAAGAAAGTTGAGGCTAGAGAGCGCTCAAGGGGAAGTAGAAATGAGGTTAAGGCTCATCTAGTCCAAGAGGATGTAGTTAGTCTCTCAGGTCAAATTAGAGAGCTGGAGAGTGATGTGTCTCGCATTCAAGGGCATGTTCATAGAGGAAATGCGAGCTTAAGGGAGTGTCAGAACAAGTTGGATGCTGCTCTTATCAAGAAGGTCTTAGAAGGGGAAATCAGGGCAAAGGAAACTCTGATGAAGAATAAAGATAATTTGTTAAATGACAATTCGGCCCAGGAAGAATTGAATGCAGAAATTGTGACACTGTATGCTCAGGTGGAGGTCGCCGCTCAGACTGAATCAGCTAGATATTGCAAAAAAGTGGAAGAGAATATAACTTTTTATGATTTGACAAACAGAGAAATGGTACATCAGAAGAATATGTATGCGCATTTGGAGTCACACCTTGAGAAGGTGAAACATCATTTTTCAAAGATCGTTGTAGCTCATGTATCACGGGAAGACCTATTAAAGTCGACCGTTGCGTATTTTGTAGAGGAAATAAAAGACTTGAGTTAGAACGAACGAAATACCTTGTTTAAGAACATGTCTGACAAGGGATGCATTTGTAAAGTGGATATAGATTGGGGAAACTGTATGGCTTTTATGGAAACCAATTTAGGCCCTCGGTCTACTGATCTGAGAGAGATGGGTAGAATTGTTGTAACTCGCGAACTGAATTATGTTCGACCTCCGGCTGAAGTGTAAAGCATGGCTTACATCCCATCAGTAGAAAAGATATCCATTGTAATAGGACCTGAAAATAAATAGTATTTGTCGCAGATATAGTGAAATAGATAAAAGCTAGTATGACCTTTACCTTATCTTATGTCTGGTGGGGTCTTTGATATAAAACAAGTTTTTACATGTGTTTCAATCACAGAAATGGGTTGAGTTAAACCAAGTTAAATCTTGATTGAACTATAGAAATGTTATAGACATATTGAAATAGATGAAGGCTAGTATTACCTTTGCCTTATCTTATGCCTGATAGATTCGTTGATATGAAACAAGTTTTTGCACTTTTAACAATCGCAAAGATTTAGTAGAGTTAGCCAAACCAAGTATTATCCTTGATCTAGCTGGTATAATGACCCAAACAAGTTGAAGTAGATAAAGGCTAGTATTATCTTTGCCTTATCTGATGTTTGGTAGAGTATTTGATATGAAACAAGTTTCTACACTTGCTACAATCGCAGAGATTTAGTAGAGTCAGCCAAACCAAGTGTTATGCTTTATCTAACTGGTATAATGACCCAAACAAGTTGAATTAGATGAAGGCTAGTATTATCTTTGCCATATCTAATGTTTAGTAGAGTCTTTGATATAAAACAAGTTTTTACATTTGCTACAATCGTAGAGATGTAGTAGAGTTAGCCAAACCAAGTGTTATCCTTGATCTAACTAGTATAATAACCCAAACAAGTTGAAGTAGATGAAGGCTAGTATTATCTTTACCCTATCTGATGTTTGGTAGAGTCCTTGACATGAAGCAAGTTTTTACACTTGTTGTAATCGTAGAGATTTAGTAGAGTCAGCCAAACCAAGTGTTATCCTTGATTTAACTGGAATAAGATTGATTGAAAGCTAGTATTCTCTATACTTTAATCTATAGAATGTAGATGAATTTACGTAAGTAGAGAGATGTTGCGAAAAACTTGGAAGTTTCATTGATTATTTTAGAATTTATATTGAATGGAGATGAAGATTTCACTTTTGGAATTGAAAACCAAAAAACAAAAGGAAAGAAAATGGAGTAGTAAGACGATAGTACCGTTTCAGTAGTCTAGTGTTCTAAGGATTTGAAATGGGGATTCCCTCTTCTGTCATGAGATAATATGATCCTAGGCCTGAGAGACCTATAATAATGAATGGACCCTCCCAATTGTCGGCTAATTTTCTAGCGTGAGGCTCTTTGCGATGTTGAGGAATTTATCTGAGGACGAGATCTTCGATTTGGAAGGTACAACTCCTAACTCAGTTGTTGTACGATCTGACAAGCATATGATGATATCAACCTAGGTTAGCGATGGTGTGTTCCCTGGTTTCATCTATTATATTGAGGTTGCAAGCCAACTCGAACTCATTTTCCTCGTCAGTTAGCTCGTGATCACGAACTAGGTAATGATATTCAGAAGGAATAACGGCTTCAGTGCCATAAGTAAGGAGGAATGAGGTACACCCAGTTGATTATCGGGGAGTGGTACGATATGCCCATAAGACATAAGGCAACTCGTGAACCCAATTCCCTTTTTTCTGTGAGTGAAGCCGTTTTTTGAGTCCATCCACGATGGTTTTGTTTGTGATTTTAGCCTGTCCATTGCCTTGAGGATAGTAAGGATTAGATGGTGAGTAGATAATATTATAGTAGTTTAGGAAGGTTACAACTTTCTCTCCCACAAATTAGGGCCCGTTATCGATACGAATTAGGTGGGGGCACCCAAACCGAGTGATTATATAGTTCTAGATAAAAGAGATGACCTATTCTTCTCTGGTTCGACATGGTGGAACTGCTTCTACCTATTTCGTAAAATAATTAGTAGCTACGAGTAGGTGACGGCGATTACCTAGAGAGTTTGAGAATTCGGTGACGAGATCAAGTACCCATCTTTTGAATGGCCAGAATACCATGCTTGCATAGAGTTCGAGCGCAAGGGCGCGTATCATATGTCCATGTCTTTGGCAGGTATCGCATCTGCGGGAGTACTCCTTTTATGATAGCTCTATTTCCTAATGATCAACCTACGACATGGGAGCCACAAGTCCCTTCATGTAATTTGCAGAGCAATTAATCTGCCTTTGATTTGGACAGGTACTTGAGGTAAGGCCCTGTGACGGAAAGGTGGTAAAGCACACCATTTTGATTAGTGTAGCGCTTCGAGTTGTTGATCAACTGTCGATGCTCTTTTGGATATGCTGGGAGTGGTCCGATGTAATTATTGTCGACACCGAGTACGCTAAGAAAGGCTTTCTCCAATCGTCGTCTCAGTGTCGATCGTGCATACAAAAATGCAATCAATGCTGGGGGTTCAAATGATTTTAATCAAGAGATATCAAACTTCTGTACCTAAGACCCCGGCTAGATATACCAAGGAATCGACGTATCTATTTTCACCTCAAGGAAGATAATCGAGAGCTGCTTTCGCAAACTTGCTCATCTTATCTGCAATGAGGGTTGCGCATTTGATCATCTTCCCATTCTTCTTGTATTGCTTTGAGTAGTAGACGATGAGTAGAGAATCTGGGTAAACTGAGAGTTTGGGGGAATCGAGCTCAAGAGCAAGGTCGAGTCCATGAATGAGAGCTTCATACTCGGCGACATTATTTGAGACCTTAAAATTTAAGTAGATTGATTTCTCAATTCTGTCATTGGAATGGGTAATCAAAATGATCTCGATTCCTGACCCTGCGGGTCCTGCTGATCCATCTGTGAGAAGTCTCCACTCTGATGTAATAATCTATTAAGATCGTTAGCCGAATAGCTTGGGGGGTGGATCTTCGAGTGTTTCTTTTGTAAGGTCAGGGTCATGCTCGTCCCACTCGGGATTCTCCACTGGAAAATCTGCAAGAAAATCGAGAATGGCTTAACCTTTTTCATAATGGCGCTATTTGAACTTGATATCATCTTCTCCCAAATTGAATGACCACTGGTGCACTCTTGATTTTTCTTTCTTGGATAGAACTTCCTTAAGTGGGTAGTTCGTCATGACTTTGACTGAATGAGATTGGAAGTAGTGCTTGAGTTTATGTGAGCTGTAAACAAGAGTGAGAAAAAGTTTATTAATTTTAGAGTACCTTGTTTCCGCTGGTATGAGGGTCTTGCTGATGAAAAAGACCGGTTTCTCTATTTTCCCCTCCAGGCGAATGAGAACCGAGCTGAGGGAAGTATCTGTAACTGCTAGGTAGATAATCAGTTCCACATTATCTACTGGGGTGCTCATTATGGGAGACCTCCCCAAATAAGTTTTGAAATCCTGGAAAGCAACTTCGCATTCTGGTATCCATGTGACATCTGTATTTGGCTAAAGCTAAACTTTTCATCGTTTGGTACATCCGTGAAGTAATAGGAATAGCCAACGGCAGCGGTCTGAAGATTTAGAAATAAAACAGTTGATAGCGGTAATCTTGCCGATATGTTTTTGAACGTATTTTGTTATTTTTGGAGAGGGCATGTCGAGGAGAGCCCGAATTTGATCCGGATCGTCCTCAATCCCTTTCTTGTTGATGAGGTGGCCTAGAAAGTGGCTAAAATGTACCCCAAATTAACATTTATCAGGGTTGAGACACATCCTGTAAGATCAAAGGATGTTGAATATAGTGTTGAGATCTAAGATGTGATTGGCTGACTATACACTTTTGTATAAGAGATTGTCGATGTAGACTTTAACAACTTTCCATAGGTGTACTTTGAACATAGAAGTCATCAACCGTTGTTATGTGGCACCTACATTCTTCAGTCCGAAGGGCATGACTTTGTAATAATAAAGACCTCTTTTAGTAATAAAAGTTGTCTTCTCTTAATCTTCTTCCAAAAGTGAAATTTGATTATACCCTGCAGTAGCGTCCATCATAGATAGAAGGTTATGACCTACTGTGGAATCGAGGATCTGATGAATGTTGGGAAGAGGGAAACTGTCCTTTGGAGTATGTTTGTTCAGATCTATTAAATTTAAGCAAACTCAAACTTTTCCGTTCTTCTTTGGGTCTGCGACAATGCTGGATATCCAGTCTGGATACTTAGCTTCTCAAATGAACCCCACTTTAATCAATTTCTCGATCTCGGTGTTAATTTTATCTCGACGAAGAGGTGAAATTCATCGTTGTTTCTATTTGACCACTGTGGCATTGATATTGATAGCTAATTAATGATAGGCTATGGATGGATCGACCCCAGGCTTTTCTTCGAAAGACCATACAAAAACATCTCGATTGAGTTGGAAGAACTGAATGAGAGTTATTTTTTCATGCTGAACCAGCTTAGTACCAATGAAAGTACCTCTGCTAGGTCCATCAATGTTGATATATTCTATGGGCTCCTCTGTGGATGGTTGATCGTTGAGGTGATCAGCTTCCTGTAATTGCTATACAACAAATTTGTGTAAAGTATCTAGGATAGCAGAAATGGTATTTTCACAAGCTTGAGAGAGCTTCAAACTACCTCTGATCACATTAATACTGTTGTCGCTTTTGAATTAGAGTATTTGATGATAGGTGGAAGTGATTGCCTCCATGATGTGTATCCAGCAGCGGCCTATAATCCCAAGATAACGAGATTTGGCATTAATGACATAGAACATGACGGCGATGGTGGTTAGTCCTGTGGTAATAGGTAAGATGATCTTGCCTACTCATTCTTCCCTAGAACCATTGAACCCGCTAATATAGATATCACCCTGAATTACTTGGTCGGTCAAACCCATCTAGTCGATCGTACTCTGAAAAAGAATCTCAATAGCGCTTCCAGTATCGATCATCATTGTGTTCATGACAAACTTCTTCATTTTGAGCATTATGAATAAAGCATCATGATGTGGAAACTTGACATGACTAGTATCGCAATCTTCGAAGGAGATCCCGAGCCGGCGATTGCTCGACTCAGGATGAAGCTTGGCTTCTTTGTCTTGAGGTGTGAGATCGCAACATTTCGTTAGTCTCCTACATTTTGATCTGTTAGAATTGGTGATCTGAATGATTTTGATCATGTTGTTGTGGTGCATATGGTAAAGATGCTTCTCCTCAGCTTGATCATTGACCTGAATAAGTTTGAGCAACTTCTTATAGCTGCCATCTTTACACAACTTCATATCGACAATGTATTCGAGCATCCGTCCCTCTTTAAAAATGTACTCGAGCAACCTCTGTAGAGCATAGAAATTGTCAGTAGTATGATGATTTACCTTATGATGCAGGCAATATGGTTGACTATCGATTACTTCCAGCGGTTGAGAGACACAGTAGAGTGATCCTTAAATAGCAGTGAAAAAATTATGGAAATTCGGACGTTCAGTTTTGGGAGGATGGGTTTGTTTGGAGGACTTCCTTTCTGAGGGTAACCAGTCTTGCCCTTGGTGCGCTTCTGATCTCCCTATTCCTCCTATGGTTCATTGGTTTGATCTGTAGATGGGCGTTTGGTGGAGACGGATTTAGTAGATTTTTTTCGCTCGGACATCATCCTCTCCAGGTCGACGTAACTGTTAACTTTGGTGATCATCTTCTCCAAGGTCGCAGGTTTGTTAAGGAAGAGGTATTCTTTGGCCTTGCAGTCAAGCCGGAGAGCATTAGTGAAAGCAGTAGCAGCCGTTTTCTGATCGAGGTTATCCACTTTTTGGGCTAGCTCTAAAAATTTATTCGAGAAATCTTCAAGCTTCTCTCCATGCGACTGTTTAAGACTGATAAGAGAATACAAGTTCTCCTCTTTGTCTCTGTTGTGAGCATATGTCTTGATGAACTACTTCTGTCGCTGATCGAATGTGCAGATGGTGTCCTTAGGGAGAGAGTGGAACCATCGGAGTGGTTCCTCCTATAGACTTATGGCGAATAGAGGGTAGAGGATGTGGTTTAGATTGGAGTACAACCCCAATGAATCACGGTATTGCTGAATGTACACCTTTGTATTTACAAATTTTGGGAGTATGGAAACCTTTGGGTATCTCCATATCAAATAGTTCCTTGGAAATTGGACTTCCTTCTAACTTTGTGGCATCGCTGGTAGTACCCAAAACTAGTGCTTCGATCAACTCCTTAATCCGTTGGTCCATATGTTATTTTGTGATGTAATGACGTGTTTGTTGAATCACTGGATGAGCTGGTTGTGGATGATGAGTGCCCGTACCTTCACACAGGCAATCTCGTGCTGAAACTTGATGTTGAGGTCGCTGCTTTTCCTTCTGGCGAATAGAAATTTGGTGACCTCGACTGACTTCGGACTTAACATCACCCCCCAAATGTATGGAGGGTTGTGGTTCGTGTTATAGATTCTGAGAAATAGCTTTACTTGCGACTCCCTGAGGTCCCAATCTTTCCTTTGTAAAAATGCGGGAGGTCTCTGGAAGCTGATCGTGACCTCTGGCTGGAAAAGCCTGCTGAGTATTTTGCAGAGCCTCTAGGGCAGTCTGCATTATTATCATCTGATCTTCATACCATTTGAGCGCTGCCAAACGAACTTGTTGCTTTGTATCGAGTTCTTTTTCACGGAGCTCCCGATCCTTTGTTTACTGAAGTTCGAGTTTGGCGCATTTCATTGTCACGGCGTTGAGATTCGCCCGTAACTCTATGAGCTGCCCCGGCTCCATGGAAACTTCAAGTTGGGTTCATGTAGCCGGTCGTCTGGAACTAACCATGATTGAAAGTTGTAGTAAAAGACTGCCTAAGGATATCGTAGAAATGCAATCTTTCCCACAGACGGCGCCAAATGTAATGGCCAAATTTCGTAATCTCAAAATGGCTTAGAATTCACTATCACGCTAAAATAACCTATTTCATTTCTTACTTTCCATTAGAACATTGCTACAGGTTCATTGGTATGATAGCGAATTCCAAGCCATTTCGAGCTTATGGAATTTGGCCATTACAATAGCGTTTAAACGACATGAAGACCAGATGTTAAGCATGTAAACTACATTACAAACTCTACAAAACATTCAACAGGCTCCTCCAATAAGGGATCACGATCAATTTCCAGAAACCTCTTGGGTTTTAAAGCGGAAAAGGTTAGAACCTCGATGAGCCACCAGCAAAGCTATTTCAAGAAATATTTAACACGAACATCAACCTTCCATTCATTTGGGTGGTGAAGTTCAGTCAGAAATTAGTAGAGGTCACCGATTTTCCAAACAATACGAGGAAGAACAGCGATCTCAACCTCAAATTCCAACATGTAATTGTTTGAGTGAGGGTACCGGTACTCATAATCGTTGAGCTACTCAACAGGCATGTCAATATGTTACACATGAGTATATGGATCAGCGTATCAAGAAGTTGATCGAAGTACAAGTTCTGGGCACTAGATACTACCTTACCAAGCTACAAGAGAGTCCAATTGCTAAAGAACTATTTAATATGGAAATACCAAAAGGTTTCCATACTCTGAAAATTCGCAAATACACAAGGGTGCCGATCCAAAGGAGCACATTCAGCAATATTGTGATTCATTAGGGTTGTATTCCAATCTAAACCACATCCTCTGCCGATTGTTCGCAACAAATCTATAGAAGGAACCGTACCGGTGGTTTCATTCTCTACCTGAAGACTCCATCTTACATTCAATCAGCTACGGAAACAATTCATCAAGACGTATGCTCATAACCGAGACAAAGAGGAGAATTTATATTCTCTTATTAGTCTTAAACAATCATATAAAGAGAAGCTCGAGGCTTTTGCTAAGAAGTTTTTGGAGCTCGTACGTAAAGTAGACAATCTTGATCAGAAAATAGTTATTACTGATTTTACCAATGAGCTTTAGCTCGACTTCAAGGCCAAATAACACCTCTTCCTCAACAAATCTGCGACCTTGGAGGATATGATCACCAAGGTCAATGGTTATGTCGACCTGGAAAGGATTATGTTCGAAAGGCATAAATCTACTAAATCCCTCATAACCACGAAAGTTCCATCTATAAATCGAAGCACTGAACCAAAGGAGGATCAGGGTGATCAAAACCGCTCCAAGGGAAACACATGTCAGCTATAAAAAGTAGCTCGAAGTAGTCCAGGTTGAAGATCAAGCTGAGGAGAAATATCTCTACCATATACACCATAAGAACATGATCAAAATCCATCAGATCACAAACTCTTGCCGATTCAAGTGCACGAGTCTGTCAAAATACTGTGACCTCACACCCCAAGATAAAGAAGCCAACCTTCTAACTAAATTGAGCAATCGCTGGCTTGGGAACTTATTCGAAGATTGCAATATTAGTCATGTCAAATTTCCTCATCATGATGCATTAGTCATAATGCTCAAGATTAAGAAGTTTGTCATGCACATAATGATGATCGATACTAGAAGCAATATCGAGATTCGCTTTCTAAGTACTATCGACCAAATGGGATTGTCTAATCAAGTTATTCCAAACGACACCGATATTAGTAGATTCAATAGTTTTAAAGAAGAGCGAGTAAGAAAGATCATCTTACCTATTACCGCATGACCAACCACCAGCGACATCATCTTCTACGTGATCAACGCCAAATCTCATTATCTCAGGATTATGGGACACTGCTAGATTCACAATATGGAAGCAGTCGCTTCCAGCTATTATCAAGCACTCCGCTTCAAACACAAAGATGGTATCTATGAAATCAAGGGTAGTCAAAAGCCTTCTCGAGCTTGCAAAAATACCATCTCAACGATTATAGATAACTCAAATAGATACGTTGCATTACAATTACAAAAAGCTGATCACCTTTATGATCAGCCTTCGACAGAAGAGCCTACAGAATATGTCAACATTGATGGACCTAGTAGAGGTACTTTTATCGGTACCAAGCTGGTCCAGCACAATAAGGATGCTTTCATTCAGTTCTTACGACTAAATTGAGATCTTTTTGCGCAGAATTTTGAAGAGATCCTTTGGGTCGATCCGGCCAAGGCATGTCACAAATTGGCCATCAACATCAACACCACGGTGGTCAAACAGAAACAACGACGACTATCACCTCGCCTTCAAGATGAACTAAACATGGAGATTGAGATAATTATCAAAGTGGGATTCATTCGAGAAGCTAAATATCCAGATTGGATATCCAACATCGTCGCTAACCCAAAAAAGAATGGAAAATCTAAGTCTGCATAGATTTCACAGATCTAAACAAACGCACACCAAATGATAGTTTCCCTCTTCCCAATATCCATCAAATCCTTGATTCTACAGCAGGTTACAAACTTCTATCTATGATGGAAGCTGCTTCTGAATACAATCAGATTCTACTGTTGGAAGATGATAAAAAAAATACTACTTTCATTATTGAAAGAGGACTTTACTGCTACAAAATCATGTCCTTCAGACTCAAAAATATAGGCGCGACTTATCAATGGCTGATGACTACTATATTTAAAGCACATCTTGGGAAAGTTGTGGAAGTCTACATTGACGATCTCTTGTGCAAGAGCATACAGTCAGTCAACCACATTACAGATCTCAACACAATATTCAATATTCTTTGATCTTATAAGATGCGACGTAATTATGATAACTGTCAATTCAGAGTATATTCAGGCTGATTCCTCGGCCATCTCATCAGCAAGAAAGGGATAGAGGCCAATCCAGATCAAATTCAGGCTGTCATCAACATTCCATCTCCAAAAATAACGAAAGATGTACAAAAACTTGCAGACAAGATTGCCGTTATCAACCGATTTGTTTCAAAATCTTCAGATTGCTATCGTTGGTTATTCCTACTACTTTGCGGTTGTACCAAATGAGGAAAACTTTAGCCAAATGATGAGATCTAATAGATATCAGAATGCGAGGAAGCTTTTCAGAATCTCAAAACCTATTTGGGGAAGTCTCTTATAATGATCACCCCGGTAGATAATGAGGAAATGATCATCTACATCACAGTTATAGATACTCTATTCAACTCAGTTCTCATTTGTCTTGAAGGAAAAATTGAGAAGCCAGTCTACTTCTTAAGCAAAACCCTCACTCCATCAAAAAAGAGATATTTTAAAATCGAGAGACTTCTTTTAACTCTTGTTTATACTTCACAAAAACATAAGCACTACTTCCAAGCTCACTCAGTCAAAGTCATGACGAACTACCTACTCTGAGAATTTTTATCCAAAAAAGAGAAATTCAGGAGAGTGCAACAATGGTCAGTCAGTTTGGGAGAACATGATATCAAGTTTGAACAACTTCATTTTGAAATAGGCCAGGCCGTTACCAATTTTCTCACAAATTTTCTAGTGGAAGACCCCGAGTAGGAGGAGCACGATCCTGATCTTATAGAAGAAATTGCAGAAGATCCACCCACCAAAGCATTTGGCGAGCGAGCTGAATAGATTACAAGGAAAGGGTGGAGACTTCTTACAGATGGATCAGCAGGATCCGTAATTAGGAATTGAAATCGTATTAATTACCCCTTCTAATGACAGAATTAAGAAATCAATTCGCTTGGATTTTGAAGCCTCCAACAATGTCACCCAATACGAAGCTCTCATTCATGTACTCGACCTTGCACTCTAGCACGGCGTCCTAGAACTCTCAGACTACATAGATTCACTACTCATCGTCCACCATTACTCTAAAAAATATAAGAAGAATGGCAAGATGATCGAATATGCAATCCTCGTTCCAGATAGGATGAGCAAGTTTGCGCAAGCAACTCTCGATTATCTTCTTCGAGGTAAAAACAAACACGCCGATTCCTTGGCTTATCTAGCCGGGGTCTTGGGAACAGAAGCTCGATATCTCAAGATAGAAGTAATATCAACCCCCAACATTGATCATATTTCTGTATGCATGATCAACATTGGGGGTGATAAAGGGGAAGATGACGATTGGCGAAAGCCCTTCCTTGCCTACCTTGGTACTAACAACGAATGCAAAGGTCCCCTTCCAGCAGATCCAAAGGAGCGCCAACAGCTGATCGACAACTCAAAGTAATACACAAATCAAAATGGTTTTTTATATCGTCGTTCAGTCACAGAGCCTTACCTCAAGTGCCTCTCTAGAAAGAAAGTAGATAAGATGCTAAGAGATTTACATGAAGGAATTTGTGGCTCCCATGCCGCAGGTCGATCACTAGTACACAAAGCAATTACATAAGGAGTATTATGGTCAGGCATGCGCAAGTAAGTAGAAGAGTACTCACGCAAATGAGATACATGTCAACGACATGGACAAATGATCCGCGCCCCTGCGCTCGAACTACATAAAAGTAAGGTGTTCTGACCATTCAAAAGATGGGCGCTTGATCTTGTCGGTGAATTTCCTAATTCTCTAGGTAGACGCCGATATCTACACGTAGCTATAGATTATTTTACAAAATGGGTAGATGCAGTTCTATTCAGCCGACCCGAGAATAAGAGGTCATCTCTTTTATCTTGGAACACATTATTACTCAATTCAGATGCCCTCACCTAGTTCGTATCGATAATGGGCCACAATTCATTAGAGAAAAAGTTGTAGCTTTCCTTAACAAACACAATATCATCCACTCACCATCCAACCCCTACTACCCACAAGGCAATGGCCAAACCAAAATTACCAACAAAACCATCATGGATGGACTCAAGAAGAGGCTTCAGTCACAAAAAAAAAGAAACTGGGTATGAGAGCTTCCTTATGTCTTATGGGAATGCCGTACCACTTCATGTCATTCAACCGGCTATACCCCATTTCTCCTCACCTATGGGACTGAAGCCGTCATTCCAATAGAATACCATCATCCAGTCAGAGATCACGAGCTAACTGACGAGGAAAATGAATTCGAATTGGCCTGCAACTTTAATTGAATCGATGAGACTAGGGAACACGCTATTGCCAACCTAGGTTGATATCACCATATGCTGGCCAATTCGTACAACAGACGAGTCAGAAGCCATGCTTTCCAAATCGATAATCTTATCCTCAGATAAATCCCTCAACACAGAAAAGAGCCACATAACGGGAAACTTGTAGAAAATTGGGATGGTCCATTCCTTATCACTGGTCTCACTGGCCTGGGATCATATTATCTTATGACTGAAGAGGGAGTTCATATCTTAAATCCTTGGAACACTAGCGACTGAAACAATACTATCGTTAAGTCCTTCACTACTCCATTTTAAATTCTTGTTTTTTCCATTTCAAAAGTGAGATTTTCATCTCCATACAATGTACATCCTTTTCTATCAAATGAAAACTTCCAAGTTTTTTCGCACTCAACTCTCTACTTACGTAGACAATACATAGATTAAAGCAAATGTAATACTAGCTTTCAATCGACCTCTATTCCGATTAAAGCAAAGGCAAAACTAGCTTTGATCGACTCTATTATACTCCGCGATTAAAAAAAAGGTAATACTAGTTTTCAATCAAGGAACTCTACCAGACATAAGATAAAGCAAAGGTAAAACTAGCTTTCATCTCTCAATATGGCTGCGATATTTATACTCTACGATTAAAATAAAGGTAATACTAGTTTTCAATCAAGGAACTCTACCAGACATAAGATAAAGCAAAGGTAAAACTAGCTTTCATCTCCCAATATGGCTGCGACATTTATACTCTGAGATTAAAACAAAGGTAATACTAGTTTTCAATCAAGGAACGTCACCAAACATAAGATAAAGCAAAGGTAAAACTAGTTTTCATCTCTCAATATGTTTGCAACAGATACTTTTTCATGTTAAATATACAGACACTACAAAGGATCATTTTCTGCTATTGGGAGGCCAACTACGCTTTTCCTTACAACAGGAGAATGATCAGCCATACATTTTCAAGCTCGAGCAGTCACAATGATCCTGCCTTGCTCTACCAATTTAGCAAGTCGAGAACCTAACTCCATTTCCATAGTGTTCATACAGTTTCCTCGATCTACTTCAGCTCTACAAATGTATCCTCTACCTGACAAACAGTCGTGCAAGGTATTTCTCTCTAACTAGAGCCTTCTAATCTCGTCACCAATATAGGCGATCAATGTCATTAACATCTCTGAGTGTGATACCTCCGACATCACCATTTTAAAGAAATTATTTCTGGTTGTTTGAAGGTACTCCTTCAACCACTTATAGCATGCTTCTTGCCATTCCATGTGACTATTTATGTGGGACATAAATTCGATGTTCTCCTTCGCCTTTTTATCAGCTTTAGCTGATTTTACCTGGTTCATTGCCCTTAATTCCGCCACCTGAGTACGAAGTTCTGCGAGCTCCCTATCGAAATCTTCTCCAGCAGGAGATTTCTTTAACAGTTCATCTTATTTCTTTATCAAGATCTCCTTACCTCTGATAACCCGCTCTAATTATTGTTACCTGGAAAGAGTAGCGTCCAACTTACTCTGGCACTCCCTTAACCGTTCATTTCCTTTTTGCACATGACCTTGAGTTCGAGCCACATTTCCCTCAAGTTTTCTTATTCGAGCTGATAGGCTAACTACATCCCCTTGAACAATGGAGACCCTGACATCACCTTTATTCTTTCTTGAGCGCTCTCCAGCCTTAGCATTTTTGGCACGTGAATTGGCCTGGGCCAAATCGGTCTTTAATTGTGCTACCCTCTCATTCAACTCATCACATTTCCTTTGCACCAACCGAAACTCTATATCTTTAGCATGCAAAACTATAGTCAACTGCTCAACCGCAACTTTAGAGTTAGATAGGTCATCTCGAGCTCTCTTCAGCTTGCTATCTGCCTCAACCATTTTCTTCTTCAATCGCTCCAGTTTACTTATGGTACTTACTAGATCAACTCGAGTCGGCTCCTACTCATTCGTTTTGTTGGTTATTTGGTCCTTCAGACTGGCCACAAAATAACGTAACCCTTCCTCTAACATTTCTAATGCCTGTATACGATATCGAGCCATGTCAGCATCCATACTCTTTACCATCAGTGCCTCATTCAGGCTTTTGAGTTTCGCTGCCTTTTCCTTCGTCTCCGTAAGATCTTTTTGCCCTTTACTAATTTTGACATCCTTCTCTTCGATCTTCCGAGTGAAGTCATCAGCAGTTGGAGTTGCCTCAACAAACTTGAAATATACCTTTACATGCTGATCTTCCCTATCTTTATTTGCCTCTCTCATTCTATCAAACTCCGCCATAAATTCTTTGTTACATTGGCATTTTACTTCTTCGCTCAAGCGAGCTAGCTCCAATTTGACTTACAGATCACATATACAATATATCAAGTTCGATTCAGAACACTCACTTAATGCATACAACTTATTTCTAATGAAATTTATATTTTTTGACATCTACTGTGTGAAACTACTTCTAAACTTAAGGTCGAAGTATGATCTCAATTTAATGAAAAATAACATATACTCCCAATTTCAAGGTACACATTCTCTATATTCTAACTTTTTTAATACTTTGATATTTTTTGTACACAATTGAGTATCATTGCCCCTAAACTATTAACAAGTTTTTGGTCAGTCTTTACACTCTAATTTTTACTTTGTAGCTCTAAAGCAATGGAGCGTACAAGTCAAATATTTCTTGCTCTTTTCTAACTTGTAGCTCCATTTGTGAAGACAACAAGGACGCTGAGGCGTCGTTCTCCTTAGCGATCTCATTCTCTAAATTTTTTATTCTGAGGCGCATTTCCTTAAGTTCATACAACAAGGTTTACAAGAATATCTTAGTCTACAATAGTCTATCCAATAAATAATATTCCATCAGATTATAACATTCCAAACAATTCATACAATCATAGAGTCAATATTCTACTTTGCCTTCTCATTCCCTTCCTCTGGATGCTTATTGTCATCCCCTTGGTTGTCTCGCACCGTTTGGGGATACACACCATCTAACCCGTCCACAACTCAAACAGCAACGTCTTTTGCCTCATCATCTTCCTCCTCCTCAACATAGGTATCCGCTATAATGTCATTCACCTCAGCTTTGGAATACCCCAATTTAGGAGGTGGTGCCCGAGTATATCACACTGGATTACCACCTCCTCCACATTCCATCTCGCTTTTGCTGATAACTCGATGATCTCCACCTCTTGAGAAGCCTTCAGGGACTCCAGTTGCTTCCCCTCCTTAGCTAATTCAGCTTTTAGTCGAGCTACTTTCTTCTTGAGCTCGACCATCCCCTTCTTAAGATTAGTTTTTTCCTCCTTCGCTTCGAGGCAGATCCCCTTCAGTCGGTCTACAAAAGCAAAACAATTATCGACCACATTTTAAGCTCGAGTCATTATACAAAATTCAGCAAATGCTCAAATCATCAAACTTACCATTTTGTTTATCTCCTCCTCACCATTGTGGCTTGCAAGTCTTACCTTTTCCTCCATCATTTTCAATTCATCTTCCTTACCAGGCCGATTCTCCGCGACCTTCACCCCTATCAGTTTAGAAGGCCCAACCTTCCTCTTTTTTGCCCCTTTTTCGACCTTACCACTTTATGTAGTTCCAGAGGTTGAACCACGCTTCAACATATTCTTCTTTGAAAATGCCCGAGTAAGCTTGATCGACGTAGTAGACTCCAACACATCCGCGAAGTTCACTCCAGAGGTCTTGGGCATGACTACTCGCTTCTCCCCATCAGCTCCCCTCTTCTTGTTACCACCAACACCCGTGATTAGCCTCATTATTTGAGACATTTAAACTTTCTCGGACCGGCTGTTTACACATTTCTTTTTGCTAATGCCGAGTTCTTTCAGTACAGCCTCGAGCTCGGTCTCTTCCTGAGAACCAGTGTCTAATATGGACTTCTTCCTCTTTACCTTCGATGAAGGACCTATCAAAATATAATACATTATCATAAGCAACGCAATATTCTACTTCAATATTTCAAATATTATTCTTCATACATTGTTATACTTACTTTGTTTCACAGTTCTATACAGAAGTTCCATGGATTCTTTATCATCTCCCTGAAGGTAATCATACTTCACCCATATCACGTTATCATTCCATATTCGATTTGCTAAATTCAGATCGAAGAAGCGAGGTCAAGTCGAACTCGTTGAAAAATATACCCCTCCACTTACAGAAAAGTTTTTTACCCCATAAAGCTACAAGATATCCTTAGGATATATCCTCCTCTTAATCTCATCCTCCTCCCACAATTTATTTAAAAATTCACAGACATCTATTACCTCCCACATGTTCCCATTCAACTAAGCAGGACTTGCCCCAATAATATTTATAATCCTTTTCGCAAGATTGCTAAGGGGCAGACTCAACCCGTACTCCAACTGAGACAGGTAGCACAAAAAACCCTCTCCTAAGTCGCCCTGAATGTTTCCATCATAATACTCAAATGAGATCAATTCGTCTAAACCCCTATCTAGTTCCTCCTTTTCCAAATCAACCAACATAAAGAAGTGTTGCTCCCCAGATCCTACAATATAACTCCTAAAATACATACCGGTATATTCTACAAAATTACCCCATCTTCCCCCTATAGAAGCTTTGGCTTTACAAAACTCTTTAAACAGATCAAAATTCAGAGGATATAATACAAATTTTCTAGGGAAATCTTAAAATTGAACAATTCCTTCTTCAACCTCCCTATCAGATATTATATTCTCGGACTCTGCCGATCGACCAGAGGTCGACACCTCATTAACAGGTGAAGTCTCCATATCAACTACAACTCTACAAATGAGGCTTGATCTTACACAATACTCTTCACGTTCGATCTACATACAGGTCCAGGTATTCCATCATAATCTTTTACATATACATCACCCACATACATATATCTATCATATCTCAATTTTACAAATACATCAAGCAGATTTTTATAGATTGTTATAAATAGTAAAAAAAAATTATTTGTATACCACAAAAAAGGATTTTCAAAAGAAACACATTCGAAGTATCACAAATCATTTACTAACCTTCTATGTCAGAATATGAATCATCTAATAACACTTCTATATAACCACCTTCGTGACTCATTCTCCGCAACTCTCTCTCACTTTAATTATTGATTACTCACGATTAATTTCTCACAAAATTTTCTGCTATTTTTTTTCTTTCCTCTCTCACTGCTCTTTAAGTTTTTTGAAGATGATAAACGTTTGAATGAGGAAGACGGAGCATTATTTATATTTTTTCTCTCTAACTTATAGCAGTTATTGGGCCTTACACGAGCCGCCCTAGGTTTTAGAACCGATGCGTCCCTTCCACAATTAATGTCAGACGTCTTGCACCATTTCGGTGAAGATACCTTCCCATCATTGCTCCCTACCCGATATTTTAATATATTTTTATCTTTATTTCCCAAATCTTCCTCAGACCTCCCCACACCCATGATGACTTAATACTTACATGCAATCGAACTTTCTCTGCTTTTTCACAAGAGACAAAATCAAAAGCTACATGTCTTTCTATTTTTTGTGCCTTCTAGTTATAAAGGTGATGACGTCATTTCCAAAGCCCTCAATATTTTAAAAATATTCAAATTCATTTTTTTTACAACAGTCACAAACAACATTCGCAACAATAGAGGATAGATTCAAGCTTCATTCTCATTATATTTCTTTGACAATTATTTGAACTCATATAATTACATATAATTATACTACCCCTCATTACATTCATTTCATTCTCAATACAATTCACTCCCTCACATATAATTACACTTGAAACATCCCAAATGTTCTGGAGAGCCACACCTGATCAGTTTGCCTCCAGCAATCCTCATATCTTTCGACTCGATCTCTTCTTCGACAATTAGTCTCACAGCCTCCTTTCGAGCTGAAGACTCCACAATCACTTCCCAGAATAGCTCCTCATAGAAGCAACGTTCATACTCAAGTTCCCTACCCATCAAGTTTAAATCTTCAAACTGATACTCGATCACTGGCAGGTCGGTATCATAGTCTAACAAGCCAAAAATCCACTCCCACACTTTAGCTATCTTTATCGCCAACCGCCCCTCAGCGGTATAATGAATTCTCTCAGATCGAGTCTGCACCATGTTTATTCTTTTCCACCTATTTTTAGCTTATTTTCCCCTATTTATACAGTTTTTTAAATAACTGTGAATCCCCCACAATTCGAAATTATATTTTGTTCTTTCACAATAAAAACCCAAGTATCTTGGGAACAATTATTTGAGCTTATCTCATCGCATCGACCTCTAATAATTCAGAGCGACCTTAATTAGCTTAAATTTTCAATTCTTATATATCCTAAAACTTCTACAGTTATCTCTTTCCCCCTAAAAATTCTAAGTCATTCATTTCAAAAATAAATTTTGACGCATTTTTTAACACCAACATATTCTTACAGCTCGATTACTATAATATATGTTGTAGTTCCAATCTCATACGTTACATTACATCCTCTATTCATAATTCTTTGAATTTTGTATAGCTCAATTTTAAGAGTTATTCTATATATCAACACAGAGTTTAAATAACCAAATTTTATTAAGCTCAAATATAAATTACAGGTACTTTACAGATATTAAATCTTTCAGGTACTTTAGAGATAACAAATCTTTCAAGTACTCTGAAATTAGGTACTTTACATCCTCTATTCGTAAATCTTCAAATTTTTCATAGCTCGATTTTAAGAGTTATTCTATATATCAACACAGAGTTTGAATAACCAAATTTTATTAAGCTCGAATATAAATTATAGGTACTTTATTGATATCAAATCTTTTAGGTACTTTACAGATAACAAGTCTTTCAAGTACTCTAAAATCAAGTACTTTACAGGTAACAAGTTTTTCAGGTACTTTACAGATAACAAGTTTTCCAGGTACTTTACAGATAACAAGTCTTCAGGTACTCCGAAATAGTAAATCCTTCAGTTCATCTGACTTTAATGATGTTTTACTTAAAGAATCTTCTTAAGCAAAGCAGGCATTAGAAGTCACCAAATGTCCTTCTCCCTTCACATAATCTTACTCTGACCAAAAATTAGGTTTGGAGGAAGTCTGGACATAAAAGCAGAAGACTTAAGGCCTGAACCAACTCTTCAAACATAAGGTCTTCTTAGAGCCAAGAAATGATGATGGTGCAGAAGCAAACTTCCATTCTTAATCTCCCTTCTCCACAACCACCGTTGCCTCCTCTATAACCACCACCACAGCAGAGTTGGTAGAGATGAAGAGGGATCGACCTGAGAATCTAATCCTACAAAAGACATCGGCGCAACTGACCTGTAGTTACACCAACCCCCGCATCTGTATCCTCAACCTTATCTTCCGCAAGGATGCGGAGATAACTCCAACGTTACTCGCCTGTTAAGACAATGTAATGAAATCTTCACATATAGTAAAAATCATCCTCAGCTTTAACCACTTCTTCTTCCGACATACCCTGATACGTACGCCAGTGGAACGGGAACATGGGTGGGCATCTCCAAGGACTGATCTCCAAAATATCTCAACTTCAACTTCCGCATCTCAATAGAAACTCTCTTTTCATAAACCATTCTCCAGGTCTTCACCATCGTCAATAAGGCTTGCAAAGAATTTTAGAACAAATAGCGTACTTTGCCACCATCCTCGATACATGTACTATTTGTATAACCCTCATATTTAATGTGAAAATACATTTCCCAAGAGTCATCATTCAAAACAGACGAACTCTCAAAACTCCTAACCGTCGCGTACATAAATATTCCCATTATTATTTAATGCACAAACAGCCCCCCATAAAAATACACATTTTTCACATAGTGAAATCCATATCAATACTTCCTTAATTTTTAAACTTCCAAAACCCATATACCTGTATACCCACAAATCCTTTCCCAACCAAAGCCACTCGTGACTTTGGTTGTGAGGGGGCAATTATCGGGGCTTATCCCTTGATCTAACCCAATTTGAGCTATTTCCAGTTTGAACTACCTCCATATTAGACCCACGTATTCCACATGTGACATAAATAGTCAGCATTGACACCTACGTCACGAACTGATGAAGAACGTGGGTTGAGCTCAACAGAAAAATATAAACAATTGAAAGACACTTATCTCTCACAAACTCAACAGTTGCTCAATCAACCGCCACTTACCACATTGTTCAGAGAATGTGCTTCAGCACGATAAAGAACTACGGGGAGGGCATATATAAAGAAAAAATTTCAGAAGAGACAGAGACCAGAAAAATACACGAGAAATCACCATGAAACCTATATTTTCTAGATTCTCAAAAGACAAAACTTTTTATTTACAATATCAAGTATTTCTAGTTTGAGAGATCACTTATAATAAGACATCAGCCTTAAGTAATAAAAGTTACTATTACTAAAACCCTCTACTCGAGGTCGTGGTTTTTTACCTCTTTAGAAGTTTTTCATGCTAAATCACTTGTGTCATTTCTTATTTCATATTAGTTTTTATCACATGAACATTGGTGTAAGAGCTAATTCCGAGCCATTCCGAGCTTACAGAATTAGGCCATTACATTGGTGAAAGCTGATACAACAGTCTTCTAATCTAAGTTATCCATTTTTTTGGCCAGTTTGAGAAATTTCTTATGAACACTTCATGCTTCTCTCCCTGGGCTTGCTTGAGACTGATTAAAGAGTACAAATTCTCCTCCTTATCTTTTTTGTGAGCATAAGTCATCATAAAAAATTCTTACAACTGGTAGAATGTATAAATAGACTATTCAAGTAGAGAGTAGAACTATCAGAGTAACTCTCCTTGTAGGCTTATTGCGAACAAATGGCAAAGAATGTTATTTAAGTTTGAATATAATCCCAACGAAACTCAGAATTGTTTGATGTGTTCTCCTGGATCAGTACCTTTGTATTTGTGGATCATTAGAGTGTGGAACCCTGCTGGAATTTCCATTTCTAATACACTACACCAATTTATGTAATTTACCACAGTCTTTGTCTGTCTTATATATAAAATTACCATAAACTTTACCCGTAACTGAGGTTCGTAGAAACACGTGCGTAGTATTTTTTTTTGCCATGGAGTTTATCTATGGTTTATTTACTGGTACTGCCATGAGTTTTGTATGTGGTAATTTTTTTTGTTTGCCACGGACCATGTCCATGGTAATTTACATTAAAAAAAACTACACTTGCAAAACCTATAAAGCAAATCTAATAATACACTTGTTGAACCTGCACTACACAATCTATTATATCAAGTCATCATATACTAATGGCATATATGCATAAAAAGATCCTTCATAGAAAATCATCTTGAATTTGAAATAAAATATCCAAGTAAAAAAAATCACTTTAACAATTGTTCTTTATGACAATTGGATTAAAAGAATAAGAAACAAAAAAGAAATGATAATGGCTTCAAAAGCGATGGGAAAGGACGGAGTCTAGATCAAATTGAGCCCAAATTAAGTTTTGAATTAAGGGATAAGAAGCACCCTACAATGAAAGTAAAAAAACATATTAACTACGTACAAAACCTTAACCCTTCGAAATCTTAGCTTTAATCTATATAACAAAATAATATAAGAAAATGTGTACAAGGTTTGAAGGACAATAACCTAGTTAGTGGAAAGCCATGTCAATTGGCGATGACCTCCGATTCTTGTTCCTCGCAATTTAGGTTACTAGGAAGTAACAACGCCCTCCCAAAGACTAGAAACATTTTCATGAAAATTGATATAACTTGCAGCTACCTATAATCTCGCATAACACATTTCAGCATCCAGTAATAACCTGCATATGTTTTATTAGTAATAACCTTGCATTTAAAAAACCATAAGGTGCTATAATGAGATTTACTATCCAACCTATGTTTTATAAGATCATAACATACCTGAAGCATCAATGAGCCCCAGAATCATAGAGCTTGTTGGATTACCCTAACACTGGATTCCTGCAAGGATAAACTTTCTAAACTAACCAATTTATGCAGGCTAAGTTAACATCATATATGAGTTGTAGAATACTATACAAGTTTAGTGTCATCATAAGTAAAATATGACTTACAACTCAACTTTAAGTGTACTCTAGAAGTTAAATCAACCATTCTTCAGTTTGTATTGCACTCCAGAAGCTGCAGAAGATGTAGTAAACTAGCCAATTTAGAGTAATATATTGGAAGGCATGAACAGTCTACATATTAAACTTAGTTATGCAACGACTGACTGCACATGTTATTCTTGGACGTAAAATTTAAAAATGAAGACAAACTCCAAGAAATTGCATTCAGCAACTTCAAATGTATTATAACAAATTAACAATCTTATAAATAGAAAGATCACCTTATTCTTTGTCTGAGGGAAGAAGTTTCTCAAGGATATCGATAGACGGTGCGATCTGATCTTTCAAGGATGCTTTTAATATTTTTGGATCAAAGTAGGCGAGTTTCGATAGACTTGGCATCCAAAGCCCACAACAAAGCTTCCAAACCAAATCTGGGAAACCCCATTCCAGGTCGAGAAATTCAACAATTTAGGACAACTCAAGTGGGGAGAGGTTTTAGCTCCAGTACAATTCATAAACTATAAATGGACAATATAACATATCCTTCTGTAGCCTCTTAAGCCTTCATATCTCTAAGAACTGCTGAAAAATTCTATTTTATCTCTAGATCTATAGAAAGGATAAAATCTCTTCCATTAAGCCATTCATCTTTTATCATTAGTCACGTTCATTATTAGATAGGTCTCTAGTTTAAATATACAAAAACTGTACTTATCCAAGAAACACACTCTTTAAATTCTCGTATCTTAGTTGTTGTTCATTGCTTCTCTAAAAACTGGGTTCATGGTTGCTAAAACATTTTTTTTCATCTTTTCAAAAGCAAAAAAAGAATAAAATCTCCATCATGGATTAATTGATGAGATCTAACTAAGAGCATACCAACTAAAATTACTTAAGGTATACCACTAATACAAACAAAATAGTGCATATATACCTTATACTTATACTTATACCTAAAATACATATGTTTCTCTTCGAGACATTGTTTTGATACAAATGTGTCTCTATCATCCAATCTTTCTTGGAGAGATTCTTGATATCAGGTTATACTATACTGAAATTTCATTGCTCCAAATTTATCCTCATGTGATCGATCAAATTAAATTGGGCAATAATCACATTCAAGTTTTTAGTTGGTATCGTATAAGTTATAGCAACTATTTCTAACTCTAAAACTCTTCACTGAACATGTGGAGTTGTCTACTTAGCCAGATCCTAAGCTATACTTTCTTCTATAGCTCTAAAAATTAATTCCCTCATTTTAAGCGATTTCTTCTACCCTATCCATCTCGAGTCTCCTCAAACTTAACTAAAAACCTGTAATGCCAACCTCTTAATGATACTCACATGTTAATCGACAAAGGAAACATTAGTGTATAAAGCAATATCGTATTACTTCAAAACAAAATAGTTACAGTAATTATTTCAAAATTATAGTATTATGGCTAATAACATCAAATTTCTCACAAAACCCTTATACTTTTTACAATCATTTTAACCTCAAATGGGGATTTTGCAAAAAAAAAAAAAAAAGGACTCAATGAACAACACAATGACACAGAAAGGGTGAATGCAATTCCCCCATTAAATTAAATAAGGCAAAGCAAACCCATCATAGTAACAACACAAAATTGTTTATTCCAATGTTCCTAATTTAGCTTAATTCCTACTCTAGAGAAAAGAAGTTTTAAATTTTATGAGAAACCCAAATGTAAAACAACATGAAATTACAAATACAGAAACCTCACAATCAAAATCATGAAAAAAATAACTTAAACTAACCTGGTAAGAGATGGCCTCATGTGCAACCTTATAATCCTTGTGAAGAACATAGAGGCCAGTAACAATTACAGCACCAACGATGAACGAAGCTAATCTCACTCTCAAAACATAACCTATCTCTCACAGATTTCACCTCCTTTGTTTTTGGGATCAAAATTAAACTCTGAAGGTAATAATTTATACTTGCTCATACCATAATTAGTTTAGGGTTTGAGATTAAGAGACTTACCTTGAGATCCAGCAGTACAATAATCTATCAGAGAATGCTGAAGTCACAAAATCATTTCACCGACATCGTTTTGAGAGTCGCATCGAATTAAGAATCGTTTGCATGGGATCAAAATTAAACTCTGAAGGTAATAATTTATACTTGCTCATACCATAATTAGTTTAGGGTTTGAGATTAAGAGACTTACCTTGAGATCCAGCAGTACAATAATCAACCAGAGAATGCTGAAGTCACAAAATCATTTTAGCAACATTGTTTTGAGAGTCGCATCGAATTGAGAATCGTTTACATGGGATTTGGCTGAACAATTCTATTTTGGAATTGGCGAGTAGCTTGAGTTAAATTTAAGAAAATGGTAAAGTTAAATTTACCACAGACATTTCTAGAATTTGCAACAGGATATATCCATAGTAATCTTACCACTGTCTCAGTCTGTGGTAAATCTAAAAATCAACTATGGTAATTTTACATTTTTGATACAGTGATAGTTCTTTAGCAATTTAACTTCCCTGCAATTTTCTCAAATCATCTTTGTTATAGAGTTTTTGGGCTTCTATCAGCTTTTTGATTCGTTGGTCTATGTGCATCGGTGTTACATAATGACGTGGTGATGGAACTGGTTGTTAGGTAGGTCTTAGGTTATGATTGCCACTTCCTTTGCTCAACCTTTCCCTAACTGGTACCCTGACATGAGGTCATGGCTCATCTTCTTGACATTTTGAAAGTCGACGCCCTCTACTAACTTCGGGTTGATCTTCTCACCATAGATAGACCAAGGCTTCTAGTTCCTGTGGATTATTGCACGGTTGTCAAGCAGCCCCTCCACTTGCATCTTTACGAGGTCCTATTCTATCGTACGTTGATATTCTAGAATGAGCAAACATGGCTTCTTTCTTCACAGGAGCTGGTCCCTGTTGATTGTTTTGCAGGGCTTTCAAAATGGTCTACAAAGTGGTAAGATGTTCTTCATGTCGCTTGGAATCTAACTATCATACTCTTCGCTCCTCCTCCAGCTCCTTGCTGTCGAGTTCTCGATCTTGGGCCAACTGGAGCTCGAGATCATTTCGTTTTATCATTTTGGCATTATGGTTTACCCTTAATTTTTCTAATTGGTCTGGTTCTGTCGACATAATTTTCGGTTGCATTGTTGAAGTTGCTCGCTTGGTGTTCACCATAATCATTGCTGATGATATCTGAGTAATTGTTGGCCTTAGGATCTCGTGGTAAGTGTCGTTTCCCATAAATGGTGCTAAATGTATGGAGCTAAATTCGAAGCTAGAATTAAATTCTTACACTAAATGTACCTGTAGCATAAACGACTGTAAACAAATAATAGAGAGTG
This sequence comes from Kingdonia uniflora, assembly GCA_014058105.1. Lineage (NCBI taxonomy): Eukaryota > Viridiplantae > Streptophyta > Magnoliopsida > Ranunculales > Circaeasteraceae > Kingdonia > Kingdonia uniflora. The sequence goes on from JACGCM010001854.1 coordinate 3,583,644, forward strand.
ACACAAATTTAACGTAGAAACCTTTGAATAGGAAAAAACCATGACCTCAGCTTGAGGATTTGATGGAATATCTTTATTGTTTGGATATTACAAGTTACAAAGGTTAGTGCTTAGGAATTTAGACTGATTGGGTATTTTGTATATCCCAAAACTTATATCTATTTTCTATCATCCATGTCCTATTATAGATCTCCTTCCTAGGTCATAGGTAGTAGCACATTCTTCTGGATTAGGGGAAAAAGTGGCAGAGCTTCTGTAGGGAACCCTTGTAACTATCAATTCGTGGGATAGGTATCTTTGACTTGTTCCTCCTTGTTCTTTGAAGGATTGAGCCACGTCATCTTCTAGTTTGTGGGATAGGAGTCAACATTATTAGGGTGCATGTCCTTCAGGGACGGATCCCTACCGCCAAACCTATTTGGCAGCCTTTTAGTGGAAAGGACCAGGAGCTCAACTCACGGATAATAGAAAGGCTTGATGATGTTGAACCTATTTGGTCTGCTTGACATAATAGTGAAGGGCCCCCCATTACGATTACATGATGGCCAGACCCTAAGCATTATCAAGTAGCTTCGAAGTAGGTAAAGTTGAAGGTTAGGTTACCTCATACACGCCCAATAATTGCTTTTGTCCCCAAACGGTTTTCTTTTGCTGCTATTATGGTTGATGCTTGAAGTGTCTGTCATAAACCCAAGCGCGTGATACATATTAATCCTGTAAATTGATATTTTATTGAGAGTTTTAGTTATAGGTGGCAGTCCAAGAAAGATCCAGGGTTCTTTAATCCTATAAACGAACTAATATAAAATATACGTACTATAAAAGATTCCTGAACTTAAAGATCATTCTACTGAGCCCTACGACGAGAAAAAAGTATCATTTAGTCTCTAATAAACCTTCTAAAATGATAATTTTCTGGAATGAGCTCATAGTTTGAAGAAACTATATTTCTAGAATCTTATGCCATTAAGACCTTTTGTTAAGCAACTTTTTTACTTCATCTGTTTGCCTTGAACAAAGATACAAAAACGTAACGAATGATATACATGTTTAAAATATTAGTGTATATATGGGCTTCAAGGCATTTATGGAAGAACCCTATTGGCTGGCTATTTTCTATTAAGGATACGTTCAAATGTAAACCTACATATTTGGAAGAACATAGATGACTTGAGTAGCATTTAAAATTTTGAGCCTTCATGGACCTTGTATTAAGAAGACTATATAGACACATTAATCCAAATGAGAGCAATAATGCTTAATCCAAATCAAGACAATGAAAGCATAATGACATCTATGAAACCCCCTTTAATAGGGATTAGGCCAGTTGACTTGAATTGACCAAACAAGTGAAGAGCAAACCTGAACTGGCCAAACGCATGTTTGGTTAGTGTGAAGTTGATACGTTACTTATCAATTTGTGTGTTCTACTTAGAGATACACTAAGAACACCTCCAATACTATCCGCACTTGAAGCTCAAGATTTCAGAGCACCACCTCAAATGCTTCAGCAATGCCTTATGGAAGATCTCAAACTCAGTTGTTGGACATACCAAAATAATCTTCAAAACAAACACCCAAGCCCCTATCTGCTCTCCCTCCCTCTCCCCATCTTCTTTCTCTCAAAAACCACTACCAAGTTCCCATTTTCTTTCTAAAAAACAAACCATTTCCTCCATTTATCACCGATATCTCATCCTTTCTTCCTTAAAGTAACCATTGAACTCACATCCCCATTAAAGAATCCTCTTGCTACTCCTTATCTCTTTCTTCTTTTATCTCCCAACTTTTACTTCATACTATATCTCAGCTGCCTCATCTCCTTTCCCTTATGGAAGCTGATATGAAGGATGTCTGATAGACACGTAATATTTATGTGTACAACTCCTAAATTTATATCTACCTAGTTATTTATTAAATAAATGTGACACTAATAGTATTTTTGTTTGTATTTACAGAAATCGGTCACATGATAAACAAGTCGTACATTTTTCTGGATTTTAACGAAGAACAAGGGTGATGCACTCTAACAGTGATTCTCATTTGAAGTTGCCAACCAAAGGCCCATTGAAGAAAATTAGACATAGATACTATTCTCATGAGTTATAATATCTATGCATGATTTTAGGCATTGTTAAAGGGATTTTATATTAATGATGATATTTAGTAACCATTCCTATACTCTATAAATAGGAGGGGAATCTCACCCATGAGACGACATCTTGGAGAGTGTAAATCAAAGTTCAATAAGCAATAAAGTTCTTGTTCTTGTCTTTTAATTTTATCGTAGTAATAGTAGTATGGCAATGATCAAAGGGATGAGTAGATAATCTTCTTAGCCAAGGCTAGAGGACGCTCCACCCAATGTAGCCTTAGTAAAGATTGTATAGCTTAGTTAGAGTAATTACTTTCTCTTTATCCCAGAATATTTTATATTCCTATTCTTTCATCCTATGATTGACCATAGGTAGGATTAAGAGGAATAATGAATCTATGTAACTACCTTGTTAGACCATAATAAGATAGGTTAGGAACATGGAGAAGATAACATAATCTATACTTATCAACCGGACCATGGTTGAGTAAGTTGGTTTATGAGTAGTTTCCAATTACAAAATCTCTTGTTTCTTTTGATGTATTGCATATGCCCGACCAAGGATATGCTATACGGGAACTCGTAATTTACTTTAATTATTTATGCTATCTAACGGTTACAAAAGGTGGAGTAGAATCAATGCCTTGGTTTCCACTCCAATTTATCTTATAATTTGTTTCGTTCTTCTTTTTATTTCAAAACCTACACAAACTCGTTGTTATTGGATAAAACTAGTAGCTCGAAATATAATTCGCATCACAAGTCTCTTGGGATATGACCTCGCTTTCCTTTGTACTCAACGGTACACTGTGCACTTGCGGTTCCTTTAAGACGTTGGTTTATAATCGATAGAGTTTTTGGCGCCGTTGCCGAGGACTTGCAAAGTTGCATTTTATTTTTGAGTTATTTTATTTTAATCCAATTTTTTTTTCTTGTTTTTCTTTTCTTTTCTTTTTTTTGGATCCGGAAACAAGGTGATTGAGTGATTGGCTCAAACTCTCTTGGCGCTACAGTAGCTGTGAAGCCTGTCCCTTAATGTTTCACCACTTTTGATCATCTATACTTCATAGTTTGGAAATACATTTGCTGCAAAAAAGTTTTAGAAAATTTAAAACCCTTTCTGAATTGCTATAGATCATATTTTTCTGTTTAGTCATTTGTGAGTTACAACCTTTTTGAAAAAATAGTAAAAACAGTCTCAGTAAAGGACGCCGTTGTTCATTAATCACTTGTTTTGAGGGTTAGGAATGCTAAATTCAAGAAAACTTTCTACTCGGATATTTTTCTAATTTGAATTATTTTTCCAAATTAATATTATTTAATACTCTCTCTCAACCGATCTGAAAGATATGCACATTTAAAAATTAGGACATCATAGACTACAATAAACTTGAAAATTTAATTAATATTGTTGTCGCAAGTTTACTAATCCTTTTTCTCTTGTTTTACAGGATAGTCACAAAGTTGGAAATGATACGGATAATACGCAAAGCTAAAAGCATCATCAAATCCATCTTTCTTGTACCCTCTAAGTGAAGGGGCGGCCACAGCTACACTGGGAAACACTCCCTGAAGGTTGGTACTTCTTAAAACTTGACATCTAGAAGGGGTACATATCCGCACTGCCCCGGCACTAGGACATATAAAGTCGTGTGGACTGTACAAATACACGCTGCTCTAATAAAATATTTGTTATGGCTGGATTGACCTATTATTGTGTTTAATATTCTTTTTCATTCCAACATTAGTAAAGGTAAAAACTGTTATAGACTTACAGGATTTCATCACCCAAAAAGCTCTCTAACAAGTGGGACCACCCATTAGGAATACGAGGAAATTCGTATTACACAAAAATTGAACGTCCCGTACCTCAAAATAACTGTTAATAAAAAAGAGTAGCAAGATTCTCGTGGGATTTCATCACCCAACGGATAGGAGTACCGGAACGGGGTACAAACACGGGTTCATAGGATACGGCCACAGCCTAGCGCCGCAAAAATACTGGTTGCAGGTTTCCGACGTTACCGTTCTGAGTGCTGACGTACGATAAGGCGACTCGCTCGGGCGTGAAGACTGAACATCTACTTTAAGCTGGTACTAGCATAGTGACGTAGGGGAGTATAGGAACCAAGGCCCTTTGTCATCCTACCCATTAAGAACATATAAGAATATAGGGGAGATCAAATTATTACTTCTAAAAAATGTTAATGTACTAGAGTTTAGGCTTGATTTGTTATTTATTACATTAGGTGCTGTTATTATTTCAAAATGTCATACATGCAAGAACATTATAATCCATACAGCCCACAATTCGACATCTCGCAACAACCTCAAAATTATTTTCAATCATGGGATCACCAAAATTCTTAATACGTGGAACCTTTCCAATCTAATTCATATATGCAGGCCCATCAGTCTGTCTAATCATCCAATCAGTTCTAACTTGCTCCACCTAAACCATCTTTAGAAGATACCTTTGCTCTTTTTATGCAACAATCAATGGAAAGCCAAAAAAAATCAATGGAAAGCTAAAAACAAGCATTGCAATTTCAGCAACAAATGATGCAATTCCAGCAGCAGACATTAGTTAATCAAACTTCTACGACCCAATCTATCTCTAGATTAGAGACTCAGATGACTCAGTTGTCAACTACGTAGAGTAAAATAGAGCATGAAAAAATTCTAAGCAATGAAGAAGAACAATCCGAAGTTAAATCCCCTTGTGATTTAGAAATGGATGAATACAAGCGTAATCAAGGAATGTTTTCTCTGTGGGGTGAATGGATACCATATTGCGAGACAGATTTGGAAGATAAAAATTTTAAGGTCGACGATCCTATGTCACAAGAAAATCTTGAAGAAGCAGCTATCATGTCTAATATAATTCTTTCTCAATCACCTCTAAATTCAGCCCTTAGCATTCAACCACCGATGTTACCATCCATTATTTTATTTGTTAACCCAATAAATTGTTTCGAGGAAACTATGACCTAGACTGAATATTTTTCCCTCTCCTCTAATGATTTTTTTGACGATGATGACGATGAGATAAAATATAAATATATGAAAGCATCATCTCATTATACGATAATATGCGAAGAATTTGTAGATGATGATATTTATACCAAAGTTAAGAAATTAGAAATTGCCGAACCTGTTGCAGATGTTATCAACTTGTCATTTCCTTCTCTGTTTCCTTATGGGTCACCTTAGCCCTTGCCTTGAGCCGCGTCCACCTGACACAAATTATAATGTTGAAAACCAGTGGATGGACGACCCTTCTTTACAGTATATACCGCTATTATTGGGGGCTAATTCAGTTTTGGTTACTCATTCACCAACCATACCTATACCTATGCCTACATCTCCATTTCACAAGCCTAATGGGGGTACCATGACCATAAATGATTTTGAGGACTTGTACAGAGATAATTCTGGTTGTATTTTTGTTAATGAATGTTTAAATTATGTTGAGGATTCAAATGATCCAGAGATTCGTAAAATGGTACAATCATTAGCATCTGAAAATATGTTTCAACTTGGCCATGTCCCTAAGCCAATGAATATCCACGTCAATGGTCAGGATGAGTCCCTCGAGATAAGTTGTAATTTTAGGCACATAAATTTTAAATGTTTGTTAGAGTCAATTGTTCCCCGATCCCCACATCCACAAATATGTAATATAGTTTTTCTTCTACTAAAAGAAAACATCTTCTTGAAAAATTATAATTTTGGGGATGCCTCACGGACTTGCTTTGTCAGAACCGCCTATCACATATTTTGGAATATCAACGATAACATAGGAGTTTTGAAAAATTTTAAAGAAAATATATTTCCAGGAAAATTGAGTTTTGAATCTAGTACATTTTTGGGGATGAATACTTGTATATCAATCTTCTTATTTACTACAACATGTAATAATCATATGACTGTATTGAAAATTCTAAAGGAAAATATGTTCCCTGGGTATGTATTTGCTTTATCTTGGATAAAATGGTTTTTCTTGATTTGTTTAAGATTTTCAACTTGGAATCATCAAATGATAGGGAAAGTTTTTAGAAAAAAAAAATTCCATAGAGAATTAGTTTTAAACTCTATCTGGTTTTTACATAATATATCTGCCCAATTAATGGCTAATATTAAGGATCACCATTCATGTATTATCTGGTTTTAAAAGAGAATTTACAACCAGGATAGTACATCACCTTTTCAACTTCGTACCCTTCCAGTCATATTGAAAATTTTAAGTTTGGGGGTATATTCGTCTGGCTGAAGACAGTAAACTTAACGCTTCTTGGGAGGCAACCCATGACAAAATCAAGTGAGAAATTCTAGTTTTTATTCCTCCATTTTTTTATGCTCTTAAATATTGAGGGCAATGTTTCATTTAAGTTTGGGGGTAGGAAAATATTTATTTAAATGCTTTTTGAAGAAAAGTGAAATAATGCCACTTTGACAATTTATGATATATTTTTGACGAATTTCCAAACACCTAAACTGATTTTACCTTGACATAAGTATTATGGAAAAACCTAAATTTTGAAATTGTACCAAGTATACACTAGAATATTTTGGAATATCTTAACATAGATTTACTATCTTTTTATTAGTGACTAATTCAAGTTAACTTGTCATATTTTGAAAACGTGCACTTCACTGTAGTTTTATGATTAATACCTTCAATAGATTTTTGCCCAGTATAAGGGAAATTTAGCATTTATGTTAGGAATAGTTTGCTACAAGGGAGACAACTGCCTAAGAATAAGTTTATTCCTAAGAAGAAAAAATAAAAAAACCAAATGTGCTCTAAAAACTTTTACGCTGCAAGGCTACTCGCATGATTAAAAACTGAAAGAGGAAAAATTATCACCAATCTCGAGTTTGACCATGAACTATGTGAAAGAAGCATAAGAAAATATTACTTGTGAGAATCCTGAGTCTAGGTCATGATGGGGCACCACACCCCGGCAACCTTAGCCAACTGGCAAGGATTGTCGACCGAAAACAACTTGTAATAGATGCTTCACTAAGAAACAATGTACTTAATAAGAAAAGGCTTGTAAAAGAAAAGAAAAGAAAAAGTAAAATTTTAGGAAGACGAATTGACTAAGACACTTGTCGAACTGATCGTTTAATTTATTCCAGTAAGAACTAGACTACCAAAAACTGAGTAAATTATTCTAGAAAATGTATTAGGCGATAAAACTATTTTTATTGTACACTCAAATATAGCTAAAGAAAAATACTTGAATCTCTTTCTAATCTTGAGGTAGTACCTCTAGTTTCGGATAAGCTTAAAATATTCTTTGGTATATTTAAGAAAATAACAAGTTTAAGGATTTTTTCATTGGTATATTTTTGTCACAACTAAGTAAGGATAAGTTCACAGGAAATGAGTCATATGTATTCTAGAATTGCTTAAAATGTCATTATTGACTTTTGTGGGTATAGTCACTGCAAACCCTCACGAGACTACACTCGTCCACCACGCTAAACTTGGGGGTTTAACGGCTTGTTGCATACGCTAAATGCAACCGCGTGACATGCAAAAATAGATTTTGTTTACTTTTACTCGAAGACTAGTAAAATATAAGTTTAGGGGTATTTGATAGATACACAATATACTTGTACAACTTCTAAATTTATATCTACCTAGTCATTTATTAAATAAATATGACACTAATAGTGTTTTTGTTTGTATTTACAGAAATCGGTCACATGATAAACAAGTTGTACATTTTTCCAGTTTTTAACGAAGAACAAGGGTGGTGCACTCCAACAATGATTCTCATTTGAAGTTGTCAACCAAAGGCCCGTGCATGGAAGCCCATTGAAGAGAATTAGATATAGATACTATTCTCATGAGTTAAAATATCTATGCATGATTTTATGCATTATTTAGGGGATTTTATATTAATGACGATATTTAGTAACCCTTCCTATACTCTATAAATAGGAGGAAAATCACACCCATGAGAGGGCATCTTAGAGAGTGTAAATCAAAGTTTAATAAGCAATAAAGTTCTTGTTCTTGTCTTTTAATTTTATCGCAGTAATAGTAGTATGGCAATGATCAAAGGGATGAGTAGCAAATCTTCTTAGCCAAAGCTAGAGGAAGCTCCATCTAATGTAGCCTTAGTGTAGATTGTATAGCTTAGTTAGAGTAATTACTTTTTCTTTATCCCAGAATATTTCATATTCTTATTCCTTCATCATATGCTTGACCATAGCTAGGATTAGGAGGAATAATGAATCTATGTAACTATCTTGTTGGACCATAACAAGATAGGTTAGGAACATGGAGAAGAGAACATAATCCATACTTATCAACCAGACGATGGTTGAGTAAGTTAGTTTATGGGTAGTTTTTAATTACAAAATCTCTTGTATCTTTTGATGTATTGCATATGCCCAACCAAGGATATACGATACAAGAACTCGTAATTTACTTTAATTATTTACGCTATCTAATAGTTATAAAGGGTAGAGTGGAATCGATGCCTTGGTTTCCACTCCAATTTATCTTTTAATTTGTTTCGTTCTTCTTTTTATTTCAAAACCTACACAAACTCGTTGTTATTGGATAAAACAAGTAGCTCAAAGTATAATTCGCACCACAAGTCACTTGGGATATGACCCCGCTTTCCTTTGAACTCAATGGTAAACCGTGTGCTTGCGGGTCTTTTAAGACGTTGGTTTATAATCGATCAATGCCCAAAACTCTTTAAACCCCAAGAAACACCTTCAAGAGCCTTTTCAAGAATGCACAACTCATAACCCTATACCCATGATCTTAATATTAATAATAATAATTAGACGAGCTTAAATCCGAGTGGCAAGGCCCCATAGTGACGAAGACATGAAGGTTTTCAAGTTTCTATTCGAATAGACTTGTTTTTGGTCGAATACATTTCTGTCTGATGGGTTTTATTCGAATAGATTTTTGTCTACTCGAATACACATTATTTTATTTGAACATAAACTTATTCTGTTCGAACAGAGGCGCGATTTAGCCTTTTTCTTTTAGGTGGTGATGGTATTTTTGAGGGGTGTTTTGCCTCGAGATGCATTTCTTTAAGTGTTTTAGGTTCCCTAGTATATAAAGGAGACCTAGGTTATTTTCTTTTCTGTAGTAGATCTGAAAGAGTTATGAGAGAACCTAGGGTTTGAGAGTTTTTCTTCCTATAATTACTTCGCTCTTGAGTAATTGAATTCTCTATTTTCCAAATCGATTGTTGTTCTTCGTATTTCTCTACTAATATAGGCTTCTCAAACGTATTGTGGATTAAATGGTATCAATTTTCCAATTTTGATTCTCAGGGGGTTTATTATGGTTTATGGTCTCTGCACGTGACCATCTCAAGCAAACGAAGGAGAAACTCGTGAGTCCGTTGAAGATCCATCGCAAACCTAATTCGAAGAAGAATGACGATTTGGAGATGGGCGATCCCAACGAGAGAATTACGGTTTTGGAAATGACGGTTTCTACCCTAACTTCTACTATAGGGGAGTTAGTCGAACAATTACATCTCACAAACCTCGTATTGGGTTCCGTTTCAGCTAGTCGGTGAAGCCGTTAAAAAAAAGGGGTAATAGAGGTAGATGGTGACGAGGACATTCTGGTATTCGATGATTCTAGTGATCCCGATTCCGTCAAGGAGCGCCCAGGTTCTAGTAAGTCAACGAATCCTATGCGTAATCTTCGTATTAGCTTTAAGATTGAGATTTCGATTTTTGATGGTTTGATCGATGTCGAGATATTGGATAATTGGTTGGATAGGTTAGAGACCTATTTTTCTGTTTACAAATACTCTAATGCTTAACAAATATGCTTTGATACATTAAAATTCGCAAGTCATGTACTCACGTGGTGAAAATCTTATCGAAAACGCCACGATGTAAGAGATTTGGGTTGGAAGGAATTCAAGGTTTTAGTGTAAAAATAGTTTTTTCCAATTGGGTATGAGCAAAAGAGATGGTATAAATGGCACAATTTATGCCAAAAGTTTGAGCAATCCGTACAAGAGTACACTATGGCATTCTATAGCCAAGCTTTAGTTTTGGACATTGATGTGGACAAGTATGAGGTGTTCATGAAGTACAAGGGAGGTTTGTCGGAGTCCATTAGGAGAGTGTTGAAGCTCTTTACTATGGCCAATATCGAGGACGCTACCGTGAAGGCAATTGCCATTGAAGGCAAGTACTTGAAGAGTGACAAGAAAGATGACAAGAACAAGTCAGAGTACAAGGCTAATTGGAAGTTTGATCAGAAAGGGGAGTCTAAAGGAGAGGGGCCTTAATCCAAAGGGACTATCTGTAGTCATTGCAAGGCTAATGAGCATAACTCCGATAGATGTCAGAAACTTCACCCGGAACTTCGGGCGAAGGAGGTGAAGGGCAAGAAAGAGAAGCGTGCACTAGCCGCAACAATTGTGGATCTTCCAGATTTAGATAAGCCAAATCATCAGCTTAATCTAATATTCAAACAACCTCTAGTTATCGATGAGGTGAGTCGGGAAGAGCTTTTCTTTGTCAGCATTCAAGTAAAGCAAAACTTAGTCGAGGCCATCATTGATTCGGGTAGTCAGAAGAACTTAATATTTGAGGCGGTGGTGAAGAAAATGGATTTGGCTGCTGTGGCTTATCCTAAGCCGTATGGTTTGGGATAAATTCAGAAAGACGCGGAGTTGAAGATCACTAAGCAGTGTACGTTCAAGTTTACAATTACTGAGAAATTTATTGACGAAGTAACATGCGAGGTAGTTTCGTTGAACGTGTGTTAAGTCATCTTGGGTATCCCTTACCTTTGGGACTGAGATACAATCCTTTACGGTCATGCTCGCAAGTATCGTTTGGTGAAGGATGTGACTGAGTTTCATATTAATGTATACGAGGAGCATATCACTAACAGTAATTTAGTAACGGCGACTCAGGCAAAAAGGTTGGTTAATGCGAGCGACATATGAGTTTTGTTGTTGGTACGACAGGATCAAAAGGGCCAGTCGGCTACAATATTGTCTACTTTAGAAATATCTTCTAAGCAACAAACCGATATAGGGGAGTTGTAAAAGGAGTATAAAGACTTGTTTCTGGGCATAGAAGAGATGTCGCGCAATAGGGATATGGAGCATGATATCACCTTGGTGAATGGTGAGTCACTACCCAATGTTGGGTTATATCAAACTTCTATTATAGAGTCTGATGAGATTAAGAAATAGGTACATGAACTCCTAGAGCAAGGGGTTATTAATCTAAGTAGTTCACCTTGTGGTTTGTCGGTGTTACTGGTACCGAAGAAGGATGTGTTTAGATTATCGGGCGTTGAACAAGATTATGGTGAAGAATCGTTATCCGCTTCCACGGATTGAGGAGTTTTTAAATAAGTTGCAGATGGCTTGGTTTTTTACCAAGTTAGATCTTAAGTCGGGTTACCATCAAGTTAGAATCTGGGAGGAACATCTTGGGCTTATTTGAGTGGTTAGTAATACCTTTCGGGTTATGCAATGCTCCGACAACATTTATGCTATTAATGAATGAAGTACTTCGTGCATTTATTGATGATTTTGTGATTGTATATTTGGATGATATCTTGATATATAGTTGTACATGGGAGGAACATTTTGGGTATTTACGTAAAGTGTTGGGCGTGTTGCGATCACAACAGCTTTTTCAGAATGGGAAGATGTGCGAGTTTGGGAAATGGGAGCTAGTCTATTTAGGTTTTATTGCTGGTGGCGGTGAACTTAAGGTCGATCCAGAAAAGGTCTCGGTCATTACTAATTGGCCTAGACCCCGCACAGTGAAGGAAGTGAGGAGTTTTATGGGTTATTGTCAGTACTTACAAAAATTTATTCTGCATTTTTCTCAAATTACTGTACCGTTGCATTCTTTGATGAAGACCAGAGTATTATTTGTGTGGGAAGAGCATCATGAGAAGACCTTTTTATTACAGAAGCGGAAGATTACGGATGCACCAGTGTTAGCATTGCCTAATTTGTAGCAGCCTTTTAAGGTCAAGACAAATGCGTTAGATTATGTATTAGGGGCAATCCTTTTACAGGATGGGAAGCCGGTTGCTTACCATTATGAGATGTTGACAGGAACAGTACGCAACTATCCTACCTACGATAAGGAGTTCTACGCGCTATATCAATCAGTGAAGCATTGGCGGAGTTACTTATTGGGGAAGGAGGTTGTGGTACATTCTGATCACAAACCATTGCAGTTCTTATCTTCACAGTACAAGCTTCAGTAAGCTTGCCATATGAAGTGGATGTCGTACCTTCAGCAGTGAACCTTAATGATCAAGTATAAGAAAGAAGTGGACAACAAGATGGCTGATATGTTATCTTGACCCCCATTACCAACTATTTCCGCTTTGTTGGTAGCTATGCAGATCCATCCGATTGTTCCTTCTAAGTACATTTCAGGGTATGATGACGACAAGGAGCTTAGTGTGATTTACGAGAAGTTACTGCAGGGCAAGACTTGCAAGTATGTTCTAAAGGATGGTTTGAATTACATGGGTAGTCTATTATGTATTCCTGAGGGTGGAGACCGTTTGCAGTGGATTCGAGAGGTACATTGTACCCGAGTGGCAGGTCATTTCGAGGTTGAGAAGACTCTTTTGAATTTGCGGCGTTATGTCTATTAGCTGAAGATGTAGGTGGATGTGGTTCGTGTGGTTCGTGGTTACGTGTTATGCAATACATCAAAGCCTTCCAATAGGAAGATAGGACTGTACTTACCATTGCCAGTTCCTAGTCGACCTTAGGAGAACATTTCAATGGATTTTATGGGTGGTTTGCTTATGACCGTGTGAAAGAATAACTATTTGTTTGTGGTGGTAGATCGATTCAGTAAGATGATTGTTCTTATTCCATGCCAGAAGACGGCCACAAGGGAAGGAGCAGCGTGATTGTTTTTCAGAGACGTCAGGAAGTATTTCGGGTTCCCTTTTTTTATTATTTCTTATAGGGATAGCCACTTTTTGGGGCATTTCTGGAGATCGTTAAGGAGGATGATGGACACAACGTTGAAGAGAAGAGCTGTTTTTCATCCACAGACTAACGGGCAAATAGAGGTCGTTAATTGTACTTTGGTACATATATTACAGGGATTCCATTCTAAGCATCCTAAGACTTGGGATGAGAGTTTACTGTACTTAGGTCTATGTTCCCTTTCCCTGTTAAGATTTACAACAAGTTTGACTCCCTTAATGCTAGATTTTTGTGGGGACACAAACGAGGAAGGTAGAGATAAAACTTACCTTATTAGATGGAAAAGAATCTACAATTCTAAGAAGAAAGGTACCCTTGCCAACCGACATGATCCAGGAGGATCTGAAGATCGAACTCCTTCGAAAGACGCCAACTCGTTCGAATGAACCTTGGAGTTGTTCGAAAGAGTTATGAGAGAAACGGCCTGGAAGTTCCCAAAAGACCAGCTTAAACTGAGTCTAGTACACCAATACGAGCTGAGTCTATTCGAGATGAGTCTATACAACCTGGACTTCCCAAAAGAGTCAATTCAAGCTAAGTCTATTCGACCTGGAGTTCCCAGAAGATTAACTCGAGTTGAGTCTATTCGACCAATTCGAGCAGAGTTTGTTCAAGCAAAAATAGGCAAAGTCATTTGAAAAACACTTGGAGTCGTTCGAACGAAACTGGAGTTCCCAAAATACCAATTCAAGCTGAGGTAATTTACAGGCAAAAATAGGCAGGTCATTTGAATGACATTGGAGTTATTCGAACTACCTGAAGTTCTAGAAGACTAATTTACGCTGAGGTTTTTCTTGGCTTTTCTTACGCTTAATTTGGCCAGTCGCTTGAACAACCCATGGGTTCGTTCGAATGACTATCATATTCCTTCAATATTTTAGGCGTTTCAAGGGCATAATAGTCCTAGGTCGTAACTAGAAACTTGTAAACCCTCATAAAAGGGAAAGGCTAGGCAAGGTAAAATTATCTTAGATCAATCCAAGTTTTTATAAGAGAGACTTATGGTTTTAAGAGTAATTTAATTAGAATCAAATCATTAAGCAATTGAAGCTCCAAAAGAGAAATTCTCTCATCAAATATGTTTGTTCTTCATTTTATTTCTTTGTTTAGGTTAATCTTAATTTGATTGTGGATTAAGTGGTATTAGTTTTCCAGTAACGATTCTCAGGGGGGATTATAGTTTATGGTCTCTACACGCGATTGACTCAAGCAAACGAAGGAAAACCTAGTGAGTTCGTTGGAGACTCACCAAAAACCTAGCTCAAAGAAAAAGGTAACTTTGGATATGGGCGATTTTGAAAATCAACTCACAAAGTTGGAAACAAAAGTTTATGACCTAACTACTACTCTAAGGGAGCTAGTAGAGTAATTACATTTTGCAAACCTTGCGAAAGTTTTTACTTCAGTGAAACAGTGAGAACGCACAAAGACAAAAGGGGTTGCAGAGGTGGAGAGAGACGGTGTTAACGAGGAGGTCGATAGTGATTCTGGTGATGTCAAATCCGTCGATGAGCAATCGGTTATTGGTAAATCAATTAATCATATACGCAATCTTCGTAACAAATTTAAAATTGAAATTCTGGTGTTCGACGGTTCAATCAATGCCGAGAAGTTGGATAATTGGTTAGATAGGTCATAGACCTATTTTTTCGTTTATGAATACTCTAATACTCAGAAAATATGTTTTTTGACATTTAAATTTATAAATCATGCACTCATGTGGTAGAAGTCCTCTTAAAAACATGACGAAGTAGGAAGTTTGGGTTGGAAGGAGTTTAAGGTGTTGGTGAGAAAACAATTTTATTCGATTAGGTATGAGCAAGAGAGATGGTTCAAATGGCACAATTTACACCAAAAGTATGGGTAATCTTTACAAGAGTTCACTATAGAGTTTCATAATCAAGCATTGGTTTTGGACATTGATGTGGATGAGTATGAGGTATTCATGAAGTATACAGAGGGTTTGTCGGAGTCTATTAGAAGCGAGTGAAGCTCTTTACTATGGCAAATATCGAAGATGCTACCGTAAAATCAATTTCTATTGAAGACAAGTACTTGAAAAGTGACAAGAAAGACGACAAGAGCAAGTTGGGGTACAGGTTTAGTTAGAAGAATGAGCATAAAGGGGAGTCAAAAGGAGAGGCGTCTTCATCCAAGGGGAATTATTACAATCATTGTAAGGCAAATGGGCACATTTTAGATAAATGTTGAAAACTTTACCCAGAGCTTCGGCCGAAGGAGGAGAGGAACAAGAGAGAAAAACATGTAATAGCCATAAAGATTGTTGATCTTCCAGATTTAGATTAGCCAAATCCTAAACTACTCCTTATGTTGTAGTAACATATGGCTACCGAGGAGACGAGTCGGGAAAAACTTCTTCATGTTAGCATTCAAGTGAAGCAAAGCCTAGTAGAGGCCATCATTGATTTGGGTAGTTAGAAGAATTAGATCTCTGAGGCAGTGCTGAAGAAGATAAGTTTGGCTACTATGGCTCATCCTAAGCCGTATGGTTTGGGTTGGATTCAGAATGACGCAGAGATAAAGATCACAAAACAGTGTACATTAAAGTTTACGATTACTGAATAATTACTGACGAAGTGACGTATGAGGTGGTTCCTTTATATGTGTACCAAGTCATCTTGGGTAGCCCTTGTCTTTGGGACTGAGATGTGATTATTTACTGTAAAGCTCACAAGTACCATCTTGTGAAGGAGGGGAACAAGTTTTATATAAATGCTTGTAAGGAACATGTCACCACTAATAATTTAGTAACGACGACTCAGGCGAAGAGGTTGATTAATGCGAACGGTAAGTTTGTTTTATTGTTGGTACGACCAGTTTAAGAAAGTCTATCGGCTAAGGTGTTGTTGTCTACTTTGGCAATGTCTCCTAAGTAATAAACCGAAATGGGGAAGCTGCAAAAAAAAGTATAAAGACTTATTTCTGAGCATAGAAGGGATGTCGCGCAAGAGGGATGTAAAGCATGATATCACCTTGGTGAATGGAGAGCCACTACCCAATATTGGGTTGTACCAAACTTCTGTTACCGAGTATGATGATATCAAGAAATAGGTACAAGAACTCCAAGAGAAAGGGGTTATTACTCCGAGTTGCTCACCTTGTGGTTCACTGGTGTTATTAGTCTCGAAAAAGGATGGGTCTTGGGGATTGTGTGTGGATTATCGGGCGCTGAACAAGATTATTGTGAAGAATCGTTATCTGCTTCTATGGATTGACGAGCTTTTAGATGAGTTGCAGAAAGCTCGATTTTTTACCAAGTTGGATCTTAAGTCGGGTTACCATCAGATTATAATCTGGGAAGAAGATACTTGGAAGACTGCTTTCAAGACCAAACAAGGACTCTTTGAGTGGTTGGTGATGTCTTTTGGGTTATGCAATGCTCCAACGTCATTTATGCGATTGATGAATGAGGTACTTCGTACTTTTATAAACAATTTTGTGATTATGTATTTAAATGACATCTTAATATATAGACAAACATGGGAGGAGCACCTCGTATATATTCATAAAGTATTGAAAGCATTCACAACAACTCTTTCTAAATGAGAATAAGTACAAGTTTGGGAAGAAGGAGCTAGTATACTTGGGATTTAATGTTGGTGGCGGTGAGCTTAAGGTAGATCCAAATAAGGTATCGGTCATTACTGATTGGCCTAGACCCCATATAGTGACAGAAATGAGAAATTTTATGGGTTCTTGTCAGTATTTATAAAATTTTATTTATTATTTTTTATAGATAACCGCACCGCTGTATTCCTTGACAAAGGCCGGTGTAAAGTTTATGTGGGAAGATCACCATGAGAAGACTTTTCAGTTGCTGAAGTGCAAGATTACAGATACGCCAGTGTTAGCGTTGCCCAATTTGTAGTGGCTACTTGAGGTCGAAACAAATACGTTTGACTATAGATTAGAGGTAATTCTATTACAGGATGGGTGGCCAGTTGCTTACCATTCTAAGATGTTTATAGCAGTAGTACGCAACTATCCTACCTACGATAAGGAGTTCTACGCATTATATCAATCAATGAAGTATTGACGTAGTTACTTATTGTGGAGGTTGTTGTACATTCCGATCATAAACTATTACAGTTCTTATCTACGCAGTCCAAGCTACAACAAGCTTGCCATATGAAGTGGATGTCGTACCTACAGCAGTTCACTCTTATGATCAAGTATGAGAAAGGAATAGATAACAAAATGGCTGATATGTTATCTCGACCCCCATTACCAACTATTTCTGCTTTATTGGAAGCTATGCAGATACAACCGATTGTTCCTTTTGATTATGTTGTAGGGTATGACGATGACAAGGAGCTTAATGTGATTCACCAGAAGTTATTGCAAGGCAAGACATACGATTATGTATTGAGGGATGGTTTGATTTACAGGGGCAGTCTATTATATATTCGAGAGGGTAAAGATCGTTTGTATTAGATTATAAAGTCACATTATTCCTGGGTGGCTGAACATTTCGGGGTTGAGAAGACTCTTTTAAATTTGTGGAATTATATCTATTGGCAGAAGATACAAGATGATATTGCTCGTGTAGTTCGGGGTTACGTTCTATGCAACACATCAAAGTCTTCCAATCGTAAGTTAGGACTGTACTTACCATTACCAGTTCCTAGCTGACCTTGGGAGAACATTTTGATAGATTTTATGGGTGGTTTGCCCATGACCAAATGTAAAAATGACTATTTGTTTGCGGTGGTAGATCGATTCAGCAAGATGATTGTTGGTATTCCGTGCCAACAATTATAGGGGAAGGAGTAGCGCGATTATTTTTCAAGGACGTTTGGAGGTATTTTGGGCCCCCTTCTTCTATTATTTATGATAGGGATAATCACTTTTTGGGGTATTTTTGGAGATCGTTATTGGGGATGATGGATGCTAAATTGAAGAGAAGTACTATCTTTCATCCACAGACTGAGGGGTAAACAAAAGTAGTTAATCGCACTTTGGTTCATTTACTATGGGGATTCCATTCTAAGCATCATAAAACTCAGGATGAGAGTTTATCGTATCTTCAGTTTGCGTTTAACAAGGAGATTTATGGTTCCACTTTGAAGTCTCAATTTGAAGTTTGTTTGGGGTACTTGCCTCAAAGCCCCTTTGATATAGTTTTTAGTCTTAGCGACAAGACGGTCTCAGGGAATGAGGAAGATAAACAAGTTAAATCTCAGCATTTTATTCAAAAGATAAGAAAGGTTTATGAAGTGGTTGAAGTATAGTTGAAGAAGACTCAAGCAAAGTATAAGGCTCGACACTGCAAGTATCGGGTTGAGTGTAATTTTTAGGAGGGCAACCAAGTTTGGTTGCATTTGGGTAAGGAACGACAAAAGGGAGAAGGTAAGAAACTCAAGCCTATCCGTTATGGTCCTTTTATGATACTCAAGAAGATTGGTGACAACGCATTCCAATCTGATTTGCCACTTTCATGAAGATGTATTCGGTGCCGAACTAGTTCTAATTACTAATTATTGCAAATTTTATTAATTTATTTAATTTATATTTAAAAATGCATACTCAAAATTCCAACTCCAAACTCAGCAACCCTGATTAGGGTCGGATAATCATCAAAATTCATGGATACTTAAACATTGAACCTGCTCCAACTAATTATAAGTAATGGGATCAAATTATTGGGACACAATAATGAAAGAGGGATGGAGATATACACACCAACATTGCAAGAGGCAATAGAGATGATTTAAGAAACAAATCCAGATTTAGGGAAGGCGTCTGGGGTAGATCAAAGCATTTCTAAACCCCAAACGATCAGAGAAGAAATTAGCAATTCAAATCAGGTTATGGGGAGCATGATTGTAGACCCTAGTAAAATCGCTGACCAAATTGTATTACATGAAGAAATGGTTGAGAGTAACAAGCACGAATCAAGAGCAGTCAATCTGGGTCTCTAGAAGAAATGGTGGAGAAGATTCTTGGAAAAGGCATTGTCAAACCCCAATTTGTCAAAATTGCCAGAAGTGCACTCAAGTCAAGATAGAGGGAGAACAAGAACAATGACAACCAACCCATAGCCAATCAACCAAACCCCAGGTGAAACAACGGCAACCCAGAAATTTACAGACAAGGTGAAAGATAAGAGGATCACACAGTGAATATGAGAGAGTTGTTGTCGGTGAGCAAGAGATGAGATACACCGGTGATCATAATCCCGTCTGTGGAACTAGAAGAAGGAAAATAACAATATTAATACAGTCTAATAGACAGGCTAAACCTTCAGAAGATCAAATTCATAGCAGTTCAAGAATTTTCTCATACACACTGGAAAATGATAGGATGTTGCAAGCTAATACCAATCGGTAAAGGCTTCTTTATCATCAAACTGGGGAACGAGGAGGACAAGATTTTAATATAGAGTCGGGGATCTTGGATGGTCTACAAAATGTCGATGAGAATATTATCGTGGAGTCCATTCTTCTCAGTGGACATATACAGTAACTCCAATATGCTCATATGGTGCAAATTTCTAGGTCTCCCTATCGAGATGTGGAGCCCCAGAATTCTCCTTTCCCTAGGTAAAATGCTGGGAACGCCAATCCAGCTGGACCAATCGACAAGAAACTAAGACTATGGTTATCACATAAAAACATGTATAAATTGATCCCCGATTATATTCTCTTAGACATAGACGGGCGGATGGTAAAACAGGAGATACTTTTTCACAAAATCCTTAAATACTGTAAACATTGCAACAATGGTGGGCATATTATTACGGAATGCAAGATAGTGCAAAGGGCTTACAAATAGAACGATATGGAACTGAGCAAAAATACAACGAGGAACTCCAGAGAAGGGGGCCAGAATAATAGAACCAACAAGGAAATTCCAATTACAACTTAATAAGGCAAGATGACAAACAAGGAAAACAACAAGGAAAAACCCCAGGCACAACCGCAACCACCCAGCAAACACACATATTTTTAGAAAACCTATACTCCCTCCGCCAGTAGCATATCACCGATCATTTACTTCCCAAGGATGACACAACCAATAAGGCAGATCAAGCAAGTAGAGAGAATCAGAAATGAAGAAGTATGGTCACTAGCAAAGGAGAACACAAACAACAACTCACTAAAAAAAGAGGCAGAAATTACCAAGAATAACCCATATGATGCATTAGTAGGAGACACTTCAGAATAGCTGGAAGACAACAGATTTGTTGAGGATATCTCAACTCATAGTGCAGATGCAAAAAGTAAGGCCGAAATGATACAAGACACGGAGAGTTCTCCAGAAGATTAGAACATAACAGAAAAAAGGGCAAAACAGGGGGAAACACTTAGCCAAAAAGAGGTAGAATTTGAAGAAATATGAAAGATGCTAAACCCGGCAAGCTTGGCGCATGAAATGGAAGTAGAAGAACAAACTATTGCGAGGAAGCTAGGGCCAAATCAGGTCTATAATGGTGGGAAAGTATACATGCTGGACCCTCGGGTCACCAGATCCAATAATAGACAATTAGAGTGATTTTCTGGAATGCAAGAGGAGTGGGAAATTGCAAAACTCATTCCTACCTAAAGAAAAAAGTGGAGGAACTATAACTGGATATTATGTGTATAGTGGAACCTAAGATTTATGCTACGAAATTCTGACTACAGGGCTTCGCAAGGAAAATTATAACGAATGAAGAGGGGGAGAATAAAGGAATCATTTGGATACTATGGAGAGATGGGTTGGGCATTCCAGAACCTGAAACCTTGAGTACTTTTAACTAGTAAATCACGATCAGATACATGAGCTGCAGGTTTTCTTTCATCCACGCCAGCTGCCTCTCTCTATACCGAACAACATTCTGGAATGAGCTACTATCAGTTGCTACCAGAACAAATGAGCCACAAATTTGCTTAGGGAATTTTAATTGCATTCTTAGGACTGAGGAAAGGAGAGGTAGAAGACAACCACTATCAAGAGCCATGTAAGACTTTTTGAACTTTATTAGCAGGCTTACTCTTATAGAGAGCAACACAACGGGTATAAGTTATACATGGAGTAACACACAGAAAGGAGCCAACAGAACACTGAGCTATGGACAGATACTTGCATAACCCACTTTGGGCTGATAAATATCAGGGATGAAGAATCAAGAACTACCCACAAATAGTGTCAGACCATTTCCTCATTTTTGGAGATTGCTATGCCATCCGAAAACCTTGTAACATACCCTTCAGATACCTTCAAGCATGGAACACTTATGCAGACTTTGGGGAAGTGGTTCGCAGCAGCTGGAATACTGAACTAGTAGCAATACCTCTATTCTGCTTAATGCACAAACTTCGGCGACTAATGAATGATATCAAGCAGTGGAAACGAACAGGACCGGACATGGCACATGGAACCAAAAAAGTTTTAGAGGATAACCTGCTATGATTACAACTCAATCAAGAAACCCATTAGAAAGTGATGCTATCGACCAGGATATCATTGCAAAGTTTACACAAATATCGCATATTGAAGAGCGAGAGGAGATTTAATGGTGTCAAAAATCTAGAATTAAATAGCTCACAGAAGGTGACCGCAATACCCAATTCTTTTACAACATGATGATAGCTAGAAATGAAAAGTGCATCATCATAGAGATCATGATGGAGGAAGGAATTATCTTGACAGACCAATCCTAGATAAAGGCGTACATACTCCAGTTCTACACACATAAATTTGCAGAGAACCCAGTAAACCTGAATAACAACATTTTGAATGTATCAATATTCAGAGTGGAACAAACTAAAAAGGGCATGCTGATAGTACTCTCAAATAAGGAAGAAATCAAATTCGCGGTGTTTAGTCTCAACAAGGATAGCTCTCCAGGGGCGGATGGATTCCCAGGGCCCTTCTTCACAATATTCTAGGAGGTGGTTAAACAGGATTTTCGCAGATGAATCTCCTCCTATTTCATTGATAGACGACTTCCAACCAACTTTAACTCCAATATCATAGTACTCATACCCAAAATCAAGAAACTGGATAAGGCGAACCACTACAGACCAATTTGCCTGAGCAACTTTGTAGTTAAAACAATCACAGAGATACTAACTACCCGAATATCACCAATAGTAGAGAGAGTGGTATCCTAAGTGCAAAGTGCCTTCATCAAGGGTCAGAGTATACACAATAATATATGGATGGCATTCGAGCTGGTCAACGAGATGAAGGGAAAGAGGAAAGGAGGTAATGTGGGATGTAAGCTAGATAAAACACAAACCTATGATACACCAAGCTGAAATTTTCTTACGGCAGCTCTCCAGGTCTTCGGGTTCTCCCACAACTTCTGTGAGTTGATTATGACCATTATCAATAGTGAGAAGATTTCAATCGCGATTAACGGAAGTCCCACAGGGTTCTTTAGCCTTGGAAGAGGTCTTAAACAAGGAGACCCTCTCTCACCGCTGCTGTTTGTACTCGTATAAGATATTTTGGGCATTAACCTGTAGAAAATGAGGGACCAAGGAAAAATCCATACTATGGTCAGTAACAGGGAAATACAAGCTCCAACAAACCTTTTTTTTTTTTTCAAATGACATTCATATTCCTTAATAGAGATACTAGAGACCTCAAACACATGAAAAAATTCCATTCTCAATACCAAGAAGCATCTGGTCAAGTTATAAGCCTGGAAAAGAATAAGACTTTTATGGGGGGGGGTTCCACTCACTAGGAGAAGGGTGATTCTCGATGTATTCAGATTCCAGGATAGGAGACTGCCAGAAACTTACTTGGGAATACCCCTCTTCCAGGGAAGGGCTACAAAGAATATTCTGCGACCATTGGTGGAAAAAAATTAGAAAGCGGGTGAATGGTTAGGTAGGACAATTTCTGTCGCTCCAAGGAAGAGTGGTCTTGGCCAGATCAGTCCTAAACATCACACCTATATATAACATGGCAGTCTACAAATGGCCTCAAACTCTGATCAAGGAGGGCGAAGCTATCATTCGGAATTTTATTTTGACTCGGGGATTCGTCCAAAAGAAAGGGTATTACCCTTAAATGGGAAAAGGTGCGTAAACACATACAGAAGGGCAGACTAGGCATTCGTAAATTGGGGATAGTTAACAATGTGCTCCTCTGCAAACTCTACTGGACATTTACCCAACAAAGTAAAGACTAGGCATGCTTCATGAACGCTAAATACAAAAATAGAAATAGAGAGGTAATCACATATTACAAGAAATCATCCATTTGGAAGGGGATACAAGCTGCGTAACATCTAGCAGGTCAGCACATGAGATGGGTGATTGGCAATGGGGAAAAAATTGACTTCTAGAAAATTGTTGGGCAACAGATATCCCTTTGAGATAGTGCATTAACCTTCCAGCGAACCTATAGAGGAACTGTACAATGAAGCTGAGCAGCTTTATCAGCAACGAAGGATGGGAGATACCCCATGATATTCTACTACTATTTATGGAACTAGGGATCAACCTAGAGAAACTTGACTGTGACCCCCAAGTTCAGGACCAACAAATTTAGAAGTCGGACATTCACAAGAAATTTACAGTTAAGAACGCCTTAAATAGTATTTACAAAACCCAAGACACCGCATGGTAGTGGAGAATGGTTTGGAGTAACAGCTTATACCCCTGGTTGAGCTCGTTTGCATAGAAACTCCTTAAACGTACCCTCTCTTTCAACGATAGAGTTACGAACAAAGTCATCTGCCTCCCCTCCATCTGCTCCCTTTCCTAATACATTGCCAAAACTGAGCAATATTTCTTCTTCGAATGTGAATACTCTCTGGAAATCTAGAAATGAATATATAACATCTTTAAAATGCCACCGATGAAAGAAGAGGATACCTCACAAACAGTCCTTGCCAGAAACAGTCATGCAAGCTCTTATGTTAAGGATCTATGGGTCTCGGCAGCTTTCGCTACTTGTAATGGACTTTGGAAAAAGCGTAACAGCCTCAAATACGATGAACGGAGAACAACATAATAACAACTGCAACAAGACATCCTGCGAGATATCATGGACGCATCCCAACTCTCTAAAAATAATATGTACAACAATGGAACCGGCCTTCAAATTATCAAAGCCTTGAACGCCTAGTGTCGACAAAGACACACAGCTATGATAAAGAGTTGTTGATGGGAACTACCAAACCCAGGGGAGATCAAGGCATGTTGTGATGGTTCTGCTTTGGGTAACCCTTAACCAGTAGGCATTGGGATAGTATACATTAATACGAATGGGGAGGTATTGGGTACTTTTTGCAAAGTACTAAGCAATACTAATAACTATGTCGTAAAGATTCAAGCCATCATACAAGGCGCTAAGCAATTGAGAAAGGTTGGAAAAAATTGTGGATAATCTCAGATTCTTATGCCACGGTTCAAGCATTCACGACTAATGCACTTCCATGGACTATGGTCACTGAATGGAAATGAATCAAATTGACACTCGACTCATTCTGAATTACTTAAATATGGAGAAAAATAAATTTTTCAGCCGATACAACAGCCAAACGAGGGTCCGCAAATGCAGAACCCTTTGAAGAATGGCGTCCAAGGAGGCCAGCTTTCTCACCAGCATAGAGAACCCAGATATAAAATACTCTTGATTCCTCTAATAGCATGTGAAGGTAAAATAACATCAAGTCGTTCGAACGACATTGGAGGTCATTCGAACGAACTGGCGCTTCAGAAGACTAATGAGGCATTTCGAAGGCTATTTAAGTCGTCGTTCGAACGAACTTGGAAGTCGTTTGAACGATTCAAACTGAGTGGAAGTCGTTCGAACGATTCAAATGTACTTAGAATTCGTTCGAACACTTCGAAGGCTACTTTTAAAAAAGTCATTCGAACGATCTAGAAGACCGATTCGTGTTGAGGCGTTCAGAAGGCTTTTTTCAACATTTTATTCGAATGACAGTGGAGGTCGTTCGAACGGACCCGCGCTCTAGTAAGCCAAATTCAGCCGAGGCGTGTCGATTATTAAATTCAATGTGTCGTTCGAACGAGTATGGATTCGTTCGAACATAATAACACAGGGGCATGCCCCTTACCTATCTTAGGGGTTTCAATTTATTTTTAAATAATTTTTACTTTTCCTCGAGATCCCCATCTGTATATGCACTAGTTACATGTACTAGTGTGTGGCATGGTTGGCTCTCCTCCTTCATGTACTCTATATTTTGGATATATATTACTAAACTTCTTGGGGGAGGAATGTGATTAACGCCGAGCATTTGAAGCTGTTTGAGCCGTCTCTTTTAGATGAAGACTCTACAATCGACTCTCGTCTACCGTCAGTTGATGACTTATAGATTAAAAGAGAAGATCCATTGCAAGAAGATAGTATTCTAGAGAGAAAAGCTCATACTATAAGACGGGGTAGTATCAAGTCATTCCGAGTTGAGAAAAAAGGTCAACTACCTAGCAAGTCGAAGTGGTATAACAGGGGAATGGGCACCGCCACATTTCCTCATCTCCAGTTCTAGCTTAAGCAAGTGCTCAAGGTTCCTAAAGGGAGAGTCATTATCTAGGAGGATCTAAAGATTTTCAAAAGATGCTAACTCATTTGAACGAACCTTGGAGTCGTTCAAACGAGTTATAAGAGGAACAACCTGGAAGTTACCAGAAGACCAACTTGAGCTGAGTCTAGTCGACCAATGCGAGCTGAGTCTTTATGACCTAGAGTTCCCAGAAAAGTCTATTCGAGCAAAGTCTATTCGACCTAGAGTTCCTAGAAGATCAACTCGAGTTGAGTCTATTCGACCAATTCGAGTTGAGTTTGTTCAGGCAAAAATAGGCAAAGTCTTTCAAATGATACTTGGAGTCGTTCAAACAAAACTGGAGTTCCCAGAAGACTAATTTAAGCTGAGGTAATTTACAGGCAAAAATAGGCAAGTCGTTCGAACGACCTAGAGTTCCAGAAGACCAATTCATGTTAAAGTTTTTCTTAGGCTTAATTTCGCCAGTCGTTCGAATGACCCATCGGTTCATTCGAACAACTATCGTATTCCTTCAATATTTTAGGCGTTTCAAGGACATAATGGTCCTAGATTGTAACCAGAAACTTGTAACCCTCATAAAGGGGCAAGACTAAGTAAGGTGAAATTATCTTAGATCAATCCAAGTTTTTGTAAGAGAGACTTAGGGTTTTGAGAGTAATTCAATTAAAATCAAATTATTGAGCAATTGTAGCTCTAAAAGGGAAATTCTCCCACCAATTATGTTTATTCTTCATTTCATTCTTCGTTTAGGTTAATCTCAATTCTATTGTGGATTACGACGCGCTCTACATCATAACCAAGCATTATCGGCCAAACCCTTTTGGAGGATCATCAAAGAGCCATAAAAGCCCTGGGTTAATTGCTTAATCAAAAAATACGGTTATAACGAATCTCCTATAACAGTTTCTATCAAACCTTCAAATTTCTAGATCTAGAAATATATCATTCGTGCCAGTGATAGGATATAGACAAATTTGTATTGGCACATTGGCAATGACGAGAATGTTGATTGTTGGTTGTAACCCTGGATCCCCCACCACCCTTTTGGAAGACCTAATGAACTTGTCCCCTCCAATAGAAGCATTAGAATAATCGTTGACCTCATATGCCATTTATCTCGTTCCTGGAAAGTGGACCTTATCCGATCAACTTTTTTGGACACCATAGCCGACCACATCTTCTGAATCCCTCTTAATAAGAACCCGACTAGCTAGAGATATCACTAGGTAGAGAGAGAAAAATAATGGTATCTTCACTGTTAAGTCTATCAACCAATCGATGGTGAAAGAGGATGTTCGATACTCCAACCTCCCTAGTATTGGCACTCGAATAGACAATTCATGGACCACAATCTAGAAGCTCAAGGTACCTTTTTACATTCAATTCTTTGTTAGAAAAGCTGTGCAGGAGGGTCTTCCCACGAAGGTCAATCTTAATAGAGGAGAAGACCTTGGAGATATCGTTTGTCCTAGACCTTGGAGATATCAGTTTTTTTTACCTTACTCAGACTCTATACCAGGAAGGTATATAATGTTTTCGCTCGTCAATACTAGTCGCTCAGGGAAAGACACTATTTCCCGGTGGGGATGTATCGCTTCTATTATATATGCCATCTGAAATAGTAGAAATGACCTTATTTTTAGCAAAAAGAAAAGTCAGCCCCAAGATATCATCTCTAAAGCTAATAGTTACATTATTCCATCAGAATCTTATATTTACCCGATGATTGACTCGACCTCTACCAACCCTAATTCATTAACCCTCTCCCCTATGAGTTAAGAATAGTACATAATCAACGTTGATACCCCTTGGACCTCCCCAACCCCTCCTAGCACTACTGATTTTACTATCAAATATGATTTAAGTTTTGTGTTATGTGCAAGATTTGACTTCACCACTGCAGTAGATGCAGAAGAGGCGGAGGCAGTAGTTCTATTGCGTGGTATGGAAGTGGCTAGAGAAGCGGGCATAAAAAAGATCATCATTTTGTCAGACTGTCATCATTTTGTTAAAGCCTGTGCAAAAAACTCGATTGATATCACATAGGGAGTACTCAACCTAGCTCTAGATATTTTGTCTACTGCTTCTCTCTTTCAGGTTTTCCAGTTTTAATTTTCTAGTAGAACTTGTAATTGGGAAGCCTATGCTCTTACTGCTAGTGCCCGTATGTGATTCCTTATGTTTGTGGTATGCATGAGGAGGCAAAAAGCCTTATGGACTTTGTTATTTCCTTATTACCCTCTATGGCATAGTATATTTCGTTTTGCCCAAAAAAAAAACTACGTGAAAAAATCACTCAAATATTATAGTTGAGAAGCTTAGATATTGATGGAGACTGTCTATAGGAGAATAGGTGCCTTTATCTTTGTGTCATTTAGCTATATATAAAGGGAGTCTTTACTTGCACATCTTTACTAGATGCGCACCCCAAAAGTAATCCTCATTTTTAAAGAAAAGATGACCTAACTCCAAAATAATTAGACATACCCCCCTCAACAAAAATCTCTCACACCTCCTTTTCTTTTTTTCTCTCTCTTTCACCTCTCTCTCTTTGTCTCTCTTCCATCTCTTTATCGTAACCCCTCTCTCACCTCTCTATACATCTCTTTTCCACCTACATCTTTCATCTCTCTCTTTCTCTCTCTGTTTTCTTTTTTTCTTTTTTTTCTCTCTCATACCTCTCTTTCTTTTTCTATCTCACTCTGCCTCAAATACACTTTTAAGTCCCTAACACATTTGGAAAAGAGTATTGTTGCCCCGAAATGCATGAAAGAAAGAAGAAATAAAGAAAGAGATAAGAGAAAGAAAAAAAACAGAGAGAGAAAAAATAAAGGAAATACTAGAGGGAGGAATGAGAGCTATTTTAATTTTTAGAGGGTGTGAGAGAGGAAATTTTTGATTTAGTACTCTATATTTTTTTAGTGTGCATTAGGGATGGCAATTTACCTCGCTCCACTGAGGATTTGCCCCGCCCCGCTCCACCCCGAACGGGGTAGATTTGGTATCAGCTAACTAGGTATGGGGGTGGGGATAGTATAAGCTACCCAAAATCCATCGGGGATCGGGGCGGATTTGGGACTGTTAACATAAAATTCGTTATCCGCCCCGCATCCGCCCCATTAAATATCAACCTTATACTTTTATTATTATACCCCTTAATCTAAGTTAGATTATTAGAAAATAGAAACCCTATCGACAACAACAAGCTCATAAGCTCTCAAATCCTCTTCTCTCTCTGTGTCTCTTCCCCTGTGGAATCAATCGAGGAATCAATTGTTTGAGTTTGACAATAGTAAGCTCTTCTCCTCTATATCTATATATTTCACAATTGTTTGAGTTTGACAACATCAATTTGTTTGACAACGAGGAATCAAGGAAAATCATAATTGAGGAATTGGGGGAAAATCAGAATCGAGCAACACTCCAATTGGATTTTAACTTTGCATTCTCTGATAAAGGAATTCCCAATTCAAGGTTTGTTGGATTTTTACTTGCATCTCTGATCTTTCTTTCTCTTTGATCATACTTTGATCTCTTATTTATTATATTTTTAATTTGATTATACTTTGATCTCTTATACTTTAATTATACTTTACATCTGTTAGATTTATACTTTGCAGTCTATGTTGGATTTCTTGGATTATAGTTTGCAGTCTCTGTTAGATTTTTTAGATTTCTTGGATTATAGTTTGCATCTATTTGCATATGTTAAATTTATACTTTGCAATCTCTATTGGATATATACTATGGTTTATACTACTGATTGAAACTATTAGATTTTAGTTTTTAGTCTTACTATGGTTTATACTTTGCAGTTTCTCACAATTGTTCTTGTTTGTATTTTTTTTAGGTGAATATGTCAAACGAAATTCCTCCAAGTGCAAGTAACCCTCTAGATCCCGTAAATGAAGTTCAAACGCAATCGAGCAACACTCCAATTGTTATTGTTGATGAAGAACAACAACCGACGAAAAAAAGGAAGTTGACATCAAGAGTTTGGGAACACTTCATAAAGAAAATTGTTAAGGGGCAAGTGAAAGCTGAGTGTTATCATTGTAGGAAATTACTTGGAGGGGAAACTAGGGGTAGTACAAGACATTTGCTTGATCACATTGATTCTTCATATCTTGTTATTCGTCGAGGAAACACTTCACAAACAACGTTGAATACATCTCAAATGAGTAATGAAAGAGTTCAGGTCAATACTTACATATTCGACCAAGAAAATGCACGAGCGGCTCTCGGAAAAATGATAATTTTGCATAAGTACCCACTTTCAATGGTTGAGCACCACGGGTTTAGAGAGTATAGCAAGGCTCTCCAACCAATGTTTAAGGTTGTTTCTCAGAACACTATTAAAAGTGACATTTTAAAATATATGATCACGAGAGGGCTAAAACAATGACATTTTTTGAGAGGAATCAAAGTAGAATTATAATTACTACCAATATGAGGACTGCTAACTACAAAAAGAGGGGATTCATGGCCGTCACAGCTCATTTTATTGACAACACTTGGAGTTTACAAAGTCGAATTATGAGGTACATTTTAAATTAAATCTTTATTTTAGTTGTAATTGATTTGAGATTATAGTATTTATTTATAGTAATATATATTACATTTTCTTTTTATGTTAGATTTATATATGTGTCGTGTCCTCATACATCAGAGACGATTGCTAATGCTCTTATGGACTACTTGTTGGAGTGGAACATTTACCGTAAGTTGTCTACTTTGACAGTAGATAATTGTTCTACTAACAATGTTATGATTGAGATCCTTTTAGAAAGGCTTTCTTTAGACATAATGTTGTGACGAGGGGATGCTTATCACATGCGATGTTCTGCCCATATTCTAAATTTGATTGTGAAAGACGGGTTAGATCTTATAGGAGATGGTATCGAGAGAGTTCGTGATAGTGTTGCTTATTGGAGTGCAATGCCAAAGAGAGATAAAAAAATTGTTAAAGCAGTACGTCAGTTGAACATTTCAAGTACAAAAAAGTTAACATTGGATTGCAAAACTAGGTGGAACTCTACGTTTTTTATGCTTCAAACTGCCTTGATTTACAAAGAAGTTTTTCCTCATTTAAAGCAGTGTGAATCCCAATACAGATGTTTGCCACTTTCAGCTGATTGGTTGTTGGCAACCAAAATTTGCGAGAGATTGAAGTTGTTCTTTGAGGTAACAAAATTGTTTTTTAGGTCTAAATATCCTACAACTAATTTGTACTTCCCTAAAATTTGTGAACTTAAGATATCAATATATGATTGGCTCAAGTCTAGTTATGGCGAAGTTAGATCGATGGGAGAAAAAATGATTACAAAATTTGAGAAGTATTGGAGTGCAATTTGTACGATTATGGTTGTGACAACAATTATTGATCCAAGGTACAAGATGAAGTTGATTGAGTTCTACTATCCCCTCATTTACGAAGATGATTCTGCGATAGAAATTGAACAAATTTGCAAATTATGTTTTGATATATTGGAGGAGTATCAAATGCGTTCAAGTAATCTTAGAGGTCAATCCTTAATTGCCTCTCCCCAACCGTAGGAGAGTCAAATTGCAAAGAATGATTTTTTGAAGAGGTTTGATTTGTTTGTCTCTAATACGAGCACTACTGAGATTGTAAAGTCAGAATTGGATTTGTATTTTGATGAGGGTGTCTTACCTAGGACTGAAAACTTTGAGATATTAAGTTGGTGGAAAGCAAATGATAGTAAATTTCCTATTTTGCATTGTATTGCTAGAGATGTTTTGGCTATTCTCGTGTCTACGGTTGCTTTAGAGTTCGCTTTTAGTACTAGTGGTAGATTTGTGAGCCCTCATCGTAGCAGACTACATCAAAAGATGTTGGAAGCCTTAATGTGTGCGCAAGACTAGTTATGGGTTGAAATAAAAGGTAATAGTTGGATGTTTCTATTCATTTTTTTAATATTGTCTAAATATTAATGATTATTTTAATATTTATTTTAAGGTTGACTAATTAGTTTTTATTGTATGATTAGATCTTTCTTTGGTAACACAATTTACAAGAAGCTCAATAAACGAAGATGTTGATGTAGATGCAGATTAGGTAAATGATTGTTATTGATCATTTTTGACTATGAGTTATTTAAATATGGTTACCATTTATATTTATGAAGATTTATAACTAGACATGCGTTTAATTGTTTAATAGGAACCATGTCTCACAAGTGCGAGCGCTTAAGATGATCATGTCAAAGATGCTTTGAGAAGATATCAGGTATTTACTTTATGGATTTATGTGGGAGTATTTAGAACATGAATTGGGCGGTACTAGCATCAATCTGTGAGTCCTATATTTTCGACAAACTTTGAAAATCTTGTTTTTAGTTGCCGAGCCTAAAAGCTTGATTATTACCTACATTATCGTGAGACTAAAATAGTTTGTGAAGAACACCCAAAGTTATATCTTGTTGATATATGTAAGGTATTTGGTCTTCATATTTACGCGTAATATCTTGTTGATATATGTGAGGTATCGATTAAAGGTGGTAAGTTCATATGTGGAAATGAACATTTGCATTTGGGCATGCCTGAATCTCAAAAAGTTATTACTTTTTAATCTACATCGAGAGTTGATACATGTTGATAACAATTTTTTAACTTAAAATTGCGAAAAATGCACATTTCCAATCATCTATAATGGGGCTTATAACATAACCACATTGTTGTATAAAGATCATCTGTAATGTGTTTGGCGATCTATCTATCACTAGCTTCTTCCCACAATGGTTACATGTAATATATATTCAGTTGTTTGGGATTATATTATGACAAGTACAAAAGACTATATCTCTTCATTTGTATACTAGTAGTAATCTCCTTTAATGAAGCCTTTTAGGTTTGCTACTTCCTCGTTTTGGTGCTCCACAACTGCTCGAACAACATCTATAATCAAAATCATTCCAACTATTTTCCCATCTATCACTGACATGTGTCTCATCTTCTTCTCTGTAACCACATAAAATCCTCGTCACATTATTAGTTTGTCTCTTAAATTTGGAATTCAACTTTCCGTAATCTGTAGAATCAGATTTGTTCCTTCTACACCATATTTGCGTACCTGTCATCAGTTTCATTGCTTGCAGAATGTTGGACGGGGGCAAATGCTGAAACCATTTGAAGAAGCCACATTTGCTTTGAAGGTTGGAGAGATGAGTAACATTGTGGAGACTGACAGTGGTGTCCATATCATCATGAGAACTGGTTGACTGATGCGAAGTGTGGAATAAGACAAATCCCTCACTACTTGGCCCTGTAATGTAATGCTGTAAACTGCTTGCTAAGAATATCAGAATATGTAATGCTGTAAACTTTTTTTCATAATGTCATTGTTTGGTCCTACTTTTACTTGTTTGGTCTTGTTTTTTTCAAAATATGCAGTAATTTTTTATTTTTTTTTCATAAGCTAAATGGGGAGGAGATGGGGCGGGTCTGGTATTGAATGTATTTATGTGAGGCGGATTTGGGGATCTCTGCTTAATTTAAATAGGGATCAGGGCAGGGATGGGAGGTGGGAACCTAAAGGGGGATGGGGACGGGGACGGGGACGGGGATGGTATTGCCCCAAATCCGCGCCCTAATGTGCTAAAAATTGGGTGCGCAGCTCCCATATTCCCTTTTTATTGGAGACACTCAAAAGATTCACAATCGATTGAAAAACCCCAAATGTCTGTTGCATAAACCCCAGTCTTAAAACCCTAGAACTCAAAATCTCAAAAATTTCCCTTAAATCACAAACCCTAACCCTAAATTTCATTTTCAATCACAATGTCGATGTCGAAGAGCTCGAAGATGCTCCAATACATCAACTACAGGATGCGAGTAACAATCCAAGATGGTCGTCAACTCGTAGGCAAGTTCATGGCTTTCGATCGCCACATGAATCTTGTACTCGGAGACTGTGAGGAGTTTCGTAAGATTCCACCATCGAAGGGGAAGAAGAACGAGGAGCGCGAGGATAGGAGAACCCTAGGTCTGGTTTTGCTTCGCGGCGAAGAAGTGGTGTCGATGACAGTTGAGGGGCCTCCTCCTCCGGAGGAGTCGAGGGCGAAAGCTGTGGGTGCTGCTGCGATTGCGGGACCGGGGTTGGGTCGCGCGGCGGGTCGTGGGGTTCCGACCGCGCCTCTTGTGCAAGCTCAGCCGGGGTTGTCGGGTCCGGTTAGGGGGATTGGAGGACCGTCGCCAGGTATGATGCAGCCACAGATATCTAGGCCACCGATGACATACCCGCCTCCAGCACCAATAGGGTCGCGTCCTCCGGGGCAGATGTTTCCTGGGCAATCCCAGATGGGGAGAGGACCACCACCTCCAATGCCACCTCAGTTTGCTGCTAGACCTGGTGGAGGACTGCCGCAGTTTCAGATGCCGCCTCCGCAGTTTGGACAGAGACCCATGATTCCACCACAACAAATGATGAGAGGACCACCACCACCTCCTAGGCCTGGAATGGCTCCACCACCAAGGCCAGGGATGCCACCTCCACCAGGTGGGTCTATTCCTGTGTATGGACCACCACGCCCTGGGATGCCGCCACCACCAAACCAGCTACAACATCAGCAGAATCAACAATAGGGAGGTATTTTATTTTATTTTTTTGCCGTTTCGTGATTATATATTATTTTTTTCCGTATTATTTTGTGTTTCTCGACTAGAAGTTTAGTGTTTAGCTGCATTAGAATAACTAGTTATTAGTGTTAGTCTGATATATGGTTCGTGCCCGTGGCTTTTTCTATATTTAGTGAAGTAGGATGATACATATGGACTTTAGAAGAACACTAGGTATATAACCTGTGGTATGCACAGAATGCGTAAGTTCTTCATAGGAACTAAATACATAAGATTAGGAATTTAGGAGTTCTTCAATTCATTATATATCCCAATCTCAATGGTTGAATAGTGTCCTTAAAGAAGACAATTTTGATGCGAACTGTGGGAAATGATATTGTTTCGTACCTATACTGTTTTAATGAAACTGTATCCGACAAATTATTCTAAAATCTTAAATAAAACAATTAAGGTGTACACTTGCGTTGAGTGGACCAATAGATATAAATTTTTTATGATAATCCCTTTTTAAGTAATACATAGCTACTGCAAGCTAAGAATTGCTAATTAACATAATGATAAAAAAAATTGAAGAACGTTAATACCAAAAGAAAGGAAAAGCCAAGAGTATTATAGTACTGTTGAACAGAAAATTCCTAAATATTTTATATGTTCTAAGACTATAATGGACACAAATTGTTGTTGTCTCAACCTTGCCTGGATATAGCAAGGGCAGATCGTTTGAACAATCTTACCGACCCTGGTTGATTTCTTTATGCCTTCACATAGTTGTTGCAGTGCGAAAAGCTCTTAATAGAGAATTCTTGAGTACTATTGTGCATGTTCCTTCAAGCAGTCGCCTCCTTTGGTACCCTTCAGTTTTGGTACAATCATCCATCTTGGGGACCCTAATCACATGCATCATACCCAGAGCTGCAGGTTGAATACAATTCAGATACTTTTTGAATCTCCTCCATTAGTAAGACTTTCACCATTTGATCCACTGTGTTTGACAAATGGTCATATAACAGCATCTATAATTGTATCAGTCACGCTTATTAGATGGCTTGAAATCCAAAGCGCTCCTCCAAAGCGATTATGATGATCATAGTGATTATTGTACCAGATTCCTTCAGAAACTCAGCTCGAAATTTATTCATTTTTCCAGATCGGGAGCTCACTAATGCGAAATTCTCTTTGCAAGCTAACACGTATGAAAGTTCCATGTCTGTGAAGTTGATGGTTGGAAAAATCTCTCAGTCTGCGCTATTATGCAAACTTAGTTGAGGAAATCTGCAAACACCAATAAGAAACACGATAATAAGAATTCAATTTACTCATAAAATTAAAAGGAGAAAACTATAAACAAATACAAAAAAGTATATCTTGTATTCTATTCCCACATGACCATAAATTGCATAATCCAAGCAATTATTATCAGTTTGTATCAAAACAAACCTTGCAAATATCCTAAGTAGTCACAGGATCAATGCCCACTGGTTGTGATTCTTGCCATCTAGCAAAACTGGTATTATTAAGTTCATGCATATGCAACCCTTCATAAGCTTAGTTACCGAGCACACACCTTGTTCAAAATTTTCATTCTCCGTTTCTTCATTGAGAATGTTTGGCACTTTAGAGCTATTATCCTTATATAAACCTTTCGATGCTTGAGGATGTCTACCACTTTGGGTATTCACTTGCGATGTACCTGTTAGAGCACAATTGCCACTACCTGTCAGTTATGGGTGGAAGATTTAGGTTTTCAATGGAAAGATACATGCTCACCAACCCCATGATATTCAAAGGCTGAAGATCCAGTATGTCAGCTTTGTTAATGTCCGAACCATGTGAATTAGCATGATGTGAATTGTTGTACTCATTTCATCTGACCGTGTTCCCATAATGTATGCCACTTGCTTCCTCCTTTTGCTCCATGTTTTCATAGCAAGACCAATAGCTCGTTCAGTCGTGATGGGCATAATATTAGGTGAACCCAATTGTAAGAAAAATCTGATTGCTCTTTCGTTTTCTTTCTTGGTCTACGAGTTTATGGCTATAATGGGAAGACAAAGATGATTCATAACAGGGGACGGGGGAACTTATACAGTAGGTAATGATTCAGCTGAGCCCCGTTTCCCCCAAGAATCTTGTGATTTATCATATGTATTATGCTTACTCTCCAGATTTCTGGCTTCAATCTCTTTCCCAATTTGCAAGTAGTTATTTTTGTACAGGAGGACGTGGGGAACTTAGACAATAGGTGAAAATTCAGCTGAGCCTAGTTGACGCCACTAATCTTGTGGTTTGCCCCATGTACTACACTGATTCCTGGCTTCAATATCTTTTTCGATTGTCAAGCGCTGCTCCGAGATCCTATTAGATATGCTCCAAGCCTTTTTTTCTTTATCAAGATTCTTGATCACGGTTTGAGGGATTGGATGGGACGAGATTTAGGGCTATTTGACCAGATTTCAAAGGGTTTGACAGGATTTTAGGGATATCAACTTCTCTATCTGACAAATACATTGAGTGAAAGTTATAATCCCCCTCCTCCTTCGAACACATAAAGATACTCTTATATTTGTTTCCAAATGTTTTGGAGTTTGTAAGTCATTAGCATAAGTTCCAAGTCAGCATAATTATTGTACGTTGTTTCCTTTGACATTATGATACTTTGGTCATTTATATTCCAAAATGATCAAAATTTGAGTGTAGCTTGGCTTTGGGGAGAAATTGGGTAGTCCTATGTTCCATATGTAGAAGACCTGAGCATCATCAATCTAACCAACATTACCCAGTGTCTTTTTACTTGTTACAATCATTACACCTTTATGAGATACCTTAGTTATTAGTCAATGATGTGAAAATGACAGTTTTTTGGTGCTTTGATTGTTAGTTATCTTGTATTTATGTGCACAAACGGTTCACTTTTTGTGAAGTTAAGAGGCATTGAATTGGGCTATATAATTAACAGTATACTCTAGTGAAATTTTTTTCCTTCTTTAGGTAGACACGTTATACGTATACTATTTGAATGCATCCAAATGAATAATTAAAAACGACAAAAGGGCTTACTGAATATAGCTCTAATACACTTTTGCCTTTATAGGAGTTATTGGTGTTAGTTCTAATACATAGTTCTAAGCCAGGCCCGGCCACGGCTTTTATAAGGCCCTGTGCATAAAAAATATTAAAAAATATTGGGCCTTTTTTACTTCAATTTTTTTTTTAGTTTAGAAATTTTTGTTTTGTAGCATTAGGCCTTGTTTTGAGAAGTTGGGTATTTGGTTTGTGGGCTTTCTATAATGGATTTGGTTTTGTGGTCGAATCTGAACTAGGTTGGGTTTTGGGTTTAATATATATAAATATATTTTTTGTCTAGGCTAGGTTTTTTTTTTTGGGGCCCTGTGCCGTCGCACACCATCATGGCCGGGCCTGTTCTAAGCTAGCGCCATTATTGTACATTGTTCCCCTTGAGTCCTTGACATTATCAAACCTTGGAGTGCTCTTATTCCAAAATGGTCAAATTTTGGTGTAGCTTTGCTTTGTGGAAGCAAAATGGATTGTTTACTCTTATGTGCCATATGTGGAATACATGAGAATTATCAATATAATAACAAATGTTCCCTAGTGTTTTTTTGCTTGCTGAAATCCTTACTTCTCTCTATTGGATACTTTAGTTGGTAATGTAGTGCTTGCATGTATTTCTGTTGGTGTTCAAACTAATACTTACCATTAGGTAAATATTAGTTAACCATATACTATAGTGATTTGTCTTGTTCTTTTCGTAGATGTTAGGATCCTGAGGGTTCAGACCATTAAATATCGCACCACCAACACCTAGGTTTTATGTGGCGCAATGGTATTGGGGTCTTAACAGTAGACAACTTAAATACTGAATGGATCTAAAGGAACAATTAAAAATGGCACGACTTTCTCAATAAGAACAGAAAAACCCTGTCCAACCAAGCCCTGTTGTTAATTTCTTTCAAGTCAAAATCTTTCAAGTCCAAATAGAAAGTCTTAGAAGCTGTGCTCTCATCTTTCCAAATAGGGAAAATAGCCCTAATACACACTCTTAACTACATTCAAAGGGTTGACTTATTTGACGTTGACGTTGTATTCAGTTTTATTACCTTCAAAAGTTTTGCCCTGCATCTGTTCAGCCGGAGGAGATCTTTTGACACTCATTTTATAATTTTTTTTTCTCGTACAGAGAATCGTTTGCACGGCTATTCGTGGAGCCTGGTGGCTATGAAGTTAGATCATAGCATGAGCTGGCCAGCCCGACCGGACTTGGACCCAGTACAACATAGCTCATATTTTTCTTCTGGCTGAAAATTGATTGAAGAGAAAGTAAAAAAGTAGGTCGAGAAAACTAATACTCTAAAAGTATACGATATGCTAACATATTAAGTTGCAGCCTAGACAACTTGGCTATTTATAGCCCACAATAAAAATGAAAAAAGGCTATAGTGCCGTTTGCATTGTACTAGTACTCAATCTATTTCTAGTAACCTCCATAACAAAAAATTTAGATGGTATTGGAAGTTTTCAAGTAGAAAAACAAAAACTCTCCACAAAATTCAGACGTCATGCGATATACAAAATTCCGTACATTATCAACCAAACTGAAAGATCCCAAAAAGAACCATGAGGTTATGACCAATGTTGTAATAGACAATAACAACTGTGTTTGTAATGAACCACCATCATAATCAAAATGAAAGTCAAAATTCAAAATTTCATAAACCCAATCGAAGCCATCAGAGACTTTTGAAGCATACCCTAGAAAACACAAGCTTCTAAAATCCAATCGAAGATTGAATCTCTTATGATCTAATGAGATCAATATGATACATTATTATAAGCAATACCTTACAAAATTTAATCAGATGGAAGAACTCTCAAGATTAGAATCAATGCCGAACCAATCACTACAGACAAGAAAATATCAAACACTATCTGCACTATACATTGTTTGATATTTCTTATTAGTTTATCTCTGCAAGTAATATCAAATAAGAACCAATCGGTTAAAGCCCCTATCCAAAGGAAAAATAACAAAGACCTATCAATTCAGAAATCACACATACCCCAATATCAAATGCGAGATAACATGAAGCCATCCCTTAAGCGCGGAATTAGCCTCCTAACACATTCAAAATCAGACTTTATATTCCATTTCTAACATCGATACATACAACCACAATTTCTAAAATCTACTTGTAATAATCAATTGCTAACCAAAATGCAGCAGTAGAGTTCTCGAATTAAATGAAATAACATTCGACTAAGACGAAGACCGGATGCACAATTGAAGAAGAATTAAAAAACACTACAAATTTAGCCACAAATTGTTATAAACATTAGATTTCAACTATCTTCATCACAGATTATCAGATTTTAACATCAAAGAATCATGCATATAACCTAATATATAAATTAATTTCGTAATTAAATTGATTTTCGAAATGCATTAATTAGAAAAGCGAATCAGCAGGAATTGGTGGTCAAAACAACATTAACAACAACAATAGAAGTGTATGTAGAGAAGTAGGCTTATAATACTAAGTGTATGTAGACTATTTATATAGCCTGCAATAAAAATGAAATAGGCTATAGTGCCCTTAGCATTTCATGATAGTTCTGATGAATTCAAAGCCAACGATCCTACATTAGATAAAGCATGTTGTAGGATGAAAGTTCCTACATCTTAGTTTGATTAATTTGGTTCCCAAATTCCTAATGAAGATTATTTTTAAAGGGCTTTCTATTGTCTCTTGTAAAAATGCCACGTTTGTTGCTTAGAGTCCTAACCAGTAAGATTCTCGAGATATACTTGGGTTGTCATAGAGGTTTAAAAAATATTAGACCTATACCAAAGGCGGCAGGGGTTAAGAGATGAAGTGCATCTAAGGCCTCCTCCAGGATAAAAAGATATCATGATTCATTGGGCCAGTTGGAAGGAGCCAGTGACTGTATGCCAGACTCAACTCATGGAAGAGTAGACACTTAAGGCAGTGTTGAGTGGCCTTTTTTTTTTGGACAACATGTTTCATTCTCCCTAAATCCATTGTGAAACTGTTAAGTGATGCGTGTAGAAGATTTCTTTGGCCTGGAACTGACATTGAGAACAAATTTTCCATGGTTGGGTGGTATAACCTTTGCTTTCCCTTTGAAGGAGGAGGTCTGGGGATTGGGGACATTGACATTGGTAATCAAGCCTCTATTATGAGACGTACTTGGAATATTGTGTCTCACAAAGAGTCCATTTTGGTTTACTGGGTGTATAGCTATTTAATTAGAAGATGAAACTTTTGGTCTATAAGCATATCCTCAAGAGTATTTATAGGTTTGGAGAAATATATTGAAGAGTAGAGAGAAGGCTAAGGTCTTTGTGCTACATCTTATTGGCAGTGGGAGGGGTACAAAATTCTGGCTTGACCCCTCGCATCCCATGAGCATTTTAAAAAGTTTATTTCCCTAACAATACCAATATGATTCAACCCTCTATTTGAACACTTCTGTGGCTAAGATTATATTATTGAAGGAGATCAATGAGCTATTCCTCAAAATGCTGTGACTGGATTGAGGGATGTTTGGGAGCAATTAAACTGCATTAGTCCTGAGAGCAATGTTAATGATGAGATTGTTTGGACTACAAATGGATAGTATGCTCTTACAGAGACCTATATAACAGCCTGAGAATGGTGAGGGCTTGGCTACCTTGGACTTCCCTTGTTTGGTTTACCAATAATATCCGTAAGCATAGTTTTATTGCCCGGCTTGCCTTGAAGAGAGTAATGAGAACCCAGAATAAGCTGTTAAGCTGGGAATGTATTGATTTCTCTGTCTGCTTACTGTATTGTGATGGTAATGAGAATGAAGACCACTTCTTTTGTGAATGTAACTTCTTGAGAACAGTTTGGCGTATCTTGCTGACAAACAAATTTTAACCACCAACCTGTTGATTGGGAAACTGAGTTTGATTGGTGCATTGACCATTTCAGTGGAAGCTCTAGTGTTGCAACCATCAGAAGACTGGTGTTTAATGCTCTCATCTATGTCATCTGGTCTGAAAGGAATGAGATAACTTTTAATTTTAAGGAGTCCACGATTGCAACTGTTACTAACAAGATTGTTAAAACTGTTAAGACTCAGGATGGCCTCTTTCACTATGACTACTAAGGACAATGCTGCTAATAGAGAGTTCTTTGATAGGTGGAATTTTGAGCCAAGATGGAAGGTCATCACTCATATTGCTTGTTGGTGGGTTAAACCACCTATTGAGGCTTTTTGCAGTGAACACTGATGGTTTTTGATGATGTAGGAGCTAGGTTGTGGGAGTTGTCTTCATCTTGTACCTAGTTTTTCTTTTATATAGTTCATAGGGGTTTGTCTCCCAGCTTGCCCTAAAAAGGGAGCCAGTTGGAAGGAGCAGATAAGAGAAGTATTGAATCATGGATTTTCTGAGCTTATTGGGTCAATGATAGAGTGCGTCAGAGGTATTTTTGCTGTTGTATACAATGGATATCAATATATGACTACATTTTAGTATAGCCTCATGGATTTCTCATCTCATACTTACTGAAGTGCCAGTATACAGATAGCTTCATAATTAGCTCTGGCTGTTGTGATTGAAGAGTTGGTAGAGCAATCTGGCGTGGAAGGTAAGGTGGGTAAGGTGGTTGTGATTTCAATAGTCTTGTTTTTGTCTAGAAACTGGAAAGAACTCTTGATGTTCACCATGGTGGGAGCCTGTTGGATACCAGGCCAAGTAAGTATTTTCCCTGCTTGTTATTCTTTGGTTTCTTATACAGCATTTCGAAAAAAATAGAGTATTATCATCCCACATAAATCCTTGGAAACCTCCT
This sequence comes from Kingdonia uniflora, assembly GCA_014058105.1. Lineage (NCBI taxonomy): Eukaryota > Viridiplantae > Streptophyta > Magnoliopsida > Ranunculales > Circaeasteraceae > Kingdonia > Kingdonia uniflora. The sequence continues at coordinate 3,625,692 of JACGCM010001854.1, forward strand.
AATGTCTATAAGAATCGAAAAAGCTAGCTAGGGTGATTTCGAACTAGGACCAAATCCTTGCTATTGTTTTGCGGTATTAACAGCCAATGCCTAACGAAAGGATTATGGTCTAGCTTTTTCAGCCCTACCTTTTGCTGCCCTAGCTCCCCGCGCCTCACTCAAAAGAAGCTCACCCCTACTGGGCGTCGCAAAATTCTGTCGTTGACATAGATTGATTGGTGGTCGCAACCAGAGACCCGGAATCAGAACCTGTACAGAGTTTCAGGCATCAAATATAATGGATCCCGACCTTTTCACTATAAAAAAGAATGACAAAAAGCAAACTGACTATGCGTTGTTCCTCTCTTCTCTCCTGTTTGCTGTCAAAGCTTTATCTAGAAATCCAAGTGATCTAGGATTCTTCTTATGTAGATTATTGGGCAAATTTGGAGCTGTGGGATCTCCAACAATACAGTTTCATTTTTGGTTCAGGTTTGTTTACATAGCTTTAATAGTTCGATTGAAGTAACTTAAAGTTTAAATCAAAGTATCGAACAAATTTAAAGTTTAGATATCTAACTCGAGTCATTTCATTACAAAGACCACTGTCTGACAAATTTCTACCAACGGCCTTGCATCATTGATTTAAGGAACTTGTTCAGTATTTTGTCCTTTAATGTGCATACTGTTTGTCTACTGCATCTTTATTCATTACCTATTACCTTTGTCTCTTCTTCTTCTTCTAGTATTAAGCCTTGTAAACACGTTTTTGCTCTCTTTTTCTTTCATTTAAGGACATTTGCCTTTTCGGGGAATATATCTATTTAAGTATTAATCTATGGTAGGACATCATCCATGCAGGGCAAACCCTGTATTTTGTCCTTCAGTTTTATTTTTGTCATAAAGGGGATTATACTTCTTAATATGGTTCAATAACTGTTGAGCCCTTAGTTTTAAATAGTATTATTGCGTGAGCTGTTTGGGTCGCCGGTAATTGTGAGCCTTTGCTTTATGGAGTGATTCTATCACAGCTTGGTCATCATAACTTAGGTTTGGGAGGCCCAGTTTTGTTTCGTTATTGAAGTTCTGAATCCCCTTAATTTATTATCAGTCGCATTCTTTTGTCGGTTGAGATTTCAGTATTTACGTTCCAGGTGAACTGTTGCACTGCATCGTAATATTAGATGGTTGAGCCGCATGCGAGTATGTTTCAAGGGAGCTCATGATGATAGGGGTTTCCAAGGTTCTTTGAGGGGTGCGAGGTTGGGTTATTTTGGAGATAGGTTGCTGGGATGCAGATTATAGTGCTATACAAATAATCACTACTAATATTGAGAGCTGATCTAAGTTCACATCGATCTCTTGCTGCTGCATAGCATGAGAGAAATATGAGATGCATTTTATGAAAATGTAGAAAGTTTAAAGGGTGGTGCAAAAAGTACTACTGCTAAAGTTCAAATGAAAACAGACTATTTGAGAACTGGGAAGAGTTTCTTGCACCCCTAAAAATTGTCTTAGATAAGATATCTTACAGCATTATGTAGCTTATTACTGCGGGTTAAATTTGAATGCACTATACTATACAATTCTTACTTCTGTCTCTCGCATGTCAAATTGTACGTATTTCACATGCCCATTTTGTTATGTATATTGCACCATCTCTAATTTCACTAGGTTGTTTTGTTGCAGGTTTTTCATGTCAGAGTCTCACTAGGAGGTCACTTTGCGCTGTGAGTGAGAAGTCTTTAGATGCGGTGATTCAGAATTCTGTAATATTAATCAATGTTGACTGTTTTTGCTATGCTTTCCTTGGAAACATATGAATTATTTTGTTATCTGTATTCCTAGTTTTGGAGAGCGAATTGGATATACTGGATTGATGGCAATGAGGGAATTTGTGTTGTCTTTATGTTTTTTGGTTACAATCTGACTGTTGGTACTATGGATTTGATTTTTACCATATATATGTGAAAACTTGTAGTAATTGTTTAAAATGGTAGTTGCAGAAGTTGTGTTAACTTGAATCACATTATTTCACGTATCTCAAGCACATCGAGTGGTCTTGGGCTACGTCAACAAAATAACCGGTGATATGCTCATGAACTCCTCATCTAATGTCTCGTTGAAAATCAAAGGTTTCCCTTCTGCACAGGAGAAAAAATCTTACAGATTACTGCAATGAAGCCATTATGGAGGCAATCTGGAAGGTTTACACCCATACCAATACAATATGGTGTAACACACTCCCAGGTTCCTCTCAAAACTGCACCCGCCGCAACTCCAATCCATATGTTCTGAATCAAGTTGACTCAAACTCTATTACAAACTTGTTTGTATTTCCTTCCTCTACTGAATTATATTACTTTAAAAATGATGTTCTGGAGATAGGCGGTTAGAGCTCTTTTCATTTTCTACAACTTTAGTAGTCTTAAAACGAGATACAGTTCAGGCAGACAACTGGAAATTGAAGATTAGACGAGAACAGGATTTTGTAAGGAAAGCTTCAACCTTATATTTATTGAAGTCTGGCCAGTGAGCGTGAAACCTGCAAGTTAAATATGTACAGCTGAGAATGTCATTTGGTCTCACAATTTCACTGATCACTGATAAGTATTTTCTTGCAGAAGACTACTCTAACGAAGATCAGGAAAGATGATGTTCTGCCCTTTACCTAGTTCCATAACAGTCGGTAATGTAGATAGCATTATAACAAGTATTTCATCAAAATAAGTGACATGATATTTTCTATAAATAAGAGTCCCTACTTTTTTTTTTTTTGGTTTTGTTCACAAGAGTCCCTACTTAATTTAGATAGATATGCAGTATATATTGAACTTAAGGATCCAAATATAACGACAGTTTTGTTACACCTATAATGTTAGATATCTATACTCAGGTTTCTCCTAACTTGATATAATGGTGTTAATAGCATCTTCAACATGGGAAGGGCAAAAATGACGCTTCTACATGAATCTTCCTATCTACAAAACTGATCTTGCTTAATTTCTTATGACACCATAGTAATTGCTCCTTAGTTATACGTGGCATCTTCAGCACCCTCCATACTAACTTCAGGTCGACTTGCGAGAAGAACACGAGTTGATCTGACTGTTGTCCTTCGTGATGTTTTTGGAATCTTTTTACTATGCAGTTTCCACTTCTCAATATGTCCTTCAGCTTCTTATCTTTCTGCAATGTAGACAAGCAAAATACAACTGTCATATCACTATTTACTCTTAAAGAATGAGTAAGATTGAGAAAAGGATTAAGATGAGAAAACTAACCTTTTGCAGAATTGTTTGGACATCCAAAAAAAGCTCGGAATCAGTAGGGTCAATTAGCTCAACTTGAGGTCCCAAAAGACCCTTTAGAATTACATTTCCATCATCTCTATCAGCTCGAAGGAATTCCCAGAATATCCGCATTGATTCTTCAATAATCTGTAACAACATGGAACATGTAATTGCGTCTTTCCTTCGTCTTATTCCCTCTTTATTCTTGGAATCCTCTGCAATTAAATTGAAGTTATTCATAACGAATCTTGTTTACAAATAGGAAAAAATAGTACCCATTGTATATCCAAATTCACTTACCTTTTATTACTGGAACTTGAAGAAGATTTCGAAGAACACATCGGTTCTTGATGTAATTTTGAACACGAGGTCCTTGAAAAGATTCGTTCTCCATGAATCTATGCATGAGAATTTGAAACTGTTGGAACTCCCCCGCAACTTGGTTGTATTGACGGGTCTCGTACGGGTCGGTTTCCAACAACTGTCGTGTCTTTCTGTATTGCCAATGGAGAAATTCCCAGGAAAGACAGACTTGCCCTACATATACCATTTCTAAGTCACCCTGCAACTCTTTAATGAACTTTGCTGATGAGACTACCTCAGGTGTTGGACTTTTAGACAGTCCCAAATTCCGTGAGAGAATAGTCGTGAGTTTCGGAGTTGAAGATTTTTGGGTAGAAGCTGATTGAAGTGGATCTTTTAACTGAAGAACACCTGCGAATGGTGATTAGAAGGTGGGGGAAGAGTTTATTATAACTCAAATATCAAAAAAACAAAACAAAAAACAATGGAAGTAAAACAAGATACGAGTTTTTCATAATTAATAACTACCAACTACTAATGAAAAGAAAAAGAAGAAATATATTATCTTCTCGAACTAAGAAACTCCTGTGATTCGGTTGATTTTAAGGACACTTGGAATCGGGATTTAGAATGAACATTGTGCATAAATTTTGGCAGTAAATCATATTTTGGGTGCTACTCTTGAAAACTCTCCTTTATATATTGACAATGTGTAACTCAATGACATCAGTGATAGAACCATTTTTGTATCTCATCCAAAACACTGGCAGCTTAGGGCTTGAAGCTCGACATTACTTACATGAGTCGGTTAAGCTATATATGTCACTCTCTGCCATTACCTGAATCACATATCACCTTTGATCCTTACACTGATACATGTATGTGCATTAATCTATAAGGGTACTTTGAGAATTCAAGATAGTACATGGTTTATATAGAAATGGAGCGAAAAGGGGGGGGGGGGGGGGGTGAAGAAAGGAAGCTTGCGAAAACAAAGAAAGCTTGCAATCCAAACTCTAAACTCTAGTCACCAGCGAAGTTCATGTTTTCACTCATAGCACGTATTGGTAGTCTTGGGTGAGCATGATGTGACTAAGCATTGGTGGTCGTCTACACACCCATGTCATGGCCTTTATCTTTTACCTATTTACCGCTTGTAAGAGAATAAATACCAACCTTGTTATTGGGAAGAGGCATTGTTATTTTGGTTATTAAACTTATTTTGGTTATTTAGAGAAGATGAACCCTAGTTGAGAGATGTTGAAATTAATTTGAATTTTTACCAATTCTATACTATTTCGTTATTTGTTTACATCAGAACAGCATTAAGCATGTCTATGGTCTAGATAGTCTTGGCCAAACAGTTTAAGGTTCAAATTGATAAAAATACCAAATGATCAAAACAATGAAAAACAATAAGTAAAATAAATTAAATTGAAGTAAGAGGAACTTACCTATTGTGTACATCTTCTGATAGTTTAAGATATCAAATTTCCGCATCCTCTCCCTGTAGCTTTTGTAGAATTTGTGCAGCTCTCCCATTTGATCTTCATGTAAGAATTTCTCCTCGATCTTCCATGGCTTGAAGTCCTCAGAAATCTTAGGGGACTCAGATTCTTCAAGGATGGTTGGAAGTCCTGTAGCTCTAACCTTCTTCAATTCCAGTTTCAACTGCTCTATAAGGTCCTGGTGCTCCCATTCTGTTTCCAATTCTGAATCCTCAATAACCGATACTGATGAATTCTGCGAATTGGCTTCTGCGGATCTTTTTGAAGCATCCGTTGCTTCTAACTCTTCTTCAAAATGCTCTTCAGATTTGGTTTCAGTTTTGCTAGCAAACTCTACATTAGTCAAAACTTCTGTTTCCAATGTATCTGAATTCTGAGAATGGGGTGCTTCTATCTCTTCATCAAAATCTGTTGTTTTTTGATAAACCACTTTCCTAGTAAACCAAGATTTATTAACTTTACTGGGCAGATATTTATGCTTGAAGTTTAGATTTTCTGATTGTTCAGAAGTTTGATTATCTGTTCTGGATTCTATCTTCCATTCATCAAAATCTGTTAACGCATCAGATCCCAATACCCTACCAACATCTTCTGAACCCTCCTTTACTTGTAGCCCTTCTTCATAAGACTCTTCCACTTTGCTCTTAGCAACTACTCTTTCACTCAAAACTTCCGTTTCCAATTTTCTTGACCTCTGGAAATGAGGTTCATCAATCTCTTCATCAGAATCTGTTGTTTCCTGATCATTTCGAGTAACCCAAGATTTTTTAACTGAACCCGGCGAATAAATTGTGTTGGAATTGTTTAGATTTTCTAAATTTTCAGACTTCTGAATATCTATAACTGATTCTTTCTCCCCCTCATTAGAGTCGGCTAAGGTTTTAGACCCAAATCCCCTACCAGCATCTTTCAAACATTCGGTCGCTTCTAGCTTGTCTTCACAAGAGACGTCCACGTCGCTTTTAGCAGGCTCTCTATCAACCAGAGCTTCCCTTTCCAATCTATTTGAACTCGGAAAATGGGGTTCCTCTATATCTTCATCAAAATCTGTTGTTTCTCGATAAATCGCGCTCCGAGTAAGCCAAGATTTATTAATTGTACGGGAAGAAATATTTGTGTTTGAGTTATTCTGATTTTCAAATTCATTAGACTTCTCAATATCAGTGAAAAATTCTTTCTTTCCTTCATCAGTGTCTGTTATAGTTTCAGACCGAAATACCTTATCAAACCTAACATCGTCCTCACGAATTCTTTTATTTAAATCCACATAAAACTCTTTGATACTAAAGCTCACAACTTCTGGTTCTTCTACAAAGTAACTAAAATCCCTCTCTGAAACAAACTGATACTTACTGGTACTCGTGGTAGTTACCGCCTTTCCGTGACTAACACAAACAACATCAGACTCTTTACTGCTCCTAATGATATCTTCAGATGTCTGAAACTCAAACCTGAAACTGAACTTTGGTGACTCTTTCTCCACAACCCCATCACTATTGGCCTCCTCAAACTCGATAATATCCGGCACAGAATCATGTTCTACCCCCAAAACATTACAATTTTCCTTCCTAGAAGCATCACCAACATCAAGTCTGGATTAAAAAAAATACAACTTCTCAGTAAAAACTAACACAAACCCATTGAAATTCAAACTTAAAAAACATACCCCTTTATACATAAAGTCATAAATTAATCATAAACCAATGATAACCAAATCAAAATTATAATCATGATTACCTGAAGAAATATGTAGATATAAACTTGAGCACATAAGCCAAATATGTTCTGACAAAACCCCAGAAAATCCCAACAAAGAACCCCATTTTTTTGCAGAAGAACTCATCAACAAGACCTTTATTCAAACAATCCAAATGGGTATTCATCAAATACCTCTTTTGGGTCCCCATCACTTCACCTCAAGAATCTATGCTTGTTTCAGTTTGAAGCAACAACAGTGCGTAGTATATAGTTCATGAACCTCTTCGTCTGTTTTGAAATATTTCAAAGAGAGAATGACTTTTCACCTGTAAGAAAAGATGTTTTTAGTTGAAAAAAAAAAAAACAGAGTATCAAAAGCTAAAAGAGGGTGAAATGGTGAAATCTAACCTAATTGGAGAAATTAAAGGCTTAGATGAAGCAAAGGAGGTTTGGGGTTGCTTAGAAAATTCTGGGGTTTTGTTGTTATCAAATAGAGAGAGAGTCACAGTCAAAAGAGAACATTTTATGTGTTGTAGAGTCAGTCTTTGTGCTCTGTTTTCTTCACCAAACAGGACAGAACAGAGAGACTCAGAAAGAATTAAACTCTCCACTTGGTTTTGTTGGAATTTACACAAACCATTTAGTGGTGCTTTTATTCCTCGTCTTCCAGTAGGAATAAATTTATTAAGATTGTCTGTATTTATTTTATGCAGATAAATTTGTGACATCTTTTAACTTTTTTATTCCTCTAAAACCATTTTTAGTGCTATTACTAGATTTTTTTTATTTTTTTTATTACAGGTAAGCCAATTTTATATAGGGATTTGTAACCCTGAGTCTCCAACCCCATGGGGTTTTGAACCCACGACTCCTCCCTTGGTGGAGCTGGCAAAGATTATGTTCAGATTGATAAAAGAAATAGTGAACGAATGTGATGGCATGCACGTCGTGGTCCTCGTGGAGATACAATTGTCGAGTAAGTTATAAAATTGCACCGATACCATTGTAGCGTGACATCTCAGATAAATATTTTGATTAATTAAGTAGAGAAAATATTTTGATGGACAAACAAAATTTAGGGTTTTGAGATCATAGTGGGCCATAAATTAAGAAACATCCTCATGTTTTAACCTTATGTTTTAGAGAAACATCCTTCTCCAACATTTTTAATTGTTGTACACACTCTAGGGAAGAAAAGTTGTTGCAATATGGAGGTCTATTCTCACATTTTTTTTATTTGATCAAAAGGTAAATTATTAGTTCTTTTAAGAGAATCACCTTAGGAGTTAGGGTAAAAGCTAAAACATATACGAGGATGGATATGTTAGAAAATGAGACACTGCATCTGAACTACAATCGTCCTCCACGAATCGCGGACGGGGTTGGATTATCAACTGGACGGTCGTAATGAAAGTTTTTTCTTTAAATAAAACCATGCGAAGATGAATATAATATATCAAGTTGAGGTAGGAAATGTTTTTAAGCTAAGACCATGCAACTATACTCCATAAAAGTTATGATTTTCTTTTTGTAATTGGATGTCGTAAAGCTTCTACTTCAAATCATTACTTGATTTAATAAGCATATTCTGCCGACTATTTTGGGCTGAGATTGACGGGTTTGGCTTGTGGTATTAGGTCATTTTCATGCCATTCTGTCTTGGAAGGGTGAAGGCAACAATGTCTTTATACTGACTTGAAGGGGTATAAACCATCTGGCCAGCTAGGTTGAATGTGCAATCGTTGTAAGTTTGTCTAGAGTTGTTAAGATCACACGGCATGAAGTGATTAGATTTTCCAAGGAGTCTGTCATTTATATGATACTGCCAAGAACATATATATAACCATAAATCATTGCTAGAAATGAGACAAAACTATCTTAACATCCTTAATACTAAAGGCAGATATCGACCGCATACAAGAAGGCAACCCATGCTAATCATCTTGACTTATATTCTAGACTTCCTTATGAAGTTATCCGTTTTCAGACTCGTTGTTGACAAGTCAAGATACACATGCGCCTTTGCCTGAGCAGTTGTGTTGTGTATCCCTCTCCTTTGAAGGGAAATGTAAGTTCAATGCCAGAGTCGTCTGAGGGTGAGAATTAAGCGTAATTTTAACCTTTTGGATTGAATTTGATGGTCTGCCTTAGCCTGGCTTCAGACTAAACCTTCAAATTATAACTGATTTTCGATTACGAACGTTTCTTCACCGATAAGCGAGGGAAAAAATCTCATTACTTGGTTTTGTAATGCCCTAATTCCCTAGCTCGAAATAGCTTTGAAAATTAACTCTTATACCAAATGTACCTGTGACAAAAAGTAATGTAAAACAAGAAATGACACAGGTGATTTAACATGGAAAACCTTTGAATAGGTAAAAAAACACAACCTCGAGTTTAGGGTTTAGTAAATGCAACTTTTATTGCTTGAGACATATATCTTGTTACAAATGTTCTCTTGAACTAGAAATGCTTGATCTTGTAAATAAGAAGTTTTGTGATATTCAAAATCTAGAAATTCCTGTGTGAAAGTCTAAAAAATTTGGTTTTTCTTGGTCCATATCTCCTCTAGAACTTTTTTTTTATATAGGCCTTACCCGCAGCTCGTTATCGTGCTGAAGCACATTTTCTGAATAATGAGGTAAGTGGTAGTTGACCGTGTAACTGTTAAGTTCGTGGGAGACATGTGTTTTTGACTTGTTCAAACTCTTTTGTTGTACTCGAACCACGTTCTTTATTAGTTCGTGGTCTAGGTGTCATTGCTGAATGTTCATGTCACGTGTGAAATGTGTGAGTCTGATATTGAGGTAGTTCGATTTTGGACTAGGTCGAAGGGTAGGCCCTTCCAATCGCCCCCTCGCAACTGAAGGCACGAGTGGCTTTGGTTATGAAAGAACCAACCTGTGGATTGTTGGTATTGGAAGTTGAACAGATGCGAAGTATTAATGGAGATTTGACTGGTTGGGTACTCGGTATTTATTTATGGAGGGATGTATGTTACATTTATGATGATAGAAATGATTGATGTATTTGACGCTTCAGGTTCCGAGATTTGCCCTGCTTTGAATGATGATTGCTTTGGAAATGTACCTGCGCATTGAATATGAGTTTTATATAAATAGTACCTGTACTGGATCTTCTGGAAAAGTACGTTGTGGTTGTAATATTCTCTGTATTTTCTGAGAGATCATGGCGAAGACTCGGAGAATGGTATATGAAATACAGATATTGAAGTTACATTGTTTTAGGGACCAATCTTTGGAGATGCCCACCCCAATTCCCGTACCACCGACGTATTACGGTATGTCGGAAGACGAAGTAGCTAAAGCTGAAGAGAACTTTTACTGTATGTGGAGATTTTATTGCGTTGTCTTTATAGGCGCGCAACGTTGGAGGTGTCTTTGCATCCTTGCAGAGGACAAGGTTGAGGAAATATATGTGAGGGCCGATGTATCTGCAAAGCTGTATCGCCGGTATTCTGCGAAGGACTAGATTCTAAGGTAGGACTCCCTTTAATCTTTACCAACTCTCCGTTGGTGGGGGTTATGGAGGAGGATACGATGGTGGTGGTGGAGGAAGACAGAGATTAGAAGTCTTGCCCCTACACAATTATTATCTCTTGGCATGAAGAAGGTCTTCTGTTTGAAGGGTTGGTTCAAGAACTGATACCTTTGCTTCCTCAGTTTCTTGCAGAAGTAAATGGTGTGAAGGAAGAAGGATTCTCAGTGATTTCAAATTTTAACTTATGTTCAGAGGATTCTCAGAGTGAAACATCACTGAAAAGTGATATGTAACCTGTAACACGAACTGTAAAGACTTGTTATTTGTAAAGTATCTGAAAGACTTGTTATCTGTAAAGTATCTTTAATTGATATTCGAGCTAATGAAAAAAGTTTTTGTTCAAACTCTGTGTTGATAGATAGAACTAGCTCTTTTGACTTAAATTGAGCTAGAAGAAGTATAGATATGTATGTTTAGATGACGAAAATGTAATATTGGAAGTCGAACTAAAACTTGGAGTTATATTTAGTCGAACTAGGAAAATATATGTTAATACATGTGAAAAATGTGATTATATAAATATGTAGATATGTGAAAATATGTATCGAGCTAAACAAATTATACAATCATGGGGGAAGAATATCTTTCTAGATTTAAAATATGTAGAAATTTAAAAAAATTGAGCTTATAGAATTCGTGTTTGGAAATATTGTATAGGTGGAAAGATTGTGAGTAGGTTGAAATGGGATAGGACGAATCAAAAGAGGTCAATTTGTACAGATAAGTTCAAATAACTTCCTATTAGGATCTTTAGGGTTTCCAGTTATGGAAAAATGGATTATATTATATACAAAATGTGAGGGATTTGAATTGATTTTGAAAAGTGTATAAATATGGAGGGAATGTGAGGAAAAAGAAGGGAAAAATAGAATATGGTAAGGACTCGCTCTAAGGGAGTTTGTCATGCTGATAAAGGACAATTGGCGATAAAGATTGCAGAAATGCGGGAGAGGATTTATGGGTTGTTAGACTATGATTCTGACTTTCCTGAATCTGAACTTTAGTTCGAAAGCTTGGGGTGTGAGGGAGAGAAAACTTAAGATCGGGAGCCATTTTTACTTGGGAATATTCCGTGAAGTGATTCTGGAGCCTGTAGCTCGAAGAGAGGTCGTGAGACAAATTACTGAGAAAGAGATCGAGAAGGAAGATGCGAGGATTATTGGGGGCGAACTGATTAGGTGTGGCTTTCCAGACATCTGGAGTATTTTATGTATAACTATATATGAGGTAGGAAATTAAATAAGGTCGAATAAATGAGATTGGAATGTAGGTAAAACTTTTGCATAAACTATTCCTGTTATATTGTAAAGTTGTTTGGAACTACTGTGAATTAAAAAATTAAAATTTGAAATGTACTAGCTTTGGAAATGACGTCAACAATCCTATAAGTAGCAGAAGTAGGAAATAGGAAAAGCATGTGAGTTTTAATTTTTTGTCTTTTGTGTAATTGTAATTACAGGGAAAGCTCGATTGCGTGTAAGTATTGAGTCATCATGAGTGTGGGAAGGTTAGAGAGAGATTTGTGTATGAGAGATAGGAATATATTAAAATTTAGAGTTGAAGGTAATGATGGGAAGATGTTTTCACCAAAAAGGTGTGAAACATCTGACAGTAATTGTAGAAGGGACGCCTTGGTTCCAAAACTGAGGGCAGCTCGTGCCAGTAGTTAGAGAGAGAAAATATAAATTATAATTCATCTTCTTCATTCAAATGTTTATCAATATCAAAAAAACTGAAGAAGAGTGGGAAAGAAAAGAGAAAAAATTATAGAGATTTACGTGAGAGATTATACGAGAGTATTCATCGATCAAGGCGAGAAAAAGTTACAGAGACAGAAGCACGACAGTGGTTGTACAACAGCGTTGTGAAGGAAGGATTTGGCGCTGCTTCGGATTCGTATTCAGACGTTGAAGGTTAGTAAATGATTTATGATTTTGTGAATGTGCGTTTGAAAGTTTTTTTTTGTAGATTTTAAAATTTGAAAAATTGTTGTTTATAGTAATTCTATAACAATCTATTTTATTTCGTGTAAAAATAGACGTATATGTATGATGTATCTATGGTAGGTATGTGCATGGATGCTTATAGATAAAAGATAATGATAGAATACCTGGACCTGTATGTAGGTCGAGCGTGAGGAATTCGTTTATCGAATCAAATCTCATCCTTAAGTTGATCATTGGGACGAAGACTTCAATTGATATGGAGACGTCGACCTATGGTCGTACTATTGAGTCTGAACATGTAGAACCTGTTAATGTAGAGTCTGAGGGGGAGGACGAAGTAGTACTTGTTCAATTTCCAGCCTTTCCTGGTAAATTGGTATCGTACCCTCTGAACTCTGATGTGTTTAGAGAGTTTTGTAAATTTAAAGCTCTTGTAGGTGGGAGATGGGGTAACGTGGTAGAATATGCTGGTAGGCAGTTCAGAGGTTGTACTGTATCATCTGGGGAAGAGCATTTCTTTTTGCTGCCTGACTTAGAAAAGGATAAATTAGATAGGGGAGTGGATGAGTTGATCTCCCTTGAGTATTTTGATGAGAATGTCCATGGCGACCTGGACGAGGGTTTTCTGTGTTATCTGTATCAGTTAGAGTATGGATTGAGTTTGCCCCTTAACAATCTTGCAAAAGGTATAATGAATATTATAGGGGCTTATCCTGCCCAACTGAATGGGAACATGTGGGAGATGATCATTGTTTGTGAGAGTTTGAATAGGTTGTGGGAGGAGAATGAGGAGGAGAGGAGAATAACTCCTGAGAACATTTTGCAGTACTATGTTGTGAAAGATTAGACATCGTCTGGAGGTACATATTTTTGTTTGAGCTCGTCTCGACTTGTTTTCTTCGATCTGAGTTCAGGAGGTCGAGTTTGGAATGACAATGTGATATGGATGAAGGGTGATTACCTTCAGAGAAAGAATGAATAAACAAAATAACTTATGTATAGAACTGTGAAGAAAAGTAAGTAATAATGTATAATATCGAACTGCTGTAATCAAAGGTTGTTATGTGGTCTGATAATGTGTTGTGCTTGTTTTACAGGTCCCCGGTCAAAGGTGACAAAGAAGGAGTCAGTGTTAGATATTGTTGCTCGAGAAGGGGTTGAGCTCAAGGTAGTTCTATAAGAGCTCGGATAGGAATAAAAGATCTAACAGTAAGCCATAGAAGGTGCAAAAGTCTCAGGCGAAGAGACAAATGACAGGGGTTGGAACAAGCAAGAAGAGAGGGTTGATGGGGAGAAGTGTCTAGTTTTGCCAAAGGCTACTAATATGTATTTTGTGAATGTGTCTGAAGCTACCACGTCGAGCAAGCTAGCTCTAAAATTCCCAAAGAAGAAAACTGGGAAGCGTGGCTCGGCCTTTGGAACTGCGGGGAGCGATGAGGTCGAGGTGGCGGCAAAAAAGAGGAAGGTAGATCTTCATGCTAAAGTGATGGGGGTGAAGGTCGTGGAAAGCCGACCTGCTGAGGAAGGTGAGCTGCAAGCTGTAGTGGACAGGGTGAGGCTTGTAGCTCGCAAGGGTGCTGAAGAAATGAGTGCCTCTCCACAGTTGGAGTTGAGCAAAATAGTAAGTTTTGATGACTTATTTATTGTTTGCATTTGATTCGAGCTGAAAAATATGTTTGATTTATTGTAGACTGCTCGCTTGTTGTAGGGGATCTGCCTCGGGGTCGAGGAAGGAAAAGCTGAGTCCGAAAACGGGAAAGTTGAGCTCGAGAAGAAGGCTGCTCGACTCGAGTCGGATTTGACTTTGGAGGGGAAGTGTTTGGATGCTGCGAAGGCTGCGCAGGAGGTGCTAATTAGCGAGCTGACAGAGGAGGCTCAAAAGAACCTGGATGATGTCATAGTTTAGCGAGACAGACTTGGGTACCATCTGCTTGCAGTGGGGTATTCAAAAGCTGACTTCAAAGCCATTATGGCTGGTACCTACGTCAAAGAGGATGAAGGGGAAGATGAGGCTCCTGCTGATGGTATGGTAACTGGGTTGGATATTGTCTCTCCCAGGACTGATCTAGAGAATCGGGGGAGGACAATGAGAAGGTAGAGTGAACTTGTTGTAGTTTGGCTGTGTGTAGTTTGGAAAACTGTATTTGTATTGAATATTGCTTTGTAGGATAGATTTGTGATAGGCTAAGAGATGTTCATAAACATTGTTTAAAGGAACTTAAGGATATGGACCTCAGAATTGAGGAGTTAGAGAATGAGCTTGCTAAGGAGAAAGATGCTCAGCGTCTCTGTTGACTTCGTAAGCAGAGCTACAGGTTAGAGAAGAGAAAGAAATATTTGACTTGTATGCTGCATTACTTTAGAGCTACAAAGTAAAAAAAATTAACAAATAAAAACAAACCTGAAATGTATTAGAAGTTTAGGGGTGATGGTAATCAAATGTGTCCAGATAATACCAACGTGTTTAGAAAATCAGAAGATAGAAAATGTGTACCTTGAAATTAGATGTAGATTTATTGCCAACAAATTGAGATCATACTTCGACCTTAAGTTTAGAAGTAGTCTCACAACAATAGACTATTAGAAAATAGAAATATGTTAGAATCTTAAAAGTCACCTGCATTATAATTTGATTGTAGTTGTGTAATGTTGTCGATTCAAACTTGATATATTGTATCTATGATATAGGTCGAATTGGAGACTATTCGCTCGAGTGAACAATAGACGCTCCAATATAACCATGAGTTTACAGAGGAGTTTGATAGAATTAGGTAGGCATATGAAGATAGGGAGGATCAACATGTCAAAGTGCAGATCCGGCTTGTCGAGGAAACAAAAACTATGGATGACCTGAGCTGGAAGATCGAAAGGAAAGACACCGAAATAGTAAAGGTGCAAAAAGAGCTCGCGGAGTCGAAGGACAAGTCAGCGGAGCTTAGAAACAGGATAAGTGTGTTGACGGTGAAGAGTTAAGCGGTGGACTTCGCTGCATACCGTATCAAGTCACTAGAAGTGTCAGATAAATCATTACAAGATTTTGTGGATGGTCAAATGACTAGAAAAATTGACGAGCTTGAGAAATCTCGAGTTGATCGAGCAAATTCTGCAAGTACTGCTGCAGAGTTGAGAAACAATTTGACTAGGAAGGATAATGAGCTTCAAAAAATTTGAGCGGATCTAGTTCGTTCTGAAGAAGTAGCAGATCAATTGAGTGAGGCTTTGCCTGCTAAGGACATGGATTTCTGTATGATTTAAAGACGATGTGATGAATTGCATGAGAGGGTGGCCCAATTGAAGGTAGATTTGGATGTGGCCAATGCATGTGTTAAGAAGGCCGAGGCTGGAGAGTGGTCAAAGAACATAAATGGCGATGCTGGGGTCTTTATTGCAAAAGGGGACGTGGTTAACCTATCAGCTCGAATTAGAGAGCTGGAGGCAGATGTAGTTCGAATTCAGGCTCATGTGCAGAGAGGAAATAAATATTTAAGGGCGAGCCAAGATAAGTTGGATATTACTCTGCGCAAAGAGCAAGAGTTAGAGGGGGTGATTAGGGGGAAGGATCAACTATTGAGGAAGAAGGATGATTTACTGAAGAAGGTTTCTGCTTGGGGCAATAAAGGGAATGCCAGGGAGCTTGAGGAACTTTGTGCTCAGGTGGCAGAGTTGAGGACAACGATTGAGGCAGAGTCAGATAAGGCAACAAAAAATATAAAATAGCACAATGAGATTTATGTCACACTCAGAAAAACACATGGAGTGGCAAAATGAACGGTAAAAAAACTTGAAAGATCGTCACCAGAGATTATAAACACATTTTTCTGAGGTAGTTATGCTTAATCGAAACTCTTCTATCCAAGAAATATTTCGCTCACATGAGCTAATGGCTATTATTGCCTATTTTGTAGAAGAAGTAAGAAGGCTTGAGTTTGAGGGGGATACCTTGCACGATTGTCTATCGTTCCGAGGATGTATATGTAAAGCCGATATAGATCGAGGAAATTGTATGAATACCATGGAAATGGAGCTAGGCTTTCGACCTGTTGAGTTGGTAGAGTAAGACATAATTATTGCAGCTACTCGAGCTCCATATTTTATGGCTGAATGCCCTCTTGTTGTAAGGGAAGGCGTAACTGGCCTCCCATTAGTAGGGAATAATCTTTAGAAGTGGCTTGTAGAAGTAACCTGTAGTTACAGACATATTGAGAGATGAAAGTTAGTTTTACATTTGCTTTATCTTATGTCTATTAGAAATCTTTGATTGAAAACTAGTATTTCTTTTGTTTTAATGGCATATATATGTATAGATGGGCGATTAAAAGCTAGTATTACCTTTGCTTTAATCAATGTATTGAGTTCGATTGAAAGCTAGTTTTACCTTTGCTTTAATATGTTAGATGGGTGATTAAAATCTAGTATTATTTTTGCTTTAATCAATGTATATAGGGCGATTAAAAGCTAGTTTTGCCTTTGCTTTAATATGCTAGATGGGTGATTGAAAGCTAGTATTACCTTTATTTTAATATGTGTATAAAAGTCGATTGAAAGCTAGTATTATTTTTACTTTAATCTATGAGATTTAATAGAATCTACGTAAGTAATGAGTAATGTGAAAAAAAAAACTTGGAAGTTTTCATTGAGTAGAATAGAATGTACACTGTATGGAGATTAAAATCTTACTTTTGGAATAGAAATAACAAGAATTTTGAAGTGGAGAAACCGGGGACTTAACGATAATATCGTTTTAGTCGTCTAGTATTCCATGGATTTGTGATTCGAACTCCTTGCTCTGTCATGAGATAGTATGATCCCAGACCAGTTTGACCGATGATAAGGAATTGACCTCCTAATTTTCTACAAGCTTCCCGACATGTGCTTCTTTTCGGTGTTGTGGGATCTCTCTAAGGACAAGATCATTGATTTGGAACACACGGCTGTGGAGTCTTTTGTTGTATGAGCTGGCCAACATATGGTGATATCGACCTAGGTAAGCAATAACGCCTTCCCTAGTTTCATCAATCCAATTTATATTGCAGGCCAATTCAAACTCATTTTCCTCATTGGTTAGCTCGTGATCTTTGATAAGATGGTGGTATTCTATTGGAATGATGGCCTTTGTACCATAAGCTGGGAGGAAAGGAGAACAACCAGTTGATTAATCTGGAGTGGTATGTACGCCAATAAGACGTGTGGAAGTTCCCGTATCCAATTTTTAATTTTTTGTGATTAAAGCCTTTTTTGAGCCCATCTACTATGGTTTTGTTGGTGATTTTGACTTGTTCATTGCCTTGAGGGTAGTATGAATTGGATGGTGAATAGATGATGTTGTGTTTGTTGAGGAAGGTGACGACTTTATCTCTAACGAATTGTGGCTCGTTATCGATCCGAATCAGGTGGGGGTACCCATCCTGGGTGATAATGTCCCAGATAAAAGAGATGACCTCTTCTTCTCTAGTTCGACAGAGAAGAATTGCTTCTACCCATTTCGTAAAATAATCTGTTGCTACGAGTAGGAATCGGCGGTTACCTGGAGTATTGGGAAATTCTCCGACGAGATCGAGCGCCCACCGCTTGAATGGCCAGAACACCTTGCTTGCATGTAGTTCGAGTGCAGGGGTGCAAATCATGTGTCTATGTCGTTGACATGCATGCGTCGCATTTACGTGAGTACTCTTCTGCTTACTTTGAGCATTCCTGGCCAGAATACTCATTGTGTGATTGCTCTATTTGCTAGTAATCGACCTACGGCATGGGCGCCACAAGTTCCTTCATGTAATTCTTTGAGCATCCTATCTACTTTCTTCTTCGAGAGGCATTTAAGATAAGGCCTTATGACTGATCGACGGTATAGATGACCGTTCTAAACTGTGTAACGCTTCAAGTTTTTGATCAATTGTCTACACTCTTTCAGATCTGCTGGAAGGGGTCCATCGTATTCGTTCTTCAGGCTGAGATAGGCAACAAAGGGCTTTCGCCAATCGTCTTCCTCCTCTTCGTCGCCGCCAGTGTTGATCGTGCATAATGAATGGAGATCAATATTGGGGGTGGATATCACTTTGATTTGGAGATATCGTGCTTCTGTACCCAAGACCCCGGCGAGATAAGCCAAGGAATCGGCGTGTCTATTTTTACCTTGAGTGAGATAATCGAGAGTTGTTTTCGCAAATCTGCTCATCCTATCGGCGATGATGGCTGCCTATTCGATCATCTTCACATTCTTCTTGTATTGATCTAAGTAATGGCAGACGATGAGTAAAGAGTCTGTGTAGACGAAGAACTCTGGGATGCCAAGATCGAGTGCGAGGTCGAGTCCATGAATTAGAGCTTCGTATTCTGTGACATTGTTGGAGGCTTCGAAATTCAAGCGGATTGATTTCTCGATTCTGTCGTTGGAAGGGATAATTAATACGATTCTAATTTCTGACCCTGCGGGTCCTGCTGAACCATATGTAAGAAGTATATATCTGGAAATGGCTTTACTGGTAGCCCCTCGAGGCTTTAATATTTCTCGTGCAAAAACTCTGGAGTTCGCCGGAACCTGATCACCATCTCTGGTCTGGGGAGCCTGTTGAGTTTCCTGTAAAGCTTGTAATACAGTTTGTATAGTTGTCATATGTTTTTCATGTCTTTTGAACGCTGTCAAACAAGCTTGTCGTTCGACTTTGATCTCTTTTTCGCGGAGCTCAAAATCTAGAATTAACCGACGCTCGAGCTCATTACATTTTTCTATCTCGGCGGTGGAGATTTGCCCGTAATTCTGTAAGCTGTTCCGGCTCAATTGAAAGATCAAGCTGGATTCTTGTTATTGGTCGCCTGGAAGTGACCATGATTGGAAATGGATAATAGAGTGAATGTATGCCTTAAGGTATCTTGGAAATGTCATCTTTCCCATAGACAATACTAAATATAATGGCCTAATTCCGTAGCTCGAAATAGCTTTGAAAATTAGATCTTATACCAAATATACCTGTGACAAAAATTAATGCAAAACAAGAAATGATATAGGTGATTTAGCGTGAAAAACCTTTGAATAGGTAAAAAACCACAACCTCGAATTAAGGGTTTAGTAACTGTAACTTTTATTGCTTGAGGCAGACATCTTATTACAAGTGATCTCTCAAACTAGAAATGTTTGATCTTGTAAATAAGAAGTTTTGTAATATTTAGAATCTAGAAATTCCTGTGTGAAAGTCTAAATAATCTGGTTTTTCTTGGTCCCTATCTCCTATGAAACTTTTTCTTTATATAGGCCTTACCCGCAGCTCGTTGTCGTGTTGAAGCACGTTCTCCGAATAATGAGGTAAGTGGTAGTTGACTATGTAACTGTTGAGTTCGTGGGAGACAGGTGTCTTTGACTTGTTCATACTCTTCTATTGTGCTCAAACCACGTTCTTTATCAGTTCGTGGTCTAGGTGTCAATGCTGACTATTCATGTCACGTGTACGAAATGCGTGAGTCTGATATTGAGGTAGTTTGATTTTGGACTAGGTCGAAGTTAGGGCCCTTCCAGGTTCTATAATGGAGACACAGGGGAGGTCAAACTAAGTGTGCCGATGAATTTGTATTTGTGTAAACTTTTCCGACCTAGCGATTACCATTTTTTAACATTTTAGGAGAGAACCCTGACTTGGAAAAACTGCGGAAATTTGTTATAAGACTAGCGCGTTTATGGGCGCTGTTGTATTTGAAATGTGTTATTATGAAAACTCAAATTTTATGACCTTGGCATCATCATGCACTAATGAGAAAGATAATAGTACTTGGATATATATGAATATATAGTGTTCCATACGCGTTAATTAGTGCTTCATACTGTGATCGTGTGATCAATTGGTTTTTAGAGAGCTCAATGGGGTACTCTTTTAATCCACTTTTAAAAGGCGAAAACGAGTGTACTTAATTCGTTTTGTGTCATCTTTCATTAGGTCCAAAGGACGAGTTGAACTCTTCCTTTGCTCCTTAGTTCATTTGAAGGGACTAAGTTTATGTTTGTTTTCTCTTTACTGTGGAGTTCAATCCACGTTGAGGGTACGAGCGCATGGTTTATATTTTTGATTGTTACCTAAATTCAAACACAACTGAATTCGACTAAACTTGATTTTCTTTCACTTCAAGAGGTTTAGGTTTATAAAGTCAACGAGTTTCATGGACAAAGCTATTTGATCTCCATGTCCTACAGTAAGTGGTAATTTCACCATTATGCTCGATGTAATAAATTTTCCTGGCGTGTGCTAGATTCAGATAATGCAACTTAAATGTATATGTTCCTCCTCGTGCAAGTATTAATTATAAATTAAAATCATTGCTTCTGCTTCCATATTTTGGGACATTTGGAACTCTTGATGTGCTTGAAGGTATGATGAGGTTGGCATATATGAGTGAGAGCAAGCATATGATAGACAAGGTAACTATTGGGCTCTTGGCTCAGTGTGGTTGTGAAATTCCACCAAGAGAGGCATTGTTGGTTCGAAACACGATGGGGTTGGAAACTCAGGGTTACGGTTTTATAGGGATATGGATCCCTATCTAAAACCGGCCTGCCTTGCATAAAGACAAGATAACTCTATTGTTTAGATGGATGTTTCCTCCAAATTTAAGTTCTCTATAAAGACTTGGATCAATTTTATTTTGAGAAGTCATTCGCTAAGTCACCCCATGTTTGGGGTCTCAAGTTGTGTTTAAGCCTTTAAACCAATTTTTTTTCTTCTTTTCTTTTTGGTTCTCAGGCAAAAAAATAAGTAGAATTCTTTCATGAAGCCCTGTGCCACTGCACACCTCGCACACCACAAGGAGTGGCCCTGGACAAAGCCCTGGTTACTAAAATGGGTATGAACAATGCAAGATTGTAATATTTGGCACTCTATTACAACAACAACGATACTCTCGGGCTTGGTGTTGGGTCCCGTAAGCCGACACCTTAAGTCCTTAACCTAACCCATCCCAGCCCTAACTCAAATAGGGCTAGACATTTTAAACCCAGGGCCAAAAGTTGGGTCGGCTTAAACCCAACAGGGTCAAAACCTAGTGGTGGAAACTTCTCCCGCCACTAAAGCATGACATTTGAAAAATAAAGAGACTGTATGTGAAGATGAAACATTGGCTAATAGTGAACTACTCTGCATCTTTTTGCTCAAACAATGTAAAACCCTCACCGATTTAAACCAAATACACGCTTTCGCAACCACAACCGTGAAGGAATTTGATGAGAACTTTCACACAACAAACATAAATTTCATTGATCAAGTAGAGAAGAAGAAATTAATTTTTTTCAATTAGTTATACCATCTGTTAGATGAAATTGGTGGTGTTAGTTAATTTGATTGCTTATAAGAACAAGTATGTAGTGTTAAGCCAACATTACATTTCATAAGTGCAATATACAAGGGTATTTCAAAAATGCATGTTCGTTGTAGTGTGAAACATCTATAAATGTAGGATGTATGGAGCAAACCTTACCTTTGTATCATTGTAGTGCCGGAGACACGTGCTCGGCAATATAAATAGCGCCGAAGGCGTGTTGACGCTGTTGTCGTGACTCGGTCACGGGAAGCGTCGAAGGCGTGTCGACGTTATTGTCGTGGCAAGCCACGAGTAGTACTAGTCTATATATTATCCAAGAAGGGTGTTTTTCGTATAGACAAATTTGACCACAACAGAAAGACAAAGAGGGGCTGAGATTTAATGATAAGACGAGATGGATGGACGAGATCTTTTTACCTATTAGTAGAGAAAGGGTATTTTAGGCAAAATGTGTCAAAGGGTAATTTAGTCTAAACCATGAATAGCTAAAGAACCGATCATCCTGACTCTCTCTTTCTCATCACGTCTCTTTCTCTTTCTCTCTCTCTCTCTAGTCGTATATCGCATCGCTGCATCTCGGGAGTCTATCTCTTTTCAATAATTAACTACCTCAAGTCACTTCTCTCCTAAGCACTTATTCTCTCTAGCAGTTCAAGGGTTTTAATTATTAATTTTTGATGTACGAATCGATTGTGATTGTGGAAATGATTTGGGATTAAAAGTTAGGATGCATACTACTAAATTCATCGCAATTTCAGTTTGATTTAGGTATTTGGATTGGAGTGTTATAACCCATGAACTCAGCTTCCTATAGGCGCATTTATGAGGGATACAATTTATCATTCAAAATGAATGTAATATGGATATGCTGATTTACCAAGGGAAAAACAAATTAAAAAGTACCAATCACACATGGGAAACAATGTTAGTTATAGAAGAAAACATTTGAGGGAGTGAAGTAGATATGGCAGACATTTGGAATTTCATAATGTTATTTTTAGTCATGAATTATCGGAGCTTGAATGTGTTTAACGATGCTCATATGGGAAAGGTCACCGGTTTTCAACACTATGTTTTCCTTGAGCATAAATTAATGTTTCAATTTAAGAATCAGATTTTTGTTGTACAAATAATGGAGTACGAATCCACAGGTACACGCAAGACGCTGCTTAGACAGCGATCACATTGAACAAGGCTTGCCTGAAGAAATGTCGTTATGATTTTGAAGTATACCGACGATCGATATACTTCTTTATACTGTCATCAAAAAGTCATCAATACATCTTTTGGTGTATGAAAGCATGTCTTTATACTGTTATATTGTGAAGGCACGTCACTGTAATACAGATAACACTGAAGGCGCGTCGACATATTTACCGTGGCGAACCACGGGTAGTACTAAGCCCGACTCTCTTTCTCCCATCATGTCTCTCTCTCTCCCAAAGCTGTCTCTCCATCTCTGAAGTACCTTTTTATAATCTTTATGAAACACCTCTATTTCGATGTTTTGTGGCGGTGATTCTCTACCTACGATTTTCTCTTCCTCCAATCGAAAAATACCCATGATTCATGGTTGCAACAAGTTACTTCATCCCCGCTTTCTTTCTTTGACAAGAATGGTTGCAATCACCGATCAAATCCAAAACCAAACTTTTGGATGGAAATTTTTACAGGTAACTTTTATTATCAGATTATTGTTGTAGATTATTTATATTTAAAATTGCTCAAATTACTTTAGTATGGTGCAAATTATCCCTAAAACTCAATAATCCAATCCAATCTAATTTGATTTTTGTTTTAATTCAAATTATAGGTTTGTTTTATTTAGTGATCATGATTCATACCAAAGGTAATTTGCTATGATTTAAACTCTCTCTCAATGCATTTAGGGTTTTGTTTAGTACTGCATTAAACACTTAAATGTTGGTTTATACTTCATAGTTAACAATAAAATTTAAGAATTTAAGGAAGTTCAACAAAGATAGATTCATTGGTGAGGAGACATGGGACACTGCAGATACATCAATTTTTTTTCCAATGGTATGTCCTTTGCTCAATGCTCATAACCTCTTGCTTCTACATACTATAGAATCATCAATATAATGGTTTTATTTTTCTGCCTACGAAGATTAAATTCTTTGATTTTTGTTTGGTAAATTCAATCATAAAAAAATATTACGTTTCTTACATATTTCATTTTCTCTCTCCTGTTTAAGTTGGATTGATTGGCACGAATCATTTGAAGTTGAAACATTTGAGGATGATGGGTTTGCTTTTGAAGAGTGCAGATAGAGGGTGGGACAACATGTTCTTAAGATAATGGTAGGAATAAATACTTCTATTTGTAGGTATTTTTCCCTAAATATTTGAAACTGTAGTACATTTAGAATCTGTCGTCAGTATGCTTACCCATTCGGTACATGGATTTTAGTGTTGAAGGCACGTTAATGAACAATTTTGTAGCACCGAAGGCACGTTGACATTCATCGTTGCGAGCCACGGGTAGTACTAGATGTTCTCTACAACACTACACACAAAACTCTCTAACTCTTTACATTCAAAACTCACATTAGGCCTATTAATAGCCTTAACATACTAAAATAAATACATGAATCTTAATGCAACATAAAAACATTAAACACTTAATTAAACTGACTCTTGGACTTTGTAATCACAAGAAAAACTCTTCGAATTCCGTAACCGTTCCTTTAGAAATTCCATAACCAACTCCAACAAGTCATGCTTAGTTATATCTCCAATATCATCCCTTAAGCAAGACTTGGGAAAACTCCAAGCATATCTTTGAACTTGACAAAACTCTCATGCTTCAACGCCTTTGTAAAAATGTCCGCCACTTGATCTTGAGTTTTGCAATAGACAATCTTTATTTCTCATTCTTTAACCAAGTCTCGAATGAAATGATATGTGATCCTTATGTGTTTTCTTTTGCTATGAAACATCGATTTTCTTGTAAGACCAATAGTCAAACTATTATCGCAAAGTAATATAGTCTTACCATCTTGAGAATGCTTGAAATCCTTTAACATCCACCTTAACGAAATGGCTTGACAACCCGCCGAAGCAAATGAAATATACTTCACTTCCGTTGTGGAAAGAACCATCACCACTTGTTTCTTGGAAGCCCTTGAAATTGTACTCAAACCAAGATTAAAAATACAATCGAAAGTGCTCTTGCTATTATTAATGTTTATGTAGGGGACTTGAGCCCCCATTTTACTGATATTGTCCCCACATTGACCACCTAGTATGGACTAGGTGTAGGGCTTTATCTAAAAAGTCCTTAATGCAATTTAGAACATCATATCTCTTTATATCCTTGTGCTGGGCCACATCTTTAAACAATGTGGGACTAACTTTGTTCCACCGATCTTAACAGTTTCCACCCCAATCGCTATCATAATAACCAACCAATGTTGGTTCTTTGACAGTATCATAATTTATTCCATAGTCAATGGTACCACAAACATACCTCAAAATTCTTTTACCGGCCGCCCAATGACATTGCTTTGGTGATTCCGTGAAACAACTTATCATACTAACCGTAAACATAATATCTGGCCTTGTTGCGGTTAAATACGTAAGACTACCAACAAGACTTCTATAAAGTTTTCCATCAACGATCTCATTGTCATCATCTTTGCTTGATTTCAAACCAATTTCCATGGGAGTCCTAAAAGGTTTAGCATTATGTAACTTGAATTTCTTCAACAAATCCATGACATACTTCCTTTGAGATATGAAAATTCCTTTGATATAGTAAATCATAATCGAATCGAGAGTAACCTAATTTGATGAATATTATGAAGAACACACAAATTTGTGGGAGAATTTCCCTTTTAGAGCTTCAATTGCTTAATTGATTTGATTACTGTAACACCCCAGCTAAACGGGTATTGGAAAGGCGCCTAACCCATTAGCAATAATGGTAGTACTAATGGTTTAGTCCCACATCACTTAAGATCCTACCAGGTGTATGGTCCTTAAGTTAAGATTTCTTCTACATTTTACCGAGGCCTTTTCTTAAGAAGAAAAATCCTACAATACAGGAGATCCGTAGTAGTTAAATGGGGATAATATCGGTGCTCGTAGAGTGGGGTCGTGAAAAAATGGTTTTAGAGCCGGGGACAGCTCGATCTTAATGGTGGGTAGACTATAACACCCCGGCTGAGTGGGTATTGGAAAGGTGCCTAGCCCATTAGCGGTGATGGTAGCACCAATGGTTTAGTCTCGCATCGCTTAAGATCTTGTCAGGTGTATGGTCATTAAGTTAAGATTTTACTCTATATTTCACCAGGGACTTTTCATAGGAAGAAAAATCCTATACTATAGGAGATCCGCAGTGGTTAAGTGGGGACAATATCGGTGCTCGTAGAGTGAGGTCATGTCAATTATAATCGAATTACTCTTAAAAAACCTCAAGTCTCTCTTCTAAAACTTGGATTAATCTAACATCATCCTCTCTTGCCTAGCCTTACCCCTTTATGCGGGTTACAAGTTTTTAGTTACCAAACTAGGACAATTATGACCTTAAATGCCTAAAACAATAGGCTGAATCGTGCCTCTGTTCGAGCAGAATAAGCCTTTGTTCAAACAGAAAAAAGTGTATTCGAACAGATTAAATGTCTATTCGAATAAAATACTCAGACTTGTGTTTGCTCAAATAGACTTAAAAGTTTGTTCAAGCAAAATTGAGTGTATTCGAATAGACTAAAAGTTTGTTCGAGCAGAGCACTCAAACAGGTGTTTCTTCGAATAGAAATAAAACTCTATTCGAACAAAAAGGAGTATATTTGAATAGACATTTTTTAAATCCAGATCCTTCTGGATCATATAGATAGCATGCTTATATGGACATCTTTTAAATTTATTCTTCAAGAAGAAACCGTCGATTCGACTATACCACGCCCTCGGTGCTTGCTTTAAGCCATATAACGGGTATAATAAATTGTTATATACATGTTATGTAGATTTCTATATAACGGGTATAACAAACCGTTATAGTTTTTATCTACACAGTCCAAGCTACAACAAGCTCGCCATATGAAGTGGACGTCGTATCTACAACAATTCCTCTTGATTATCTAGTTTAAGAAGAGAATGGACAACAAAATATCTAAAATGTTATCTCGACCCTCATTATAAACTATTTTATTTTTGTTGGTAGCTATGGAGATACAACCTATTGTTTTGTCTAAGTATGTTAAAGGGTATAACAATGACAAGGAGCTCAGTTTAATTTACCAGAAGTTGATCAGTGTAATTTACCAAGCGGGTCGCTTATATTCCACTTATACTGGTTTGCTAAGAGCAGTGCTTATCCTAGCCTTGACGGACCGTGTTCCTACTTATCTCGCGATCATGATTTGAATATTATGTAAAATTTAGGAACGACATTTATCACCCAAAGGCTTGCCACAATATACATAAGCAATTGCCATTTTACCAAAAACGTTTTGCGGCATTTCAAGGAAAGCTTGCAAAATTATAATCTTGGTTATTAAAGTAGATATTTTTCATATCCTTAATAACATATCCAATGATAGATTTTCATGCTATTTCTGAGCATATTACAAAATTTTATCCTATCAAATGATAGTTTTGTATGATACTTGTGAGCCTTCTACAAAAATGATCCTGTACATTATCTCGGTATCTCGGGAACTTTTATGACATGATAAATATTCATCACAGTTCTGAGCCTATTTATACCCATGTAGGTAGACTCATTTTCAATCAAGATTACGTTGTTTGAGCTTAAGACATGGCTAGGTTAAATCACTCAATTTCTTTCTTCACTCTCACTATCCCGATTCTTCTATGTGTTTGTACTTGATCAGGTAAGTAATTCTTGTATGGTTACTACAAATAAATTTTTTTGCTTATAAATAATAAAAATGTTCAGGTTTTGTGTGTGTTAGATTTCTTCTAGTAATGTCCTCACAATTTTACGACCAAATATGATTTAGCAGATGTCTATGTTTCTACTATATTGCACGCTAATAGCTAATAGATAGATGTTTGAATTCGTCAAACGTACCATAATTAATAAAAACATTCATATAGGAAAATAACTATCAAGTATAGTTATGAATTGATATGTAGTTAGAAAGAAAGCTGAAGTTGTCATTTTCATTCCAGGATTAACGAAAACTGATGGAGAGCAATAGCATATTTTTTTAAAGGTAACAAGAGCGTATTAGGGGAACTTTAGTGTATCCAAGGAAGTTGTCATGTACGAGTAGTGGAGGTGGATAATAACTATTACCAGATGATGTAATTCCATTATTTGGTGGTAGAGGGTGAGCAACGTAGGGTGTGTCTTCATCTACTTGTAAAGGATGTCATTACTAAGGTAGACGAGGAGGCCGATGTTTTTGTCAGGAAGTACTACCACTATCATGTGAGTGATTGGGTTTTGTAAGTGGAGGCGATAGTAGAAGATTTATGTTACAACCATCTTCATTTTCTTGTGGAGGTGGTGGTTTCAGAGAAGGAAGATCTCTATTATAACCATCTTCATTTTCTTGCAGAAGTGGTGGTTTTTGAGAGTGCACGAAGCTGCTGGTACTCGTACTTGAAAATATTACCAATATTTGATAGTGAGTGTAAGCTGTAGAATTATATCTAAGAAGATATGTAACTCTCTATTCCGTGTAAAGCTCTCTATAGTGTACATTTTCGAGATAGTGAATTTTTTTGTTGTGGTATCAAACATCTTAAGCTCTAAATTAGGATATGAAGTTGATTATATCAAACTGTAGAATAGAGTATGGCTAGATCGAAATAAATATGTGATGAACTGTGTGAAGTATTTGTAATGGCGTGTTTTTCGAGTGGAAAACCTTCGCCAATACTTGTTCGTAAGGATAGTACAATAAAGAAGTATCAACCAAGATTTTACATGGAAAACTCAACAGAAACTGAGCAAAACCATGACCTCGAGGAGGATTTGGTATAAAATCTAATAGATGCTAGTTATTACAAGTCTCTCAGTGTTGCTTATGTTTAGGATAGAGTGTTGTCAGATGGGTGGTCCCTTAGAACTTATTCTTTGCCTGTATTTATAGCATATACATACAGTTTACAAAAAGAATGAAAAAGTCTCCTATTCCAGAGGTAGTGGGCTAACTTTACGGATCTCTAACAGTTCCTTCTTGGCTGGGCTATTACGGTTACTTTTGGTGTACCGAGGACTCATAGATCCTTCTAGAACGTTGGGCTGTCTTCGACTACAGAATATCTTCGATTACAGATTGTTGGCTTCATTCTTGTCGAATCTGGGGAATATGATACTACAATCGCCCCATTCTCGACAGAAGTACTTGTAGTTGTGTCGAGAAGAAAATCTGGAATCAGAAGAGGTTGTCGAAGGTTTGCAGAAGTTAACATATGTCATTACCGAGGTCAAGGGTATCTGTATTTGGTCAAGTTGTTTGCGAAGTAGAATTAATGATGTTCATTGAATGTAGGCAAAAATGATGGGTATAAATATGGGTTTTATTGAAGGTGGATAATGGTGTTTGGGTAATGAGGTCGCCTCAAGTATGGTTGATTGTTAAGTCCGGGGTTGAAGACAGTGATTTGTCGAATGAAATCTGGCATAGATTAAGAGATGAAAATGGGTTAAGTGATCGGAGTAGAGCAGCGAGGTGGGAACAAAGAACAAGCAGAAATGAGATGTTTCAGCTAGAAATAGTGGGAGCATCATGCGTATGTGAATGTAATGTTTGGGGTCAATTGTGGGGGTGAAGGGGTAACTGTCTTTAATGGCGATGAAGATACGAATTTGGGATGGGCGTCCAGAGATCTTGCCAAATGCGTGGGTGTGCTTGCAATTTTGTGTTGCCTTTTCCTGTAAAAGCGTTTCTTAGAAGTTCAGTGACTTTCGAGTCATTGAGCTTCGAGGACTTGAAAGAGGCTTTAATGTCCGATTCTGGTGAAAAAACAAAGAAAATAGTGACATGTCGAGGAAGTTAGCAATAGCAGTTAAATTGTAATGGAAATAAATATTAAGCATTATAGGTGAATATACTCGAAAGAGATAGATGTCGAATGTAGATATGAGTATGTAATCGAATGCAAGAGATATCGAATGTAAAAAATGAGCTGAAATAAATAAATATGTATTTGTGAATTTATTTGTTTGTGTTTCTGATCGAGTATCCAATATGATTACAATATGTGTGATAAAATTTTGTCGAATATTGGCAAGTGTATAAAGTCGAACGTGTATTATTTATGTCTAAATTGTGATGTACCTGTCAACTGTAGGGAAATAAAATTATATCTAAATGAAGTGTGAGTGAACAAAATTAAATCAACTGATGTCGAAAAGAACCCCTTAAATATAGGTATTTGCAAAAATATGATAAAATAAACGAATGTTAATGCAAAATGAATATGGCAAGATATTTTCCATTAGGTGATGGTATGAAGTATAAAGAAAATGAGGTATATCAGTTATTAGAAAAGATAGAGCGTACACTGACAGATATTAATGTGTATGTAGATATTCTTCAAGTGTTAGATGGTCTGAAGTATGAATGTAAAAGTTTATTAAGGGGTAGAAGATTAAGAGGCAAAGATGTCGAGAAAAAAATGTATGAAGCGTTGTATTTGAGGAACTGGACCATCACCAAGTGGTGCGACGAACAGTCACGTGAGGGCTATAAATATGTCAGAGGTAGGTGACTGTTCAAATCATTTGCAGAATGAATTTTTTTTTGAGGGAGACATCTATTGCTATTCGTTTTTGAAGTTGATAGATACAATTGCGAAGGAAGAGATTTGTGTGTTGATTGAAATGGCGAAGTTAGCAAAGGAATGGGATACCGAAGCTGTACGGCAACAAGGTTAGTTATTTTTATAATTTGTTTCATAAGGTGATGCATAGATTAGAGATGAGTAGATGACGTGCAATGAATTGGAAATGAATAAGAAACGTGCATAGAGAAGAATATAAATTGTACGTAGGTCTGTTAATTGAGATTATAAAATGTTTTGGTGGCGGTGAGTATGAGTTACGAGTTTTGGTAAAATGGAAAGGGATTGGGGAAGAGAGAAGGATTGAGGAAGGACGCTGTAAGTACGGCGCAGTGGGAGGAGATGGTTTTGAGGGAGCGAGATACGTGGAAAGAATTATGATTGTACGGTTATCGCCAGATTTTACGTCGGAGAACGAGAATTTGTAAAAATGGAAATAACTATTTTTGGAAGGAAAAGTTATAACGTCTTCAAGAAGCTATTTAAATTATCGTAAGTTCGATAAGAAAATAGTAATTAAAGAGTTTATCGAGGTTACTTTAGAAACTGAGATTAAACATCGAGAACTGAATAAATGGTTTTGAATAATAAAAAATTTATGTGAATTATATGATATGAATTAGATCGAGAACTATGTACTAGTAAAAATGTATATGATAGTAGCAGATGGGTAAGTGAATGTAGAGTGGGAGAGTTATCTCAGCAATCGAGATTTTATGAATATATAAACGTAAGAATATGTATATATGTATCACATATGAAAAATTCTAACTATGTTTTAAAATATGGAATCTGATTAACAGGTTCTTATAATGGCTGAACCCAATTTAAATGATGATAAAGATATATTTGCAAGTGTCAAAGATGTAGTCCCTTTGAAGATTGATGTGGGAATGTGTGTGCAACAATTGGGGGGGGGAGATACAGGGTAGGTTCGAGCAGTGCAGACACAGGGGATGGGGAACAGTTTAGGGTAGTTCCTAGGGTGCAGGAAGGAGTGGAGAAAGAAGTGATTGAGACTGGTGTAGATCATGAGCCTCAGGTGAGTGATCGAGAAGGGAGTGGGGATGGGGAAGAAGATGTCGAAGATGACGTAGAAGCTTGTTATGGTGAGGGTGTAGAGACCAAAGAAATATTAAGATTTAAAAAGAAATATGGTATCCCTGGTGATGTTAGATTAGAGAAGTATCAATACAAAATGATCGACCAGGATATACCTCTAGATGGTATTCTTGTTCATCGAGAACAGATAAAGAAATGACTAAAGTTACCCCTGAGGGCGGATCAGAAAAAGTTAATAAATTTCTTCGATTTAGCCCCGGGTCAATTCAATCCGAATGTATATGCCCTTTTTAGGGTATGTGGTGCGATAAATGGTAGACTGAAAGCCAGAGGGGAGGAGGAAATAATGGTAGATGATTTGTGTGTATACTACACGATGAAAACGAACCTGAAGTTAAAAGGGTATTGGTATTTGGCAAGGTTTTTGAAGAGACCGTTGTTTTACGATATGGTATCCACTGGAGGTCGATATACCGAAGACCGATTACTAGTTTATGGAAATTATAAGTTTAATCCTACAGATCCAGGGGAGTCATTTAAAAGAAAAGCGTTTCATTTAGGTCTGTGGTTAGGTAACTTAAATGTTTAAGCTTGATGAATTTTCATGTGATATGGGTTTGTGTAAATATTTTTGTCTGCTTTGTGTTTGCAGCGTTGAAGGAGATCGGGAAGAAAATTAAAGTAAATGAGAAGTTGTATAAGATAAGGGAAAGATTCTTTGCCAGGATCGACAACTTAGCAACGAATCAAGATCAGTTAAGTAAAATTTTTCAAGAAGCAGGATTAAAAAGGTCAAGAACAAAGGGTGCTGAAGTGTCAATTATCGGGGGAAAGATATTGGCGAAGAACCAAAGAGCTGCAGATTCAAGTTTGCCTCTGAACAATCCTTTATTGACAGGTTATAACGCAGATACTGAGATTAATGCGATGCTGGGGGAGTTTTTAGGTAAAAACAAGAGGAAAAGGAAGGTAAATTTGGGAAAAAATTTGTTGCTAAATCCAAAGAGAACTACCCGACAATAATCTTCCGAAGTTGTCGAAGGTACAAATAAATCTATTTTTGGGAGTGGGTTACCTCCATGAAGTTCGAGCAGTGTTATTCCTAAGAAGACTACTGTTGAGACTGCGAAGACGAGGTTAGGGGAAGAGTTTGAAAAGGAGATGGCGGAGATGATGGAAACTTTTTTTAAGGGGGCTGATACGTTAAGGAAAGAGATGGTGGACTGCATGGTAGGTATTGACAGTTTGGATACCTTTCTAGGCGAAGCACAGGGTAACTTGGCGAAGGTGAGAAATTTTAAAGCTTATGCTCGAATAAAAAGTTTGGTAAATCAAACAAATAATTATTATATAACTTTTGTGCAAATTAAGATTGTGATGAGTCAAGTAATAGAACGGGTGAAGGGTAGTGGTGATTTGGCCAACCGGTTGGTTGGGTACAGAAATATTGAGAAGGAGTTAACTACGGAGAATGCTAAGCTGAATGCGACGCTGAACAGGCATAAATTGGAAGCAAACAAAGCGAAGGACGCAGCATTGGCGGAGGCAAAAAAAGTGATGGAGAAGGAAAATAAAGAAGCCTTGGCATTGCAGATAGCTAAGTTCGAGAAAGAAGCTGATGATGTTCGAAGAGCAAAAGAGTTGGAGCAGAAGAAATTGCTCGAGGAATTTAAAACTCGGATGAATGAAGAAAAGCTACAAAGATGCCAAGAAGTGTAGATGCATTTTAAAGATCAGTTCGATGAGTCTGAAGAGAGAAAAATATATTATAAAGGAGTTGTTAAGGCTAGGGGGCTACCATGTGATGACAGTTCTGATGACGAGGTACCACAGACTTCGGATGTGCGTGGAGGAACTGAAGTTTTTGATAATGAAAAGATAATGGAGGTCGAAGGTCAGCTTCCCGGGGTCGTAGCAGATGTGCAGGTGCCCGAAGGTGCTGTGAATGAAGAGAAATCTCTTTCAGAAATGTTAAATTTGGGATAATAAATTTTTGGTTTTGGAAATATTGTAACAAATGGTCAGTGGGACCGAAAACAGTTTGAATTTTGTATGTGCAGGATATTTATGTTGGTTGAATGTTTTGATAATTAACAATTTTGTTTTAAAAATATGTTAAAGTAGTAAAGAGATCGATTGTTAGATAAATACTTGTAAAGTATAGATCGAGGATAATTTGAAATAGTAATAAAAATTGATTTGTCAGATAGATACTTGTAAAGTATAAGTCGAAGACAAACCAAAGTAGTAAAGAGGTCGATTGTTAGATAAATACTTGAAAAGTATAGATCAAAGACAAATCAAAGATAGTAAAAAGTTCGATTGTCAGATAGATACTTGTAAAGTATAGATCAAGGATAATTCGAAGTAGTAAAGAGTTCGATTGTCAGATAGATACTTGTAAAGTATAGAGCATAAACAAATCGAAGTTGTAAAGAGTTCGATTGTCCGATAGATACTTGTAAAGTATAGATCGAGGACAATTCAATGTAGTAAAGAGTTCAATTGTCAGATAGATACTTGTAAAGTATAGATTGAAGACAAATCGAAGTAGTAAAGAGTTCGATTGTCAAATAGATACTTGTAAAGTATAGATCGAGGACAATTCAAAGTAGTAAAGAGTTCGATTGTCAGATAGATACTTGTAAAGTATTGATCGAGGACAATTCGAAGTAGAAAGAAGGTAATGTAAAACAAATTATTTATTTTATTGGAAGTAAATGATTACAGGGTATCATCTGTAAAAGAGTTTAAGCTGAGCAGTATTCCATGGGTACTCAAGCTGAGCTTCATCTTCAGTCATAAACCAATAAGTGCCACTATCTATTTTATTGCATACAATATACGGTCTGTCCCAGTTTTCTTACAATTTTCCTGAGTTTTTAGGTCGGGTATGGTCTTGTATCCTTCGTAGGACAAGGTCAACATTACCAAATTTTCATTCTTGAACTCTCTTGTTGGATGATTATTTCAATGTATCATGGTAACGACCCATGTAGATAATGGTTTTGTCTCTAGTTTCCTCGATCCAGTTAAGGTTATAAAGGAGTCTGTGCTCATTATCTTTATCAGTAATTTTGTGTCGAGCACTGGGGTGATCGAGATCTGAGGGTATGACTGCTTCAGTACCGAAAGCTATCCTGAAAGGCGTACACCCTGTGGATACTTGAGGAGTGGTACGGTAAGCCCATAGTACACTGAGGAGTTCGTCGACCTATCTGCCTTTTTTGTCGTCGAGGCGTTTGCGTAAGCCAGACTTGATGCTTTTGTTAATGGCTTCAGCTTGTCCATTGCCTTGAGGGAAATATGGTGTGGAAGTTGTGAGCTGAATCTTGTATTTATGAAGGAAAGAAAGGACTTTAGCGCTGATAAACTATTTACCATTATCAGAACGTATCATTTGTGGACAACCAAACCGGGTAATGATGTTCTCCCAAAGGAATTTGAAGACCTCATTCTCATCAGTATGGCATAAGCAAACTGCTTCAACCCACTTGGTGAAGTAATCGGTGGCAGCCAAGATAAATTTTCTGTTTCCCGAGGTTGGATGGAAATGACCAATGAGATTGATTCCCCATCGTTTAAATGGCCAAAGGACATTACTAACATGTAAGTTGAGGACAGGACTCTTGATGCCATGAGCATAAATTTGGCATCTGTAGCATTTTCGAACAAAATCTTCACAGTCTTATCTCATTTTGGGCCAATAGAGTCCCTGTGTGAAAGCACGTTGAGCTAGTGATCTACCCGAAATGTATGCACCACAAATACCTTCGCGAAGTTCTTTAATTTGTATCATAGCCCGTTTCTGCGATATACAGTCAATATGTGGCCTCCCTCCAGTGAGTCGATATAATATACCATTTTAAACTGTGAATTAGGGGCACTTGGCTCGCAGAGTTTGAGCTTCTTCTTTGTTACTGGGGAGGATGTTAAAATTGAGGTATGCAGTAAATGGTTGTCTCCATTCTTCAAGGTCATCATCTTAGGTAACGGTCAAGTGGAGTGTGAACAAGATATCGAGGCTAGAGTGTTTGAGGATCTCGATGTCTAAAGATCATTTTCCACTGCCTCCGAGCATGGCGACAATGTAAGCTAAGGCATCGGCATGACGATTTTCTTGCCGAGGTAAATATGAGATGGTGGCATGCTTGAATTTCTTTATTTTGTCTTCGACCAGGGCAGCATAATCAACCATCTTGCCTATTATCCTAAAAGTTTTATTGTAATGATTGGCGACAAGTAAGGAGTCGACATAAACTGCTAAGTCTTCAGCTCCAACAGCAAGTACGAGATCAAGGCCGTGCCAGATGCCTTCATACTCTATTTCATTATTGGTGGCATAGAATTTGAGTTTAAGAGTTTTTTCTATGCGATGATTGGAAGGTGTGACGAGTACGATGCCAATTCTGGAACCTTTTGGTTCTGCTAATCCGTCTGCAAAAATTTGCCAACCAGAACTCTTGGACCATGCGTCTGGTTCGGCAATTGAGTCGTCAGTAAAAAAAAATTCAAGTTCTTCCCAATCGGGGTCTTCAACCAAAAAATCGGCCAAAAAGTCAGCCACTGCTTGCCCCTTGACTGATATTTGAGGTTCAAAAGAAATGTCATACTCACCAAGAAAATCAGACCACTGTTGAACTCGTCAAGATTTTTCTTTTTTGGATAGTACGAGTTTGAGAGGGTATTTTGTAATGACTTTGATGGGGTGAGCTTGGAAGTAGGGATGGGGTTTTTGAGAGCTATAAACCAGGGTGAGCAATTGCTTTTCTGTGGTAGTATATCACTATTTAGCAGGCATAAGAGTTTTACTGATAAAGTAAATAGGTTTCTCGATGCCTGCATCTTCTAGAATAAGAACAGAGTTGATGGAATCATTAGTTGTGGATAAGTACATGGTGAGTAATTCGCCATCAATGGGAGTACTCATTATAGGAGGACACCCCAAGTACCGTTTAATATCTTAAAATGCCAGTTCACAACCAGGAGTCCATAGAACTTCTTTTTACTGTTTGTTTGAAAGAGTTGTGGGGTTGCCATGAAGAAGAAGGTAAAAAAGTTTGCATCGATCAGATGACTTGGAGATGAATCTGTGAAGAACGGCTATCTTACCGGCAAATTTTTGAACATCTATTTTTGTTCGAGGAGATGGCATTGCCATGAGTGCTTTGATCTGAGCTGAATTGATTTTAATTCCTCGTTTGCTGACTAGATAATCCTAGAATTTTCTAGATGCGATGCCGAATTGACATTTCTCTGGGTTGAGGTTCATCTGGTATTGTCGAAGGATATCGAAGATAGTTCAGAGGCACTAGGGATGATCTGCTTTTTTTAGGCATTTATAAATCATATCATCGATATATACTTCCATGATGTGGCTGAGCTATTCTTTGAACATTTGAGTGACCAATCGTTGGTAAGTGGCGCCAGCATTCTTTAACCCAAAATGCATCACTGTGAAGCAGTAAAGTCATCTTTCAGTTATAAAAGTTAGTCTTTCCTGATCTTCTTCGGCGAGTGGAACTTGGTTGTATCCCAAGGCAGTATCCATCATAGAAAGAAGTTCATGTTCTGCGACTGAGTTGAGAAGTTGCGGAATCAGCGGTAGCAAAAAACTGTCCTTGGGTGTGAATTTTTTTGGTTCAGTGAAATTAGCACAAACTCTTATTTTGCCATTTTTCTTTGGTACGACGACAATATTGGAAACCCACTTTGGATATTTTTCTTCCCGAATAAAGGCAACGCGAAAGAGCTTATCAATTTCTTCGTTGACTGCATCTTAAAGTTGGATGACTGCCTTGCTATCTGGAAGGAGGTTGAGGTAGTAGCAAGCGATAGAAGGATTGATTCCAGGAATTTCTTGAAAAGTCTAGGCGAAGACATTAATGTTTTTCTTAAGGAACTGTATCATGGCTTCTTTTTCGTCGAGTGACAGCTGAGATCCAATAAGGTTGTGCGCCTGGGGCCATCGAGTTCTGCAGTGTCAATCACTTCAGCATCATGTTGCTCAAATGTGGGTGGTGGGTTAGACTATAGTTACTATGCCTTGAGGAGTTTTATTGTATGAAGGTTGATGGTGGTATTTTCGCACATGCGTGTGACTGCTTGGCTGCCCTTGATTTCATAGATTCCGTGATCTGTAGGAAAATATAGTGCTAAATGGTAAGTCGATGGTATCGCTTTGATCGAATGTAACCAGCTGCGTCCCAAAATGCCCAAATACTTTAACTCTGCATCGATGACAAGAAATTTAACGAATGTGGTTTCTGAACCTGCTTGAACGGGGAGAGTGATTTCTCTTGTGGTTGATTCTTTGGAACCATTGAAGCATGTGATTGTTGTTGTCGAAGCTTTGACGAAATCTGTAAGGCCTAAAACTTGGATTGCTCTTCGGAATAAGACGTCTGTGGCACTGCCGGTATCAATGAGATGTGTATGTAAGTAATCCTATCCCACTTTAAGCATAATAACGAGTGGGTCATCTTGGAAGAACCCGTTCTGAGAAGGTAATTTGTGGTGCACGATAACACTCGTCTCCCTTTATCGTTGGTAAGATAACGGAGAGGGTTATTGTCATTGGTGGCAGAATTGGGACAGGTCTATCCGGCTTGTCATCTCTTCTTTTAATGTTATCAGTATTTTTGGCAGGTGGCTTCGGTGTTGTTGTTGTGACTGTTCTTTGAGAAGGGGTCGAAGATACTTCTCGAGAATGTATGACAGAAGAGCTTTTCATCTTATCTTTCTTCAAGCGCTCCAGCTCGATGTAATTATTTACCACGTCAATCATTTTAGTAACCGTACGTGGCTTGTGTAGAGTAAGTTCTTTGCAAACCTTTGAGTCGATGTGCAGGGCAAAAGTAAACGCTGTAACCACGATTATGGGGTTTGAATTTCTAATCTTTCATGTTTCCTGCAGGAAACGTTTATCAAAACTTGCGAAGGTTTTATTAGCGCCTTGCTCGAAGTAAAATAAAGAGTCTACTGTGATTTCATGTTCCCTAGCATGAGCGTAGTTGGACTCGAATAGATTTTGTAATTGGATGAAAGAGGTGATGGGGGCTTCTTGTATAGTGTGGAACCATCAGAGTAGTTCTTCTTTTAGGCTCATGTTAAACAGTCGACAAAGCATGTGGTCGATCTTGGAGTACAATCCAACGACAGCTTTGAAATGTCGAGCATGTGTAAGTGGATCGGTAAGGCCTGCATACTGAATAAATTTGGCCATATGGAAGTTGTTTGGAATAGGCATATTCTTGAGATATGAAAAGATGGGGTTTGTTTCAATCCTGTCGAGCACAGATCGTCAGCCTGGGATATCATAGTTGATAGCTTAAATTATGTTGTTAAGGTCATCCATAATGATGAATTACTGCGGGGGAAGAGGTAAAGCTGCAACCTGAGGAATAAAGTTACCTTGTCCCTCTGGTCCCAATCGATCTCTGATGGGTCTTCTTTCTGGCAGAGGGGTCTGGTGACGTGTACATCGACTTCCTTGAGTTTTCGAGGCTGAAGAAGTTAGGTCAATATGTCGAGAGGCTCTATTAGTGTTTCCAAATCTGGATCGAGACATTCGTTGGCCGTCTTCCCTAGGCTGATCATCGCGTTGACCTGCTTTTGATCGATGTTCACTTCGAGCCAGTGGTGGCGATGCTTTGCGAGCTGTTATTCGATCTTGTGTTCTTCGTAATCTTTTCATTTCTTTTTGATGGGTTTGACTCTATTGATCCAGGGCTTTTCTGCGTTCGTCTCTCTCCGTTTATAGAGCTTGAGCGTGTACACGCTGATCTTCCAGAGTCTAGTTTTTTTCCAAAGCCTTTTGTTTTTGAAGTTCAAGAACCGCACCGTGCAGATCAAGAGCTCTTGGAATGTCTTGATCTCTTACGGTACTAAAATGGTTTCTCAAATTAATATTTATCATTTGGACGATGCTCGGGTTGGAAAAGGTAGAAAAAAGTTTGGTAATCTATCCACAGACGACACCAATTATATTAACATGTTTTCCAGGAGGAAATCCTTCGCTAATACTTGTTCGTAAGGATAGTACAATAAAGAAGTATCAACCAAAATTTTACCTGGAAAACTCAGTAGAAACTGGGAAAACCACGACCTCGAGGAAGATTTAGTATCAAATCTAGTAGATGCTAGTTATTACAAGTCTTTGAGTGTTACTTATGATTAAGATAGAGTGCTGTCAGATGCGTGGTCCCTTAGAACCTATTATCTACCTGTATTAATGGCATATACATGTAGTTTACAAAAAGAAAGAAAAAGTCACCTATTCCGGAGGTAGTGGGCGAACTTTACGGATCATTAACCGTTCCTTCTTGACCGGGCTACAACGGTTACTTTTGGTGTATCGAGGACTCATAGATCCTTCTAGCTTCTAGAACGTTGGGTTGTCTTTGGCTACAAAATATCTTTGATTACAGAGTGTTGGCTTCATTCTTTTCGAATCTAGGGAATATGATACTACAGTTATGTATTATGGGAAAGAAGTTTTTTAGAAATCTCTGTATCGAATTGATGAAGACATGTATTTTGTATGGAAAAAATAAGCAACCACAGCTCGAAGTGATTTGGATAAAAGTATCTTCTGAGGGGGAGAAATAAGGAAGCATTTTCTGAGTTGAGGGGGAGAAATAAGTATCTGTTTGTTAGGGCAGATAACTATGACAGCTGTGATGTTTATTAGGGAATATCTGAGCAACATTAAAAAATGGATTGGACGATATCAAACTTTATGCTTATAAATAAGGCTACAAATAAAAGTTTGGAATTAGTAAACATGGTGAAGACTCGTTTGCAGAGAGTTTATCATGTAAGAGAGGGGCGTATGGCGATAAAGGTCGCAGAAGGTCGTGAACACATAT
This sequence comes from Kingdonia uniflora, assembly GCA_014058105.1. Classification (NCBI taxonomy): domain Eukaryota; kingdom Viridiplantae; phylum Streptophyta; class Magnoliopsida; order Ranunculales; family Circaeasteraceae; genus Kingdonia; species Kingdonia uniflora. Next base: position 3,665,993 of record JACGCM010001854.1, read on the forward strand.
TTTGGCATCGTGGATATGAGGATGATCTGCCTATTTTTGTATTACTGCTCAAAGGTTTGACTGTAAGATAAAAAGATATTGAATTGGATTGACATTTTTGTAGAACATGTATTCCGAATTGAGTCAAAGATGAATGAAAAGGAAATGGAAAAATTAAAGATCGAGGCTTGCAGTCACTACAATTTCCTTAAGATAGATTTGTCCCTGCGTATGGCGCTTCACAGTTGGCGATGCCTATCTCCCAAGATACATCAATCGAATCATATAGACTTGAAGCACTCAAGTTGATATGCCTATTAAACTATCTGTAACTTCACTCTAAAAATGGAATCAAATTGAAAAGAGGAGGAATGAGATTCTGGGATTTTCTCTATGTATCAAACATATCAAGAACAATGATTTAAATAAAGGAGAAGGTATCATTTAGAAGTACCTGTAGACAGGGTTGCGTCCCAAGACACGCCTCTGAGAAGAGTTGTATCTTTTGAAGAGAAATTGTATATTTTATTCGAAGTGAATCTATTTATGTTCGAATACATTTCTAACTGTTAGATTTATTCGAATAGAATTATAATCTATTCGAAGAGATTCTTATTACCAGATTTATTCGAATAGAATAATAATTTATTCGAATACAATCTTATTTTTGAATAGACTTATAAAATAGTCCAAATGGGTTGGTTCGTGCGCGCAATCCCATGGGCGTTCCCATATAGCAAGCCTTCACATACTCGCCTCACACACTTGTGAGGGTACCATCTACTTACACATGTTATACATGTATAACCCAATATAAAGTGAAAATACTTTTTTCACTTATCCAATGTGGGACTAACAATAATCACCAAGTTTATATTCAAACCACAAAGAAAAAACATGCATTTTTTCCAACAATTTTTGGTGTGTTGTTATTCATGATATGATAACTGACCCTGAAGCTCGAAAGATTATTGTAAGAGATATTGCTCTAGATGAGATAGCTGATGAAGATGAGTTGATTAAGGGTGGCAAATTGATTAGATGTAGGGCTGTAGGACATTTGGGATATTTCAGATCTAACTACTTTTGAAAGATCGTTTGTATGGCACAGTTTGGAATATTGTAATGAGATAAAAGTTAAAATAAAAATATTGTTAAACTATGTGTATTTTTCTCCTTCTTATGTGGATTCGGTTTGGATTTTGAATTTTTGAATTTATTTGACTTGGAATTTTCATTGAAATGAGTATAAGTACTCTGGATCGTTTATAATTTTTTTTTGAAAATTGTGAGGATGAGATGAAAAGTGGCGTTTGAGTTTGAATTGTTTGTTGTAAGGAATTATGGATGTGGATAGGTATAAGATAAAAATGAGTAGAAGAGTGAAAAATATATTTAATGATAGGCGTGGTTGCAATGATGAAAGAGTGTATCTCTCCAAAAGGCGTGATAGGAGTGACAGGGACTGTGGAAAAGATGCCTCGGTTGAAAAATTGAGGACGGCTGACACGAGTCCCAATAACTGTTAGTAGTTTGAAAAGAAATATATAAATAACCCTTCCCTTTCTTTTTCAAAAAGTTTACGGAAAACAGCGAGACGAACGTCTTGAAAAAAAAAAAATGATTACAAAGTCATTGTAAAGAAAAACCCAGAATCATTCCTTTATTGTTAAGGAAATTGTGATCTTTAGGGTGGAGGAGAAGAATCGTTCCTTTACTGTTATTGTGGGTAAGGAGCAAACACTTGGTGTTCCTGATTCATCAACTGTCGAGGAAGGTTAGTGGTTCTTCATGAATATCTTATTTATGCTTGATATGAATCTCTGTGTATGTTTGTGATGATTCCCACATTTTTGCTTATTTTAAATTTTGAAAATGTTACTATATAGGGAAATTTTTGCTTCTGTACTGCTTGAGGAAAAAGTAGTTTTTAAAATTTGTTTTTCTTGTTTTTGTGATAAGTACTGGAGAGAGATGAAAATAATATATTGTTTGTTGTTTATATTGTCTATAATAAGAAAAAATAGAGAAATTGGCTGGAATACCTGGACCTGTATGTAGGTAGATGCGTGCGAAAGAATTGCGAAATACACGTCCTTCCTTTTCGAGCTTATTGTTCGAGATGGAGCCTTCCACCTCGGGTCGTTTGATTGATGATGAAAATGTAGGGCGTGAGGTTGCTAAATTTGTGGGGGGGGGGGGGGGGGGGGGGTGGGCGAGCTTATTAAGAATAGCTCAAATAATCTTACTCTAGATGTTGAGGGGGAGATCAACTCAAATGAGAGGAAAGGGGAGGAACAATTCGAGTTTCTAGACTTTCCTGGAAATCTCTATCGATATCCTTTAGAGGAAGATGTATTTAAGGAGTTCTATAAGTATAAACGTAGTATAGGTGGTAAATGGAGGGATGCGATGGAGTATGATGGAAGATATTTCTTGTTGCTTGACCTGGAGTATGAAAAAACTCGCAGGAAAATTCCAGAGGTCGTTTCCCTTTAGTAATTTAATAGGAATAGGGGAGGTGATTTGGATGAGGGTTTTCTACGTTATCTTATCCCATTCGAATATGGACCAGCCTTTAAGCAACCTCGCTAAAGGCATCATGAATTTGATCAAGGCATGTCTTGTTCAGCTGAATGGTAACATATGGGAGGTGATAAACGTTTGTGAGAATTTAAATAGAAGGAAAGCCTGTGAGGGGAATCAGAGAAGATTAACTCCTTCAGATGTTTTAAAGTATTATACTGTGAAATACTTCACTTCTACTGGGGGTGCATACTTATTTTCTAGCTCGGCCCGACCCCAACTTTTTGACCTTAATTTTGCTGAAAAAGTATGGAATGATAATTTAATTTGGGTAAAAGGTGAGTGTCTCTAGCGAGCTGACGAGGACTCCCTATCTCTTACATATAAAACTTTTAAGAAAAGTAAGAAAATCTTACTAACTTCAAGCTGTATCTGTTGTTAGTACTCTATTTGTTTATGAAAATATTGTATTATGTATACAGACCCTCATTCTAAAGTGAGGAAGGAAAAGTATTTGATCGATACAGTAGCCTGAGAGGGAGTCGAGTTGAAATCTATGTTGGGTGAACTTGAGATAAGTAGGTATAAGAGAGTTAACAGTAAACCTGCTAAAGTCCAGAAGTCACAGGCCAAGAGAAAAATTACTAGAGTAGGCCCATCTACTGGGATTAGGGTAGAATCATCTGCAGACATTGGTGCGCTGCCCATTTTGGTGAAAGCTATAACTTTGTCCTCTAGTAGAACAAGCTAAATAACATCTAAGAGGAGACTCTCAAAGGCTGATGGTTTAAAGTTTGTGACCGCAGAGAGCAGGGAGGTCAAGATGGTCTCAAAAAAGAGAAAAGTTGACAGTCCCCCGTCGGCGGTAGTGAACGAGGTGAAGGAATTGGTGGTGGAAGAAGAATTAGATGTGGAGCTAGTTGTGCTAGAAGAGAAGTTCAAGGCTATTGTTTTGGAGTAGGCAGAGGAATTTGGATCCTTAATTCATGTACAGCTTTGTAGGGTAAGTCAAAAAGTAATTGTCCTTATTGTAATTCGTTTGAGAAATCGTATATAGTGTTAATTTTTTTTGTATTAATATCCCGCATGTTGAAAGAGATCACCCTTGGGTGTTGAGAAGGGGAGGTCGGCACTGAAGCGGACTGTGGAGTTGGAGAAAGAATTTGCGGAGGAACGGGCCAAACTTGTAGAAGAGAAGGCGCGCTTGAGCTTGGAAATTGAGAGCCTGGGGGATTCATTCCAGGTAGCTATGGATCAGCTCAAACAGGAGGCAAAAAATAATATAAATAACGTGACTGCTGCTCGCAATAATCTCTGTCTGAGGCTTCATGAGGATGGTTACTCGGAGGCCAATATTGTGGCAATAATGGATGGGCGATCTTCGGATATTGGGGAGACCGATCAAGAGGATAATCTTGAAACTAACAGTACTCCCCAATAGATTGCTAAAGGTATGAATGCGGTCTCTGTGAGTACAGAGTTAGAGAACCAAGGAGGGTAGGTGAACAATAAGGTAAAGTAAGACAGTTGGGCAGAGTATCTGTTATTTTGGAAAGAGAGTACTCGTTGTTGTGACTATATCCAAAGTAAATTTATGAATTGTTTGATGATGTATTGATGCATAAAAATTGTTATTTGTAGGAATTTTAAGACTTGCGTTGTACAATTGAGGGCTTAAAGAAAGAGCTCAATAGGAAAAAAAAACTCTTTATACGCAGCATTTCTTCTGACTGCACGTACGAAGGTTTAGGCTAGAAAATATAGATAACTTAACATAAAATATTGGAGTGATTTATATGCAGCTCATTTTGGATGGGCTAAAGAGAAAATAGAGAAAGACGAAGTAGTTAGAAATGATAGGAGTAGGTACTTAAAATTTTAACCTTTCCTGCCTGGTAGTATTAGAGAAAATACACCCGAAGCAACCAAAGACTTAATGCAATTGACCCTTTTCTTAGAAGCTGAGATAGATAGTGAGAGAGGGTTAAAAGAGGCGTACCTTAAAATATTAGAAGATCATGGTATTCAGCCTGATATTAAGATTGTGAAGCTAAGGCCATTAGAGCGAGAAAGGTTTATAGCTTGAAGGTGAATGAAGTATCAGTTTGTTGTGGTGTGTCTATGATATATATAACTGACTGTAAGAAATGTGAGTGATGTATGCAAACTGCTGTATGTACAAACTTTTATATGAGAAATATATATTTGACTATTTTTAATATGTTGAATGTGAAATTGATCTGTTGTGCAGGCTGAGCTAGAAGATGTGGGATCATGTACAAAAGATATTATCAATTGCAATCACGAGTTTAAGCTTGAATTAGATTAGACCCACCAAGAACTTGAAGAGACTGTAGATCAGTATGTAAATTAGAGCTTAAGTTGATTAAGTCAGAAGCGACAGTCAGTGAGCTGAATAAGTAGATTGAGAATAAGGAAACTGAATTGGGAAAGATTCAGGGTAGGTGAGTTAGAGAGTGCTCAAAGTGAGGTGGAGAAGTTGAAGAGCACGTTAAAGAGATTAGAAGGAGATGTATTGATAGCTCGTGGGAGTTGGACAGAAGTAGTAGAGAAGTTGAAGGGAAATAGCAGAGATGTGGATCACGCTCAATATCATATAATAGGTTTAGAGGCAGAAACAACAAAATTAGAAAGGAATCTTAATAATGCCAGGGAGTAATTGTGGCAAAGGGAGGTCGAATTGGCTAGCGTACAAGCAGAGTTGGCGAGTACTGAAAATGAGGTAGAGAGGTTGAGTGACACTGTAAAGAGAAAGGAGGATAATGTTAAAAGTACGCAGAGTTATTATGATAAGATCGTTGAACGAGTAGAGAGATTAAAGGCCGAAATATCAAGTGCTCGTGGCAGTAAGACGGAGGTGATTGAGAGATTGAAGAAGAAACATAGGGAGGTGGACAATTTGAGGGAACAGCTGGGGAAGAAAAATCATGAAGTAAAATCTCGTATGGAATAGAAAGCAATGCAAGAGACCGATCTGAAATATGTTCAATCTATAGTAAAGAATCCAAATGAGAAAATAAGAAATATGGAGGCTGAGCTGGTGAATGTGCATACTAGGGAGGTAGATTTGATTATGAAGAGTCAAAAATTAGAGGTAGACCTCACGACATCTGAGCAGGAACTTAATGGAGAGGTTGTTGAAAGAATGCATAATCAGGAGATAATGGAGGAATCGATCTCTATGCTGGGTCAGATGGATGATTTTATGAAAGTGATGGAGGAACGTAACGTTGACTTATCTTCTGAAAATACGAAAGAAACAGATCGTTGTAAGAACTTAGAGAAATTGTAGAAGGATGCTCGTGCAAGGTTTGTTGAGCTTACTGTACCTAACAAAGATAAACTTGCAGCTGGTGTGGTATATGAGAAGGAGATGGCATTAGTGCTCACATTCTTTGTAAAGGAGATTACAGGAATTAAAGAAGAGAGAGATACCTTTGATGATAAGATGATTGCAAAGGGGATAAAGTGTGAAATGGTTTTAGTACGTTCTGAATATCTAGAGTGCTTTATATCTAAGCTTGGAACTCTTACCCGAGGACTGGTGGAGCAAGGCAGAGACATTGTTGCTGCTAGAGTACCAGAATTCAAAACTTCTGAAGTTGGTGGAAGCTCATCCGATGCAAAAAATCGATCCATGTAGAAATATTTGTGAACGGTTTTTGTTTTTGTTTAATAGAGATTTGGATAGATTAAATCTAGTTTTACCATTTGTTTTATCTTTTGAGATTTAGTAGATAAATATAATTTAGATTTAGTAAACAAATATATATGTATGATAGTAGAGAGTAATGTAGAAAAAAACTTGAAAGTTTTCATTGAGTGGAAAAGAATGTACATACTATTGGAGATATTAATCTCTCTTATAGATTATGAAGAACAATAGTAAATGTATCCTGTATGGAAAAACTAAGGATTTAGCGATAGTATCACTTCAACCTCCTAGTATTTCAAGGACTTGGTATTCTGATTCCATCTTTTGTTATGAGGTAGTAGGGTCAAAGGCCAGTTCGTCCCACTGCCAGAAACGAACCTTTCCAATTCTCTATGAGTTTCCCCACGCTTAACTCTTTTTGGTTCTTGGGGATTTCTCAGATGACTAGGTTGTTAATTTCAAATTTGTGACTCCAAACTCTTCTGTTTTATAAACTGGCTAACATATGATGATATCAACCCATGTTGGTAGCAGCTCGAGATCACGTTTCATTGATCCAGTTTATATTGCGGGTTAGTTCAAACTCATTTTCTTCATCAGTGAGCTCCTGATCTTTGACGGGACGATGATATTCTATTGGGATGATGGCTTCTGTTCCATAATAAGTAGGAACGGGGAACATTATGTTGATTGTCTCGGTGTTGTGCGGTAGGCTCACAAGATGTGTGGCAGTTCCCTTATCCATTTTTCTTTCTTCTCTGACTTGAGTCTATTTTTGATCCCATCCACTATAGTTTTGTTCATGATTTTAGCATGCCCATTACCTTGAGGGTAGTATGGATTGGACGGTAAATGAATGATGTTGTGTTTTTTTAGGAATGCCACCATTTTTTCTCCAATGAACTGTGGCCCATTGTCGATCCAAATTAGGTAGGGGTAGCCAAATCTTGTGATAATATGCTCCCAGATAAAGGAGATGACTTCTTCTTCTCGCGTTCGACAAAAGAGAACTGTTTCTACACACTTCGTAAAATAATCCGTTACTACAAGTAAGAACATTCGATTACCCGGTGTGTTTAGGAATTTTCCTACTAGATCGAGTGCCCACCTCTTGAAAGGCCAGAATTCTTTACTGGCATGGACCTCGAGTATAGGTGTTTGTATCTTGTTACCATGTCGTTGGCATGCATCGTATTTGCGTAAGTACTCTTCTGCCTATTTTCTCATTCTTGGCCAGAATACTCCTTATGTAATTGCTCTGTTTGCAATTGAGCGCCCTGTGGCATGGAAATCACAAGTTCCTTCATGTAGATCTTTTAACATTTTGTCAGCTTTTATTTTCAAGGGGCATTTGAGGTATGGTCCAGTGACAGATCTTTTATATAAGCTGTCATTCTAAACTGTGTAGTGTTTTGAGTTTTCAATCAACTGTTGACGCTCTTTTAGACCTTCTAGAAGTTGACCATCGCACTCATTCTTTGGGTCGATATATACGAGGAAAGGCTTCCTCCAATCGTCCTCCTCCTCTTTATCGCCCCAGTGTTAATTATGCATACCATTGGGAGATCAATGCTGGGGGGTGAAATCACTTCAATTTGAAGGTTCCTTATTTCTATACCTAAGACCTTGGCTAGGTAAGCCAAGGAATCGGCATGTCAATTTTCTCCACGAGGTAAATAATCGAGAGTAGTTTTTTTTATTCTACTCATCCTATTAGCAACTAGGGCTGCATAGCCAACCATTTTGCCAATCTTCCTGCATTACTTAGAGTAGTAATAGACTATTAGTAAAGAGTCTGTATACACCGATTATTAAGCAATTCCGATCTCCAATGCCATGTCAAAACCATGAAATAATGCTTCGTACTCTGTGACGTTGTTTGATGCTTCATTTGAGAGTATAATCAATACAATTCCAATTTTTGACCTTGCGGGTCCTGCTGATCCATCGGTAAGAAGTTTCCAACCCTTCTGTGGGACCCACTCAGCTCGCTCTTCAAAAGGCTTCAAAAGTAGATAAATGTTTATGCCCAACATCATTGATTGAAAGTTAATATTTGTGGTTCCTTGAAGACATCATGAATACAAAGGGGAGTTTGTTAGATGTGATGGAAGAAATATTGCAAACATAAGAGTGCAATCATGAGTTTTAAAGTTAGGCATACACTCCAAAACAACGCCACATGTTCGATCGTGAGTGGTGATGGTTTCATCCCCACCGCATTTAGAATCATTGTGCATCACAAAATGATGCAAACCACATGACAAATTTATGTATTTTGTAAATCCACCACCATCGGCTTTGATGATCATCTAGTTACGTATTGAGTGATACTAGAAACCACTAGCATTGAAATATATCTAGAACCAAAAACTTTGGAAAAGCAAATCAAAACAAATCTATCATATACTTAAAATTCATAACTTTTAGCAACTTTTTCTCGAACATAAAGTAATTAATCCTCGAATCTACTTCACAATAAAAAGACCACTACAAACATCAATAACAACACATAAAAATCTCCAAAAATTAGAGAAAAATCTCTAAAATGCATGAAAAATAAAATAACTTTTCTTCGAAGCGAGACATTGAGAACATTTTCTGCACTCGGAGGGTCAGTGATGATACAAAAAAGATGTCAAGTCCTCAAGAATTTAACTTCAAATTACAGTAATTATATAGTAATTGCTACTATTTTTGAGAGTTTCTATTGAACTATAATAAAGCTGTTAGGAGTTCGGTCCAGCCCAAGGTGGGAACCCAGCTGGGTTGGGGTCTTCTACTGGGCTTCTAACAAGCCCATGTAATCTAGGGATTATGGAGAGAGTTTATAGAGAGTATATGATAGATCGTATGTTGTCTACGTAGGTCGTGGTTACTACGCATGTTTCCCATAGGCATAAGAGTTGTCTTTTCTTTTATTTTGTTTACTTAAGTTAGAGGATCAACTCCAGTAGGTAGTTATAATATTTTGTGAAAGATAGATTAGTAAGATTTGTGAGTTTTGGGGAAAACACATAAAACCCTAGAGAGAGAGATCAAGTTAATCTAATTTATGAACTTTCGCACTATTGCTTTTATTAAATCTGGTATTAGAGTGACTATGCGATTTAAGGGATGTAAAAGTCTATCAATTCAGGTTTCAATTTCCTTCTCAACCTCACAAAAATCAAAGTCGAGGAACATCGTTACGATGATTTGTACAATGGAGAAAATTGGCTGTTGCAAAGCGCTGAAGAGCGCCAAGGCGTATACCCCAGTGATGGAAGTCAAGGGAATCAACTATGGGGAACAAGAGATAGAAACCCACGAGCCAAAATCGATGAAAGATTGGAAACCAAACCTACAATTTTGAAGGATTCGCTGGGTGAGATGAGTGAAACCCGGGCCAAACCCAAGCCCAGACCCAATTAAACTAACCAGTTGAATCCAGGCTCTAACAAACCCAAGCCCAAGGCAGATTAATTTAAACCTAGGTTCTTCTTTCACCATTCTCACCAAACATACTTCCTGCAACAAGATCGTACCCACAACTAACACTTATTCAACTGAAGTCAAGGTCGTGGTGCTTGTCTCTAGTATAGTTCCATCCACAACCATAATTAGTTATGGAACTCCGACAACCTCAAACACTTTGTTGATAGGGGTAGGTCCGACCAGAACTCTTGAGGCACCGAAGGTATTAGATGGGAAACAAAATCACTCCATTTCATCACCAATAATAGTCCTTAAAGCAAAGAAAACTTTGACCAACGAAGCTCTAGGAATAGTACCCGCCGGTCTAGTAACTCTAGCGACAATAGTGATCTCCCCAATGACTCTGAAGCGAGTGGGACCCTCTAAAGAGGTACCAACCTTTGCCTGCATTTTTCTTGATTATAACCCAGAGATATGGGATTTGCTTGAATCAATGGTAGTAGGGAAAAGTGCAGTTGTCGACCTCCTACCACACAAGAAATCGGAGAAGGCTTTAATATCTCACACTCTTCCATTTTGTGAGTCTTGTGTACGAACACCTGAGGAGGGGCTTGAAAAGGATAACGAGTATTAGAAGAAGCATAACATTTTTTGTACAAGATGTATAGTAGAGGGTAAGCTACTTGAGGTCATCATTGACAGTGGGTCCACAAAGAACCTTATTTAAGAGGAGATAGTATAAAAACTTGGCTGCAAGCTTACTTTACATCCTACACCACTTACTATTTATTGTCTACAAAGAGAGGGTATGAAGAGAGTATTGTACCGTTGTACATTGAATATCAAGATTAGAGAATTTTATGAGGAGAATATAAATTTCATAGTATTACCCATGGATGTCTGTCACATAATTTTAGGCAAGCCATGGCAGTATGTGTGAAATAATGTTCATCTAGGGAGAGATAACACCTACTCTTTCAATTGGAATGGGAAGCGGGTAGTGTTGACTTGCATTCCTCCAGTGGGACTATATAGAGAGATACATTCTAGCTTCCATGCAGAGGTGAGAGTGCACGGTTGCACGTATGCTTTGGTGAGTTTTCTTTCGGCTCCACTTGTTCCAGTTCCACTTATATTACAACCATTTATTACACAGTATGACGATGTATGTTTTGAGCCAGATATACCAGAGTTGCCACCTCTGCCTGATATCCAGCATGCTATTAACTTAATCCCAGGGGCACCGTTGCCTAACTTACTGCATTATTGCACGGCCCCTACTGAGCATGCCGAACTACAGAGGCAGGTTAATGAGCTATGTGACAAAGGTTTATTGCGGGAGAGTATGTCACCGTGTGCCATGCCGACTTTATTGATACCAAAGAAAGATGGGAGTTGGCGTATATGCGCTGATAGCAGAGCTATTAATAAGATTATGGTGAAGTATAGGTTTCCAATTCTGAGACTTGCAGACATGATAGATGACCTGCATAGGGCAAAGTTCTTCTCCAAGTTGGATCTTAGGAGTGGATACCATCAGGTTTGGATGCACGCTGGAGACGAATGGAAGACTATATTTAAAACTAAGGATGGTCTCTATGAGTGGCTAGTTATGCCATTTTGTCTCTCCAATGCCCCGTCCACTTTTATGCGACTTATGATTGAGGTGTTGAGGGAGTGCATTACGTAGAGGCCTGTGGTTATTTATTTTGATGATATCCCCATACATAGCCGATCTTAGGAGGAGCACTTGGTACATATCGAGTGAGTATTACAGCTTTTATAAAAATACAAGCTTTTTCTTCAGCTAAAGAAGTGTTGCTTTATGGTGGATTCGGTGAAGTTCTTAAGGTATGTCATTTCAGCTGATGGTATTTGGGTTGACGAGGGGAAGGTACAAACAATACATAATTGTTTATTTTCTACCACCATATCACAGGTTCAGAGTTTCCATGGGTTGGCAACTTCCTACCACCAGTTTATTGACGGGTTCATTTGGATTATGACACTTATTACATCCTTAATGGGGGATGTTCCTTTTGTTTGGTATCTTGAAACTGACGAGGCTTTTCAATTGATCAAAGAAAGAATTATTATGACACCAGTTTTGGCACTTCCAGATTTCTCAGGTCCCATATTGAGGTTACCACAGATGCCTGCAAGACAGGCATTGGGGCCATTCTGTCATAGGGGTGAAAACCGGTAGCTTATTTCAAGCTGAAGCTATCTGGGGTTCATCTTTAGTATTCAACCTATGATATAGAGTTGTTGGCAGTGGTACGGGATCTTCAGCATTGGCATCATTATTTGGTTCATAAGGAGTTTGTTATCCACTTGGACCATGACGCACTCCGCCACATGCACAGCCAGCAACATATTTTTTCAGACAGACAAGCTAAGTGGTTTAACTACTTGTAGGGTTTTCATTTCCATGTTCAACACATTAAGGGGAAGGAGAACAGATTTGCAGACAGGGTTACGAGGACCACGCATCTACATGTTACATTACGCGCACCGATTTTTGGATTTTCTGAAATACGAGAGTTATACCCAGATGATGCGTAATTTGGACAGATCTATAGTTCTTGCTTATAGCACCACGGGGACCATGAGGAGTATTCGATAAAGGATGGTTACATGTTCATGGGTACATTTGTATGCGTCCCTGCTTCGTCTCTAAGGGAGTAGTTGATTACTGAGGTTCATGCGGGTGGTTTGGCAGGGCACTTCGGAGTTGCCAAGACCACGACTTTGATGCGGGAGAAGTATTTATGGGCTACTATGCATCGAGATATCAATATTTTTATCAAGAAATGTTACACTTGTATCACGGCTAAGGGGTGCGAGCAAAATACTGGCCTCTATACTCCACTTCCTGTTCCCAATATTCCTTGGCATTATATATATTCATGGATTTTGTAACAGGGTTACCGAAGACTTGAGGTTTTGATTTTGTATTCGCAGTGGTTGATCGGTTCTTCAAGATGGCTCACTTCATTCCCTATACAAAGACGGATGATACCTCCCATATAACACGTCTGTTCTTTTGGGAGATCGTTCACCTACACAAAGTTCCTTAGTCGATCACTTCGGATAGGGACGTTCGTTTCACAGGGCATTCTGGAGGTATTTGTGGAAGCTCGTGCGGTGTAAACTTTAGTTTTCCAAAGCATTCCACCCTTAAACATATGGGCAGATAGAGGTAGTAAATTGTGGCTTTGGTAATCTCCTACGGTACGTCACAGGTGACAGACCTAAGAATGGGATTTTGTCCTATCGTAAGCAGAGTTTGCACTCAACAACTCTGTCAATACCTTGACAGGATTATCTCCTTTCCAGATTGTTACTAGGTATTCACCAGAGATGGATTTAGATTTGGCATCGATTCCACAGTTGGTCCCAGTTTCTGCCAGTACAGTAGATTTTGCATCATCCATTCGCGCTATCCACTGGGATATCCGTCAGCGGTTAGTGCAACATTATGCTAGGGTTAAAGATCGAGTAGATCGCAATTGGCAAGAGGTTATATTTTAGCCAGGAGAGTTAGTTATACTTTATCTTGAGAGGGGGAGGTACAAAGGTGCAGTTTCTAAGCTACTTCTTTGACGTACAAGACAGTTATGTGTTATTCAACGCATTGGTGAGAATGTGTATGAGCTAGATATGCCAGAGGAGATGAGACGCTCACCTATTGTGAATGTCAAACTCCTATCTCTTTATCATGGTGAGGCTATCCCACCAATTATGTCACCCCCTCAACCCAGAGTTCCTAAGGAAGGGATCGTGTAGATGAGGTTATTGAGCAGAATGTCGCCACACAATGAGATGAGGTCGGTATGTCATGTTTAAGGTTTGATGGGTTAACCAGGCTAGGGATTCATGGATTCTAGAAGTTACTTTTTGTAAGACGGATCCCACATTTTACGATGAGTATATAACGCGAGGGAAATCGAGGTTGAATTCTTCTTAGCGGGGGAGAGTTGAGATTGTGGGTTGTCTACATAAGTCGTGGTTACTACGCACATCACCCACAGTCGTAGGAACTGTCTTTTCTTTTATTTTGTTTACTTAAGTCAGGGGATCAACTCTAGTAGGGTAGTTATGATATTTTGTGAAAGAGAGATTAGTGAGATTTGTGAGTTTTGAGGAAAACTCATAAAACCTTAGAGAGAGAAAAAAAGAGAGAGATATAAAGTTAATCTAATTTACGAGCTTCCGTACTATTGTTCTTATTAGTATATATAACCTAAAAGGGTTCAATATTGTAACTATAAGAATAACCTATCAATAAAATCAAGTTCTCTCTTTCTCTTATATGCTTAGTGTTAATATATTATATGCAATTATTTGAGTAGATTTGCTTGATATCCAACACGTTACATTATCAGCACTGCAAAGAGCTAGTGGATCAAAAGACAAAAAATGGCTCTCAAGGAACTTTTTTTGGACTTTTTGCATTGCGAAGAGGTACTATTTTTTGTAAATTTTGTTTTTGAGTATTAATTGCATGATCTACCTTATAGGATATGTAGACCCGAGTTTATGGATTAATACTTTTTTTTCCAGAATTTTTAGACCTATTTTTAGTGTTTTCTTACCCTTGCGAAGGGTTGTCTTCAAACTAAAATATGACCATTTCTAGTGATTAGATTATGGCATTTGTAATTTCGTTGTGAAGCTCATTCTATAACGATCACTTTCATATATCATACTCCATTGGGAGATGTCCCTGTCACTAGGAAATTGGTGTTGAACATGTGTAGATCACGACCAAAACCCAAGTTTTGGCAGCATATTAGGTCAGGGTGACGTCACCAAGCCTTTAGAGTTTTAATTTTTTTAATATGTCATGCTGACGTCATTTAGGTTAAGACCCAATCCAAACCTATTTTAAGAAAATTTGACCTATATCAGACCCAATCAACAAAAATCAAACCGAATTAGGTTTGGTGATATGGCAGGAAACTGGGCCCAAAGTGACACATGGTAGCAGACACGTGGCATGTGGGATCCATACATGCTGATATGGAAGATAGGTGATATGTGGGACCTATACGTGCTAACGTGGTGAGACATGTGGCATGTGGGAGTGACACGTTGCTCATTATAGCAATGGCATGTGGCCCACTGAAGCAGTAACACGTATCATCACATGATACGTGGCAGTCACTTCTGTAGGATACGTGCCAGTACTATAGCTTAACACATGTCAAACCAAGTCAGACTGGCCCAACTCGGTTCAGACCTTGATTCAGGCCAAGTCAGACTAATTCAGAAACTCAAATTGGCTTTTATAGCCTAATTTTTGGTCAAATTTAGTCAATTTTATTTTAAAAATTTCTATAGATTGGACTTATTCCTTGAGGGACCCAATTTTAATTTTTTTTAGGAATGAGTGCCTTGTACAGGAAAATTGACTAACTTATATGTGATATAAGAATACAAATTAATACTTACATAAGTATCTTATGATAACTTATATTATAGTAATAGTATGCTCTTAGGATACTAATTATCCTGACCAGGAATTAGAGATAATACAAAAACCAAGACTAATTAAAAATACGGCTGGGAGTCATATCTAAATTATAGTTAAATGTCAACGACAATAATTAGAAATCAATCGGGAATTGACTTAGTCTTATTTTCAAAGAACTTGGTATCCGAGGAGCCAATTTTACGTATCTAGGTACAATTAGATATTACTTGATAACATTTAGAGGTGTATAAGCACTAATATTAATCTTTAATACCCTAGAATATTAGTTCAAAGACATGACTAATCTACCTATCTTGTGAACTCAACAGACTTTGGGGTGGGACTACTTATCCGCTAAATATCTAATACCCTTCATATTCCTAGCAAATAGGGTTTTTTGGCTAGAATATACAAATCTTATAGAACTTTAGAGATTAAAGCCCCTTAGTTATTAGAATAAGAAATACAACATCTAGTAGTTTAGATAGTTGTCTTGGCTAAACTCTATTAAAACATATTCTAGGATTAAGATCATTATTTTACAGGGTAAAGTTGGGATTTGACGCTTAATAGGATCTCATGAGTATAAAGCTATAAACAGGGTTCAATTACAAGTAATGATTGGGAATCATGTACTTCATTGCGCTATATACAATGAACCATAAGTAATGATTAAAAATCATGTACTTAAATATGATTTTATGAGTAATAGGACATGAACAAGGTTTACCTACAAGAAATAATTGAGAATCCCTTACTTAAATATTATGAATTGCCTTTATACAAGGAATGTTTATCAAGTACTACTACTGGTATTGATCTACATACATAATAGATTTTCACGACACTTAGAAGATTGAGTACCTCCTATACTACAACTCTATTTCGGTACCAATGAACTTGACCTGTATGGATGCTAAATTCCATCTCTTATTGCAAAATTTAGAAAAGACTATTGTTGAGAACAATGAGTCTCTAAATAATAATGTAAGAGCTTTGTTTGTTCCCTTGCCTCTATATTCTGGAAAATACTATTCTAGTATTGTTGAGAATAATGATTGTGGCAGAATTTTTATTCGGCAGTGCAACTCCAATATGATGCTATGCGGAAAAATAGCTGAGATAAATAAAGATATTATGAATATTCTGTTAAACTTTCCACGCTATAAATATTGCGTTTTCGAGGTAATATTTGATAGATCACTATACACGTAGACCTGATTGAAGTTTTCTTTATTTCTAAGCAAAACAATGAGCTACTAGTTAGGAACCTCAAGCTTATGCCTACTAAGGGAAAACATGCGTCATGGTCGCACAATATTGGGTCTAGTGATAGGGGAAATTGTGAACAGAGTCACAACCATGGATAGATGAGAGGTAGTAACAACGATAGGATTAAAATTCTAGCCATCAGTAATCTAAGGCTAGGGGAACAAGAAGTTCATAATTGGACTAAAATAGAAAATATATATATATATATAGATTTTTTAAAAGGATACGAGATAGCCGAGCATGGGATTGCGAGGCACCCCAGATGATAAAACAATCAGCCCTAGACTTATCACGTGATCACAGCTGGCGCAAACCTCACAACGGTAGAGTCTGCAGCCCTAGATTTCTCCTATGATACCAATGTAGCTTTGGATCAAATTCTAAGAATGAATAGTAGAAAATTCTTAATAGATAAATGATGTCACCTAAAGAGTATTACCAAGTAGTAACTTTCCTTGTTGCATAGTAGTTGCTTTGCTATCATTGATTGAGTTGAGAACTCTTCACTAGTTAGTTTAATAGAATGCTCGTGACATGTACTAGTTCGACATCACATCTATGAGATTGTTTTTTGATTATGATAATTTATTGCTTGAATAGTTGCTAAATTCCATGTATGATAGTTGATATACTATATACAACCCACCATGTGGATCTATATGCTCATTGATCATTAATCGATAATCGGATGAGATAACACATGTCTAAGAGACATTAGGACCATGTACTCGATCCTTTTGAGATATGAACATATTTTTTGTCTCTAACCTTATGCATCGGGGATGTTACATATATTATTGGCATGGCCAACATGATAGAAAATACTATGAGTATTATGCTATTACTCCCTAACGGTTGATACGAGGTATCTTGTCCATCTTATATACTAGTAAATCCAACCAGATTTTACTGAGTTTTAGGGAGATACATGATAATGGTTATCACGTAAAGATGATGATCCCGAAGGATCTAGGGTAGTTTAGAAATTAGTCAAAGTTGTTCGAACAAGGTTGAGAGCCGTTCGAACGACCAAATTCTATCCCACTAGAATTTTGGCCTAGAGCCATATTTCACTCGAACGACTGATATTTTTGTTCGAACGACCAAATTCTATCCCACTGGAATTTTGGCCCAGAGCCATATTTCGTTCGAACGAGTTGAGATTTCGTTCGAACTACTAGGCAAGTTTTTAGGGTTTAGACCAATTAGTCATAAGTCGTTCGAACGACTTTGGCAGTGTTTTTGATTCCGTTCTTTTATGATTTTTTAGTTCCCTAGTACATAAAGGGAACTTAGGCTATTTTCTAAGATTATGTTAGATCTGAAAAGAGTTCTGAGAGAAGCCTAGGGTTTGAGAGTTTTTTATTATAATTACTTCATTTTAAGTAATCGAATTCTCTATTTTTCCAAACCAATTGGTGTTCTTTGTATTTCTCTGCTAACTAGAGCTCCTCAATCATATTGTGGATTAAATGGTATCAGTTTTCCAATTACAATTCTCAGGGGGTTAATTGTGGTGTATGGTCTCTACACGTGACCGTCTCAAGGAAATGAAGGAAAAGCTAGTGAGTCCATTGAAGATTTATCACAAACCTAATTCGAAGAAGAAGGATGATTTGGAGATGGACGAGGCCAACGATCGACTTACACTTTTAGAAATAACAGTTTCTGACCTAACTTCTACAGTAAGGGAGTGGGTAGAATAATTGTGCCTCATAAACCTTACGAAGCCTTCCACTTTAGCGACACGGCGAGGCCGCTCAAGGAGGAAAGGAGTTATAGAGGGGGATGGAGACGTCGATAATGCAGGGATAGATAACAATTCTAGTGATGCTGATTCTGTAAAGGAGCGCCCAGGTTTTGGAAAGTCAATGAATATTATGCGTAGTATTCGTATTGGCTTTAAGATTGAGATTCAAGTTTTCGATGGTTCCGTCGATACCGAGAAATTGGATAATTGGTTAGATAGGTTAGAGTCATATTTTTCCGCGGATGAATATTCAATCGGTTAAAAAATTTACTTCTCAACTTTGAAATTTACAAGTTACTCATTAACATGGTAAAAATCCAACTGAAAATGACATGATGTCGAAAGTCTGAGTTGAAACAAATTCAAGGTTTTGGTGAGGAAGTAATTCTATCCAATTGGGTATGAACAGGAGCGATGGTACTGGCACAATTTGTGCCAAAGGTTTGGGCAATCCGTACAACAATTCACTATGGAGTTTCATAATCAAGCGTTGGTTTTGGATATTGACGTAGAGGAGTACGAAGTGTTCATGAAGTATGCGGGGGTTGTATCGGAGTCCATTAGAAGAGAATTAAAGCTCTTCAATGTGGAAAATATCAAGGATGCTACCGTTCAAGCAATTTCCATTGAAGGCAAATACTTGAAGAGCGACAAGAAAGACCACAAGAACAAGTCGGGGTATAAGGCTTATTAGAAGTTTGATCAGAAAGGGGAGTCCAAAGAAGAGAGGTCTTCATTCAAGAGGACTATCTGTAGTCATTACAAGGCTAATGGGCGTAATTCAAATAGATGTTAGAAACTTCACCCGGAGCTTCGGCCGAAGGAAGAGAATGGCAAGAAAGAGAAACGTGCATTAGCCGCAGTGATTGCGGATATTCCGGATTTAGATAAGCCAAATCCTAAGCTTACTCTAATGTTCAAGCAACCTCTAGTTATCGACGAGGCTAGTCGGGAAGAGTTTTTCTATGTTAGTATTCAGGTGAAGTAGAGCTTAGTCGAGGCCATCATTGATCTGGGTAGTCATAAGAATTTAATTTTTGAGGTGGTGGTGAAGAAGATGGGTTTGGCTACTGTGGCTAATCTTAAGTCGTATGGTTTGTGTTAGATTTAGAAAGACGTGGAGTTGAAGATCACTAAGCAGTGTAAGTTCAAGTTTACGATTACTGAGAAGTTTATTGACGAAGTGACATGTGAGGTGGTTCCGTTGGACGTGTATCAAGTCATCTTGGGTATCCCTTATCTTTGAGACTGAGATACAATCCTTTACCGTCAAGCTTGTAAGTATCGTCTGGTAAAGGATGGGATTGAGTTCCATATTAATGCGTGCAAGGAACATATCACTACCAGTAATTTGGTAATGGCAACTCAGGCAAAGAGGTTGGTTAATACAAGTGGAAAATTTATATTGTTGTTGGTGCGAATAGTTCAAGAGGGTCCATCTGCTACGTTATTGTCTACTTTGGTAATGTCTCCTAAGCAAGAAACCGATATGGGGGAGTTGCAAGAGAAGTATGAAGACTAATTTTTGGGCATAGAAGTGATGCCGCATAAGAGGGATGCGGAGCATGATATCACATTGGTGAATGACGAGTCACTACCTAATATTGGGTTGTATCGAACTTCTGTTACAGAGTCTGATGAGATCAAGAAACAGGTACATGAACTCCTGGAGTAAGGAGTTATTAATCTAAGTTGCTCACCTTGTGGTTCACCCGTGTTACTGGTACCGTAGAAGGATGGGTCTTGGAGGATGTGTATGGATTATTGGGCATTGAACAAGATCATAGTAAAGAATCGTTATCCGCTTCCTCAGATTGACGAACTTTTGGATGAGTTGCAGACGACTCGATTTTTCACCAAGATAGATCTTAAGTCGGGTTACCATTAAGTTAGAATTTGGAAGGAGGATACTTGGAAAATAGTGGTTGGTGATGCCTTTTGGGTTATCCAATGCTCCGGCGATGTTTATGCGGCTAATGAATGAGGCTCTTTGTGTATTTATTGATGATTTTGTGATTGTATATTTGGATGATATCTTGATATATAGTCGTACATGGGAAGAACACCTTATGCATTTATGTAAAGTGTTAGACGTATTGCGATCACAATAGCTTTTTTTGAACGGAAAGAAGTACGAGTTTGGGAAACGGGAGCTAGTCAACTTGGGATTTATTATTGTTGGCGGCGAGCTTAAGGTCGATTCAGAGAAGGTCTCAATTATTACTAATTGGCCTAGACCCCGCACAGTAACGGAAGTGAGGAGTTTTATGGGTTCTTGTCAGTACTTATAGAAATTTATTAGGCATTTTTTACAGATAGCCGCACCGTTGCATTCTTTGACAAAGACTGAGGTACAGTTTGTGTGGGAAGAACACCATGAGAAAATTTTTCTATAATTGAAGGGGAAGATTACAGATGCACCAGTGTTAGCATTGCCCAATTTGTAGCGGCCTTTTGAGGTTGAGACAGATGCGTCAGACAATGCATTGGGGACAATCCTTTTACAGGATGGGAGGCCGGTTGCTTAACATTCTGAGATGCTTACAGGAGCAGTACGCAACTATCCTGCCTACGATAAGGAGTTCTGTACCTTATACCAATCAGTAAAGCATTGGCAGAGTTACTTATTGGAAAATGAGGTTGTGGTACATTTCGATCAAAACCATTACAGTTCTTATCTATGCAGTCCAAGATTTAGCAAGCTCACCATATGAAGTAGATGTTGTACCTTCAGAAGTTTACCTTATTGATCAAGTATAAGAAATGAGTGGACAACAAGATGGCTGATATGTTATCTCGACCCCCATTACCAACTATTTTTGCTTTGTTGGTAGCTATGCAAATCCAGCCGATTAATCCTTCTGAGTACGTTTCAGGGTATGACGACGACAAGGAGCTCAGTATAATTCACGAGAAGTTGTTGCAAGGCAAGACATGCGAGTATGTTTTGAAGGATGGTTTGATTTATAGGGGCACTCTACTATGTATTCCTGAGGGTGGAGACTGTTTGCAGTGGATTTGAGAGGCACATTATTCCTGGGTAGCAGGTTATTTCGGGGTTGAGAAGACTCTTTTGAATTTGTGGTGATATGTCTATTGGCCAAAGATGCAGGTGGAGGTTGCTCGTGTGGTTCGTGGTTGCGTGCAATGCAATACATCGAAGCCTTCCAATAGGAAGATAGGACTGTATATACCATTGCCAGTTCTTAGTTGACCTTGGGAGAACATTTCGATAGATTTTATGGGTGGTTTTCCCATGACCAGGTGTAAGAATAACTATTTATTTGTGGTGGTGGATCGATTCAGCAAGATGATTGTTGTTATTCCATGCCAGAAGATGGACATAAGGGATGGAACAACGCGATTGTTTTTCAGAGACGTCTAGAGGTATTTCAGGCTCCCTTTTTTTTTTTTTTTTGATAGGGCTAGCCACTTTTTAGGGTATTTCTGGAGATCATTATGGGGGATGATGGACACTAAGTTGAAGAGAAGTACCACTTTTTATCTGCAGACAGACGGGAAAACAGAGGTAGTTAATCGCACTTTGGTACATTTATTACGGGGATTCCATTCTAAGCATCCTAAGACTTGGGATAAGAGTTTACCGTATCTTCAGTTCGCGTTCAACCGGGCGATTCATGGTTCCACGTTGAAGTATCCTTTTAAAGTTTGTTTGGGATAATTGCCGCAAAACTCTTTTGATTTGGCATTTAGTTTTGGTGACAAGACAGTGTCAGGGAGGGAGGAAGAGGTGCAGGTTAAAGCTCAGTGTTTCATTGAGAAGATCAGCAAGGTTCATAAGGGGGTTGAAGCTCAGTTAAAGAAGACTCAAGCAAAGTATAAGGCTCGCTACGACAAGCATCGGGTTGAGTGTACTTTTTAAGAGGGCAACCTCGTTTAGTTGCATTTAGGTAAATAACGGCTTAAGGGGGAAGGTAAGAAGCTCAAATCTATCTGCTATGGTCCATTTTTGATACTGAAGAAGATTGGTGACAATGCATTCTAGTTGGATTTTCCACCTTTCATGAAGATGTATTCAATGATTAATGTCGAGCATTTGAAGCTATTTGATCCGTCTCTTTTAGATGAAGACTCAATAATCGACACTAGCCTACCGTTAGTTGATGACTTATGGATGGAAAGAGAAGATCAGTTGTAGGAGGATGGTATTCTAGAGAGGAAGGTCCATACTACAAGACGAGGTGGTATTGAATCGTTCTGAGTTAGGATGAAGGGTCAGCTACCTAGTAAGTCAAAGTGGTACAGTAGGGAATTGGGCATTGCCACATTCCCACATCTCCAGTTCTAGCTTAAGCAGGAGCTCAAGGCTCCTAAAGGGGGGAGCCAAGATCTATGAGGATCTAGGGTAGTTTGGAAATTAGTCAAAGTCGTTCTAACGACTTCGAACGAGGTTGAGAGTCGTTCGAACAACCAAATTCCATCCCACTGGAATTTTGGCCCAGAGCCATATTTTGTTCGAACGACTGATATTTTTGTTCGAATGACCAAAATCCATCCCACTAGAAATTTGGCCCAGAGCCATATTTTGTTCGAACGAGTTGAGATTTTATTCAAACGACTAGGTAATTTTCTAGGGTTTTAGACCAATTAGTGGTAAAGTCGTTCGAACGAACTAGGGAGTCGTTCGAACGACTTTGGTAGTATTTTTGATTCTCAGGCGTTGTTTTGCCTCGAGATCACTTCTTTTATTATTTTTGAGTTCCCAAGTATATAAAGGGAACTTAGGTTATTTTCTAGGGTTATGTTAGATCTGAAAAGAATTCTGAGAGAAGACTAGGATTTGAGAGTTTTTCATTGTAATTACTTTATTTTAAGTAATCGAATTCTCTATTTTTCCAAACCAATTGGTGTTCTTCATATTTCTCTGCTAACTAGAGCTTCTCAATCGTATTGTAGATTAGACGATATGAGAAAATGACAGATAGGTTCTGTACATTCCCTCCATGTCTAAAGGTTACGCGTGCAAGATACTTGCCAAAACCACGTAGATGCCATTGTCAAATGAACAATATGTTTATCAATGGGAATATAACAAATTCTTGAAGATCGATGAAGCAGACGTTGTTTGTTACAACTTCAAACCTTGAGGAATTCTTGCACTTCATGAAGCTGGCAAAGAATAATGGTTGCACTCCAAGATATATCACATCAACTGAAGTTGTGGCATGTTCTATCCTAGAAAAATATTTACTATGTATGAAGACAACTCGGCTTGCATCATTGAAGTCAAAAAGATTTTATCAATGGTGACATAATGAAACACATTTTGCAGAAGTCATTTCATACTTATGAATTACAGAAGGCGAATGAGATTGACATTATTCAAGACATTTCAGAAGATAACTTTGTAAACTTATTTACAAAAATTTTTGCACTACTTAGATTCAAGCAGCTGGTACACGTAATCGACATGCAAAAGTTTTTATTCATTATTATTTTGGGGAGATACATCTTAGGGAGATAGATATCGGGGGAGATCTATATTAGTGGGAGTAATCCCAACCTGATGTAGACACATGTGTATTGTACTGTTTTTCTTGATGGTGTAGTTTTTGTCCGAAGGAATTTAAATGACTAGAGGTTTTAATGAAGTAGCGTATACACGTCCACAACTCATGCAGGGCATAGTATTGTACTCTTTCCTTATACAACTTTTTTCTTAAGTGGGTTTTGGTAGGCAGAGGCTTTGACCAGGAAAATTGTCCTGGTATGGAACACCCCAATGGGGAGTGTTAGGAGTTGAGTCTGGCCCAAGGTAGGAACCCAACTGGGTTGGGGTATCCTACTGGACTCTTAACAAGCCCATGAAAGCTAGGGCTTATAAGGAGAGTTTATAGAGAGTATATATAACCCAAAAAGGTTCATTATTATAACCCTAAGAAGAACCTATCAACAAAATCAAGCTCTTTCTTTCCCTCATATGTTTAGTGCTCATCTATTGTATGTGATTACTTGAGTAGATTAGCTTGATATCTAACAAAAACCACTATATATAATTATACCTATTGCTGCAACTACAAGATAAACAAACCCCAGTTTCTACAATTGTAGATTTAAATCAGTAAACAAAAATCAAACCTAAGGATCAAAGTCTTACCTAACAACTTCCTTGATTTATGAAAAGAAATTTGGACTTTTACCCCAACTTAAAAATGAAAATTGGCCTTTAGACCCCAAGTTCCCCATATATTCATTTCTGGATCCCAAATTTCCTTTGACTTCAAGTCAAACCTAGTTGACCCAATTTTTTGTACTTGTTTTCCTCCTTTGCCCCTCAGGTGTATCACATTTAAAAAATAGGAAATGAAATAATTGTTAATTCCCTCACGTGGTGAGGTGGAAGTGTGAGAAAATTTTAAAAACAATTCATTTGGTTTTATGTTTTAAGAAAAAGATGATACACACGTGAGGGGCAAAAGAGGAAAAGAGCCAAAAAAGACCAGTCAACCCAAGTTGACTTGCAGTTAAAGACAATTTGGGGTCTAAAAATGAATACATGACAAAGTCGGGGTCTAAAGGCTAATATTAAGTTTGTATTGGGGGCCAAAGTCAAAATTTGTCGTTTATAAATTGTGATTTTGGAATTAGGGTAACAAGTCGTAACTTTTAATACAAGAGAGAAGAGAGAAGAGAGATTAGTTAGAAACTTAGAATTGAGTAGCGTCAAAACCCAAGGTCTCGATTAGGTATTATAAGAGTAAATTTGAAGTGTTTCCCCCACTATATGTGTAAGTGCGGATCATTACTTCGTAAACACTTTGTAATCCATTAATCAAGTTCCTGGTCTTCACTAGTATACTGTGAAGGAGTTTCAGTGCACTACGACCCCTTGCAGTTTCTTGCCCTTTCTTTGAACCCTCAAAGTTTTCTCTGAAAATTACTTCATTGTTTTCAAGGTCTTTCATGCAAGCCTAAAGAAATAGAGATATGAACCTTATATGGATATGAGGAGAAGGGAGATGAGAAGAAGTGAGAAGAAGGGAAGATTCAGTTATTAGAAAATTAGGTTTTATAAGTTGATGCCTCGAGAAATGTATTATTTTTTTTGCAAATAGAGGGCCTTTATTAAGTTTCAAATTAACGGCCAGGATATATTCTTTTGTCATTTTTATGTTAACATCATCTTAAGCCTTTAATCCACTCCTCTAAAACCACAACTCGATGATGTATGGTTGTTCCTCAAATCAAATATTGAGGTTTTTCTTTATTAATGGCACATGCACTAAACCTTAGTTAGAAAAAGTATCTGAATGAGAACTGATAATGTATGCTTCCATTATATGATATGGCACATGCACTAAACCATAGTTCGAAAAAATATCTAAAAGAGAACTGATAATGTTTACTTCCATTAGGTGCGACCGTGACAGGCTCACAAGGTTAACAAACTAAACAGCTTTTGATAAATATGTGCATATGATCCATTCCATCTTTCATCCATCCTTGTATTTGTTCATTACCTCGGAGAATATTATTTGTTCATTATCTAGGAGAAATTTGTTCTTATTTGTTCTTCGTTTGACGAGCAATTACGCATGCGCTACCGCACGTACAAACGCATTACTTTTGTGAATAAAGGTGGAGTTGGGTTTAATATAGCAGTTACTTCAAATTAGAACAAACAAGCAGGGCTAGCCTTGAGGTTTAGGAGGCCCTAGGCTAGGTCAGAAAATGAGGGCCCATGCCGGGGAGTTTTTTAATAATACGTATTTTCTTGTAAAAAATTGATGAAATTTTGTAAATAAGATGAGGATGTGAACCTCTAACCTTGTAATGAGGTAAATCAATTTTAAGGCAACTTCATTTTATCTGATTTTAGGGGTCCTATTTTATATAGTACTTTAGTATTTGGAGGCCCTAGATTTTCATTGAAAATCGAAGCCCCTAGGCGGGGGCTGCCTCTTGCGCCTATAGGGTCGGCTCTGCATACAAGCTCAGTGGGTAAATAAAGCTATCATAGCTTGTATTTGGCAAAAGCCACCAATGAGGGTGTATGTGATCAATACATTTGGTTTCTTAAGAATTAACGGTGGACATAGGGCAATTGCTAGGAAGTGGAAGTGGGATGGTGTTCTTATAACTGTAATTAATGGTTGTGTTAGAGAGCAATGCATTCTTGTGCATGAGCTTCAATCTGTTTTAAAAGGATTAGAGATGGGTATCAAGCTGGTGATGAAGGCACCATACTGGAGTGGTTTTTTTCTACCTAGATACTAGAAGGGTATTCAGAGAAGGGCTCATTAGAGAATTAAGAGAATTTTGGTCCATGGAAAGAAATTATAGAACCATAACCCTAGAAATAAGCCCTATTAGGGTTTAAACTATACACCTAAACCTGAATCATAAAGAAAGAGAGGGGCATGAACGAAGATCAAATAGAAAGAAAAAAAAGATTGACCGAGAAACACTTAATACTAAACCAAACAAAGAGTAAGAAGTGCCTTTGCTAATTTAAATCAAAGTTTTATAAGAGTTGGTTAAACCTGCAACAACAATGTCTAAACCATTAAACCCAAATTAAATCAAAGAGAGAAACTATATAAAATTTATAAGTACTAAATAGAAGGAAAAAAAGAGACTGAGAGGGAGGGAGGTACCTTTGATCACAGAGTGATAGAGAAAGAGATAGTAGGTAAACTAAATTAAATTAGGTTTAACAAGGACTCTCCATTACAAAACCTAATCCTGAATATCAATAATAATCTATGATTAGGGTTCACAACATAGTGTGATATTGGTTGCTTATCTTGGTGAACAAAACATATGAAGTTAGGAGAAAAGGAAAATACCTTTGATGTTAGAGAGTTGAAGAGAGAAAATTTTCAATGGGTATAGAGAGTTGAAGAGGGAGGATGTTTAGAGAGTTGAAGAGGAAAAACATTTGATGTGTTGGAGAATAAGGAAACTTTGAAGACGGTTTCAACGGACTAAATCATTTCAATGTGGCAAAAACCCACTAAAACTTCATCAGGACCATCTGAACTCGCCTCATTGTCCGCGTCTGTAAAATCAAACGGCTACAACCCAACCAATATGTTAGGTCCCTTTTTTTCTTATTATAGTTTTGATGAAAACCCTTGTCATTGATTTAGTTCGAAGGATTAATTCTTTGGTCAGGTCTGGCCCAAGGGATGTGCGAGGTGTGCGCCCGCACAAGGCCCAAGAAAAAAAAGGCCCAAAAAAATTTCCCAAGGTCTAGAAAATAAAATATAAAAAATATTTTACTAAATAGCACATATAATGTACACTTGGCTTTAGTTTTTTGTTATGAGCAAGAGGTCAAGGGTTCACGTCTTAGCAAAAAAAAAAAAAAAAAATTAGGTCCCTTTGGTATTTTGAACAGGGTCTTACAAGTATTTGGGCTGGCCCTGTCTTCAGTGAGTATAGATTGTACGGTAACCCATGTCGGAGCTTGTAAATCATTTGCATTATATTTTCTAGATACATATCTGTATATTGATCTTTGTTAGGAACCAGTCAGCTCGGGACGTACCCAAACTGGGTTTGGGGTGTCCCAGAGACTCCTAACCCCACAATCGACATACTTTGCTTTCTTCCCCTTTCTTCTTGTATCTAAAAGATTGATCGACATAAAGAGTCTGGATTTGCCAACCCTCCTTAACGGAGGGTTGTGCAAACCCTCCCTCTTATTGGCTAGAGAGTTAACAGATGTTAAACACTACACCCTAAACCCTTCTAAATCCCTATGGTGGGTTGTGCCAACCCTCTCTCTTATTGGCTAGAGAGTTAACAAATGTTAAACACTACACCCTAAACCAATAAGAAAGAGGGTTTGCACAACCCTCCGTTAAGGAGGGTTGTCAAATCCGGACTCTCGACATAAACCTCTTCTTCAAGTACACCATTCAGGAATGCCGATTTCACATCCATTTGATAAACGCTCCACCTTTTTTGTGCCGCCAAAACCAACACCAAATGAACGATCTCAAGAACAGCCACGGGAGCAAAGATTTCCCGATAACCAACATCATACTTTTGATTGTACCCCTGCACCATAAGTCGTGCCTTGTGTTTTTTGACCTCTCATTTCAAATTCAACTTTGTTTTGAAAACTCATTTCACACCAAGAAGTTTATTTCCCTTCGAAAACTCAACAATCTCCCAAAGTTTGTTTCTCTCAATGGATTTAATTTCTTGATCCATAGCACACCTCTACTTCTTGTCACGACTCTCGAGTAGCCTCTTCAAAGCATAATGGGTTGACATCCGCAAATAATGCAAAGTTGACAAGTTCATCATCAATATCATCAACTCTACTTACTGAACAATAGATTTCAGCAAATTTTTCATCCACTTCATCATTTTCATCCACATCTTCAACAACTTCATCATTTCCTTCATTTCCAACATTTTCATCAACTTTGTCTTTCATAGCAGTAGTAATTGGCTTTTGTTTCGAAGAAGTTGCATTACAATCCCAAGATTCTTCTTCATTGAACTTTACATCTCTACTTATCACGATTTTATTTGAAATGGGATTATACAACTTGTAAGCCTTTGAGTTCTCACTATACCCGACAAGAATGCATTTTTTGGATTTGTCATCCAACTTACTTCAATTTTCATTTGGCACATGAGAGTAAGCAAAACTACCAAACACTCTCAAATGGTTTACACATGACTTGAATCCGTTCCAAGCTTCTTGAGGAATTACACCTTGAACACTTTTTGTCGAAGCACGGTTCAAAAGATCAACCGTACATGCTACGGCTTCGGCAAAAAAAAAATCGGACTTCTCTTTAGCTTTCAACATGCTTCTCCCATCTCCATAATAGTACGATATTCTTTGTTTTGGCAACTCCATTTTGTTGTAGAGTATACCGAGCCGTTTGTTGATGCCAAATACCATTGTCACATTTGTTTTCTTCTTCCAAACTCATGTGAAACATACTCCCCACCTCGATCTGAATGCAAAGTCTTCAACATATAACCACTTTGCCTTTCAACCGATATCTTGAAAATTTTGAAGTATCCAAGAGTTTCTGATTTTTCTTTAAGAAAATAGAGTTATGTCTTTCTACTATAATTGTCAATAAAAGTGAGAAATAAAGATTACCTCTAAGAGATGATGTGCGCATAGGTTCACATTTCTGTATGAACTAACTCGAGGGGTTCCAATGCTCTCCACGACTTTCTAACGGGAAAAGAGTCGCGATGATGTTTGCCGAGAACACAACCTTCACAAACTTGATCTTGACGAGTAATTGTCAGCAAACCTCTCACCATATAATGAGCTCGAGCGTCAGTTAACTCTTGACCGAGAGATCCGCGACAAAGAGCTCGAAGCTGAGCGACAAGCTCGTTTGACAGCGTGTAAACGACATGAAAAGCATATGATAACCATGCAGACTGCATTATAAGCTTTGCATGACACTTAACAGGCTCCCCAAACTAGATATCGTGATTAAGTTTAAGTGAACTCCCGAATTTCTGCACGCAAAAGATTAGGACCTCAAGGAGCCACCAACAAAGCTATTTCAGTACGAACTTCAACCTTTTATTCATTTGGGCAGCGAAGTTCAGTCAGATATCAACAGAAGTCTTCAGCCTTCCAAGCGTCAAGAGGAAGAACAACGACCTCCATCTCGGATTCCAACACGTGATCGCTTGAGTGAGGGCACTGTCACTCATAATCCTCAACCACCTCGCTAAGCCACTCAGGCCATACGTTAATACGACACACAAGAGCATATAGATCAGCGTATCAAGGAGTTGATTGAAGCTCAAGCTCTAGGCAATAAAGATGATCTTATCAAATTGCATGGTAGTCTGATTGCCAAAGAGTTATTTGATATGGAAGTCCCGAAAGGTTTTTATACTCTGAAAATATGTAAATACAAGGGCATTGATCCAAAGGAGCACATTCAACAATACCGTGATTTGTTGGGGTTGTACTTCAATCTTAACCATATTCTATGTCGTCTATTCACGACAAGTCTAGAGGGAGAACTGCTCCAGTGGTTTCACTCTCTACCCATCCTCACATTCGATTAACTACAAAAGCAATTTATCAAGATGTATGCTCACAATAAAGATATAAAAGAGAATTTATATTCTCTTATTAGTCTCAAACAATCACGAAGAGAGAAGCTCGAAGCCTTTGCAAATAAGTTTTTGGAGCTTGCACGAAAAGTAGATAATCTCGATCAGAAAATAGAGGTTACTGCTTTTACCAACGCGCTCCAGATCGACTGCAAGGCCAAAGAGCACATCTTCTTAAACAAACCAGTAACCTTGGAGGATATGATCACTAAGGTCAATGGGTATGTCGACCTGGAAAGGGTGATGTTCGAAAGGCATAAATCTACTAAATCCGTCCTAACCACTAAAGGTCTAACTACAGAACGACACAGTAAACCGAAGGAGGACCAGGGTGATCAAAAATGTTCCAAGGCGAACACCGGCAAACCTCGGAAAGGCAATTTGTTACCGAAGCCGGTCCTTCCCAAGATGAATGTCTGGCTTTCCATAATTTTTCCAATTCTATCCAAGGACAAGTTTTACCGCTTATCTCAACCATTAGAGTCAATCGAAGGTAGACCGTATTGCATGCATCACAAGGTACATTATCATGACACTGACAACTGGTATGCTTTACAGAGGTTGTTGGAATATATCTTCAGAGATGGGAGAATGCATGAATACATTGTCGATCTGGAATCATACAAGAATGGAAGCTACAAGACGCAGATCGAAGTAATCCAGGTCAAAGATTAAGCTGAGGAGAAACACCTGTACCATATGTACCACAACAACATGATCGAGATTCATCAGATTAATAACTCTTGCAGATTTAAGCATACGAGATTATCAAAATGTTGCGATCTCACACCTCAAGAAAAAAAAAGGCAAGCTTCTTCCTGAGTTGAGCAATCGTTGGCTTGGGATTTCATTTTAAGATTGCGATATTAGTCACGTCAAATTTCCACATCATGATGCATTAGTAATAATGCTCAAGATGAAGAAGTTTGTCATGCATACAATAATGATCGATACTGAAAGTGGTATTGAGATTCTCTTTCAAAGCACAATCGACTAGATGGGATTGGCCGATCAAGTTATTCTGAGCGACACCGATATCAGTGGATTTAATGGTTCTAAAGAAGAATGAGTAGGTAAGATCATCTTACATATCACCACTGGACCAGCCATAATCGACGTCGTATTCTACATCATCAACGCCAAATCTCGTTATCTCGAGATTATGGGCCGTTGTTGGATCCACAACATAGAAGCAATCGCTTCCACCTATCATCAAATACTATGCTTCAAACATAATGATGGTATCTACGAAATCAAGGGCAGTCAAAAGCTTTTTAGAGCTTGCGAGAATACCGTCTCTGCCATTCTAGATACATAAGACAGATACGCTGCATAGTAATTATAGAAAGTTGGTCACATTGATGATCAGCCTTTAACAGAAAACCTACAGAATACATAGACATTGATGAAGCTAGCAGAGGTACTTATATCGGTACCAAGCTGGTATAGCACGAAAAAGAAGCTTTCATTTACTTCTTACGAATGAATCGAGACATCTTTGCTTGGACTTTCGAAGATATGCCCAGGGTCGATCCATCCAAGTCATGCCACAGATTGGCCATCAACAACAACGCCACGGCGATCAAATAGAAACAGCGACGACTCTCACCTCGTTTTCGAGATGAATTCAACATTGAGATCGATAAATTGATTAAAGTGGGGTTCATTCGAGAAGCCAAGTATCCGGATTAGATTTCCAATATCTTCGCAGTTCTAAAGAAGAATGGAAATGTTCGAGTTTGTGTAGATTTCATCGATCTAAACAAACACACTCTGAAGGACAGTTTCCCTTTTCCAATCATCTATCAAATTCTTGATTTCACGGCAGGTCATGAACTCTTATCTATGATGGACGCTGCTTCTGGATATAATCAAATACATCTCTTAGAGGAAGATAAAAAAAAAACCACTTTTATCACTGAAAGAGGACTTTACTGTTACAAAGTCATGCCCTTCGGACTCAAGAACGTAGAAGCAACTTATCAACGGTTAATGACAACTATGTTCAAAATACACCTTGGGAAAATCGTTGGAGTTTCTCATGTGCAAGAGCTTACAGTCAAATGACCACATCACAGATCTATCCACAATATTCAACATGTGATTGTGATTGCTAGACTAGGGAGAGCCGATTTGTTCTTTACACGTTATCAGCACACTCAAGAGCTATTTGGAGCGATCTTGAAGTTATTAGCATATTTTTGGATTATCATTCTCTTATTATTGGATTATTAATCGCTTTGGATAGAGGTACAATTTTTTTTTTTTTTTTTTTCGTTTTTTACATGTTTAATATATATGATCTCATGCCTAGAGTTCATAACTACTATTTACATGTCAGGTTTCCCATCTTTTATATTGGTATGTGGTCTCATTATTGAGATTGGGCTCAGACGACTAGACACACCTAGAACATTTGTGTTGCATTTTACCATGTTTATGCCTAAACTTCATTCCATAGTTTATCCTTAACTGCATTTGACAATGGAATTATGGAGATACCATCTCCCCAAACAATGTGAAGAGGCAAAGAATGTCAATGGAGTTAATGATTGTAGCTGTGTGATGGTTATGAGTGAGGACCCACGAGACTCTCAATAAATTGGATAGCAAACAAATGGATACTAACCTACTCATAGCATCCACAGTAGCTAGGTACACCCTGTTGTGGCGGGTGAATTCTCAAATTCACACTCTTTGGTTCCCAGCAGCTAGGTTGATTTGTGACGTGGAGATGAAAAATCCACTCTCACCCGGGATTCTCTACCCTCAAAGTAAATTTTTGGTGGATTGATGCCGCGCGGGGTAATGGACGCTCCAGATTGAGACACGTGGCCAGATCTTTTATTTATTTATTTTGCCGCGCAGTTCAGAACTGCACGTAGTGATATTTATCTTGATCTGTGACAAACTGTTGTGGGGTGGATTGAGGTGAATTGAATTCACCCTGATTTTGGGCAAATCCACCCACCCTATTGCTGCGGATGCTCTCAGGATGGGTAAGTTCAAATGACTCATCAAATCTTGTTGCACACTCACACAATCTCACTACAAGGAGTTGGTGCATGATTCAGGATAGCAAACAAATGTATGCTCTCCTACTTAGGATAGGCAAATTCAAATGACTCATTAGATCTTCGTTGCACACTCACAATCCCACTTACGAGTGGACAATATCATTATCATGGTGATCGCTTAGCGCAGTCAGAAGTGAAATTATGAAGCTCGTTAATGTGTACAATGGCTTAACACAGCAGTGCTTGGCGCAGAGAAAGCTTACTTCGTCCTAACGCCAAACAACAACGGACAGCCACACGCAGTCATTGATGGTGAATTGAATTAGACAAGAGGGTAAGGTCCGTAAAACTGTAGACAATCAGTTTGTCGTAAGACTTGTAATCCCAAACATTTTCCTGACATTCATTTCAGAACTGACCTGACTTAACAGAAACACAACCTTAGTTGTACAATTGAAAGCAACCATATTCCAGGCCAGCCCAAACCATACAGTCTGAATCCTCACCAATCGGCAACACCAACAAATATTGATCCAGGAATCTAAATTCAAAGACTGGACTCTGGTTTCTCTTTATATACAACTACTATGCAAATGCTCCACCACTGTACTTACCTCTTCACACTGCAGGTGTGAATTGTCCCTTGCAACAAACCTATAGGCTCTATTTCCTACATGCACCAAACTATAACCAGTCACAACCCTTACGGCCTTACCCATTCTCCTTGGCCGACTGTCTCATCCCCGCTGCATCGTCCCCTAATCCACTTGCAACATACATTTTAAAGAGAATCAAATAACCTGCAGAAC
The DNA here is from genome assembly GCA_014058105.1 of Kingdonia uniflora. Classification (NCBI taxonomy): domain Eukaryota; kingdom Viridiplantae; phylum Streptophyta; class Magnoliopsida; order Ranunculales; family Circaeasteraceae; genus Kingdonia; species Kingdonia uniflora. The sequence goes on from JACGCM010001854.1 coordinate 3,700,002, forward strand.
TCAAAAGAACCTGAGATGCTGCTCTGTCACCGAGTTCACTATCTCCACTGTTCCTACACGCGCTAAATATACACCTCAAACACTAGCGCCTGGGATCACGTCGATTGCACTTTTGAGATCTTCTGCACTGCCCAACATGTCTACCAAACATGAGTACAATATTCTTAACATGGTTCAAGCCCACTTTGCAGAAACATCATATCAAAATATGAGCGCCCCTCTTCAACTAGTCCTCCCTGACTACATCTGGATAACACTGAAGAATAGTTAGTGGATTTGGCTTCAGAGCTTGTAATTTCATCTGGGTGAGCAAAACTAGAGCATTCTGCACACTGCCATGCATCCCATAAGCTGCTGTCATAGGCTCATAGCACTTCGCAATACAATGCCTTCCTATAACATTTGATCAAACACTTTTCTTGGAGCATCCATTAGACTATTACCCCACAGTTGGAGTATGTATCGAGAAGGGCAGTTCCAATTTCAACTTCTGCCTCAAACCCGCTTCTGATTGCCAAACAATGAACCCACTTAGTTCTTCTTAGATCGGCGGAAACTAAGCAAGCTTCCGAATGTCTAAACATGGTAACAGCCTCTTGCAGTGAACTCATCTCTTGCAGAAGACATCGATTTATCCGCTTGCCAGAGTGAGAAAATGCAGCAATCATGATGCTTCATTAAACTACATCCTTGCTCTGACTCATTTCAAACAATTTCCCAGCAAGTTCGACAAGACTGCACTTTGCACAAGCATCAACTAAAGAATTCTTCACCAACTCGTTAGACTCAAACCCCTTTGTGATTACCCTAGAATGAATTGTCTTGCATAAATCAAGTTCTACGAGGGATTCAAGAAGATACATCAATGTTATCTCGTGGGCTTCTATTCCAGTTTCTCTGTTGATTCAAGCAATGGCAGACTTTCAAATAGAACTTGTTATGTACAAATCCAGATAACATAAAATTCTATGAAACAATATTCCTTCGTGGCATCTCATTGATGACTTCAAACGCAGAATCTACATTCACACTTGGAGTACATATCTATTATAGAGTTGCACAAACATATCCAAAGTGAAATCTGTAAGGACCACATAACCATGAAGCAACCGTCCTCGACTAATGTCCCTCACAGTAGTGCAAGCTTTGAGAACACTGGTAATTAGGCCATCATTAGATCAACTCCAACTCCAGAAAACATTTCTTTAGACATCCTTAAAGCAGCTTGGCCCTCCCCGCGTTGCACATAACCCCAATCACAACGCTCCATAAAATCACATCTCTCCCCATCACTTCATCAAACAAGGAATCCGCCACCCCCATGCCAGCAAACTCCACATAACAACTCAGCAAGGAGTTTTGGCCTGAAACAACAGACAAAAACCCACTCCAGGGTATGATACCATGAATGCTTAGAACTCCATGATTAGCTTTAAGTTCCCAATACACCTGAAAAACAAGAGCCAAGGTGGAGATATTCAATTCAAAACCACCTGCAACCCACCCTCGCTTGCGTAAAGAAACATAGTCCTTCCCAACAAGCACCTTGGTTAAGGTGCTCATGGATCACTATATTCCATGAAACAGTCTGCAAATCCCCCTGAAGCAAAAAATCCAGCAGAATGGTGTAGAAATCCATAGTGAAATTCCCAATTGACGTAAATGTTCCCAAACAATGCATGATTATATGGGCATGAACAGAGGTTACATAGAAATCACCAAGGTTCGTACAAGCTTTGAGAATGAGAGGGAACAACGTAGTTCTTGAAGCAGACCTTGTTTACTCATTTTGTGACAGTTAGTTAGTACTTAATGCCACTGACCCTTGAATGATAAATCTTTTAACCCCAGTTTCCACCATTAGTTTTGAACTTGACAGATATGTAAAGAAAATGCATCACAAGAATTACTCATCATCTATAATGTTTCTCAAAACTAATAGCATGCACACAGTGAACACTCGCCGTATACAAAGAGGAAGATATATCAAACCTTACCCTGGCTTGATGTGTGTGTGTGAGAGAGGGAGAAAGATTTTTTCCCACAAAAAAGAAACCTCTCAAAAAGAACAGAAATTTACAATATGAATCTCTAACGTGGTAATGTACGTGCAAAAATTGTTATTCACTAATGTTGCACAATTGAAGGTAGGGGTTATTAAACATTACATACTTTGACCAGTAGACCTTGTATTTGGAAACAGCCAGATCTAACCATGGTTTATAGTACCCATTGTAGAGAACGACGCCAGCATTCTCAATCTCAGTTTGATTAAGTGTGGGATCATATCCCTGCCCCAACACATGCCAGCCTCGGTCCAATGGATACGTCAGGTTGTAAAATGTGATCAGTCCAGGTGGCAGAGATTCAAGCTTCCAAAGAGTGCAGTCCTCATTCTACAAAAGGTAAGGGAACTGGTTACCATCTAGATGTTGCAAAAGAATTAATCATCGCCTTGCAACTCAAAATACCAACAGATGGGGGAACTCCGGACCAAATATTTAGCTAAAGTATAAATAAGTAATATGTGAAACTTTTACGTTAAAAAAAGAACGAAACTAATATGCGTAAAAGTAAGAAACTGGCACTACAAGTATTATTTTTCGAAGTCAATCTTCTAAAAATAAATGTGAACAGAACCAATTAATCCATGTATTTAGCTTGTACAATATAGCTAAGTAAAAATCTGCATTATTATTCGGGGCCTTAAGAAATAGAAAACATAAACTTTTATATGGTTTCTGAAAAAAAAATAAAAAAATTGATACATTAAATGTAAACTATACAAAAAATTGCTGAACTAGACCTGCCGTGGTTAATGTTGTATATGGTGCGTAGCTAACCTAGTTAATAGTTTAGTCTTAATAGGTTATTGGCATGATACAAATATGGAAGACATAACCATGATCTAAGAGAAATATAAAAGCATCACAGAAATATAATGGAAGAGAATATTAGTAGTTTCCTTACCATATCTTGCCAATGGTGATATATCCCAGTAATATCACGCTTCTTCCACTCTTTCAAGTCAAAAATATTTATCCCAAAAGCCCATCCACAAGCATTTGGGTCAAAATTTTGAGATATCTTTGGGTTTGAGAAGTTGAGATACTTATCAAACCGATGAAAGCTCTCTTTACAGGTCTCAACTGCGTCATTCACCATTCCTTGCATATCCACGGACCAAAGAGGCGTCAAATCCTTTTGAACTACAATATCATCGTCCAAAAACAGGATCTTGTCGAGTTTCAGGTACACTTCAGGAAGGTAAATCTAAGATGGTTCAACATGGACAAGTACTTACGGTTTCTATATTTAAGATTTTCGGACCCATCAGAATGTAGACGGATGATTTGCCTTGAAATAGTATTCCTTTATCTGTGCAGACTCAAGTTGGCGAAGAACTGAACAATAAGAAGAATTGAGCCACTTAAAATCGTCAATGTTTTCAACTTGAATTGTCCCACCTGCAGGGGGGGTGATGAAAAACCACATTTTTATAGCTGCGAAATTCAGTCTATCTGTAACTATATGAAATACGTGCTTCTCAGATTCTTTTGCATGGAGCACAGTGGAGTTTATAACTACAGACGTCGCAAGTACATTATCTGAAAATATGGCATAATGGTAGAGTGACATATCTTCGAGTTTTTCTATGTTCAAGATTTTCTTGCTTCCATGATCTCGCACGAAATAGTCTGTTGAAAGCTGAAGAGAGAGACAGTGCAACAGTTTGGGGACAGTTTTTGCAGCAAGCTGGATCAAAAATGCACTTTTCTTCTTCAGTGCATTAATATTTTCTTCCGTTAGTTGAAGCATGGCTTGTAATTTCCGTGCAACTAAGTCATATAGCTCACCCTTCGCCAATGATAGGATATGACCCATTGCTTTTGCTCGATCAAGTGCTCTGCAACAGATATCACCAAGAATTTGAAATTTGACAACTAACCATTATGGTTCAAAATGTTGTATGATACACCAACATATCAAACAAAATACCGAAAACCAGGAGCAAATACTAACAGTTACTATACAATATATAGATTGTGAAAAATCAATTGAAGTAACTACACCTGACCAATATATGTTTGATACTCTTTTCTTTAATAACATACTATTACGTCAATCAAACAATATACCAATATAATGGGCGGGTATATCGTGATATAATGGCTGATATACAAATATGTTAGTTTTCTTTTTCTTTTTCGGAAAGTATATAGATAGATTAGTTTTCATCTTCTTGAAGCAACACAGGATATCAGTCAATATATCAAAGATTATAAGAATTTGGCCTGACAAATAATTGGCAGATTTAAAATTTCCCATCCTTGTTAATCATCCAAAATTGTGTAACCATACCTCGTGTTCAACTGAGCATCTGAACTTGCTTCTCCAATAGTGTGCTGATTATCTTTGATGTGCTTCATTAGAGAATCGTAGAGCGAAACTTTATTCTTAGTTTTGGCTATACTCCCATATGTTTCAGCCATTATAATCTGATCTTGCATAAGTTTCAAAGCAGAATCGGCATTTGGGTTGCCATATTCTCTCTTCCATAAGCTGTATTTCCCCCTAACCGTGGTGTTGAGATTTTGTGAAGGTTCAATGGCTTCTGCTTGCATCTGATGTTCAGCTTCTTTGTTCTGTTGTATAAGCTCAGCAGTACGGCGCTCCTTTCTTTCCCATTTCAGTTTCTGCGCGACTAGAAATGTCAGAAACCCACATCAATGGTCACAAAATAGTTTGACGTCCCTAGCGACGCAAAAACACGGACTGAAAGCCCGCGTATATTCCTGAGATACACAACTTAGAGTTGTTATGTTTAACAGGAGGACACTCTACAATAATCATGTGTGAGACGTGTTTTCACGTCTGCAGAGACGTGCAAATATCTTTCTCAATTGACCACCATCTACAGAAAGTAGATAAAAACAAAATGGCATATCACCCGACGCATAAGCTTGACTAGATTGATGGGTTCTGGATATTGGGTTACTTCCTCCACAGCAGAAAGTCCAGAGCTCTCATCTGCTCCGCTTAGACCTTCTTCACTAGAATCCTTCTTTGCCTGAGATTCAACATAATTGAAGTAGAAGAATCAGTCAGTGCATGTATTAAGGAGCAACCATCGTACATCAAATGAAAACATTAGACATCCAAGGATCAAGATGTCGAATTATGCTGCCATATTGTGCGCCAATATTATGATATTCATTGATATAAAAAGGAAAGGAAAAAAAACCTGCTATATCCGCAAAAAATTAATGTCAATATATTTATTTTTTAAATTCCACAGGTGATATTTAAAAATAAAATTGTACCTAAATGTTGCTTAGCTGATCCTGGATCTTGTCATCAAGATATTGCCAAACCCAGGAAGCCGACAATGACCGTATTAATTTGAACGGTACCAGAGGCATCCGCATATATTGCAATTATGTCTATGTCCTGTATATAACATATATGAATAACCTCATTATGGAAAATGGAAGCATTGAAAAATGACGAGGAAAACTAATTCGTTATTACCTCTTTCCATGGGTGGTTGTCAACTTGTCCATATGAAATCTCTTTATTTTCGTCCAACTCCTGAATTACCCACATTCAAATTATAAGGTGAATTAGAGGAACTGCGGCATGTCTGAGATGCATCTGATAATATATGTAATTGAACCTTACGACTAACGGCCTGTTTCAAGGTCGAGGTTTTGGGATCATAAGTAGTACATGAAAACCTAGAGACCTCGTCGAAAATTTGTATTAAAGTCTAACAAGAAGCAGCAGAAGATCTAAAAGGAAAAGCTAAACGCGAACCAAGGTAACAACGACACTTCATATTTACTCGGACACACGTGTCCAACACTATTTACATGGCACTTTTCCATTTTCTGCCATTTCCGACACCCCGTACCCGTGTCCAACACCCATATCCATCTCGTTGTTACCTATACGCTAACAAACTTAGAATATTCAGGGTTATTGATCTCACAAAACTCGAAGAGGGGAAACTATAGATCCAACAATAACTAAAGGCCCCTTCTGCACTCCACTTTCTTGGAAATGCATATAAAACCATACAGAAAAGTCACTAAAAGCCAATTACAAGCATGCCCTTGAATGTACAGGAAATTGTAACTAAAGTTTTGAGGAGAAGAATGAGATTGAAACCTTTTTGTTACGACATTGCTCACAATCATAAAGGAGCCGAGATCCTTTAAGATTTCTTCCACTGTAAAACAAAGAAAAATAAGTAAGGTATCAGATTGTAAACCAATGTCTGTAATATACCTAAATATTACTTACTTAACATGAATATTACCTGAATATTACCTGAATATTACTTACTTTGAGATTCCTTTTATTTGCGTACTTATACTTGAAACTTTTGTATGTTTTTTAGACATTTCCATTTGGGACCTTTAGTTTGAGTAATACAAAGAATTATGGCCTACGACCAGAATATGGTGGAAATTTCCGGCTGTGCCTAATTCAAAAATAATTTTGCTCTAGGATATGATCTATACTGCCACAAAGAAATTATAGAGAATAAAAGTTAGCTGAGTGCATGATATATGGTATGATTCCCAAATATAACTAGAATGTAGATACTACGTCGACAGAAAACGCGGAAAGACTCTAATTTTTCAAAATATAAATTGGAGATCAGGATATGGGTATCATAGTGTATAGGATCGTTGAATCACTTTCTTCAGAACATCCCATTACTTAGCTATCCAGGAAACTTATATGCGATACTTTGGACGTATTATAAGAATTTTCCTTCAAGAAAGAATTTAAGTTGTGAGTGATCTTACATAAGTGTGATATCAGACATGTCTGCTCCCACGAGGACGACTAGGAACATGACCTGCATGTGGAAATTACAAAGTATAAGACAATAGTTTCATTGGGAGAACAAGATGTTTTGCATTGCAACCATCGCAGATGGCATATACAAAAGTAGAAACTCACCAATCAAACTGATAAAGCCTTCAACTATGTACTAAATGTGGACAAGTACAATATTATATTATTGTAAATCTTCTTCATGGCTAATATCGGAATATGAATGTAAAAATGTCGATAATAGTGATTACCATCTTGAAATTCAAGATGTGTACTATATGATATCAGACATGACATGATATCATCCAGAGAAGAGAATTCATGAATAAGGCCTCCAGCTCTATCTGTTGAACTGGACCACATTACCCACGAAATAATCAATGATGTGACAGGACATAATGCACTAATAAATATATATGTAAAATAAGCTTAAACCCATCGCTGTTGCATATTTAAACATGTATTTACTGTTTTTAGCTGATATTTGAGTTCCTTTTCCATAAAGTGTTTGTCTTATTTAATTTTAATTTATTGCAGACCTAGTGGTAGAGAATCCAAGAAAGAACACTACTGACATGACTTAAATAAAATACACCGCGCCAATTGGTGCACAACTACTTAAATAAAATATTAAAAAAAAAAAACAATTGAATTGGCGCACAACTCTTATTTTATTTTATTTTTATTTTATTATTATTAAATTAAGTTTTTAAATTATTTTTTACGGCACACGAAAACAATAAAATAATTAAACAACTGACAACCCTGACCAAAACAGGCTCGCCACAAATAGTCATTGATTTTATAAATCAGAGCACTATTTGAGCGATGGCGATCCTGCAAAAGATATTTTTTAATCAATTGGATCGCTATCTTAGCGATAGCGAGCCTGTCGCCCATGCTCTTATAAGGTACTTGTGTTTGAATAATGTGCTCAGTGGTAGATCGTAAAAAGAGCGAATAATTTGTTATTATTATTATTGATCGGTACCAAACTCTAAAGTTTATGACATATTTATAATTGTTGGGGTTGGTTATTGAACCGGACCTACGTTTATATCATCGCTTTTATTTTCGCTGAAAAATGTGAACCCAATGATTTAGAAAGAATCATCAACAAGTTCATATGGTATACTTTAGCAAATGACTTGTAGGGATTTCATCTCTCTCATTCCCTCCCTCATAAGCCCTAAAATAAGAATCTTCGTCCACCACAAGCAGAGTAGTAATCTTCATACCATCAGTGCATACGAATCCAAACGAAAGGGCCACCTTCTACTTACTTACCTTAAGCTATTGATTTCTTAACAGGGCTAAACTCAACAAAAGGATAGATTTCAAATGTTTAATGACCCAATGACAAATTTTCAGTCGTCCCAACTTTCGTAACATATCTCTAGGTCTAACAACACTAAAATTTGATTTATTACTACTAAAAAAAACATAAAAAAATACTCCCAACATTCATATTCCACTAAAGCTAAATCAATCAACTTAACCAAGGCGTCATTTTCCCCTGCAAGTACCACGCTAAGAATAAACCCCAGTTTCATATAAACCCAGTCCAACCCAAAAATGCAGGTTTGCTAATCAACAACTAAACATCAATCCTCGCATTTAAGTCACTAAACCCCGAAAACACCACCAATCACACTTTACCTCTAAATACAATTAGACACAACGATTAACTGACTGGACTGAGTCCTCACCGCAACATTTCTACAATAACACTTAATCATCAAACTTTTAACAATAATGATTCACAGTAGTTGCACCTAAATCCCTAATTTACAAAATCAAGAACCGAAATACTCAATTTTACTCAGAATCACACCAAAAAACAAACCTAATTTCGTCTCGATACCAAATTACATGAAAGAAGAATTAAACAACAATTAGGAACCAAACAAATCATCGAAATCGAAAATTTTGAAAACTCTGAGAGATTGAAAGATGAGATGAGATCAATTTCGTACCTGTATGATGGAGAAGATCAAGAGAAAGATAGAGGTCGGCATTGATCTTGAGCAAGCTTTCATGGCTAAAATACGCGGGTTTTCGCTATTTTTTTCTTCTTCTTAGAAGAACTACTGTTGGACTACGCTAAAAGGCGGGTAATTATAGATCTCAGCTAAAAAACGCAACTTGTTATGTTTTGTGAAAACCGAAAGGATTTAGACACTCAATTCTCAATTCTCAATTCTCAAATACTCACTCAACCACAACCATTCATTTAATAGAGAGGAGTGGTTTTCAAAATTTGGTAATTTCCTACAAGGGAAATGAGGTGGAAAAATCTGGGTCCTACCTGCCCCACTCTCTAGCTGACAGACATTTCCCTCTCTTTTCAAACCATCTATCACTCACATTTAATGTTGTGTCTCCCCTACTCTCTTTCTCCAAACAAACCAAACATTTCTCTCCAAACATCTCACTCACTTACTCTGTCTCTCTCACTCTCGCGAACAGTTTCACTCACTATGTCTCTCTCACTCTCACTCTCACAGACAGTTTGAGTTTCTCTCTCACTATCTCTCTCTCATTCTTTCTCTTTTTCACTGTCTCGTCATTAGAGACTGTCATTTTCTTTGTTATTCTATTTGGGGGTTCAGAGAAAGAATTGAATTCAAAGACATTGTCCATTCTTTTTGGATAAGAGCTTGGGGATTAATAGTGGAGGTTGATGTCTACTTCAAGGTAAATCCCATTATCATTCGAAATTGATGTCTATTTATTTGTCTCCCCCTTTGTGTAATGCAATTTGGTAGTGAAACTGTTTAATATTGTCGAATTCAACAATATTAAAATGAAATTGAGTTATTAACATCTAGGATTGTCGAATTCGTCAATATTTGACCTAAATAACTCAAATTACACTACAAAATTGTCGAATTCGACAATATTGAAGTGAAATTGAGTTATTAACATCTAAGATTGTCGAATTCGACAATTTAGCAGTGTATTATTATGATTACATAATATTGTCGAATTCGACAATTATGGAATTTCTCTCGTTCATTTTCCTTTTATTTTATCCTTGTTTAGAAGTCTAAATTGTTGAATTCGATAATAGTTACATTTAACTTAGAGTTATTGAAATGGAGTATTATCGAATTCGACAATTTACCAATTGCAATTGGACTTATGTTTACATAATATTGTCGAACTCGATAATTACCAAGTACAATTATACTGATCATTTAAGAAATAAATTGTATGCAAGTACACAATGAATGAGAAAGTACCTCCAACCGCTTCCAATAGAAGAAAAATAGAGTTGGCCAAAGAAGGAGATCTACTTACATATAAGAGAAAGAAAAAGACTATTGACCCAAGCATAGTCGTCCCTCCAAACATTGTTGACACCGCCAATGAGGGTATTAGTGAACCAGTACCTCCAACTGAGTCTGCCCAAGCTTCTTTGGGAGCTCAAGCTGAGTCTGCGCAAGCTGTGAATATTTCTCAGGGTTCAGAATTTGAGACTGAGTCTGCCCAAGCTGCTTTAAGAGCTCAACCACCGTTCACAAATGTTTCCCCTAATTCTGATGTGAATATTCCTATTGTTAGTGGGTATTCTGAAGGCGAGGAGGCTACAAGCAACAAAGATGTATGCCCTTGTGATAAAAGCTTGTTGAGGAGCTTCAGGTTCTATAGAACGAGGTCGATCGCGCTAGGGCAGGTATATTGTTTAATGGAATCCCTTGTTTAATTATGTTTTGTTATTCCTATTATTGATAGTTACATTTTGTTGACATAATCACTATTATTGTTCAGAAGAAGCTTCACATTCGTGTTCACCATCACCAGTCTACATGGGACCTTACAAAGGAACCACAAGTGGTCCAAGTTTTGTTAAGTTAAAGGGTTTGGATAGGATTGGGGCCATATCCTATAACTATTACAACTCTGCGCTGATTTCTGCTTTTGCCGAATGTTGGCAGCCGAAAACTAATAGTTTCTACTTCAAATGGGGCGAGATGACTCCAACTCTGGATGATGTGGAGCAATTGGTTGGGTTGCCTGCATATGGTGATGTTACGGTCATTGGTGGTACTTGGGGATTCTCAGCGATTCTGGAGGTTTTCGAGAACAATCTCCTGCAGGATTTAAATGCATTCAAGTATTTGAGAGTTGGGGGTACTGGGAATTCGTTGTCACTGTGGAAACTAAAAGAGCACTATACATACAAGTTGGAGAAGGTTCTTAGTGACGGTACCGCTGCAGCTGCGAAGAAGAAGAAGGGGTTAACAGCCAGGTCTGTTGCTCAAGCTTATATGTTGTATGTCCTTGGGTCCTTTTTATTTCCTATAAAAAAGGGCACGTCAGCGCACGGTACCTTTACCTGTTTGCCAAGGACAAGGTGGCAAAGAAGTGGTCATGGGGATCAACAGTTCTGGCCCACATGTATTACAATCTGGGTACAGCATCTCGAGATGATGGGAGACAATTTGCATGTTGTACCACACTACTCGAGATGATTCTGTATTCATTTATGTAACTGTTTTTTACATATGGCTTGAACCTCTACTAATTTTATTTTGTTTATCTATATACATGTAGTCGTGGATCTTTGCACATTTCCCAAAGCTTGTTGGGATCCCCAAGGAGATGGACTCTAACGCATACGAGCACTGTACTTGTTAGAAATGGAATGCATCTATTACGGATAGATACGGTGGTACATCTTTGCTCAAGTTTAGAGAGGCATTGGACAACTACAAACTGGAGGATGTAAGTTTATTTCCCTGCTACACTATATCATATTATACTTGGAGTTAGTAGATTACACTGCTTCAACATTGTCGATTTCGACAATATTGCATATTCACAACTAAAGAAAATTGAATAATTATCGAATTCGACAATATTGACTACGTACATCTACTATTGTATATATAATATTGTCGATTTCGACAATTATTCAGGGTTTTTTAGTTGTGCATATGCAAAATTGTCGAAATAAACATGGTAAATTGTTGAAATCGACAATACTCTATCTCAATAACTACCAGTCCACTATAATATTGTCAAATTCAACAATGTTGTTCAATCCTTCTCAGGCCTATTGAAAAAATTATTCAACTTAATGGTGCATAATACATTTGATTCATTTTTTATGTAGGTTGTATGAGACCCATACAGAGATAAAAGGGATTCCGCACATGCATTTAAGGAGGTCACCTTTTTCTATGGTGCATTAGCAAGTCCAGATCATGCTCAGCCCTACTACCCAAATAGGGTTGTGCGGCAGTTCAATCAGGAACAATGCATCCCCACAAAGCGACTGTTGACAGAGGTTTCCAACCTATGGAACGCAAAAGAGCCAGAAAAATTCAACCCTAAGTATGAGTGGGTTGATTGCTTCTCTGGTTAAAAGTGGAAGGAGTTCATTTTGGAGTTCATTTTGAAGAAGGCTTATAGGGGGCTGAGGGTACGAGAGGGGCCTTTAGTATGTACAGAGGGATACTTTGAGTGGTTTGCCTCTGTCTCATGGATTACGATATGTCCCATTACTGTTGACCTGGCTGTAGATGATGATGTTGGAATTCATCAAGGAAGAAAGCCAGTGTCAATGAGCATGGCGACACTCCCGTGCACCAATATGAAGATATTGTTAAACAATATGATGCATCGGTTAGTACATATTACAACTATTTTTATCTTACTTCTCTTATATTATATTCACTTCAAAATTTATATTCTCTAATATTTTGTTCACTTCAATTACCACTTTTGTAGCATCATGAGCATGCTAGTATGTCTCTAAATGCCCATGATACCATGCTAACAAGGGGTGGATCTGGCGGCTTCAATTAGCAAATCATATAACTAAATGACTAGCTTCAGAAGCTCAAGGAAGATAAAGAGAAGGAGTTTGAAGCCAATACAAAGCTAAGAGAGGCCCTCAAAGAGAAGGTCGGTTATACCTATCTGCATCCAGCATAACGTTAGTTTTTATGTATAGTTATTAATATAAGTAATTGTCGAGTTCGACAATTATTACAGTATATGTGAAGGTGAAAACATGTAAATTGTCGAATTCGACAATTTTCTGAGTAATTTTTGAAATCATCTATATGTATTATTGCCGAACTTGACAATTACATAGTATTATTGTCGAGATTAATAAAAATATAGAAAGTAATCTAAATGTTTCATGCCAATTTAACTTCAGACAAGTGAATGCGATCTGCTGAAAGAAACCATTAAACAAATGAAGGGGAACATTCAACTAAAGCGTGTAGTTGACGTACAATGTGCACTAGAGTTCGCAGATCTGCCAAGGCAGTTAGAGTCGAAGGTAAGGTCTTAGGCAGATGTCATTATCGCATCCATTGTTTGTTTTTGTCAAAATTTTGATTTTTCTTGTCAAATTTCTGTTTGTAGATATTGGAGTACAAAAATTTGGAGGCAAAAAATATAAGTTTGGAGGCAGAGCTAAGGCAAAAATCTGGCCTCGAAGACTGTAATCAAAGCTTATCTATTGAGTTGAATAAAAAGGTAATGTGGTGTGTAGTTTTTACTAGTGTTGATTTTAATAACCTCTAATTTCTAATAGTCTTCCATTAATCATTCTTGCATATGGCGTGATTATTTTGTCCCCAATGTGTATAGTGTAAAGAGAGCGAGTCACTAAAAGCAGTCAATGAACTTTTGATGGAGCAGATAGACTTGCATCTTCTTCCAGCTACACCTGTGAGTTTACCAAAATTCATTATTGGTTTGTGGCTCAATTATTTGTAAGTCTGGTAATATTGTTCTTGTGTTGCGTGTTTTGAACAGCTTGTTGTGCTACAATCACATCAGCCTGTGCCAGACGCAACCCTAGCAAAGAAGTATGATGACTTGTTGGCTGCACATGAGGACGTTAAGAAGAAGTTGATTGCGAAAGAAGATTTTGTAAGTCATTCGAAATGAATGAAATTAATTCTAGTTAGTGAATTGGAGTTTGTGTTTGATAATAGTGAATTTAAGTTTAATTTTTTGTATGACATTTTTAGTTAGTGAATTGGAGTTTGTGTTTGATTATCCAAAATCATATTTAGTATTCATTTTGGATTTCATGCTCAATATCGGTTAACCCCTGCTAAAAATCAGACGTAGTATCTATAAAGAGCTTATTCCACATCTCGGACTCAAGCTCCATCTTCGACCATCATACGACCACTCGACCTCGTCAACATGCACGTGGCGCATTTATGGAAGACACATTATGGAGCAGGAGTTACTCAAGCCATTACACAATTATTATGACTCATCTAAGCCATAACGTTCTTTATTAAAATAAATAACGGTCATATCATAAGACCTATAAATAGGTCCATAGAACTACAGAGAAGAAATAAACTTTTCCTCTCAAGAAAGTCTCTACAAAATACTCAGAGCATCTCTTGTAATAATCTAGCAGCTATCAATAACATTACACTTTCTAAATCCTCAAGAGAGGTCGTAGTTTTAACCTATTCAAAGGTTTTCTACCTTAAACTTTGTGTTAGTGTTCGTTCAAGACGTTCTGAGTATCCTTGGTGTAAAGGCTAAGTCCGAATCCCAGAATTAGGCTATTACAGTATCCAAAATTACATTTAAATGAACTGGAGTTATATAGCTCCTCTCCATTATGTCTTTGGAACAGATAATGAATTGGACATCCAAGTATAAGAAAGAAGCAGCGAGATATACAGAGGAAACTAACCATCTCGTAAACTCTCCCCCCCCCCCGCTCATCCTTCTTAATTTTATGGAATGCTGATTTCAATATTTATCCTAATTTTGGCTATTTTTTTAGCATAAGAAAATGGTTAATGCTGAAGAGAGGATGAAGTCTTTAGAAATAAATAACAGTGATTGGATATGTCATATTCCTAACTCTTGTACCTATTTGAGATTGCTCTGTGTAATTCATGGTTTAAAGTGATAACTTCAAAATCATGTTATTAAATTCAAATATTGTCGAATTCAACAATTAAGAAGTGTTTTTGGAGTTGTGCATGCAAAATATTGTCGAATTCGAAAATATAGGTGATGCACATGTACATGTACCAAGTGTCTTTATCCTAATGTTGAAGTATTTTTTTCAACATAACAAACTAGTTAATTTTGAGGAAAGGAAGAAGACTTTGGAAGTAGATAACAGTGAATGGGTATAACTTATTCCTAACTATTGTGCCTATTTGAGATTATTCTGTTTAATGCACGGTTTAAAGTCATAGTTGTCGAATTCGATGATTACCAACTGCATATTGTCGAATTCGACAATATTGTTAATATACATGTACACTTGCACAATATGTTATTGCCGAGTTCGACAATTATGACACTGTAATTGGAATTATGCATATATAATATTGTTAAAATCAATAATATTACTTTAATATTATTATTTGTTCTAATATTAGTTCTAGTTGCAGGAGGTTTGGCGTCAAACATTGAAGAAGGCACTCGCAAGTGAAGGGATGGGAAACATGGGGGACCCAACCTTTGAAGAACTTTTTGAGCACAACGAAAGATTCTTCACAATAGCACAGCAAGGACCCAATGGAGATTATCAAGAAGACTTGGTTTCTATGGCGGTAACCTTTAAAAATGTTATCATTGCTATGAGGGAGAAAATGGCTAAGAAGAAGAAGAAGATACAATAACTTTTATTCCAACCGTGAACGAAGTATCTTGTAGATGTTCATGGCGTCGAAATCAGTGATAACAATTCTCGTTTTAGGGTTACCGTCGCGATTTAGCACCAGAGCCAACATAGATTCCCAGAAGTAATAAAATCATTGAAAACCTTTATCTACAAGGACCATGCATTCTGGAAGAGTATCTTCAGCCAAACATTTGGTATACAATTCACTCTAAACGGTGAGAACGCGTATCAAATATTGTTGCAGACGTGTTCTTATGGTCATCAACTTGTGGAGTATAGGCATATGGCGTATTTACTATCCACTTACTATGAGAAGGTTGTGGTCTTCATTAGCCACACTGAAGCATATACATTCTTACCCATCTTTTGGGCACGTAAAAGAAATACTACTTCAAATGAGGAGAGGTTGCAAAACTTTCTTATGGATACTAGTAAATATTGGTGGTTTGGTTTGGGTGCGGACAACCATTTTGTTCACTTATTTCCAAGGTTTAATGTACCAATACCTCCAGTTTCTACTATTTTCTACAGTCATGTAAATCTGAAAATTCTTCCAGCTTTTCTGAAAGAACAACTGACTAAGTATTTTGATGTGAGGGTAAGGAGCTTCGAGGCATTACATAGAGAGCACAATGTAAAGGGGTATAGAGTTAATGACATGGTTGCTACTGGTTTGTTGACAATAAAATAGAGTTGTCGACCAAATATTTGTAAATCACAGTTATGTTACCTCAATGTTTATTGGTAGTATCCCTACATGGTTATCCATTTTTCCCTTTTTTATATGACAGTTCATTTAGTTCACTGTTTGTATATCACAGTATATAATTTTTTGTAAAAGTGCTCATTGTTGATTTATTTTTGTAGTATATATATTTCTGTTAGGTCATCTGAATCTCATTTCTGACTGTTTAAAATGTACATATTGGCTCGAAAGAATATATTAACAGTGCACTTGGATCTAAAAAATAAAATATTGTCGATTTCGACAATACTTATAGTGTATATGGTTAATTACAATGTATAATATTGTCGATTTCGACAATTTTGATACTGTATTTCGAATTATGCATTTGTAATATTGTCGAACCCGACAATATTACAAAATGCAATTAGAGTTATGAGTATATAATATTGTCGAACCCAATAATATTACAAAGTGTAATTAGAGTTATGGGTATATAATATTGTTGAAATTGACAATTTAGTTAAATTATAGAGGATCTATTACATAACCCGAGTTTTTAATGCAATATTTTTGACAATCTACAAATTCATAGAGGGTGCATAAAGCCACACAATCCCTAAACTCCAAATAATAATTCATTGTTATTGTCTCCATGAAATACTGCATTGTTATTGTCCTAAATTTTAATTACAAAGCAAACATAATGTTGAATCAACACACTAATCTCTCAATAATAATCAA
Organism: Kingdonia uniflora; assembly: GCA_014058105.1. Taxonomy (NCBI): domain Eukaryota; kingdom Viridiplantae; phylum Streptophyta; class Magnoliopsida; order Ranunculales; family Circaeasteraceae; genus Kingdonia; species Kingdonia uniflora. Next base: position 3,716,921 of record JACGCM010001854.1, read on the forward strand.
ATACATATTTATTAGTCAATGCATATGGACTCCTTTTATTTTCCTAGATGTTGTGGTTGTCAGAATTCGATTGCAACGGCTGAGCAGATTCCCCATTGTTGTCTCCTGCATGGAATACATTATTGTAAATATGGCATAAATATAGAATGAAACACATTACAGAAAAATCACGGAGAATATACCGTTTTTGCATAGTGTCGAATATGTACTTACTAGATTCTGCTATCATCATTTTGTGAAGTGGGCATGTCTGTTTGTCATGGTTGCCTAGTACTCCACAACTTTTGCATGTTCTCTTCTTCTTCATAACAGCCTCTTCCATCCCTCCCTTCTATCTTGCCCCTTTCTTGTGATCAGTCTTCGCCTATCCTTTTGTTTGATCAACGAGAAGGTTTAAAATCATAGTTCTAGACACCAGAGAATCTGCGACAGAAGTTGAGATGTTTTGTTGTGATGCATCTATCTGTGTTAAAGACTCAACGTAGTTTTAAAGGTAAAACTCAAACTCGTCTAGCTTCAAAACCACAAAATCAAAAAAAAATTTCATCTTCGGGCCCTCTCAAATAAGTTTGATGCACGAAGGGATAGGTGGCTATGGCGTAAGGCATGTCGTAAGTTATCTCCATCTAACTAACTTTCATTATACGACCTTAAAAACTTGTTTGCACCAATCGTCCACCTTGTCATAATGAAAGCCTCTGGTATTTTGAGAATGTCATATTTCGAGAAAACCTTAAGGAGGTGACAACATGGGAGTCTAACATACTCAAACAACTTGCATCCATAATTACCAATTAGCTCTCTAAGTCTATTTCTTGATCAAATAACTCGGTACGACCACTATGGGACTCTACCGTAAGTTGCCGAACGTTGCCTTCTACGTGTCTTTCTATTGCAACGAAGCGAACAACCTGGTCAAACTGATCCTAAAGTTTGTGGAACATTGTTCTGGTGTAAATCTTTACAGCATCATTCAGCAGAGATTGATGAGAACCAACTTGACGATATCTGTGTTCTGATGCAAAGTCTTTTGCACTTTCTGGCTCATATACCTCTAAAAGGGCAACCTCGTACTTGGTCACAAAACTGTACAACCCAGTTGTTATTGGCAACCAACCATTAAAGAAGTTGTTTATGGACTCACTCCGTCCTGTATTACTCATCCCTGTAAAGAAGGTTGACCTATTCTATAATGGTATCCATCATTGTCTAATATTGAAGATTCCTTGCATTCAAACATTATCATCCAATTTATGTTTCTTTATTAGGTCTATCCACTTGGTTTCTAACTCTGCAGCCTCATATGTGTTATGCATTATCAAATCGATATCATCTTTAAATGTAGATGGTTCCTGATAAACATGGTCGATTTTCTCAGGAAATTTATTTGTGATGTGCCACAGATAAAATCGATGTCTAGTGTTGGGGAAGACCTAGAAATAAACTAGAACTTAGAATGAAAGTGTCTATGAATATTATATGATATTGTCGAATTCGACAATATAGTAGTATAATTGGATTGGAGTGTTATCAAATATTGTCGAATTCGATAATTTAATAACTGTAACTGGAGTATCAAGTGTTTGGTAATATTGGTAATGTATAATCGACAATATACTCCAGTTAACAACTGTAACTGGAGTAACAAGTGTCGAATATTATCGAATTCGACAATATTGGTAATGTAAAATTGACAATATACTCTAGTTAACAGCTGTAATTGGAGTAGCAAGTGTCCAAGTACTTTTTTACCTTGGTAATAGCTGCGGCCATAGCTGTATCATGATCGGTAATAATAAAGACAGGCTGTTTGTAGTTTATTGCCTTCAGCCAAGTATGGAATGACCATACAAATGTGTTTTCTTGCTTATTTCTTAGCAGAGCACAGCCGTATTGAATTGTTTGGTAGTGGTTGTTAATCCCTGTAAACGGAGCAAAGGGCATCTTGTACACATTCGTCCGATACGTAGTATCGAAGGTGACGACATCTCCAAATGCCTCATATGCGTACCTTGAACGTCCATCGATCCAAAAAAATTCAGTGCTCGGTCCTCCTCATCTAATTCTATGTTAAAATAAAATATCAGATCTGCAGTTTGTTTCTTCCTAAACCACTCCAACGCGATTTGTGCATCTCCTTTGACTAGTCGTTCCTTATTTACTTTGGCATTGTGGCTGTAACAATCCTGTTTGCTAAAGGTTCTATCTGGGAATAATGCCGGGACCTTACTGACCAGAATATTGTGTAGCTCAAATGCCGCTATAAAGTTTTTTGATGCTTCAGGAAAGAATCTGCTAACCTTTATCCGATGCTGATTCTATGGAGATAAGAATTTATGGTTATGGAAATCCGTGAAACTTGTGACAACATATTTGCCTATTTTGGTATTCTAATTTATGTTCATCGTTGGTTTACACCTACACTTATCAGATGATCTTCTGTTGTCAGCTACGTTGCTACTCTCTAGATTCCCAAGGTTTTTCTTTGAAAAACCATTGCTCATACAACAAAAGTGGGCTATGCCTATATCATCCGATCTCGAACATTTAGTAGAATTGCGCATCTTTATGGAGAAGCCCTGCCCTCTTCCATATCGTTTGTACCACAGGCGTGCATCCTCTACAATATCAAAATGTTGACCCTCGTATGGGGATTCCGCCGAAAATGGGTCTACAATACGTTCATTTTCACACCTTTATGGGGACTCTTCACGAATAACTTTTGACCAATTTTTATCGATGGAGTCTTCCATTGTATATCTGACTGACAAGTTCACACATAAAAGAAACGATTGTGAGTTGTATGTAATTGAACAAAATATCACAAACCAAACACAATTCAAGTCCAGCGCATGTTCATTTCATAATTCTTCATTACATCACATGCTACAAAAGATATAATACAAAATGTAAACAATCACATACAAAAACTCATTGTAGCACACAAAATATCTTTGTGACTTGGCAAATACTACAGCTACTTCATTACATGTACCTGCCAACAACATTACAACTAGAATACCTAAACAACAAATCCTCAACCACCACCGGCAGAACCGGAGCCTTCCTTCGTAACCAGTTTCCTGTCCCGGGCCATAAGAGTTGCGTTTTATGCCATTGGATGCACGATGACCGACTGCAACTGACAATGCAAATGGATATCCTCCCTCCACAACGCCGCCTCAGCCTCGCCCATTCCTTCGTAGCTCACCTCGCGCGGCGGCAATGGTAGACCGTTCGGATTAACCGAGCCAAAATAACGTAGCACCAGTTCGTCATACAACTGCTTAATATGGCGAAAAGCAGCCTTCCGACAACTCTGAGACCTCGTCTTCACCATTGCCGCTCACTCTGCACAATAATATTATCGAGTTTGGCAATTTAGTTACTGTGCCTCGAACATTCATATGTAATATTGTCGAGTTCGACAATTCAGTTAGTGTGTCTCCAACAGTCATATATAATATTGTCTAATTTAATAATTATAACAGTGTATTTGGGGATCGCACTACAGATATTGTCGAATCCAACAATTATTTATTCTCTGTTCAGTGTTATGTAAATAAAATTATTGATTTACGCATTACTCTCATGGGACCCACCTGCAGGTAATCATTCAAAGATAAATTGCACAGGTGGCTACATTCTTCTAACAAATTTCACAAGGATTAAGTGGGGGGAATACCATTCTTCTAACAATTTCACAACATCCAAGTGTACTACTGTCGAGTAAGGGCAAGAAAGTATTTGTCGAGTAAGTGTACAATCAGCAAAGGTGCCGGAGTTCTTTGGAGAGATTAATTTCACCTCTAATGGCAGAATCGCTTCCCTTCCGAGACTAAAATTTCACCTCTAATGGCAGAAATCGTAAGCAAGAGTATGTGATATGAGAGAGAAATAGAGACTTAAGTGATATGAGTGATGGGTTGCTCAAATTTGAAATATCTGAGAGTGAGAGAGGGAAATGTCTGCCAGCTAGAGAGAGTCACTCATCTCTATTAGATGAGTGGTTGTGGTTGAGTGAGACTTGAGTGTCTCTAAATCCTCTCCCTTTAATCATATTGACATCGTAATGTGATATAGATGATAATAATTTGATCAGATCACAACCAAGAGTCCAAGACCATGGTGTGAACCGAATTGAACCCCATTGATCAATAGATAATTAGTACTATGTTCATCAGTTTTTCACAATAAATATAGATAGAGGGTCCAGCTTGAAGCTCATAGATGGAATTCAATCACAAATGGAACATATATTGGTATCAAATTGTCACATTAACTTGAATCAAATATCCCATATATATCGAAAACCCACAAGATATGGTTTATGCATCAGTATTCCTGCAATCCAACTTCAACAAATCCTCATTTCATAAAAAATGAAAATAAGTCAGATCACCATTTATCCAAAGCTGCGTACAAGGTCAAGATCGCTTCTTTCTTTTCACTAGGTAAGGATAAACTCTCTGGTAGTTTATGATTCCCCATACCAAGTGTCTCAAAGAAATCTCTTGCCAAAGAGCGTTTGGAGAATATAACTGGCAGAATGTAGTCTGCCAAAGAAGAAAATTGCTCAGACAAGTCTAACCAGACGTACGAACAAGGATGTCAGGATCGGGGCCTACAACCATATACATATGTTTCTCAAGATCAGTCAACTTTATTGGGAACTCCTCGTCTATCTCATGATGTCAAATAGCATCCTTTTTCTCGTTGTAGGATTCTTGAACATCATGCACAAGATGTATATGCCACACAGATTATAAGCACAACCTTATCATTTTTTGTAGTTGAAACCATTGCCATCTCAATCTCTAACCTGACATGTTCATTCAAGAGCTTCAAATTTCCCAAAAAATATACCTTAATTCCGTAGCTATTGACTATACTCTCTTCCTTGAGCAACCCTTCGGTCTTTTCTTGCATAAGATCCATCACATATTGAACTTCATTGGGCCGACGATTGAAATTGTCAATGCTGAAAGCGTAAATTGTTAAATACTTTATTCCCAATTCGTAACAGTACTTGAGCATGAACATACCAACTTTGTGCCCCTCCCCTTCTTGCATATTCCAATTTTGAGCATACTTCGATTCCGGTCGAGGATGAATGCAATGTGATTTGGATGAGGACCCACAGATATAACACTGAATATAAACTTCCGCACGATAGTTAACAAAGTGTCGGCTTTGAAACAGTTTGGTAACAAATTTCGGAGTCCCCATATTTGAAACCAATGAATAGAAACTGCATAACAACATCAAAGTGACCTGTTATGAAAAGAGGAGAAACTATATAGCATCGCATATTACAGAATATAAATCTAAATAAAAGAAAATTTAATCCAACTCACTGTAATTGCCTAAAGAAAATAGTAACACAATGAAGGTGTAAAAGCTAACTAGAGAAACTAAAAAATTAGATGTTTCTGACTGTGTGGACATACATTGTCCCCCAAATGAATATCTAGCAATTATTTCAATTACTTTGGGTACGATGATTGTAGATAAACTCATGATTATCACTCTGTAATTTGAATGGGGTTCTGAAAATCAGAGCAAAACTTTGAAAAGAAGCTTATAGGCCTCTTTTGGATAACTTTACCTATGATTCAACTTAAAAATATTATTTCTAAATCAAGCTGAGTACACCGAGCTCATAGAGACCAAATAAGGCATACTCCGTGAAGATATGATATGGTATGTTTAGGGGCGTGGTCTCGTAGAGGGGAGTTCACACTCTTACACCGTGAGGTTTAGATTCGACTAGAGGTTTTCACAAATATATAAAACTGAAATAAGATAATACTGTGCTAACATACTTACATGGAGTCCATGAACTGGTATTTTCCATAACCTCTAGTGAGAATTTGAAAGGGATAATGTATATATGGATGAAGTCACAGTTCGAATTGAATAGGACTTGAGTATGCTCGAAGGTTTGTTGATTTTAAGGGAGGTTTTGGGCTGAGTTTTTCTCCCTCTTCATGATGTCTCTCATCTCCTATTTATAAGAGATAGGAAAGGTTGAGTCACCATGCGAGGTAATATTACATGTATACCTTTTTGGGGAAGCTGTCCTGTACGTATGGTCGGGTCTGGCACTGTAGCTGTCTGGCGACTTGTTTTAATGTATTATCTGGTGAGCTGGCTGTCAGGTCTGTCTATCTTCGGCTATGTACTAATATGGTCGAAGTCCTTTCGAAGTTTGTGCTGAGCTCTGGATACTGACCGAATGGCCTTCGGCTTCAACTACTACAGTAAGCTTTGACGTGTCCTTCGAGTGCTCGGTTAGTCTCAGAAGGCTTCAGGTAGATCATATGCCTTTGGCAATTTTATTGGTTCCTTGGGCTTCGAGTATATGGTAGGCTTCAATGTAGCCTTCTAGTGCTTAATTAGTCTTGGAAGGCTGGGAGTAGGCTACTACATTCGCCCCCTCTTAGCTGGTGCCTCAAAAAGTTGTAAATGGCGCGTGCTGAGAAGAAACTGTTATTCGTGGGAAGTTGGAGGGTTGATCGGTGTAAATGTGCCAATTTCCAAGGGTATTGATGGGGATGATACTGATTAAGGGGGTGATTAATGCTTCCTTAAACGTGGTATAAATAGGGTGGAAGGGTATCATCTAATGTAAACCCTATTCAATTTCTTCGTTAACTTTTGGATCATTTGCTTCCTTAGACACCGTGAAAATGCATTATCAAAAGAAAATGGAGGAGAAGGACGTAGGTGTGGATGAAAAGTACGAAGAGCTGAAGTGGATGTACTTTAGATAAAGGGACCTGAGGGTACCACTGCCCGACCTGGTGGACTTGCACCGGGAGGAGTTGACGGGAAGAGAAAGGGAGGAGACTGAGGTGTTCACCTTTTAGTGGACGATGTTCCAGCAGCACCTGCAGAGCGTGATGGCACACTCCTACGCGCTGCGTACATTGGCTCAGCGACTGGTGGAGGCTGAAGATGATGGTAAGAAGTGTCCCTGGTATTGGAAGAACTGTCCCATGTGCCAGTAAGGGGTTTTTCCTGTAATTGTGGGTGGAGTTGTATTTGTTTTCTGTTTGGTTCTCTCATTTTTTTTGCAGAATGAAATAAAAATAAAATACTACTTACCGATGTGTTCATACTTAGTGTTGGTAGATAACTCGGTCGATGATAACATAGGCGCAGTTAATATTTGAATAGGAAAAAATGAAACTTATGTGCGATATGAAACATTCAAAAGGTTTCAAAGAAGAAATGATTTAGTCGAAGGTTTGTTAAGAGAGTTGAGCATTGGGCCATGGTCGAGGGTTACAAATGGTCAAGGATATGGGTTAGGTCGATCACAAAAGGATGGTTTGAGAGGTCAAAGAAGTTAGAAATAATACGGTCGGTTCTAACTTCACTACGACTACAAAAATTTGACAGTCGTATTCTGTATTGGCAGAGTTGTCAAATGGGATACCGTACTTTGAGCATTGTGCTGAGCAGGCAATAATCATGACATGTTGGTTATGGGGATGAGGTGTATGCCACATGGCTAGTAGGTGAAGTTATCGTGGCAGGATACGATAGTATGTCAGAGGCTGTTGTTGAAGGTCGTGGGTATTTGAGGGTATTTAGCAAGATATGCACATGGACAATGGATGTAATCAAAGGGATTCGAGGGTTCGAGAGGTAGCTGAGAAGTTCTATAACCGGTGAAGGTGTGGCGTTCACACGTTTGCATTTAGTAGGGGTAGTTGTGTAAAAACACATGGCTAACTGAAAAAGTGGAGGGAAGTGGTGAAGGTAGTGGGGGCAATGGTCCTGATTGCAAGTTGGGAAACTGAGGTGGTTTAGTGGGCTATATTTAAGAGGAGAGAAAGAGTGGCTGGAATCATCTTAATCAAACAAAGAGAGGAGAAACAAACAAGAAAATACCATTGTTGCTATGGAGAGGAAGGAGGAAAATGCAGTATTGTTGTGAAGGTTAGACGCCATTACTGCCATAATTCTTCGTTGGTACGGTCAGCTCCACCAGATAGGTAGGTCTTTTGACCCTTTGTGTTGTTTTACTGCTTTCTCGTTTTTTTTCTTGTGTTGGAAAGAAGTAGGCTTGTTGTTGTGCCATTAATGGCGTACCTGTGGTGGGGTTGGAGAGAGTAGACTGAAAAATCCTTTGAGGGTAAATTTTTTGGTGGTGATAGGTATGGGAGTAGAGGAGATGGTAGTCGAATAGTTGGTCTTTTGTAGGTTTGAGGATTGAGAATTGGGTAGGTGATAGTATAATATAAACTCGAAACATAATACTCGAGTATATCAAGTTAACTTCTACCCTCTTCTTCTGTAGGGTATAATGCGTACCCGTAAAGCTTCAAAAATGTGGCTGATAGACGAGGACAATGATGATATCAATGAGTTGAGTATTTATGGTCGATGGGAGGGGAGTAGTGACATCAAAAAGTTACAAATTACAACTGATGTGCCTCTGGCAGTAGTGGAGCTTGAAGTTAGTTCAATAAGGAGGAGTCGACGTAGAGCGCGGATGGTTGAGGAGAGTGATGAAGAGAAGGAAAATGAGGAAAGGGGTGAGGAGGTTGGGGTCGATCGTTCGGGAAATGTAGGGTATGAAGGGGATAGAGAATAGGGAAGAGGGGGAAGAAAGTGAGGGAAGTAGTGAAGAAACGGGGGACAAGGATACGTATGTGGGGGAGGTCTCACCTTGGGAGAATGCTAGGCTAGATCGTTTCATATCGAAATATGAGCTAGTGGGGAAAGGGATTACTCTGGTGCCTTTAGGGTTAGAGTATACTTTTATGGATGAGCCCAATCAGGGGATAATGGCTTTCAGGGGGCAGATTCGGCTAGGTATGGCACGGTGGTAAACTTTTGGGACGTGGCACCGTGCTAGATGAATGGTAACTTCTACGAGATGATGAGGGCTATCGAAGGTATGAATGAAAAGTTAACACGTGAAAGGAGGCCTTTAATTGAGTGGTTTGACGTGGTGTCATTCTATTCGAAGAAGGGGAATAAGAAGGTAGGGACGTACCATATTCAGTATCATCCTGAAAGCCATGGTTATTTGACTTATGTTCGACTGGGCGCGGGTGGAATAAGGACTTGGTAGTAGTGAAGGGTAATTATGAGTATGCAGATGGAGAGGTAGATTTTGCTCTGACCAATAGGTTGCTCAAAGCAAATAAGTCTATGGTCGAGTATCTTTTACTGTGTTACTTTGGATAGTGTTTGACGTTTCATTTGTTTGTTACAGAGCCTGTCAATATGGGATAGCAAAACCCTCAGTTTTATATCGATAACCTAATCGACGAGAGTGAAGAACGAGTGAACAAAGTGTTTCAGAAGCTGAATATTATAAAAAAGGGGCAGAAGAAGATTGATACTCAGTTGAAAGAAGCTTCGACTACTACTGGGATTTTGAAGAGGAGAAAAAAGGTAATCCCTCCCGGAGGAGTGAGCGAGATGGATTTTAACAACTTGACAAGGAAGTTGAACTTTGTGCCAAGGACGCATCGAGGTGTTCCAGTATCAACTGCTGAGGTAAAGGGGGCGAAACTCGAATGCCCCAGAGGCAAATCCATAAATAGTTCAACAGACCCAAAAGGGCAAGGGAAAAGCGATTGTCGAAGGCTCGACTGCTCCATTGACAAAGACGACGCCCCGAAAGGGAGGTTATGATTAGATGGCCAAAGGGGCAAATTTAGCCGAGGCCAGGCAGTTGGCGGCCGAGCGAAAAGAGGCGGTTCGAGGGCCGGCAGAGTTAATGATACATCTTTGCGCCACTAACCTAGAAGAAGTAGGTCGTCGTGCCAAGGTAGTGTAGTGCCAGGTATGTGTTTGTTTCTTGGAAAAGAGAAAGTATTCGAACTTGATTTGGACTCCTGCTGAATGGTCAAAGTGTTTGTGATCCGTGCAGATGCAGGCCTGGATGATCTTATTTACAAAGGCTCAAAAGGCATCAAATGAGAAGTTGAAGGAGTCGATTGATATAAGAGAGCTCACAAAAGGGACCATTATGTCTCTGAACACCCGAATTGCTGAGCTAGAATGGGAAATACTGTAAGTTCATTCTGATGTGGTGGGGAAGAGCCTGGCGGTAGTCGAGCAATGTGATGTAAAGGTGGCAGTGTTGGAAGCGAAGGTGGCAAGGCTGGGGGTGCAGCTACAAAATAATCATGCAAGGTTTCAAGCAGTCTTCGACCAAGAGTGCAAGGTGACTTCGTCGTTGAAGAAATTTATTGACGGGGCAGGGTTATAATCCTGAAACCTTCGAACTCTATCCCCCAGAAGAAGATGACCCTACCTTCGATGATGTAGTAAATATGGAAGGGACAGAGTCGATTCCTGAGGTCGAGGTGACTGACGTGAAGAACATCCTGTAAGGGAGACCCCTAGAGTTGGTAAAAATCCTTTGTCGGTGGAGGACCCAGGTAATCCTATTTGATTTGGTTGTCTGAGAGATAAAAAAACTTGTTTTAAACTTGTTTGTTGTGTGTAAGAAACTGTTTGTTGGTTGGTGATGATTGTGTAAACACTGTTTTGCTATTTGATTTAAACTCGTTGATGTATGTTGGTATGCTGTGTGATCGAATGAGTTGTATGATCGAAATGTCAAAGTTACTCTCAATGTATGTTGGTATTGAGGAATGATTAAGCTTCGGGGTCGCCCCTAAGTATCTGTCTCGTCACAGGTTTGACTGGATAAGAATGTTCGACCAAATGAAGAAATTAGTGAGCTTCGAGGTCGCCCTCGAGAATTTATATATGCGGGTTTGATCCTGAGCAAAGCAAGATGTGGTCGGCCCCAATGTATCCCCGAGTCTTTCCACTATTCATGCCACCCGGGGTTGCTCGAATTGAAACTTTAAAAAACTTTTAGGTCACCCCCAAGTATCAGTCGGGTCGAAGGGTTAACTAGATACTTAGGTTTGGCCAAATCAAGAAGTTCGCTAGGCTTCGAGGTCACCCCCGGATATTTCTATCCGCGGGTTTGATCATGAGCAAAGCAAGATGTGGTCGGCCCCAATGCATCCCCGAGTGTCCAATTTTTTTACTATTCACGCCACTCGGGTTTGTTTGAATTGGAACTTTGAAAAACTTTGAGGTTTCCCCCAAGTATCTGTCGGGTCGAAAGGTTGACTGGATACATAGGTTTGCCCAAATCAAAAAGTTCGCTGGGCTTCGAGGTCGCCCCTAGATTTTTCTATCCCCGAGTTTGATCCTGAGTGAAGCAAGATGTGGTCGGCCCCAATGCATCCCCGAGTGTCCAATCTTTTGACTATTCATGCCACTCTGGTTTGTTTGATTTGGAACTTTGAAAAACTTTGAGGTCGCCCCCAAGTATCAGTCAGATCGAAGGGTTGACTAGATACTTAGGTTTGCCTAAATCAAGAAGTTCATTGAGATATGAGACGATACACAATGTGGAAAACAAATTGTTTATTGATTAGACTGTGGTTACATCGGTAGTGAGAGATGGTGGTTGAGGCCCGTTGAATGAGATTAACTACATTGTCTTCTATAGGCTAGGTAAAGGTTCCTCGGCTTTAGTCATAAGGTAATATGATCCTTTGTCAGTTTTGTCGTACACCACATATGGTCCTTCCCAAGATTCGGCTAGCTTGCCGGCATTACGTGGTTTTGAGGAGAGGGTGACTCGGCAAAATTCCAAATCGCCTATATCAAAACTTTGTGGTCGAACCCTCTTATTGTATGATTTTTGAAGAGAGATCTGGCAACGTCTGAGGTTAGCTAAGGCTTGGTCTTTGGTTTCATCGATCCATAGCATATTACATCCGAGTTCAAACTCATTGTCTTCATCTAGGAGATCGGGGTCACGTGTGGGGACCTCAAACTGCATTGGTAAGACTGCTTCGGTGTCATAGGCCAAGAGGAAAGGGGTACAACCCATCACTTTTTGTGGTGTGGTACGGTAAGCCCAAAGTACATGTTATAACTCTTGAACCCAATGTCTCTTCTTCTCGTCTACTCATTTCTTAAGTCTATTAACTATAGTTTTATTGATGGTTTCGGCCTGACCATTCCCTTGTGGGTAATATGGCGTGGATGGAGAGAGGATGATGTTGTATTTTTTTGTGGAATGTTTTAATCTTGTTTCCTGCAAATTGTGGGCCGTTGTCGCAGCGAATCATATGTGGGCAGCCGAAGCGTGTGATAATATTATCCCAGAGGAATTTGGTGACTTCTTCCCTTGTTCGATATAATGGCACGACTTTAAACCATTTAGTGAAATAATCTATGACGACGATGATGTATTCTTTGCGGCCCGAAGCTTTGGGATAAGGGCCTACCAGGTCGATGGCCCATCTCTTAAAAAACCAAGCGACTTGGCTGCAGTTGAGCTTTTTAAGGGGCTATAAATGTCATGGGCGTGACGCTGGCATTTGTCACTGTGCTTCGCATAATCTTCAGCTTACTTCTTCATATTTGTCCAAAACAAATCCTATATTATTGGTCGAAGAACCATTGATCGGCCGGCAGTATGGGAGTCGCAATTTCCTTCATGGAGTTCAGTAATGATGGTTGCAGCTTCTTGTTGAGATATGCATCAGAGGTAGACTCCATTTGGTAATTTTTGGTGTAAGTTGCCCTTGAAAATGGTGTACTGTCGGCAATTTTCCAATAAAGATCATTTTGCTTTTGGGTCTTCGGGTACGGTGGCATGGTTGAAGTATGTAAGGAAAGGTGTGCACAAATCATTGGGATTGAGACTCTCACCACCAGTATTGATGGTATTGATTTCCATCTGGTCGATACTTGGGCATTCGAGTACTTTGATATTGAGTGTTCGAGGTTCGAACTGGCCTAACATGGCTGCGATGTAGGCAAGGAAGTCAGCATGTCAATTTTTGCCCTGAGGATAATGTGTGATGGATGATATTTTAGGAAAACGATCCATGTGCTAGTGAACGAGTACGACATACTCAGCCATGCGACCGTTCACCTGGTTTTCGCCAGTATACTGTCGCTGGACGAGCTGTGAGTTGGTAAATATGGCTAATTTGGGAATGCCGATGTCGAGGGCTAGATCGAGACCATGTATCAAAGCTTCTTACTCGGCCTCATTGTTGGTATATTCGAAGTTTAGCTTGATGGCCTTTTCAATTTTTTCGTTTGATGGTGTTACCAAGACAATTCCTATCCCATAAACATTTGGTCCTGAAGACCCGTCCGTAAAGATACGCCAATCTGTGTTAGGGTTTTAGGGGTCGTTTTGCTTTGGTTGATCTTCAGCGACTACCTGACCCTTTTGAGATACTTGTTTCTCGAAAGTGATATCATGTTCACCAAGGTAGACAGGCCATTGCTGGACCCGTCGGGATTTATCTTTCTTGGCGAGGATTTCTCGAAGGGGGTAGCTGGCGATGACACGTATATGGTATGCTTAAAAATAGGGTTTGAGCTTTTGAGAAGTATAGACGAGTGTAAGGAGTCTTTCGTGTTTGTCATATCGTGTTTCGACTGGTGTTAAGAGTTTTACTGATGAAGTAGACAAGTTTTTCGATACCTGCTTTTATTCAGATCAGAACTGACCTGATAGATTTGTCGGTGACTGTGAGGTATAAAGAAAACATTTCTCCTTTGACCGGGGTACTCATGAGAGGAGGTTGACGAAGGTAAGTTTTAAATTCGAGAAAAGCTTGTTCGCATTCAGGTGTCCAATTAACTTTGGGATTCTTCTTTGTGGCCCTATGAATGCCTTATTCGCGCAGGAAGGAGAATAACCAAGCGCAGCGGTTAGAGAATTTTAAAATAAAGTGATTAATGGCTACTATTTTGTATACAAATTTTTGGGCATCTTTCTTAGTTCAGGGATAAGGCATATCAACGAGGGCCCAAATTTGGGTGGGCTCTATCTCGATGTCTCATTAGCTGATAAGGTGATCGAGGAATTTTTTGGAGGAGACACCGAATTGGTATTTGTCTAGGTTTAATTTCATTTTGTATGAACGAAGGATTGAAAAAACTTAGGTCAGGTCCTGTATATGGGTATGTTTGTGGAGGCTTATACAAAGCATATCATCGGTATAAACTTCGACGGACTTGCCAAATAAAGGTTTGAATATGGTAGTAACGAGGCGATGATAAGTGGCACCCACGTTTTTTAGCCCGAAGGGCATCACGTTGTAACATTAAAGCCCTTGTTCGGTGATAAAAGAAGTTTTAAGTTGATCATTAGGTAGAAGGGGTACCTGATTGTAACCCGAAGCCGCGTTTATCATGGATAAGCGCTTATGGCCTGTTGTGGCATCGAGAAGTATTCAAATGATCAGGAGAGGAAAGCTGTCCTTCGGTGTGTGTTTGTTGAGATCAGTAAAGTCAATACAGATTCGGACCTTGCCATTCTTTTTAGGTGCAGCAGCGATGTTTGATATTCAATTGGCGTACTTGACTTCGCGTATAAAACTAGCGGCAATGAGTATTCCAACCTCTAGGTTAACTGCGTCTCAAATCCTCGGGGCAAAAGTACGTTTCTTTTGTTTGATAGCCGTGGATTTGGGGATAAGGTCAAGGGGGTGGCAGGCGAGGGTGGGGTCGAAACCGAGCATTTCATGGAATGTCCAGGCAAAGACATATTTATTGGATCAAAGGAAAATGGTAAGTTCGAGTGTTTCGTCGGCATCCAAGAAACTGCCAATAAATATGCCTTAACCACGGCCGTCGAGTTTGATGTAAACTGTGGGTTCGACGGGTACAATGTTGGGGAAAGAGGTTGAAGGGTCGGGGAACAAGAGTTGCAGTGATTGTTATGGCTTCACCAATATCCTAGTACGATCGACTTCGGGATGCTCACAAGACCATGCTAATCTATGTGAGCCTTTCATGTCCCACATACCGCATGGGGTAGTGAAACGTAGTGTTTGATGGTAGATCAAAGGTATGACCTTCATAGCATGAAGCCAATCATGGCCTAAGATGCCGAGGTATTCGGATTTCTTGTCAATGCCGTGGGAAACATACGACACAAGATGTGATTGGCTGTGGAGTGCAGGCTTAAAGCATTTTTGAACTCGAGGACGTGGGATTGTGGATCGGTATTGCGGTATTTACGGATTTTAGGGGAATGGAAGTTGGGAGGTACCTCGACATCGAGGAGCTTCGGGAAGATTGGGTTATTAAGCCGACTCCACAAGTTCGGAGTAGGGCGTGCGCTGATGCGAATAGCAGCATGGATTTTCTGGTCAAGTTCTTGCTCGGTGAGGTAGGCTGGTCGAGAGGGAAAACGCTGGGGTTGTGGGTGGTAGGGCCGTAGGTTAGGGGAGTGCACTACACTACGTTCTCTAAGGCATTCCTGAACAGGGCACCTAGTGGGATGTCAATAGGTTCGAAGGGTGGAGTTGGACGAATCCTCTCTGATGAGGACGCCGAGATGTATCGAGCTTGCGGGCGTAGTAGTAGGGGCACCTTCGGCACCAAGGTGGACTGGAGGCACCTCGGTCAGGGGGTGTAGCCCGAGGCGTGCGCGGGCGAAGATGCGCGAGGGGGCGGGGGCCCGAGAACGCATAGGGGCATTCTGGGTTTGTCCATGCTGAAGTTTGCGAACCGTGTGGCGCAGTTCGTCAAGGGCTCGGTATTGCCTATCATTGTCGTCTAAACGACATTTCCGCTCAGCCTCAAGCTCCTGACGGTGATCCTCGCGCTCAAGGCAAAGCAGGTTAGTATGGCGCTCTTCTGCCTGAGCGAATTGCTGGCTAATAAGGGCTAGTTGCAGTGATGCCATCGGCGGAGGTGCCGACAATGGCGGAGTTGGAACGAAGGGTGAGGCCATTGGATATGGCTATAGGGTGAAAGAAAAAGGGAATTGAAGGTGGTAGGTATAGCACAGACGACGCCAAATGTTGGGACGTGATCTTGTAGAGGGGAGTTCAAACTCTTACACCGTGTGGTTTAGATTCGACTAGGGGTTTTTACAAATATATAAGATAAAAATAAGAAAATATTGTGCTAACATGCTTGCGTGGAGTCCATGAATTGGTATTCTCCACGACCTTTAGTGAGGATTTGAAATGGATAATATATATATGGATGAAGTCACAGTTCGAATTGAAAAGTCCTAGTAATGTGCGAAACCAAAAAGTTAAGACTCCCAAAGCAGTAATTCAGTATTTTCCTCGCCTGAACGTGCAGTTCACATTTATAGTAGTAAACATAACAAAATATGAAATGGTGATTAAACTCTATCACGTACGAAAATGTAATAATTAGGTTGTATGCAAATCATGCAACCTAATTAGACAAGGCCTTTTGGTCTAGTAAGAAAAACATGCCTTTTGGTCTGTCATTCTCTCCGTCACTATAATCTGCTCTATATTAGGCCCCATTGGACAATTCAAGAAAATCCTCTTCAGGGACTACTACTTCCTTTTCTTCACCATATACACTTCAGTCTGCAATCTCTCCTGTGAAACCAGATCGGCTGAGTTGGTTGCACAACCATATAGTCTCTTCCCCCTTTCCGTTAACTTCCTCAGACTACCTCCTTACAAATCTAAAAATACCACAAATTAGAGGGCTTACTCCCCCTCATTATGATCTGTCATACTAGCCCCAATAGAACTATCTAAGGACCAATCCTTTCCCTTCCCTTCCCTTTTCGATATACTTAAGTCTAAGCATCTATCTTATAAATGCGCTAAGAAACTTGAGATCAAAGGTTCCTCCTATCTTCCTCGATATTCTCTGCTATAGCCTCCCCTATCAAACCCATGTAACAAGCATGATTCATCTTACAAATACAAGTCTTGCCTTGGTATGAAAGTATATATACCTGAAACAGAATCCTATAAGTATATACTAAAATAATATTTACGACTTCACTACTAACTAGCACAAAAATAGTTTAGAGAAAGAGCCAAGGGTCGTCTTACTCATTCTGTAATATTCCCAAATATGGATAGACTAAGACTTCCGTCTTGTTACTCTTTTAGTTTAAAGCCAATTTACTCTACACTAAAATATATACATTAATAAATAGGATGACCAAAGAATATCATCAGAAAAAAAGAAAAATATGATAATCTAAAGTTATTTTTAAAACTGGAGAATTATTCTGGGAAAAGCAACTGAGTATAAAAATCATAATAGAGAGCAAAGAAGATAAAGAATATGAAAAGAGACGCCTTGATAGATAAAAAAGACAAGTAACAAAGACCATAGACACCGAAGTCATTTACCTATATGGTGATATTGAACTTGAAAACAAGCAGACTAAAAAAACTGACACAAAAGATAATCAACTTAATTGTATTACACTCTTGTCGGCAGTCGCTGACACTAGAGTGCTTCACTTCTCCCTAAAATTCATACCCCAATATTATTATTTTTCGCAAAGTTATTCCTTAGGTTATCTTCTTAGCACAATTACATAAATTTAAACGAGGTTTTAGGATTGATACCACATGATATATTGGCGTCTGTGTCAATTCTCAAAAGTATGACAACTTAAGACATTTTATTGTCCATGCTAAACCATTCAATTATACATCATAATTCAATCCAATCCTAGATACCAGAAATCCTCGATGGCAAGTTGACTTGAGGCATTTTATTATCCTGCCAAACTACCCCACACGCCTCAAAATTAGGGGTGCAACTTTTGTCCGAATTTCGATTTTGGAATACTATTTTACAGTTCCGATTTCCAAAAATCCGATTTCCAAATTTTTCCAAAAAATTTCGGATCGGAATCAGAACAGATTTTGCAGTTTTGAAATTCTAAATTTTTCGATCTGACTTCCGATCCGATAATTCCGAATATATTCCGAATATCCATCCGATCCGATTATTCCAAAAATTTATAAGTTAAACACTTAAACTTATGTCTGAATTAGGGCTCCATTCTCCACTCCTCTACCTCCAAAATCCACCACCGACTTTTCTTCACTGATTTCCACCACCGACTCTTTTTCTCCAAAAATCAAAATTCATCCACTACCTCCACTTCACCATCGACTCTTCTACTGCATCTACTCCACTAATCAGCAGTCCACTCCTCTAGAGATCAGTTCACTTTGATTTGAAGAAGAATCTAAGGCGTACATATCCAGTATCCATCTCTACTGCCTCCACTTTGATTCGAAGAAGAATCTTTAAATCTTTAATTTTAAATCTCCACTACATCTGTACAGTAGTTTCATAGGTGGCTCTCTCTCTAGGCTGGCAACAGTATATCACAAGTAAAATAATATCTTGATTTGGGTTTGATTTCTGAATTTTTTTCCGAATTATTCCGAATTCGAAAATATTTATGCAGTTCCGAAAAAAAATGGATCGGATCGGAACAGATTTTCCAGTTCAGAAAAAAATCAGAATTTTTTTTACTAGGCTCATTTCCGATCCGAAAACATGCCTACTCAAAATACTATCCAATCATCGAAACTAGGCATTTCAATTAATTGAAATTCCAAAAATTCAAAAATGTAATCTATACTCAATCTGAATTCCAATTCTTATTACCCTCTTGCATACAAACAGAACACCACTATATCAACACTTCATATAAATTCTAATACCCTAAATGATAAAACAATAAAATTGATGCGCTAAAAAACCAACATTCTATCTTCATCATATATTCATAATACTCTAAATGATGCACCCATTAGGTTGTGAATGGACCGGATCGGGCCAGGATCTTTGTCAATCCTGACCCGATCCGTGATCCTAACCTGATCCTTTAAGGATTTAGGTGATCTTTATCCGACCCGATCCAATCCGTTATGCTTAAATCTTTCGCAAATTAAGTTCTAGCATTTAACAACGGAGTATATGTTTATAAACCATGGACAGTAGACATGTAACATATATATATATATACAAACCAAAGAATGATACATTATATATACTTCTGATTTCCGGTCTGATTTTTCCGATTTCGTAACCCTATTTTATAGTTTCGATTTCTGAATTTTTCTAAAAAAATTCGGATCGGAATCGAATTGGTTTTTGCTATTCCAAAATTTCCGATCCAATTTTTCTGAATACCCTCCGAAAAGTATTCCGATTTAATCCGAATATCCCTCCGAGCCAATTTAATTCGAACAATATTCCGATTTAATCTGAATACCCTCCGATCTGATTTTACCCAAACAATATTCAGATTTAATCCGAATACCCTCCGATCTGATTTATTCCAAACAATATTTCGATTTAATCCAAAATTTTCAAAATTCTGAATTTTTTGAATTCGGATCCATTTTTACACTTCCGAAAAAAAAAATCGGATCGAATCGGAACAGATTTTATAGTTTTGAAAAAAATCATTAAAATTCTGATCACCCCTATTTCTGACCCGATCCGATCCAAAAACAAGCCTAGTGGTTACAGTGTTTTGGGCATGCTAACCTTTGGAAAGCTTAACTGATGCACAAATATTTTCAATCACAAACATTGCCTGTATTGAGTGCAATATACACCATATCTTAACCCAATATGGTGAGAAATGTTTCTAGAAGTGTGGAGATGAGCGTTTGGGTTGTTCAGGTTAGGATTTTTAGTTCAATGAGAACATCTTAACCAGTCAGCCTCGAGCAAAAATATAATGTACACTCAATTTTTTTTTCAATTTCTACAGTAAAATGTCTAAGATGATCATTAAACTTACAGCCGTAATGCATATTTGATATATGTTATGCACTAGTAGTCTAGTACTAAGATCCGTTTAATCATATTGACATCGTAATATGGTATAGATGTTAATAATTCAATCGGATCACAACCAAGAATCCAAGACCATGGCGTGAATCGGATTGAACCACATTGATCAATAGATAATTCGTACTATGTTCATCGGTTTTTCACAATCTATACTACTAAAGGAAAAGCATTCAAATGAGAGCACATCTCGGCCATCGATCAGAATCCCCCACACAAGCTTAGGATTATCAAAGGTTATCTCGGCTAGGTTTACGAATTTGTCATATGTTAGTTGTTAGAGGGTAGTATTTTATTCCTCATTCTACCCCTGTAAAAAAAACCTTATAATAATTCTTGAAGGGTATTCTAGTCTTTTCGGGTTTGAGGACTCCCCTCTCTTTCATCGTACTTCTTCTCAATCCTCTTAAACCTTGAGAAATCCTCTCTCTCTTTCACCACACTTCTTCTCAATTAGGGCTGGCAATTTAACCCGCCTCGCCGGATCTCCGACCTGCCCCGCCCTTAATGAGGTGGGTTTGGTATGACTATAGCAGGTATGGGGCGGGTTTGGTTTAAAAAAAAACTTATTTATTTATTGGGGCGGGTCTGGTTTTAGGCTCAAATAAATGGGGCCCCGTCACCCGACCCAGTTATAAAATATATGACTTGAATACCCTTAAGTTAAACCTAATTTTAAAGATATGTTAGTTAAGTTCAGCCTCCTGTCTCCTCTCCTGTCTTTATTTTAACCTCCAGCCTCCTGTGTTTTGTCATCAGTTTTTCTTTATTTCAACCTTGAAATAACATTCTCCACCAAACTAACTTTTATTTGTGGCTCAAGTCAAGTGAGTGTTCTGATTGTAATGGATCTATGATAAAACTCACATTCTTCTTCTAATAAGAAGATTTTAGATTTTTATTTCTTTCTTTCTTTAGAGATCAAAACAAAGAAGAGAAGAAGAAGTAAAAAAAGAGATCTTTGTTTTAAAGGTATCCATTCTCTATTTCTAAATCAATTGGTATTTTCATCCCTTTTGATTACTACTACTACTTGCTTTCATTAAAAAGTTTGTAAATTTTTAGTTTTTAGTTGAAATTCTTCAAATCCCACAACTAGTGACTCATTTCATTTCTTACCAATTCTAATCATCTATGTACCATTATTCATCTCTATCATTACAATCAGTATGATAGTCAATTCAATTTCAGACCCAAAAACAACATTCTTCACCAAACTAACTTTTATTTTCAATAATTTTCTTGGAAAATGGCTTTCATCAAACCTCACACCAATCTTATACTGTCAACTGTTTTCCTTTTTCTCGTCTGAATCGCATCCCATCTTTGGTGTATTAATAATGTTTATTTTTCTTTAGAGCCTTGTAAAACTTAGATTATGTTGACAACATTAAATAACATAGCATAAAATATATAGATTTTAAAATGGGTGTTAAGGGGGTGCTGGAGCAGGTTTGGTATAAGCAAATTTAAACGGGGTGGGTTTGGGTATTCCCCATTTAAATTAAATGATATTGGGGCGGGTTTGGGGGTAGGGTAATTTGGTGGGTATGGGGATGGTATTACTCTACCCCCCCCCCCCCCCCCCAAACCTGACCCATTACCCGCTCAATCCCGAAAATTGCTTGAATTTGGGGTTTTAAATTTAAGTCCTCCTGAACCCTAAATTACTCCTGAAATTACAAGTTAAAATGTGATGAATTTCTCTCTCAATCTGATATTTAATTGACAGATTTGAGCCTCCTACATAGGTCTCACAGTTACACAAAGTGGTAATCGCACTCATTCTCGGCCAAGGTCGAGTGACATTCTTGGCCAAGACCTTGTATCAGGTACTTTATATTTTAATCCTACTCTTCAGCAAGGGATATGATGAACAAGATGGCTATTTTGATCCAAGTAGGGATGTACAGAGAAACCGACGAAACCGAACCGAACCGGATCGAACCGACAGTTTTGGGCAGCTTTTAACATGGCTGGTTCAGTTTACGGTCTGAAAAGAGAGGAACCAGACTACCCCGGTTCGGTTACTGGTTACCCACCCCGGTTAATCGGCCAAACAGAACCGGGGGGTAAACTAGTAAAACAACCCTACTATATATACCTATTAGGTTATCTCTACAACAACTCTTCTCTCTCAGCAGCTCTTTTCTCTCAACAATTATTCTCCCAGCAGCTCTTCTCTCTTCTCACTCAGAAGCAGTCTCCACAGCTCTTCCCCACCCATAGCTAAGAATTTTTACAATCAATCACCGACAGCTTTTCTCTCTTCTTTCTCAGAATCAGTCTCCACAGCTCTCTTCTCTCTCAGCAGCTCTTCCCCACTTAATTTCTTCCAATTTCTTAGTTGAAACTCTGATTTGGGTAATCCCTCGGATCTATAATGCAAGCTTCAAGTATTTCAAGTAAGGTTGATATTTGATAATGCAAAGCTGCCTCCAAAGCTTGAAAATAAGTGCAGTTGTGTAGTAATGTAAGTTATCTACATACTTTAGGCCTCTTATGCTTTATGGGGAATTTTGTAGGTTTTGCCCCCACTAATTTGTTGTGTTTGTCCAAATTTATTTGTAAGAAAAACCACCTTGTGCTGGTTTATATATAATCATGTAAAGTTCAATTCCATTTAGGTGATTTTGGGATAGAAATCAAAGGGTTGTGTTTTCTTTGGTGATGCAATTTTTTTTTGTTCTTTTGCAAACATTTGCGGTGCACACTGATACCTGACTCCACTGTGATTCTTTCTTCATTCTTCACTTGGTTTGTAGAAATTGAGATCTGCAAATTTGCTGATTTCATTTCATTTCATTTGTACATAGTCCTCTCTTTTGAATTCCCAATGTATTAATAAAAACCTTCATTTTGTACAGAAAATGTATTTTGGATAATCTGATAAACTGATAATTAGGGTTATATATTCTGATAATCTGATAATCTGATAATTCTGATAATCTGATAATATGATAATTTGGGTTATATATTCTGATAAACTGATAAACTGTAATCTGTAAACTGTAATTTGGGTTATATATTCTGATAATTCTGATAAACTGTAATCTGTAAACTGTAATTTGGGTTATATATTCTGTAAACTGTAATCTTATAATTCTGATTATTATGATAATTCTGATAATTCTGATTATCTGTAAACTGTAATCTGATAATTTTGATTTGCAGTCTGTAATTTTGATTTACTGTCTGTAAATTGTTCTTTTTCTCAATAATGGCGAGTTCTTTTGTTGATGAAGTGCAACAAATGAATGTGAATGATGTGAATGATGTTCCTGAGAGTGAGAGGCAGAGCCAACCAGCTGAATCTTTGCAATCGACAAAGCGAAGTCGATAGGGAAAAGTTACATCAGAGGTATGGGATCATTTTACTAAAGTAAAGGATAGTAAACCTCCTAGGTCAAAAGGTAATTACTGCAATTTGTTGTTTGCAAGTGATTCATCTTTTAACGGTACTTCTACCTTAAGAGGTCATTTCTATCATCGATGTAAGAGTACTAGTAATCCTTGTAGAGTACCACCCGTTGATAATAAGCAACAACCCCTTAGCTTTAAAAGAAAGAATGGAGGACAAGAACAAGATCTTGTGCCTATCTTATTTAACCAAGATTCTTGTAAGAAAGCTCTTACCAAAATGATAATTATGGACGAGCTCCTATTTAGATTTCTGGAAGGTGACGGTTTTTTGAATTTTTGTGATCTTCTTTGTCCAAGATTTAAGGTTCCTTCACGTGTAACAATAGCTAGGGAGGCTATTGCTATATACTTGGAAGAAAAGAAGAAGTTGAGTAGTATTATAAGAGCCTACAAAATTTGTGTCACTACCGATACTTGGACCTCCATTCAAAATATAAACTACATGTGTCTCACCACACATTATATCGATAGTGAGTGGAGATTGAATAAAAGGATACTCAACTTCTGCGTGGTTCCAGACCATAAGGGTGAGACAATCGGAAAAATGGTGGAGAAATGCCTTCTAGAATGGAAAATATATAGTATATTAACTATCACATGTGATAGCGCAAGCTCTAATAATTTGGCAATAGAATAGTTGAAAAAGAAGACGAAACATTGGAAAGATGTAGTTTTAGAACATAAGTTCATACATGTTAGGTGCTCCGCACATATTTTAAACCTTATTGTGAAGGATGGGCTAAAGCAATATGACACGGCAATAGCTCGAGTGCGTGATGTGGTTAGATATGTGAGGTCGTCTCCATCTAGATGGCTGAAGTGGAAAAATTG
The DNA here is from genome assembly GCA_014058105.1 of Kingdonia uniflora. Classification (NCBI taxonomy): domain Eukaryota; kingdom Viridiplantae; phylum Streptophyta; class Magnoliopsida; order Ranunculales; family Circaeasteraceae; genus Kingdonia; species Kingdonia uniflora. The sequence continues at coordinate 3,740,831 of JACGCM010001854.1, forward strand.
TGTGAAAGAAGCTAAAATTGAATGTAAGAAGCATGTATGTTTAGATGTACAAACGAGGTGGAACTCCACGTACATTATGTTAGCGTCGGCAGTAATGTTTGAAGATGCATTTGCGAGATTGCTAGACGAGGATGTTGGGTATATACAACACTTTGTTAGGAAAGATGGTGTTGTTGGCGTGCCTCCGGGGAGAAATGATTGGGATAGAGCTAGATTGTTTGTTGAGTTTTTGAGTGTTTACTACTATACAACCACCAAAGTTTCTGGGTCCAAGTATGTTACATCTGACATTTTATTTGATTAGATAGTAAATGTTAAGAGTAGCTTGAAAGAACTATCAAACCATATTAATCTTAGTTTAATGTCCATGGGTATGAGTATGATTGAAAAATATGACAAGTATTGGGACATTGAAAAGATTAACCCATTGCTATTAGTTGTTGCTGTTCTTGATCCTCGTTTCAAGTTGGAACATATTGAATATGGGTTAAGTGGGTTGTATGAGAATGCCAAAATTGTTTTGATAATTGAGAAAGTAGAAAAAATACTTCAGAGTTTGTATATAGCTTATCCTAGAAATAACCAAAACCTAAATGCAACATCAAGCTCAAGTGTTAGTGAATCAATTGTGATAAATAATGCGAGGGAGAACAAGGCTTCTAAGTGGTAAAAACATAAGCAAGGGAATTTGGGGAACATGACAGAAGTTGAGAAGTACTTGAAGGCTACTCTTGAAGAAGAAATAGAAGGACAATCATTTGATATTTTGTGTTGGTGGAAAAATAATTCTACCAAGTATCCGATCATCTCTCTCATAGCACGTGATGTATTAGTTATTCCTATGACTTCAGTTGCATTTGAGTCTGGTTTTAGCACAGGGGGACGTGTACTTGATCCTTTTCGTAGTTTTGTACGTCCTAACACAGTAGAAGCTCTCAAATGCACACAAAATTGGCTCCGATCTAAAGTAAAACCGATTGACCTTCAAGATTCAATGGAAGAGGTAGAACAATACGATGATATTGACGCAGGTAATAATTTTTTTTTTTTTATTTACATTTTAATAGCTATGTATGATAAATTATAACTTTTTTTTAATAATGTTTTAGAGTTGTTCGAGGGAGGAGCATCATCGATATCATTAGGGAAAAATACAAGTTGAGAGCTTTGTCTTGTGGTATGCTTACTTGCTTTATTATTTGTTTATTCATTTGAATTATACAACTTAGATGGGTTTTTTTATTGTGATAAATTTCTAATCTTATCATTTATTTCTTTTTATTACAGGAAAAGTAGGCATCTGACTAGCATTGTGGACTCGTGGTATGGTATTAGACGTTAGACTATTGGTATATGGTTATGTTTTTGGAGTTCTATTGTACTTTTTGACTTTTTGTGGCGAGTGGCTTTATGTTGGACTTTAGACCTATGACTATGTTTTTTTTTGTTATGTTTGTTATGTAACTTATGTTGGACTTTGGACGGACCTATCACCTATGCTTGTTGTCCATTTTGTAACTTTTGTTATAGACTCTTGGAACTTGGAACTAGTATAGACTGTTATATACTTGTGATATCCATTTGTGGTTGTTTTACTTTGATATCCATTTTGGTTGTTTTACACTTATACTTGATATCCATTGTTGTATCCATTTGTGGCTGTTTTACTTTGATATCTATTGGTGTATCCATTTGTGGCTGTTTTACTTTGATATCCATTGTTGTATCCATTTGTGGCTGTTTTACTTTGATATCCATTATTGTATCCATTTGTGGTTGTTTTACTTTGATATCCATTTGTGGCTGCTTTACTTAGATATCTATTGTGGCTGTTTTACACTTAAACTTGATATCCATTGTTGTATCCATTGTGGTTGTTTTACTTGTAAATTGTGGCTGCCTGTTAATTGTTATACTTGTGAATTGTGGTTGTTAATTGTTATATTGCTACTTCTGGCTGTTAATTGTGGCCTGTTAGTCTGTAATTTGTGGCTACCTGTTAATTGTGATCCATTGTGGCTGCTTGTTAAAAAATATATACCAAAATCAGATCCAAAAAGACCAAAACCGGATCCAAAAGGACCAAAGCCAGATCCCAAAATCGAATGTAAAAAATCGAACCGAACCGGACCGGACCGACCGATTCGGTTTTGGTTCATTTTTTTATGGGTCCTGTTCGGTTTCGGTTCGGTATTTCCAAAAACCGGTGATGTCCGGTTCGGTTCGCTGTTTAGGGTCAAAACCGGACCGTGTACAGCCCTAGATCCAAGGAAGGCTGAAAACTAAGCAAGGGTGGCCACTATTTCAAACAGGTGAAACTTATTCAATAGGTGTATCATTTGATGATTATGTATAGGTATATATGGTGAAATATTTGTGAGTTTTGAGATCATAAATTCGTGAGCTACAAGTTAAGCTATTAGGGATCTTAGGGACTATTGCATATTTTTTTTAGGAAGATGATAGCATGTTGGTATATTCAGTACATAAAGAAATCAATTCATTCCCACTGCATAAAATTGGGTGTTTGAGCATATATACAACTACCCTCTGTCTAGAAGTTGATTAAGAAATTTACTACAAGAAACCATTCTTGTAGGGATTTAAACTAAGGCCTACTGTCATAAATTAATTTTAAAACAGAATCCGAACAATCAGACATAAATTCTATAGCAGTTTCTTAAATTTAAAAACTTTTTTCTCTAATAAATCTTCATCTCTCTCTCTCATATTCATTTTTAAAGAATCTTGTTTGTGTTCTGCAGCTACTTGAGGGGTAATTATCTTCAAGGGGGCATACCATTAGGGCTTGAAAATCTTTCTTATCTCACCATATTGTAAGACAGTTACTCCATTTTTTATGTATTAGGTTTATTTATCTTATACTCTTCTTATTTTTTTCAATGTAGTTTGTTGTATTTATTACTCGATATGACTTTTAGTTTTACTAGACCTATGCTTTGCTCCAGTCCTGCTGCTTATTTTATCAAAAAAAAAATTGATGTAGGGATCTTTCAAGCAATTCTTTGAGAGGACCTATACCTCCCTCTATTGGTCATCTCTAACGTTTGTGTTCTCTGTAAGTTTGAATTGAATTAAATTAATTTATTTCTATTTACTAATTAAGGGACCCTTCGTTGTCTTAGCTTAATTTGAGTGCTTATATACAACTTTTACGTATCCAGGAACTTCTCAACCAACTTCCTGTCATGTAAAATTTCCAATGCTGGAGTTTTAGCTACTTTTGGGAGGAAGTCGTAAGTTGTATAATTTTTTCATGTTTCATCTCACTATCAGGATATGCAAATGTTTGCTTTAGTTACTATGTGGCAATAAGTATGCCCTTTCCCCCCAAGATTTTGGTTTCTGCAGTATGAAATTTAATATGCGTTCAAGTATGCATTGAGCTTTGCCTATAACATCAAATGTATTTAAAATATATGCAAAAACTCAAACTAATGGAGTGATCCTTTTGTTGGGTATTAAGGTTTGATTCAACCTTTAAACAAATGGACATTGATGACCACTTCCCATGAATAACTCAGACTACCATGGGCATTAATTATCAACTTCATGTGCCCAGTTTACATTTCTTATATGAAATTTGGCTCACTTTTGAAACCCCATGGTCCCAGGTGTTGGATCAAACCTAATGACCGAACTGGAAGGACCATACCTCAGGAAGCAGAGGTGTTTAGGATAATTATAAATCCATGCTATGGGCCAACCACCAGAAAATATTACGACTTGCACTTTATGTGAATTTTGATGGGTATAGCATATGAGTTGCCCCATGGTTTAGTATGGTGAAATGTGAAAAGTTCATAACCTTTAATCAGCCTGATCACCTTAGAGATTAGTCTGGCAAAAACTGAAAAGAAAAAAATATATATAATAATAACAGTGCCCACAATCCACGAATCAATTTCATTTCTGGTTACATCTACACGAGCGATCTAAGGTTAGATGGAAGTCTGGTGGGAAGACCTCTACATCATATTCTATAGGAATATTTGCTAAGTGCCAGTTGTATTGAAATGACACTTCAAATTTTGATGTAAGAAGTGTTGGACTAAGAGTAAATATGAAGATAAGGGAAATCCACAGATTTGATAAGTGGCACACTAGATATATTTGGCAATGAGGGATACCAGAGACATACTCTAGGGATTATCAGATACTTATTGCCTTCCATATGTATTAGTTTGGATTTTAGTTTTTCATATAACACATGCATGAGTAGTAAGTGGTTTGTGAGACATGTGAGGCTCAAGTGGAAGTTTCGTTCTAATGGGAAATGACGTGCCTTATAAAGTCATTAAATAGGGACTGTTCAAGTTTTCTGTTGGAGTTATGAGTTTAGTGATCTTAGGTAAAAAGTGGCTTAATATTTAGAGGCAGTATTGATCTATATGGTTATCTAAATGTCACTGGGGTTGTCGTGGTATTGAGTAAGGGGTAAACAGCCAAAAATTTATTTATTTTGAAGGAAGAAGGTGGTTCTCATTGGAATGATTTATTAAAGGGAGTAAGTCGCGCAAGTTGGATTTCTTCAAGGAGTATATTCTGGGATATAATGCAAGGCTTACCTTAAAAGTGCAACATGTAGAAAATAGGGTATTCTCAGTTGTAGGGTCTGCAACTCCTTAGGCAAAATATGAAGCTTGATATTTGTAAGTTATTGATGACATGCCAATGTAGGTTGCAAACTTGCAGTATCATGATTGGTTGAGTTAAAGGCCTTTACTATCATTATATACGTACATTACACTTAACAATTGGTCTGAACTCCTTAATATTATTTTTGGTAGATTGTTTATTTTCATTGTGAACATTCAAACCAACATCTGAATCAATTTAGTCATTCGAACCAAAATTACCTTGTTATATACGTAATGATGAACAATCCTAAATTCACAGGTTTACTGGTAATTAGATCTCTGTGGTCCTCAAGTTCAAAAGTCATGTCAAGGCTCTTTGGGATTTTCTGGAATACTACCACATGCAGAGAGTGAAGAAGCACCAAGTAAGTTGTATTCACTTTAGCTTGCATTTAATTAATAATATCTCTGCTATATATTCATATATTTACTCTGATAAATATTCAACCATATACACAAGTTTATTTTTATCCAAAACTAACACTTACATTAATTACGGTGTAGATGCTCCAGTCCCCTCTAAGCGGTCCTATCATTATCTTAAAGGACTTTTCATTGGTGTACTGTGTATAATGGCTATAGATGATTCACTTATGATATATGTATACAATAATCAAAGTATATTGAAGTAAATAATTCCCCTTCCATTTGGTGTGCTACAAATGAATATGCTTTTTTGGATTAATTAATAAAAAGCAAGACTATTATAGACACGAAGCATAACAGAGTGCAAACTTTATATTGAATGACTGCATCAAATAAGACATAATCCTCAATGAAGTATTCCTTATTATACGATTTTAATACAATTGATTAACAATTTAACTCAGTTATGCTTATTCCTTTGTTCAGATGTCTATTTTTTCTATAGGCACACACACACACACACACACACACACACACACACACACACATATATATATATCACACATAAATTTCGGTGGCTTCACAATTGCTACCCAATAATTGTTTCCCAATATAAACTATTCTGAGTCGCATTGTGAGATAAACATCACGATAAAGTGAGTTCATTTTTTGTAAAAAGGGATGATTAGTTAATTTTCGTGTGGATGGATGTTTATTTGTGCGTATACATATCGTTCATCTTGTACAAAGGAATCAATATTACTGTCAGTCATGTTTGAACCAAGTAGAAATTCCCATAGCATACCAATCAATAGTATTGTAGATTGGATACATAATACATTTTATGATTTGCTATCAATTTAATGAAGGAAGACAAACTTGAAAGATTCAAATAATAAATTGAGGAAAACTCATAAATATATTAATGTCAGTAAGCTTTCAAAAGCTACAAACTTCTAAAATCTCACTTAATCAAGCATTGCAAAGAAAAAGCCGAAGATGTCTACTAGAAGTTTTCGAGATGTGACCTCCCATAGCGGTATAAACGAATGATTTATCTTCAAATGATACCGGCGGTCATTCGGGTATGGCGCAAGCGGTTACCTAGAACTATAATCAAGCACATACCTGGATTTTGGCTACCTGAAAGATTCTATAAAATGCTCGGAACTCTTCTTTTAGTTTGGAAGTTTAGGAGCTGCTGCTTCAGGTGGATACTCTAAAAGGTAAACTGGAGAAATGCTCGACTTTCATACGCGGACGGCTTCTTATGGCGAGTAAACGATCAAAAATATCAAATCTGGCAGCCGAGCTTGCCTAACAATTATATAGAAGAAAACTACCATTCACCAAGCTCCCTTAGTCCTTATTTATATCCGGGCTATATAAGTCTATTATACGGTCATTTTGAAGAAAAACCACTTTGAGCTTACTTATTAACCGGCTCCATATACCCCCTTTCCATTACACTTAATAGCCTAAAAACTGCAAGAAAAAATACAGATACATCCCACCACAACGTTATGTAAATATGAGATATACTTACATATATATTTGGCTTAAAAGTGTACACTCCCATTCCCTTACTATCAGTTCCTAGCGCTCTCTTTTATAAAATACGTACCCCCCCCCCCCCCCCTACACGTACAACCTTATTAAGGAAGCACCTGTAGAAATAGGACATATAATTATTGCATTCACAAATCCCATAAAATTCATACCAAAATTATATGTTTGATTTTTTGATTTATGCAAGAATATATACAATTACAATGTAAACGATGATAAGCCTATGGTAACTATAATGAAAAAATAAAAACATTATTGTGTAACTGTGGAATATAGATTTGTACTTCACCGCGATGCAAGTGACCAAAAGTTAATTATAAATGAGGGTGAGACAGTGAACCAGCTAAAGAAAGCAAATGTTGTTACTCCTGAAATTACAAATTGAAATGTGGTGAATCTCTCTCTCTCTCTCTCTCTGCAACAAACAAGGTACATTGATCTTCCCCTCTAATCTCCTCTTAAGGGTTTTAATTATTTTTGACTTGTAGGGGATCGAATAACTTGTAATTTACCTTTGATTGCCCTACTAAAATCTCAGATAATTAGGGCTGATATTTGTTCCTCTCTCAATCAGATATTTAATCGCACTCATACTCCAATGTTTATTGAAGCCAGTGAAGTTGGATATAATCCAATCCCTAACAACCTTCCAGTTGCCTCTACCGTATCTGTTATAGGTACATATTTTATAATAGTCAAAGTTATCTACAAATATCTTTCCATTATTCTTAAAAAATATTGAACTTCACGTGTACATGAAAGCATTGACCACAATAGCAATAAATGCCACAGGTGGTTCCCGATGATAGAAGAATGCACTCACTCATGAAGAACAAGAATCAATAAGGCTTAAATATAATGCCAAGAAGCGCAAGAATTACATCATGACGTAGCTTAGTAAGGTATGTTTTCGTATAACATTTACTTATATAATACTTACAGTTATGAACTCCATAGACAATGATCTTAATATATTAACTGCAGAAAGCAACAGAAGTGCATTGTTCTAAGTTCGATTGCATTCAAATCAAGGAAATTGGGAAGGTATGTAATTTATAACGGTTGTTTTTAATGTCATGATTCTATATAATTGTATTATTGCTGATTATATCTCATTATAGGAAAAATTAAATGAACTGCTTGGAACACTACATTCAAAGTCCAACCACGACGCAAACATGTCTAACATTATCAGGGTAACACAAAACAATACCACTAATAACATTGTGAATGTCGACGATATTTGGTTTTAACTGATTATAAGCCTATGATGTCAACATAATTCATGCTAGTATAACTAATAATGTATTCTTCATGCAAACTCCAATATTTATTGAAGCCAGAGAGGTTGGATCTATTCCGATCCCTGATAGCCTTCCAACTTACTCTAGCTTAACTGTTACATGTATATATTAAATAGTCGTTCAAATGATATATAAATCTATTACCTTATTCTATAGAAATACTAAAAACGATCTATAAATCCATTACCTTATTTTACAAAATACTAAGCTTCACATATGTACTAAAACATTGACCACATTAAAACAAATTGCCTCAAGTGGTTCTCGAAAACTGAAGCATGTGTTAACTTCTGAAAAACAAGAAGCGAAAAGGCTTCAAACAATTGTTATTAGCGTAAGTTTGTTTTGGTACTAAAACATTTCTATGATATACATTACCTTATTCAAATGATCTATAAACCGCCATAGCTACTCATTTGCTTAACAGAGAAGTATTAGAGAATATGGAATGAGACCCGCACATTATTTTATTTGGATTAGTTAATTTAATTATTTTATATTTCATCGGAATTATGTGAATTTCTGTTCTTTATAGATATCATAAAAAGCGTACTTATCAATAAATTATTTTAGTTGGTGTTGTATTTCTTTTGAACTGAACTTTGTTATTAACTACCTATGTTTATGATGTCTTTTTTCAGTTAAGGAGGATTAAAATGTCAGATGGAACTTTTTTGACAGGAGAAGTTGTACCGTACAACATTGTGCCCTTGGATGCACTAGCCTTAACCAATGCTATTGGAATCTTTGTTAAGGTGTGTGAACTAAATTAATTTAATTAGTTACTTTATTTTGTATTAGTATTTGATTGATTTAGAAGGAAATGAGTAGCTATAGAAGTTTAATTTATTTTGTATTAGTATTTGATTGATTCAGAGCAAGCACAAGAGAGGCATGTGCAAGCAAAAACAAAAAACAAAAAAAACAACCCCATCAATACCACCTGTAGCCGTACATTAAGGAACTCTCATCACCACCTCTTTCTGTCTAGCCGTGAGAGACTCAAAAAACATGGCCCTCATATCCGTAGCCCCTTTACTAGAAGATGAGGCTCTATTGTGATGATGACATCCTCTCACAGTCACGGTCTCTATTATTCTTTAAAACTTTATAGTATTTCCTTCGAGCTAAATAGACCAAATAGCGAAGGAGTTGAATTGCCACATAACCCATCCCTGCCAAGATAAGTTTGTTACGCACAAATATGAAGATCTGTAACATTGCCAGAATGATTCCAGTTAACTTCAGCTTTTGTAAGAAGCCTCTTATAAATAATTATTTTTGATATCGAGATATATATCTGACATACCATGACATATTTTTGATATCTCATATGTCAACAAATCCCGTGAATGGTTGTGATGTATATATGATGTTAAAAAATTACACCTACACAAATTTATCACAATATAATTAACTTATTCTATTTATTTAACATTTACTTTATACGTTGCCGATAAAGTAATCTATCCACAACAATTTGTTGTAAAACTCATGTCCATGATCTACCCATTCCCGCCCCTCCACCGAGCCTTCGACCTTCGGCGTACCTTCTACCCATTTCGCGTATAAACACATCAAAGCGATTTGTTGAGCTTGAAATGTGAGGAATTGCTCCATTAGCTTCAAGTCGGAGTCGGATGAATCGCTTGGATAAGATGAACTTGATTCCTGTGTAATTTCAAAGGCAGTTGGCACTTGCCCCCAAACTGGCGCTTATACAGATTTGGCCTTCTGCAATTATTTTAGATACACAACGGTAATTATATTTTATTAAAATAAAAAGAATTTCACAGACAATCCCAGATGGAGAAGCTACAAAATTGCATTCACATACTATGCAAGCCTTACAACAACAACCATAATGTTAGAAGAATTTGGCTAAAAATAAGTTAGAACACCCATAACTACGTCAGTTTAAGCCTTTGTCGTGTAATCTCAAAATGCATTGTAACGTATATGGAAAAATGTCAAGGATTCTTTGGGGGTTCAAGCTCAAATACTTATTTTGGTTGCCTTTTCCAAAAAGAATTTGCTGCTTCAATCCATCGAGGATGAACAAGAAAATTTCCCCTTTTTCGAGCCCAATGAGCCTTGTCAGACCAGCTTCGAACGACACCACATCCGTCACGGATTGATTGCATTTTGTAGTTCATGTAGCACCCAGCTGCTTTACCATTAACCACAACTTCTAATTCTCGGGGGCTCTTCCCGTAGTAGCCTACTCGTAGCCTTCGAACAGACAGCCGAAGCCCACTTCATAGCCTACTCAAATATATCGATGCCCTCTGAACCCCTAAAAAGAGGTTCCTCAGAGATCCTCCAGAGACGAACCTTCGACAATGGATTAAACTTTGAGAACGGATCAGTACATTGCAGCAGACATCCTTCGACCATATCTACATATGGTCGAAGTATGATAAGACAGATAGCCAGCCCACCAGACAGAACTTCGAGAACGGATTAACATCCTAGCAGTAGATATCCTTCGACCTCACTATCGCGTGGTTGAAGCAAGATACGATAGACAACTGCCTCATCAGATAAGACAGCGCATTAATTGGCCCGTGCATCTACAGTGACCAGCCCAACCACTGCGCCGTTCAGAGCCATCACCAATAAATATAGCAGTAACAGTACCGACAAGACCGGCGCCCGTCACTCGCCAGGTTTTTCTAACAATGTAATCATGTAAACCGGACCTACGCTTGATGACTCAGCTCCTTATGCTTCTATAAATAGAGGAGAAGGGAAACCAAGCGGGGGTTTCAAAAAAATTCCTCCAGCCTTTGCATTTTTACCTTCGACCACCCCTTAAGTTTTGTACTCGAACCTGTAATTTACTCTTCAGTAATACAATTTGTCTTAAAAATCCTCATCAGAGGTTGTAGAGAGTCACATTCGCGCCTCTACGCAAGTATTTTCCTTTGGTTATATCTTATCTTTGGTCAATTACTTGCTCCCTTTGATTGAGGATCGAGTCTACATTGTAAGAACCAACTCCCGCCCAAACGGAGTTAGTCCCCTACAATTGGCGTCGTCTGTGCTTCCCACCCTACTAATTTCCCTCCCTTGTTCCCATCCCTTTGTTTTCCACACCAGCAGATTATCCTCAATGACACCCACACACCGTTCTAACTCCACCCAGACTGGAAATTCTATCGACGGAGTCGCTGCTCAAATAACATTACTATCTCAACAAGTTGCTCAGGCAGAGGAGCGCCACCAGAACCAACTGAATCAAGAACTTGAAAGCCATCGTTTGGCATTGGAAATAGAGCAGAATCGCCGTTTGGATGACAAAAACTGATAAAACAGAGCAATCGATGAGCTGCGCAACACCTTTCGAGAGCTACAAAAATTACAACCCTTGGAACCTGCTCTTCCGTCCCAGGCACCCGACCCATCGCTTGTTTCTGCCCGCACCCGCCTTGGCCCTCCTCCAAACCTCGAGTTACCCCCAACTAACATTAGGGCCGAAGGTATTCCCCATACTATTCCCCCAACCGGCTCTATCTACCTCGGGATTCATCCCACAAAAGACTCTTTTGACTCAACCCTTCGCTCCTCCAGATAACTCACACGCCATCCTGCTCGAGAACGGCTGGGGGAACACAATGCTGACTTTATATCACATACTCGACCTCACAACCTTCGACTTCACCAATCTCCCCCTCATCCTGCATACGTTACACAACAAGAATTCGACCACAAAATACAACCAGTCAACCGTGTTACCGTGAGTCCAGCTAAAGACTCCTGAAGCAGCCTCAACAACCCAATTTGCCCTAAACTTTTGGCCATCGAAATACCTTCTAACTTTCGCGCTCCCAAACTTAACAAATATCGTAATACAGACCCTAAATCCCACATCCTTGAATTCTGAAATGCCCTAAGCCTCTACTCCACAACTGACTATCTTTTATGTCACCTTTTTCCAACAGGCCTTACCAATAACCCCCTTCGATGGTACCACAACCTCCCAAATGGCGTGATTCATAACTTTGGGCAACTTTCACAACTTTTCATCGCCCAGTTCGCCTTTAACAAAGACAGAGAGGTCAGAGTTGACAATCTTTTCAATTTCAGAAAGTCTGGCAATGAGACCCTCGAAGCCTTCACCCGAAGATTCTACAACGAATCTAGAAAAATTGAAAACCTCGGCTGCTCGAATGCTATTTTGGCCTACTCGAATGCTCTACCCGATCATAGCCGAGTAAAAAAACATCTCGTTCTCCACAAACCCAAAACACTCGAAGATATGTTCTCGAAAGTCAACGGCTATATCGACCTCGAGCGCCTTCAAGAGTCATGCAAACAGAGCCAGCCTTCGCAAATAACAACTTTCAATAAACTTCGGCAACACACCCACTCTGTCCCTACACCCCTGATCGCTCCTGTCTCATAGGAAACTGAGAGCCACAAACACCCCATGAATTATAGCAGCACCGAAGTGCGCAAGAAGTGACTAAAGCCTATTTTACCTACACTCACTGCTCCCGTCAGCACCCTTCTGCCATACATACAGGCATACCTCATTTGGCGCGTCCCTTTCCCCATCGAAGTCCAACCAGGCGAATCTTTCTTCGCCAACCACAAATATAATTGTCATCATACCAATAAATACTTCACCCAGCAGCGCTCTCTCAAACTTATCTTCAGAGCAGGACGTTTGAACCAATATATTGTTGATCTACCAAGCTACCTTTATGGGTTCTACCTCAAATCCCTATCTACCCCTACTAATGACCCAACCCAGGTGCACATCTACAGAGTCAAGTTCATCGAAGTCAACAATATAGACAGTCGACTCTTCAAGAGAAAACGAAAGTGCGTTGAAGAATGTTACAGGTTCACCTATTAGGAGAAATTCCCTACCCTCTTGCAAGAAACCAACTGTCACCCTCGACTCGAAAGCATCTCTTTCATCGACTGCGATACTTTACATGTCCGTTTTCCCCATTCCAATCCATTAGTCATCATGATTAAGATCGAGAACCTCATTATCCATACAATGCTCATAGATACTGGGAGTGCAACTGACGTCCTATTTCTCCAAACAGCCCAAACGATGAAGAAAATAGACCTTATAACCACAGCAAACGTCGAGTTAAAAGGTTTCAATGGATCAACAGAAGTCGATGTTGGCCGCATCAGTCTACCCGTCACTATAGGTCCCATTACCCTTCAAACCAACTTCATAGTCATTGACCAGAAGTCCAAATACCTTGGTATACTCGGACGAGATTAGCTTCACGCCATGTGAGCTATACCTTAGACCTATCATCAGACCCATCGATTTAGTGATCACGAGGGTATTTGGAACTTGAAAGGTTCTCAACGCCTTGCTCGCTCATGCGAGTACCCCGAGATCGACCAAACACGAAAACTTGTCAACCGTCCATAGCAATCATAACATCTTCCTATACCTTCAACTTCGACAGATACCACACAACCCATCGAACCTACTATTTATATCGAACTCGACAGTCCTGGGCGGGGTACATTTATTGGAACCCTCCTTAACGAGTCAGAACACCTCGAACATTCCGAGTTCCTTCAAGCAAACAAAGATATCTTCGCCTGGACATTTCAGGAGATGCCCGGTGTCAAGCCCAAACTGGCGTGCCATCGCCTTGATCTCATCCCCTATTCCTCGGTAGTAAAGCAAAAGAAACGTACATTGGCACCACAACTTCGAGAAGCTGTGAACCTTAAAGTTGACAAGCTCAAAGCTGCTAGGTTTATCAGAGAAGTGAAGTACACAGACTGGATATCAAACATCATGACAGTACCTAAGAAGAATGGCAAAATCAGAATTTGCGTCGACTTCATTGACCTCAACAAGCATTCACTGAAGGACAGTTTCCCCCTCCCAACTATCTCGACACTCCTCGACGCCACTGCTGGACACGAGCGCCTATCTATGATGGATGCGGCTTCGGGTTACAATTAGGTACCCCTCATCCCTGAAGATCAACTTAAAACTGCATTTGTAACTGAACAAGGCCTTTACTGTTTCAACGTAATGCCCTTCGGCCTTATAAATGCCGGTGCTACCTACCAACGCCTTGTCACAACCATGTTCAAACCCTTGCTTGGCAAGTCAGTCGAAGTCTATATCGATGAGATGTTATGCAAAATCCTTTATAAGATTACCCATATCCAAGACCTAACAGAAATCTTCTAAATACTTTGCACATACAATATGAAACTCAACCCAGATAAGTACCAATTTGGCGTGTCATCTGGAAAAAATTTGGGTCACCTTATCAGTAAACGCGGGATAGAGATCGATCCCACCTACATTCGAGCCTTTATAGACATGCCTTCGCCCCGTAACAAGAAAGACATCCAAAAAGTAGCTGACAGGATAACAACCCTTAATCGTTTCATTTTAAAATCATCTGACCGATGTGCTTGGCTTTTTTCCTCTTACGTGATCAGGGTGCCCACAAAATAAAATAAAAACAACCCTGAGATCAATTGGACCCCTGAGTGCGAATAAGCCTTCCTTGAACTTAAAACTTATCTTGGTTGTCCACCTATTATCAGTACCCCTATCGAAGGCGAGACAATCTCTTTATACCTTGTTGCCACAAAAATTTCTATCAGTTCAGTGCTTATTCGACTTGATTCCCATATCAAAAAACTTGTATATTTCATCAGCAAAACCCTAACCCCTGCAGAGACCCGGTATTCAAAACGTAAACTTTTACTCCTCACACTTATCTATTCAGCCCGTAAACTCAAACCATATTTTCAGGCTCATCTCATCCGTGTAATTACCCGTTATCCCCTTCGAGAAGTACTCAGCAAAAAAGAAAAATCCAGACGAGTGCAATAGTGGTCTGTATACCTTAGCGACACGATATTACCTTCAAGAAGCAAATATCCCAGAAAGGCCAAGCATTAGCAGACTTTCTAGCCGACTTCCCGGTCGAAGATGTAGATTGGGAAGAACACGAAGATGAACTCGCAAACTATCAACCTAAAGAAGTAGATCCGTGGGACCCTCTCACTGGTTAGCATTTATTCACAGATGGATATGCAGGACCAAATGGCTCAGGAATTGGTATTTTTCTAGAAAGACCCACTAATGATCGAATAGAGAAAGCCGCCAAACTTGCCTTCGAACGCTCCAATAACGAAGCAGAGTATGAAGCCTTGATCCATGACCTCGACCTCACACTTGACCTCGGCATCCCCAAAGTTACAGTCTTCACAGATTCCCAACTTATTCAGAGACACTACACAGGAGAAAACCAAGCTAATGGTCGCATGGCAGATTATGCCCTCTTTGTGGGACAGCGAATGGACCGGTTCCCCAAAAAATCCACAATCACACATTAACCTCGGGGAGAAAATCGACATGCAGATGCCTTCACCTACATAGCAGCTATGCTCGGCCACTCAGAGTCGCGGACACTCCATATCGAAGTACTCGAACGCCCAAGTATCGACCTGATGGAAATCAGCACCATCAATACTGGGGTCGAGAATCACGATCCGGATGATTTGCGGACACCGTTCCTTCACTATTTTAACAATGCTACTCTCCCAGATGATCCCAAAGCCAAACGCTCTATCCTAGAAAATTGCCGCAGGTATATAATCCACAAAAACCAATTACATCGCAAATCCCCAAATAGTGCCCTCCTTCGATGCGTATCCCAAACCGAAGCCTCTTAAATCTTAGCCAAACTTCACGAAGGAACCTGTGGTGCTCATAATGTTGGTCACTCTATGGCCCTTCGAGCTGTTACCCAAGGATTATTTTGGCCCGATATGAAGAAACAAGCTTCAGACTATGCAAAACAATGTGACAAATGCCAGCGTCACGCCCACGGTATCAATTGCCCCTCTAGAGACCTCCATGTCAGCCAAGTTTCCTGGCCATTCAAAAGATGGGTCATCAATCTCATTGGACCCTTCCCAAAAGCCTCAGGAAGCAGAGAAAACATCCTTATCGCAACCGACTACTTTACTAAATGGGTTGAAGCTGTTCCTCTATGTCGAACTAGAGAAGAAGAAATTATTAAATTCTTGTAGGAAAATATCATCACTCGCTTCGGCTGCCCCCATATGATCCGATGCGACAACGGTCCCCAGTTTGTTGGAAGCAAAGTTATAAACTTCCTCAAAAAATAAAACATAATTCTCTCACCATCAACACCTTACTATCCTCAGGGTGACGGTCAAGTCGAAGCAATCAACAAAACAATTGTCGACAGTCTTAAGAAGAGAGTCGATGCAAAAAAAGGACAATGGGTCCAAGAGTTACAACACGTTCTCTGGGCTTATCGCACAATACCAAGAAAATCTACAGGATGCACCCTTTTCCTCCTGACATATGGGACTGAAGCTGTACTACCAACTTAATTCGAAGTACCCACCTGAGATCCTAATCTCCCAGACAAAGATAATGAGTTTGAACTTGCGTGCAACATGTTATGAATTGATGAGACCAGAAACTGAGCTATTGCCAACCTTGGCCGCCACCACATTTCACTTCAAAAATCCTACAACAAGAGAGTTCGACCAAGAAGTATCAACATAGAAGATCTAGTGCTTCGACATGTCAATCAATCTTCGAAATCTCAGAATGCTGGCAAGCTAGCCTAATCTTGGGAAGGACCCTACATCGTCTACGATAAAACAGACAAGGGTTCCTATTACCTAATGACGGAAGACGAAGTGCCCCTGACACATCCCTGGAATACAATGCAATTGGCCACCTATAACAGGGGCATATCTGCAATCATGTACAACTGATGTAACCCAGAATATTCAATAAACAAATTGTTCCATTTCGACTTTGCCTACTATTTCATTTTTTAATTTTTGGTTAAACCTAGGTATCATGTCCACCCTCGCCTCGACTGATACTTGGGGACGACCTTGAATTGTTCAAAGTCTCCAATTTCGAGCAAACTCGAGGGGCAAGGAAGATCGAAAGACCGGACCCTCGGGGATGCATTGGGGGCGATCAGATATTGCTTCGTTGTAGCTTAAGCCTTCGAAGTCCAGTCCTCTTCTTGGTTGAACCTAGGTGTAATGTCCACCCTCGCCCCGACTGATACTTGGGGGCGACCTTGAATTGCTCAAGTCTCCAATTTTGAGCAAACTCAAGGGGCAAGGAAGGTCGAAGAACCGGACCCTCGGGGATGCATTGGGGCCGATTATATATACTTTGTCCAGGCTCTGAAATTATCGAATTCCAGTACTTTTCTCGGTTTACCCCGGGTATCACGTCCACCCTCGCCCCGACTGATACTTGGGGGCGACCTTGAATTGCTTAAGTTTCCAACATTCGAGCAAACTTGAGGGGAAATGATGATCGAAAGACCGGACCCTCGGGAATGCGTTAAAGGCGATCAGCTAATTTTTGGGTTTCCTCTAGGTATCACGTCTCCTCGGCCCGACTGATACTCGGTGGCGACCTGGAAGTTTTTCAAAATTTTAACATCGTTGTGGCTTTGGCCTTCGATGTCCAACAGAGCATTCAGAGTTCAATCTATATATCTCTAATACTCTTTAGACTTTGATCACACTACAATCAATCAAACATATCAACTTCCTATTTCGAACAGATCAAATGTCTACTTCAAAAATACAAAAACACTAGCTATAATGCCATCAAATGCAGAGAACACTCAACATATTATCCGTCAGAGGAACAGTTGCAGTATAATTCAAAAATCAATCAGCAAGAGTCCAAACAAGCAAAATCAGTACCATGTGCATTCAAATTCCAACAATTTAAAGTCAGACTACAATAACATAATTCATGAGCAAATCAGATCTCAAATTAGAAGTTCAAAATCAGTATGTTTAGGAAACAAGCATCAATATGTTCTACATCAACCACAAAAGTTCAACAGATAACAAAACCAAAAAAAAAAAAAAAACCCCTACTGAGTTCCAATACCAACTAAAAACTACAAACATCGTTCACAATATTACAACTTAACATCACAACCAGCAAAAGAAGACATGTGAATCCTACCTCAAAATACCTCATGTGGGCGCGGTCGCACGCTCTGGCTCCACAGTTGCCCCAGCACCACCAACCTCAGCAGCCTCATGTGACCCTTCGATCAGACCATCAGCAGTTCCACCAATTTCCGCTACAAGAAGAGAAGTCTCAACATCACCCTCAGTACCCCTAATTGCTTCCTCAACAATGTTCACCTCCCTTCCCTTCATCTGCAATTGATCCACCTCTAGAAGTTTCGGAGAAACAGGATAAGGCTACAACGTATCAGTATCATACCCCACACCATCGATAAACTTTTTCAACCTCACATTCTTCATCCATGCCTTATCATACTACCGCTGGAAGCCTGCCTTCTATTTCACTTTTGCCTTCTCACACGCCTTCAGCTTGGCTGACCACTCTCACTCCAACCTTGACCGTTGTTGCTCGAGCCTCTCTTTATAAGAATCAGTAAGAAAATCTATATCTTACTTCAGCTTCCTGACTTGAGATACCCATGGTGCCTCCTTCCCAAGAGAAAGATCCAGATTTTCCTTCGCATGTCTCAACTTAGCCTTTACCGACTTCATCGCCTTGTTGCAAGTCTCTACCCAGACTTCCGTCTACTAAAAATACTCAAGATATCATTGAACCTCAAAACTTGAACAATTTGCAAGTAACTTCAAAAATACCACTACACAAAGCTATATATAGTTACCTGAGACATGTGCTTCTTTATCTCCTTCGAAGCTTCATCAAGCTCATCCTCCTAGAGCTCGACCATCGAAGCCTGCTTCTGTCGCTCAGTCTTCGTCATTTCTTCACCTTCCTCCATTGTATCATCCTCCCCGAGTATCTTACGTCTCTTACATTGAATAACCTTCGATTGCTGCACCTTAGGGGCTTTGGGCGTTACTCGGCCCTTCCCTTTCTCGGCTTGAGAAGACACTTGTTTTGCTTTCATCATCGAAGCCTCTCCACCCCCTTCGGACACTGGCGTTGCTTGCTTCGCACCCCTCCACGACCTTGGCACAAACTGGTAGTTCCTTGGCAACTCTTCCCCTCCCATTTCTTTTTTCTCTTTCAAAACACCTACCCCTCTTTTTCTCTTTGATCGTTTCGGCGTAGCGGGTACGTCTCAAAGCTGGGAATCCACCTTTTTTCTCCTTTGCCTCTTGATCTTTAGACTATCAAACACCATATTTACCCAGTCTTCACTAGCCTTGAGCAGAGTATCAATGTAATTTACTGGATTATCCCAAGATGAACTTCCCGGACCCGCAGAAGTAAAGTAAAAACACAGTTATCGCTTATTTCATAAGCACATCAACAACAAACCCTTCGACAACAAACTTACTTCCATTAAATACCCTATGATGTAATTTGTACGGGTCATAGTTATCTACATTCTCGTAGTTACCCCTTACTATTAGTAAATCTTTATTCTACCCCTGGCTTGTTAAGCACAGATCAATGAACCAAGGTTTCTCTGGGTGACATTGGATGTGATAAGTCCCTAGGTTTTGACTAGCCTTCCTCGAATAAAAGGTGATAATGTCGAACCATTTAATTAAACCTCGACCCTCGCCAGCCAATTTCATATTCATCCCCTCTATCACCCTCATCATCTCATAAAAATTACCGTTCATCTGCACTAGAGCTACCCCCCAGAAATTCAGCACTTCTTTCACCAGTCGCCAAAGAGGAAGCTTAAGTCCCAATCGAATTTGACCCCTATAAGCCATAATCCCTTCCCCAGGGTCTGATTTGAAGGTCAACTCTGCCCTCGCCACACTCAGTTGCACCCCCACCTTCGACAGTTCTAATTTTGCGGCAAACCGATCTAACCTAACCCTATTTTTTACCGAAACGGCATCCTCGACCTCATCCGACTAAATCAAATCCTCGTTATCATCCCCTTGAACCTTATATCCCCCCCCACTACCCGAAGGTTCTACATCACATCCCTTCCCCCATACTGTTTCCTCTTCATCACTATCTTTGGTCACTATCGTCCTTCGATATTTCGTGACCAGATCATTTACAGCCGGCAGAATTATCGACAACGGGGCCTCGGTTACCACATTTAACACCTCTAAATTGCTACCCTCACCCATTGGGTCTCGACCAGACGTACTAGCTTCGACCTCGTTAACCTTTTCATCCACTAGTCTCCGCCTCGAAGCCCGACGGCTATGCATTTTTTGCTTACAGAAGAAGAGGCACGCAATTAGGGTGGAAAATTCGACAATCCCGTGTCTATCACCCTTATCTCATCTATCCCCTCCAGATATTTCTCCTACCGCAAATATCAGACACAATAACTCCTTCAAAGCAAAATACCCTCACCAAATTCCAGACAGTGTTGAAACCTAGTTCTAACAAGCCTCCATACTCCCAAAAATAACCTTTTCACTCCAAATACAAAATCTACTACCCACCCCCTCAAACAGAGAACAAAACATAGTAAATATGACAAAGATCAAGTGACTTTCCAGTGGCTAGCAGCCCTCTCCTCAAACGAGCAAGATAGTACAGTAATCAATCTTCTCTCACTTATGTATCTTTCAAAAAAAATTAAACCGCCTTGATTTACTCACCACTATCATTACCACGACCCCACTACCCTGGCTTTTTGGCTCCAATATCATTTGACCACTTTACCCCTCACACCTCTCACGTGCGCACATCACCCTTACTACCATCTGCTTGTAAAACCTGAAACTTCTCGAAACTTTTTTCTCCCTTACTCGAAGCCAAACAGTCAAGTCCAAACAGCCACATCATCACCTATTTCCGTCATACGAGAAAAACAACATCATTACCTTTTGCACACTGCCCCAGGCGCTCGTACCAGTTTGACTGACCAGCTGCCTGGGCTGTCAGAACAGCTAGTCAAATCAAACTCAATCTTTGACATATTTCTGTACTCGAGTACTCGACCATTTTACGCCTCGAACAATCCTCAGCATCTAGCCTCAATAAAATTCATTTCAATATATTAGCCTTCGACATCCAGCACACCCCTTAACTCAAAAGTTTTGAACCTTCGACCAAATACAGTCGTAAGTTCGATCAGTCAAAAACCTCAGGCCTGTAGATAAATTTTGTAGCTTCGCCACAATTTATTTTTCCCTTCGACAAAACCATTTTTATCTTCGAGCAACACAAACTACACATTTTGACAAACTGTAACATCCATTCCATATCAGACTTTATTACTATTACCCACAGTTTGACAACACAAGTTATTCAAAGAAATCATTTTCATTCAAAAAGCAGCTAACATTTTAACCCTCGTACAAAACAAAAAAAACAACAAAACCCAACAAATAAGAGACAACATAAACAAAAGAAAAGAAAGCAATAACACAATCATATTACAGAGGACCCTAGCTATTAGCGGGCTGTTCCTCTTCGACAATGGCCGCAACATCTACATCCTCTTGGTCAACAATATCCTCTGCGAAGCCCTCAAGGAGAGGCATCCGATGATCGGGGAATGGTCCCATCATTTGCAGTATCCCCCACTAGTATGCGAATGGCATCTCAAGAATTAGAGCTCCGGGTTCCACCTCAAAAAGATTCAGAATTTCTACATTAATGTCCTCTTCCAGGCCAAACCGCCGTCGCAGCCCCAGCAAGGCCTCCCCTATGCGCCTAACTCTCGTAGCAGTCGGGTTCTCTTGAACGGGAATATCTGCCGCCATTTCAATGCAAGCAATGAAGAATAATAACAAGAAAAACATGCAGAACGGTGAGAAGTAATCTCTACAATAGTTCCTTTTATACTTGCAAACCCACTACAACTTTCCCTCTTTCGTAACCAAATTAATGACAACCTTTCATTTCCAACCTCGAAAAGTCAACATGTAACCTTTTCAACTTCCTAGACGTAACTGATTCATTGGTGCATGCATGCAAACCTCATTCCCGAGGACCTCTATTCGAGCACATCACCCACATCGAGCATTCGACCATCATAACCATCGATTATTACAAAGCAACATTTCTTCATACCTTCGACTATAATTCATTCTGACCATCATAATCAGATAATAATAACCTTCGTTCATCATTACCTTCGAGCTCATCACTGTACCTCGCGCCTATAAGAGTATTTACTTACATTTGTCTACAATATCAATAAGACATAGCAATATAAATACGGAGAAAATACTTTGTCCATTCTAAATAGTAAATTCAGCAGACAAATTACATTTCTACTATCAACCCTACACAACAGAGACAACCCCCTCCAAACATAGCAAAACAAAAACCTGCAGAAATTCAAAATATTTCCACCCTCAACCCAAAGCCCTACTACCTAAAGGACCAGCCCCGCTCGCCGCATTCTGCTCCTCGATGATCTCCTTAACACAAATGAGACTTTCGGCCAGTGCCATCAGAAAGAGATAGCGCCGTTCAGTAGCCATAAATTGAAACCTCAACTATTCCCAAAGATAAGAATATGGGTCACCATTGAAGAACTCTGCAGGCCCCGCTTCCACAAGGTCTGGCATGTCCCAATTCAGGTCATGTTGCCCAAAAAACTTCATATGCAGTTCTGCCATCTTTTGCTCAACTCGATGGTCCCGAGCAAACCCCATCCTCTTCTGGTAACGTGTGTTTGGCATTGTATCCATCCAAATGTTAAGAATATGGAGAACATAAAAGAAGACTATTGCAGATGGAAAAAATACAGTGTACCCCTAGAATAGCCCATACTTATAGGCTTCAATGCATTTATTACCCTATAACCAACTGCATCCCTTGAAAACCCCCTTTTACTAATTTCCCAAAAAACAAGACAGTCAAACCGCCTAAATTCCAAGACCAAACAGTTTTCTCAGCGAACACATCTCCACCTGGCTTCGAGACCTTCGCTGAGAGGGGCGAATGTAGTAGCCTACTCGTAGCCTTTGAACAGACAGCCAAAGCCCACTTCATAGCCTACTCGAATATATCGAAGCCCTCTCAACCCCCAAAAAAGGCTCCTCAGAGATCCCCAAAGACAAACCTTCGATAATGGACAGAACTTCATGAATGGATCAGTACATTGTAGCAAACATCCTTCGACCATATTTATATACGGTCGAAATATGATAAGACAGACAGCCAGCTCACCAAACAGAACTTCGATAACGGATTAACGT
Source organism: Kingdonia uniflora (assembly GCA_014058105.1). Lineage (NCBI taxonomy): Eukaryota > Viridiplantae > Streptophyta > Magnoliopsida > Ranunculales > Circaeasteraceae > Kingdonia > Kingdonia uniflora. The sequence continues at coordinate 3,763,866 of JACGCM010001854.1, forward strand.
CCTAGCAGCAGATATCCTTTGACCTCACTATCACACGGTCGAAGCAAGATAAGACAGACAACTACCTCATCAGATTAGACAATGCATTAATTGGCTTGTACATCTACAGTGACCAGTCCAACCACCGCGTCGTTCAGAGCCATCACCAATAAATGCAGCAGTAACAGTACCGACAAGACCGGCGCCCATCACTCGCTAAGTTTTTCTGACAATGTAATCATGTAAACTGGACCCACGCTTGATGACTCAGCTCCTTATGCTTCTATAAATAGAGGAGAGGGGAAACCAAGCGAGGGTTTCAAAAAATCTCCTCTAGCCTTTGCATTTTTACCTTCGACCACCCCATAACTTTTGTACTCGAACCAGTAATTTACTCTTCAGTAATACAATTTGTCTTAAAAATCCTCATCAGAGGTCGCAGAGAGTCACATTCGGGTCTCTACGCAAGTATTTTCCTTTGGTTATATCTTATCTTTGGTCAATTACTTGTTCCCTTTGATTGAGGATTGAGTCTACTTTGTAAGAACCAACTCCCTGCCCAACGGAGTTAGTCCCCTACACTTCCCTCCAAATATGGCTGAAGAACAATTTACAGTCTTTCACTCCCTCTCTCCTAACACATTTTAGAACCTAAAATGACGACAACAAGCGAGTTAAATGAAAAAGAAAACAAATAAAGGATTTTATGATCATTGCACTTTAGGAAACATAGCAGGTCAATTGCATCCATCTTATTTCTAGAGCACCACCACTTAGAATTGTCAGCTAAAATGAGAAGTACTTTTCAAATAAATAGAATCATTAGGCAAATTGCCTTTAGATAGCTATGACTTCCGTGGTTTAAATGCCCATTTCAAAAGATAGATAACATGACCCAAAACCAAATCTTTTGGCACATTTCAGCTGCTCACCTAAGAAAATAATTTGAATGAAAACTTCATATACGAAACATCTTGGTATTTATGTTAACCTCACAACGATACAGATGTGTGTGCAGGGTGCCACACTACTTTTGACTTTAACATATTGGGGAGAACATTTTTTGCTGGTAAATAGACTTTGGCATTATCAGCTTCATGATGTCTACATCTCACAAAATGTTCTAATTCCTTGTGCAAGTTCACTTGGAGAAGGGAACACATCTAGGCTCTGACGAAAATATGCAACATAGATAATAGGAACCATTGAAGGTATTTTTATACACAAGGAATGGGACATGGTGTTTGAAGTTTTACCTTTCTTACATCTCTGCCCATCAAATTGTCCTCATTACCCTACCAAAAACAAGAATATTGAATCGGCAAAGGAAATTTGTTAAGCAGTGAGTGGAAACACAAGAACAATTCAGTGGCAGAGCAACTAACCGAGTTGCAAAACGACTGGTGAACACTCTTAAGAACTTTAAGAATAGCTAAAACTGCGCCCTCACTCTCTACTTCATCTCTACTTAATTCCGAGAGGAACTTATAATTTAATCCAAACTACCGACCAGTTGAAACCAATAAATGATATTTTTCCATAGGTATGAGGTTTTCTTTATGCTTGTTCCACACCAAAAATGGAAAACCAAAGAAGACTAAGGAACTTTTAATGAACATTAACAGCTCAAGCAGTTTATAATTAGCCTAGTAGAGCAAAACATCATAGATTCCATGATCTACAAATAACATCGTGCCTCTTAATATTATAGGAGATTTGATAGAGCTAAATAAAATATTAAATAATATTGACCAGATACTGAGACATTAGTTACAATTTTAATATCCCAAATGCAAAGCTCAATCTTGGGATGGTCTGAACGAAGGTACTATTGAATACCCTGAAGAGTCGGATTCCTTAATATAATTGCACCCGCCGTCAAGAGTGCTTGGCTAAGTGCCATGGTGGTGTGTTGGAAGATGGTAATAGTTGAAAACCTCACAATGTGAGAATTAATTATGGTATTAGGCTTCGAGCTGTGTTGTAGGCCACCGTTCGTGGCTTGGTTACTTTAGGGCTATTTGTACCCTTCAGAGTCACGGGGTGTGGTTGCCTTCAGGTTTTGTACAATTGTATCAGTATGTACTCTTGAAGTCTTGATATTTACTCATGATCAGATAGTGATATATGTTTGTACATTTGTATCAATATGCATTCTTGAAGTTTTGATATATCTTTCTCGACATTCAATTATTATCACACAACTCAACTCATTGTCAGCTCAACGTGACACTTAAACTATTTTTCTTAGAAGCCGATATAGTTCTACAGATAAAATTAAACTGCATGTAATGACAAGATCTAAAACAAATTAAACTAGTACTTTTTTGTAACAAATTCTTTTGCTTCCCACCAAATCTTTACATTTAATAATTAGTAATATTGTCCTTATAGGTTTAATTGGTTTTAAGAGTTTCTATCAAGGCTGATGATACATTTGATGCTTTAACTTATTATATGCTACATTGGTGATGTAAAAAGAGTTCAAGTTTTTTTTCCTCCAGGTTTCTTGTAATCGGTTAATAAGTTTTTATTTCATCTTTGGGTGCTTTAGTCGTATATTGTTCTTTATTTGGGATTTGTTGATTAGTAACCCGGGCAGGATGACTGTTGGTACTGCGATTTCTGTTTCTGATGGAAACTTGATGGTTTCGGGGAATTGTATATTGTCTGATGTTTGTGACAACATTCTTATAAGTCCTAATACTAGTGATGGATCCGTAAATGGAGCTTTTATCGGTGTTAAATCAGTTCATTGTAGAAGTTATCTTGTCTTTCCAGTGGGAAAGCTAGAGTTAGAAATTTGATCCCTTTATTGACGAATGAGTGAAGTTGTTTTGATGATTTTTGATTTTTTTATCTTCATGTTTCTTTGTTGATCTATAATGTTGAAGATTTTATTTTTATAGTGTGAAATAATGCTCTTGACAATAGGGGACTACGTTTTATGTGTCTTTTCCGCTTCAAGCTGTGGTTGATGACACAAAGAATGGGGTTTTGGGGAAAGGATATTCCTTTTGAGACGTAGTTTTTGATTCTTGAAGGGTGCTATAGTGGAGGTCAATCTGCAGTTTATAATATCTTTTTACCTATTCTCAAGGGAGCCTTTCGAGCTGTTCTTCTAGGGAATATAAATAATGAGTTGGATATCTATTTGGAAAGTGGTACTGCATGAAAAACTACTATTATTTGGCATCTATCTTACATATTCCATTGTTTGAAATTGGTTTATTGGTTGTTCTTATTGTTAAATTTCTGAATTTTTAACTTGCAGGTGATCCAGACGTTGAATAATTTAAAGGAAATCATTTGGTCATTGTAGCAGCTGGACCAGACCCTTTTGATGTCATCATAAATACTGTCATGTAAGGAGTTTAACGGGATGAAATTATGAGTTTGATTCGAAGTTTGTTTTGTTTTATGATGCCCAAACTTAAATTCGGGAACAGTTGCATAACGGTTTCTTTTTCTGTTGCATGTAGCGTTCTTTAAAAAAGATGATATTAATGGTAGCTTCAAGCCCAAATCAGATCTTAAGACTAGACGTTTAACCCATTTTTGTTCTCCATTAATATCAAAAGAAATCTTTTTCTAGTAGTTACATAGTACAAAGAAAATGCTTTGTTACACTATTCTTTTGCTATTTCGGATTTGAAGATCCTAACATGTTATTAAATACATATATTTTGCATAACATGGAAAATTATTGTCATTGGATCGATCTTCTAAATTTTGCATAACATGGCTTAAATTTCAATTGAGAAATTAAGTACACTTGTTTTGCATAACATGGCTCAAATTTCAGTTGAGATGAACTTCAAACTTTTACAGGGCTGTTGAGAATCACTTGTAGACATTCTATCATCGTGAAAAAAAGGTAAGATTCTTGGAAATATTTTAGGTTTTGATTGTTTCCATGGGCTATATTATTAATGCGGGGTGTTGATGTGTCCATATATAGATTCCAGACACATTGAACTGGTTTGGTTGGTGTATATGGGACGCCTTTTATACGGAATTTACTGCAGATGGAGTAGTTAAACAAGGGGTAGAGAGGTAGCACTACTCTCTATTATCATCTTAAATTTCTCTAAATCTTTTATCTCTCAATGCAAAATACTAATAACAGTTTAATGTTTTTTAGCAGTTTGGAGAGAGGATTTCCTTTCATCTGAAGATTTTGAGCCTGCACTCATCCCTGAGAAAACAATTCCAGATCCAGATGACAAGAAGCCAAAGGACTGGGATGTGAGAGCTAAGATCCTTGATCCAGAGGCATCTAAGCCAGATGATTGGGATGAGGATGGACCGATGGAAATTGAAGATGCAGAAGTTGAGAAGCCTGAAGGATGGTTGGATGACGAGCCTGAGGAAATTGACGATCCTGAAGCATCAAAGCCAGAAGATTGGTATGATGAAGAGGATGGTGCATGGGAACCACCTATGGTTGATAACCCAAAGTGTGAGGCAACACCTGGCTGCGGTGAGTGGAAGAAGCCGATGGTATCTTGATAGACAAAGGGAAATGACACGCCTCTCTAATTGATAGCCCTAACTGCAAGGGCATTTGGAAGCCACAACATATAGACAACCCTGACTATTTTGAACTCGAAAAACCTGATTTTGAACCGGTTGCAGCTATTGGAATTGAGATTTGGACAATACAGGATGGTATCTTGTTTGACAATATCTTGATAGCAGCTGATGAGAAGGTTGCTGAATCATACAGAGATACAACATGGAAGCCAAAATTTAAGGTAGATAAAGAGAAGCACAAGTCTGAGGATGAAGCTGCAGGGATTTCAGATTGGCTTGCAGGCTTCCAGGTTCGTTCCTCTCTGTTAAATTATGGTTCTTTTCCTCTTCTTTTTTGGTTATTTAAATATATCCTCTTATTAATTACTGATATTTTTATTTGTGTTCTTGCAGAAGAAGTTTTTTGATCTCCTCTACAAGGTCGCTGATGTTCCTTTCTTAGCTGCATACAAGCTCCAAATTCTCGTAAGTTTGCCGTGTTGCTTAATTAGTTTGTGTCCCTAATTTTTTTAGAGGATCTATGGTCAAGACTTAAATTCCTTTTTGTTACCAAAATTTGGAGACTCAAGGCCTGCCAATTGCTACACTTCTAAGAAGCAAAAGATAATATTTACCTTTTAAAATTCTGCTCAAGAAGTTACTTAAAGTTGGTCCCAAGTTGAGGAGTCATTATTTTCACTTTCTTATAATTGAAAGTAGGGGATTCATTAATGTGATTTATATGGTTTTTGCAGGATGTTATTGAGAAGGGAGAGAAACAACCTAACATTACCATAGGTGTCCTTGTCTCGTTTGCCGTGGTTATCTTGAGCATCATCTATAAGATTATATTTGGTGGGAAGAAACCAATCGTAATTTTTTAACATTTTATCATTAATTTGTATTTCCGCATAAAGTTATGTCTCATTCTTCCACATTCTATCATTAATTTGTATGTCCACATAAAGTTGTCTCATTTTTCCACAATACAAATTTTTCATTTCTTAAAATGTGCATATCCAAAGGTGGTCACCGAGGAGTCAAAGAGTACTTCAAAGCCTTCCGATACAACTGACCAAGGAACTAGTAGAGCGAAGGAAGAAGAGACTGATGGCGCTGCGGCCGCTCCTCGACGGAGGAATACCAGAAGCGAAAACAAAAGAGAAGCAAAGTTGTAGTTTATAGATTACTTCTGAAGAATTCTGAATCAAGAGTGAAGTAGTAGTGGTTCCAAGCTGAATTCCTGCTATAAATAGCAATCCCTTTAATTTGAGAAGTGAGGTCTTGAATGTAAATGACAACATAATAATAAACCTTGGCGTAACAACATTACAAAATTTTACTCTTTCATTTTTCCCACGAGAAATCTTAAAATCGCCAACATGTATAACAAAATTTTCAAGTTACTGTAGGCACATGCGATAGCGTGTACCTGATTGCTAGTAAATATAAAGGGTCTAACTTGATGCTCATATATAGAATTCAATCACAAATGGAACATATATTAGGATTAGATTGTCTCATTAACCTGAATAAAACATCCTACGTATATTGAAAACTCACAAGATATGATTTATGCATCAGTATTCCTGCAATCCATCTTCAGCAAGTCTTCATTTCAGAGCAAATGAAAACAAGTCCGATCACCATTTATCCAAAACTGCGTACAAGGTTAAGATCACTTCTTTCTTTTCTCCAGGACCAGGTAAGGATAAACTCTCTAGTAGTTTATGATTCCCCATAGCAAGTGCCTCAAAGAAATCTCTGGCCAAGGAACATTTGGAGAATACAAATGGCAAAATGTAGTTTGCCAGAGAAGAAAATTGCTTAGATGAGTCAAACAAGGATGTCGGGATCGGGTCCACAGCCATATACATATGCTTCTCAAGATCAGCCAACTTTATTGGGAACTCCTCGTCTATCTCATGATGTCGAATATCATCCTTTCTCATTGTAGGATTCTTGAATAGTGTGCACAATCTCATCGGTGGAAGTATATGCCAAACAGGTCATAAGCACAGCCTTATCATTTTTTGTAATTGCAGCCATTACCTTCTCAGACGCTAACCTGACATGTTCATTCAAGAGCTTCAAATTTCCCAAAAAATAAACCCTAATTCCGTAGCTATTGACTATACTCTCTTCCTTGAGTAACCCTTCGATCTTTTCTTGCATAAGATCCATCACATATTGAACTTCGTTGGGCCGGCGATTGAAATTGTCAATGCTAAAAGCGTAAATTGTTACATACTTTATTCCCAATTCGTAACAGTACTTGAGCATGGACATAAGAGCAAGAAAACCAACTTTGTGCCCCTCCCCTTCTTGTATATTCCAATTTCGAGCATACCGTCAGTTCCCGTCGAGGATGAATGCAATGTGATTTGGAACAGGACCCACAGATAGAATACTAAATACAAACTTCCGCACGATACATAACAAAGTCTCGGCTTTGAAATAGTTTGGTAAAGAAATTTGGAGCCCCCACATTTGAAACCAATGAATAGAAACTACACTACACCATCAAAGTGACCTGTTATGAAAAGAGGATAAATTATATAACATCCCAAATTACAGAATATAAATCTAAATAAAAGTAAAGTCAATCCAACTCACTGTAATTGCCTAAAGAAAATAATAACACAATGAAGGTGTAAAAGCTAACTAGATAAACTCAAAAATTAGTAGTTTCTGACTGTGTGAACATACCTTGTCCCCCAAATGAATATCTAGTAATTATTTCAATTAGTTTGGGTACGATGATTTTAGATAAACTCATGATTATCACTTTGTAATTTGAATGAGGTTCTAAAAATTGGAGCGAAATTTTGAAAAGAAGCTTGTAGGCCTCTTTTGGAGCAGAGGGTACGCATAACTTTGCCTATGGTTTAACTTACAAACATTATTTCCAAATCAAGCTGAGCTCACGGAGCTCACAGAGACCAAATAAGGCATACTACGTGACGATATATGGTATGATAATCACTAAACATTTGATTGCACATCTTAAGGTGTTTCTTATGTCCTAGTAATGTGCAAAGCCAAAAAGTTAAGACTCCCAAAACAGTAATTCAGTGTTTTCCTCTTGAGCGTGCACTTAAACATTCATAGTAGTAAAACATAACAAAATATGAAATGGTGATTGAACTTTGTCACGTACGAAAATATAATAATTAGGTTGTATGCAAATCATACAACCTAATTAGACAAGGCCTTTTGGTCTAGTAAGAAAAAAACGCCTTTTGGTCTGTCATTTTCTCCGTCACTAGAATCTACTATATATTAGACCCCATTGGACAATTCAAGAAAATCTTTTTTAGGGACTACTACTTCCTTATCTTGACTATATACACTTTAGTCTGTAATCTATCATGTGAAACTAGATAGGTTGAGTAGGTTGCACAACCTTATCATCTCTTCCCCTCTTTCGTTAACTTCCTCAAACTACCTCCTTACAAATCTAAAAATACCACAAATTTGAGGGCCCACTCCCATCATTATGATCTGCCATACTAGCCCCGATAGGACTATCTAAGGACCTATCCTTTCCCTTACCTTCCCTTTTCGATATACTTAAGTCTAAGCATCTCTCTTATAAATGTACTAAGAAACTTGAGATCAAAGGTTCCTTCTATCTTCCTCCATATTCTCTGCTATAACCTCCCCTATCAAACCCATGTAACAAGCATGATTCATCTTACAAATACAAGTCTTGCCTTAGTATGAAATTATATATACCTGGAATAGAATCCTATAAGTATATACTAAAATAATATTTACGATTTCACTACTAACAAGCACAAAAATAGTTTAGAGAAAGAGCCAAGGGCCGTCTTACTCATTCTGTAATATTCTCAAAAATGGATAGACTAAGACTGGCGTCTTGTTACTCTTGAAGTCTAAAGCCAATTTACTGTACATTAAACTATACACATTAATAAATAGGATGACCAAATAATACCATAAGAAAAAAGAAAAAAGAAAAAAGAAAAATATGATAATATAAAGTTATTCTTAAAACTGGAAAATTATTCTGGGAAAAGCAACTGAGTATAAAAATCATAATAAAGAGCAAAGAAGATGAAGAATAAGAAAAGAGACAACTTGATAGATAAAAGAGACAAGTTAAAATACATACCCCAATATAATTTTTTTCACCAAGTTATTCCTTAGGTTATCTTCTTAGTACAATTACATAAATTTAAACGAGATTTTAGGATTGATACCACATGATATATTGGCGCCCGCGTCAATCCTCAATAGTATGACAACTTAAGACATTTTATTGTCCATACCAAACCACTCAATTATACATCATAATTCTATCCAATCCTAGATACCATAAATCCTCGATTACAAGATGACTTAAGGCATTTTATTATCCTTGCCAAACTACCCCAGACACCTCAAAATACTAGCCAATCATCGAAACCAGACATTTCAATAAATTAAAATACCAAAAATGTAGAAATGTAATTCATCGTCAATCTGAACTCCAATCCTTACTACCCTCTTGCATACAAATAGAACACCTTTATATCAACACTTCATATAAACTCTAATACCGCAAATGATAAAACAATAAAATTGATGTGCTAAAAAACCAACATTCTATCTTCATCATAAATTCATAATACTCTAAATGATGCACCAATTAGGTTGTGAATGGACCAGATCGGGCCAGGATCTTCGTCGATCCTAACCCCATCCGTGATCCTTTAGGACAACTAATTTCGTGATCCTGACCCTATCATTTAAGGATTTAGGTGATCCTTATCCGACTCTGATCCAATCCGTTATGCTTAAATCTTTCGCAAAATAAGTTCTAGCATTTAACAACGGAGCATATGTTTATAATCCATGGATAGTAGACGTGTAACATATATATATAATCGACAATACATATTTACATACAAAGAATGATGCATTATATATCCAAAATAAGTCAAAATTAGAGATTTATTATACGTAACCAATAAGTATATACCATTGTTAACGGATCGGGCTTTTAACGGATTAGGTTTTTAAAGGATCGGGTCATGGTGAATCCTAACCCGATCCGTTAGGTATTGGATCGGGTCGAGGAGGATTAATAATTTTCCGATCCTGGTCTTTTATTAACGGATCAGACCGGATCGGATACAGGGTCAAATCCAATCCATGAACAGCCCACCCAAACATCAAATTAAACCCGATAAACATCCCATCGACATGAAATGAAACATTACGCTCAATTAGTATCAACTAATGAACTCACTCCTTTCAGTTAAGTAGAGAATGATAATTATTAGTAGGTTCTGGAACATTTTCGTTTATCTTACAATCATCAACCAGTGATAACATCATATAAGCATAACTTCAAATAAACATTTTCGTCTAAGCTACACTTGTTTTTACAACAAAAACAATTATAAAAAAAACCCTCAAACATAAATTAAGAAAATAACAATAAGCTTAAGTAAAAACTTAAATTATAACTCAACTGAGGACTAAGAATGACCTAATTGGAAAAAAAATAGGAAATTGGAACTTACAGAGATGAGATGATGAATAATAGTTTACGAGTGATTTCGCTAACAGTGCGTTGTTGATTAAAAAAATGATTTATGAGTTGTTCTGATGGGTGATTTAGTGGGAGAGTAGTTTACATTTGACTTAGTTGAGGATAAATTTTGATTGTGCTCTTAATCATTTGATTATCCTAGTGATACTATTGTAATTTAATGTCATTTCTTCTAGAAAATGTCAAAACGTTATGGCAATCTTCAAAAAAAAATTAATTTTTCTTTCTTGTTTAAAATACCTGGTTAGAGCATCAGCAGCAGGCCAACCACATAGGCTTAAAATCAAGAAAAAATAAAATAAAATAAAAAGACGTGTAACGAGGGGTATAAAATTGGTCTTTTGCAGGCGGGGGGATTCATAAATTTTTTTGCACCATTTGTCAGTTACAGTTACCGTTCACAAAAAGTATTGTTTAACTTAAAAAAAAACACATAAAAAAACATATATTTTTATTTTATTTTTTAAATTAAAAAAAATACACAGCACCAATTCAATTGGCGTACAACTACTTAAATAAAATATTAAAAAAAACAAAAACAAATAAATGGCGAATAACTCTTATTTTATTTTATATTTATTTTATTAATATTAAATTAAGTTTTTTGATTATTTTTTGCGACACACAAAAACAATAAAATAATTAAACAACTGAGAACCCTGACCAAAACAGGCTTGCCACAGATAGCCACTAACTTTATAAATCAAAGCGTTATTTGAGCGATGACGATCCTGATGTTTTTTAATCAATTTGATTGCTATCTTAGTGATAGCGAGTCTGTTGCCCATGCTCTTATAAGGTACTTGTGTTTGAATAATGTGCTCAATGGTAAATCGTTAAAAGAGTAAATTATTATTATTATTATTGATCGGTACCAAACTCTATAGTTTGACATATTCATAATTGTTGGGGTTAGTTATTGAACAAGACTTTCGTTCATATCATCGCTTTTATTTTTGCTGAAAAATGTAAAATCAACGTTTTGATTTAGATGTTAGATGCATTTCCAGATGTTAGTGTGCGTGAAGTACTAGCAGGACTAGGCTGAGTTGTAGGACTGATAGGCACATCATTCATGGATATATTTATTCCATCCCATGGGTTATCAATTCCACTAGCCCCAAAATCAGTTGTGGCTATGGGGATGTCACCATTAAATATGTGAACAAAATCACTAGTGGGTTGGGTAGTAGGGATATACTCTGAACTTGTTGCATATGCATAGTCTCTTGTATCAATTGTACCCTCAAACAGGCCTTTCAACATCTCCCTATTTACAAGTGGAGTTTTCATAAACTTCTTTGCTCCGGGATATGCATGCTCAAATGTAAGAGTATAACATATATGATGTGTAATTTCTCTAGGTGGTTGATCAAGTTTAGGTGGCACTATCATCTCCTTTTGGAATATCATTATAGCATCAAGAACTTCATGAAATATCTTGCTCATAGTAGCAACTGAATGCTAAAACCTAGAATTTGCAGCTCGGTTTGATATCTTGGGAGCAATGATATGCATGAAAATAGCTAACTTCCCCTCAACAACTATATGCATGCTATCTTTAAGCAACCCAGTATCCCTAAAGTGAGCCACAAGAGATCTACAAGAATCAGAGTCTATTCTCATCATATTATACATATTGGTGGCAAGACTCTAAAGGAGTTCATGGACATTGTTTTCAAGTCAGTACATAAGTGCAAAGTTTATGACGAACCCTCCTATTCATCTTGGCCAGCTCTAAGTATAAGATAATGGTTGCAATAATGGCTAATAGATACTGACAATTATTCATTTTCCCCTAAAAAGAGTTTAACAAATAAGTAGGACACGATACAACAACTATAATTTATAATCTATATTATATTACACAATGGTGTTTTTCAAATTGACAAATTTGTCATTGTCTTAAAGATAAAGAGGGGTTGGGATTTAGTGTTAAATCGTCGAGATTGGGTAAAAAGAACGAGATGGACTGTCGAGATTTATTTAACTATTGGTAGGACTAAATAAACTTAAGGGTATTTTAGACTAAGCATAACAAGGGTAATTTAGTCTTAATAGATAACCCATCCATCGCAACTCTATTTCTCATCACGCCTCTCTCTTTCAAAAGCCGTATCTCTCCCTCTTACAACTTCATTTTCTCCAGTTCATCTCTCTACTCTCTCTCTCTTTTGCAGGAACTGTAAACCCTAAGCATAAGCATAAGCATAAGCATAAGCATAATACGCAATGCTCTACAATGAGTAGCCGATTAAAAGGAAATTTTAATCCCGAAAGATTTCCCCGCGCCGAGCACCACTTCCACCACCGACTTTGTCTTCGCCTCTCCTTGCAATATTTAGTTTGGACTTTGGATTATGTGTATTTGATCAATCAGGCATTCGTACAAATAATTTAGGATTGCTAATAAATCTTATTGGAGCTGTTTTTCAGGTTTTGATTTGATTTGGGATTGTATGTCTGCATCTAATTACCAATTATCAGTTCCATTTGCATCCTTTTGTGGATCTAACCCTATCCAATTTCTCGAAAATTCATCATAGGTTTTGTTTATTTATTATCTCTGTAGTTCAGTTTGATTTAAAATTTTGGATTGAAGTGTTATAATGGTGTGCTGTATCCCAAAACCCCATTCTCTTTGAAATCACCAACAATCACTTATCTGTAGGAAAACATCAAGAAGAAGTACTTGTAGTGTACAACTACATTCAATTTTAGAATTTTTCGTTTAGAAGTCATACGTGATAGAAAGGGGAATGATCTGTGTTGTTTCCTTCTCTTATAGTGATAAGGAAATACTTCAAACTTATTCACCCAGGAATTCAGCCACCTAAAGGCCCATTGGGTACAACTTATCATATGCTGGTTGGTAAAAACAAATTAGTATAACACATTGACTTATGGAGGGAGGGAGAGGAGGAGCATTGTTAATGGACAAAGAGAATGGTGATATAATCATCGAACCAAAGTTATGGCAAGAAAATTCATGACCATGACTTAATCATGGAATTGTAATATGGAATTTTGATTTATTAGATCATATGTATGAAAATCTTTTTTTTTTTTTTGTGCTATTAACTTCCATTTGTCTTAGTTTATTTGTTTACTCCATCAATATATGATGTTTCATAGTGACAACTTCATAAGTTATGTACATGTAGTTGACCTTGATGGAGCTCACTTTTGGTGTATACTGGATTTCCCTTTTCATAAGCAATGTCACGAAAATATAAATTATGCATGTGGTGTTTACAGTTTACGTAACGAACTATACAAGCTTTCATGTATTAGTTTTATTCGGAATTCAATAAATGCACTTCAAAACATATCAATGTTGTGACGACCTACCGAACGCCGGCCAAATCCACCTGAGCGTTTTGAGTTCTGTCCGAATGTATATGTTATCTATATCCTAATATAGCTGTACGCCAAGTTTCGTCGCAATCGGATTCGGTTAAGGGGGCGAAAATGGCAAGTACGCTTCGTCTTATGTTTTAACGTTTACTTTTGGAGATTGACTATTTACTTAGTAGCTATATTAAGGAGGAACCTTGGTCCGATCCTCCCCATTACTAAAAGAGCTTTAATGCTTGGTCATCAAGGACCCCGGCTCATGGACTATCTACAAGGGATAGTTATGAGTTCTCCTAGGCCTAGGGAAGGCTAGGGACATTGCCTCGCAATACGGGCCAATTTTCCAAAGAGGGCTTCATATGGCGCCGCTATACCCCGGGGGCTATCCCATGATTAAAGTACTACTTATATGTTCAGTACAAACTTTGATTCACGTAAGTTAATCTAATACGACATGTACTGGGCAGAATCGGCCAAATGTAAGTCTTTGAGTGTGGATTTAAATTCAAGGTTACGTAGTCTTAGGTATTGAGCATACGATCACGTACTGGGCAAAATGAGCATCTATCGATTATTTTCAAGAAGTGGTGGTTCAAACCCACCAAGATCCAATGATTTCACAATGTTATATAATTATGTTGTTTAGTGTCTTTAGTTTCAACTTTTTTTATATTTCGGTTAACTGCTGGATAATATAAAGTTCCCATGGATGCTTTTCTTTTCAAGATGTATCCTTGCACCTTGCTTCTCCATTTTGAAACTCTCACAGAAAGTATGAACTTTACATCTTTTTTAGTTAGTCCAGATCTCATAAGGTCAGGTTTTGCCCGCCTAATCCTACAAGATCTGCAATCTCCATAAATCACCCATGTCATACTTTCAGTTGTTTTTTCTATTTAGTTTTGATAGTTTTCACACCTCTATGCCTCCCACAACTTTCAGTTGTCAATAAATGGCCATATTTCATTGAAAGCATTAATGCTATATATTGTGTTGTTTTGAACTTCCAGCATTGTTGAATTCCAAATTCAACGATTCATCAAAAACCATATCTATACTCCTTTGACTATAATCAAAATTTATAATTATTTTACAACTTTCTTAGGATAGAAATAGTTATACGATATTGCAGGCACACATTTCAGTCCCTAAAAATTATTGTGCGCCAATTAGAAGTATACTCATGTTTTTTTCATGTGTAATGTTGGTATGATAATGACCTTATTATCCACTGAATGAAATAAAATTCCTTCCCATATTATATTAAATGTATGCTAATGTAGAACCACTTTATTTGTTGGTAGAGAAAGCTAAATATGCGATCCCTTCCGATTGCTTTCTTTCAAATTTGGTATTAAAGCGGTAAGTTCTGTATTTCTGAAAAATGCTTTTTGAATATAGTTGCCTGGTGTCTCTTATGCGCATAACTATTTCCAGGAAGCATTATTTAAGTAGTTTTTGCATTGACATCCCACTACATTGTTGATTCTCATAAGTGGTAGCAAATGTAATATAAGATGTGCTAACCTTAATACATAGAAGAACATGATGGTGTTGTACCTCACGAGCTGGATGCCAAGTTAATGGGCATTCACAACATATATATTGATGAAGCTGTTGAATTGTTTGAAATATTCTAGCAGAGGAGAGACATGAGTACAAGATGATTCAGCCAAAACGAGAAGACCATAATCTCGGGATAAATTTTGGTATAGAGATGGTGGATACATATGCAACTTGATTTAAGCAAACATAATTTGAAGAAGAGAACGATAGAGAAGGTACCAAAAGAAGCAAGGGAACTATAGATGACTGAGGTGGGGATTATATGTTTTCAAAAAAGATTAGCTCATTGAAAGCATGGTGATCAACCTAAATAATCCTATTTGGCTCAACCAACTTGAGCAAAATAAGAAAAATACTTGACTATGTTCAACTGTAAATCATTTGTAAATGCATGGAATTTTGTTTACGGTTTCTTAAGCAACTCTAGGTGATGCTTTCAAGCAGACCAGCAGATTCTCAAAGGTCTGCATTTGCAAATTATGTAACATAAGTTTAAAGATATGTATTTGCAGATCATTTTCGGTTCATGCCTAGATATATGGATACTAAATTCTTCAATTTAAATCCTGTTTAAAAATGAATAATTGTCATCTCAAATCAAATTAAGCAAATGCTCGATTGACTAAATTTAAGATTATGTTTTAAGCTCCGGTTAAACGGAACTTATAATATTTGGTTGGTCCATATATATTTTCAATTTTTGAATAGAAATCGTCGGGTAAGAATCATATTATGTTATTCATGTATTCCATTCTGCCCGTGCTCGCGCACGGGCTGATTGCTACTAGTATGAACAAGAACCAAACCATTACTCGACTCCAAATTCCTGAAACGGAAACGTCTATTTATATTAACGTTCAAGTTTTTTCCCCCACTTAAATTAAATGCTCGCTTCAGGTCCAAGGGAGTAAACTCGAATGCCATTGTAGGCCAAGAGTAGCCACCCAAATGAAAACCCAGAAGGAAGCAATTTCTCGAATGATGTTTAGAGAACGTAATAGGATCAAAAATTATACGATACCACCTCTTTGATACAGACATGCATGAATCGGATGGCTGATCACCAGGGGAGTCTCATAAGAATTAAGATAAGAATGCCATCACCGTTCATTAGTGAGAAAAACTTGCTACTTCCTTGGACATTCCTATGCTTCTTCAACGGATAATTGGAGCTTTCCTCCATATTATTCTTTCCGTCCTACAATTCAATACCACGTCACAAAACTTAGTGTAATAGTAGAAGGGAAATAATAAGTTCTATTCCCTTATTACATAAAAGAAAATTTTAGCAGTCAGAATATGCTACAGAAACACTACCTTGAAATCCAATTTTGATCTCAATCGTCACATTTCATTTTTTTTCCATTTCCTTGCCTCAAGCTTCACTACTTCAGCTTCAGGGGGATCTTCTTCTTCTGCTGTCCATTTATGCTTCCCCATTGGTAGCAGATATCAAAAATCTCTTCCTTAGATGAATCTAGAAACTGTTTCCACTCTATGTAAACAAGTGAAAGAAAAATATGAAAAATCACAAATGAACAAAACATATACCTTCTATCAATCCTCAAAATAATTGAATGTTTAAAATTATAGTACACAAACAGAAATTACGATGAACATGCAGAAGCTAAACCAGGAGTTATTTTTCAAAATACAAAATTGCTTCAGGTAGTAACCCTCAAAAGGATCTCTTCCGTTTCATTTAAGATGGCTGTCTTGACCAATATCTACACTAAATTGTAAATTCTCACAAGATGTGTTTTCAAAGATAGGATAAACATGATCACGTGAAGAGATAACCATCTCATTCTTCACTTATTTTCTGCCCTTAAGAGTCCTTTTTGATCTGTTACAAGTTTTTCTTCTTGTTCACGATATAAGATTTGAGTACATTTAAAGTGCTGTTTAAGGTGTATATTTATAAGAAATTCAAAAAAAAATTGTAGTAAAAAAGACTTGTAATTGCACTTTTAGAGATGCAAATATTTTTATAGTTCAATCCAAATCACCTTTGACACCAAAAGTCGACTTATGCTCCTCTTTTCGAACTTGTTCTTAACGTTAGACATGACGTTTCACTAACTTAAAGACCAAGACAATTCCTCCTTAAATGTTTGCAAGCTTGCTTAGGGTCTGACTTAACCCATGCTATTAACCAGCCAGAGCTAGCAGCATACTCCAACCCTTCAATAATGCCAAGAAGTTAGGGACTACACCCAGCTCCACAGAAATAGCTCGAACAACAGCCCAAGGTTCCCCAAAGCAGCACCATCAAAATTTACTTCAATTTCGAAAGCTGTATTCCAAAAACAAGATTTCCACACATGGTATCTACTCCCCTACGCCTAAATGGCATATCTCTATCTCTTCTTTAAATTACTCTTTTTCTTAGTTTTTTTTATATTATCTCCAGTTAAATCTGAATTTTATACTTGATTGACCATCAATTCGTTTGCTTCTAGCAAATTCTTTTCCATTGAACACTATTAAAGCAATTAATCATGTTCACAAGTAAGTAAATAATTAAATTTTGTAGTCCATTTATCTGTTTCATAGATCTGGAGTGTTTCTTTGCAGTATAATAAGAATTTCCTATTCTGGTGATTGACATAGCTCCAAGTATGATTTAATAATCATGTTTTCACTAACTTAGCATAATAATCATGTTCACCTCACAGAACTTGAAATACTTGGCATACTTACTACTCTTACCAAATAGTATGCGTAACTATAACAGTTATAAATTGTATCCCAATATAAATCGAATATTATTCTTCACATTGTGGTTTAGCCCGTGCGAGCACGGGCTTACTGCTACTAGTAGCTCCAACAACAGCCTAAGGTTTCCCAAAGCAGCACCATCAAAATTTATTTCAATTTCAAAAGCTATAGGCAGCTTCCAAAAACAAGAGTTCAACACATGTTGTCTACTCCCCAAGTTTTTTTTATTTTGATCTTTAGTTAATCTGAATTTTATAAATGATTGACCATCAATTCGTTTGGTTCCAGCAAATTCTTTTATATTAGAAGACTACTAAAGCAATTAATCATGTTTACTATTTATCTGCATTGTGTTTCACTGTTTCATAGATCCGAAGTGCTTCTTCACAGTTTTTTTAAATTTGCAAGGTCCTTTAGATTGCTATAACCCCATACAAGATAAGAATTTTCTATTTTGCTGATTGACATAGCTCAAAATATGATAATCATATTCGAACACCCTAGCATAACAATAACCATTTTCACATCACAGAACTTGAACACAACAACCTCGAATTCGCAAGTGAAAGTTGAACTTAAAATATACCTTATCAATGTTCAGATGGAGAATCACTTGAAGATTTGACTCAGTGTTAGCAAAATTATATCTCTCTCTGATCTCTTACAAAGGTAGAAGGCACATCTTCTCTGTACAATTTATAAGCGTCATTGGAGAAAATAGAAACCTATAAAAAATAGGAAACTTTACGTAAGCCAAATCACGCTAAAGTTAACTCCTAGTATTGGTAGGTAAACAGCTTGTACGGGCAAAACCCGAATAGCTTGAGTTGGGCTTAGATTGGGATTGGGATTGGGATTGGGATTGGGTTTGGGTAGAAAAGCTTAAAGTTAAACCCAATATCAATTAGGGCGAGCTCCGCTTTAGGTATGGTAAATTGGTAACCCGAAACACAATAACAATTACAATTTCAACTCGATCATATATATTTTTTTGGGCAAATTAACTTTTAGACCCTACACAATGACCACAAATTGGTCTAACACCTCTTGATTGTCATTTTTAGCTTTTAGACCCTAAAACTCGCCGGAATTCACGAATTCTTTAAAAATACCAAATTTACCCTTTATGTTTCGCCTTCCCCAACACCCTTAAAACACTCATCCACATCTGAATACCATTAAAAGGTGGGGTTTATTGTTTTTTTTCTTGAGTTGGAAGCTGCTTGTGGGAATAGACCTCTTGGTTTTCATTTTCCGAGCACTACTCCTACCAACTGAGCAAGCCCTCGGGGGGGGGGGGGGGGTGTTTATTGTTGATAATGAGGAGATGAAGATGTTATTGTATAATAGTAAATAGAGATTTGTACTTATAAACTAAAAATTATTGTTAAGTGTAATTTTAGAGTAAGAAACAAAGCCATACATATCTAATTGATTTAATCTTTGCTTTTGAAGGTGGCTTAAATACTTGCTTTATTATGCGGTTACTCTTCATAAATCCTTAAGATCTCCAAATTTCTAGAAAAGTGTCACAAAACTTTCCTTAAATAGAGTACAGGAAATGAAATGGTTAGGGGAAATGGAAAGAAGCTGAAATTTTTTGATTTCAAGAATTTCAGTAGATTAGAGCAGGAAACAATGGAGGTGGTCCAAGAGAGGCTTAATCGAAAGTACAGAAAAAAAAAAGATAACGAAAGAATAAATATTGGCTAATGTGGGCATGTATTAGTGTTGTCTCAGCATATTGCCGGAGCTACGCCTATGAGCCTTTGACTGCCTTGGATTAAAACATGTTGTCTCATCAACATTTCCCATAAGGAAGTTATAAAGAGAACTATAACCTGACCTAGCACCTACCTTGGTTTTGGGAGGACGACAAAACATCATCATCTATCTCCACTGTACTTTGCTGAAGAAAACTGCCAATACCGCCTGCAGTTAAGAGCCTTCAAATATCAGTTCTATAAGAAGTAACTTTTGACTTATACATTCAAGATCAAAGCTCGCAACTTTGCAAACCAAAAGGAGACAGAAAAATCAAAAGTATATCAATATAGCAATAGCTAGCACCAAATAAATAACTTTCGGTGACAAACAATACTAGTTATTAGTAGCAGCTGAGGCTTGGTCAGTTGGTAAAGCTAGTGCTTGGAAAACAAAGAGGTCTTGGGATCAATCTCCATCACAAGCAGCTTACCATCTAAAAAAAAAATACTTGGCGATGGATTATATACGTTGTGATGTTGTGCCGTTCATTCACCGTGAAACGTTATGCTTTACCAATATGTCACGTACTCTTGACAGATGGTTTTGGTCGCCTTATACCTCAAACTTCCTTCGGTACAGATGGAGCTATTTGTAAATCGTCGCGGGTGTTCTTTCAATTTCAACGTAAAAAATACCGGCATAAACTCCGCGAGTTTCCCCCCTTTCTATCTTATTTACCCCTGATATCTTATCTGTTATGGGTTATCCTTCTCCAAGTCTCAATCACCCTCTACAAGTCTTACCTTGCAGTAGAAGTGTCTCTGTGAAAGGCACTCCTCTCTCTCAATCTCCCTCTCTTTACTCTTTGAAGCCATGAAAACTAGGGTTTCTATTGTCATTTTATAATTTTTCGGTTTGATGGCTAATAGTAGTATATCATATCTGTGATTTTAATGTAAGCCCTCTCGTGATCTTTATACCCGACTCCCCATTTTGATGATATTGTCTGTGTTAATTGAAATGAGTGTTATGAATCTACTTTACCAAGAAAGTCTAATTAGTTAGTTCATCTAGATTTATTGCTTTAAGAGTTGTAACCTGGGTCCTATGGTAGATTGAAATTTAAGGTCTATTTGGGGTTTCACTATTGTACCATGCGTGAGAACTAAGAATTGTAGTTATTGTTAGAATCAAAGGATTTGGTAGGAATCACTACAATAAAGAAAATAAAAGTATATCCATATATATGGAAGAGGATCCATGGATACCTCCCGGACACCCCTTAGTTATGTGGACCTGAAAACCCAAGCCTAAATGGGCTTAACACATAGTTCATACCAGTTATTTGGCTTTTTTTCATGTGGTGATAGTTTATGCACTTAGATTTGGCACATGTTCTTTTTATTTCGATTTACTCATTTACTAAAAAATTTGTTATGTTTAGCTCTTACATTATCTTGGTCTGGAACTATATAAAAAAAATGATAAATAAAAAAAATTACTGTCAATATATGTTGCCTTTTTTTTTTTTGGCGGGTATAGGGAATTGTTGTAGTAGATTTTGTCAGATATAGGGGTAGTATATTTGCGGAAGAGGGTGCGTTTTGAGTGGATTTGGAGGCAGAATTGGTAACTAAATAAATAAAGACGGTGTGTTATAACTCAATTAAACTCAACATCAATTTGAAGTTAACACCCTCAAGTTCTTATTGAATTTAAAATGCTTAGGTTCAGAACAAGATGATGATGGGGAATTTGGGAAGAGGTGCTCATGTTTAAGGGGTAGAAGAAACACGATTAATTATTTTTTGTGCCAAGGAGAGTAAATTTATACAACGAATTTGTATCCCAGCGATCCATTTGGTAGGGAAAGCGAAGAAGATTTCGTTTTGCTGTAAAGAATTTGTACGCCCAATACACACTTTATTAATAAGCCTTCACAACAAGGTGGTTTCCATGGAAATGACTAACTCATTGGTTATAGACAAGAATGCTATAAGCAAGAAGAATGATATTGCGTTTTTAATCTCTTCCCTTTCCGCTCTTTTCCAGCGCATTCAAGTTATTGATGCAGAATAATATAAACAAGGGAATGTTGTAACATTGGAGTCTCTAACAGTAAAAATTGTAGTTGGAGAGTTATATTAACTACAATATTTATTATTTCTATTAGTTGCTTTTGTTTATCTTGAATCCTTGATTCCTTTAATATCAACGAGTATTAGATAGTATTAGAATAGTTCTTGCTACAAAAATCAATTAGAACACAAGAATTCAACTATACACATAAGTAGTTATGTATACATAGTAATTTTTCTTCCTTGGCTGAAGTTTGCCGCCTTAAGTCTACTACAAAAAGCTGGATGACATTACAAAAATTGTAGATTTTAAAGCCTTAAGAAAGCTGACAATACAGTAGGCCCAATTTTTAATGGGTGCATATCTCATAGACCTTCTGAAAATAACTTCAGAAAATGCTCTTAGGATAGTAAGGATTTGTAGTTCTCCTACTTATTTAATATTTTTATCACTACAGAACTTCATATCATAGCATAAGCTTGTTATTAATAAATTATTAGTAAAACACTATCAGAAAACCAGAATTTTAAGGTCAATAATTATAATAAATAAAATAAAAAAGTAAAAATGCAGTCAAACCCAAAAACCTCATTTGCCTAGAGCTTCTATTTCTATCCCATGATAAATTCGTAGAACTTGACCTTCTCCTCGATAGTCTGGAACCTACCACGGCCAAACTTCGAAGATGTGTCAATGAAGTTGAGCTTAACGTCCTCAATTGCAATTCTAGAGTCTGCTTCAGCAATGACTGCCTAAGTGTAATAACATGCTTCTTTGGCTTGACATGGCATCCCTTAATCAGAAGGTAATTGTCTATAACAATCCTGTAATGAGGGGAACCTCCGGTAAGATTAATGTCCTTCTCAGTTTGATCAAATTCAGCGACTGCAGTATGACACTTCCGCAGTTGTCCCAAGATTCTAAATCGTCCTTAACAATCCAGTAGGCTTAATGTCCTTCTCAGTCTTATTAATTCAGAGACTGCAGTATGGCACTCCTACTAGCCTTTCCAAGATTCTAGATCTTCTTGTTCTTTTAGCAAGGTGGTAGCAAGCATTTTCCCAGCCTTAGTAACTGTGTCTGAAATTCTAGCCTGGTGCCAAGCTGAAATCCACAAAAATAAATTACGCCCCACCAAAGTCACCACACCCTTGAAGCACTTACTTATTTTAAGCTCCATAATATCAATCATCTCACCTTTCGGAAATACGAAATCAACTGGAATCTACTTCCCAAAGAAGCTGCAAGCATTATCACCTTTTTTAGCAGTATCCCATTGACTTAGTTGAACCTTCTTGTGCTTTCGACCCTTCATTTTCTAGTCTGAGTATGAGCTAAAACATGAAATATAGTATAATATTTCATTGCTTTTCAAACTAAACTTGAATATCCTTTTTCCCATCTTCAGTTTCATATTTTTTTTAGTACAATATTTCACCTCCTCACTCAGATACTGGGCCAAACAATATTCAAAGAACAAAGCCCAGAAGGTCTTTTCAGGAAATCAGTGACTCTAACAATTGCCATAGGTGGTGTCTATACAATTGTCTCAGTCCCACGTCTCCTTTTTATGAAGCTTTGATCCGGGTTTGTCAAAATCTCTCACGATATGCCAGATATGGTCATTTCCACCTTGTGCCCAAAATATGCGTCAACTACTAGGCTGTATAAGATCATTATTTAAGGAAAGGCGCATGTCTTTATAACCATCTATTGATCAACTTACCACTCACACATAATCTTTAGTGAAGTGTCTGTGTACCCATCTATCCACCTGCTTACCCGTGAAGCCAAATTTCGTAGTTGTAGAAATAGATCTTGCATATAAAGCGTATATTAAACTATAAATACACTAGAGGCCTATCATCCATGTTCTCTCGTGGTAGGTTGTGAATGCTCAGAAAGTATTAAGATTCAACTTGAATTTTGGACGTTAGCCACCCTTCCACCAGTGTCCATCCATAATAGATCGATGTACGTTGGGGTGTGGGAGATTGTTCTGCCAAGATAAGCTAAAATAATACTTATGAATAAGAAATTTGATTGTGGTCTAACTAGTATTCATGAAGTATAGGTCTGTTTTTTTTTGCCTTACTAAGATTAAAATCTAAATTTTTACTCTATTCTAATGCTATCAGGACATAAATGTGATTTATGATACAAGCCATAAGATTTTATGACATATACTACCCAAAAACAGAATTAATTATGAATCTGCTACTTCCATATATTACCTCATCCAATGAATCTGTTACTTTTGCCTAGAATCTACAATATGCCCTTTTTGCCTTGCCAACTGAATGTCAAATGCCTCTTCTTTGGGGAACACATAGCACTAATATCATATTACTGCCCTTTGTTCTACTAATATGATTTCCAACGGTATGGGATACCATAGGCTAAGATTAGTCCAAATTGTGGAATACTGTAGCAGTTGGTACATCATCTCATATGCTATAACAGGCCATAAAGTTCTAGTATAAATAATTAATATATAAACCGACAATTCCAAGTCCACCTACTTCAACTACTACCTGATAGAAGTATTCTGGCATTTCTTGCCATAGGTCGATTCATTACATTTAATACGTCTACCATACATTATGCATATTTATTTCCATGAGATTAGCCTACCATCTCGTGAACTAATATTGCTTAAAATGTTCTCTTTACCATTTTACCATATCACTTGAGAAGGTTTTTGGGGTTTAAAATTCAAAAAACACAAGCATAACATCAATTTGAAATGTTTAACACCTTTTTAAAAAAAAATCTTTTTCCTGCATAGAAAATGCTTTCTTATATTATTTCGCGACTTTAGAATTAACATTCCAACTATAATGAGGTCAACCTCATGCTAATATTTCCGACTGTTTAAATTCATTTGTGGCAGATGAAAATCCCGAAGAGTCCGGTATAAACAAATAGACATGTTCATCTCCTTTTGCTCCTCAAGGAAATAATACCTACGCAATTACAACTAACTGTTTTACAACCTGTGGTAGCAACCACGGTATATTTCTGAGCCTTTTTTTTCCTAGGAAGGGAACGTCAATAATCAAAGGTCAGTCTCTTGTAGAGACTACAAGCCAACAACCGATTGGTTAGTTATCTTTATAAATAAAATCAAAGTTTGTTTTGGTTTCAATGGGGGAATGCCCTCCATTTTATATTTTCATTTACGGGGTTAATGATATATATTTTGCCATGTTTTTTGACAGTGACTTCATGTGGAGATATCTCATAATCATTTAAGATACAAAATTAACTTATGCCATATAACTTCACACACATGTACTAGTTGTACAAATTATGAGTATGGCTTACTCGGGCTTTTTAGGTTGGTTTCCCCGTGGAAATTCATCATAACCATTGAGTTCAACAAAAAGTGACAAGCGAAGTATTAAGTGGTAGTTTCACTGCCTACAAACCTACCAGCTGTCACATTTAATCTCACTGTTTTCTTTGAGTACTGGTAGGTAATTTGAATTCTAATCATCCGAATGAACTAAGCATAATAGATGCAGTTCTGGTCTCTATTCTGCTCACGTGATATTGGCTTGCTCTGAAGAACTTCTCGCATTACCTACTATGCTGAGTTGCTACAGGAGATCATAATTTAAATTTGAGAAAGGTGCAATCTTTTCTCTTCTATCTACGACTTGTGTTTATGTTAACTTATTTTATGTGCTTCGCCGCTTTTCTGTGCTAGAATCTAAGCCCATTGTACAAGTACGTGTTTGGATCAGAGAAGAAGCTTTGAATATGGTGAAAGGTGGGAAGTTGAATGAGAAAAATAATTGTTGTTGAACAACTATTTGTGAAGTAGAGCTCAATTTTGTATTTCTTTTCTTCTTTACTAAAGCCATAGACCTACTCTTAGTAGAACAAAATCTTATGTTTAGCCCCTATTATCATGTTGCCTTGAATAGGAAACTAGCTAATTGTAAATGCAGGTGAACTTTTGACAAAGAAAGTTGCTTGAGGCTTAGTGAAAAATTGTGATAATGAATGTGATGTAGGAAACTGATTAGGGTAAAGACTGTTGATGAACAGGCTAACTAGAGTCCACTTTCTGTACTTGACAGGGAGGTGGTTTCTAATGGGGAAAACTTCAGACATGGTGTACCATTAACAAGGACAATTAGAGAGAATGATACCTTAGAAGTTCTGAAAGCATTAAATACTATGGGAAGATCGATACATGAGCGAATCTAGAAGCAATCACAAGGACATGAGATAAAAGTGTAAGTGTTTTGGAGTTGCTATAGACGAATACTGTTATGACCTATGTTTACAAATTATTGTTGGACTTTAATTTTTTATCAGTTATAATTTGTACTCAAGTAAAAGGAATAAAGGTGCACTTCACATTATTTCACAATTATGGCTATAAACGAAACTTACCCTTAAACCCAAACAAGGAGTTATCCCTGTTGCTAGCTTTGAGAGCGGTGAGAAGACCCCGTAGAACGCTATTTCCTTCTGGGAACTGCCTCCCAACAAAGACCACCCCCACTCTGTAACATAAAAAATATTTAATTGTATGTTTCTGCTTATCTTAGTATAAAATTTAATGAAATTACTAGTATTTATACCTGATAGTAGGGTGTTGGGATGTTGTAGCAGGATCATTCGGACTTGACCTTACTATACGAAAGAAATGTTGATTGTTTTCTATCACGGCACCACCAAATTCTTTCCTTCCTACAATTCCCTGTCAAATTGGGTATTTCACGTGTGAGATACCTAGAAACGGAAGGAACAACTCTAACCCTAAAATCGCAGAAGGGACCAAATGCAAGCTTAAAACATCATAGAACAGAAATTAAAGAACAAACAAACCCTAACTCTAGAGAGAGAGAAAGAGAGATAATAGATACCCTGAGAGAAAAAGGAAACTTTTGTTTGCCAGAACCAGAAGCCACCTCCGAAGCCATTAAAGTTTCTCCTTCTCTTTGATTAACCTAACTAACCAAGAGAAGCTGTTACAGAAACAAAATCGGTTGTATTAATGCTATATGTAAACAACAATAAAAAAACTATTTCCTCAAAAAAAACATAATTCACATATGCATCAAATGTTAAGGGAAAAACTATAAGGAAAAACTTTAGTCTCACTTTAACAAATTATGTAATGAAAAATCCTACAACAAAAACTCAATTACATCGTGAAAGAGAAAACAAAAACACAAACACGACCTCAATCAACAATAATCAGAGGTAAGATTTACTCTTTCAAAGCTAAATACAACTCCCACCCTCCCCCCTCTCTCTCTCTCTCTTATTCCTTCAGACCTAATCTGATTACCCTAAACCAAATCATTGAAACCCCGGGAAACGAGAATACCAAGACTACAATTACAAACCCCAATCATTCATAATTCTCAAATCTTAGAACCCTAATCTTGCAATTGTAATCCCAAATTCATATATACAATTACAAACCCCAATCATTCAATAATCAATTTTCAAATCTTAGAACCCTAATCTCGCAATTGTCATCCCAAATTCATATATTATACATCAAGATGCGTAAATTACTTGTACGAATACGTAAAATTAATGGTACAAATTGAGATTTCAACTTACAGAAGGAAGTGATCTTAATGAACTTCGCCCTATTTACACATTAAGATAAACCCCATAAAAGATTCGCCATTAAAACCAGATGAGAAAGAGATTGAGGGTGAGATTTCTTACTCAGATGATCGCAAGAGAGCAAATGATCACTTGCTCGTGAGAGATGATCAAAAGAGACCAACGTCATCAGGTGTTTTCTGGAGTTTTTTTTTTTTTTTTTTTGTAAAAGAAAAGGTTATGAAGGGGACTTTGTCCAATGGAAACAAAGAGGACTGCAAGGCCTAAATTCGTAGCTCGAATGACCTCTTACACCGAATATACCTGTGACATAAATATAACTAATTTACCATATAACGATGGGACCGACAACGTAAATTTCTTATTGTCTTTTTGGTTTTATATTTGTGTTTCTGGTAGACTTTTTCTGATTGTTAGTGCTAGCTGGATCACCTTGATTCAAACAACATCGTAAAATTTGACCACTTGAAAGTCTCATCGCCGAATAATAGAGTTTTATTATTATTTACAAGTTAGAAGAATGATCATTTTTCAGGTAGCATGCATAGATACATGGAGTTTAGAAAGAGAAGTGATGCGAGAAAAACTCGGTCTTTAAATACCCCACTCAAAACTACAGGTGTCGTAATATAATAAGGGTAAGCGGGCGTCAAACCCACGGGGAGTAACCGTATTAAAAATATAATTAACTAATTAACTAATAAATGAATCTAAACTAATTTTGATAAAAAAGTTTTTAACTAAAACATAAATCTAAATTACTAATTTTCGATATGATTATAAGGAAAAGAACCTAGGCTTTGGATCACCTTCGACTTAGTTTACTAAAACGATATGAAAACGATAGCTTCTATCCGTACGTAATAGTCATGGCTAGGTCTATTCGGGTTTAAGATCTAGGGTTTGTGGCTAAACCAGTAAGTAAGAACTTCATTGTTCATAGACAATCGGATCTAGGGTTTATAAACTATTTTCCATGGCCAGGTGGAGAGTATTAACTATAGTGATCTAGAATTCTCTTTGAGCTTGAAAACAACCAAATATGGCTAATTCGACATCTTTCTCATATCCGTAGTAAATTAGAGTTGTCATGGTTATATCAACTCTTCGTAACTACAAATCGGAGAATTGAAGATTAATTATAGATTTAAACTATTATTAACATCAATTTAGTTTACTTCATCGGAGGTTCAATCCTTAGCCTAAGCTAAGGAGACTAGCTCTCCATTAATGGTGTTGATCACAGCTTAAGTTAAATGTATAAAATAAAAGAGAGAGATAGAGAGAGAAAAAAAAAAGATACTGAAAAATGCAAGCTTTATTCCTTCTTGAGATTGAGATGTAAAAATAAATAGAATTGCTTTCATATTTATAAGAGATATGAGAGACTTGTTTACATTTATGAAACTCTATCTCTAAGTAAAGATAAACCTTATCTCAGATAAATTTTATCTCATTTATACTTTATCTTCTATCTAGATAATTCTTCTCAATCTAATTCTTGTAAAATTCTTCATCATCTTTATATTTTGGAGTAAATCTACAAGTACATTGAATGTAGACATTTTCCTCATACTTGAGAGACTGCTAGAGATGCTACAGCTCTTTATACTTTCTATTAGATGTATTTTTATACTTTTTAGCTCCAACAGTGATAAGTGCCTAAAAATAAGAAAATGCTACTAACATTAGAAAATAATAAATCGGGATTAATAAAACGATACTTTTAGGCGTACTAATTCTATGTATTTTTACGTCTATTAAATACCCCCAAACTTACCATTTTGCTCGTCCCGAGTAAAATAAAATTAAAATAAAAATAAAAAAGGAAACCACTTTCGCAGGACTCGCGATTGCATTTAGCGTATGCAACAAGCCGTTAAACCCCTAGGTATCTCTGGTGGATGAGTGTTATCTCGTGAGGGTTTACAGTGACTATACCAACAAAAATCAATAATGACATTATGGCAATTCTAAATAACAAAAGACTTATTTCCTGTCAATTTATCTTTATTTAGTTATGACAAAAATATATAAGTAGAAAATTCCTTAAAACCTATTATTCTATAAGTATACCATATAATATATTGTACTTATCCAAAACTAGAGATACTACCTCATGATTAGAAAGAAATTCAAGTATTTTGCCAGATATATCTAAGTGTATTGTGAAAATAGTTTTATTGCTTAATACATTGTCTAGAATAATTGAGTTAATGTATGGTAGTCGAGTACTTACTGGAATAAATTCAACGGTCAGTTTGACAAGTGCCTTAGTCAATTTTACTTCCAGGTATTTTATTTGTCATAGCCTTTTTGAGTACATTATTTCTAAGTGAAGCCTTCGTAACAAGGAGTTTTCTGTCGATAATCCCCGCTAGTTGGCTAAGGTTGCTGGGGTTTTGTGCCCCTTCGAAACTTAGACTCAAGATTCTCACAAATAATATTTTTCGTGCTCCTTTCACAAAGTTCATGGCCATACTCGAGATTGGTGATAATTTTTCCTCTTTCAGTTCTTAATCATTGCAGTAGCCTTGCAGCGTGAAAGCTTTTAGAAGAACTTTGGTTTTCTTTTTTTTTATACTTTTGGGAATAAACTTATTCTTAGGCAGTTGTCTCCCTTGAAGCGAATTATTCCTAACATAAATACTAGATTTTCCTAAAACTAGTCAATAACCTATCGAATGTATCAATTACAAAACTATAGTGAAGTGCAAGTTTCAAAATATACCACATTAACTTGAATTAGTCGCTAATTAAAAGATATTACATTTAACTTAAGATGGTGTGCAAAATATTATAGTGTATACTTATAAACTTTTAAGTTCTTGGTTTCTTTTTAGATTTATTCGGGTTTCCCAACCAATATTTATGTCAAAATAAAATCAGTCTAAATGTTTGAAGTTTATCAAAAGTACATCATAAATTGCCAAGAGTGTCATTATTTCACTTTTCTTCAAAAAATATTTTAAAAATAATTTTCCTCCCCCAAACTTAAATAAAATATTATCCCCAATATTTGAGAACAAAAAATAAAAATGGAAAGGAAAATTAGAATTTCTCACTTGAATGTGTCGTGGGTTGCCTCCTAAAAAGCGCTAAGTTTATCGTCTTCAGCTAGACAAAACTCCCATACCCCCAAAGTTACGTGAAGTTAATGAATTATTTAAGGATGGGCAATTCCCTATATTCGAGCTCACAAAGATCTATATCAGGGAAATGTTTTAAAGGGATTGTCTCGAGATAAGCTTAAGTCGTTAGCCATTGACGTTGAAAGTTTTTCCAGTACAATAATTTCTTACTTCAGCGCAACCATTTTGGTGTATGTTTACGACTTCAAACGGGTCATGCTAACGGGTTTGCAATTTTTCAGGAAAAATACTCAACTTTGAGTTAAACAATAAGATTTTTTGTCCCGGTATAATTTTTTTTTCGAACTATATGTTTATCATGATATGTTTTGGTCTGATCCTTATAGATTTTAGCATTTTTGTACGCCTCTTATCTTATTTCTTCTAACTTACTTAGTTTAAGTTTTCGATGAAGTCCTGCTGCGTCTATTTGAAAATTAAATATCTTAATTGCTTAGTAAGCTTTATATTCTAATTCCCCATGCAAGTGACAAGTTTTGCCAAAAATAAATTTATAAGGCAACATTTCAATCGGGGTTTTATAAGTAGTCCGATAAGCCCAAAAAACATTATTAGAACAGGTGGGCCAATCTTTACGATCTGGTTGGACAGTTTTCTCTAAAATTCCTTTTATCTCCCAGTTTGAAATCTCTACTTGCCCACTTGTCCGTGGATGATATGGGGTGGCAACTTTATGAGTAATACTATATTTGTGTAAGACTTTTAAAATAATGGTTACAAAAATGAGTTCCACCGTCACTTATAATTGCACGAGGTGTACCAAATCAGACTAAAATGTTATCGTTTAAAAAGTTAATTACGATAACGCGATCATTTGTCCGACATGGTACAGCTTCCACCGATTTAGAAACATAGTCAACTGTTACTAAGATCCACAAATTACCATTCGACACCGAAAATGGGCCCATAAAGTCAATGCCCCAGACATAAAAAATTTTAACCTCTAAAATGTTGTTAAGAGGCATCTAACATCGTGAATAATTGTCGTAAGTGTCTTTAAATAAAGTAGGCCAATAGAAACAACATTGAAGTACTTTATTAGGTGTTCTACGAGGCCCAAAATGACCACCATCATCATAAAAACTTTTTAAAATTTGTGAAATGTCATTTTCAGGGATACAATGACTAATCACTAGGTCAGCACCAACTTTAAATAAATAGGGATCCTCCCAGATAAATAGTCGAGATTGTTTTAAATCTCTTTTTATCTTGTCTGCTCAAATCTGGTGGTATGTACCATGCGGCTAAGTAATTTACAATGTCGGCGAACCAGGGTGCTCTATTAATATTTATTAACTGTTCACCGAGAAAATGCTCAAGAATAGGAAAGTCTTCATTAATGTGGTCAACTATCAAACACGATAAATGGTCGGTAATAACGTTTTTTTCTCTTTTTTATCACGTATTTCGAGGTCAAATTTTTGGAGTAAAAGGATCCAACAGAGAAGACATGGTTTATCATCCTTTTTATTAAGAAGATATCGAAGGGCTGAATGGTTAGAGTACACGATGACTTTTAATCCTAAAATGTATGACCAAAATTTTTCTAACTCGAAAACGATGGCTAACAACTCTTTTTCAGTCGTTGTATAATTAATTTGGACATCATTCAGTGTTTTACTAGCATAGGAAATGACATGGGGTGATTTTTCAAAATGTTGTTCTAACATGAAACCCATGGCATAATTTGAGGCGTCACACATAATTTTGAAAGGTAAGGTCCAATCGGGTGGCTGGATAATTGGTGATGTGGTCAATGAGAACTTAAGTATTTCAACAGACTTGTGACATTTATCGTTGACATCAAAATAGACATCTTGAGCAAGTAAATTACATAAAGGTCATGAGATTTTACTAAAGTCTTTAATGAATCGTGGATAAAATCATGCGTGCCCGAGGAATGCGCGAACGTCCTTCACTGTTTTAGGAGGAGGTAGAGATGAAATCAAATCAATTTTTGTTTTATCAACTTCTATCCCCTTAGATGATATCAAATGGCCGAGTACTATTCCTTGATTTACCATAAAATGACATTTTTCCCAATTTAAGACTAGGTTTTTCTCTTTACATCGGATCAAGACCAATTCTAAGTGTAAAAGATATTTATCAAACGTGGAGCCATAAATAGAAAAGTCATCCATGAAGACCTCTAAGAAATTTTCTACCATATCTAAGAAAATACTTAACATACACCGTTGAAAGGTCGCGGGTGTATTGTATAGGCTAAAATGCATGCAATGATAGGCAAAAGTTCTAAATGGGCAAGTAAAAGTGATTTTATCTTGGTCTTCGGGGGCTACTTAAATTTGGTTGTATCCTGAATAACCATCTAGGAAACAGTAAAATGAATGACTAGCTAAATGTTATAATATTTGATCCATGAATTGTAATAGGAAATGGTCTTTTCGAGTGGACGCGTTCAGCTTTCGGTAATCAATGTAAACTCGCCATCCTATCTGAGTGAGGGTGGGTACTAGTTAATTATCTTCATTCTTGACAACAGTAATACCTAATTTCTTAGGCTACTTAGACTGGGCTTACCCAAGAGCTGTTTGAGATGGAATAAATAATACCCGCATCAAGAAGCTTCATAACTTCTGCCTTTACTATCTCCTTCATTGCAGGGTTTACACATCGTTGTGGTTCTCAAGATGTATTGGATCCTTCCTCTAAGTGTATCCTATGCATAACCACCAATGGGCTTATTCCTTTTATATATACTATTAACAATCCAATTGTTTCTTTGTGGGTGTCTAGTATTGCAAGGAGTTTATTTTCCTAATCTAAGTTCAATGAAGATGAAATGATAACGGGAAGAGTTTTGTTATACCCGAGGAAGCGATATCCTTGATTATCTGAAAGTACTTTAAAAACAAGCTTTGGCGGTGACACAATAGAAGGAACTGGGGGGTCAGAAGACATAGGGAGTGAATTGAAATTGGGAGTGTACCGATGCGGTAGAGTGTATGCAGGAGGATTATTTTTAAGAACAACTAAAATGTCTTTTAGGATTGACTCGTGAATACTAACGATGTCGTCCTCTAAACAATCTTCTAAGAGGTCGTCCCTAAAATGCTCAGAGATAATGGTTCCTATCATATTATCACATCCTTAACAATACCTCTAGCAGTTTTGGTGGATCTATCAGTAAGTTGAAGTGGTATCCCGGTGGGCTTAAGTTCTCTTAAATTAAGGTTCTTATAAACACAAAATGGAATAAGGTTTATACTAGCCCTAAGATCAAGAAGGGCTTGCTGGATATAGTATTTTCCTATTACTAAGGGAATGGTGGGACATTCTGGGTCCTTTTGCTTGATCGAAATTTCAAATGGTAGGACAAAGCTAACCTATTCAATACTAAAAGAATTCTTCCTAACTTTGGTTACAGATTTTTTGTACACAGTTCCTTAAGGAATTTAGCATATGACGGAACCTGATCGATAGCGTCCAAGAGCGGAATGTTAATTCGTACTTGTTTAAATAACTTGAAAATATCTTTTTGGCCTTCGTTCTTTTTGGCAGGAACAAGTCGGTTAGGGAATGGGGCCCTAGGCACATAAGGCTTGTCTACTAGTCCCGATAGAGTTAGAACATGGTGTGCCCTAGATGTTACTATTTTGGGCTTGCTAGATGCTAGATTTTCATAGGTTTTTTCCTGAGATTTGGGAACCAAATTGCTCTTAGTTGACGACATAGGGTCTGGTCTGGTTTATATAGTTTGCTTATTCCTAAGGGTCATAACTACTTGAACAGTTTCAATGTTCTTAGGTGAGCTCTGTTGGGTATGAACCTCAAAGGTGGCTCTCGGGTTAGTAATTGGTTGACTAGGGAATTTTCTCTTTTCTCGTTCACTTAATTATCTTTTTATTTGTCCTATTTGGGTGTCTAGCTTTTGAGTAAAGGCTCGCATTTCTAAAAGTTCCCTAGAATTTTGCTGGGTTACCCCCCTAATCTCTATTATAAACTGTTGGAGTGTGGATTCTAAACCAACTGGGTGGGCTTGTTTGGTCAGGTATGTTTGATTCTACTGATATGGTGGAGGATTATAACTGGATTGACCTTGTGGTTGATTCCTCCAAGAAAATGTTGGGTTATTTTGTCAATGTGATTTACCAAAATTATTTTGGTATTGTCTCCTTTCATTATCCAAGATAACATTAATGTGGTCCGGATTATAATTTATTAACTCAAGGAGTTGTGGACATGGCATTCATAATGGGTCGGATCATTGCATAAATTGCAGACCCCAGGAATGGATGTTGGTTTAGGGGCCGCTACTTTCGTAACGACCATAGCCTTGACTTTACGTGTAAGAGAGTCCATTTAGACTTTTAATTTGAGACTTTAAGGTAATTCAAGGATGCCTCCTTTTCTAATGGGCCTACGATCACGAGAAGTAAAGTCTCATTGCTGGGATGTCTCATCATATTTATCAAGAAATGCATATGCGGCAGTTTCATCCATATCTTGGAATTTTCCAGAGCTACGGGCTTCGATTGATTTATGAGCTATTTGAAAGAGATAACCCATGTAGAAAGAATTAGATTAGTCTATATTTCTCGAAACCATGATGGGGGCACCTTAACAATTTTTCCTTAAAACGTTCCCATGCTTCATAAAAAATTTCTCCGTCTTCTTGAAGAAAATCGGAGATATCACATTTTAAAAGATTGGTTTTTTACATGGTAAAAAACTTGATTTTAAACTTCTGTTTAAGGGTGTCTCACTCTTCAATTGACTCAGATGGTAAAGAATTTAGTCAACATTTTGCCTTGCCTTTTAGAGAGAATCGTATAAGGAGTAAATAAATTTATATTGCTATGTCCTTACATTGAAAAGTTTGACAAATAGACTCAAAATCATCGAT
The DNA here is from genome assembly GCA_014058105.1 of Kingdonia uniflora. Lineage (NCBI taxonomy): Eukaryota > Viridiplantae > Streptophyta > Magnoliopsida > Ranunculales > Circaeasteraceae > Kingdonia > Kingdonia uniflora. The sequence continues at coordinate 3,798,973 of JACGCM010001854.1, forward strand.
ATGTAAATATGGGTCTTGATTATCGAGTCCATGAAAAGGTCGGATTAGGTTTAAAATTGAAGGCTTGATATCGAACTAGGTTGCCGTAATTACTGGCAACTTAAATGTATTTTGGCGAATTTTCCAAAATAGGAGTAAAAAACTCTCTTAGTGACTTGCCACCCATTGGTTGAGGAAGATTTTTTTTTTTCAGTTTCAAGGTCGTATATGGTCTGAAGGTCTTCATGTTGGACTTGGTTAGCTGTTTTAGGAATCAGTGGTATATTAATGTGTTTCCTAATCAGATCGTACTTGGGCATGTACTAATGAAATAAAATAGAATTGCAAAATTCAACAGGAATTTAAATACACAATTTAAAATAAACACATCAACGGTTTTTAAAGTTAAATTAACTAAGCCAATCCTAATCTAGATGTTAATCAAGCTGGGTAGGTTTGGCTGGTGTGCGATTCCTTACACGAAAGCTTCACTATGCTAGCAACGGTCTTAGTGTTTAAGCATCAGTCCTCACGCCCGTGTTCCTCACCTTCTCTTACGTGACTCACACAAAATATTGACGTCGCTTAACAACCGATGGTTCACGGTGCTTGACTGAAGTGGTTCCTATGAATCTGTGTTGGTACCCCGATCCGGTTCCTCCTAATTCCTCAGGTGATGAAATCCTTTAGAAATCTTACTAATAGTTTTTTAAGTTTTAATTAAATTTAAAGGTTGGGACAGTTAGGAACGTGTGATACAAATTTCTCTGTATCCCTAGGTGGGAGGTCCCACTAGCTGGAAATTCCTTTGGGTGATGAAATCCCATGGAAGAACCCTAGCGGTTAAAGCCTTTACTATGTTAAACATGGAACAAAAATTGAAACACGATAGCAGGTCAATCCAAACACAACAAATTTTTTAATTTAAGAGTAACGCGTATTTGAACAGTCCACAAAACTTACTTTCCTAATGTCGGGGCGGAGCGGTGATGAACCCTTTTTATATGTCAAGATTTAAGAGTGGACTAACCTACGGGAAGTATTTCCCGGTGAAGCTGTGGCCACCCCTTCACTTATGGGGCGAAATAAGGAAATGCCCATTCACTTAGGAGGCACAAGAAAGATTTAGAGATATGCTTTAAGCTTTTCGCATTTACCCTTTTTCTTTCACTTCACGTTCCTTTCCAATTTCCAACCGTGATAGAAAAAGCTTTGCGCAATACCAGAATTTATCAATACCTACAAAAACTGCTAAATTTAACTATTAAACAAAATAAAATAAATACTTCTAAGTATTTGGATTAAAGAGATGCTTGATACTACTGAAAAAAATGCTATTACTAATTTATAAAGAGATGAATGGTACTAAGTATTTCAATTAGTTAAACAAAGGACAAATGCATGATAACATTGTAGTTATAATAAAGTGTTAAAATGTTTTAAAATGCTAAGAGATGATTTCTCCTGAGATACTTTGGCGTGTAACTATGGTGTGCAACTCATGGACCAGACCTATTTCTTTAAACAGTCATGCATACATACAATATTAAGCCAAATATTTTTCTACTACTACTGCTGTCTCCACTCACCCCATATAACATGCATAAATTACTATTAAACTACTGACATATAACAATAAGCACGAAATAAAAAGCATTAAATGATGAGCGTTAAACTAGTTATTTAAATAAATATCATGAACTACTTACCGACAACTAACTTTTAACTATGGTAATTACTACTGACCACTATAAGAAAGTTCTTGTTTTTTTCCGGTTATATATCTCTTTTCTAACAATTGAAAAATAAGAAAATAAATATGATTATAGCGGAAAACTAAATTTTTAATAGACCGCTACCTCCCCGGCAGCGGAGCCAATTTTGATGTGAGAAAAACTCGGTCTTTATATATCTCGCTCAAAACTACGGGTGTCGTAATATAATAAGGTTAAGCGGGGGTCGAATCCTCGGGGAGTAAACGTATTAAAATAATAATTTCATAATTAACTAATAAACGAACATAAACTAATTTTGATAAAAAGGTTTTGGACTAAAACATACATCTAAATTACTAACTTTCAGCATGATTATAAGGAAAAGAACCTAGGCTTTGGATCACTTCCGACTTAGTTTACAAAAACGTTATGAAAACGGTAGCTTCTATTCGCACGTAATAGCCATGGCTAGGTCTATTCAGGTCTAAGATCTAGGGTTTGTGGCTAAAACCCTAAGTAAGAACTTTATTGTTCATATACAAACAGGTCTAGGGTTTATAAACTTCTTTCCATGGCTAGGTGGAGAATATTAACTATAGTGATTTATAATTCTCTTTGAGTATGAAAACAACCAAATATGGCTAATTCGGTATCTTCCTCATATCCGTAGTAACTTAGAGTTGTCATGGCAGATCAACTCTTCGTAACTACAAATTGGAGAATTAAAGATTAATTCTTGATCTAAACTACTATTAACATCAATTTAGCTCACTTCACCAGAGGTTTAATCATTGGCCTAAGCTAAGGAGACTAGCTCTCCATTAATAGTGTTGATCACAGCTTAAGTTAAATGCATAAAATAAAAGAGAGAGAAAGAGAGAGAGGGAGAGAAGAGATACTAAAAAATGCAAGCTTTATTCCTTCTTGAGATTGAGATGTGAAAATACATAGAATTGCTTTCCTATTTATAGGAGATAGAAGAGACTTGTTTATATTTCTGAAACTCTAAGAGAGAGAGAGAGAGAGAGAGAGAGAGAGAGAGAGGGAGAGAAGAGATACTAAAAAATGCAAGCTTTATTTCTGAAACTATATCTCTAAGTAAAGATAAACCCTATCTCAAATAAATCCTATCTCATTTATATTTTATCTTCTATCTAGACAATTCTTTTCATGCTAATCATTGTAGAGTCTTTCATCATTTTTATTTATTGGAGTAAATCTACAAGTACATTGAATATAAACATTTTCCTCATACTTGAGAGACTGTTGGAGATGCTTCAGCTTTTTGTACCTTCTATTAGATGTCTTTTTCTACTTCTTTGCTCCAACAGTGATAAATGCCTGAAAATAAGAAAATGCTACAAACATTAGAAAATAATAAATCGGGATTAACAAAACGATATTTTTTGGCATACTAATCCTACATATTTTTACGTCTATCAAGAGGGACAAAAACAAAACTACTTCCCTGGAGATAAGAAAAGATAGGAGAAAAGAGAAAAAAATGGAAAAAAGCATGGGAGTGGAGAGATATGTTTTCATCTGACCTAAAATACCCATTGTTTTTCCAACTTATTACTATGTGTACAACTAACACAAACTAAAAATAAATAAAAAGCTAAAATGTATTTTAGAGATCCCAAAAAGCTTCAGACGAACTACCATCTAACCTCTTTATAACTACCAAGAGCAAAATGTATAGTTATGTGTAGAGTGACCTCCCTACCGGTCGGTCAGATAATGTAAATTGACATATATTTTAGCGTGAAAACCTCTTAATAGGTAAAAACCATAACTTTAATTTGAGGATTTAGTAAGAATAATTTTATTGCTTAAGATTGATGTATATTCGACTACAATTTGAAATCTTTTTAGTAGAAAAACCTTCGTCCTCTCTCTTATGTTTGTTATCCCCTTTTATAGATCTTAGCCTCAGTTCGTGTATGTGTCAGTACGTTCCCCTGGATTGGGGGAAGAGTGGAGGCTTTTCCTGTAACTGTCAGTTCGTAAGGGACAAATGTCCTTGTCTCACTCCATTATATTTGTAGTGCTCGAGCTACGTTCCTTCTTAGTTCTTGGGTCAGTGTCAATGTTGGCAAGGTGCATGTTATGTATATTTTGCGTGAGTCTGGTATTGCGCTAGTTCGTTATTACTCCAGCTCGAGGGACAAGTCCCTATAATTGTCCCCTCTCAATTGAAGGTACGGGTATCTTGAGTTGAGAATTTCAAATTGAGCTTGTTATTGGAAATTGAACCGTTATGTCTGACGAGTCCAATGTTATTGCTGACGTGGGATTTTTTTGTGTTGGAATTATAGTGGACTGTTGGAGACTGAACTGCTGTATTGAAGTTGACTGTTGGAGTTCCTAGAAACTGTATCTTTTAATGGTGATTGCATTATAATTCATTGTCAACATTGAATGTAATTCTTGCTATAAGTACATATATTTGTTCTCCTGACCGTTATTCTACTTCAATTTCATTCTCTTCTTTTGTAAAAGATAATGGTGACAACTAGAGGCCAAACCCATAAGGCTAAAGTTTTGGCTAAGGTACAGGAGCTCCAGTTCTACTACTTTGGGACCCAGTCCCTTGAGATTCTGATTCCTATCCTTGTTTGTCCTACTTATTAAGGTATGACGTATGAGGAGGTAAATGAGGCTGATGACGACTACTTCCAGTCTGTGTCTCTTTGTAGAACAAGCTATCTTGGAGAAGGACGAAGCTACTGGTGTCCTTCCAAAGAAGTCTCGCGGTTCTCTTAAGAAATTTTCTCGAACTGAAAGTATCAAAGTCGTCAAATTATAGTATTTATTATAATATGCAAAAAATATTGTATCGAACTGTGGAAAATAGTTAGCTCATGGAAATATGGGGTGAAAAATGATTACCTATTTGTGTCCCGAGCTCGAGGTTGACAGTTGTAAATTAGTTGTGTATTACTATGACAACTGTCAGAGTTATCCATGATTAACTGTACAGCACGCGTGATGTTGGGGATTTGGCATTATCGTACTCTGTATCTATAAATAAAGGGAGTTACATTAAAATGTAGAATTAGTTATCATTGTGAGGACTCACTCTCAGAGAGGTTCATCATGTAGTTGAGGGGCACTTGAGGATAAAGGTAGTAGAAGTCCGTGAACGGTTGTTTGGGTGGCTCGATTATGATGCCTAACTGCCTGTTTCTATTTTGCAGCTCGAAGGTTTGGATATGAGGGAGAAAGATATCGAGGTGAACCGACATTTTTGGTGTTATGTGTTTCGTAACATGATTGTTGACCCTGAAGCTCGAAAGATTATTGTAAGAGAGATTGTGCTGGATGAGATAGCTGATGAAGATGAGATGGTTGCTGGTAGTGAAGTGGTCAGATGTGGTACTGCAGGGCATCTGGGATGTAATTACTTTTGAGAGCTCGTTTGTGTTGCAGGTCGAATTATTGTAAGGGGGAGGGGGGCTTACAAGGAAATAATATTTTCAGTTTATTTTGCGTAATTGTCTCCTTATTTTATGTGTGTTCTATTTGAAAATTCAAATTTTTAATTTATGTGAACATTGGTATTACCGTCGATGTGATTATAAATAAGTTTGATCGTTCTGTTAGAAATCTGTTATCAGGAGTACAAGAAAAAGGGTTGGAAGTTGTAGGTCAATTTTGTTATGTAGCGATCATTGTTATTGTAGATGTTAAGAGGTCTAAGAGAAGGGTGAGTAGGTGAGAGAGAGATGCATTTAATTATAAGGGTGGTGGTAATGATGAAAAGGGGTTTGTTTCCAAAAGGCATGAGTGGACTGACAGAAATAGTAGAAAAGACGCCTCGGTTGTAAAACCGAGGGTGACTTACATGAGTCCTCACAACTGCCAGTGGTTAGAGAAAAAGCTTATAAGAGTAAAAAATGACTTTGCAAGTCAGTCATTCTTTGCCTAAAGCGACTTACTTTTTTGTCGAAATAAGAGTCGCATTTTTTGTAGTAGTTTTTTGTTCTCAACTTTTATTTGAGTCGTAATATTACGAATGAAAGTTAAGTTGTTAAAATAGTTGTTTTTACAATTTTTGCGGTACATTAGAACGTCGTTTTATGCGTCATAATTAAATAACATAAATAAATATCGTAATATTCATCGCATTTACCGTAATTTGCAACTGATATAGTTGTTGTTTTATTGGTCGAATTATAACGACTCTGCTATAAGTCTCCAAATACGTAGCATTTTTTCAATTTTGCGACTAACATGAGGGTCATATTAAGCGTCATGCAAAACACGACATAAATAAGAGTTGTTACAATCATCGTTTTTGATAAAACTTTGTAACACATAAGTACGTTGTATTATGTGTCACATGAAAAAATGACTTAGATATACGTTGCATGTAATGCCTTAATTTTTTGCATTTTAGTAATTTTTCTATTGTTTTTTACATCTCAGACAAGCCTTTGCGAATTTTAAATAATCAAACAACACAATCAACTAACATATAAAACAATAATGACAAGCAATTTTCAATAAAAAGAAGATAGTAAAATACCAATTAAAAGATTATGTCAAACAACTTACCAATATCCAAAATGAAAATAGAAATGTCAAACAACTTACCAGGGTTGGCTTAAATTCTAAAAAAAAAAATACAAAAAAATTATTCACTGGATAATAGAAAAAATCTTGAGCCAAGCTACAACTTCACCTGCAGAGATATCACCAAGGGTACAACTTTCAACATACAAACACACCTCTTCGCGAATAACTTCATCGATTATAATGCTGTAAAACCCTTCAGGTGCAGTTGTATTAAAATGCATAGTTCTGTAAGCAACATTTGTGCCAAACATATCTTTAAATATGCAAACAACCACAACAATAGCTCCTAAAAGGGTGACTATAAAATAGTTTTAAAAACTTGTCTAGACTATTCAGAAAATGGATTGAAAAGACATCCTCAAAGATGCTCCTAACCATAGCTGCTAAGGCTACTATGTTTGCAAGTCTAAAAAGAAGAATAAAGGCCATGCGATGAAAATAAATAACAATAATTGCATATAGGCTGTCTTTTGAGGAAGCAACTCGTGTTTATGTTCTTCAACATTTGTTTTTTCTTTGTTTTGTCATAGTGTTCTTGTTAGTAGTTTAGCTTCAAGGCTATTGAAGCCTTTCTTACTTAGCTGTTGGAATATCCTTTGTAATGTTTTTTTTCTTTTTAGTGTTCAGGCTCTCCTTATCCTTTTCTGTAAGGTGGGGAGTTGCCCCCACTTTGTAATTACATTTTTGTTCTTTTATCGGGGGACGGTTGCATAAAGACTAGGATATTTATACAGCCCTCCAATAGCCTATCGTACGTCACAAATTTAGCTTCCAATATGCTATCCATATAGCAGTCCAATAACCTATATACATATAATACGAGCACCGATATTGTTCTCCTTCCCCGCATCCCAAATATTGTTCTCTTCACTTTTACTAATCGTGAATCAGGTTATTAACAGCAGATTAACTAGTAAATGATCACAGATTAATTGGACAAAATATATATCTGAAGTTGAAAGCGCCAAAATCATGTTAGAATACCCGATTACTAAGTGTTATGTGTCCTCCTCGAGGCAAAAAATTGGCGAAGGAACGTTGCTTCCATCTTACACGCGCTGCTGATGATTCAATGATTATACTACTGCAAGGAGATACTTTCTTGCCAACATCAGCCGAAGAAAGTTTATGTGGAGAAAGTATTAAAGGGAATGCATTGAGTAACGGGATGATCTCGCCAAAGCTGGGGCATAAATTAGGGTCCTCAACCCAACATGACTGTATAATGAGTACAAGCTTAGGATTTATATATCCCCTGGAAGCTCTGGCCTTACATTCTGTTCAACAGAGGAGAAAAGACAGTAGATCTTTAGAATAATACCAAGAACAAAATTCAATAAACATTGAGGAAAAATCAAAGATGATGGCTACTGAATATAATAGAAGCCCATTAGGTGCCAAACACAATTTTATATCTTTAAATATGTTACTCTAATACATTCTTTCAAGCTACCGCTTATCCATAAAAACTAGCCTATTTCCAGATTTCAAACACCAACAAAACATGACCGCAAATTACTCACCCTTACTAGTAGCCAAGAATGGAATCATTGTGGAATCAAAACTTCCAAGATTTATAATTTTTTGTTTTATATCCTTGTGTGTTCATGTGTACTTAGATGGTTTGCACTGCAGACTTGAGTTATTTTGCAATTAAATGCAAGATCTACATCATAAAGGAAGATTTGTAGATGGTTTGCACACCTTAAAGCAGCATAAGCAGCCTGCAAGCTGGACATACCCTCAAACAACATTCGATTGGTTAATAACTCCCATATAACAAATCCAAAGCTGTACACATCCACTTTGTTGTTATAATGGATTTTCTGCCCCCGTTGCAATGCCACAGTGTTGTACAACTGCAATGCCAGAGTTCAATTCCTAGCTTTTCAACAGTTTGCAGTACAAACTATCCGTGGGTTGATACACTTGAGATTATTCCTGCAGATTTTACCAAAATTGTGTGGGGTTGTTTATCAACAAAAAAGGGCTTTAAACTACTGAATCAAGAAAGATGCAAAGGTCATCCAGATGTATGGCAGTTGATTTAGGGCCCAAATCAGTAGTTAATGCTTTATATGGGGTACACCCAGAAGAGTAACTAGTGTTTTAGTAGTTTTTCTTTAATAGGTTGTACCAATATTTTGGTTTTCGGGGGTCTTTAATTATCCTTTATACATAAAATAATATACATAAAATAAAAGAATTGTGACAACTATTTAACCTTTTAATTCCTAGTAAAAAATTGTCCGACTCCGCCCTTGGTTTTCTCCTCTTTCAGTGATTGCTTCCACATAAATACTTGGGTTGTCGTGTATCATGGTGATGGTTTTTTCCTTATTCCTAACTGTTAATTTAGTTGAGTTTTTGACAATTCGATTTGCTCAATCCTTATGGGATATTCAACAAGAATAGCCATGGCCAAACTATAAAGTCTATAGGTCAGGCGTTAAGATCAATCATGCATTAACTACTACTTAAATATGTATTTCTTCCTTATTTTGATCATAACCTTTGGAGCAGAGATGCTATTGCGGATAGGGCCTCACAAGATCAAATTTTCACGTTTCCGTAAAATATGATACCTGTTTCAAGGGTTTATTTCTTATATAAAGAAATGGTATGCATGTATTACCTAACACCATCAAAAGAAAAAACTTAATACACCCAATGTTAAGTCAAAAGGACAAAGCAAAACAAACCTCAGGAGCCATCCAGCAGTACGTTCCCGTTTCTGCAGTCATCAATTCGGTTATAGTTTCTTCTCTTGCAAGACCAAAATTGGCAAGCTTTATAGACTCCTGATTTTCTGTTAGAAACAAATTGTTTGCATACAATTGTCAAAGACTATAGTCAGCTAGTTGAAAGGCATTTGTACATAGCACCCACTAAATTAGCAAATTTTATGATCTTTTACTGTACCTCTTTGGATTGATAGGTAAAATAAGTAATTCCAATGAAAAAATCTTGAAAAATTCTTATGTGTAACAGACATAAATTATTCTTACACTATTGATATATGAAAAAACTTTTGGCCTAGACCAGATTATATCTTATTCTCAGTTACAAAAGAACTATTATACAAACCAACGCCACACTACCAGGTTTCAGCTCTGTGTATAATCCCATTGGCATGTAGGTATTCTATAGTACAAGCAATGTCAACTGCCAATCTTATAGCTACGACCAGATCAAGCTGCTTTGGACGGATATTGGCCATATACTTCCAGAGTGACATCCCTAGTAAAAGTTTGGTAGTGATCACCATGGGATCCTTACAAGCTCCAATGAACTACATGGTAAATACATGTATAAATTACAAGTTATAATCTCCTACAAATACATTACAAATTAAAAAATCCACCTTCACTAAGTTCTTATGGTTTACTCGGGACATCATGGCGACTTCTCAGGCAAACCAACCTTCTATAATTGCTGCCTTATCTTCTGGGGTATTTACATAATTAAGAATTTTGATTGCAACAATATGATTGCCATACCTGAAGGTAATAAAAGGAAAATATTACTAACAAGAAGGCAAAATTAAGGATAAGGTGAACTAAAATAGTATACAACCATAGCCGATTAAAATTATAACATAAACACATTATCTAACACATAATTTTTGAGTACCGGCAATCAAAACTACTAGAACCTTGGTCTGAGCTGCTTGTTAAAGTCTCCAAGATGACGCTCTTGTAACATTAAACATAAGAATTGGATGGAAATTTTCACATGTATCACATCTTATAACCAATTTGTGGTTCTTTTACCTATATAACTGGTCATGAGTAAGTCCCTCTAGTTGTAAAAAAGTATTAAGTTCCATACTGTTAGAGTGGACAATATTTTTTGGGTTTACAATTTCGATGGCACTATGTGAACAACCTGACTCATTACACTTATATTCTAAAAGTCCAGACCAAAATAGTTATTATTGATATTGGTTATCAGGTGGGGTGTGCTTGGCTAACAATCTAAATGACCATGGATGGCCCAAGCCTTAATTTGCAGAACCTTTAGAGGGGAAGCTTCCCCTGATAGAATGGGTGTCCTGAAATCTAGAATTTTAGAGGCCAACCCGTGATATGTAGGTGATCAGAAACTCAGAAATCTTATCCTAAATCTGGATTTTCAGTAAGTATACAAATATTTCATAAGTTTCCATGTTGTGGGTAACCCCATTTGTAAAACATTCTCATGATTCATGCCTACATCATGTTCTACCAATTGTAACTAATGAAATCTTATTTGAGACAAACAGATCCTAAGTTCGTGATAGAAAAAACTTTCAAATTCAGGATTCATCAAATTCATGTAACAACTATCAATCTCTGCAATAATTTAACTGCATACAAAGGTAAGTTTGAAAATGATGAACATTAGCAAATCGCAAACAAAAACCCTAATTTGAAGTTCCCAAACCCCAAAAAATCCCAATTGAAAATCAAATTCTAATAATAAAAAACTAATATAACCAAAGAAAAATCGGAGATTGTGATTAATTAGCATTTCCCCCATACTTGATTGCAAAGATTGAAATATACTCCAATAAATTGTGGTTGTAGAGAGAGAGAGAGAGAGGCATACTAAAAACTTCATCTAATTCGATCTATTTTGTGGGGTGATAGATAGATCGCCTTCTTCCCCTCTCTTTAAACCCTCAACACGGTTAGGAGTAAGACCGTAAAGGGTCTCTGATCTTTTAAATATCGACAAGTTTGAGTGTTGTTTTTTTAATTTTTCTAAAAATATTAGAGAAAATCAAGCTAATAATAAGAGGAAAAATGTGGCGAGGACCCAAATAAACCGAGGAAACTTAAAGTTGAAAATTACCACAGATGTAATGACCATCTGCCATAAGTAAACTCCGTGGTAAATTTATCACAACAAAGATCCGTAGCAAAACTTTAAATAGATCATGGCAATTTTAGAATTATCCAAGAAACATATGCTCTTAATCTAGTATACTGTAAGATGTTAAATTAAGATAAAATTAACAAACAAAAAAGAAAAACCTTAAGCATAAGAATACACATCACTTTCTAGGTTTTAATAATTCCTTGCAATTCTCACTCTTACCAATTCAATCAGAAAACCTGCAGCTACAATAGGGAAAAGATTAACAGAAACCAATTAAATTTTACCAAATGTAACTCATGTGAGAAAAAATTAAGAGAACAAGTTATATACTTGATATCTTTTTGTAACAAAAACCTTTAAAATTGAAAGTTATTCTATCTCCTTCTCTATCAGAAATCAGAGAGGGGAAGAGACGTGAGATGTATAGATATAAAGAGTGGGGTAATTAAGATAAAATTAAGATTATAAATTTTGGAGAATCCTTAACTGATCAGATTGTGGCAGAATTATTGATGATTGATCGATTTGCGCGGTGTTAGGGTTTTTTGGGTGCTTGATTTGAGAGGAAATTATAAAATTTCCCGTGAGAGACAAATTCGTAGAGAGATACATGGATTGGGAAGTTAGATTTCAATTTTACCTCAGAGATTTAAAGAATCCCAACTTGATTGGATCATGATATTGGATTTGCGCGGGTATATTTGTTCTCACTTCATTTAATTTGAGCATGAAATTAATAGAGTTTGTTTAAAACTACTAAACTCGTTTGATTTCCAAAATTTTATATATAATGTTCTTGCTGGGCTCCTTTCTTTCTGGACGGTTTACGTCTTGGACTGACGTGTCCCCTTTCTCCATGGCCTTTCGCTAAAAGAAAGACATTTCTTTTCTCCTCTGAACACTCGCAGTCTCGGTCCTCTTATTACTGTATTAAGCCCACCTCCTTTTAAAGTCCTAGCATGTTTAGCATTAACATATTTAGGGACCAAAGGTCGAATCGTATCCCTCTACTATTTGATTGAGGAGGCTAGACTAAAGTCTAGCCTAAAGGCTCAAAACGTTAGGTTTTTTTTCCAAGGATTCTTCTTGCCGAAGACAAGACCGCCCTACCTTTATTAAATAGCTCCAAGAATAGCACATATGAATAGCCTACCAGCGCCTGCTCTTATTTAACTACGACACCTTTTGTCTATTTCTTTTTGGGGCCTCAAAAAGCTACTAAAGGCGTGGTGCTGGCAGTGGGGAGTGAGCGCTCAAAACTTTATTCTAAAGACAAATGCACCATAGACAGCCAACGACATTCTTTCTAGAAAGAAAGTGGACGATTTCTCCTTACTGGCACAAGAGTTTGTTTTGGGGGAGAAGGATTAAAGTTGTATATTGCAAATCAAATAAAACGACTTGATTAAGCGCCTAAATTAGGATAGTTTTACAACTCCTTAAACAGTCGTATATTTTAAGACATAAATAAGAAGGAAAAAAATTAAAACGACAGGGGTTCTAAAATTGTGACTTCTAATGGAAGTCGTATTTTTCATTCAAAGTATGAAACATGCGCCAAGTCGCAAATTACTATCCAAAAGTGTTGGTATTTACACATTTTTACGTAGAATTTCCAGATGCCAGAAAGATGAAAATCGAGAGTGAGAGAAAGAGAAAAAAAAATTTGATTGCAGATGTTTTAGTGAGAAAAGCCCATAGAATTTTCATCACTATCAGAGGGAAGAAGTTATATTTTTTTGTAGATGATAAAGAACCCCTGTTGTCGAAGTTTATTGTGAAGGAGGAGAAGTGCTTTGTGCCAGATTCATCTTTTACCATTAAAGGTTAGTGTTGTGTGTTTGATTTACTTATTTGTGTTAAAATCTCTTTTAGGATTTGTGATGATTTCCCTCATTTTTGATTTGAATGTTGCCTTTATTGGGAAAGTTTTGTTATTTACTGTATTTGTTGGAAATATAGGGGGGGGGGGTCTATTTTGTTTAATCTGTTATGTTAGTAAGAACTGTAGTAATTTATTACTATTATTACTCAAAGTAAAAGAATCATGGAAATGTATAGAAATTAACTGAAATACCTGGCCCTCTATGTAGGTGTAAATGCGTGCTAAAGATCTAATAAGTATGCTTCCCTCTATTTCTAGCTCTTTGTTCAAGACAGATCCTTCCACCTCTGGTCATTCCATTGCTAAGGAGAATGTAGGTTTGGGTGGTACGACCTCTAATGAGGTCAAGCATAGAAGTACTTGATCCATTGATATTGTGGTTTTGTCTGATAAGGTTGAGGAAGTAAATTCAGAGAGTGAGAGTGATGGTGAGGATCAGGTCAATTTTCATGGTATCCTAAAGGGTCAGACAATTTGAGGGAATTCTATAAATATAAGTCTAATGTAAAAGGTGTACGAGGAGGCGTAATGGAGTTTGGAGGGAGGTCGTATATGGAGTGTTTTGATGCGAAAGGTGATAATCTGTTCTTCATATTACCTAATTTAGAGGAGGAGAAGACTCCGAGGGGGATTCCTGAGCCTATTTCTCTAGAGTATTTTAATGAAGATGAGTCGAATAATCTGGATGAGGGCTATCTGTGTTATCTGTCCCAGTTTGATTACGAGTTAATGGTACCTTTGAGTAACTTTGCTAAAGATATCATGAATGGGATTAAAGCCTACCCAGTTGAATAAGTATATATACAAAGTAATTTGTATATGTGAGACACTCAATGCGATGTGATCTAGTGAGGGAAAAGAGTGGATACTAACCTCGTTATATGTACTAAAGTATTACAATGTTAAGTATTTCAGTACCACTGGTGTTGTATACTTTCCTTTTATCTATCCCCAACCCTAATTCTTTTACCTAGATTCTGTTGGGAAGGTGTGGAATGACAACCTGCTTTAGGTTAGAGGTGGGTGACTGCAGTGAGCTGATGAGGACGTCCTAGATCTCACTTATAGATCATTTATAGAATGTAAGTAGATATTCTAATTTTGTACTGAATATTTTTCTGGTGTTCTGTGTTTAATATATATTTTTGTATGCAGATCCTCAATAAACTGTCGAGAAGATGGAAACTTTGATCGACGTGGTAACTCAAGAAGGGACTGAGCTCGAAATTGTATTAAACAATCTTGGGATAAGTAGATGTTAGAGAGTCAATAACAAGTCTCTCAAGGTACAAAAATCTTAGGCGAAAAGGAAGATAGATGGAATTAGTTCTTCTTTTGGGTTGGTTCCCCCCGTAATGGACACATCGGTGGATACTAGTGTGGAAGTACCTAGCAAAAGCCCCACCTTTGGCATTGAAACAGTGTCCTATAGGGACCAGCTGGGCAACACAAGCCAAAGGGTGTCCAAGAGAAGAAATGTAAAGACTTCCGGTTTTGAACTCTGGGACTGCCGATGGTACGGAGGTCGAGGCTACTGCCAAAAAGAGTAAACTGATGGACAACCCTCCCCACCTCCTATTGTGAATGAGCTGAAAGATGGTATTTGGAACCGAGCATGGATGACAATCTTCTTGTTTTGGAAGAAAAGTTAAGGGCCATTGTTTTGGTAGATGCTGACCAAGTAAAATATTCAGTGCAACTCGAACTGTGTAGGGTAAGTTGCAATTCCCTAAATATTGTTATTAATTCGATATTTTTTAAACTTGGTGTTTATATCCTTCCTGTACAGGTTTCCCACATTTGGAAAGGTTTCTACCTCGGTATTGAGGATGGGCATAAGCTGGCGTTGAGGCAGACTGCAGAGTTGGAGAAAAAGTTGGCAAGTAAGCGAGGCAAGCTGGTAGAGGAGAGGGCGCAATCGACCTCAGAGATTACAAACTTGAAAGCCTCATTTTAGGTAATAGTGGACCAGCTCGAGATAGATTCCACACAAAATATAAATAAATTGAGTGTTGCTCGTGACAACCTGGCTCAACGACTCTAGGAAGATGGTTATGCTGATGCCGATGTTTTGGCTATTATAGAAGGACGATCTACGAACATTGTGGGGCCCTATTAAGAAGATGAGGCCGAAGGTGGGAGGACTCCACTTTGAGAGTTTGTGTAAGAACTTGACACTATCACCCCTACTGTTCAGGCTGAAAACCAAGGATTGAACGAGCCGGAGAAGGTAGCTTAAGAAAGTTGTGTAATGTTTAGAAAATTCTATGTTATTGTGGAAGGAAAACATTTGTTGTGACTTAGTTATCTAAGCAGTGGGTTTATGGAACTGGATTATGCTGTTTTGATATAAAAATTATTGTGTGTAAGAACTTAACGAAATGCGCTTCACAATTGAGGCTTTAAAGAAGGAACTCGCTAAGGAGAAAAACTTTTTAGCTGCAACGGCTCTTATAGCTGGACGTACTAAGGTTTAGGTGAGAAAATATAAAGAACTTAGTAAAGAACATTGAAGAAATTTATGTGATGCTCGCTTAGGATGGGCCAAAGAAATAATTTGAAAAGGATGAGGTAGTTAGGAAAGATAGAGGACCAAAGACCTTATGATGTTGACCATCTATCCAAAAGCTAAGATAGACAATGAGAGAGGTTTAAAAGAAATGTACCTTAAAGTTTTAGAAGGTCAAGGTATTTGTCCAGATCCCAATATTATAAGGCATATGACCACCAGAGTGAGAAACCTACATAGCTTAAAAGCTAAAGAAGTATCAGCTCATGCTGGTGTGTCAATGATCTATTTATAACTTATGATTGTAAGATTTGTAATTGAAACTTATGTAAAATGTTGATATGTACGAACTATTTTGTATGAGGATTATATTTCAGAACTTCCCAAGTTATGTAATGAGAGATCGAGCTATTGTGCAGGTTGGGCTAGAAATTGTGAGAGTTTATCAAAAGGCTCTTATCAAAAAGACTTATGAGATGTTAGAAAATTCTGCGGAGCTAAACATGAAAATGGAGGTCAAATTGATCCAATCACAAGATTCGGTGAGTGATATGACCGGGCAACTAAAGAAAAAGGGAACAAATTTGGAGAGTACTCAGGGTACTATGGAGAGTTTGACTGAGCGTATAAAGAGAAGGGAAAATGACCTGGTGAGTGCTCAAGGTCATATGAGTAATTTGGTTGATCGACTGAAGAGAATGGAGGCAGACTCGTGGAATACACAAGGGAATTTGAATGATCTTGTTGAGCAATTGTGGAAGAAAGATATTGATGCGAAGTATTTGGCCAAGCGGATAAAATGACTGGAGGCTGACCTGTTATACGTTTGAGATGTGGTAAGAAATTCGAATGAGCAATCAAGAAAAATGGAGGCAAATTTGATTAGTGATAGCATTTTTGTGGGGAAAATTAAGAGGATTGAAGGAGAGAGGGATATGTTGCACAAGGGTATAATAAAAAATGGTGTTATCTATGAAATTGATATAGTTCGTGCTAAATATTTGAGTTACCTGGAGTCTCATATTGGTTTTATTACTCAGGAAAGAGTAGAATATGGGAGAGAGATAGTTGTTGTTAGAGTACAAGATTATTTGTCTTCAAGTGCTCTGGTACTTGGTAAAAATTCGTCTGGTATAAACCAGAAAGAACCTATTGTAGAGAATGGAATAGATTTTTGTTATCGTAATTTTAGATGTCAAATAGATTAAAGCGAGTTTTACCTTTTGCTTAATCATTTGAGATTTAGTTGATAATATTATAGATATGATAGTAGACAGTAATGTGGGATAAAACTTAAAAAGTTTTCATTGATGTGAAAGGAATGTACTGACTGTTGAAGATTACATCTCACTATTGGAATGTAAATAACAATAGTAAAAGTATTATGTGCTTGGAAAAATATCAAACTAGCGATAGTATTTCTTAAACCTTCTATTGTTCCAAGGACTTGGTATCATGATACGTTCTTCTGTCATGAGATAGTATGAACCTAGGCTAGTTCTCCCCATTACCAGAAATAGACTTTCCCAGTTTTTTGTGAGCTTCCCAGCATTTGGTTCTTTTCTATTTTTAGGGATCTCTCATAGTACTAAGTCGGTGATTTCGAATACATGATTCTGAACTCTTCCATTGTATGAATTGGCTACTATATGATGATATCAACCCAAATTTGCAACAACTCGATCTCGTGTTTTATTTATCCAGTTTATATTGCATGCTAACTCGAACTTTTTTTCTTCATCAGTCAGCTCGTGATCTTTGATGGGATGGTGATATTATGCTGAGATTACAATCTCAGTTTAGCAGTATGCCCACAATACATGAGGTAGTTCCCTTATCCAATTACCCTTCTTCTCTGACTTGAGTCTATCCATTATGGTCCTATTCGTGATCTCAAACTATATATTACCTTGAATATGGATTTGAGGGTGAATGAATGATGTTGTATTTGTTTAGGAATGCCACCACTTTCTCTCCAGCGAACTGTGGTCCATTGTCGATCCAAATAAGGTGGGGGTAACCAAATCTTGTAATGGTATGTTCCCAGATAAATGAGATGACTTCTTCTTCTTGAGTTTGACAAAGGGGGACTCTTTCCACCCACTTCGTAAAATTATCTATTGCTACGAGTAAGAACTTTCAGTTACCTAGTGTATTTGAAAATTCTCCCACGAGATCAAGTGCCTACCATTTGAAGGGCCAAAATAATTTACTTACGTAAAGTTCAAGTGTAGAGGCTTGTATTTTATTACCATGTCACTGGCAAGCATCGCATTTGAGGGAATATTCCTCGGCCTGTTTCCTCATTCCTGGCCAGAAAACTCCTTGTGCAATTTCTTTATTTGCGAGAGATCGTCTTGCAGTATGGGAGTCACAAGTCCCTTCATGTAAATCTTTTAACATTCCCTCGATGTCTGCTTGTAAAAGGCATTTGAGGTATGGTCCAGTTACCAATCTTTTGTATAAATTCTCTTTTTGTATTGTATAACGCTTGAAGTTTTCAACTAACTGTCTACGCTATTTTTGGATCTTCTGGAAGTGGCCCATCACATCTATTATTTGGGCCGATATATGTGAGGAAAGGTTTTCTCCAATGGTCTTCCTCCTCTTTATCCTCCCCAGTGTTGATCGTGTATATCAAAGTGTGATCTATAATTGGGAGTTGATATTACTTCAATTTGGAGGTATCTTGCCTCTGTACCTAACACCCTAGTTAAGTAAGCTAAGGAATCGGCATGGCAATTCTCCCCACGAGGTAAATAATCAAGTATAGCTTTATCGAATCTGCTCATTCTGTCGATCATCTTACCATTCTTCTTTTATCGCTCAGAGTAATGATGGACTATTAGTAATGAATAAGTATATACTGATAGTTTGGGAACTCCGATTTTCAACACCATATCGAGCCCATGTATTAAAGATTCATACTCAGTAGAATTATTCAAGGTTTTAAAATTTAACTATACTATTTTCTTGATTCCGTTATTAGAAGGTGTGATTAGTGCGATTCCTATCCCTAACCCAACTGGTCCTGCTGAACTATCTGTACGAAGTCTCCACCCTTTTTGTGTAACCCATTCAACTCGTTCTTCGAAAAGCTTGGGAGGTGGATCATCTTTGGCCTCTTCTGTTAGATCATGTTCTTCCCAATCTAGATCTTATACTGGGAAGTTCGCTAAAAAGTTAGCCACTGCTTGCCCTAATTATGAGGGTTTCCATTTGAGTTAGATATCGTGCTCCCCCAAACTGACTGACCATTATTACACTCTTCGTGATTTCTCCTTTTTAGATAGTATATCTCGAAGGGATAGTTGGTCATGACTTTGACTAAATGAGCTTGAAAATAGTGCTTGAGTTTTTGGGAAGTATAAATGAGTGTGAGGAGGAGTCGCTCTATTTTAGAGTATCTATTTTTTGTTGGCATAAGAGTCTTACTTATGAAATATACTGGTTTTTTAATTTTCCCTTTTAGCCGTATGAGGACCGAGCTTTTTATGTAACTGCAAGGTAGATTATCAATTCCTTGTTATCGATCATCATGCTCATTATTGGGAACTTTTAAAGGTACCTTTTAAGTTCTTAAAAAGTTGCTTCATATTCTTCTATCCAATCAATCTCCTCGTTTGGCCATTCTTTTCCTCTTCTAGTGGATCCACAAAGCAGTATGAACAACCATTGACATCAATCTGATGACTTGGAGATGAATCTGTTGATAGCTATAATTTTGCCATCGAGCTTATGCCCATCCTTCTTTGTATTTGGAGATGGCATGGGGATTTGAGCTCGAATATGATCTGAATCAGCTTCGATCCCCTTTTTACTGATGAGGTGTCCTATGAATTTGCTAGAGTGTACTCTGAATTTATATTTATCTGGATTGAGTTTCATTCTTTATGACCGTAATATGTTGAAGACTGTATTGAGATGTGCAATATGATCTTCCTTCTTAGTCTTTTGTACATTATATCATAAATATATACTTCAACGGTCTTCCCCAAATGTTCCTTGAGCATGCTTGTTACAAACTTTTGATAGGTTGCTTCAGCATTTTTCAAGCCGAATGGCATAACTTTATAGCAATAAAGGCCTATTTCAGTGATAAAGGTGGTATTCTCGCAATCTTCGTCTAGGAGAGATATTTGGTTATATCTTGAAGTAGCGTCTATCATAGATTGAAGTTTGTGACCTGCTGTAGAATCTAGAATTTGGTAGATTATAGGAAGAGGGAAACTGTCTTCCAGCGTATGTTTGTTTAGATCCGTAAAATCTACACAAACTCTAAATTTCCCCTTCTTCTTTAGAACCGCTACTATATTCAAAATCTAATCCAAGTGCTTGGCCTCTCGAATGAAACCAACTTTGATAAACTTATCAATTTCTTTGTTAACCTTATCTATGAGATGAGGTGAGAGCCTCCTTTACTTTTGTTTGACTGTAGTAGCCTTATTTTGAGTACTTAATATGTGATAGACTTTTCCTGGGTCAACTCCTGGCATTTCTTGAAAATTCCATGCGAACACGTCTTTGTTCGATTGAAAGAAATGTATTTGAGCTTCTTTCTCTTGCTGAACAAGCTCGGTACCAATGTATGTACCCTGCTATGTCCATCGATCTCAATATACTCTATATGCTCGACTGTGGAAGGTTGATCTTTGGTGTGACCAACTTTCTATAATTACTATGAAGAAAATCTCTTGGATGTGTTGAGTATGTTAGATACTGTGTTTTTGCAAGCTCGAGCAAGCTTTTGATTTCCTTTTATCTCATAGATGCCTTCATTGTATTTGAACCGAAGTGCCTGATGGCATGTGGATGGGATCACTTGCATGTTGTGTAACTACTAACATCCCCATTATCCCCCATAATTGAGATTTTGCATTGATTATATATAATGTAACGTCTAGTGTTGTGTGTCTGACTATGATCGGTAGGACAATTTTTCCTACTCGTTCTTCTTTAGATCCATTAAAGATACTGATATCTATGTTACTTGGTATTACTTTTTTTATTAGTCCTATTTGTTCGATTATGCTCTAAAAGAAGATTTCGATATCGCTGCCTGTATCAATCATCATGGTATGCATGACGATATTTTTCATTTTAAGTATGGTGACAAGTGTGTCATGATATGGGAACCTGACATGACCGATATCACAATCTTCAAATGAAATAACAATTTGTCGATGGCTCGATTCAGGTAGGAGTTTAGCTTCTTTCTCCTGAACCATGAGGTCGTGGCACTCTGTTAACCTTCCCCTCTTGAATCTAGTCGAATTGTTAATCTGATAAATTTCAATCAATGTTGTAGGGACTTATCCATCGATCTCACTCAAAATCGAGCTCGCGAAGCTCAATTTACCTCCATCTCAAGCTCACGTAATTTTAGCACTTAACACTCCAGTCAACATTCTAAACAACCCCACGAACTACTCAAGAACGTAGATCGAGCTAATCCTGGAAAACGTTATCCAGTCAAAAGCACCTATCTCCCATAAACTCATTAGTTATTCAGTCAACCGCCACTAACCACATTATTTTGAAAACACATTCTAGCACGATGAAGAGCTGTGGAGATGTCTATATATAAAAAAAGTTTCAGAAGAGACAGGGACTAGAAAAATTACTCAAAGCTTCTTATTTACGAGATCAAAAACATTTCTATATTTAGAGATCACTTGTAATGTAGATATCCGATCCAAGCAATAAAGATACTTTTACGAAAAACCTCCATACGAGGTCGTGGTTTTTTACCTATTCAGAGGTTTTCCACGCTAAAAATACTTTTTTCCATTTCTTACTTTCTATTAGAATATTGTTACAGGTTCATTGGTATGACAGCTAATTCCTAATTATTTTGAGCTTACGAAATTTGGCCATTACATTTGGCACCGTATGTGGGAAAGATTGCATTTCCACAATACTCTAAGGTAGTCTTTTATTACAATTTTCAATTATGATTTCTTCTAGACGACAGGCCGCAGGAACTCAGCTCGAAATTTTTGTGGATCCTGGACAACTCACCGAGTTACGGGTGAATCTCCACGCAGAGGCAGAGAAATGTGCCGAACTCGAACTTCAATTAACAAAGGATCATGAGCTCTAAGAGAAAGAGCTCGATGCATAGCGACAAGCTTGTTTGGCAGCGCTCAAATGGCACAAAGATCAGATGATGATGATGTAGACTGCACTCGAAGCTCTGTACAATACTCGGCAGGCTCCTCCAACCAGGATTCACGATCAACTTCCAGAGACCTCCCGCATCTCAGCAAGGGAAAGGTTAGGACCTCGGGGAGTTGCCAATAAAGCCATTTCCAGAAATCTACCACATGGACCGTGACCCTCCATCCATTTAATAGGGGGGAAGTTGAATCAAAAGTCAGTCGAGGTCACTCACTTTCCATCCGCCAGGAGGAAGACCAACGACCTCTACATCAAGTTCCAATTCGAGATTGCTTGAGTGAAGGTACATGAACTCATCATCCCCTGCCAGTACGTCCAGCGATTCAACCAACACATCATTACATCACAAAAGAACACATGGACCAATGAATTACGGAGTTGATCGAAGCACAAGTTCTGGGAACTACCTGCGATACTACGAAGTTACAAGGAAGTACGATTGCCAAATAACTATTTAATATGAAAATACCAAAATGTTTCCATACTCTCAAAATTCACAAATACAAAGGTACTGACCCTAAGGAGCATATTCAGTAATACCGCGATTCATTGGGCTTGTACTCCAATCTCAACCACATCCTCTGCCGCCTATTCACCACAAGTTTACAAGAGGGGCCACTCCGATGGTTCCATTCTCTTCCTGAGGAATCTATCTACACGATTGATCAGCTACAGAAACAGTTCATCAAGAGATATGCTCATAACAGAGACAAGGAGGAGAACTTGTATTCTCTTATCGGTCTTAAGCAATTAAATGTAGAAAAGCTTGAAGACTTCTCAAAGAAATTTCTAGAGATCACCAGAAAGGTGGATAAGCTCGACCAAAAAATAGCCATTACAGCTTTTACCAATGCTCTCTGGCTTGATTGCAGGGCCAAAGAATATCTCTTCCTTAACAAGCCAGTGACGTTAGATGAGATGGTCACCAAAGTCAATAGTTACGTTAACTTGGAAAGGATGATGTTTGAATGACAAAAGTCTACTATGTCTGTCCTCTTCACCAAATCCTCACCTGCAGAACGAACCAGCGAGCCTAAGGAGGAATAGAGAGATTAGAAACGCACCAAGGGAAACACTGGATGCCCCCGGAGAAGTAGTCTGCAAAACAAACCCGTCCTTCCAAAGCTGAATGTCCGAATCTTCACAATTTTTCCACTGCTGTTGAAAGACACACTCTACTGCGTCTCTCAACTACTAGAGCCCATCGAGAATCGACCATTTTGCCTATACCATAAGGTAAATTATTATTCTACTAACAATTGCTATGCTCTACAATGGTTGCCCGAGCTCATTTTCAAGGAAGGACGGATGCTCAAATATATTGTTGACCTGAAGTCATACCAAAATTGGAGCTATAAGAGGAAACTCAAAGTTCTTCTGGTCAATAACAGAGCTGAGGTGAAGCATCTCTACTATATGTACCTCAGCAACATAATCGAAATCAACCAGATCACCAATTCTAACTGATCAAAGCGCTGGAGGCTCTAGGAATACTGTGATCTTATTCCTCAAGACAAAGAAACCAAACTTCTTCCCGAGTCGAGCAACCGCCGACTCGGAATCTCCTTCGAGGATTGCGATACTAGCCATGCCAAATTTCCATATCATGATGCATTAGTCATAATGCTCAAGATGAAACAGTTTGTCATGCATGAAATGATTATCGATACTGGAAGTGGTATTGAAATTCTTTTTCAGAGTACGATTGACCAGATAGGTTTGGCCGACCAAGTCATCCAGTGTGATACATACATCAGTGGGTTTAATGGCTCATGAGAGGAACGAGTAGGCAAAATTATCTTACATATTACTGTAGGACCAGTCACTATCGACATCGTTTTCTACGTCATCAATACCAAGTCTCGCTATCTTGGGATTATGGGCCGCTGCTGGATACACAATATGGAAGCAATCGCTTCCACCTATCATCAAGCACTCTAATTTAAACACGACTCATCAAGCACTCTGATTCAAACATGACAATGGTATTTATGAGATTAGAGGAAGTCATAAACTCTCTCGAGCTTGTAAAAATACTCTCTCTGCCATCCTAGATTCTTCAGGCAGATTGGCCGCATAACAATTAAAGAAAATTGATCACCTCGACGATCAATCACCTACAGAGGAACCCACATAATATGTCAACATTGATGAACCTAGCAGAAGTATGCTCATCGAAACCAAGCTGATTCAGCATGAGAAAGATGCTCTTATTCACTTCTTACAACTCAATCGAGACATTTTTGCATGGTCTTTTGAAGAAATACCCAGAATCGATCCAGCCATGGCTTGCCACAAGTTAGCCGTCAACATCAACGCCACAACGGTCAAACAGGAACAACGATGACTTTCACCTCGTCTTTGAGATAAAGTGAACTCCGAGATTGAGAAATTGATCGAAGTAGGATTCATTCGAGAAGCCAAGTATCCGGACTGGATATCCAACATTGTCACTGTTCTAAAGAAGAACGGAAAAATCTACGTTTGCGTAGATTTCATAGATCTTAACAAACATACTCCAAAGGATAGTTTTCCTCTTCCCAATATTCATCGGATCCTCGATTCTATCGCAAGCCATGATCTTCTATCTATGATGGACGCTGCTTCTGGGTATAATCAAATTCTACTTCTGGAAGAAGATCAAGAGAAGACAACGTTCATCACAGTAAGTGACATTTATTGTTACAAAGTCATGCCCTTCGGGCTCAAGAACGCAGGTGCCACATATTAACGATTGATGACTGCTATGTTCAAAGTACACTTGGGAAAAATCATTGAAGTCTACATCAATGATCTCTTGTGCAAAAGCCTATAGTCAGATAATCACATCTCAGATCTCAACACAATATTCAACATCCTTCGATCTTAGAGAATGCGTCTCAACCCTGATAAATGTCAATTCGGGGTACACTCTGGCCGCTTCCTAGGCCACCTCATCAACAAGAAAGGGAAAGAGGCCAATTCGGATCAAATTCGTGCTCTCCTTGACATGCCTTCTCCAAAGACAACAATCGACGTTCAGAAACTCACCGGCAAGATTGCCGCAATCAACCATTTCGTCTCTAAATCTTCAGACTGCTGCCGTTGGCTATTCCTATTACTCTGTAGATGAACCAAACGTGGAAAGGTTCAGCCAACTGCCGAAGTCATATGGACACCAGAATGAGAGGCAGCTTTTCAGGATCTCAAAATTAATTTGGGGAGGTCTCCCATAATGAGTACCCTAATAGGTAATGAGGAACTGATAATCTACCTAGCAGTTACAGATACTTCTCTCAGCTCAGTTCTCATTTGCTTTGAAGGGAAATTAGAAAAGCCAGTCTTCTTCATCAGCAAAATACTTACACCAGCAAAAAAAAAGTACTATAATATTAAGATACTTCTTCTCACCTTTGTTTACACTTCACAAAAACTCAAGCATTACTTCCAAGCACATTCCGTCAAAGTTATGACGAACTACCCACTTTGGAAAGTTCTGCCCAAAAAAGAAAGTCATGAAGAGTGCAACAATGGTCAGTCAGTTTGGGTGAACATGGTATCAAGTTCGAATAATGTCATTCTGAAAAAGGTCAAGCCGTTACCGATTTTCCCATGCATTTTCCAGTGGAGGATCCCTACTGGGAGGAGCACGACCCAGACCTTACCGAAAACACGTCAGAGAATCTAACCCCCAAGCCATTCGAAGAAAGAGCTGACTGGATCACTAAGTCAGGGTGGAGACTTCTCACAGATAGATCAGCAGGACTCGTAGGGCCAGGGATTGAGATTGTTTTGATTACCCCTTCTAATGACAGAATTGAGAAATCATTCTGCTTGGATTCTAAGGCCTCAAGTAATGTCATGGAGTATGAAGCTCTCATTCACGGAATCGACCTCACACTTGAGCTCGATATCCCTGAACTCTCTGTTTACACAGATTCATTACTCATCGTTCATCATTATTTTGAACAATACAAGAAGAACGGGAAGATGATCGAATACGCAGCCCTCGTTGCAGATAGGGTAAGTAAGTTTGCAAAATCAACTCTTGAATATCTTCCTCGAGGTAAAAATAGATACGCCGATTCCTTAGCATATCTAGCTGTGGTCTTAGGTACAGAAGCTCGATATCTCCAGATTGAAATCGTTTCAACCCCCAGCATTGATCGTATATCTGTATGCACGATCAACACTGGGGGTGATAAAAGGGGAGATGATGATTGGCAAAAGCCTTTCTTAGCCTATCTT
The DNA here is from genome assembly GCA_014058105.1 of Kingdonia uniflora. Taxonomy (NCBI): domain Eukaryota; kingdom Viridiplantae; phylum Streptophyta; class Magnoliopsida; order Ranunculales; family Circaeasteraceae; genus Kingdonia; species Kingdonia uniflora. The sequence goes on from JACGCM010001854.1 coordinate 3,824,912, forward strand.
GATGTCGAAAACAGTCGCAGCGGACCACTCCCGACAGATCCAAAAGAGCACCGATAGCTGATTAACAACTCAAAACGTCACATTACTCGAAACGGTATGCTTTATCGCCTTTCCATTACAGGGCCTTACCTCAAGTGCCTCTCAAATTTAGAAGCAGATAAATTGCTCCATGAATTACACGAAGGAACTTGTGGCTCCCACGCCGCAGGTTGATCATTAGCAAACTGAGCTATAACTCAAGGAGTATTCTGGCCCGGCATGCGCAAGGAAGCATAAGAATATTCCCGCAGGTGCGACACCTGCCAGAGATATGGAAATATGATACGCGCCTCTGCACTCAAACTCTATGCAGACATGGTTTTCTGGCCATTCAAAAGATGGGCACTGGTCTTCGTCGGTGAATTCTCTAACTCTCCAGGTAATTGCTGTCACCTATTCGTAGCTACCGATTACTTTATAAAATGTGTAGAAACATTTCCACTATGTCGAACCAGAGAAGAAGAGGTCATATCTTTTATCTGGAACCACATAATCACTCGATTCGGGTGCCCCCACCTAATTTGTATCAATAACAGGCCCCAATTTGTGGGAGATAAGGTCGTAACCTTCCTAAATCGCCACAATATCATCCACTCACCATCAAATCCATACTACCCTCAAGGCAATGGCCAAGCCGAAATCACCAACAAAACCATCCTTGATGGACTCAAAAAAAGGCTTCACTCACAGAAAAAAGGAAATTGGGTTCGCGAACTACCTCATGTCCTATGGGTATATTGAACCACTCCCCGATAATCCACTGGGTATACCCCATTCCTCCTTGCTTATGGTACTGAGGCTGTCATTTCTTCTGAATATCATCATCCAGTTCATGATCACGAGCTGACTGACGAGGAGAATGAGTTTGAATTGGCTTACAACCTCAACATGATAGATAATAGATGAGACTAGGGAACGCTCCATCGCTTACCTAGGTCGATATCATCATATGCTTGCCAGATCGTATATTAACCGAGTCAGGAGCTGTACTTTCCAAATCAAAGATCTTGTCCTTAGAGAAATTCCTCAACATCGCAAAGAGCCTCATGCTGGAAAATTATCCGACAATTGGGAGGTTCCATTCATTATCATAGGTCTCTCAGGCCTGGGATCATACTATCTCATGACTAAAGAGAGTGTCCCCATTTCACATCCATGGAATACTAGGCGACTGAAACGGTACTATCGTTAGGCATCTTACTACTCCATTTCCATATTTTGCTTTTTATTTTACAATTCCAAAAGTGTGATTCTAGTCTCCATCCAATATAAATTCTGAGTTTATCAATGGAAGTTTTTTTTTGGAACAATATCGTTCTCTTCACGAATATTCGTCCGCATTCTACAAATTGAAGCATTGATAATACTAGCTTATAATTAATCTTATCCAAGTTAGATGAAGAATATTACTTGATTTGGCTTCTTTTACTACATCTCTGCGATTGTAGCAAGTGTAAAAACTTGTTTCATATCAAAAACTCAGCCAAACAAGAGATAAGACAAAGATAATACTAGTCTTCATCTTTTACAACTTGTTGGGATCATTTCTACTGGCTCGATCAAGGATAATACTTGGTTTAGCTGAATCTTTACATCTCTGCGATTGTAGCAAGTATAAAAACTTGTTTCATATCAAAGACTCAGCCAAACAAAAGATAAGACAAAGATAATACTAGTCTTCATCTTTTACAACTTGTTGGGATCATTTCTACCGGCTCGATCAAGGATAATACTTGGTTTAGCTGAATCTTTACATCTCTGCGATTGTAGCAAGTATAAAAACTTGTTTCATATCAAAGACTCAGCCAAACAAAAGATAAGACAAAGATAATACTAGTCTTCATCTTTAACAACTTGTTTAGATTATTTTTACTGGCTGGATCAAGGATAATACTTGGTTTAGCTGAATCTTTACATCTCTGAGAATTGTAACAAGTGTAAAAGCTTATTTCATATCAAAGACTCAGCCAAACAAGAGATAAGACAAATATAATACTAGTCTTCATCTCTTACAACTTGTTTGGATCATTTTTACCGACTAGATTAAGGATAACACTTGGTTTAACTAAATCTTTACATCTCTGCGATGGTAGTAAGTGTAAGAACTTGTTTCATATAAAAGACTCAGCCAGACATAAGATAAGGCAAAGGTCATACTAGCTTTCATCTCTTTCAATATGTCTGTGACATTTCTATAGTTCAAATCAGGTTTCAACTTGGTTTAACTCAACCCATTTCTGCGATTAAAGCGAACGTAAATTTTTTGTTTTATATCAAAGACCCCACCAGACACAAGATAAGGTAATGATCATACTAGCTTTCATCTATTTTAATGTGTCTGCGACAAATACTATTTATTTTCAGGTCAAATTCATATTATAAAGGATTTTTTTTTCTGCTGATGGAGTGTTAGTAGTGCTTCCCCCCATATCAAGAGGTCGAGCTTTCAGTTCACGAGCTACAACGGCTCTACCTTGTTCTATCGATTCAACAGTTCGAGGGCCCAGTTGGATCTCCATGACGCCCAAGCAGTCCCCTCGATCTTTCTTAGCTCCACAGATGCATCCTTTATCCGACAGAGTTTTGAATAAGGTATCTCGTTCTGACTCGATTCTTTTTACTTCCTCTACAAAATATGCAACAATTACCCTTAACAGGTCAGATCAAGACGAATTAGGTACTACAATTATTGTGAATCTCACCTTCAACCTCTCGAGGCGTGACTCTAACCTAGTATACTCATTCTTCCATTCAGTTATTTTTGCATCAACCTTATCATGATAGATGACATCTTCTTCCAACTTGGCAATATACTTCGCTGACTCGGCTGGGTTAATGGCTTCTAAGTCTACCCGAGCATGAAGTCTACCAATTTTTGCGTTCAACTCTTCCCTAGCCTGTATATCTTTCAATATTTCTTCTTTCCTCTTCACAAGCGATTCCTTCGCTTTGATCTCCCCTTTCAGAACTTTTTCCCTGATAAGAACAACATCCAACTTATGCTGGCATTCCCTCAAATTCGTATTTCCCTTCTGGACATTCCCCTGAATATGAGATACATCACTCTTTAGCTCTCTTATTCGACCTGAGAGACTAACTACATCCCCTCAAACTAAAGAAGCCATAACCTCAGTTCTACTTTCCCCTGAACGCTCTCTAGCCTCGGCTTTCTTGGCACGAGCAATGGCTTGCACCAGCTCGGCTTTAAGTCGTGCAACCCTCTCCTTTAAATTGTTGCACTTTCGTTGTATTTCTCGGAATTCCATATCCTTGACGGGATGGGCTATTTGCAAATGTTCAGTTGCGACTTCCGAAGTCGATAGATTTTCACGAGCTACCCTCAGCTCATCGCCTTTTTCGATGAAGTTTTGTCTCATTCACTCCAGTTCGTTCTTACAGTTATGAAGATCAGATCGAAATCGCTCCTCTGATTGTTCCAATGCCTAAATACGATATTGAGCCGTGTCGGCCTCAAAATCGCTTCTTTGATTCGCTCCTGCTTACCTTTCGCAGCCATCGCGTCAACTTGACGTTGAAGCTTCTCGGCACGTTCTGTAACCTCAGCTAGCTCTTTTAATCCATTCTTTATCTCGGAATCTTTCTCTTCGACCTGACAAGTCAGGTCGGAAACGGCCTGAGTCAACTCCACAAGTCTAAAATGCGCCTTTACGTATTAATCTTCTCTATTCTTACTTGCCTCCTTCATCCTATCGAACTGCTTCACAAATTCCCGATTATACATGAGTACGTCGTTCTCACGTGCACGAGATAAATCTAATTTGACCTGGGAAATATAACAAGTTTTAGTACAGTTCGATTCAGAAGCCTTTCAAATATATACATACTACATTTCTAAAGAGACTATGTGATTTCTAAACATCTTCTTCCAAATACTTTTAGACTAAAAGTTTGGAGTCCATTCTCAGATGAATGCTTCATGAGTTTTCTTTCGAGATACAAGGTACATACTTTCGATATATTACTCAATATTAATAATGTTGGATTTGTACCATGAATCTATATCCTATTTACTTAATAACTTAACGTTGGTATACATGCAAGTCAAAAAACCTATTCCAATCTAACCTACAGCCCCGCATGCGTAGACACAAGGCTTTAGAGGTCTCTTTTTCCCTGACAAGTCTCCAGACTCTAGATCATTTATTCAACATGTATCTCTGATCAATTGTTTACGTATAACAATATATCTTTAACATATACATACGTTAACATATATTTACGTACATCTATACTAACCTTCAGTATTCGAATGAGAATTGGCAGTTGCGTGAAGCTTTTCCCTCACGACGCTACTGTATAGCCACCTACAAGATCTAGAATCTTTTACCCTCTTCAACCGTTTATCACCCTCGGATAAATCTTTATCAAATCCCCTGATCTTTCATCTCTCTCTGAGTGCTCTCCAATTTTGTGAAGTTGTAAAACGTTTGATTGGAGATGAAGAAGCACTATTTATCCTTTCTCTCTCCAGCGGCTGACATTTATTGCTCTTCACACGAACTGTCTCGATTCTAGAACCGAGGCGTCCTTTCCACTCTTTATGTCAGACGCCTTATACATTTTCGATAAAACTACCTTTTTATCATTACAACTCCCCTAATTTTTTAATATATATTTTTCTCCCTATTTCCATGTCTTTTCCTGACCTTTCCATACTCATGATAATTCACTCTGTACGATGTCAGAGTTCTATTTCCTTTTGCATATAAAACAAAACTAAAAGCTTCTGCATTCTCATATTTATGTTTCTCTGTCCTTGTTTATTATACTTATAGTGACTGACGTCATTTTCTAAACTATGCAAAATTTTAAAATTATTTAAAATATTTGCTAAAACAGTCTCAAAATAGATTCGCCTCTATAGAGGATCTGCTTGACTTATATTATTTTTGTTATATTCAAATCAATTGTATTATTCATAAGACACACTTTACACACATCCATCACAGCCTTGGTAACCTAGACCAGACATCATTTAATCACATTATTCGTCAATCCTCAGATCTTCAAATTCGATCTCAACTTCAGTAATCAAACTAGCCAGCTTCTCTCGATCTACCTAATCCCTCACCGATAGCTTAACATCTAACAAATGAACCAAAAGTCCACTCACGTACTTAAACAATCTTTATAGCCGATCGTCCTTCCACGGCAAGAAGAATCCTCTGAGATTGAGCCGTACCACCCTAATCTCTCCTCTATTTTTCTTTTAGACTACCCAAATTTATACATTTCTCATACACTTTCCCCTCGAATACGTGGTTTTTACCTTATATCTCGTAATTGAAGCTCAAAATCTTAGAATAAATTATTAGAACTTTTATCCTCACCAGTATACAAAATAGTCACTGTACTCAACCTTACGCTACCACTAGTATTACCCCTTTTCGATCTGTAACAGCTCGAGTTTCTACAATTACATATTTCTTACAATTTCTATCCCTCGTCATTTAAACATAAGTAATTTATATCAGCACGACATTGTCGGCACATATTCATCTTAGTTCGAGCAACATTGTAACATTGTTTAATTACATATAAGCAGTAATTCAACCAACACTCAACACAATTCAGTTCAATTTAATTTTTTTTTTATAAACAGTTTAGTAAAATATCAACTTTTATTCATCTTAAAGATATTACATACGATTTACAGATAATAAGTTTTTGCACAAGAATACAACAGAATGCTATCCATCCAATACCAAACTCCATGTACTTTACAGATAACAAGTTTTCCCTATTTGTTAAAAGTCACAAGTTATTCAGGCACGCCGAGGTATCATGTCTTCGAGTTCTTCTTAATTCAGTGATTCTTTACCATGATGCAAAGAAGACATTGGACACAACAAAAAATTTCCCTCACATGAGTTTGGTTGAAGTCCAGTCGAATTTTAATCGGAAGCTATGCAAGCAGTGGACTCAGTGCTGGCCCCCACAAAACAAGATGAAGGTCTTCTAGGCGTAAAAACACGTTGGAAATGCGTCAGCGGGTTCCCCCTTTCTCATTCTGCTCCTCCACTTCCATCACCGCCTCTTATATAAGCACCACTGCCAAAGAGTTGGTAGAGATAAAGACGGCCTAACCTCGGAATCCATGGCGACACAAGAAATCAGCATATCTTCCCCGCAGATACACCTATTCCTACATATGAAACCCTAACCCTGTCTTCCGTAAGAGTATGGAGAAAGGCCCAACGTTCCTCACCTGTCAAGACAAAGACATGAAATCTCCACTTATAGTAGAAATCTTTCTCAGCTTCAACCACTTCCTCTCCCTACAAGCCTTGGTACGTCGGAGGAATAGGGGCGGGTATCGCCATTTCCAAGGAATGATCACCAAAGTATTTCAACTTTAACCTTTGTATTTCAAACGCAATCCTCTCTTCAAGAACCATACTCTGAGTTTTCACCATGTCAGAAAAAGTTATGCATGCAGTAATTATTCCAAAGATTTGCTACAGGTACTCTTTATATAGCCCTAAATTTATTGTGCAGGTATGTTTTCCCAAACGTCATCATTCATTACGGATGCGACTATTCAAACACAACCGTCAAATACATCCGCATCATCATTTAATTTCTATCACTTCCCAATATCACGTAACTTCCACCAAGTCAAACGCCATCATTACTCTATTTTAAATTTCAAACTTTTAATACATTCTTTCTCAACCAAAGCTACTTGTGACTTCGGTTGTGAGGGGGCGATTGTAGGGACTTATCCATCGATCTCCCTCGAAATTGAGCTCGCGATGCTCGATTTACCTCCATCTCAAGCTCACGTAATTTTAGTACTTAATACTTCAGTCAACATTCTAAATAGCTCCACGAGCTACTCAAGAACGTGGATCGAGCTAAACCCAGAAAATGCTATTCAGTCAAAAATACCTGTCTCTTAGGAACTCGTCAGTTATTTAGTCAACTGCCCCTAACTACATTATTTGGAAAACATGTTCTAGCATGATGAAGAGCTGTGGAGAAGCCTATATAAAGAAAAGTTCCAGAAGAGACAGGGACCAACAAAATTACACAAAACTTTTTATTTACGAGATCAAAAGCATTTCTATATTTAGAGATCACTTGTATTACAAATATCGACTCCAGGCAATAAAGATACTTTTACAAAAATTCTCCATACGTGGTCGCGGTTATTTACCTATTCAGAGGTTTTCCACATTAAAAACACCTATTTCCATTTCTTACTTTCCATTAGAATATTGTTATAGGTTCATTGGTGTGATAGCTAATTTCTAATTGTTTTGAGCTTACGAAATTTGGCCATTACAAATGTGGTTAAGGTATAGGTAATACAAGTACTTTTCCTTTGATTACCCTTCGACATGAATGACTTTGACCTGCTTCTTATAGCTTCTATATTTATATCCTTTCAGATCGATAATATATTTGTACATTTTCCCGTCTTTAAAAATATACTCTAGCAATCTCTGTACGGCATAATACCAGTCAGTTTTGTGATGTGTCACCTTATGGTGCTTGAAGTAAGGTTTACCTTCGATTGTCTCTAGAAATGTGCCACATAGAAGAACTCGTCTTTCGCCAGTATAGGGAAGATATATGAAATCTTGACACAGGTTTTGGTAATAAATTTTCTTTCAGGATTTTTTTGTATATGTTTTAGCCCACTTTTTATCACCCTGCTCATCATTATTGTGTTCACTATCTCTATATGTGGTTAGACCCTTCGTGATTAGGACATTTTTTGTAGATTGATGCTTTTTAGACATCATCCTTTCCAGGTCGATATGCCCATTAACCTTCACAATCATTTCTTCCAAAGTTGAAGGTTTGTTCAAGAAAAGATGTTCTTTTGCTTTGTAATCGATTACTAGTATATTGGTAAATGCTGAAATGGCTGTCTTCTGATTAAAGCTATCAACTTTTCGAGCAAGTTTAAAAAATTTCTTTGTAAAAAACTTTGAGCTTTTCCCCTTGAGAATTTTTGAGAATGATAAGAGTATACAAGTTATCTTCTTTATCTTTGTTATGAGCGTAAATCTTGACGAAAATTTTCTGTAACTGGTCGAATGTATGGATGAAATTTTTAGGTAGAAAATGAAACCATCGGAGTAGCTCCCCTTGGAGACTTATAATGAATAGTCGACAAAGAATGTGGGTTAAGTTCGAATACATCCCCAACGAATCTCAGAACTGTTGGACATGTTCACTAGGATCGTTGCCTTTATACTTGCATAGTTTTAAAGTATGAAATCCTGTTGGAACTTCCATATCGAACAACTCTTTAGCAATAGGACTACCTTGCAATTTGTCTAAATTGGCCTTGCTGTAAAGAGCTTGAGCTTCTATCAATTCCCTGATTCGTTGATCCATGTATTATTATGTAATGTATTGGCTTTGTACTGGAACTGTCTAGAGTGTGGGTCTGGGGTTATGATTATGGCTCCCTTCACTCAAACATTTACGGATTGGTAGTCTAGATGGAGGTCGCCACCTTTTCTCTCATTGTTTCGAGTGCCTGCGTCCTCTATTAATTTTTGACTGATCTTCTCATCCCAGATGAATTAATTAGGGTTCTAGTATTTGTTGATCATTGCGGTGGTGCTTGGATGCTCTTTTTCTAGTAGCACCTCGAGGTCCCAACCTATCTTATACTAAAATTTTGGTGTTCGCGGGTACGACCTCACATTCTCTGGGAGCTTGACCCTGTTAATTATCTCGTAGAGCTTTCAAGGTAGTCTGTAACATTGTCTTATGTTCTTCATGTCGTTTGAACTCTAGCTATCAATCTTTGCGTTCCTCTTCAAGTTCTTCCTCGCGAAGTTCTTGTTTACGCACCAACTGGCGTTCGAGTTCATTTCACTTCTCGCTTTTAGCGTTAAGGTTCACCCTTAATTCTGCTGCTTGATTAGGTTCTATAGAGATTTTATGCTGGACCACTGAGGCTGGTCATTTTTAATTCACCATGATTGAATGTTGATCTTTGAGTAATAGTCTGCCTGAGGATTTCATGGAATATCTTTTTCCCCAGAGACGACGCCAAATGTAAGGGCCTAAATTTGTAGATCGAATGACATCTTATACCAAATGTACCTGTGACATAAATATAATAAATTGAGAACGTAAATTGACACATGTTTTTGCGTGGAAACCTTTGAATAGGCAAAAACCATGACTTTAGCTCGAGGATTTAGTAAGAATAACTTTATTGCTTAAGATTGATGTATATTCGACTGCAATTTAAGATCTTTTTAACAGAAAAGCCTTTGTCCTTTCTCCTCTGTCTGCTATCTCTTTTATAGATCTCAGCCTCAGTTTGTGCATGTAAGTCAACATGTTCCCCTGGATTGGGGGGAGAGTGGAGGCTTTTCCTGTAATTATCATCTTGTAGGGGACAAGTGTCCTTGACTCATTCCGTTCTATTTGGAGTGCTCGAGCCATGTTCCTTCTTAGTTTGTGGTCCAGGTGTTAATGTTAATAGGGTGTATGTTATGTATATTTTGCGTGAGTCTTGTATTACACTCATTGTTACTCTAGCTCAAGGGACATGTCCCTACAAGGACCTTGAACTCCAATAAAGCAATTATTGATAAAAAATATTTAGAGTTCGGTTGGGTTCATAGGACAAACGAGATGCGAAGAAACAAAGAATATTACTCTAGCACATGTGAAATACTATAATTACACAATTCATCATTGAGATTGTAAGAGTCTAATTTTAGATCTCGAACTTAGTATCTCACACCAAATATGATTAGAACTCTAGCAATTTAAAATAATCACCAATACGCAAGAATTAACATGGACACCTCTAAATAGGTAAAAATCATAACCTCTTTTTGTGGATTTAGAAATAGTGATCTTATTGATGGAGCGACTACCTATTATATTGAATGTTCTCGATAGTTTAGTATAGACTTTCTTAGATATAAAAATCTGTCTGTCATATGTTCTTCTTTGGTCTTCTTTATAGGTCTCATATTATGACTGCTTTATGACCATTATCTCCTTCAATGACGAATGTTACAACATAGTTTGTTGAGTCTTCATAATGGCTGTGTAACGGTCTGATACATCTTTTTTGTAACAGAATCTTTAATGATGTCGTGCAATTATAGATTCGAACTATTTGTACGGAAGTCAGTATCAAAGCTTCTAGGACGTTGAGGGAGGGAATAAGTCCTTATAATCGCTCCCTTTCAACCAAGAACATGAGTGGTGTTGGTTGAGAAAATCATCTTTGACGAATTAAATGTGGTGGAATTATTTCTAATGTTTATTCTTGAATACTTATCTTGACTTGACTAGTCTTTTTGATTTTCAAGGTGTAATGATGGCATTTTTTTTACTGTTAGGATTTGCAACATAAGTACTCAGATTATAAATAACACATTTTTTATGAACATATTGCTTACTTACCCATCAAACACGCATCATTGATCTAAGAGGATCTGAAGATCAAACCCCTTAACAAGATGCCAACTCGTTCAAATGAGCCTTGGAGCCGTTCAAGCGAGATATGAGGAAAACAAACCAATTTTGTCTGCCTCATTTTATAGGCTTAAATTTGTCTATCATTCGAACGACATTTGATGTCTTTCAAACGACTGGGTTCCCAGAAGACCAATTGTGACTGTCATATTTTCTAGGCTTAAGTTGGCAAGTTGTTCGAACAATTGGGTTCCTAGAAGACCAATTTCGACTGCCTCAATTTCTAGGCTTAATTGAACCAGTCTTTTGAGCAACCCCATGGGCCGTTCAAATGACTACATTGTTTCATGCGTTTAAGGGCATAATTGTCCTATTTGGTAACCATGAAACTTGTAACCCTCATAAAGGGGCAAGGCAAGGCAAAATGAAATCAATCCAAGTTTTGTAATCTAGACTTAGGGTTTGAAGATGAATTTAATTGAAATTAATCTATTGAGCAATTGAAGTTCTTATTGGGAAATTCTCCAGCTAAATTGTTGTTTCTTGTTTAATTATTTTGTTATAGGTGATCCCTAGTTTGATTATGGATTTAGTGGTATTAAATTTTCAAGTAACGATTCTCGGGGGGTTGTGGTTTATGGTCTCTACACGTGACCGACTCATGCAAACGAATGAGAATTTTTTGAGTCTGTTAAAGATTCAGTGAAAACCTAGCTTGAAGAAGAAGGTAAATTTAGAGATGGAGAAGGGAAACAAAAATGATGATATAGATTCTAGTGATATCGAATTCGTTGGGGAGAGACCGATTATTGGTAAGTCCATAAATCCTATGCGTAATCTTCCTATTGATTTTAAAATTAAAATTTCAGTATTCGACTGGTCAATCGATGCTAACAAATTAGATAGCTGGTTAGATTGGTTAGAGACCGACTTTTTAGTTTATGAATACCCAAATGCTCAAAAAATATGTTTTTCAACATTAAAATTTGCAAGTCATGCACTCATGTGGTAGAAATCCTATAAGAAACGTCACGTTATTGAAAGCTTGAGTTGGATAGAGTTCAAGGTATTGGTAAGGAAGTAATTTTATCCTATTGGGTATGAGCAAAAGAGATGGTTCAATTGGCATTATTTGTGCCAAAAGTAGTATAAGATTTAACTACGGAATTTCAGAAATAAACTTTGGTTTTAGACATTGATGTGGACGAGTATGAAGTGTTCATGAAGTATACACGGGGTTTGTTAGAGTATATTAGAAGGTAGTTAAAGCTCTGTATTGTGGAGAATATCGAAGATGCTACCATAAAAGCAATTGCTATTAAAGGCAAGTATTTGAAGAGTGACAAGAAAGATGACAAGAACAAGTCGGGGTACAAGTCTAGTTGGAAGAATAAGTACAATGGGGAGTCCAAAGGAGATGGGTCTTCATCCAAGGGAAATTATTATAATTATTGCAAGGCAAATAAGCATATTTTGGATAAATGTTGGAATCTTTACTCGAAGCTTAGGCCGAAAGAGGATAAAAGCAAGAGAGAGAAACATGTACTAGCGATAACGATTGTTGACCTTCTAGATTTAGATAAACCAAAATCCTAAACTTACTCTTATGTTGAAGCAAACTATGGCTACCAAGGAGGTGAGTCAGGAAGAACTTTTTCATGTCAGTATTTAGGTGAAGCAGAGCTTATTAAAGGCCATCATTGATTTAGGTAGTCAGAAGAACTTGATTTTTTAGGCGTTGGGGAAGAAGATGGTTTAGCTACTATAACTCATCCTAAGCCGTATGGTTTGGGGTAGATTCAGAAAGACGCAGACTTGAAGATCACGAAGCAGTGTACGTTGAAGTTTGTGATCACTAAAAGGTTTATTGACAAGGTGATGTGTGAGGTGGTTCATTTAGATGTATGTCAGGTTATCTTGGGTATCCCTTATATTTGGGATTGAGATGCGATTAATTATCGTAGAGCTCGTAAGTATCGTCTTGTGAAGGAGGGAAAGGAGTTTCATATTAATACATGTAAGAAACATGTCACCATTAATAATTTAGTAACGGCGACTCAGGTGAAGAGGTTGGTTAATGCGAACAACAAGTTTACTTTGTTGTCGGTACGACCAGTTTAAGAGGCTCTATCGGCTAATGTATTGTCTGCTATATGGAAATGTTTCCTAAGCAACAAATCAAAATGGGGAAGTTACAAAATAAATATAAAAACTTATTTCTGGGAATAAAAGGGGTGTTGCACATGAGGGATGTAGAACATGATATCATATTGGTGAATGGTGAGTTACTACCCGGTATTGGGTTGTATCAAACTTCTCTAACCAAGTCTGATGAAATCAAGAAACAGGTACAAGAACTCCTAGAGCAAGGGGTTATTAATCCGATTTGCTTACCTTGTGGTTCGCCGGTGTTATTGGCACCGAAGAAGGATGGGTCTTGGAGAATGTGTGTAGATTATCGGGTACTGAATAAGATTACTGTTATAGGGATCTATCCCTCGATCTCACCTAAAATCGAGCTATCGATAGTTCGAATTACCTCCACCTCAGACTCACGCATTTTCAACATGACTTCCACGTGGTCAACATTTCAACATACTCCACGAACTGGTGAAGAACGTGGGTCGAACTCAAACTGAAAAACCTAAACTAGTCAAATATACCTGTCTCTCACAAACTCGTCAGTTACTCAGTCAACCGCCACAAACCACATTATTCGGAGAACGTGCTCCAGTACGATGAAGAACTGCGGAGAAGGCCTATATAAAGAAGATGTTCTAGAAGAGACAGAGACTAGAAAATTACACGAGAAATCACTAAGAAAACTAGATGTTCTAGATTATCAAAAACATTCAAAACTTCTTAGTTACAAGGTTCAAGCATTTCTAAATCTAGAGATTACTTGTAATAAGATATTCGCCTCAAGCAATAAACATACTTTTATAAAAATCTTATACTCGAGGTCGTGGTTTTTTACCTATTCAGCGGTTTTTTACGCTAAAATCACCTGTGTCATTTCTTTTTTTTCATCAGAATATTATTGCAGGTTCATTGGTGTGATAGCAAATTCCAAGCCATTTCGGGCTTATAGAATTTGGCCATTACATTTTGCGCCGTCTGTGGGAAAGATTACATTTCCACGATATCCTGAGGCATTCTTTCACTATAATTTTTAATCATGGCTACTTTCAGACGACTGGCTATAGGCATCCAACTCGATATTTTAGTAGAGCCGGATCAACTTATAGAACTTCAAGCGAATCTCAATGCAAAAATAGAGAAACACACCTAGCTTAAACTTCAGTTAACTAAGGATCGAGAGCTCTGCGAAAAAGAACTCGACATAGAACGAAAAGCTCGTTTGACATCGTTCAAACGACATAAAGACCAGATGACAATAATGCAGACTACCCTAGAGGCTTTGCAAAATACTCAGCATGCTCCTCCAACTGGAGATCACAATCAGTTGCCAGAGACCTCCCATATTTCTGCAAGGGAAAGATTGGGACCTCGAGGAGTCACCAGTAAAGCTATTTTTAGAAATATTTAGCACGAACCACAACCCTCAATTCATTTGGGTGGTGAAGTTCAGTCCAAAGCCAGGCGAGGTCACCAAATTTCCATCAGTCAGGAGGAAGAATAGTGACCTCAACATCAAGTTCTAGCACGAGATCATTTGAGTGAAGGTACTGGTACTCATCATCCACAACTTGCTCGTCCAGCAATTTAACCATCACGTCATTACATTACGAAAGAGCATATTGACCAGCGTATTAAGGAGTTGATCGAAGCACAAGTTCTGGGTACTGCCGGCGACATCACAAAATTACAAGGAAGTCCAATTGCCAAAGAACTATTCAATATGGAGATACCAAAAGATTTCCATACTCCCAAAATTTGTAAATATAAAGGTACCGACCCGAAAGAACACATTTAGCAGTTCCGTGGCTCATTAGGGTTATATTCCAATCTCAACCACATCCTCTACCGTTTATTCGCCACAAGTCTATAGGAGGAACCACTCCGATGGCTCCACTCTCTCCCTGAGGACTCCATATATACATTCGACCAGCTGCAAAAACAGTTCATCAAGACATATACTCACAACAGGGACAAAGAAGAGAATTTGTATTCTCTTATCAGTCTTAAACAGTCACACGGAGAGAAGCTCGAGGCTTTTGTAAAGAAGTTTTTAGAGCTCGCGCGTAAAGTGGATAGCCTAGATCAGAAAACAGCTATTACTGTTTTCACCAATGCGCTTCAGCTCGACTGCAAGGCCAAAGAGCACCTCTTCCTCAACAAACCTGCAACCTTGGAGGATATGATCACCAAGGTCAATAGTTACGTCGACTTGGAGAGGTTGATGTCTGAGCGACATAAATCTACTAAATCTGTCCTCACCACCAAAGGTCCATCTACAGATCAAAGTATTGAACCAAAGGAGGAATAAGGAGATCAGAAGCACACCAAGGGCAACACTGGCTACCCTTCGAATGGCTGTCTGCTAAACAAACCCATCCTCCCAAAGATGAACGCTTGAATCTCCACAATTTTTCCACAACTCTTGAAGGATAAGCTCTACCGCGTCTCTCAAATACTGGAACCAATCAATAATCGACCATACTGCCTGTATCATAAGGTAAACCATCATTCTACTGACAGTTGCTATACTTTATAGAGATTTCTCGAGTAAATTTTTAAAGAGGGACGGATGTTCAAATATATTGTCGACCTGGAATTATACAAAGATGTCAGCTATAAGAAGCAGCTTGAAGTTGTTCAGGTCAATGATTAAGATGAGGAGAAACATCTTTGCTATATGTACCACAACAATATGATCAAAATTAGCCAGATCACCAATTCCAATAGGTCCAAGTGCAGGAGACTATCAGAATGCTGCGATCTCACACCTCAAGATAAAGAAGCCAAGCTTCTTACTTAGTCGAGCAATCACCGGCTTGGGATTTCCTTCGAAGATTGTGATAATAGCCATGTCAAAATTATACATAATGATGCATTAGTAATAATGCTCAAAATGAAGAAGTTTGTCATCCACACAATGATGATCGATACTGGAAGCAGTATTGAGATTCAATTTTAGAGCATTATAGACCAAATGGGATTGACCAATCAAGTTATTCAGAGTAGCACCGATATCAGTAGGTTCAATAGTTCTAGAGAAGAGCGAGTATGCAAGATCATCATACCTATTACCGCAGGACCAGCCACCATCGACGTCGTCTTCTATATTATTAACACCAAATCTCGTTATCTTGGGATTTAGGCCGCTGTTGGATTTACAACATGGAAAAGTTCAGCCATATACAGAGGTCACATGGACACCATAATGTGAAGTAGCTTTTCAGGATCTTAAAACCTATTTGGGGAGGTCTCCCATAATGAGCACCCCAGTAGATAATGAGGAACTGATTATCTACCTAGCAGTCACAGATACTTTACTCAGCTTGGTTCTCATTCACCTTGAAGGGAAAATTGAGAAACCAGTCTACTTCATCAACAAAACCCTCACTTCAACGGAAATGAGGTACTCTAAAATTAAGAAACTTCTTCTCACTCTTGTTTACACTTCACAGAAACTCAAGCACTACTTCCAAGCTCATTCAGTCAAATTCATGACGAACTACCCACTTCAGGAAGTTCTATCCAAGAAAGAAAAATCAAGGAGAGTGCAATAGTGGTTTGTCAGTTTGGGAGAACATGATATCAAGTTTGAACAACGTCATTTCGAGAAGGGTCAGGCCATTATCAATTTTCTCACGGATTTTCCAGTGGAAGATCCCGAGTGTGAGAAGCACGACCCTGACCTTACAGAAGAAACTTATGAAGATCTACCCCCCAAACCATTCGACGAACGAGTTGAATGGATTACAACAAAAGGGTGGAGACTTCTTACGGATGTATCAGCAGGACTCGCAGGGTTAGGAATCAGAATCGTATTGATTACACCCCTTTCAATGGCAGAATTGAGAAATCAATCCGCTTGGATTTTGAGGCCTCAAATAATGTCACCGAATACGAATTGAAAAATCAATCCGCTTCGATATCGCTGAACTCTCAGTCTTCACAAAATCCCACTCATTGTCCACCATTACTCTAAGCAATATAAGAATAATAAAAAGATGATTGAATACGCAACCCTCGTTGCAGATCGGATGAGCAAGTTCAGGAAAGAAACTCTCGATTATCTACCTCGAGGTAAAAATAAACACGCTAATTCCTTGGCATATCTAGCCAGGGTCTTGGGTACAAAAGCTCGATATCTTTAGATAGAAATCATTTCAACCCCCAGCATTGATCGTATTTTTGTATGCACGATCAACACTGGGGGTGATAAAGGGGGAGCCGATAATTGGCGAAAGCCTTTTTTAGCCTACCTCGGTATCGACAACAGTTGCAACGGAGCACTTCCAATAGATTTGAAATAGCGCCGATAGCTAATCAATAACACGAAGCGCTACACAAATCAAAATGGTATGCTATACTGCCTTTCTGTCACGGGGCCTTACCTCAAGTACCTCTCCAAACCAAAAGCAGATGAAATGCTCTGCGAATTATATAAAGGGACTTGTGGCTCCCATGCCGCAGGTCCATCACTAGCAAACATAGCTATTATACAAGGAGTATTCTGGCCTAGCATGCACAAGCAAGTAAAAGAGTACTTATGTAGATGTGATGCCTGCCAAAGGCATGGGTACATGATACGCGCCCCTGCGCTCAGACTCCTTGCAAATAAGGTGTTTTGGCCATTCAAAAGATTGCCACTTAATCTCGTCGCCGAATTCCCTAATTCTCTAGTAACCGCCGTCACCTACTCGTAACTACCGATTATTTTACAAAATGGCAAGAAGCAGTTCCACTATGTCAAACCAGAGAAGAAGATGTCATCTCTTTTATCTGGGAATACATCATTACTCAGTTTAGGTGCCCCTACCTAGTTTACATTGATAACGGGCCCCAATTTGTTAGAGAAAAAATTGTAACCTTCCTCAACCAACACAATATCATCAACTCACCATCCAATCCTTACTATCCTCAAGGCAATGGCCAAGCCGAAATCACCATCAATACCATCGTGGGATGGACTCAAAAAATGGCTTCACTTACAGAAAAAAGTGAATTGGGTACGAGAACTACCTAATGTCCTATGGGCATTTCGTATCACTCCTCGACAGTCAATAGGATGCACCCCATTCCTCCTTGCCTATGGCACTGTGGCCGTCATTCCTTCTGAATACCATTATCCAGTTCGAGATCACGAGCTGACTGACGAGGAAAATGAGTTCGAATTGGCTTGCACCTCAATATGATCGATGAAACTAGGGAATGCGCCAGATTGTATAACAGCCGAGTCAGAAACTGTACCTTTTAAATTGGTGATCTTGTCCTCAGAGGGATTCCTTAATATCACAAAGAGCCTCACACTAAAAAATTTGCTGACAATTGGGAAGGTTCATTCATTATCACAGGTCTCTTAGGCCTGGGATCATATTATCTCGTGACAAAAGAGGGAATCCCAATTTCAAATCCTTGGAATACTAGGGGACTGAAATGATACTATTGTTAAGCATTTCACTACTCCATTTCTATTTTTCTCTTTTTTCTATTCCAAAAGTAAGATTTTCATCTCCATTCAATGTAAACTCTGAACTGATCAATGAAACTTCCAAGTTTTTCACAACATCTCTTTACTTACGTAGATTCAACTACATTATATAGATTAAAGCATATATAATACTAGTTTTTTATCGATCTTATACCAGTTAAATCACTAATAACACTTAGTTTGGCTTAATCTACTAAATCTCTGCAATTAAAACAAATGTAGAAACTTGCTTTATATCAAAGACTCTACCAAACATCAGATAGGGCAAAGGTAATACTAGCCTTCATCTACTTAAACTTGTTTGGGCATTATACTAGTTAAATCAAGGATAATACTTGGTTTAGCTGACTCTACTAAATCTCTATGATTCAAAAAAATGTAGAAACTTTTTTTATATCAACGACTCTAATAGGCATAAGATAAGGCAAAGGTAATACTAGCCTTCATCTCTTTCAATATGTCTACAACATTACTACAGTTAAATCAAGATTCACTTGGTTTTACTGACTCAACCCATCTCTGGTATTAGAACAAATATAAAAACTTGTTTTATATCAAAGACCCTACCAGACATAAGATAGGGCAAAGGTCATACTAGCTTTTATCTATCTCGCTATGTCTGCGATAAATACTATTTATTTTTAGATTGCATTCACAACCACTACAATGGATTCTTTTTTGCTGTTGGGATGTCAGCCGTGCTTTTCCCTATAGCAGGAGGTCGATCAGACTTCAGTTCGCAAGTTATAATAACCCTGCCCCTCTCTATCAGATCAGTAGGTCGAGGGCCTAAATTAGTTTTCATGGAAGCCATATAGTTCCCTCAATCTATATCAGCTCTACAAATATAGCCCTTATCTGACAGACTCATGAGCAAGGTATCTCGTTCTAACTCAAGTCTTTTTACTTCCTCTTCAAAATAAGTAACGATCGAATTTAATAGGTCTGCACATGATGCATAAGATACAACTGTCTTTGAAAATGAGACCCCACCTTCTCGAGGCGTGACTCCAACCTTGCATACAGTCTCTTCTGATGTGCCATTTCCTTTTCTATCAGAGCATCAAAGGCTATACTCTCTTCAAAAATTTTAACAGCTTTAGCTAATTCAGCCTGAATAATGGCCTCTAAGTCCGCCACCTGAGTGCGAAGTCTTTCGATTTCTGCATTCAACTCTTCCATGGCCGAAGTATCCTTTAATAGGTCATCTATCTTTTTCATCAGAGTCTCCTTTGCCCTGATTTCCCCTTCTAAGACTTTTTCCCTGACAAGAGCAGCATCCAAATTATGTTGGCACTCCCTTAAGTTTGCATTCCATTTCTACACATGACCTTGAATTAGAGCTACGTCACTTTCCAGTTTCCTAATTCGACCTGACGGGCTAACTACATCCCCTTGAACTAGATGAACCTTAACATCATTTCTACTCCTCCTCGAGCGCTCTCCAGCCTCAGCATTCCTGACACGCACGTTGGCTTGGGCCAATTCGGTCTTCAATCGTGCCACCCTCTCATTTAACTCGTCATACTTCTGTTGTATTATACGATACTCCATATCCTTGGCAGGTAGGGCTGTATGCAAGTGTTCGGCTGCAGCTTCTAAAGCTGATAGATCCTCTCCAACTACCTTCAGCTCATTATCTTTTTTAATCATTTTCCTTTTTAGTCGCTCCAGCTCGATTTTACAATTTTAAAAATTAGCCCGAAATTGTTCCTTCGATCTTTCTAGTCCCTGAATACATTATTGAGCCATTTCAACCTGCCTACTCTTTACCATCAGCATGTCAATTTGACTTTGAAGCTTCGCGGCATGTTCTTTTATCTCTGCAAGCTCTTTTAGCCCTTTGCATAATATATATACATTATATACAGTTTGATTCAGAGCACCCCATCAACATACATATAAATATCTCATTTCTAACAAGATATCTGATTTCTACCATCTAATGTGTACAACTACTTCTAGACTTAAAGGTTGAAGTACGATCTCAGATGCATTCTCCATGACATATATTTCAAGGTCTAAGGTACATGTTCTCTATATGCTACTTTTTCCAAAACTTTGATTTTTCCTATGCACTATTTTAGTGTCAGTTTCCTAAAACTAGTAACAAGTTTTTGGTCTGCCTTTACGTTCTATGTTGTCTTATTTACTTGGTAGCTTTATGTCAATATAGCATACAAGTCAAAAGGCCTGTTTGGATCTAACTTGTAGCTTCGTTGGCGAAGACAGCGAGGATGTGGAGATCTTTCTTTCCCTGGCAAGCTCGGTCTCTAAATCTTTTATTCTGAGACTAATTTCTCTAAGTGCCTACAAAACGGTTACAAAAACAAAAAACTCAGCCTACAAAAGTCTATTCAAGAAACACAATCCAGCCAATTTACAGAATATTTCCAAAATTTTCATACAAAGTCATTTCTCTACCCTACCTTCTCATTCTCCCTATCTAGGAGTTCGGTGTCATCCCCTTGATTGTCTAGCACCGTCTGGCGGGAGATACCATCCAACCCATCAACAACTCCAACCACAACCTTTTCCATATCTTCATCATCTCTCTTCTCGACATAGGTGTCTGCCTCAATAGCATCTACCTCATCCTCTGAATACCCCTTTAACATAAAGTGGCACCTGAGTCTTTTGTACTCTGCCACCACCTCCTCCAGGTTCGCTCTCGCCTCCGCTTGCAGATGGCCAGTCGCCACTACGTGAGAAGCCTTCAGGGACTCCAACTTTTTAACATCCTTGAGAGCATCAGCCTACGCTCGAGCAACCTTCTTTTCAAGCTCGATCTTCACCTTCTTCAGCTCGAATTTCTTCTCTTCAACTCCGAGCCAAATCCTCCTCACAAAACGAGCAACCTGGAAAGACAATTCGACCTCAGCGTGAGGTCGAAGCACAATGCATAAATATATTTTACGTAATCGAGCATAAGGACCTACCATCTTATTCATATCCTCTTCCCCATGAAGAGCCGCTAGCCTGGCCCTTTCCTCAACCTCTTTATGATCATCATCAACAGTAGGTCACTCTTCAACGACCTTTTCCCCAGACTTTCCCAAATGTTCAATCCTTCTCATTTTTTCTTTTCCATCGACCTCACCACATCTAGTAGTACTTGAGGCCGACGGACGCTTCAACATCTATTTTTACAAAAACGTTCGAGCTAATTTGCTCGACGTAAAAGACTCCAGTTGAACTGAACTGTTTATTATAGGGGTCTTGGGCAAGTTCATTCGCCTTTCCCCACCAGTTCTTTTCTTCTTTCCATCATCAGCACCCGCCATCAGCCTGGTCGATTAAGATTTCTGAACCTTTTTGGACTTGCTCCCAACCCGTTTCTTTCTTCTAGGGCCAAGCCCTTCCAATACAAATTCGAGCTCAACCTCTTCTTCAGCAACTTCATCCAACAACGAATCTTTTCGCTCCACCTGGGACTTTGGGCCTGCCATGTATATCATTTTTATCAACAAAAGATCATATAGTTCAAACATATTAATATTATACGCTA
Organism: Kingdonia uniflora; assembly: GCA_014058105.1. Classification (NCBI taxonomy): domain Eukaryota; kingdom Viridiplantae; phylum Streptophyta; class Magnoliopsida; order Ranunculales; family Circaeasteraceae; genus Kingdonia; species Kingdonia uniflora. The sequence continues at coordinate 3,846,514 of JACGCM010001854.1, forward strand.
TGAATTGTTATACTTATTTTGTTTTACAGTTCTAAACAGAAGATCCAAAGGTTTTTCATCATCTCTCTGAAGGCAATTACCCTTCACCAATATTACATTGTCGTTCCAGGCTCGACCTGCTGAGTTCAGATTGAAGAAGCAAGGCTGAGTTGCACTCACACAGAAATATGCCCCACCACAGGCGTGATAATTCTTCACCCTATAAAACTGCAATACATCCTTTGGGGATATCCTCCTCACTTTCCCCTCATTCTCCCATATTTTATTCAGATGGTCGCAAACACTTATTACCTCCCACATGTTCCTGTTCAATTGAACAGGACATTCCCCAATCTTATTCATAATCCCTTTCGCCAAATTGGTAAGGGGAAGACTCAACTTGTACTCTAATTGAGACAGTTAACACAAAAATCCCTCTGAAATATCACTTCGAGCACTCCCATCAAAATATTTTAACGAGATCGATTCATCAATACCCCTATCTCGTTTCTCCTCCTCCAAGTCGGCCAACAAATAATAATACTCCTCCCCCGTCTCTATAGTGCACCCCCTAAACAACCTACTGGCGTATTCTACGCAGTTACCCCATGTCCCTCCTACAGCAGCCTTGGCTTTACAAAACTTTTTAAATGCATCTGAACAGGAAGGATAGGTCACCAATTTGCCTGGGAAACCAGGATATTGTTCAAACCTTACTTCAACCTCACTGTAAGACATTTCAATTTCAGACTCTACCGTTCGACCAGAGGTCGACACCTCATTAACAAGTGAACTATCCATCTCAACTACGATTCTGCAAGTAAAGGTTTGATCCTATATAAATACCTCTCACATTCGACCTACATACAGGTTCAGGTATCTATCATTATCTCATACACATCGATCATTCACATACAAAATATCTTTCATATATTCTATATATATTTTAAAATTCATAGATTGCTATAAATAGTGATTATTTAGAGATTTCCTTAAAATAGATTGCGATTTGCAAAAACATAAACATGCAGCGCACGTCTCTACTAATCTTCTGTGTCAGAATGAGAATCTGAAGCAGCGCTAAATTCTTCCCTCACAATCCTGTAGTATAGCCACCTGCGTGATTCAGTTCCCGCAACTCTCTTCGGCAGTTGATCACTCTCAGATAAATCCTTACCAAATCCTCTGTAATATTTTCACATTTCTCTTTCTGTGTTCGCCAAGTTTTCAGAAGTTGAAAAACATTTGAATGATGAGGAAGAAGTACTATTTATTCTTTTTCTCTAACGGCTGGCAGTTATTATGCCTCACACGAGCCATCCTCAGTTTTGGAACTGAGGCATCCTTTCCACTATCCATGTCAGACGCCTTATATCTTCACAATAAAATTATCTTTCCATCATTACCCTTCCCCACATATTTTAATATATTTTTTTCTCCTATTTCCATATCTTTCTCTGACCTTCCCATACTCATGATGACTCATACTCACACGATATCAGATTTTTGCAGTTTTACATAAAAAACAAAACTAGAAGCTCCTACTCTTTTTTGTTCTTGCTTCTTATACTTATAGTACTAGTAACGTTATTTTCAAAGCTAACAAATTTTTTAAAGTTATTCAAAATTGTTTATCAAAATAGTCTCAAATGACATTTGCAACTATAAAGGATCAATTTGACTTTCATCTTTTTTGTTAAATTCAAAAACTTACATTTATTTATGATAGCACTTTACATATAATTACACCTAAAACAACCTAAATGACCTGGGCGACCACATCCGATTAGATATCTTTCAGCAATCATCACATCTTCATACTCGATCTCCTCTACAGCAAGCAATCTCACTGCTTCCTTTCGAGCTGCTGGGTCCACCGTTATTTTTCAAAATATCTCTTTTTAAAAATGACGTTCATATTCCCATTCTATCCCAATCATATCCAAACCCTCAACATTCACCTCCCTCACTGGCAATTCTACATCATAATCCAGCAGCCCAAAAACACGTTCACGCACTTCGGCTATCTTAATACCCAATTGCCACTCAACGGCATAACGGATTCTCTCAGAAAGAGTCCACCTTATCATTCTTTCCTTCTACCTATTTCTTCCTCCTCAACCCCCTCTTCATTTTATACCCTGTCTGGCTATAAAATTCTACGCAGCTCGGAATGTTCTCTAATTATCTCGTAATAAAAACCATAAAATCTTGGTAAAAGTTATATCTGATCAAATATCTTTCTATCAAACTATATCATTTCGTCCTATTTTATATCGACCTGTTTCCTTCCTGCAAACTGTCGCAGATCGACCTACCATTCCATAATTTGTATAATTTCCTTTCCTCTATATTTTTATCCAACCCCAGGTCGACCTTATGGTATCTATATGACAACATATTTCTAACAGTTCGATTATGATAATAGTAATTTTTATATCATACATATCATCTTAGCTCGATTTCAGAGACATTCTATTCTATATCAACGCAATGTTTGGTGAACAGATATTATTCATTTCGAATCAAATTACAGTACATTTATAGATAATAAGTCTTTCACAGTACTCATAGATCAAATAGTTTTACAGATATCAAGTCTTTCAATCACTACGAAATCAGGTACTTAACAGATAATAATTTTTTCGAGTGCTTTACAGATAAGAGATCTTTTAGGCACCCCATGAGTCAAGTCCTTCAGTTCGTCCTGCTTCAGTGATTTTTCACCCTGATACAAAGCAGAAATTGGAAATAACAAAAAGCTTTCCTCAGATGAGTTTGGTCGAAGTCTAGTCGAGCTTCAAATGGAAACTATGCAAGCAAAAGACTCAGTGTTAGACCAAACTTTTCAAACTGAAGGTCTTCTTAGCATAAAAAAGTGATAGAAATGCAGAAGCAGACTTCCACTTCCCATCTTACTCCTCCACTACCATCACCACCTCTCTTATAACCACCACCCTCGTAAAGTTGGTAGAGATGAAAAGGGCCTGACCTTAGAATCTATTCCAATACAAGTTATCAGCATAACTGCCCCGCAGTTATGCCTATCCCTGCATATATCCCCCCAACCTTGTCCTCCGGAAGAGTAAGGAGACAAGCCCAACATTCCTCGTCTATCAAGATGACGACATAAAACCTCCACCTACAGTAAAATTCCTCCTCAACTTCAACCACTTTGTCTTCCAACATACCTTAATAAGTGAGATGATCAGGAGCGGGTATCGATATCTCCAGGGATTGGTCGCCAAAGTACTTCAACTTCAATCTCTATATTTCAAAAGCAATCCTCTCTTCAAGGACCATCCTCCGAGTCTTCACCATCTTTAAAACTTTAAGAGAATTTGATAACTTACAAGGATACTTTGCTTTAAAAATTAGGTACAGGTACTATTTATATAACCCTACATTTATTGTGTAGGTACGTTTTTCCAAACGTCATCATTTATTATAGATGCAACTCTTCAAATCATAACCGTCAAATACATCAGCATCCACATCCCCATTTAATACACGTCATTTCCCCATAACCCGTACAACTTCCATACAGTCAAAGCCATCATTACTCCATTTCAATATCTAAGAACTTCAAACCCAAATACCAATTACCCACAGATCCTTTCTCAACCAAAGCCACTCGCGACTTCGGTTGCGAGGGGGAGATTATAGGGACCTATCCCTCGATCTCACCGAAAATCGAGTTGTTGCCAGTTCGAATTACCTCCTTCTCAGACTCATACATTTTCAACATGACTTCCACATGGTCAACATTTCTACCTACTCCACGAACTGGTGAAGAATGTGGGTCAAACTCAAACCGAAAAACCTAAACCAGTCAAATATGCATGCCTCTCACGAACTTGTCAGTTACTTAGTCAACCGTCACTAACCATATTGTTTAGAGAACGTGCTTCTGCCCGATAAATAACTACAGAGAAGGCCTATATAAAGAAGAAGATCCAGAAGAGACAGGGACCTAAAAATTACACGAGAAATTACCAAGAAAACTACTTGTTCTAGATTCTCATAAATATTCAAAACTTCATAGTTACAAGGTTCAAGCATTTCTAAATCTAGAGATCGCTTATAATAAGATATCCATCTCAAGCAATAAATATAATTTTGCAAAAATCCTCCACTCGAGGTCGTGTTTTTTTTTTTTTATCTATTCAGAGGTTTTCCTTGCTAAAATCACCTATGTGATTTCTTGTTTTTCATTAGAATATTGTCGCAGGTTTATTGGTGTGATAGAAAATTCTAAGCCATTTTGAGCTTACAAAATTTGGCCATTACAACTGTAAAGAATCATTATTCACTTCCACGAATTGACGAGCTTTTAGATGAGTTGCAGACGGCTCAGTTTTTTACCAAGCTGGATCTTAAGTCGGGTTATCATCAAGTAAGAATTCAGGAAGAAGATACACGAAAGATGATTTTTGAGGCCTAACAAGGACTTTTCGAGTGGTTGGTGATACGTTTTGGGTTATGTAATGTTCCAACGACATTTATGCGGTTGATGAATGAGGTACTTCGTACTTTTATTGATGATTTCGTGATTATGTCTTTAGATGATATCTTGATTTATAGTAAAACATGGGAGGAACACCTCATACATATACTCAAGGTCTTGGAAGTATTGAGATCATAACAAAATTTTCTCAATGGGAAGAAGGAGCCAGTGTCCTTGGGATTCTTTGTTGGTGAAGGCAAATTTAAGGTAGATCCAGAAAAAGTATCGGTAATTAATAATTGGCCTAGAACCCATTCAGTGACGAAAGTATGTAGTTTTATAGGGTTCATGTCAGTATTTATAGAAGTTTATTCGGTATTCCTTGACAAAGGCCAGTATTAAGTTTATGTGGGAAGATCACCATGAGAAGACCTTTCTGTTACTGGAGTAAAAGATTATAAATGCACGAGCGTTAGCATTACCAAATTTGTAACATCCTTTTGAGGTCAAAACAAATACGTCCGACTTTGGGTTAGGGGAAATTTTGTTACATGATAGGAGACATGTTGTTTATCATTAAGAGATGTTTGCTAGAGCCTACGATCTTATATGATATGACTCAAACCTGATAAGTGCCAATTTAGAGTACATTCAAGCAGATTCCCTGGCCATCTCATCAGCAAGAAGGGGATTGAAGCCAATCCAGATCAAATTCGAGCTCTCCTCAACATGCCATCTCCAAAAACAATGAAGGACGTACACAAACTTATAGGCAAGATTGCTACTATCAACCAATTTGTATTGAAGTCTTCAGATAGCTATCACTGGCAGTTCCTATTACTCCGAGGTTGTTCCAAACGAGGAAAAGTTTAGCCCAACGAAGAAATTCAATGGACATCAGAATGCGAGGTAAATTTTCAGGAACTTAAAACCTATCTGGGGAGGTCTCCCATTATGTGCACCCCAGTAGATAATGGGGAACTGATCATCTGCCTGGCAGTTATAAACACTTTAATTAGTTTGGTTATCATTCGACTTGAGAAGAAAGTCAAAAAGCTAGTCTATTTTATCAGCAAAACCCTCACTCCAGTGAAAATAAGGTATTCTAAAATCGAGAGACTCCTTCTAACTCCTGTTTACACTTTTAAAAAAATCAAGCACTACTTCTGAGCTCATTCAGTCAAAGTCATAATGAACTACCCACTCTGGGAAGTTTTGTCCAAAAAAGAAAAATCACGGAGAGTACAACAATGGTTAGTCAGCTTGGAAGAACTCGAGATCAAGTTCGAGCAACGCCATTCCAAAAAAGGTCTGGCCATTGCCGATTTTCTTGTGGATTTTCCTGTAGAAGATCCCGATCTGGAAGAGTACGATTCTAACCTTATAGAAGAAATTACTAAAGATCCACCCACCAAAGCATTTGACGAGCGAGCTGAATAGATTTTAAGGAAATGGTGGAGACGTTTTACAAATGGATCAGCAGGACCAGTAGGGTTAGGAATTGGAATAGGAATCGTACTGATTACCCCTTCCAACGACAGAATCAAGAAATTAATCTGCTTAGATTTTGAGGCCTCCATCAATGTTATAAAGTACAAAGCTTTGATTCATGGACTCGATCTGGCCCTCGAGCATGGCGTTCCTGAGCTCTTAGTCTATACAGATTCACTACTCATCGTTCACCATTACTCCGAGCAGTACAAGAAGAATAACAAGATGATCGAATAAGCAGCCCTCATTGCCGATATTATGAGCAGATTTGTGAAAGCAACTCTAGATTGTCTGCCTCAAGGTAAAAATAGACACGTCGATTTCTTAGCATATCTAGCCAAAGTCTTGGGTACAGAAGGATGATATTTACAGATCAAAATGATATCCACCCCAACATCGATCTCTATTTTGTATGCACGATCAACACTGGGGGTGATGAAGAGGAGGACGACGATTGGTGAAAGCCCTTTATTGCCTATTTCGGCCCTGAGAATAAATACGATGGGCCGCTTCCAGCCGATTCTAAAGAATGCCGACAGTTGATCAAAAATTTGAAGCGTTACACAGTTCTGAACGGTTGTCTATATCACCGCTCAGTCACAGGGCCTTATCTCAAGTACCTCTTAAAGAAGAAAGCATATAGAATGCTCAGAGATTTACATGAAGGAACTTGTGGCTCCCATGTCGCAAGTCGACTACTCGATAATAGAGCAATCACCAAAGGATTATTCTGGCCAGGAATTTGTAAGCAAGCAGAAGAGTACTCAGGCAAATGCGACACATGTTAATGACATGGACACATGACCCGTGTCCCTGCACTCAAACTATATGCAAGCAAGGTGTTCTAGCCATTCAAACGGTGGCCATTCAAAGAAGAAAATTGGGAAGGTCCATTCCTCATCATTGGTCGAACTGGTCTGGGATCGTACTATCTCATGACGAAGCAAGGAGTTTGAACCCTAAATCCATGGAATACTAGGCGACTGAAACGGCATTATCGTTAACTCCCTGGTTTCTCTATCTCAATATTCTCGTTTTTCCATTCCAAAAGTGAGATTTCAATTTCCATACAGTGTACATTCTATTCTAATCAATGAATGTAGGGACCTAACTCTGTTCGGTCGGGGAGTCAATTCTTACAAAGTAGACTCAATCCTCAATCAAAGGGAACAAGCAATTGACCAAAGATAAGATATAATTAAAGGTAAATACTTGCATAGAGGCCCAAATGTGACTCTCTTCGACCTTTGATGAGGATTTTTAAGATAGATTGTATTATTGAAGAGTAAATAAGAGGGTTCACGTACAGATTTAATGGGTGGTCGAAGGTAAAAGATGCAAAGGCTGGAGGAGATTTTTCTAACCCCCGTCTGGTTTTCCCTTTCCTCAATTTATAGAAGCATAGGAAGCTGAGTCACCAGGTGTGGGTCCGGTTTACATGATTACGTTGTCAAAAAATCTTGGCGAATAACGGGCGCCGGTCCTGTCGGTATTGTTACTGCTACATTTATTGGTGATGGCCTTGGACGACGCAGTGGTTAGACTTGTCACTGCAGATGTATGAGCCAATCAATGCGCTGTCTTATCTAATGAGGTAGTTGTCTGTCTTATCTTGCTTCGACCGTGTGATAGTGAGGTCGAAGGATATCTGCTGTTAGGATGTTAATCCTTTCTCGAAGTTCTGTCTAGTGAGCTGGCTGCCCCGTCTTGTCATACATTGACCGTATGTAGATATGGTTGAAGGATGTCTGCTACAATGTACTGATCCGTTCTCGAAGTTCTGTCTGGTGTCGAAGTTTCGTCTTTGGGGGATCTCCGAGGAACCTGTTATAGGGATTGAGTAGGCTTCGATACATTCGAGTTGGCTATGATGTGTGCTTCGACTGTCTGTCGAAGGCTATGAGTAGGCTACTACATTTGCACCCTCTCAGAGAAGGTCTCGAAGCCAGGTGGAGAGGTATTCGCTGAGAAAATTGTTCAGTCTTGGAATCTGGGCGGTTTGACTGTCTTATTTTTTGGGAAAGTAGTAAAAAGGGGATTTTCAAGGGATGCAGTTGGTTATAGGGTAATAAATACATTGAAGCCTATAAGTGTGGGTTATTGTGGAGGTATACTATATCTTCTTCCATCTGCAATAGTATCTTGCTCTGTTCTCCATATTCTTAAAATTTGGGTGGATACAACGCCGAACACACGCTACCAGAAGATGATGGGGTTTGCTCGGGACCGTTGAGTAGGGCAAAAAATGGCGGAACTGCATATGAAGTTTTTTGGGCAACATGACCTGACCTGGGACATGCCGGACCTTGTGGAAGCAGGGCCTGAGGAGTTTATCAATGGTAACTCATATTCTAATCTGTGGGAACAGTTGAGGTTTCAATTTACGACTGCTGAACGGCGTTATCTCTTTCTGATAGCGCTGGCCAAAAGTCTCGTTTGTGCTGAGGAGATCATCGAGGAGCAAAATGCGGCGAGCAGGGCTGGTTCTTTCGGTAGTAGGGCTTCGGGTTGATGGTTGGAATGTTTTACATTTCTGTAGGTTTCTGTTTTGCTATGTTGGGGTGATTGTAGAAATGTAATTTGTCTGTTGGGTTTGCTATTTGGAATGGACAAAGTATTTTCTCCGTATTTATATTGATATGTCTGATTGATAATGTAAGCAAATACTCTTATAGGTGCGAGGTATAGTGGTGTGCTCGAAGGTAATGGTGAACAAAGTTTATTATTATTTGGGTTATGATGGTCAGAATGAACTATAGTTGAAGGTATGATGAAATACTGCCTGTAATAATCGATGGTTATAATGGCCGAATGCTCGATGTGGGTGATGTACTCGAATAGAGGTCCTCAGGAATGAGGTTTGAATGCATGCGCCAATGAATCGGTTAGGTCTAGGAAGTTGGAGAGGTTGCATGTTGACTTTTCGTGGTTGGAAATGAAAGGTTGCCATTAATTCAGTTACGAAAGAGGGAAAGTTGTGCTGCGTTTACAAGTATAAAAGGAACTGTTCTAGGGACCTAACTCCCTATAATAGTTTCGATTAATTCAGTTTCGATTCCCACAGACAGCGCCAATTGTAGGGAGCTAACTCCCTTCGGATGGGGAGTCGGTTCTTTCAAAGTAGACTCAATCCTCAATCAAAAGGAACAAGTAATTGACCAAAGATAAGATATAATTAAAGGTAAATACTTGTGTAGAGGTCCGAATGTGACTCTCTAGGACCTCTGATGAGGATTTTTGAGACAGGTTGAATTACTGAAGAGTAAATAAGAGGGTTCAAGTACAGATTTAATGGGTGGTGAAAACTTCTAAGTTTTTTCCCACATTACTCTCTACTTATGTAGACTCTACTAAATCTCATAGATTGAAGCAAATGTAATACTTGCTCTCGATCGACCCTCTATATATAGATTAAAGCAAATGTAATACTAGCTTTCAATTGCTCTCTAAATAGATTAAAACAAAGGTAATACTAGCTTTCAATCACCCTCTAAACAGATTAAAACAAAGGTAATACTAGCTTTCAATCTCTCTCTAAACAGATTAAAGCAAAGGTAATACTAGCTTTTAATCGCCCTTTAAACAGATAAAAGCAAAGGTAATACTAGCTTTCAATCGCCTATTTATACATATATCTGAGATTAAAATAAAGGTAATACTAGTTTTTCAATCAAAGATTTTTATCAGACTTAAGATAAAGTAAAGGTAAAACTAGCTTTCATCTTTCAATATGTCTGTAACTACTAGTTACTTCTAAAGATTCTTCACAGCTTATGGGAGGTCAGCTACACCTTCCCCTACAACAGGAAGACGTTCAGCCATAACTCTGGAGCTTGAGTAGTTACAATAATCCTGCCTTGCTCTACTAATTCCTCAGGCTGGGAACCTAACTTTGTTTCCATGGCGTTCAGACAGTTTCCTCAGTCTATAACAGTACTACAAATACATCCTCGAAATGACAAACAGTCATGCAAGGTATCTCTCTCAAACTCAAGCCTTTTCACTTCATTCAAAAAAGGGGCAATGACAGCCATTAGCTCCTGCAAGCGTGCTATTTCTTAAACAGACAAATTTTGATCGAGCATTA